>OW028573.1:58250046-59668264 GCA_932294295.1 Alitta virens | reverse complement strand
ACTCGAATTGCTTTCTCATTGGTGCTCTTGTGCTATTGCTTCTGTAGAAACCGATCGTTTTCCTATTGACTGTCCAGTTTGTCCACTATTGAAGTAACTGACCACCAGATGACCTCAGATGAGGGCACCAACTGGACAAATGGTGGACAAATGGGCATCAGCTTAAATAAACATTGGCCAGCCAGACCTTCTTGTTGTCTGCATGGAGCAGATTGTCTTGATGAATTATTACAAATGTACAGGCTGTAACATGTCCTGGTGCTATTGCAAATAAACTACCCATTGTGTCTGATGGCTAATTTTTATATAGAAAAATAATCAATGCCGTATAGATGCTGACTCATTGCGTTCTTCGAAAATGCATAGAAAACATTTAATCAATTCAATTTAATTCAACATAACAACGTTGTTAGTATAATAATATTTTATGCTGGGTGTTTTGCATAAATTGCATATATTTGTCTGCCATAGTTGCATATCTTTATGTACTTCAGCTGTAGTTCAATACGTTTCCTTTACGCTGAAAAGTGACAGGTTTTGGTGCAACATGCTAACTTGTCATGTTAAAGTGGCCATCAATTCTCGACCTGAAATGCCCTGTTTTAAAGGTGTTGTGTATTCTCAGTATAATAGGTCTGTTACATTGCTTGTTTATGCTGGTCAAACAGTACTGCCATGATCATGCGAAAATTTTGATGTATTTTTGTGTGTGTGGAAACATCAAAATGCAGTATTCATGACATTTAAGAACAATGTAGGTTGATTTCACCCGTATGTATTTATTCATTATCAACATAAACTATCAATGTTATAAGTATAGATTTGACCTTCAGATCTGATGATTTCAGTCAGCCATTGACCTGTACAATTTTTGTATGATAGGCAAAGGATGTACCACTTCTGTTTACCAGCTACAGGTATCATGTACTTCTGTATGCTTGTAAGAAGAAGGCAAGTGATGAAATAAATGTATAAATGGAAAGAAATGACAAATATGAAGCAGTATACCTGGGGGCCAGAAGATAAGAAAAACTGTATGATAAGTGTGTGTTTTCTGGCACATTATACATGGGAGGAGCACAGATATGACAAGACTCGTATGCTATGCCTATGATTTGCATATCATGTTGTAATTCTTGGCATGGAAGAGCTTCTTTATTTCTGCCTGCTGTAGATATAAGTAATTTACAACACACAATACCAACATAGAGCCTTCTAACATGGGTCTTCGAACTCTTCTGCAATATTATTTATTTACAACGTTTTTGGCTTCCAGTTCAGATACCTGCCTAGACTTGGTCGTGGATTGTGATCTATTGGCAAACATATTACAGGTTGTTTGATCACCAAGAAATTGGTCATTCATCGATTGAACAAATTTGCTCACACCAGCCATCAGGGTGGCAGTTTATGTAGGACAGGCTGATATCAAGCTAAATGAGGAGACAATGTTTGCTCTAAATATCCTGTGGTAAATGTTTAGGTTTCACCTGAGCAGTGATCCCATGTAAATTGAGTCAGGTCTGCCCTCGCATCTGTGACTATCTACTCCTCCTCCAACTGTCCTTTAGGATATTTCATAAAATGTCTAATTAACGTGAATTAGTTAAAGTTCTAGAAACCATGGAGTCACTACCACAATGCAATTTACGAATTTTTAAAGGTCCAGACTGACAGATTTTGTTGGTTTTTCAAAAATGTTTGACTGAGAATTACAAATTTTGACAACTTTTGTGTGCCTGAGTTTCCATCATTACCATCATCCACTCATCAAGGGAATCTCTGTATTGAATGAATGAATTGCACTGACATGTAGATGTCACAAAAGACCTATACAGGCTATGATATTATGTTGTTTTATTGAATGATAATTAAAACAAACTTTTAAAATTTTAATCTTGTATGTTCATGATGATTACTTTAGAAACTGAGTGGGAAACAACCTGGGCTTTTATGAGATATTGCATGTACTTTGAATATTAATATATGCTCATTAGCGCACTTCATCATGTATGTCATCATAATTGCTATCGTACCATCCATCATGTTAAATGCTGTGAACTTATGAGGCCATTTTCAGTGCAGCCCTTATTGGATCGATCAGTGTGATCGGTGATTGATCTCTGGCATCCTGTCGCCAACCTGTCTCAGCAGCAGCATCAAAAGGGATGCTGCTCAAAGAGCTGTTGATGTAGCCTGAACTGCTGCTGCTGCTGCTTCTGCTGCTGCTGCTTTTTTGGCTAATGAGAGTGCTTTTCACAAGAATTCACGTGGCTGTTGTGATGCCCCATGCGGAAGTTGCATGCTCTGAAACTTTCGAAAGTTTGGTGAAGTTGTGTAAGCAATCTCCTAAATGCATGTCTTGAACAATGTTGAATTGTGTCTAGACATGAATACTGCTGGCCTCAGCTATGGGATGGTCAGACTGTTTACCCTTGGATAAACCAGAATTATCCATGCACCACTGACAACATATACTGTTCGTTAATCATTCATTATGTACATTTGAAGCGCACAATTAAGACACCCTTGGGGATAATGCAAGTGGTGTTGATATGAGGGTGGTCTTAATTAACTCTTCAAATTAATTACTAATACACTGGTGATCATATTTTTGTAACCAAGCACGTTAAACGTTCATAGTGTTCTTAGTAGTAGATGGTATAATTGAAAAGGACAGTCGTTATTGATTTCATCATCAAATATTCCTGACGTCATTACTTTGCTCATATATATATCATCATCTTTTAATGTTTGTGTTATGCTGCCACTACTCATTAATAAATTATTCTTGTGTTTGGAAATAGTATGCAAGTATTCCGTTGCCTGTTATAAATGTGAATTAATACGGCAGGTAGAGGATATTTTTGTCCCATTGTTTTGTTTCTTATTTGTCTCCAAATTGAAATCATGACTATGAAATATTCGGAATGTCCTTGGCTTTTGTTTCAGCCTTATTTATTGTTCAAGATTAGAAATTTTAAAAATCATGATTATTTCCACATGTACATTTCATGTCAATTACGAATAGCCTTACAGTATTGTTTTTTTATAACTGGGCGAGGCCTTGAAATAGTTTTATTTTCTCGTTATGAGTAAGATTATCCTGGAGATATAGTTGGCCGTGTGAACGACATTTTACCTTCTGGCTGACTTTCCTGTCATGACCTTCTCACTCGAATCTTTTATGTTTTTGTGCTTCAGGTCAATCTGCTTACAAAATCAAAGGCTAAGCCTTCGTGCAAGCTTTGCCAAGACCCTCTGGAACTGCACATTATTGTAGCATATGTGTGCCTCTACAGCTGTACCAGAATTTATAGGAATGCAATGCACTGTACTTGGCTAACTGCACTGCCTTTGTGTCTGCCCTACCTGTAAAAGTGCCAACAACTCATCTCAAGTATTGTACCTCCAGCTACTACATGTTTACCACAAGGTACAATACTGACAACACCGACCATTCAGACGGTTGTATGTTTAGAAATAACAAGGTAATGAATCAGGAAGTGTTGGCTACCGTTCCCAAGCATTTATATTGTACTCTGTCTATATGGTATATCATGTTTTGCTATTATTGTACAACTTACTACTATATGCTAGCGAAACTATGCAAATAGTATTACCAGGTGATTTATTTGGGCTGCAGATGAAAGGAAATTGTCAATGTATGCGCTGTATTCATTAATAATGTTTTGACAACGATTTATAATTAGCGTGAAAAAAATCCATATATCACATGAAGAGTAAAACTGTTTGGGCACTATTATATGTGAACAACAATGTAGTTGGCCATCTTTCACATGGGTCTTTAGTGTGACGTGACCTTAGTTTTCATGCTGAGGCAAGTTGGAGACCCCACCTTTGGTAAAAGCTGGAGTAGAGTCACTTCCACTTCATGTTGTCATCATGCCTGTTTCTTGCAACAGATTGATTTTGTTGAGTTATCCGATTTGGGATCTTTTTCTTCTCTTTTTCAATATTCGATATAGACAATTAGACTCATCATGTCATCATTACGTGTGCCCTGTGGCATCTGATCTCAACTGACAAAGCTTCAGACTGGTATGAATACAGTAGAAAACAATGAAAATACAAATGTCTTGTCTTGCCTGAAACGTACTTGAAATGTACCAGATTTGTTTCATAAGATTTGTACCTGAATAATACAAATTGCTCTTACAGCAGCTCTAAGCAATGCACATCGGGTCTAGCAGCAGTGCCAGCAAACACATCAATCTGGGCGACTGCACAAACAACTGAAAAAGAAGCACTTCTTTCACCTGGTATGTTTTTAGACTGGCGAGGCAATTCAATACTTTATGTGTGTTGTGTGCTTTTCTGAAAAGTTTGGACTTCTACCTTATGTTTTCCTTGATTGTTTTTTCTTGCCTTGTGGTCCCATTTCTCAAACTGATTCATTAGGCCATGATCCACTCATTCACCCAAAGATGTGCTAGACTCGGGAAGTCTGTTAGCAAAATAGTGAAGGGTATTGGCTGGGAGGCTTGAGATTTATTCCAAATCACGATTTGAAGCAAGGAATCGGTTGTATAATTGAGGAGGGAATGTTTAGCCAGTAGTCAATTCTGTTGTGTTCGCTAAAAAATAGGTGGGTCACCCACTTAGTTAAAAAGTTTGTTTGATTGGTGTCAAAGAAGACTAAAAAAAGTTAGGTTTATGTAAGAGGTGAATTTTTTTCTACTTTAGTGGTAGGCCGTTTAATTTAAGCTTGCTTGTTATGCCTAATCTCTACATACTAGTACATGGCCTGACAAAAGTTTGCAAACTGCAATTATAATGCATAAATGTTATGCAGTTTCTTTGACCAATCAGCAGGGGACAACATTAGAATACTGAAATGAGAATATGCACTCGTGGTGTGTGCATGTCAATGAAGATATTAAAATTCAGTTTGTAGCATAATTAGTAGTGCTTGCGTGTATTTCATTGAGGAGGTCTCTTGGACCAAACCCTTTGGAACAATGGGTGATTCTATTGGGTTGTAAGAGCAAGTAGTAGGGGTCTTGGGGTGAGTAGAATGGCACCCAAGTGGTCACGTAGTGCCACAGACCCCTGCTGTATGTCTTTAGTATGCCTGCTCTGTACTTATGTCTTTAGTATGTCTTGGTGTTCTTATGCCCTCTTGCCTGGCAGGAGCTTGTTATGTCTCCCTTTTGCATAAGACCCACTTTGTTCTTAAGCCATAACCCCCTGCCCTCTGCTGCTCTTGTTAAGTCTTGTAGTCCTATTGGTTCATGCTGAGGTGGTTCAATGTTGTCACTACTGCTACAATTACTCCAAGCCCCTGGCGTCCCTTGGCCCAAAATTCAATGCTAAGTAAATATTTTCCTGGATGATACCTGCATTCCATTCAGTCTTAATGGCTTTATATCAGATTGGAATTCAGTAGGAGTCATTTCAACTGTGCTATCATGCCTTAATTAGGTGCTAAATGGTTGGAGAATTAAAAGCTGTTTACATTTCTGGAGAGCGGTTTTGAATACAAAGAAGGGCATAACTGGTTTTCATTACTGGGTTATTATTCGTCCTCCATTTCTCAGAAATTAATTGATGCCTTGTCAACAAGAGCTCCTGTTAGACTTCAGGGCTGAAATTGAAATATTGAAAGCCATGTACAGGAACACACTTTTTCATATTTTCGTGTGCTGAAATGTCCTGACTATCACAAAGTCCATTATTACACAGATTGATCATTGATGATCTTATCAAAAAAAAAAAAGTGGTAGGCAACTACTTCTCATCAATTTTTTATTTATTTTTTCTTGTGTATCAAGGAGTACTTCTCGAAGCCAGTCTTATCATCGATAGTCTCCATAACTAATTTTACCTTGTTATGTGTCACGAGTTAGGTCAAGCACTTCAAAATGTTTAACGGTAGTCATATTTTATGAAGAAAAAATTGCTAGGATTGGCTGACAATGGCTGTCTTGTTTCATATCAATATATCCATCGACCAATGATGGATCAAGGGGGATCAAGTAGCTCAAGTCAGACATTGAGGAACCTTCAACCAGACAAGTAATTACAAGACTTGCAGGATGGTGTCTACTTTTTGCTCATTCTATAAACATTCTATAACAACTTATAAGAGTGTCTGTCAATCAGGCTTGCATATAAATACCTACAAATGCTTTTCTTGCTAGACGTCATGGTGCACTGAATAAATTTCTATTCCTCTTCATGTTTATATTTCGAGACCATTTTTTCACATTTGATATGCAGACTTATGTGTGTAATGGAGATGTTGTGTTATGGTATGTGAGCAAAAAATCATATCTGGCTTTTCTAGGATCCATTCACTCCATAGACCGCACACATTTCAGACTTTTATTGAATATTAATGAATGTGTATTATAATGACATGAAAGGTTGGTGGCATAAACAGCTAGTTAAGTGAAACGGTCATGGTACACAGTACACTGAATGCAGTTACTTATGGAAGTGTATTTGCTCTTTTTTTTCTTCTTTTTTTTTTTTTAAAGTTGAACTACTTTATCTGCAAATTTGGGCATTTTTAGTTTTTGTGTTTTTCGTATGTTTATTTTCTGGACCACTCTATAGGTGTGTTCACTGTGACATTTCAGTGGCATGAATAGGCTAGCAATTTGAAAGTGTAACAACGTGATATCATTAATGAGTAATCCAAACCGTGAAAGTGTTTTCTTAGAATATCACACTGTCAGTCTAAACCTATGATTAAACAAATGTGAATTTTGTTTATATATTGAACTAGGGTGTTGCCATTTATTAGTAAACTGATTTTGGGTTGGTCACACTTGGTTTTATCTTAGACAAACCAATGTTTTATGATTATCTTCATCGTCAAATAGTAGATAATATTATGATCACTGCTACCTTCTATGGGTGTCGTGAAAACTATGACTTGGATCATTCAGATCATTGGCCTGTGCCATTCTTATCTTATCTGTGTAGGAGATGTTATATATCTTGTGTAGTATCTGTATCGACAATATTGGACACAAACACACAGAGGAGTGATTATCATTTGATCATGAGGTAAGGCGTTTCCCTGGGGTTTATATTTTGCTTGTCTGTGATTTTGTGATAGATGCATCACTGCGAAATGAAGATGGCTCTTTCTAACTTTACAATGATTAAAAGATGGTGTTTTTATAGTGATTAAAAATATTTTTATGGAAGTAGGATGTTTTATCTCAAAGCTGAACCTTCAAAGCAAGCTTCAGGAATGTTAGGAGGCTACTCAAAATTAATTTAATGAAACAATAGAAATGTATAGGGCTATCTTGAAATGAAAGTGGTCTTTCTGTGATCTTTGAAACTACCATGTTTATATAGTACTTTAAAAACTTGTGTGTTGTGGCCTACTAAAATTATGTCAAAATCTACATAGTTTCAATTTTGGGGTTTCACTGTAAACAAAAACATGAATAGGGGAATTACTTTTCTTGAAAACAATTGCCCTTGTACCCAGTCAACAGGATCAATACGTCAAATATGTCACGATTTTTAGCCACTCTTGCTGTCGTAGTATATGACTTCATGCGGAAAGTGGAAACCACACTGTGAGTCCTTGAGGTCCTTGAGGTCCCTGGGCATAGTTTGGGTGCTTCTTGGTCACCAGGAAGTACAATGTACCTCGTAAGAGCCCCTTAGCAAAAGTCGTGATCCTTGTATGAGCTTAATATATTGCCGGGCAAACTTCATTTCTGGTATGTTGTATTTATTTTGAAGAGCTGATGTTGTACTGCCTATTCATTCTTATTTTTAAAGTGTGAATATATTTATTAGCATTGAATGTGTCCTTTTCATATATACATGTTGTAGACATGTGTTACTGGTCAGTCCAAAGGCAGGTGCATTTCACATCAATAAAACAGCCATTTCAATGCAATTCATAGCAATGGATGGGCAATAAATCTTTCCATTCACCTTTGTATTTATAAAATGTACCAGTTAACATGTTTACCAGGCAAGTAGAAAGTCAATCAAACATTAATATGCTGCAGGTGAAATAGGCTACTTGAAACTCGAAAATGTCTTGAAGCGATTTAATAGATGGCTTCTGTAAAGATCGTTGTTAAGAATTATCTAGAATTTGTATAGAATTAATTGCTGACTAAGATATAAAGAATCAAGGACATTGTAAATACATTCCTTGTAAAAGTACGCCTTGTTAATTCCATGCAGATCTGTGTTTTGTCACATCGCAGTGTGATGACTTGGTGTAATGACATTCGGTGTATACCTGCTGAGGAGGAATATATACACATCTAGAACTGGACCTTGTCAAATTATTCATACAGGATAAAACTATTTTGTGTCAAGTGTATGACGATACCTGGATATTATGGCGTATGGCCATGCAAAATCTGCATATTTACAATGGCCATGTCTAATATGCATGTAGTGTAACATGTGATTGATGGCTGTGTGGGCCTCTTACTTGTCACGCTTGGCCTGTGACTCTTGTACAAGGGAAGTCCCAAGTGAGACCCGGTAGGAGGGACCAGGATTACGCTAGGCGTGCCTTCTGACTCTCTACAATCTGCATGGATCTACTGTATCAAGCTTGATCTAGCGCTGTGGATTATCTCTTGAATGCACAACACACCTACTTCATCAATTGGAGAGGAAAGCCACCAACCACATCACCAGCCATTGTCTCTGTTTGATATACACCGGATACCTTGGTCAAGTTGACTGGGACAGACTCTTAAGATTTTCAGGTTTGTTGTGAGGCTTGTATATGTTCACCAGTGTGTTGTATGCCTTGTAATGCTGTAATGGCTCTATGTTGTGTTGCTTCTACCAAGGATATTTATTGCTTCTCCTACAAAAAATTGGGATATGCTAGCACTGCTCTTCAATGGCTATTTTCAGTATTTGATGTATGTTACATTACCCTTTCGTGGTATAGTACTTCACACTTCACAGCCATGAATCTTCTCCCACACAATCTGAATAGTGTAAGTGACACGTGAACTGTGAATGGAGTGATCGATTGATTTCTCATCCTTTGATTAAAAACTCTAGAGGCACTAAAGATAAGGAGACCTAGGTATCTCAGTAAAAGTGATCCATGATACAATCACCTGAACTATGTAACATGATGACTATCTGTAGTGCAATAATTTAATGGATATTACGTTCAAAGCAGCAGTATTACATTACATCACTGCATACCTGAAGGGTACATAACAACTGAACTCAACCCATATTTACACTGCATTGTACGAGTAACAACAGGTTATTGTTAATAATATGTAGTTTTTCTCTTCCTTTCAATCTGTTCAGTGTATGCGGGTTTTCACAACAGAGTAATTTTTATTAATTTACAGGGTGTGCCAAGTATAATTTAATTACATGTGTTTGTTGCTACTGTTGAAATTTGAACCTAGGTAGAGATAAAGAATACCTGTATTGTCACTTTTTTCACTGTTCTTTTCATTTAGTGTGAAGTCAGTGAATACCTTCCTACCTAATCAGTAATCCCAGATCAAATTTATTTATGGCAATTGACCCTTGGCCCTTTGACTGAGCTGTTTTTAGCTTTCGGCTGAACTGGATCATAAATATGTTAATATATTCCTTTTGGTGATTGAGGTATGGTCCTATTCAGTATCACCTGAGTGTGATGGAGTCACTAAAGTTTACTCGTTTGGTGATGCAATCTATTAATTTTGAAGAATTTTAGTCTTGGGTGCAGGCAGAGGTCATGTTGCACTTGGTTCAAGGTTTAATGACTCTATTTTGAGTTTTGCAATGAAATTGGAGAAACCATTTTGACACTAAAAAGATATCTTACAACACCCTCGTGACTATTGTAGTGAGGATGCTTTGATGACCTGCTTGACATATCTGAGAAAACTCAGTGAGTGAAGTTGTTGTATGCTGACATTGAAGGTAACACAGCCTTGTTGGGGTTATAGCTTTGACCTTTGACCCGTTCTTTTGTACTCGGTGCCATGGAGACTCGCCACCTTCGTCAGTTCTCTTGTAATTTGATGGTCTCCTGGAGATATTACAGGGCAGCCAAGTTGTTAAACCTTTTTCTCGCTCTGTCATGAAATTTTTCAAGGGGTTGTTCAAATTGTTATGTATGAGAAAGGAAAGAAAAAGCTTCCCTTTGCCAAAATACACCACAATGGACCCCAAAACAAATAATAAGCTTCTTGTGTGTTTGAGGCAACCTCAAAGTCCATCTTATACAACCTTACATGGATTTGCACAGACTGCCTGGAGTCAGACTGCTTTATGTAGATCATGATGTGTCCATCTTCAAAGAGGAAACCCAACGTACTCGGTTTATTTTGAGGAGAGCAAGTCAAGCAAAGCAAAAGTGCATTGAAGGGAGTGTCAATGTTGAACCATGTCCTTGTCTTGCGTAAACCTAGCAAGATGGACAGGTCTGTTTGGTACAATTTCTGTTTGAATTTACATCCTTGTCACTCTTATGTCATATTGGCACTGGCTATCAGTGTTTGGTATGGATCATCGAAAGACCTTCATGACTATTGGCAAGCTTTCGAAGCTGCGCAGTAAATAAGGAAATTGTTTATTAGACACCGCTTCAGTTTCCTTTGATCCTGTGTAACCAAGACAATGACCTCCCAATGAGATAATGGAAATAATTGCTTCGAAAATATTTACTTGTCCTGTCGTAATTGCTGTGGAGGCCATGGTAATTCAGAGACACTGAATCATTGTTTGGACAATCTAGCACTTTCAGCTGTTAACCTCAGCACATGTTTGGATTGTTTGTGGAGATCCAATTGACGTATGGTCTTCAAATGACAATGTACCAATCAAATATGACTCCTTTATTACACTTTGTGGTGATTTCAATGGCAGTTGAATGGATATCTGACCTGGGATTGTCCTCAGTGGGAAAATTACATGTCGGTTCTGTCATTGATCATTAGTATGCACTGAAACTGTTTGACATTAGCTCTCTGTGAGTTCTTAATTTGTTTTGATGATTTTTTGGGTTTGTCGCTTTGATTACCTAATGGTGCACAATCCCATTTCGCCTTTGTAGGTAGGTTTTCAAGTGAGACTGGGCACATAGTTTTGATGTATACCAACGAGTGGAATTCATTTTAGGTCCACATCATCTTGTCGTATCTGGATAAATTATACCTCAAGAATTTTAAAGTAAGTTACTATATATTCCATGATATTATCTAGAAGGCCATACTCTATATTGAGGCTTTAGTTAACCAATGTGAATATTGCTTTGCAGATAGAATTGTGTAATTTTACAGTTAGTGAAATCCTGCACCTGTATACAGTTGCAATCATTCTGCTTGAGACCACACTGAAAATGTTCTGTAATTACCTGTAAACGTAATAATGTCTGCCCCCAGGTGCCAAATACTGGTAACATGCCAGGACAAGGGCTCTCAGACTGTACACTGCAGTGAAAGCACCACTTAGCACGATGATATTTTGCTGGGAGCCCTGGTATATAATTGGCTCATGTATTTTTGAAAATATTGAATATGTTTCAAGGATATGTAATAATGCAAGTAGGGCGGTTTTTGATGGCTTCCAAAAGTGCAATTTAGGTTTAGATGTGACAGATGAAGGTTTACTTTAGTTGCATGCACTTTTTAAACAAATATGACCTGATTACAGCTTTATTTTGGGGTTATTTAGCAGTTTAATTAATTAGGTTGAGCCAACAAAACGACCTGCTGGTGCAGTTTAACTCCGCAGGAATTGACAAAAACAGTTTGTCCGGAACTGTGTAATCATTCTGTTTAATAGCATTAGAGGATTATGAATCAGTGGGCAAACAAACTACATGTAACTGATTAGCCTGAGAATGTGGTCTGAATAACTATAAACCCATATCCTTGGGAACCGTGATAGGGCATATCTGTAGTGGGTAGATGTGCAGATAGATCTGTAAACAGATCTGTAAATAGAAGGTCAATACAGGGTCAAAAGGGTCCGTTTTATGGGTGCTTATTCACCTGGTGGTCCTTCTAGCCCTATAGTTTATGCAGGTATCACTAGCACTTTATGATTAGTTTGCTTAGAGAGGGAGGGAAAAGGGAAGTGACCTCTCCTCCTGGAGTCCCCCAAGATCACTTATCAGCGGCCACTTAACGTCCAGTATTTTGGGACCACGTCACTCAAGGATAAGCTGACCACCATCCGCATTTCATCTATCCGCAGATTAAACCTTTGATATATTATCTCAGATCAAGTTGGCATAAATTATTAACCCGTTTTAATATCCCTTTAAGCAGTTTCCAGAATTTGGGTAATCTTACATCATCAAGAATCAAGATAATATATGTGCACTTTATCTTGACATTCATAATTATGTAGGCCTATCAGATTATGTAGTCTTGTAATATATCTGTCTGTCTGTGATGTCATTTAAAGGGCAGGCGTCAAATGTCTGCCTTAAATTCAGTAGTAGGTTACATAAGACCTGACAATGATTATTGTAGGGTGTATTATCATCTTACGATGGCAAAGACCTTTGTATATTGCTCCGTATTTCACACTGTATAGAAAAGCATTACATACATGATACAGTAACAGAGATATAGCTAGGTTTGAAGCACACTTGGTACAAATCTGAAGTGGTTGTTCTTTAGTGATAAATGATCGAACTTATCAGTATTAGCAATTGAATTGACAATCTTTTCACTTTGCCTGGCTGCCTCACCAAGGTTTGTTTGTTTCTTGCTCTGAAGTAAAAAGACACTTTTGAAGTTAACCAGCACATTATGTATGACCAAGTGATCTAATGACCCTTTGAACTTCATAATCTTAGTACCAGTAGGACATAAAACACTCACTCTTATCAGTGGCAAGTAGCATGTAATACTCATTGTTTCTTGTACCCACATTCCTAGCATTGCTGGCGCTCCTTAGGACATTCCAGTGCTCTTGAAACACACTAGAAAATGTTTAACGATATTCATTGTAGGAGTCAATGACAGTATTGATGATCGATGTGATAAACAACCACCCTTTGGTACATTGGAATAATTGATTGATTGTGGATACCAGGAACTTATTAGCTAACCAGAGACTAATTTGGCTACCTGGTGGCACAGTAATTAAATTGACTTGCCTCAGCCAGTCTGTGGAGTTGAGCCATTGATCCTAGTCAGTATGGATCAGCAGCCCACTAGGGGTCGTGGCAGTGGCAGTCTCCTGCAGTTCCAAGTGTCAGACTGCTATGCCAAGATCAGCCATTCCTGTCACAACCATGCTCCCTGCCTGAGCCCTGGGTGCCATTAAATACCTGCTGCAAAGCTAGGCTACCTATGGCTAACCACAGGAAATTAGCCACGCTCCTGCAGAGTGGGTTAGTCTGCACATTTTGCCCTGCAATGAAGTCAAATTACCAATAATTCCTAATTAAATCAAAACATGCGGGAAATTAAAGCTTTTGCAAACCCTTCTGTTTGAGCCATAGGGATTGATTATGTTGAATTGTGAATGTCAGATATTTTGTAAAGATGCTGTCTTTCCATGTTTTCAAGGAATCGTTCTAGTTCTGACCGAGTCTTGAGTTATTGTTGAAGTGCTCTTATTGAGGAAAAGAGCTCTAATGGGAAAAGTGTGATGAACACTGTATTACGTGTAATTGTCATCAAACAGTTATCTCGGACATTTTTTTATGTGATTGATTAAGCCACGTGGTGTTTGTTGATGTTCTGGAAAATTGGAGTTTACTTGCGTTGTCATGGCAACGCTAAGATGCTGAAGCTGACATGTGATCACTTGTGCAGTTTGGGATTCCTCAGAGACGTTCATCAGGTAACGTATGATGCTGGAGTGATGCGGAGGTGAAGACACATTGTGCCAAGCACGTGTTACAGCCAGTACTACTAATTCCCTTTCAGGAAGTTAGTAGGTTACAGATGTCTAAACTCTATTTAATGGGATAAGATGATGTCGGTAGGCTAGTTTGTTGTGGCACATGGCTGGGCGCTGATTGGTCGGCGGTAGTCACGTGGGGGAGTTGCCATCTGGAGCCATTGTTCGGTGCGAGTGTGTGTCAGGTTAGACAGGCGTGCATGAGAACACAGGCTAGACACTGAATGCATCTACATGCACCCTGGATGTTGACAGGCTAGACGAATGACCAGTGCTCCTGGGACACCCCTGCAGACTAGCATCTTGACATCATCTTACATTGCTCTGCATCTCATTTCGGAGGAATAAGGATACCTGCAGACAAGCACCCCGAACCCTAGCTAGAGGGCTCTGTCACCCAAGGGGGTGTTCACTCTACCTTACCCTTGATGACACAAAACCCCTAATTAGACCAGGTGAAAAATAGACTACAGTTCATTCACCTGCATCCCACTTGGTTATACTGAAGGATATACACATGTCTCTGGGTCACTACTTGCCCTGTTTCGGAATGTTCTTGGATTTACCTATTCATGTGGCAAGCATAACACATTCATTGGAGAGGTGAGTGAATACACATTGGGAAATTAAATACAGTGTCATATGATGAAATCTCTTTAGTGGGGAACTCGCATTAGTTAAATGTAACAATCATTGGAATAGCTGTATAATGAGTCTCCTAGAATATTGTGTGTGTTATCATCACCACATTGATGTTTTTGTTGTCTTGGCAAAGTTGCTAGTCTTTTATTGATCACAGCAGCAGCCAAAGTGTACCGTCCATCACTGACCGAGTGACTGTCTGGGAATACAGTATGTTCCGGTATTCCAGTTATGTGGAGACTGTTGCTCACATATATAGCTAGGGATGGTCTATCACTTGACGCTGTTAGTGCTCACCCAAAGTGTTTAACAAATGGCTGTGCGTAGTGTTTGTCTTTCAAAGACTAATTAAATCCCCTGATGTCTTAAATGCTGTAAATAAACAGTTCATGTAGGATTTAGCACAATGCTATTTTGAACAGCCATGTGATGGTTGTATCATCATTTAGAGGTAATCATTACACACATAGTTTGCCCTGTTGAGGATTATAGATTATTTGCTTTAACACACTGTCATGTGCATGAACATGCCCTCTGCCTCTATTGATTATGAATTATAACGGCACACTTGGACACAGTCATTGCGTTTCATTGTCACATGCTTTCACATGACCCAAACCCATTTTTACCTGTGAGAAAATTTTGAAAGAATGCTATTGTAGATAGTTAGAGGCTTTACTGATGCGAATCTGTCATGTCCAGCCTATTAAAACCCCTACCCGAGGGCTTAAGCATTTAATATGATTTACCCCGCACAAGATAATTGCATTCCTAACGAGCTACTTCGCACCTGGTTATGGTATTATTACAGCATTAAGTAAAATGGCAGTTAAGGTCAGTTAAGGTCTTTAAGTGAGGCAATGACTTTAGACAGGATATTTACCTCATGCATGTTTAATTAAAGGCAGTTGTTGGGGCTTTTTTCCACACATCACTGGCTCTATACAATAGCACGGCAAGAATTGAATTTGGCTGGGAGCTATTTCATTTGCATTCCCCACAGCTGATGGCTTCTAGCACAGCATCTTCCCAACTGAGACTGTTTTCTATGCAGCCTTCTACACTGATGCTGCTTCTATGCTGGCCCAAGATAGACTTTCCTCTCGCTACACACATTTAAACAGGTAACTAGAGATGTGTTATTTTTTCACTGGGGATGCTGCCTAGTCTTGGCTAAGTGTAGCAAGCAGGTTGTTAGATGCTTCTTTGGGTTGAAGGGCTTGCCCCCACACACCACTCTACCTGACCTAAGTGACCTCGGTTTCACCTATAAGGTCATTGTTCTTGTGAATAAATGAAGAAGAAACTTCCTTCCGAATGTTCATCTTTACTGTAAAGAGTGCATAATAAAGTATCAGTATAGGCTACTATTACCTTACACATTTCGTCTTTAATGTTCCATGTATCAATATCTATACTGTTGAGAATTAGTATACGTTGTACCTGTGTAGCCTGGTCGAAATTGTTTCCTCATGTAAAAGCATATAGGCCTATAGCTCAAGCTATTAGTGGAGTTCCTTACTATACAAATCGTATATGGATGTATGTGGGAATTCTTGCACGATATCAAATCATGGTTGAAGATTGAGAACTTTGTTGTGACCCTATATAACTTGTACAATGTAATGGATCTTGCTGTAGATACAAGTCTTTATATTGCCATTATTTTATGAATTTATGAATACACAGTACATGAAGGACATGTTGGAAAGGACTTTAGAATGGCCTGCTTAACAATGCAGTTCACATTGCCTAGATTTGCTCTCTATTCAGTCTGGTCGTAAACCTAGTAATACTTCTTGAAAGGAAAGTGGGAGAAAAATATCGTATTACTTGTGTGACAGACTTGTAATGTGGAGGTCATGTGTGTGACTAGACTTGCCAGGTGTAATGCTGCCTTATAACATGTGTAATCCACTGGCATGTAATGCTGCCTAACATGTGTAATTCATTGGTATGTTATTGAAAATGATGGTTGGTTTCATGCAGCTGGAAACTGCAAAAGTTACACAATTAGTCACTTTAGCCTTTCAAGAAAGCTATATAACATAGGTTAGTGTATATAAATATTATGTAAACACTTGCAGTTGCTTGCATGTAGTCTTTTTGGGAACCTTGTCTAGTTGTCTGCCCCTGTTTGACCTTCTCTTTACCTGTAACACAGGAGATGTATATACACCTGGAGTTTATCACGTTGACAAAAATATATATGCACCTTACTGTATTCATCATAACACATTCCTAGATTCATCAACTAAGGTGGATGTGTTGTAAACCTTGTGACCAGTGTACTTATCTTGAGTTAAAGGTGCATGCTACAGAAGTCTCCGCTTCGACTTTGCCTGAAGTGAAGGTTATATTTTAACCAAGTGCTTCTCTGACATGTGTTTGAACCAGGAAGAGAGGCTTCGGAAAACAAATCAAAAAGCTTGCTCTTTTGCACACACACAAGTCGTTACAGCTTTTTTTTCTTGCACTCAGCAAAAATACCTTCTTACGTTTAGAGACCCAAGAAAATATTAGTGGAAACAGATGCCAGTCCTCATGAAACTCCGGAAGCTTATGAGGAAATACTTGCCACAAGTAGAGAAAGTTGAACCTCTGTTTAGTCCAAGGTTTTACAATGTTTTACGAAGGGTCCACTTTGATAATGGCCTTTAATGCTGTGGTATTGAACCCTGTTACGAATCTTAAGATTGCTTCATGGCTTGTTTGTGGTGAAAGCTTACATTTATAGATGTGATAAAGTTATTATTGCTGGCTAGCAGTGGGAGGTCTGTAGGTGTCTATTTCATCTTGAATGTCAATGAAATCAGTACAAAAAGTAACAACTGAGTGATATAGTGGGTTAGATTGCACTTCTCAAGGAGAAAGTTTGCAGAAATTGTAGTATGCTACAGTAGGCTGCTACAATAGTTGCCTGCCCTATAGATTGTGATACATACATTTGGAGATTCATTTTGAATGCACTCGGTACTGATCTGTGTTGATCAGACAGAGATCACTCGGATCAGTCACTATCAACACTGACGTGAGACCCCTGTCAACGCACAAAGAGATGTGGCCTAATTAATGATTAAATCCCTCATCATGACAGTAATGGGTTGTGTTGATGAAGGCCCACGTGGTCTCCCCAGACGCTCCATCTGTCACGCAGACTCCATCAGTCTCTTGTCCCTTTTGACCCAGCTCAGCAGGACAAAACATACTCACATCGTAAGTACATACTTCATAACTACCCTTGTTGTGCACCCCTTACCATATTGCTAACTTAGTAACAACCTGCCAAGAATCCGACGTCTTTAGTTACCATGACAACCAGGTGGCTACAGCTGCTACTCGATTTGAGGATGCCTACCCTCAGGTGATACTTCATAGCATAATTGGATATGCTGCTTGCTTTTTAAAAGAGCTATTCCATCCAACTTCATTTTCCAGTTAAAAGGAGCCAAATTATAATTACACTCCGCGTGTGGAGTGAATGATTGCCTTGTGTGTAAAGAAAAAAAGAATAAAAAATTAATAACCCTTGCAAAATTGCAACATTATGAAACAGTTATGTTTTGGCCAATAAATTGGAATTATTCCAATAGAATCACGTGTATTTTTGGTGGTATTGTTTGGTAGATTGACGTTCTTTAGTGGCAGGTGTGCCCGCACTTGAATTAGTCAATTATTAATTTACAATCGTGGGTGCTATTTTACTATTGATCCAGGCGGTGAATGAACATGTGAATGCTGCTACTTTTTTTGCACAGTGAATCATCAGCTCCAATTCGTGTGTTCTTATTGTATCCACAACAATTAATTTCAGCAGCAGCAGCAGCAGCAGTAGCCCTCAACAGCATCAGTAGGCAGAGATGAGGGGTTATTCTCAGCCATCAGCACAGCTGCAACTAGCCAAATACAATGCAAATGTAGTGAGTTAAGTTGTCTTTCGGTGTAAGGGGGTTTTTTCGCATTATAAGGACACGGAGTTCACCATCCGTAAAAGCCCTGGGAAGGTGAGGAGCACGCACAGCTAACTGAACAATGGATGTTACATCGATGGGTAGACAACTTGGTGCCATGCTCCTATGCTTGACCAACAATCACATTATATCAATCCTACATGGTTAGGGACAAACATGCACATGTAACACTCCTTCTATGCTTTGGTTGCCCTTTCCAGTTGACCTTCACTTTGCCCTTAAAGATGTCCTGAAAATAAGTCCTTTGTATGATGGAGATTAGATTGCTGCTGCTGCTGCTGCTGCCATTGCTGCTGCAGGATGACTCAGAATCTCAGATCTGAGATGCGAGCATTATGATGAAGTGCGGACAGCATCAGTACCCAGTATCAGCACCTATTTCTCTTCATAGTCAACCTATAATTGGCACACGGGGGTTTGCAGCAGCCACTTGCCATGATTTACACATGAAGTGGCAAGCTACTGTTCACTTGAAAGTGAATGCAGTGATCGATTTTTGCCGAAAAAAGGGCGTCAATTTAAGACCTAATACAAAAAGCTTCCTTCTTTCGCTCTCTTTATGCTAATGCAAACAGCTTCCAGCAAAATAGACAAGGGTGGCAGTCGTGGGCCAGAGAGTGTCAGCCTCTAATTGTAGATGCCGTTCATTAGGATAGAGTGTTGAAGTAGTATGATAATGAGTGCTCACTATGCGTAGTTTCATAGCATGTGCTACTATCATCACTATGGTTATACACGGTGATTTAAACGCCCTATTATCCCTTGATCACCTTTCACGCTTCATCCAATATCGATCGATCTGGGCGATTTGAACGCCCTTTGATCGTAAGTTTATCACCAAAATGTGTATTGACAGGGGCGAAGCCAGAATAACCATGATAATGTTGGGAAAGCAGGGATGTTTTCACTGCTGCTCTGTATTAGTACAGCACATCTGTTGTTGAAATATTAGAAAAATGTTGCTGCTTCGCTGGGGGTTAGCAACGTGTCACTGGGGAGGGAATGTGACCAAATGTGCCCTGACAACCCACCATGTTTTACCCCCAGATCAATATCTGCACTCTGCTGCCCTTCTGTCTCATTATTCCATTTTTTAGAAGCAATTTCTGTATGCATTTGTTGTCAATGCAAGTGTCATGGACATCCCTTTTGATGTATGATCTGCCACCAATGGACTGCTTGCTGAATGTGCTGCAAATCTGTTGTGTTGTTGCTGCTTCTATAGTCACAATACCACTGGGACACATGGATCCAATCATCATTCCAATCGAACAACTGGTATCGCTATCACCTTGTATATTTGTCACAAGGTCTCGTGTGAATTCATATACAATCTGAGAACACAAACAGAAATTTGTCATCCACATCCATATGTAACTTCTGTAAAATCTGTTTCTCTAGGGCCACAAATGCTGCCAATGGATTCTGTGTGGACAATGTGATCGTGACTAATCTCATTACTAATCCCATCTCTTACGTGCCCTGTGGTTTACCTTTATGTAAAATATATGTATCGTGCCACTGGCACATTGGTAGGAAAATTACTCTTATTTGTTTCCATAGCAACAAAAAGAACACGTGATTGTCATTTATTAGGTGGAGCCAATACTCTAAACTTGCTTAGATGGTTGTTAGAAGTGAAACGAAAGCTTTCAGCATTTCCATTAGCCCAACTGTGTGCTGTTACTGCCTGTGGTGCATTTGTTGGCCTGTGTTATGGTGAGCTGGTAAATTGTCGTCCAGTCCAGATAGTTCATCTCTCTTGTAATGTTGTGGGGAAGTTCTGGCATCCTGACCATCTCTTTTTCCACATAAATCCTTCAGTTTTTTGTTGTTGTTTTGTGAAAGCTTGGATTTATCCAAGGTGGAAGGAAACACTGCTTTGATGCATCAAATGGAAAGTGCCCTGGATAGATTCTGCGAATGATCACATTGATCAGTGATGATAGGAGCAATCATGGCTGACATCAGATTGCCAGATGAAATTTACGTCTCTTTCCTTAAATCTCATCATGCTCGTGCATGAAAGCCATTTTAAACGCTGCAATTGTGGCTGATGTTGAAATCAATATTAATTTGACCCGAATTGATGTGCGGGGGGGGGGGGTGTCCCAGTCTTTGTATTGATGACAAATCCTTGGCATTATTGGGGTTTCAGCCAGTACCTTTCTTCGAAGCTTTCCCTGGGGAATGTATTGAGAAGACAGCAGCTGTGGACTCCTGAATAAGTGACACTGACTTGCCTTTAGTTGAGTTGAATCATTTATCCCATAATGCTATAACAAGATTATTTGCCTAAAAAATTGAAGTTATAAATTGTTATTCCAATGGGAGTTCAGTGATCGCAATATTTAATTGAAGTAAACTTTGGCGAAAAATGTCGGTGCTTCGCGTTGGTCTTAATTCCATCTTCACCACATGTAACACAAAATTGCTCTTGCAATTATACTTTGTGTCAGAAGGAGATAAACTGAGTGTACTGAAAAAAAGTGGGTGGGAAAGAGGGTATCACCCTTGACGATCCCTCGAATTGCACGATTTGTTTATAGGGTTGGCCTCAGAAATTGGGTTTTATATCTTATCCTGCATGCATAGCATTGATGAGGCATGAGCACTCTTGGAGGCATGGTGCCATGATAATTTAGATGGACAGCTGGCAGTGCCATGCCAACAGATCTCCAGCATCCTAGGAGGGCATGATGTTGGGATTTTGGGTTTGGATTTCAGAAGGGATTCCATTTGACAAGGTATCAGTAGCCAGCATTCCTGTTGAGGTCTAGGTCAGCTTTTCTGCCTGCTTAATACAGATGCAATGCCACTTATGCAGACATATGTCAGGCAGTGTATTAGGTATATGCAGTATATTATGCACTGAATGTCTCATACACTTCCTGCTTCCACGTCAAATAATCTACCCATGGTTTTTTGGGCAACTTTTAGTTGATGCAACTGCCATGACATGGAGCAAGGAAAAGGCTTTGACACCTTAAAACCTCCATATAAAAACAGTGAAGTGGTCTTAATATCAAGGTGGTCTAAATTCTGAAACATTTTCTTATCTGGTTTCGTCCTCAGCAAGGTGGGTTTAAAATGGTCATGTTTGAAAAGAATCTTAATTCTGCAACGTTTTTTCATTACAATTTCAGCTTTATATCCAAGTAAAGTGGTAATAAAATTGGCCATATGGCATATATGTATTGGGTGGTCGTGATTGTAGGGTTCCAATTTACATTTTACATGTACAAGTTTGTTCTTCAAAGCGAGACATGTCTATATTTATGTCTCCCTACGTTTTTATTGTACTGTTGGAGTCTTGCCTTGTCATGTACAGCTGTAATTGTGAATACTGCGTGTCGCTTGTCGGTGATGCAGGTAATATTTGTACATGGGATGTTATTTTGAAACCAATTGCTTTGTTAGAAATTTCATCTCTTATTTATTCCTAACTTTAAATAGGATGAAACATGAGAATCCAATGACGTCGATACAAGAGACAATCATGTAGTGACGAAGTCGTTCTGCTGTTTATTTATAGTTTCTGTTTTGATATAAATTGTAATGTGATGGCCTCTTCCATCATCTGCTGCAGATTAGTCATGTTTCCATGGCTTTATGAAATGCTGTTGAAATATGCTGAGCTGGATTTATTACAATTCTGATAGCCGAATGTGGAATGTTACTAGATTTATCCCAATGCAGCTAGCTTTGATAACTGTGTATGGATTTTGTGGGTTGCTGCGTGGGATTTTATGTCTGATCAACCGAGTTGTTTGACCAGAGGAAGCTGCAGCTGAATTATTCACACCAAGACGGCTGGCTGTCTGTGTTGAGAGGCCACCGGAGTGTGAGCCCATATTGAGTGCATCTTCTACCTGTGGAGCTCTTGTAGTTGGGTCTGTAGGCTGAGACTGTAGCTGTGTGAGTGATTGTGCCCTTTTACAAATTGATTGAACCAAATCTGGTGGGAATTAACGAACTTTCCACCCATCGCGGCACAACACATTAATGACAAAACACAGTAAATCACAAAATCTCCATTAAATCAGTTAGATCAAATCCATTTTCACTTTGCAAAGTTTTCACATTGCAACTCTGCCCAAAGATAAATGGCCAAGACCTCATGTTACTCCACGATAAGCTATTTATATATATCACTCCACAAAAACACTGCAATCAAATGTTAATAATTGATGGGGAAACTTTGTTTGGCAATCCATTGACATTTCCATTGAGATATATGACCTTTCAATGGAAGCTGAATGAACATGATGCACAAGACCTTTCTCTGCCAGTTTGCCTATCGTGTTTGTCATTGAAATGGTACTTGAACGGTACTAAAATAGGAGTATTGCATTCCTCAAGGTTTTTAGTTGTTGCACTGATGCATGTTAGCTTGTTGTAAATACTCAGAAGTTGTGGATGCCTGGGGTTATGCTCTTTATCTTCTCTCTTAACTTCAAAACCAAGCTATTTTAGTTATGTAATGAATCTACTACTGACTCAATATTAATGTCTTTTAAAACAGTTGTCTGTGTACTTATACGTACCTCTCAGTAATCATGGTAATCCAGTGCTAAAGTACTGCTACCTGAACTCGATTGATGGAACTAACCTTGAACGAGCTAATCACAGCACTGCTTAATTGGTCAAGGCAATTACCCATGAACTTTTTGAGTGCACCAGGCCTTGGCACTGTCTCTAGTTCATATTTTCATCATCATCATGATGGATGGTAAATTCAGCATCGTGGGTAATGTTGATATCTATATGCGTAGAAAGTTTGAATTATTAAGGGGGAGAGGGTCATACTGCATGTATTAAAGTCAACAAAAAGTTAAAAATCAATTTGCAAGAATTTCGAAGTTTTTAGGAGTAAGTCTTACGCCTATGTTGAGATCAGTATTCTGCAAAATTTGAGTCTTTTTCATTGCAAATCCAGTCATTTAATTTTCCTAGCACAGTTATTTGGTCTTGGTAAATCAAGAGACAAACACATTGATGATCAGATATTTTACTGCATTGAATTTACATGAAACTGGACTATAACAATATAAAAAATCCATTTGTTAGAAATTAATTTAGTAGTTGTCCAAGAAACGCCCACTTTTATGATTAAGTGGAATTGATCATGTTAATGATTTCACAAGAGTTTGAAGGATGAAATTACTCTTTGCCAGAAACCTTGGAAAGTTGATAAAGCCAAACAGCACACAGAACGCTGGGGATGATTCAGTCAATAACGTGTGGGCCGCTAGTAGTGACTCCATGGGATATATATATATATATATATATATATATATATATATATATATATGACAATACGGTACGGCTTTCAGAAATCGAATGCTTGTCTTATATGGTGTAGGCAAAACCAAATCGACTGATTCATTCTTGGAGATTGTGGACCTTCGAGGTTAGCCACTTTGGTAAATTTCAGTTCTAAAAGCAGTCGGAGTGACTGCCCAAATACGTTTTATTGATGTATTGAGTCTGTTAACATACTCTACTTCATCCACGCTCTATGTATGGAAAACCTTTTAGCTTTTACCAGTTTTGTGTGTATGTTGCCTGAGCATTTTTATCATGATCATGAATTTGGTCAGGAAAGTGACCGTGTCTTCACTGACCTTAATGATTTTCTTTGATTTGCTTTGGGTTCATAACAGCACTTTGTACAAGCTGCATGATGCTGAAAAGCTTATTTTTATACTTTCCTCTTCTCTTTCCAGACAAGCTCAATGTTAGGGCAGAAGAGAACAATCCAAGGACCTCGTCATGGATAACACGAGTGACGCGGTTAGCGAGCGCGAGGATGACTCGGGCATCGAATCCTCAGCACCGGATCCAACCGACAACACTGTCTACATTCGGATAGCTGTGCCCGACTTGAAAATACAGGTAAAATCTCTTGCATTTAAAAAAAAGGTTAGCGTTTGGTAGGACCGATCTTTCTATTCCCTTTTAGTTTCAATGTCTTTCTATTAAAAACCCTGTGTCCCTGGAATGCAACAGTGCAACTTCTTGCTGTTTGTGCATCAATTAGGATTGGAGTATTGTGTGCAGGAAGTGCTCTGATGTAGCAGATAGTTGCCTTGGCATTATCAATGTAACATCCTCAATTATTACGTGGTCACGCGATACTCATCCCTCCTTGATCATTATGACAAGGTTAGACGAAAAAACAGTGTATTGTACAATGAAACCTGTGATATGGGTCCTTGTCTGGATGATTGATAGTTTGCTATATAGCATATCAGTTGACCTTATTGATAGGTGTGAGAAACTATAGTCAGGTTGATTGCCCTGGTTTTAATGTCGTTAATCATCATGGTTTAATGTTTTGCATTTTTGCATGTTAAATGCTGTTGGTATTGGCAAGTGTCCAACATGTTTGTTTACACTATACTGTTTATGATGGTTATCATGATTGTGTACAATGTACATTTACAACAATGTACACACAGTTAGCTTTCTACCTGGATGCATTAACTAGTTATAACCAATGTATTTACGTGCTCTTATGGCATATAGCTCCGCAGATCATGGCCACATCATAAGAGCATGGTAAGAGCTTGTCTCAATGGAGCCCTCAATGGCAGTCCACAGCCTTGTTTTCTCGATAAACATTCCAGTAGCGATTGCAAACACTGAAAAGTGGACAGAGCACATAATACCCTGGCCTGGGGGTGGTCACTGCCCTGACCTAAGCTGCACCCCAACTGCAGTGGTATGCAGCAATGGCCTGTTTTTGCTTCGGGCATTTTTTGGGCCTTTGATACTTTGACCTGTCTCATCACCTCTGTGTTACTGTAGCCTGATGGTATCAAGATGATCACAACTGACCTGTGAGTGACCACCCAGAGTACTGTTTAAGCTGGGATACCATGAGATATTAAGAGTTTGCTTGACTTTGATCTGGTTTGAGCTGTCCTTACAATGTCCATTTGCCCCTAGTAATAGTCTTGACTGAGAAAATGACCTTCTGCCATACATCAGTCTAATAGAAAGAGTCACTTTGACTAGTCTTTAGATGGTTCAGTCAGCTTGACCCCAGTGATTCAGAGGCAGTTGTGACTTCCTTTGTCAAAAGTTTGGTTAGAGGCTTATCTTTTGTGCTTTCTAACTCCCTCTTAAATCTCTCCTCGAGTCTATGACTCCCTAGATAGAACTTGTAGCTACCCCTAAACCTCTGAAGTTTGTGGGTGTTGAAGCAATATTTGGAATAAAGGTCACTGTTGCAAATATGCAAAAAAACTGAGTGTGGTCTGCTTGACATCAAAGAAGCTTAATATTAGCTACAATACAAAAAGTTATTAGTTACACAAGAAAACATGCCAGTTACATTTTGGTCGGTCCTTTAGAACTGCAAAATATGATCACACACGAAGCTGACCAATGCACATGTACAAAGAACTTGAGACTTTATCCATTCACACCGATCCATGTGGATTGCAAGTGTATCAGTCCTATGCCACAGAGTCATAGTCTATCTCCATAATCACTGATGTAATTTGCTCAAGGGCTTTCTTAGTAATTGTTTCAACATCCACACAGTGCATGGTGTGAACCTGTGACTAATAATCATTAAGTATGATTCAAGTAACACTCAAGTGTTAGAGAAGTTAGTTTGCCAGGACCTGAGCATCAACCGAGTGACAGTTATGTGACAATATGATGATGGATAAACCGTGTTATGAATACTGCATGAGCTGTCATGAAATGGGATGTTGTAGTTACGTTGTTATGGTGCAATATTTTAGTTTAAAATTGATTGACAATCATTATATTGTGATATATTGTAAGTGTGTTGTCTTAACCATCAATGTCTACTCTGGCACATTATGATGTTTACCATAGCTACTTTTACATTTACACTAAGACATTGTTCAGACTTGGCAACATGGAGCACAGAGTAATTCAAAAGGGCCCGTTGAAGTGGCATGGCTATTTCTTGGGCAGTTCAACGATTATGGGCACTAGTAACTCAACAGTTCAAGAGCATATAAATCCTGCACTAAACAAGACGTTGGTCAGTGAAATTTGCGAACTTGGTGCAGTTGGTTTGGCTATTAGTGTTGGACACAAGTTCCCAGCCTGCCTGCAGAGCCTAAACATAACTTCAGCAATGGATCCCAGGTGTGTTTGCAGCAGTACCTCTATTTTGAAACATGCATTAACATCTGCCTTGCCTTCTCCAGTTTGCTTTCTCCTAACGTGCTCTTGGTGCATTGACCATGATGGTATGACCTCTAGGTCAGTCCTCCAGGTCATGTCTATATTGCCAAATTACTATTACTGATTAGATGGTCATTTTGGCGATTCCTCCAGTCCTTTGTTTATTTTAGTGCAACATTTTGCATTGATAGATTTACGAGGAATTGGTTGTAATTTTGGTGATAATTCAACAAGAAGTAATGTCATGTAATTGCATAATAGTACTCTGTAATGACCTGTTATTATGGTTGCAACAATAATTGGGTCATTACTGTCTGGAAAGTTGGCTGCACTTCAATTATTAGAGAAATGAATAAATCTTTTGTGACAGTCAGTGGACAAAGGGCAGTGAATGCCACAGTAAGTTCACACACTCTTAACTTCTCAGCAGTTATCAGTTTAACATGACCAAGGAAAAAAGAGGTTGGGGTGTTGTCAGTTCGCCACTAGTTTTTGTTATAGATGAGCATTGTGGATAATTGCTTGGTAACTGGTTGGCTATCCAAACATCAGGTGTGGACTGTTATATTTCGCATAGCAAAGAAACTACATCACTTGAACAGCGAGGTAGTACGACATTGTCTCTTGTAATTACTAGGGTGGTTACTGGTTAGATATACATGAAAAGATGAACACGCAGGTGATACAAGCATAACATATGATTTATATGTGAGCTACATATGAAATGTCAATAAATGTACAGCAAAGCCCACCTATATTCTATTTTAGGTAGTCGCATGACTAAATAAGCTTGTTTATTGTAGCGCGTAAAATAGCCTGTTTTTTGATACTGTGGCTGGTTGTGTGTGCATTAGGCATTGTTATATGCGTAGATTATTTTCAGTAACTCATCTTGAAAGAGAATGCAATGTATGATTGTTTGTATTATGAAGGCCTATCAGAAATAAAATGCATGATTCACTAGGGGTTGATTAATTAGTTTGTGGAAATGCAACTAAGAGAAACGAATACTACTCTTCAAAGGTGCAAGTGGACCTAGTCGCTTAGCTCCAGCTTTTTAGTGACTATTTCACCAAGCTCCAGCTTAGTATTAAGATTAAACTGAAGGTAGCTGCTGAAAGTTCTTTTGTTGGAGCACTGTATGGAGTCTTGAAGGAACTTAATGAATAATGAGGCATATCGACAGTCGCGACTGAATTCAACCCAGGACTTCTGCTAGACCGGGCACAACCTTAAACATTGGGCCACCCACCCAGTTGTGTACATTGAGTTATCCAGATGAGATTGGCCTGCTGCAGATGTCTTCATGATTTCCCTGAATGTCTTGCTCTTTATTTTAATCTTGCTGACCCCACGGAGGTCATTGATGCAGTTGCAGCAACAGGGAGGCAAGGATAGCATCAATGTTGACAGGGCAGGCATTAACTGTTGCAAGTTTAGCCACTCTAGAGGTTGACCTGCCAAGCAGTCCTTCACTGTTCATCACTTAACAAGCAAAGAAAAAATGGGTCAGGAATTCTTTAAATGTCTTCCCACCTGTTCTGGGGATCTAAAAGCCAAGGCCAAACACACCACTGTGTTGTCATACAGGAGTGGTGGATGCTGTGTAAGCTGAAGATATTTAAAGTATACATTACAGGTACAATGAACACTGTGCAGAATTCGTTGGGTCAGTACCTTGAAGTTATCTTCTCTCGAGAGATAGTGATCTGTTTTGCTTTTGTTTTTGCAGTTTTACATATTGAATCATTTAGAGACAAACTTTTTAAAGTTTCACTAAGCGCATCATACCTTCAATGAAAATGACAGGTTGCTTTCAATCGAAAGATAAGCTTATGATAGGATTGTTTGAAGTGTGATAAATCCACCTGACTCGATCCTAAGTACAGCGTAGTACATGTACAATGAACAGTCAGTGTGACATTTAGTTCCGAATCCCCTTCTAAATCCTTCGTAACAACAACAAGATTCTCAGACTTAGTGGTCAGCATCACCTTGATAACGTGAGGTCACCCGAGGACAGATGATTAAGCAAATTCCTCAGTATCCCGGGGATAGGTAAATACCTTTAACTACTGCATGCTAACCTGTTTAGTGCCCTTGTTACTAGGAAATCTGTGTTCAAAATTGTCACCTAATGTTGGTCAATCGGCCATTATCTTCATTAGCATCGTTAATATCCTAGGGCAGTACCATGGGTGCTATTTGGATTACCAAGGACTAGCGTGTGTCCGGTTAATTGCGCTAATTATTCTGATAAATTAATAACACGAGGTCAGTCTTTGTTTTATTGCTACAACATTATGAACATATCCGGGTCAGAGCTGTTTAGTCCAAGGTCAGAGTGAAGAAAATATGTAAGCTGAACTGGCATTGTTGAGTCATGGACGTACAGTGTATTGAGTCGTGCACAGCTCTCTGGTGAATGGGGACATTTGATAGCGTTAAAGGTGATACGCAGCCAATAAAATGACCAGTCTGATATGCTGGCTAACAGGCCAAGGTTGGTGGAAAAGGTCTCCCGGGTTTCAAGTATTTCTTGGAGTGTTGGTTACTGTTGCAGTCTGGCTTGGAGATGCAGGGAAAGGCGATTTAAGGAACCTGGGGAAAGGGTAATTGGAGATGTTAGAAAGAATCGCAGAGGGTTGAGCAGATGGCTGGGATCAAAACACGGCTCTGCATCACCTCATCACCATTTCACCCACCCCCTGCAGCATCAGCAACAGCAGTGGCCAGGTAGATGCTGATCACTGATCACTTCAAAGCTCAACCCGGATAGCTTGCAAGTTGCAAACAATAGGGTCATTAGCGCAGTACATTGACCCCTGTGCCAGGTGGCTTTTCTGGTCAAAGCTTTGATTTTGGGTACATTCCCATCGCTGCACACCTATGAGCAAACTTCAATACACACATTTATGATGAACACGCAAACACGCCGTCATTCACACTGATGGTTGTAATAATCCTGGAGACATTCCCCAACCCTAGGGATTCTTTTTTCTCATATTTTTCTCCTCTGGTATGGGGAATGTATATGTGCCCCTCAAAAAAACCCCTACCCCGTTCGCATTCTTGTGTGCTTTCTTACATAGTGGCGAGTTACAGCGATTGGAGGGGGTGATTATTCCTAAAATAAGATAACGAGGAGCTGTGAGTTCTTGTATGTATGTGGTCTCATATGTTGCAGCAAATAAAGCTTTTAAACGTTATTGCATGCAAGTGTGTTGTGAACTATCATTTTACCAAAAAGTGCATATATGTGGGAACTGAAAAAGTACAATGCATTGCATGTTTATCGAAAAAGTACAATGCTTTGCATGTTTATCGAAAAAGTACAATGCTTTGCATGTGTATCAAAAAGTACAATACATTGCGGGTGTATCAAGTTGCTACATATAAACAGCGTTATTAGTATCTATTGCATTATACGCAGAATGTTCATCATACACCTATCGTCAAACTTTCATACCCTTTATAGATTTATTGTTTGCATATGTGTAAATTAGTAAATACATTTGTATAAGCAAATAGGTTGAACAGGGTGAGTCACTGCGGAAATTAAGTTCATATTTTGTTGACTTTTTAAAATTGTAAAAAATAAAAAAATGAAAATGATGAAAAGATTTCCTTGTGGTGATAAGCTCATCCATGTTCATTTGTTGCTATGGGATTCATGACTAATATGAGCAAAATATTATGAGCAAAATATGAGCAGTTATAAATAACAGCTCTTTGTTCAGGTGCATATGACCTAAGCTGAATAATGACGATGTCCTGGGGGGGCATGCTTTATAAAGTGTTATTAATATTAATAGCTATTATTCTTGCTCTATGGACGTTTGCATATGCCAAGAGAGACACCAGTATGTGTATGTCATGCTAGAATATGTTATAATTGCAATTGGGACTGAGCTGTTTGAAGTGCCTACTTTTGATGCTAGGTAAGAACTGCTCGTCCCTTGTATAAATATATGACACGCATAAACAACTCTCAGTATTCACTGCTACGCATATTGTATAAACATTGGCTGTTTGTTGCATTTAGAGATTATTGCAAACATGCTTATGACCAGTCATTAGAAATGCACCTCCTTCTATTGTACCTATGGCCTATGTAACATGCAAATTCCATTGACGCAGAGAGGTTACGAGGACGTGATCGTGCATGAAGTGGGCACCATGTACATGACCAGTGTCTTGGTACTCAGGAGAAATCCTAGCTCGTTGAGCACTATGGTATGTGCCGTTGTGAATAGCTTAGCATTTTAAGGCAGAAAAGAAATTTTGAGAAAGTCCCTAGGCCCACCTTTGTGTCTTGTCATGTCCGGTCATTGACCAATTTATTGTGGTTGGTGTAATTTTCAACCCTTTTTGCGTGACAGATCATGTTTCTCACATTCCCAAGTTCCTGACATACACTGTACACTTTCAAAGCACTGAAACTTTATATTCAGCGTTCGCTTTTTGTTGTTGGTCGAAACATGTGACGGAGTTTGCGTCATAGAATCAAATCATAAATCAGGATTGTACGACATTAGTAGGGTATATACTATATGGTATTTGAAGTCCAATGTTTGATAAACAGAAATTGATACTTTAAGCTAGACTATTGTAATGTCCAAAGGCCCTAGTATTGCAAAAAATGATGTATTTATTATATACACTGTACTATTTAATCCCTTCAGCCAATATTTTATGTAAACTATTTTCAAACTATTTTTTTTTGTCTCATTTAAACACGATGTTCAGCTGTTCGTTTCCTGGTAGTATTGATGGGTAAGGTCCAGGAAATGTTATTATCCACTTGCAAAATGTAAAAATGGGTTAGACCTAAACGTCAGATTTAGAAAATAGTGCAGTATTTCATGGTTGCTAAACTGAAATATCCTACTGATTCCTGGTGTATTAATTTGCTGTTGTTAGTGACGCGTTTATATATGATTTGGTCATTCAGTCATACAAATATGAATTACCCTGTGAATGTCACTTTACCACAATAACTTATGGAATTATTGAACGTCAATTGTGGTTGCTGACTTGTGTCTCCCATCATCAGAGGCATTGATGTCTCCCCTTATGGTTATTGAAGAGTCGATTGAGTTGACAAGTTGACAGGAGGTTAGACAGATATGATTTACGTGTAAAAAGTACAATCAGATGTTGCACGGGGATGTAGTGTCCACTAGATGTCCCGTCGATGTCCACTAGATGATGGTCCAGTGGCTGGAGCAACAAGACACTAGGCTGGGATGTGATGGGATCTGTGATGTGGTGATGAGTGACCAGCTGTGTTAATGAATAGACATGTAACAGCTTGTGCCACCGCACGACCACACAGTCTACTTCTTGTTTGTCAACCATTGTGCATGGACAACCAATGTCAATTATTGCTCCATTATTATTCTAGGCTTCAGTGCAACTTAATTCTGTCTGTGCACTCTGTAACAGTGATTATGACATTGTCGTCAGGTCATTGACCCATTGTGTCATGTAACTAATATCTAATATTCATACTTTGTTAATGCTTGCCAATTAGACAATTTCTAGATCAGGAAACCACACATAACAGTATATGTGTTAGATACTATGTTTTAATGGAGGTGTTTTCTTGTTAATTGGTAATTATTGGCTAATAATGTATTAATTAAAGGTGCATAAGTTGCTTGGACAAATGGGATATTTTTTTCCATTTCATGATAAAGGTATTATTGGCATGATTATAGCCTGATTAGCGCTGAATGAGGATTGGCTTTGGTGGGGGATGATAATCCCATATCGCATGATGGATGATCTCCAGATTATTTATGGGATTTTCCATTTACGCCCAAGGTCAATTATGGATCCATTGGATCAACCCTTGAGCATCCATGTTACTGCCCATTGGCCATCTGTCCTGCAATGTCCACTCATTTTAGACATCATTCCCTATACAAATGTCAAATATCAAAATTTCCTCCCTCCAGCAATGTGTGTTTTGCTATTTTCATGGGTGATGCTGTTCAGTTGACAGTTTTAAGGAGTGCTCTATTCATGGTTGAAAACTGGTGTGAGCCCATTGACAAACACTACTATGTTTTTTTATTGTTTTTTCTTTCCAAGCCCCATTCAGCGGCATTGGCTTTTTCTAGCCGTTTCACCGAATAGTTAGATATTAATCTGCTGCCCATTCAGCTCAGGTGGCTGGCTATCCTGGGGTTATCCAGTACACTTTTATATTAACTGCTGGCATAGTTCCCATGTTTTGTGATGCAGATTTTGGCTTCACATGAAACAATTCTGCATTTTCATTACTTTGGTATTTATAGGTCTTGATCAGTGTTTATAAGTCTTCTGGATGCACTTCGTTGAAATTTTTCTATGGTTATTACATTGATATGAAAGATAAATGATTTGTTTAAGATATATCCCTCAAATTTTCCTGAATTGTCGTTATTCCACGTGTTAAGTAACCATGTTATTGCATTCGGGTACAGTGGCTATAAGATAATCAAACACTAATTAACAACTTATTCTTTTGTCTTTCAGAAATGTCTGCAGTTTCGCCAGGACGAGCAAGTATGGTCTGCCAAGGAGACGGTCCTGTCAAATATAGCCAAGGTATGTGGCAAACATGACCCGTGATGTCTTTGGAGATTTTCTTAGCTTAAGTAGCTTTATTTTCGTAGGCTTTGTCATAGTGTGTTAAACTTTGTAATATCAGAAAAGATCAAAAGGATGACAACTTGCTCAGGCCTTTATGTCAGTGGTTTGTACTGTATGTGTTTACTACAAGGAGAAAGCTTTTGTCCCAAGTTATTACATGGGAATTTTTGGTCTATAAGCACCTAACAAGTCATTATGATACTTGCCAATGATGTCTTTAATATTAAATTACTTTGTAGTCCCTGGTAATAATGGACTTTTTATGGTAAGTTTAACAGTTTCGTACATTCTTTTTCACAGGACCTCAAAGATGGCTTGAACTACGGCTTTTACTGCCCTCCCCAAAATGGCAAAGCTGGCAAATTTCTGGACGAAGAACGACCTCTAAGCGACTACCCTCTGCCTGGACCTATAGGTTTCTTAGAGGTGAGTGAATTGTGAATAGTAGCAATACTTACTTGTGTGCTTTGACATGCAAAAGTGTCATGTCTGCTGTCATCATGTTATGTATGAAAGGAAAGTGAAGGGTTAGGTTTGGACCAATCCGATTTTGTCATTTTTGTGTCATATTCAGTGCAAAGCAGCTCAGTAGTCAGTAGAGAAATTGTTAGTTCGTTTTATGCTAACCTTCCTGCAGATTAGCCCTTTCACTTGATTCTACTTAAAAGTCCGCAGCAAAACTGTAGTTTTAGGAATCATGATATAGTTTAATTTGAGAATGAGTGACACACTGTGAAGGAACTACCAGTACGAAATGATATAATAAAATTATTAAATGATATTTGTCATATAATATCCATGTTGACTGGTTTTTCACATTAAATACTGATAATTGGTACATCCCATTAGATAGTATTAAGCTGAGCTACATCACCTGAATACTAGGGATTAATGTTACTGTGAAGTGAAAGAGATGATAGGCTGAGTGTGGTGTCCTATTCACAACGGATGTGGTAATAAGCATTATGTATTCTTGTCACATAGGCCAGTGATGTGGATGTCAATTCACCTGCTAGGACATCTTGCTCCTGGCTATACTGCAGATATGCTTTGTATTCAACTATGTTAAAGAGACATAGGGTTTTCATTGTCTTTGTTGCTTATTTTTGACACTTTTGAGTCAATTGTAGCTTTACTTTCGTAGATAATGTACAATACATTGTATTATATCATGGAGTCTCTAGTGACTCCATGATTATATCCAGTATTCAAGAGAATTTCTGTCTTTTTTTTTGTGGTAAATATATATAGTTTAATCTGAGAAGGCATACATTTTTGTCTGGCTGTTAAAGCTTTGAAGATGTAGGATGCTACAAAAGTTGCATGTTTATAACTGGCAAACTTTGTTGCATGCACTTTAGTCTGTTAACAAATTGTCACGATCTTTACCATTCAGGTACATTGTGTAACTCTATCATAATGTTGTATCCAACAAAAGTATGAAATTTTAGAATTACATCTAAGTGCAAGAAAGTGATGAGGTCAGTGTGATGTAACAAAAAAAAAGCAACAGCAGCATCATCAATCATAATTAGCGTCTGTGCTATTGGCTTCATGACTGTGGCCCTTCCGGTAATCTGCCATCAATGCCCATCATTCAGTTAGCTCCTTGATCACCACCAATTTGCTTATTATTATTGCTTATATGGCTTTGCTAAGAAAGGAAAGGCTGTATGGCATCATCTTGTCCAATGCTGTGACCTGAAAGCACCAAGAAACATACCTGGTAATTACATGGATACTTTGTTCTGTATGATCAGACAAGGCACTTTCTGCTCATTCTTTTATGGAAGCTTTCATTTCTGCCTGTTCGTGGGATGCATAAATAGTTTGATTTACGAAGTAAACTCAGGTGCAGTGCTGTTTTGTTCCTGTGCACAAATGCATTCCTTCATATCTGACGCTCATCCATTAACTATGGCAGATAGATATCAGCTTACTGAAACGACTTGTCCCAAATACTAAGAATATATATTAGATCTAATTTTCAAACATTGTAGAACATATGCCTAATGATAAATATTTTTGTGAAGTTTAGTTTCAATAGTTTTTTTTTAGTACCAACAAGTTTTAATTTAATTACATTATTATTATAACCGCTGTCGAACCTGCTTGTAATGAGCACACATAATTGGCTTTAAAAAAGTACATTCTTTGCATGGACTGGTGCCATAATACAGCAATTAATTGGAATTTCATCAAGACCATCCTCATGGAGTCATTTCTAGCGGTCATGAAAGAGCTCTGGGATTAAAATTTCATCAAGGCCAGATGGCTGGGCAGGTGGGGTGCCCTTCTGACGTAATTTGTGTGAAGTGTGCATGGGTCATGGCAAGAACAGGTCAAAATGACTGGAATGGACCATAGACTCAATTCCAATTGTGCTACAAGATGGATTTTTTGCAACGCGATAATTTTTCATGATTATGTGGCTAAATACTAACAGGAGGTGTTACCATGGCAACAGCAAACTATCATTGTTACACCAGGTACAAACAGGAATGCTTTATTTATCTTTGCTGAACTGTATTGTCATACAAATTTACCAAAATATCTTCTACAGTTTCAAGAAGGTCTGGACAAGCAATGTATTCATTGCACTTGTCATGCATCCATGTACTTTGGTATTCAGATCCATGTGAATGTATAGTCACCAGTCAATGCACAAAAATTGAACATGCAAAGTACAGGTCAAAGGCTGACAAGTTAGGCAAATCTAACGGTTACTTGTTGGTAAATATTGTGGAAATGAGAGGAAGTTAGAGCGTGTTTCTCATGAACAGATGTAATCCCCCAACAATAGTCTGGTTGCTCTGGGTACACGTGGTTGTGTGACAGGGTGAGTGTCCCCACCAGAGCATGACCTTCTGTGAACTTAAAAATGGAAGGTCACCAGGGTGACTTACTTAGCTGTATGAGAAACCAAGTTTAACCAACATTTTGTGGTGTGTACTGTGTAGTTATGGATTAGACATTTGAGTTAGGTGTTTTGCACTGGGTGATTGAGAAGTGGAACTGTGGAAATGACCTTTCTCTGTTCTTGTACGTAATCCTGAAGTCACTTAAGTCCATATCTGTATAGCCATTATGGACATGTTTGGATTAGCAGATTTATTCAATCATCTGTTATCAGAAACTGATCAAGCAATGGACCTAATCTGATACCTGATAAAAATGGAATCAAACGTTTGACCTTCGCTTAACCTTGGGGTGAACTTTTATTGAATTGATGGAATGGGTGGGTCATGTCGTCACAATGAGCAGCTGATTCTGTAAACGCTGAGATGCTTTAGGTGGATGGGTGTTTAGCATTAAATATGGTTCTGTCAAATGTATATATGCATATATGACGTCTCTCGGTCAATAAAAATCTATCTATCTACATCTATCTCTGATTATTTTGAGGGAAGATAGAGATGAAATTTTCCAGTGTGGTCCCTGAAAAAATGGTAGCCATCACATTTTTTATTGTCCCCTGGAGTGTGCAGTCTGTGGACAGACGTTTAAACTGAACTGTTGTCAACTTTTTTTGGGCTATTAGTGTACCATATGTGCAGATAACATCGTTGGTCATCAGTATTCATATCATAAATGCCCATGTAACATCACTTGTCATAATTTTTTTGCACATAGCTACTACTTTTTCAACCATTGATAGTGTTTCATATTGACATTTTATGGCCCATGTTGATGGTAGATGTAATTGTAAGCGTGTAAATCCATATTTAGGATACTTGTGCATCATGTTTTTAGCTAATGTGAAATGCAATGATTGAAATGTCAAAATGTTTGTATTGATATATGATATTGATCGAATACTTTTTTTTTTCAGTTCAAATACAAGAGAAGAGTTTACAAAGTAATGCAAATCAACCCTAAGAAATTGCGCCAGCTGCATACTAAGGTACACATTTGTATTTGAGCAAATGCAATGAGAATTGCATGGTTTGTATGAGATTGCAGTGGTTCTTTTTACTTATTTATGATGGGTTAATGTTACCTTTTTTCAGGCAAACTTGAAGCAATTTGTAGAAAGTGTCAAGTTGGGTAACATAGAAAAAATTACGAAATTTACAAACAGAGGGCTGGACCCTAACTTCCATGACCATGATTCAGGAGGTGAGTCATCAATTTGTTTAATTAAATACTTTGTTGATTTTTTAATGAAAGTTTGATACTGGTCTACAAAGTTTCTCACGCCCAAGGGTTTATGTATTAGGTCATTAACCCTCTGCAAGATTAAGGAGTAAATCTGTTGTATACATTAATACCAACATCTTCTTTATCCATCTTCTACCTTTATTATCACTGGACCTTTGAGTTAGTAACCTAAAATGGAGTTAACCTTTATTGTGACATAATTAGTGGTATTGTTGAATAAGAATTACATTAATTTTTTACTCAATTGCAGAAACCCCCTTGTTACTGGCCACAGCGCTGGAGAAACCCCGTAATGTTATTATTGCCCTAGTCAGTGGAGGCGCCCACGTAGACTTTCGAAACAAGTCAGGGATGGCCGCAATGCACCTTGCCGCTTTACATGGCAACATGGAGGCTATCAAGGTAATGTTTGTGCTACTTTCTGCAAGAAAATTTCTGAAGAAAAACTGTGAGAATAATTTGGAAAAACAAGGAATTATGGGCAGAAGTTATTGGAGACTTGAAATTTGATGAAATGTTATGTTTTCTTCCTTTCTGTTCTCTCATAATATTCTCATACAGTGATGAGAGGTTAGGAGCTTAAGGATGTATTTTTGACATAGGAAATGTGGCTCAAAGAAGGATATGCAAAATTCTTGCATATTATAGAAGCTGCACATGGTCACCCCTAGCACATGCAGAGGGTCTCTCTACCGTAATGTGCGAGCTTATGACAAAGGATGTTAAGAAAATGCTAAAGCAATATTCTGTCTTTCAGACTTTACTTGACCTTGGTGCATCGCCAAACTACAGAGATACTCGAGGACTTACTCCACTTTATCATTGTGTGTTGAATGACACAAGCGCGCTTTGTACAGAGATTTTGCTTCATGACCATTCGGTGCATGGTGTGTCGGATGAACGGGGATGGCAGGAGATTCACCAGGTGAGGTTTCTTACCGATTTATTTGCTGTGTTTGCATTCTAAGAAAGATGACTGCGCACTATTTATCTTCAATAATGAAATGACACACTGCTAAATTATCTTTCCAGGCCTGTAAACTTGGTCGAGTACAACATCTAGAGCATCTGTTGTTCTACGGTGCTGAGATGAATGTTCAGAACTCAAGTGGTAACACACCTTTGCATGTGGCTGCTGTGAACAATCAGGTAGGTGGCACTGCAGTCCTTTATCACTGACCAAAGGGGCCCTCTATTAGAGTAGCCATAAATAATAATGACTGATGTGGTCTGGTACTAATGTACTGGCAGTAAGTTAGGAAACTTCTACTGTATATTTGGTGTGGTCTGTTAATTTCACTAGTTTTATAATACTTTACACTCCACATTGGACATTTGAAGTAAGCAAGTGACCCCACAAAAATGAAACACCCAAGAACTTCAGGGCTTGTAACTAGATCTCATGGACAAGCTTTTTAGGAATATTTAGCCTATTGTTTGCTAAAAGCTGCTGTGCTTTGAAAAGTTCATTGGAGTCTACTGAGAGTTATGGGTGCTAGTCATTCAATACACAAAACGAGGTGTATTATATTTCCTGAGTATTTAAGCAGTAAACATGTGACCTGTCGGCTGCCAAAATCTGCCAGTGTTTGGCTATGAGAAAGGAACAAAACAGTCTTACATAGGTAATGCTGCTTCAATGTGCTAAGTCAGTGTTTGATGGTGGAGTGTAAAATTTTAGTGCAGAAAAAATATATAAATATAACCAGGACTTAATTTGGGTGCACACTGCGAAGATTGACATGGGACAAAACCTGGTAGGCAACTGTAGAAAAATGTAATAGTGAATCTATGAAATATTTATGATTCTGTAGAGATACTTATGACAGTCAGCATTAAATAAGGTTCTGTCAACAAAATTTCTCTGCATATTTTTTCACCTATTTCTTTTATTAGCAAAATATCCATTAAATGCATTTGCACCATCCTTTTCAGGAGTCATGTGCTAGAGTGTTACTATTCCGAGGAGCTGATAAGACCATCCAGAATTTTGCCAACCAGGATGCATTTCAAGTCTCAGTGATTGCTGGCAACTGCGAACTAGCTGATGTGATCAAAGGTTTCAAATCAGATGATGTTGGTAGGTATATTTGTGGCATAAACTAATTTTTAGTTGATGTAAAACTGTAATAACAGTTTGTATCCCTTTTGATCAAAGTATCTTATCAGTCATTAATTACTCCTGAGGTATAATAGATGATAAGGTTGCCAGAGCACACCTGTGTCATTCTCAAGGTCTAATGTTCGACTATATTTTCAGTTCCATTCCAAGAAGTGCCAAAGTTTAACGAAAGGAGGAGGACAACGGTTCCTTTGACACTTCACCAGCTGCAACGAAGCAGAAGTGATCCTCGTCTGAACCTCTCATTTAGTCCAGCACCTCAGCAGAACGGCCAGCCGTCCAGTCCGTGCTTGTCCAACAGTAGTCTTCCTCACTACGTGTCGAACGGCCACATCAATATGTATGACACCTTGTCATCGGGCAACCACTCTGCAACCTTGCAACGAAAACACTACGATTCAGATTCACCACGATCTATGAGCATCTCTAGCTCAGGGTCAGCTTCTGCTTTTTCTGGTAAGTTAGGATATTAATTTTTCAAATTTTTCTCACTGTATCAAAATTCACTGAATCAATGGATCAACATTAAGCAGGTTTCCACATTTAAGTTGTATGATTTTTAAGAACAGAAATACTGTTTCTTATGATCTTATGGTTTCTAAGTATGTCTGCCTGATGAACACTCATTGTTTCAAAGAGCAGACAAGATGGAAAATCTGGCATTTGACGTTAAGACTTGTAGAAGCTTGCTTCAAGTGTTAGATACTTATTGGTTGTTATTCCGTTAATTGGGTTGATTCTCTCATTGATACTTAAAAGTCATATCTCTTATTTTTTCTAGTGTATGGCTATGCCAACTATGGAAGTAAGTTGTCTAAGAAAATAGTGGATAAAAAATAGATTTTTATAGTTTTGTGTTGTTGTGGCTTAGTTGTAGATATGTTTTGTCCATGATATGTTGTTGTTGTGAATGTAGCTAAATGCTGCACCTTATGCTTTATTACTTTTTGTGATCTTGTTTGCATGATTTGTAACTTTTACACCAGGTGGCAGTGCATTCAGATATGCACTGCTGCCACCTGTGGTGCTTCTGTGTACTGTTCATGTGAGAATGAGTCACATGAATTTATGAGTTTTCCTTAAAGCTATTATTTTCTTCAATGCATCCATACAGATTCAATCGATTCTGTATCTGAGCAAATTATTTCAAATAAAATATACTAACTTTTTTCTAATCAGATGTATGTGTTAATGTTCATACATGTAGTAATACACTTTAGTACTTTACATGTGCAGTTCTAACGCTAGCCTAACATCATAACTAATTGCAGCATGGTTTACTAATATATTAGTAATATGAGAGGTTGTACATTTAGGTTTAGATGTAAGAATTAACTAATAAATGTAAATATCATGATTTTATGCATTAACCAATCCTGACCATGTAGTTGTAAGATTCAGGTTTTAAGAACATGTTGTTTCATGAGCATTGTATTGCATACTAAACTAACAAATGTTTTCTTTGTGTAAGATTGTAATATATTTAAAGCAAAGGATGATCAAATCTTTAAAATAAGATTTAAAAATTGGTTGATGTAACAGTGGAAAAATTTAATCTGCTTATCTTTAAAACTTGCACAGATATATGTAAAAACACTTGTTGTTTCACAGACTAATATAGACACATCTAACAAGTGGTGTGATATAAATAGAGGTGAATAACGTCAAATGCTTTTAACAGGGAGGAGCTCGGTTGTATCAGACACTGCGCTGTTTACTTCAAATAAAAAGCGTCTTTATCCAGCCATGCCCGGCCGGAGCTTCATTGCTGTCAAGAACTACAAGGCTTCGGACGAGTCAGAACTAAGTCTTCGGAAGGGACAATTTGTAGAAGGTGCGCTTGGACTGCCCTCACTTTACCGCTTAATGCTAACGGCTTTGTCTGTAACAAGAACCTGTTGCGTTGCCCATCCATCGGAAAATGAGATAGTGTCTATTATTTATGCTTACTATATGCTCTGCCCATGTGCAAGATGTTGGGATCACTCAAGTAGAACTGGCAAATAGTTCCCCTAACCCTTGGGTTGCTTTTCGCTGCATAAGATATACAGGTTTCATAAGTCACCAGAAAGTTGGTGATCTATTTGTAGAGTTAAGGCAGAAAGAGATATGCGACCACAAATCATACTGTTCTTAACAGAGTGTCAAAACTGCTGCTGAAGAGCCTGATAATCAAGATATCTGACACTAAAAAGGTCCAAGAGCAATTTGGAAGTCAGTGGTCAGTCACAATGCTGATGATAATAAGTCTTTATCTACGCAATTTTTGTGCTTATTAGACAAAAGTAAGGAAAACTTTCTTTTTTTTGTTGATTTTGGCCTTAGCCCAAGAGAAATGTAAAGTATTACAAAAACCCACGCACATTCATAAATCTTGTGAATTCGTTTGAAGGGATTTTGTGTGCACCAGTTTGTGTGATTTACCCAAGGGTACACATATTCTTGCAATTGTCTAGATCTAGTTTGTATTCCCAGACACTCATAATATGTCGTTTTGCAGATAGTAATTTTATTTATGGAGCAGAGTGTAGAGTAATTTAAGGCAGTTCACTTCACACAGTCCTAACCCTCACCTTGGTCACACTCCAGTTATCCAGGCCCAACCTGGCAACAAGCCAGTGTAATATTCTATTATTGTATTGTGCTGCTGTAAAATGTTGTTGGGAAATTAATTTTGGCCTTCTTATGTAGAAAAAGGATAATGGTGGAGAAAATCACATAATTCAATACTTAATGTTTTTGAAAATCACCGCTCGTATTTGAGTTATTTTCACATTCGGTTGTTTGAATGTAAATGCAAAAAAAGTCAGTGTAAACAATTTTCTGTATGTTTTGTCGAAAGATGTTCTGAATTATAAAGGCAGCCTTTCTAACTACGTAGAAGACTGGTGTCATCACCTTGCGTACATTATTTGTAAATGTACTGTTAACGCATTGAATTATCACAGGACTTTCACATAGTTTTACATCAAATGTGATATAATGTAACTCGTTACTCAAAGCTAACCGCACAGGTGATTACTTGATTTTTGTTATATTTGGTTATATTTCGACTTTTCAAATGAATAATGACATTGAATTTCAGTGATCAGTGTAGGGGAAGGTGGCTACTGGGAAGGTCGTGTGAAAAACGAGGAGGGCTGGTTCCCCAGTCAATGTATTCAGGAGGTGGATATGCGTCGACGAGGTACAACTTCGCATGCCGCAAGCGAAATATCGACATCTCTCTCGTTGCTTTTCTCACTAACAAGATTCTGCATTTGTTATTGAATCTCATTGCACAAACACTGACTTCAGTTCTAGGAAGAAAAAATTATGTCCCTAACAATTAAGTTCACCAGATTACAATTTCTACATTTTCAATGGGGTACCGATAAAATCGTGGTCGTATAGCTTTATGATTTAATTGTTGAATGAAGTTTGGCATCATCAACCGAAATTGGTCTAAATCAGTTGGTCAAAAATTGTAGGAAGGGTCGCAGTTTTTATTTTGGTTATGAAATAATGTTAAATGTGGTCAATGTTTGTGCAAATGTTATCCACTGCATTCAAAAACCTTTCGAAGGTCAAATAGTACGTCAGCATGACTTCGAAATGTTTTCGAATGACTGATTGATATTCACTAGTTAAGGATGCATCCACCATGCTTCAGAACATGGAAATATACCTGACTTAAGGAAAATGGATCTGAAGAACCCTTCACCTCACTCTCCCCTACTTACCTCATAATAAGCAATGACTAATCTGTGTTCTCTTTCAGGAAGGTCACTAACACTCCAAGAACTGACTAATATGTTTGTTATGAATGATATCCATGCAATTAATCTAACACTCAAGTTGTCATTGACCTCCTTATTGCTGACAGACTATCTGCATGATATATATGCTAGTTTTTTTATGGAAGAGTGAAATAGTATATAGAGCAGCTCTATAAGTTGACAGAAGTTTTAGTACTCTTTAAAATTTAGAGAATAGTAAAGAAACTCCATAGTTGTAGCTCAGGCAATTAGTTGTGCAAGTCAGTAATAAATCTTGGATAGATGTAGTTCAACTAAAAAGTTTGATATAAATGAAACTTTAAATCACTACAAGTGTCAATAAATGTCTCATTAGTTCTATGATACCATTGTATTCTGTTTGCAATGACTTTGCATGTTGACATTTGATTGAATTTTCCATTTCTTTGTCTGATTCCTTGCACCTTGCATGTTGTTCTTTAATTAAATCAGTTTATTTATTTTCATGTACATGTATTTTTTAATTCGATTGACTATGATGGTATATCACTGCTCATGCTATGGTTGCTCAAAATGCATGAGTGTGGCATTGCTTGTGTATATTGAAAGTATGTGAAGATTAACCTCATATCTAAGTGTTGTGTCATATATTTGTGAATGTATTAACTATGAGGTTTCCTCTCATACATGCAAATTGGGGATTGAGTTTGAAAATGAACACAATCTCTGTGTCTGTGTTGGACATTGTTGGTGTGGCTATGTGCATTTAATTTTAATAATGATATGATGATGTCAATACTTATGAGGTGGCCTTCTGTTTTTTTAAGGGTCAATACCTGCACCAAGGATTGAAGATGAAACTGTCATGATCAACAGGAGGACCCTGGCTGCTCTGGCAGCTTCTGATGGGTAAGTAATAGGTTTTCATTAATTGTTAATTCTTAATTTTCTTTGTATTTAAACTCACACTTGTGGTCAATGGGTAGGTCCCATTAGTGTACATTGTATGTGTATTTTATTGATGTTTTAAGACTGAGCGTCAGATGAAATGAAATTACTCTCTAACCAAGATTTAGCTAACTCAAGTGTACTTTAGTTTGAAGATATGTTTACAAACATGTACACATTTTGCGGCATATGTAAATTTGTCTTAACATTCTCAGGCCTGCAGGGAATTGTTTTGTTACATCCTTTAAGGGCTCAAAAACAAGAATTGTTACGTTGCTGAGGGGGTTTCTTTTGTAATGTAAGATAAAAATTGAACTTTTGAAGGTGTCTTAAATTTCAACGACAAATGACACTCCTAACCTTGGAGTCATTTCCCCTCGAAAATTGTTATTGTGACGAGAACATCATTAGCCAAAAGTCTTTTGTCAAGAAAAATACCTCTTCACTTCTTCTCTTGTTGTGCAAAGACATGGCTTGAAGGAAAAGGGGTGTTTTCCAACTAGAAACCATGCTGACTTGATGTAATTACTCTCTGACATCAATATTAAGGTCTCCGATATTCCATGCTATAGTGGTTTTAATAGCAGGCTGGCCTTATAATTGGGTTATTTATAGTGATAGTGATAGCTGAATTGGCTGAAAATTAGTGCTTTCATTTGAGGACTTCCTTATTTTTGAGAAGGCATTAGAGCAATTTTATTTTGTGGAGTAATTCTTTTGGATCCCCCAATTCTACCTAACTTTCGTGTCAGTATACCCGACATGGAATTGTTGCGAAACTGTGATTGTTTTTTATGCGTTACTGAGTTGTCACATCCAAAAAGTTTGCATGTCTAAGACACTAAGTCACTTTCTATTTCCGAAGTTCCTGGATGATGGCTCTAGTCAGCAATGCCCAGTACATTTTAGATATGCAGGGTAGTGTAGAGTAACATATTTGGTATTTCTGGTGTTGTTCAGGTTTGCTATGATATTGGATATTTACTGACTGATTGTATGTCCTCATTGAGGTGAAAGTGTCCACAGAAAATGATTGGAATTTCTGTTATCATGTTGTTCCAGTCTTGCAACTAGAAGTAATGCTCTTGTCGTCCTGTTTTGCATAGTCTTTAATTCCAGTAATGTGCCTTTGAACCAGTGGTCTTTTGGGGGCTCACTGGTGCAGAATGATTATATGAGGGTTGCCAGAAAGTACTTTTAAATTAGACTGCCTAAGAACAGTCATGTGAAACCAATGTCACAGTGGGGTTAGGTTTTCACTTAAACTGCAGTTTGCTTGACCAACAGTAGAAATGCAGCCATAATTTTATGACATAATAGGAACTTTGACAAACTATCCATCACACTTGTCAAGGCACTTCACCAGAAATAGATGAAACGGCCACTTTGTGTTGACCAATGGATCTTGGAAATCTTAGGTCATTCCTTGGCCTCTCATTGGCATGACTGCTTCTTGGTGTCCTCAGCTGATCCCAGGTTCACTGATGACCACTGTCCAAGCAACTGTGTGCACAAGATTCATCGTGTTTAGACAACCATGGAGCCATGTTATCAGTCATGATTCTTTGATACAACTTCACATTAAAACGAAACTTGTTACATTTAGTCAGGTAAACACTTATAAATGCAGAATCTCACTTGAACAAATAATCCGATTTGGAAAGTTTCCACATGCACAATCGTGTTAAAGCTGGGCTTAATAACAAAGGAAATATTGTCTCGTAGAAATTTTATAGCAAGCTTACCTTTTAATAGTAATATTTCAGCCTGGAGGTAATTCCACCACAAAGTAGATTTGTTGTAAGACTGGGATTGTTGTTTGCAATATACTCTGCTGTGTACATACACAGTGAGCATTTGATTATGTTTTGAACATAAATCACCAACAGATCTTTTCAGTTATGCTCATATTTGCACATACCTTGCATTCATTGCATGCTCATATCTCAACCTAAAGTCCATAAAAAACGAAACATGCAATGCTTGGCGTTCCAGTAGACTTCCTGAAAGGTTTTTGCCCTCACTTTAAGTGCCTTATAGGGTTATATTTCTAACATCAAGGACATATGTGAGGGGTTTAATTTCTTCTTAGTGTGCGGTACCCAACGGGACATTTTTTATGTAATTTCATTTGATTCACTTTATTCACAGGTGACATTTAATTTCATGCACAGTAGGATAAGACAGTCGTAATTATCTTTTCACACTCGTGAAGGTTACCTTGGAAAGCTGTCTTATTGGTGTCAGTCAAGAGTGAATGAGCGATGTCTCTAATACAATTGTATATATTACTGACATCTTATAACCATGCATTGTTCGTCCATTGTGATTACTTATTAGTGATGTGAAACAGGATATATCTCTTACTCTATACTCATGGATGCAGAGAGAGGCAGGGCATTATACATGTCTCGTATCTTCCATTGTGCTGTCTATTTTGGCCCAAGTCACGGTGGACTTCAATTAAGAAGCAAGCAGACGTGGGATATGATTTGCATTTCGATGTGAAAGTGGATATTTGCAGAGGCACAAGGGGGTGCACTTGCTGTTTGACTAGGAGGCAAAAGGGGCATTGGCTTCCTATGGACGCAGCAACAGGAAGGATTAAACAGGTCGAATTCTGCTGCAAACATCAGAAGGCCCAAGGAGGGTCAGGGGGTATATGAGGTGAATTAACCTGTGCTCCTTTTGGGGTATAACTCCCAAGACAAGCACCCTTCAAGTTTATTCTCTTGGACACTAAAATGGTGGAGTTTGTCTCTGGGGCATGGGATGGTTGTTGCTCTGCTCTGTTCAATGTGTTCAACTTCCTGAAATGGGATGATCAGAGTTCCTGCAGTGTTCAACATCTGTGGAAGATTCAGAGCCTGAGGCATTGGAATCAGCAGCAAATACCATCATGGATGCAGAGTGCGTGTCTGTACTTAGGACTGTCATCTAGCCAGTAACTCTCCTACACTCTACATGCCAGCTAGTCTCACTATATGACTTCAGCAACATTCGTTATAGTGGGCGACTTCAATGCTGTGACTTTAATGCCATGACCCTACCTTGGACATGGAGCCAGGACATTATAGTTAGTTACCAAGATGTTTGAAAACGATACCCCGACATGCCACATTCTCAGTCACGCATCAATGACCAACTTATAAACGTCAGTCGTTGTTCCACAATATCACATTCCTGGCTCGACTCCCGGCCCCACATTTTTTATGCTTGCTTGATCAGGAGCTGTCTTACTTTGGTGTAGCTGGCCAGCCACATTCAGAAGGCAAGAAGACCACAACCATGGCAGACGGTGCAGGTGGGTCTCTTGTTGCCACAGCCTATTCACCTGGTGGCTACTCCACCATGCCTAGACATGTTGACGGGACAGTCATAACAGCAGGCCAGCACATGGGCCATGGGCTCACTCATTCAGACTGGCCTGCAGTGCGCAGGTCTAATAGCGCTCATTCTGTGCTAGGCGACGACCAGCCCAGCAGCACTCGTTATGTACATACGATCCAGGTGACTGACTCCCCTCCTCCTCCCCTCTCACCCGCTTCCATCGAGGATAACTGGAGCCTGAAGGGAGGGCGAGGCAGAAGGCATCATTCCCATGACGGCCTGGTAGACAACCTGACTGACTGGGCCAGTTTGGAGGACTTACAAGACCACGACATGGCGCACAGGCCACCAGCTCAGAGGACCCCTGGTCCCCAGCAGTTTAGATATGTCATCAGGTCTCCGCATAACCACCAGCAGATTAGAGGATACCCTTCACCCTACAGACATCCTGGAGCACCAGTTGCCCAAAGACACCACTCTCCCCCTGCCAGGTACCCAGGGCAGCCCATGGGCCAATCTGTTTACATCCATGGCCCTCGATCGCCTAGGTCTCCAGGTCCTGTGCTGGTAAGAGGGCCACCACCAGTTCATATACAAGGACAGGGAGTGAGGACAGGACAGGTGGTTTACCGTCACCCTGGAGGATATGCAACCGCACCCAGACAAGTAGTCTATATCCCACCCCCTAGAGCCACCACCCCTCCTGCATCTGCTCAGAGGCTGTACGTCAAGCGTTCTGCAGTGCAACTCAATCGATCCGTCTCCAAAGTCAGCCATGCTTCTCATGCAAGTTCTTCAGGTTTGGTGGCAAGGGCACAGGGAGGTGCCAGGACCCCCTTCCCGACCATGCCCAGACTTGCAAGGAGTAACAGCACAGGGGATTTGCTGGATGATCCTGTCAATGCTACTTACCAGACCTTGCCTAAAAATTTTGGAACCCAAACGGCACCCGTTTCACCAGGTTATGCCCCCGTTTCACCAGGTTATGCCCCCGTTTCACCAGGTTATGCACCCGTTTCACAAGGTTATGCACCCGTTTCACCAGGTTATGCAGCAAACATCCAGAGGGCACCGGATGTACCCCCATTGCACCCTCCTCCTCTAATACACCCTGCTAACGCCATCCCCAGGGCTGTGGAGACCAGGCCAGAGGTTCGCCCTGATGGGGTGGTCTATCATGGTCACTATGTCAAGGTCAAGGTACCTCGATATGTTGTTAATGTGGATGACGAGGCCAGGAAATTACGTTTATCTAAACTACGCTACCACAGTGAACCTAATCTTATGGACATTGACAATGACAATCTGGATGACAACGCTGTCCATGACGCCAATACGCCTCCCGAGAGCCCTCAGACCCCCCAGACGCCCTTCAGTGACGTCAGTCTTGGCCATGATCCCCCAAGGTAAGCCCTTTGGTCGCCATGGTAGCGGCTTATGACCCGCTAGTCCGCTCAATTACAGATTAATTACAGAAATACACTTTCTGTACTTCTGACACTTTCAACAACATTAGGCATGCTCTAATTCTGGGTATCGTGCCAGGATATAATCTTGCTTTTGGCGAAGTGTCCGGGGGCTATGTACGTCCTCAGGCCCAATAAAGAGCAAATCCTTTATGTAGACTTACTAAGCATAATAACTACGTGCTCTTAAGTCTTATGTTTTCCAGAAGGTCAAATGTCATGCCTTGGAGCTCATTACTCATCTCTTGGGTTGATAATTAATATAAAGATGTCTGAAGTACCTACTTATAAGCTGCTTAATATGCGCTCAGGTCATCTATCATTACGTCTGAGGACTTTAAAGCTTCATTAGAGTTGATAAAAATTCCATATATATATAGCTGCAGGTCTGCCATTATGTTGTTTATGATGAGAGTTCGAAAGGTTGTCAAGTTGAGTGTAACCTGGTGATTGGTTGATGGCCAGGAGGCATTCGATCCTGTTTAGCACTCTGTCAATTTATTACGATGCTAGACTGGTGGAGTTTTGGCGTCATCTCTTGTATTTTTGCTTTCGGCTAATTCCCATTGAAAGAGCCTGTCAAAACTCAGTTAAAAAAGTTGAAGAAGTTCTTGTGTGTGTGAACAGCGAGTGCTAACGGTGCATTTGGAAACTTGCACCCATAAAAAAGGTCTTATATATTCTGTGTGGTGCTCTGGGTGTTGAGTAGGTCATTTATTGTGTGAGTGAATTCCAGCTGTCTGATGGTCTAAAATGACTCACATCCATAGCAGACTCATCCTGGGCATGTGAGATCTGTAGCTCGCAGCTATTCAAATTGCTTAACCTTGCAGCCTTATGATAGCCCATAAAAAGAGCCAGGTAGACATCTTAAAGACTCATGCCCCATACTCTTTTATACATTTTTCCCCTCCAGAAAAATTGCCGCCAAGGTGGCAGTCATATGGAACGAATTCCTTTTAGTTCTAAAAGTTTCTTCCAACTGATATTCCCCTGCGGGTGGTACCTAAGTTACCATCAATGGCTTGGTATATGAATGGTTATTGACATTAGATAGGGTCTGTTAAACTGTAAATTGCCTATTGAATATACTTAATTAAGAAAAACCCTGTTTCAAAGAGTTATGGTAAATATGTAGACCTTGCCCACGCTACTTCATAATTTGTTTGTTTACATCTCATGACACAACTTGCCAAAATTTCAAGGATGCAGAGGATATACAATTAATCATAACATAATAGGGGACATTAAATGGTTGGCCGTTGAATTACTACAGTCCATCCACTGACATTATGACCATTGTTGAATCAGTGGTGTGTCATAAATGCCACGCGAATTTCACTGCGATATTGTGTAAAGTTTGGAGGAATTGCGCAGATTTTTTTGTTACATGTAACAAGACTTAGTTCTTGACATTCTCAACATAACTCAAAATCCACAACAGCACAATAAACAGTTGTTGAACAAATAAACCTTATCCTGCCCGCTAATGACCCGTGCAAACGACGTACAACTCCCACACGCAAGCTCAGCTCAAAGGTCTTGCCTATTATCAGGGATTAAACTTAGCCTCTTCAGTTCTCCTTAAGGGGACCACTTAATCTTTATGTCTGAACAGTTTCTGTTATTATTTGATCTTGCCAGACTTTCCGTGATGTAGTGCCTCTTGAGGACTGTTGAGTTGAATAGTACAATAAAAGATGAAGCGATCGAGATAGAATAGATAAAGGTTGGGCATTTAAGACTAAACTAGCTGTTGCTGTTCTTATTCGGTGCTCTCGAGTGGATGTTACATGGTTATTCTCTTCTACGAGTTTTGTTCCCATACAACCTGGAGGGGTTGAGTAGGCAGGCCAGTGTTTCTGACCGCAAGTATGGAGGTGCCCCATTTTAGGTAAATAGTAAGGTGTTTAAGGGATGTACCATTTCTTTTTCTTCCTTGCGCTAGTTAAGAGCTGCTAAAAACAGCAGGGTGTATAGACTAGAGCAGAATAGCTCAGTATACAATGTAAAAGAGATCGGAAAGCCACATATGTCAGAGGAGTGACAGGGCCTCTGACAGAAATGGTCCTAGAATGACCGGATTATACTTTTATGGCGTCCTCTCAAAGTACACATTGTTGGGCTACAGGGATTGAGTCAGCCACTAACATGGGACCTACCTACTTGCCTCAGTCTTTGTAACTATGCTCAAGTGGCGTGTTTCTTCTTCTTGCAGAGAAAATTCACCAAAGACTGTTGTGCTGCAGAGAGGAAGCAATGGATTTGGGTTCGTCCTCAGGGGAGCGAAAGGTATGTGCTTTATATTTTCTTTGTCAGCCTTTTTTTTTTTTTTTTACCTGTATAGATACAAAGGTATAGAATGACATACCAAGGACTGGAGGTGGTATGCTGGTGTGTGTTGTTGTCTTTGTTGTTGTACACTTTGAAATAGGAGGATGTTTTGTGGTGTTTGTGAATCTACACCCCGTGACTGGTGCGTAAGCCATGTAAGCCTTGCCAATTGGGATGCACAGCACAGCCCAATGACTTTACATAATGGTTGCTCAACTCTTGGGTCATCCTTGGCTAAATTAAAAGCAGTCTTCATGGGAAATTCTGACATGTGGTTGTGCTGCTTTATTTCCATCTTTATTTGGCATATTTGCTGTTTCCTTGCCATTTGTGATTGCTATTTTATGCAGGTGTCAGGTAGAAATAGCAGTTGCCATCATGTGGCTGTTTTTGATTGATGGTGGTGAGCAGGGCCAGCATACTCGTCCTTCCTATACCCCACCATTATACCACTGTCCTGGTGTATATACGTGACAGGCACTTGCCCTCAGTATTTAGCTTCTTGTGTTTGCACACCTTGACTGGGTTCTTGTTCCTCCTGTTCCTCTGCATATGTAGAAAGTAGAAAACTAGAAGGTGCCATGTTTTCTTTTTATGTCAGCACGAAAAAGCAAAACTGCTCATACTGAAATGTACCCTTTACCCTCCACTGAGTATGTGGAACAGTCCACAAGATCTAGTTGAATGTTGTTTCCAAAATGCACTCATCCTATTCCTTCCTACTTTCCTGTTAATCCCCAGACCACCTAGCTGTAATTAAACCAGGAAACTTCCCTTTCATTCTAACGAATTCAGACTCCGAAAACTTATAGATCTGTTAAATTCCAGACAGTCTTTAACTTTCCTACATACTCTTGATGTTGGTTACAAGGAAGGAATGTTTTGAATATGTTCACTTCTTAGAAAAAAGCGAGGTCCCCATACCCACATCATCAATGTGCATAGAATTTGGGCTAATTGTCAATACCCTTAGAGATACCACATAAATGAATCTATCAGGAGGTAATTATTGGTGTTGAAAGAGGCACAGCTATAGGTGCCAATCCTCAATTCGAGTAACTGAATTCGTGGTTCCAGCAAATTAATATGGTCAGAATTTGACCTTGGTTGACATGGAAAACCTTCTTAACAGTATTGTTGAAGGTCTGTTCGTAGTTTGGTAGCTCTCAGAAAATGTATAGACCGGTCATGTTTAAATTTGACGTAGGTCTCTCTTGAAATATAGATTCCTAGCGTCAAGTTGAGAAGGATATGTTTGCCACGTAATGCCGGCTTGGCTCAGGCATAATATTTTGCACAAAACTGGTTGTTTTGGGAAAATGTATTTTTTAGTGTCACAAGTTTTTCTAACGAAAGAGTAAGTTTCGAAGAGCATAAAATGGCAATGGCTTGAGGGAGGGGAGGGGAGGGAAGATTGTCATGCTGTCATGCTATGGCTATCTGGAACGTGGGACGAACGTTGTGACGTCACAGCACGTGGTAGGAATTACATCGAATGTTTTTATTGTATCATCCCTCAATGACAACTCAAACAAACCGAAATCTTGCACGCACTGGCCTGTGTCTTTTGTTCAAATACTCCGTGCATTTGAAGATGAAAGAAAAAAAGAAATGAAAAGAAAACATGGCTTTTATGAAGTTGTCCTATTTTTGCTGAGAAGGCAAGGTGCTTCAAAAAAGGAAGATCTTATTTGTAACTCTTCAGGCAGGTTAAAAATAAGGAAACGTACTTCTTGTGCTAAGTAGAATTGGAGTGTTTGTGAAGCACCATTGTTTGTACACAATGTTATAATAATATAATTGTTGTATTATAAATTTCCTGACCAATTTTTCGTGCTCTTTTATTCTGTGGATTTAAATGTTTCTAATATTTTAACTAAATTCTTGCTTACAAAACTGTATGAAACGAAGTTAAACTTTTTTATAAGTCAGAAGAACTTTTTTTTATCGCAACTGACTACAATAAACACCTTCATCTCTATATTTATCTTTATCTTTAAATTTTCTTTCAGCCCAAAGTACTGCAGGATCCTCCCTAGACTTCACGCCGACTGCTGATTTCCCTGCTCTGCAATACCTGGACAGGGTGGACAAGCACAGTCCTGCAGACAGGGCAGGTCTCAAGCCAGGGGACTTCTTGTTGGAAGTAAGTGGCTAAATTTGGTGTTTAATTTTGGAATATCAGACCAACTTGGATGCTATTAATGGCACTGATTATTGGTGTCAATCTAGAGTAGGTCAATGTAGCTGATTAGCAGAAAAGTCGTAATTCTCTCTAGGTTCGGTAATAAATCAATCAAAGTAAGAACAACATAGGACTGCAATGGCTATGAATAGCTGTGATCAAGCAGAAGGACTATATTTATCAGTTGACACACAGGAAGCTGTATTTCAGTGTCTGTGTGAAATGACTTGTGATAGACAAGTGATGTCAACCTGCAAGTTGCTCAGATACACGCCCTATTGATTAAAACACAGAGGGATGCTGTAGCTCGTTCTGCAGCAGCAACATTTATTACATCATGATGCGAGCGAGAAGCAGGAGCCAGGGATGCAGCTCGCCACTCTGGGCACAGGTATGACCTTATCTTTTGGTCAAGTAGCCAGAACTTGCAGGTTGACCACTTATATAAAATTATCTAGCAGCAGTATCAGATTGATGCACCGTATAAGCAATTCGAGATTGTTTGTACTGATGCTACAGCAACATTAAACTGGTTTTGCCACCTTTGTTGCTGTTCCGGTTGCACTCTTTGAACTGAATCAGCTGATGTGTTGCAGATATTATAGTTTTTTGTTATTTTAATTCAAAGCTGTTTTAATTTGCCGTTAGGGCACTATAAGTATTATAGTATTGATTATCATAATTCTGTATATATTTTTTGAAAGCTTTGAACAACTTCTTTACTGAGCAGTTAACTACGGTGTCATCAAGTTTTAAGTCTAAGATAGTGGATAGCGTCAAACATGTTGAAACATCAATATTAATGCTACTAAAAAAAATTGCCTGCTCACTTTTAATGCATCCCAATCATCTTCTGCAGAGACTTTAAAATAAGTCTGATTTAAGAAACTAATCATCTGCCTGGTATAATGTTTTATATTAAAAGTACCAGACTGGACTATAAACATTAGCACAGGAAGGTCATGCTTCCTGTGGCCCTGTCCTTGCAGTAATTCACTGCACGTGTGTTGTAATAGCCTTTTGCATGTCATGTTACAATACACACTGTGTCTTTGCTAATTCATTGATGATTAAAAAGTTGCAGGACGAGACTTGTTTGTTAGATCAAGGTAATCTCCTGTCACGACCACATGCCATGAAAGGCCAATACAGGTAGTGCAAGAAACTCACGTTTGCCTTGCACAGTCTCCCCCGCTTTTTTTTTTTTACAAATACACAATGGTCTGACCAGAATAGTAACGAGTAGGATACATTTGTGCCAGGGCACTGCCAGTTAATTATGTTCACTTGGGATTACCTGGTCACAGATCAAACTAACCAGTAGCCAAAAAGGGTGATCTAATCACTGATTGAATTGGTCGTACACCAGAGTTCATCATGTGTACTAACAAAATGACAATGCTGAGATTATTGAGATGTATTGAATGTTTTTGCCATCTACTAATTTGGTTATAGAAAAAGGATGTCTATTTTTGACTGCAAAACGTGACACAAAACTGAACAGGTAGAATTGAATATCTTATCTATATATTTTGCCACAACAGAAAACACTTTATCTCTAGGTCTTGTTAGTTATCACCAGTTCAGGTTTTTTTTTTCCTTATTCATACTTCCGCATTTCGTTATCATACATGGCTGCAATATATTGGTGCTCTGATCCCAAGTCTGATTTATTATAACATAAATGTCTGTTTATGATGGCCGATGAATTTTGGTGTGGGATTCAGAAGTAAAATATGGCTGTACCAAAATAACCACAGACACAAGGGTGGTGAACAAGCCAGCTTCTGGATGCCTGAGGCACCCAATGTAACTGTTTCTGTCCTGTTCCCTTTGGAACAATGTGAACAGTTTTGGCAAGGACCTGCTGACAGGCACCACTGACCTTCAAACCTGTGTCATACACCAAAACGTGGACTACTGGAAAGACCTTTGCATGATCGGGTCCATTTTAGCCATGAAAGGTGCAAAGTACCAAGCAAAATAGCTGAATTATGAATCAGTTTTGCAGAAGAATGCAAAAAGCACTTTCAGTGTAATACTGTAAGCGTAATATGCTCTGTGTTTAGCGTATAAGATTACCTTCTGCTTGATTTTAACTTTACAGAAACTGTAGTAAGTTTTTCTGTTATTATAGCAAAGGCTTGGAAGAAGAATACATTTAATTTTGGTGTTATGTTGCATGCCAAAGCAGAGTTTTCAAGTTATGACACACTTCAGGCAAGAACTGGTCTGCATAACAAACGCTGGTGTTACAAGTGTGTGACCTGTTCTTAACACGAACGTCTTATGGCTTGAATAGAGGCAATTACATGCCCTGCAACGGTTGAGAAAATTTCTATTGATAAGCATTCTACATGTTTTACCTCTAAATCTTACATGTTGTCTGTTGCCCTAGAAGTGAATACATGTTCAAATAAGTATATTGGGTTACTTTTTTAATCTGATCCTGTTGAAATCAAAATAATCAGAGTGTTGTATGTGATAAAGTATGTTTGTGGTCAAAGTAAGGTTGTTTCCTAATCCAGATTATCCTCAATCATATGTGATTAGAACTCATTTCCTTGAGTAATAGCTGTATAGTTGCTCCATATCATTGTATGCTTATATCACCCATAAAAGTGAAGAAAACCTGAAAGATTATTTCTCAAGACCTGGGTTTTCATTGCAATGTTTGATGAGAGAGAACTTTGTTGTAATAAATGTTTTCTTCTTTTTCAGATCAATGGTGAAGTTGTTGTTAATGCAACTCATGAACACACAGTTAACCTGATCAAGTATTCAGGGGACACCTTGGCCATGAAGGTCATCACAGTGAAACCTCTCAGTCCAGAAGGTCTAGAGAGAGACATCCATGCCGATGGAACTAGGACCCTGCCTATAAAAAAGAAAGGTATGCATGGATCCCACTAAAATGTATTGCATCAGTTTGGTTTAGAATGAATTGCTTTCATATAGCAGCTACAATATTAGCCACAGTATCTGGCTAGATTTGGCTTACCTAAGTACTGTTTTATAAACTACAGTTTAATAGCAATATATATGCTGCAGCTGCTGCAGTAGCCAAATACATTGTAGAATATATAGTATTGTGTAGCTGCAGATTGTGATGGGAGCATGAATTCCCACTTTTATGATTCTGTACCACAACTTCACTGAACCTTCATTCACAAAACCCACTCTATAAAACTGTTCACTTAATCACTATATCACAAAGTCTCACTGCGGATGTCACTCAGTGTAAGAAACAGTTGAGAAGGGAATGCTTGCTCATGGTGAAGCAGTAAATCATAAGTTGCCATGGAGGGCTTGGACAGTGGTCAGGAGGTGTAGTAGTTGACATGTGCTGTCACCTGGTGGAAGTCACATTTTGTTTTGTCTTGTGGTCCTACAGCAGCACCGGCGCCCCCTCGCCGGGATCCCCACACATCTCTGACTGCCTCTAGGGCCACTGGTCGTACGATACGTGACAGTTTAGCGGAGCTAGGTAAACCATGGGTGGCGGACCGCAGACATCGACGCTTCTCTTTGTCTATCTTCTCTGGTCTCTCTATAACATCTATATTTTCTCGGGGAAAGGGTAATCTCATCTCATCTACGCATGACCCGTTGCCAGCCAATCTCTTAACTTGCCAAGCATGTGCCATGATAACATTAACTCTCTCCTTAACTATCCTAATTCAACTTCACTCTCAAGTTTTGAACTTAATGCATGTGATGCAAGTAAGTGTGACCTCAAGAGATTGGCTGGACATGGGCAGTTTGCAGTGAAGCTTGCATCCCTATGCTTTGTTATTAAGATGCTACATATATTCAATAATATTCAATAACATATTGCCCACCAGGTAAATGCTGCTACAGAAATGCATACATTACATAGTTTAGAAGTCTATAATTTCGCTTTAAGGTTTAGGGAATGAAGTATCATGTACAATGTACGATGCATATTTCATGTTTGTTACAGCTGGATATCGGTGCACGCTGGATATCGGTGCACGTTGTATTTTGTGTGACACAGTAGAGTAGTACTTGCAGGTTTGGAAATAGAGGTGCTGTTTTAACTGCTTTAATTCATGATTAATGCCTTCATCATGGATGTTTTGTTTTTTTACAAAAATATATAAAATACACTGTATACGAAGCACAATGCCACACAGTTGCACACTTCTACATCGGAGTGGTCACTGAGACATGTAAATTAATTACATTGTTAAGTTTACAAATAGATTTGTAAGAATTCCTCTGAAGTGTCATGTCAGAATAATCTCTTTACTGTCTAATTTATCACAGTTTGTTACACAAGACATTATACTGATGTATTTCTGATTACAGAGAAGCTGGATGTGAATTTGGCACAGTTTGATGAAGTGGACCTGGACTCAGCAGCAGTCCGTCGAGGTGTTGATGTCAACAATAAGACAGCTTCCATCCGAGCTCGTCAAGCAAATGCGAGGCTGACAGCATATGAGATTGAGGATATGATGACTCGCCAAGGCATGACCCAGGTGGATGTCCACCACAGCGCTTCATCTCAGAACAAACCAATGATACCAGTGCTGCCAAAGACCTATAACAGTGTAGCAGACATGAAAAAGAAGAATGGAAATGGTACACTTTCCAAGAATCACCGCGCTCGAAGTACGCCTAATCTGGCTCAAGATGGGGAGATGCAGATTTACCAGAACAGTGAGCTTGCTAGTCAAAGACATGTTGCCAATATAACTCTTGACCAAAATCAACCTGGTTATAGCAGACAGACAAGCACACCAGACACATCTACTTTGAGTAGAAAGATGGCCAATGGCTCTCCTGCTATGCAGACAGAACAAATGTATGCCGTTCCCAGCACTCCACAAAGACGTTATGGCTCTGTTGAGAATGTCCTTGATGCCTCAGTACCTGCTGGAGGCAAGTACATCATTCCACCTCATCCCCATGAGCCAGCTCCTACGCCTCCTAGGCCACGATCTGGAATACCACCTCCTCCAGATCACCCCCCTCCTATTCCCCCTCACGATCGCACACAGACTGAAGTCGTGAAAATTACCAAATCTCCCACATATGCTAATGTTTCGGCCCAAATACAGCAACAGAAAAGAAGTGAAAGTGACTATGAGTCTAGTTTCCGTCCAGGTATTGGTGCTAGACTTAACAAAGAACCCATAGTACCTGAGAATATAGGACTGCGTAAACTGGCTCACTCCAGAAGTAATTCTAATGTTTCATCAGGATCAGATCATAGCGGTGATCAAAAACCTTTAAATGTTCGTGGGACTGTTGAAATATTTGAACAGCATTCATCAGGTCAAAGTACCCCTTCACGCAAAGAGTCTGTATCGTTTGCAGAAGACAGAGTTTCAGAGAATGCTGCAAAGTTTGTCAAAGAACATCCTGGTGCAAATGTGCTTTACACTGCAGAACAGAAACGACAGAATGGAGGCCAAATATATGAACCAGAGCCAGATTATGATGAAACTGACCAGAGCGCCAGCCATGTTCCTGAAGTGAGATCCTTGCGAGAATCATGGCAAATTAGTGGTCACAAACCTCGCCAGGTTCCTGTAACCCCACCGTCATCTCGCGCAGTTCACAATGTGACACAGAGTTCTCATGTTTCTGAATCTTACTTCACACCTCCTCAAAGAACTTCTGTTGCAGCATCACCGAGAACACCGACAACGCCTACACCTAGGACTCCTGATCAAGATGGTAGTGGCAGTATGTCTGCATTTACAAGCGCTATTAAAGCAGCTGCTATTGCTCGTGAGCATAAGAAGAATTCACCTCCAGTGCAGCCCCCTCCCCCATCAACACAAGTTCATAGGGAACACCCCAGTCAGCCTGCAAGGTCCCAAGCTGCTTCCCATGCTCCTCCCCCTCCCCCTCCTCCACCTCCTCCCTCAGCAACGGAACACAGAGCAAGTCCACCAACCATTCGCATTGGCACCCCTCCGCAAGTTCAGAGGCAAATTGTGGCAGAGAAGCCACGTAATGACCCTCACGCTGCTCTGATGGCTGCCATTGCCAAACGAAGAGGGATGGTGGACAAGATAAATGGAGGTGCTTTGGCTGACAGCATTGAGGACAAAATTCAGAAGAATAAACAAGCAGGTGCAAATGGTCACAAACCTGCTGCTGCCAAGACAGAAGCACGACCTTCCCCTAAGTCCCATGCACCTTCTCCTCCCAAAGAGTTGCCCAAACCAAGCCCTGCCCCAGTCACTCCCACATCTAACACAAGTTCTCCCAGTCCATCTGATGAACCCACAAACTTCAGAACGATGGCTGAACGTGCGAGACAGGAGTATTTGCAGAAAAAGGCAGCGGGCACTTTGGATAGACGAAAAGGAAGCCCAAGCCCTCATTCTCGCTCTAGTCCCCTAAGTCCCACATCACCTAATGATGACGAAAAAGAGAATGAACCACAAAAAGCCAAGACTCTCAATCAGTGTAGTCCCAGTCCAGCTGTGTCCCAGCAGACAAATAACGGTAACAATTCCGGCAATAACGCAGGTTTAGGGGACATTGCTTCAGTCATTGCTCAGAGAGCTATGCAGAGACAAAAGAGTGCTGGTGGCATGGCGGACAGTAATGGAAATCGAACGAATGAAAAAACATCACACAGCACAGTCTACAAGAGCCCTGTGACTAAAAATACTGGGGGATCTCGCCAGAGAGGTGATGATGACAAAGGCATGGAAGTGAAAGGTGCAACAGTGGATGTGTCACACACAGAAAGTCCTCGGGATGAGCGCTTGTCTGTGTTTGCCAGGGCCAAGATGTTTGAATCTTCCAAGAACCAAAGCAAGTCTTCTGTGGCTAATGGTGCAGGTTTACCCTTTGACCTTCCTCCTCCTGTGATAGAAACAAATGGTACTTATATGGTTGATGACATTCCTCCGCCGATGATCACTCCACCTCCTCCTGAGTTTGACTTTTCCCACTCATCTGATCTTGGTATTGTCTCTAATGGTCACACTCAAAATGGTCATGAAACTGTTGGCTGGGTCATCAATTCCAGTCCCCCTCGTTACTCTTCACAAGAGAATGCAATTAGAAATAAAACGGCAATTATGAACAGTTACAGTGTCAGCCCATCTCACAGAGAGACTTTAGTGGATGAGATCCAGGTGGACTTTATTCCTCCTCCACCTCTTTTCGATGGTGATTTGGGGCCTGAACCACCAATGCATACCGGCAAAGTAGTGGCTGAGGATGCTGCTAGCATGGTGTCCTCTCTCTCTACTCTGTCTACTGTATCTTCAAGTGAACATGACAGCTATCAGCATGACAGTTCTGGCTACTCCTCATCACGAAATCGATTCACTCCTTTTCACACAAGTGTCCAGTCGGAGGAGGTCTTCCTTGAGGTAGCTCCTCCTCCTCCAGAGTTTGACGATGGAGGAGACGACTTCATCCCTCCTCCTATGGGTTTCGGTGTACCTGGACCCGAGGACAATCAACCTGTAAATAACTTCAGACAGAACTTACGAAACACAGGTTGGGTCAGTCAGGGTTACCACAGTAAAGCTGTGGAAGAATGGACTACACAAGACATTTGCGACTGGCTGGACAGTATTAACTTGGGTCATCTGGCCATTCACTTCATCCGCGGTGGAGTGCAGGGTGACCAGTTGACCCGTATGGGTGGCCAGGATTATTTGATGCTGGGCATCACAAGTCCTGACCAGATAGCGTCTGTGGAGCGAGCAGTGCGTCGTGTGCAGTTGAACAGATGAATTCATCTCTAGGGACTCAACATTCGCCAGTCAGCCATTACCATACATTGCCTGATATCATTCACAAACTTTTCAGGATCATGCTGAGTGCATTTGTGTAAGTGAAAGATGTATCGTTAAGCTTTCTACAAGTCAGACTGAAATTTGAAAGTATGTTATATAGGTACTACTATTGGCAATGTGATTTTTTTATACTACATAGTGTAATTAGTTTTACCCTCTGACAATGTGATATAAGATAAAGCTTCCTTCTAGGGTTTTAATACTACATTGTGAAAGTAGTCATGAAATGGTCTAAATGTTTGTTAATGGTCTATAGTGTATGTACTCCTATAAAAGTGCAATTTTGTTATTGTTTTCCTTTTCAATTTTGTAATATTTTAAGCAATACTCTTGATTATCGATCTGACCACACTAATATTCTGTCTTTATAAGAAGAAATAATTCTGAAGAAGTGCTATACAGTATTAAAGAAACTGGTACGTTAAGTACTGCATACCTCAAAGTAACAAAGTGTTTGAAGCCTGTTCTACACAGTAGGGTACCATATGTATAAAGTTAGAAATTCAGTACAAATTCATTTAGGGACCAGCTGAGAACAATTGAGTTCAACTTATTTTACTGTCCATTTTCTGTGTGATTTATTCAGCGTTTGAAATGATACTTCTCATTGATAATGTGTCAGGTTCCACCAATGTATACATAGTCAAAGATGGTGCAATTGAACAGTTAAAAATCTATTGATATGCTATTTCCTTATTCTACTGTATGCTGACTCTCCAAATATAGAATAGTCATCGTATATACTTGTTCTGTGTGGCAATATCAAGCAACGTCTGAGACTGGCATAAATTACAGTTAGGTTAATTTTGTGTATATTACAGATGCTGTGGCAGTTGTACATATTGTGTATGATATAAATTTGTACTGTGACTAATTTATTCGCTAAAGCCTGATCATGTAGATAGGTACTAATTAAATTTTTTTGGAGTGGTGTAGACTTGCACACACTGATGTTAAGACTTAACCATCTCACAGACAATGAATGATGTTCATTAATGCATGGTGTTTATTAATGCATTAATTATGTATCTCAATAAATACTGGACAAATAATGATGGATTACTTTTTCTTTATCGATACCAACAATCTTGAATCCTTAACTATGAGATTGGTGTGAATATCAAGGAAATGCAAAAAAAGTAATGGGCAAGCTATCAATAGCATCTTGTGTCCACTCATTCTGCTTCAACGAGGTTGGCATACATATTAAAATTGTCATTAGGCAGACTTTGCCACTGAATTACAGCCCATCCTGAAGCATAATCTAACCGTTCGGCCACTCTGCCAGGAGTGGCCTGTTTACACTATGCCAAATGGGTATATCTGGGTAATATGCCCGATTGCCACATTACAAGGCCAAGATAAATACCCCCAATTTAAATTGGACAGCTATTGAACCATGACAATGTTTTGTTTTATATTGCCTGGGCATCCAATTGGAATCCCACTACACATAGTCGGACACTGACATTAAGTCAAATTAAACCCAAACATTGCCACGCTTGAGTAATAACAGCAACTGTTGATACTATTTTTGCCAATTTAACCTGACCCAAGACCGGACCTGAATGGCAAGCTGGGCAGTGTGATCCTGAAGCATCTAACTGAACCTTACATGAGCCTCAACTTATAAAGACTTCCATGTAATAAATAAATCATTAATAAATTATAACTCCGCTCACTTGAGAGTATACAGCCATTGCCAGGGCCATGTCTTTGGACTACTGAAGGCCATAATATGTACATGCATGTGTCAGAGATCAAAATTTCACTCTGTGACTAATAAATATTATGTTATGTTATTTTATGCATGTATAGGCCTTTTATACACTTACAATTTCGAAGCTTTCATGCCAGGTGGCAGCTGTTGTCAGTATCCAGCCTCGTTTAGTGCCACCTGTTAGAAAATTATACAACTCCATATTTTTTGGCTGGACCATTATTAATAGCACATATCACTGCAAGGTCACAAATTCACAATCTGGAATGACCGTAACTTCAAGAACTTTTGCGCAAAGCTTTGTACCTCCAACACAACCCATTTACATTTGCCGAAATCATTCTAAATGGACCATAAAAGTAGTGTGTCAAACCGTGTGTGCTTTATTGATCAAAGTCCATGCAGCATAATATTCACAGTCAGCCATTCTTTATTTATCAGATTAAATAGCTGATATAGACATATTGGAAGTGGCCACGTGTCAATATTGATGATTCACATTATAAACTGTCTTTTACTCTTTTGCGATGGCACAGATTATGTTATTAGACTAACTCGCTCTTATTGAAAGAATAAATAAAACTTATATAAGAAGCATATATACACATTTATTAGAAATATAATTGAATCTTACCTACAAACATGATTTAACACAGCCAACAATTCAAGGACAAGTCAGTGTCAATTAACAGTTACAGATTCAAATACACAGAACTTCCGTATACATATACACACTTATACTGGTTAGTGACATAAAGAAATGTTAAAATCAGTCTGATTAAAATATCTCGCATAAAAAATAAAATCATGTTTTGCGTTTGGTGTAGGTCTATCCTGATAATTAGCGTTTAATTGTTAATAGAAGAATTTAAAAATAAGTAGTTCCATTTAAAAAGAAACATAAGCCAGTGACTTTCCGAACGAGTGGAATGTATGATGCACTCAAAAGGTGTATTTCTTATAGGTGGGCAAGCAGGTGCACTGTTCAGTTGGAATGCTGTTAAACCTTTTTCAAAGGAAAATAATACAGGACAAATACAACAGCAATAAAAGCAGGCGATCAGAAATCATATTGTTTTTGACAATAAGGGACGTTTTCACCTTGACTACAGATAATACCATCTCCAAAAGACACACAGCTATAAAAGGTTTGCGCTTTTGGCTGTACAATGTAACACAATAGATTGGTTTATCTGCAATTGATAGTATTTAGACATCGATTACAATTGGCACATATTCATAACTTGAAAATTCTGGATATATTCATCTGAATACTGTGTAGCCTATGTTCTGAATAATGAATCGTAGATCAGGGGTAAACAGCTCATTAATTTGGTCATGTCTATGCAACTAACTTTCTGTTCCTATAAAAGTGCTACGTTAACAGGCACATCCAATGCTAACACAAAGTCTTTCCATTTGTTCTCACATTTTTGCACTTTTATATATAAATCAAAGCATCACCAATGAATTTCTTGCCAAACTGATGGTACAGGTAACAAAATCTTCTCGACTAGGCCACATGCAATTAATTGAAGTAGTCAGATCAGCATCATCTTTAAACTCTCGTTGTTTTCGTCATATCCATTATTGCTTAACATGCGTAGACTTTATAAAACATAATTGTAACTACATGCATATTATCTGATGCAACAGAACTTAAAATGATCTTATCTACATTGTATACATGTAATCTTTCCACGTTAAAAAAAATTATATGGTTCACAATATATTTACATTCTATGAACAGCCGCGATAACATGTTTCGTAAAACAAAACACTTAATGATATGAGTAATGTTTACACCTTAGAACTGCACAACATAGTACATGTAGTGTAGCGCTAGTAAAGCACATAAAACTGATATTACCTCCGGATATTCAACAAAAATTGCAAGGGAAGCTGACCCAAAGGAATAAAAAAGCTAACCCATAGAGTAAAAAAGCTAACATAAAACTGAAAGTCCTCACATAACTTCTTGATCGGAACTGATAGCAACCACTCCAGTCCGGAGTATATATGTTCTAAAATGACCATGAAATGTATCACCAACTATGGTAGGAGCAAAGGTTAGCCAGTCTGCATATAGTATACATTTATGTACATAAGTCAATAAAGTAAACACTTTCACATATAAATCAAAAAAATATCTATTTTACTATTGATCTACATCACCTAGAATGGACGAAAGAGTGGTCAGTTTTTATGGAAGACTTTCAAGCACGAAAAGTGACCATGAATTAAAATTTGAACTTAAAAACAATTTTCGGAGAAATTCTGCAGAGTCCTGCTACCGAGAAGCAGTTAACTGCAAATATCACAAGCGCTGAGTCATTAAGTCATCCTAGAAATGTGAATAACGATGATTTATCCTACTCTTATAGAATTTCCATCCAAAAAAGGCAATAGCAATAAGGCCAAGAGCTAGAACTATTCCTCCAATAAAAGATGCAGCATCGAAGTGTTGCCCAGGTTTGCAAGGTGTGGGTCCTGGAGGTACTGCAGTGGTTCCACTTTCTGTGGTCAATTCATGAGTTGTAGGTTGGCTATCCGTGGTGGCGGCCTCTGGCGTTGTTCCATTGGTGCTGTCTGATTGAGTTATATTTGTTTCCTCCGTTGTTGAAATATTTTGGAGTTGTGTTGTAGTGAGGGGGATTTCAGTTGTGTTGGTATCTGAGGTGCTCACATCAGTAAGGTTTGCTGTTGTTCCTCCTGAAATTAGCCAAATGTGGGATTAAGGATTATGCTAATAGTCGCAATTGCAGCCTATTATAACCTGATGAAGCAGATCTATAATCAACTAAAGCCTAGGCCCTTAATTCCCAGTGTAAATACCATGAAAAAGTGAGTGATAGCTGTCCTCAAATACAGTGCTCAGTGACGTATTTATGCAAGGAAAACACAGCTGACACAGAAGTATCGCTCCAAGATCAATACATACAATTACACATATAATTTTACCTGTACGTCCACACATGCTGTGCACTTCATCTGTTCATGGGCACGTCTCCCACTCACAACTTATCAGCTCATAACACAACACATTTTTTTATTTCATTTCTGCATCATTTATTTCTCATAAGTTGTTCACACACTTAACGAATAACATAATTCATAAAACAATAATTGATTCCAAATAACCATCTATCTTCAGTTTATAATATCTTTTTGAAAAAAAATCTAAAACAAATTCTACGCTAACTTCTCTAATGTCTTTCTACATGTAGCACCAAACCTACGGAGTAATCCCTACACAATATGACAATAACTGCAAAAAACATTATTGATTATGTCCCTACAATAATCCCCAACCTTTATAAACCTTTGAGTGATAATCATAAAACACATATGAACAATAGAGTCAATACCATGACTGGCACATTTAATGAAATTAGAAATGAACGCTATAACAGTTCAACAAAATTTCCTAACCTGGCAACACTTGCCCGTTAAACAGTGACCTAACTTTGCATTTCTCATAAATACAAAGTTTACTTTAAAATGTATGAGTTTAATATTATGCGGATCGCTCATATCATACTGATCAGTGCGTGTACATGAATCTTTCCTCATAATGGAATCATTTTATAATTAGATAAAGTCAGGAATGTAACATATTAGCCAAATCTACATGAAACTCTATACAAACTTACATACCTAATATTATATTGTTCACTATATACATACCAAAAAAACCAAACAAAGAAAACAACATACAAACATACGTATATTTCTCTTACAAAGAAATATTATTCAATGTTCGTCAACTGACTACGCAGTATCAAGAGTATGGACATTCTGGTCATTTCATTTACAAAGTGCCAAACCACCGAAAAGAAACACTAAATAAAAAGCATCTGGATATAATATAATCAGTATACTGTACAAAAGTGTCATAAAATACACCAGTTTTTATTCAAATTACACCCACTGGGACACTGCAATAATTAAAATACACCTTTAACATCAGGCCACATTTCACACATTCAATAGATCCCATAATAATTAACCGTTAAGCCACACACAGCCATTAAAACCTCACGGATCAATACACTGAGCAACCTACATTAGTCACAATTTGTATCTGAGCGCATTGGAAGACCCGATTTACATCCAATGAAATTTATTACATTGATAACTCACTAGACATACATGTACCAGTATTGATAAGGCAAAAGCCTGGGTCAGCTGGCAGGTATCACTGTACACTTATAAATCTTAAAAATTCACAATGTACACAATTTACTATATTTCAAAGAAAGAGCAACCTATAAATATCATATACTTGTATAATAACATAATTAATTGTAAGTTTGTATGTTTATACTGTACACACATGCCCTTAAAGGGGAACTAACACCTTCAGCACTTTGCCTCTCAGATGTTAGCTTGGGTCCATTAAAACAAATCCCCGATATTCAAAACTTGTATATATGCCCTGGTAAAGTAATATCCTGCATTTATTAGCTCCATGTTGTGAGCTACGGAGGCCGCCATTTTCAACTATCGCGGGTGTTTTGCTCTCGCCGGAAATACGTCACTGTTGTACTTAAGGTCAAAGGCAATGAGAGCCAAGTGCAATCCAATTGCTTGACTATAGGTTAGCAGTGTCAGAAACAGGCTAAAATGAGTTAATTGCAATTGAAATAAGAGCATGTTACTGCCCTAACCAAGAGTTAAGTAAATTGTCATTGAACAATTAGAAGATCTAGTAGATTTGTCTCTGTTAGGTATTTCATATAGGTATGTGAATGATACTCTGCCAAAACGTATTGCTAATTTATTTGAAATTCCATCGCATAACCTAGCAACTAGAAATTAAATTATTTTGCAAACACCTATTCATACCCTTCAGATTTATAATACCTTTGGCTGCATTTACCACAGCAATTAAGAAATGTAAATACTCAAATATCATTTGTGTAAAATCCTATTCAAAAATCACGTTTCAATCATTATTAGCATTATATATTGTTTTTGTTTTTTTCTCTTTTCATTGAAAAATGGTGTTGATAATACGAAAATTAAGTCCAATGTTTTTTTTTCTCATTTTCTTGTTGCCTTGTTTTATATATTCTGTATTTTTGATCGAGTAAATTTTTTTTCTTCTTTTACTGGGGGGCATCCACCCTATGGGTTACTGTATATTGTTATACTCGGGTGTACCTCCATTATCAGTCAGTTTTGTGATATTCATGTATTATGTAACACTAAGTTGTTGTAGTAAAATTGTATTTGCGGAAATTGTTGAAAATAATAAACTCTCTAAAAATTCTATGCATGTATATAATTATTTTAGTTTACATTGTATTAGATTTTAACATTATGTGTATTCTATCTATCTATCTAACTATGCACTTGTTAATAGAACAGTGTTAAACAATTAAAATCCATTTATAAGTTAAGGCGAAGCTTTATAAAATTGATGTATTGGAATAGTTCTGCAACAAATACGTTTTTTGAAAGAAAAGAGAGTGTATAAATTATTTATGACAACTTGAATTTTAGCTTAGTCCTACAATTGAACAAGTACAACTTGTTGTTCTTCACTAAAATTGCAATGAACTGGAATTGCAATCTGTGCAGGATTGCACTTAGGACATAAGTGACGTCACGGCCTTGCGTGCCGTGCGCAATAATGGCGGCCCCCAGCGTGGGCGGGGGTGGTGCAAATTGCATGCTTATATAGGCTAAAATTCATACTAAACTCGTCGTTTGAACACATTTTTTCGCGGCAATCGATATTTTTATATCTAATTGATCTTTTAAAATAAACATACTAATCTCCTTTAGTTCCCCTTTAAATGGCCCTAACAGTGCATTTATTAGTTTCCATAAATGTAGCTCCCAAAAATAACCATATTGACAGCAGTAATTGTAACCACAAATCCCGAATAACAACAGAAACATATTCTAATACCAGTCACCATAAGATATTGGGACAGATCACATGGTAAGGGATTTAGTTCAATATTTAGACAGCTTAGATCACAAGACACAGTGAAAGTGCGTAAGTAAGTGCTTTTATCACACTGATCCATGCTGAATGCAAAAGCAATCATCATGCGATGAAAAAATTGAAATGCAGTACTTACACAATGCAATAATCTATCAATTATGAGCAATTTTGCCATGTTTACCTATTCTCAATAAAATATCACAACTTAATTGACAATTTCCTCGATTTCCTCCAAGCATATTAATTATTAATACACAATTATTCAACATGGCTCAGGAACACTTACAATGGCACAGCAGAGATCTGGATCTGATAACCATTTACATGTACAATGTATACAAAATACTGTATGATAAGTCTATGGCATTTAATAGCAACTCCGGACTCCGTAAAATTACAAGGTGTGGTAGTTGGATTCCTTCCTAGTTTGGTAGAACTTCAAGCCAAGCCAGAGGAGTAGACCAAGCCCCCAGGTCAGTACAATACCACCAATGAAGGATGGGCCATCGAACCCTGGACAGATCCCACCATCTTTCTCGGGCATCGTACTCAGTGTTGACGTCATAGGTGTCTCTGCAGAGTGAAAATCTCTGCGTCATTGTATGATTGCAGTGATTCTTGCAAAATATACAGCACTGAGCATATAAAACTTTCCTCTTAGCAATGCTTAGATTGTCCTAGATAAACAACACTAACTAAATACAGTGAGTCATAGCAAAGAAATACATTTCATGGAGCACTGCAAAACGAAGATAACACAATTTTTATTGCAACTCCGAGTTGATTTATTATTTATGTCAGGTGTTTCCCCCCCCCCCCCCCCCCCCATTTGAGACATTTCTAACTTTCCAATTCTATTACCTAATTTAAATATTTCATTGGTAAATGTCATTGGTAGATTTCTTTAGTCACCAGGCTTTATTTTGTTCAATTGAAAAATGTCTAATGTCTAGACTATACTAAAATACTGAACACAGAGTGCTCCAGTGCATTTCATACAGTCTGATATAGCTACAGTACTGCAAACACATATCAGTAGTAAGCAACCATAGCATGCTATTCGGGACATTATGGTAGGTATGTTTATTCTGTACTTATATATCATTCCAGTATTTCATGGTAGCATCTCAAGTCCTCAAACAATGTTTACTAACAAGATGCATTAAATAATCGGAGCATAATATTCAGGACATAACGTTGAGCGTTTATTCTGTCCTCGTTTCATTCTAGTGTTTCATAGTGTTCTCAAACAATGTTTTATGGGTCTAATCAAGTCACCACACGCGAGTCCCTAAACAGAAGGACAAGTATTGACCAAGGAACTGAGACACATCTCACCGCTCACTATATGGGCTCAAACAAGCACTCATTGGCTAGGCTCAAGGAACTTGTGAAAATGCATAGCTCGCTGGTATGGGAATGCCATCGTGATCTGAATTCTCTGCCAAAGCAATCTGGTGAATATTGATTGTACAGCTGTCCTCTCCACTGCGCACATAGTGGAGACACCAACTGCTCCTCTTTTTTACCATGTTTTTAAAACACATCTCACAAATTTATACTGGTATTCTACTGCCTATTAATGCAACTAAAACACTATGCCGGGTTTCCTGATACCCGGAACTGAAAAAAGAACTCTAATTATGGTGTACCATCAATTAAATTGGCCCACTGATAAAGTTCAAATGAAACTAGCTAATGAAAGATTAAACTACAACGTGATCAAATTCCAGCGACAGACTGAACAGGATGCTGAATACAGGCGCTGTATGATGACTATATCAACATTGCTAAATAATGACAAAAAAAGAGATGGTCTACTAAAAAAAGAATCCGGATATTATCAGCTGACAATTGTTGTCAAAGTATTCTCAAGCTACTCGAGGGCTTCTTATCATATCTTTCCAACAAAAGGCTAATGCAGAAACACAATCTGTGTCACCAAACTAGAGATTTATCATTTGATTAGGAAATAATGTACGGTTTATGTACCACACTAGACAACACCATTCCAGAAGCTACCAGAGAACTTAGGGAAGAATTTTCCAGACATAGATTGCAGGGAGAGTTATTCTGTGAAGTTAATAATCAATATTAAAAATTATTAAGACTGTCGTTCAGTATTTCATTACTATAGTATGCCTGACCAAATATCCTATATAACATATATTTGTGGATCACATGATAATGACATCATGTTTATGTAAATATGACATCACTGGTCAGGGTAACTATTGCATCACTGTGCAACACTAGAATATACAGTTCTCGCTATTCCGACTAACTTACCAAATTAAAATGTATATTATATATGTTTTACATATATATTGGACTATCCCAAATAAATATAGTACTGACAATTTCAAAGCAGTTTGACTTCCTGATAAAATGGTTCGGTAACGATGCAATTAATGGGCATCAGACAATCGTAACGCCAGCAACTTGAGCATGCTGGTGGAGCGGATTTGTGACAGCTAGGCTATAAATGTCAGTGTGTCACGCATGCACAAAAAAACGACACAGCAAATGTCAGATATTGTAGGACAGCAAGATTGAGGATCAGTAATTCGGTGTAAATTGTTCAGACTAACTCTACACATACATTAATGAGTCTTTTAAGCATGTCACACCGGTGTCACAGATGCCCACAAACGTGTGACCGAAGTGAATGACATGCTAGGATTTTCCTTGCGTCAATACATTGACCTCTTTACAGATCGCAGTCCCAGCGGTTTGGATCATACTCACCAGTGACAGGAGATTCAGTACTCGTATCATTTTCTGCTGGTGCTACAAGTCCCGCTAAGAAGAATATTACTCCCAGCAAAAGCCAGTACATCAACTTGTAGGACGTCATCTTGGCACTCGAGCAACGTGTTGTGCCTTGCTTGCGGAGTCCACTGCCAGGTGGCACTGCTGCGTCACCACATGAGAAAGGGGGCGGGGTCAGCAGTCCGCAAAACGACTATGTACAGCAGATGTCGTCTTTTAATAAATAAAGTCCACAATATATATTAATACCAATTCTTCACGACACATAAACATTAAATCACAACTTTCTTACAATGTCATTTGTTTTTGATTTCGTATTCATTTTTTTTCCAGCTAGGTGTCGACACTGTAATTTTGTATAACCAGAAAGAGGACGCCACCAGTCATGAGCAGTTCTCAATGTAGCCGATAGGCTGAGTATAGACTTAATAAATTTTTGCTTAAAAATACAAAAGAAATGGATTCATATAGTTTAGGCAATTTTGCTTTGAATTGCCTGCTTATCAGAACAAGAATTGTGTAAACTCAGCACATGAACATCTAATTATATATTCTGTAATTGTTAAGCCTTTTATACCCATAAGCCAGTCTATAGACTAGGGAAATTGATTAATCAAATTTGGATGAGTAAATGAGCAAAACATATACATAATTAGGTCGCTGGGCTGTGAGGTGACAACACATAGTGCTCAGGTTGGGTCTGGCGGGTTCTGTGATCTGATTGGTTGATATCACACATTGTGACGTGACCATCCGATTCACAGACCCGACCTGTATCCTTTACTTGAGACGGAACGAGTCAGGTGCAGCTGTCACAGTTATCTGCAGCCGTACTTACAACCAAAGTAGTACGACAAACTACCTCATGACGGGAGCATTTGTTGGATAGACCTGTACGTGTGACGCGTGCACCACTGCACAATGCCGGTTGGCAGAATCAAATGCAGCCGACGAGAGTCGTGAGGAATATTACAATGCATCATGCCTTTTCAAATAGTGTGAACACCTCAAACTGTGACAGTGCATAAGTTTGTCTTCTTCTGTTATTACTTTTCAGTGCAAGATTAGTGTTGCCATTTGATTCAATAAACACAACTTGATTAAAACATAAGGCATCAAATTTACATTAAAATGCTTTAGAAATACTGCGTTATTGGGTCCCTTTGCTTCAACCAATCAGAATCAAGGGCGGGAAACTGTGCATCCAATAGAATTGCAGCGTTGTCAGTAGCCACCTAGCGGAAGTATCAAGAGGCTTTATAGAAAATTCACTATTGTATATCTCATGTTAAAACTCAGATGTAAAAACCTAAAATCCACCAAAATGCTGTATTCTCGATTTATGGTAGTCATAAAATTATGTCACAAGATCCTTAAAGGTGCCCTCCAGTGACCTTTTTTTATTAGTCATTTTGAAAAAACTAGTGTTTCTGAGTACATTCCCCACAGTTACAGCATTCAATACCCTCTCCACTCGACAATATTTGACCTAATCTGCTAGCTGCTGGCTGAGGGGATTCCCTCCTGTGAAAGCGCCCTCTAGTGAGACGCCATATTTGGCAGTGACATCACAGGGGTCTTCTCCACTCTGCAGCAGTGGGCAAACACATGTTTGTTTACATGCAACATGGCAGAGAGTGATGATGACAGCTGCTTTATTTCAACAATAGAAGTTGATTACCCATCAGATAACTCAAGTGATGCAAGTGACAATGATCGTGAAGGTTCAGAGTTAGATTTAGCATCATCAAATGAAGAATATAATGGAGTAATTCAAGGGTATATTTTTGAACCTGTAGTGGACCATTCAGGTGGCTATGAGCCATCTCATTTAAGTGAACAAGTACCACAAGGCAGCCCATGTACATCATCTTATTTTGGTGTACTTGTATTAATGTGCAATAACCATCAATTAACTACAAATTCATCATGTCTATTGATAATTACCTAAATAATGTTTTATGTAACCATCATTGATGTAAATTCCATTGTGTAGACCCCTGGCTTTGTTCACATTATGCTGTAGTATACACACATCACAATTAAATTTTTAATTAGTTTGACCTATTATTTAGTACATAATTAAACTTAACAAGTTGTTATTCAAAAGGCCTTTTTTGCAGGTTATACAAGTTGTTAATTAGTATATCTGCCCCTCCAAATTCCCTTACTCTGCAAGAAGACTTGTAAATTTATTCAATCAAAACAACAAAAATTTATAAAATAAACTAAAATTAAACCTGTGTGTTGATATCAGCTGCAATTTTCCACTCCTAATTTTTGGTTTACATTTTCTGCTTGGTACTTTTCTGATGCTTTTATTTATGCAAGGTGATAAAGTGGCCTGGGGTGTTGTTACACCCATATACAACCTAGTAGGACAACTGCAACCCAGCCTTGCCCTTAAAATGAATGTAGATTAGTGAACTATTGGAAAAGACTAATAGGGTTTAACTCAAGAGATCCAGTAAAACAAGCCTGCAATACATTACTTAATTTAAATAACATGGGACAGACTAACTGGTGTACCACTCTCAGGAATATCTTATCGGAAACAAATCATCTTATTATTAGAAAACATTAATGTAAATGTTTTTGCAACAGTCACTATTCTTTTGTTTATTCTATGTTTTCTATGTTCTTTAGTTTATTCTATGTACTATGTGCTAGACAGTTTATCTTAGTTACCTATTATATGGAAACTGTCAATGCGGACATTTATCATGTGATTTGATAAACTTACATTTTGAAATCCTGGACAATGAGGCCTATAACCCTCATGTAATTTAGCAAAATGTTAAACATTTTGGATGGGGCAGTAAACCTGGTGCTAGGACAGGTACTATGAGACTGTGATTTATTTTATATATTATTATTTTTCAGTATTATGATATTCAGTATTATGGGATGTGTTCACTGTGATGCTTTAGTATAGAAAATGAGATACCGTAATCTGGGGTGATAAGGGACGATGGGGGGACACAAACCCAGAAAGTTATTAATGACGTCATAAACTTTCTGGGTTTGTGTCCTTTGTCACCCCATCGTCCCTTATCACCCCAGATTACGGTATATAATATTTGGATTAGTAGTTCTGGAAGTAGTATTCAGTTAGTATATTCAATATATGTAATTTCTATGTCTGTATTAACAATGTATTGTGCATTCTATGTACCTTGTTATGACGAATGGGTCAAAACTGACTCTGTATGGTCAAATAAAATTTATCTGTCTACAACACCTCTTAGGCATTGCCTTTGCCTAACAATGACACAGTGGGAACTGTACACACAGGTGTTAATTGTATGTAACACAACTTTTTTTTAATTAGGTAATTTTATGACATGTAATAGAGCAGAAGTAACAAGTATGTATGAAAAACATGCTATGTGAGTGTTTGCTAGGGGTTTAAGGTGACCCCTGTGACGTAGGGGGGTAATAATCTGCCATGGCGGTCGGCTCAGGAATTTCCCCAGCACCCCTCAAATTCACACTCAACTTACACATGGTTACAATAAACAGATAAACATAAAAGTGGGTGAAAATGACTCAAGACATATTAGACATTTTAGAATGAAAATTTGCAAAGTGATATTTTTCACCGGAGGGCACCTTTAACATCATGTTTCTGGTAAATCCATTGTAAAAAATGCCACGGACAAGCAATTAAATTGATTTATAAAGTTTGACAAGTTTTGTGTCGCACCCTGCCAGAATGACCCAATGCAATGTGTTCTGTCTCAAGCACGCCTTTGGCGCGCTTGCAAAATGACAGTAATGTTTCGGTCTACAACCAAACGTTTATTTAAAGTTCAGTGAATTCTACTGTGAATACCAAAGAAATGGCAATGATTCCTTATTGACTAGCCATGGCATGTGGGGATTAGAAATTTCAGATAATGTAGACCCCAAAAATCACAATAGAGTGACGGATCTATGCATCTTAAGTTCTTCCTAGAATCTTATGCATTATGTCTATATGTCTATGTGGTTTCTGGGTTGCACGGTCATTCTTATAACTGTCATTGCTTTATAGAAAAAAATAAACAAACTTTAATCCAAAACTTGCAACAAAAACAAATCACACTGACAATAAATTTGGCAATTGAACGAACAAAATATTTATTTCATGAACATAACTTGAAAATTAAAAAGAATCTGTATATACAGAACAAATCATAAGATAATTATTTCACTCACATCCATATGCACAAAGAGATCTTCACTTGCTGGCATATTTAATTTCATCAAATGCCTTTCTGGCTTTTCGTAGCTCTTCATTCATAAGCAACAGTTCTTTAACTCGAGAATACTTTTTAGGGTCCTTGCGTATCAAAAATATAATATCTTCAACCGATATTCGACCAGGTCTTCCAATTTCCAAAGCTTTCTTAGTCTGAAAAATGATAGATTCAAAAATGCACTTCCTAATGGAGTAGTGTATTAAATGACAGAATGATGTTCTGTAACAAATATGATCTAATAATCCTAAAATAACAAATTAGATAAACATGATGCTTGAATTTTGTAACGAAACAAACATACCATCTCAGTCAAATATTCTACCACTAGGTCTTCAAGTAGATCAACAGACTCCGAATACGGGTTTTGGTCATCTCCAAAACCATACATCATGCAGCGCACTGTAAAGCAAAAAATTGTAATATGCACCATGTAAGTGTAGTGTCACAAAACTGAAAAAATCATCCCTTTAAAAGAATGACAATTTCTATGATGATCATGTTCTGTAGAGGTATTGCTATGCCAGCACTTGCAGGCTTTTTTTCCCGCCTTTAAAAAAAAAATGTACAAGGTATCACAAAAAATACTCACATTCCTTGGTAAATATTTTCTTCCTCCTCTCGAGTGGCGTATCTTCTTCTATATCATCATCTTCATACTGAAATATTTTATCCAATAATGCAATAATTTCGCAACTCTTCTCACAAATTTTCATCCATTAGTTTTTTTTCTGCAACATTATTCTATATTTTTTTAAGTGGTTCTGTATGCCTCATTTTTTTTTCGTAGTTATTAATATTATTAAAAATATATCCACATCACTACCCCCAAAAAAATTTATAATTTCACATCACTTATAGCTGATAAAATTTAAATTGAAACCGGCAACCCTCCTTGAACAAGTAAAATGAACTGTAAGAAAGAGAGCAACATATAAAATCGCACTTTAAATACGAATTTCAACAAATTATCGCTCAGCACCACAGACGAGACTGTATTATCAATCATACTGCCATAACTGGTCACACAAATCTTAATGCTCATACTGTAACCACTGCACAACAATATTGTATATACTTTTGCGCCATATATGTCCAATAACTTGCATGCATCGCACTAAAAATGACAATTTCTAACCTGATCTCTTTCGTTCCTTTCACCCTCGGCCATCTTTACGCAGACAAAATTGATCGATCACATTTGTTCAATACATGCATTACTCCGTCAGTAGGAGAAGGAAAAATATTTTGTAGTGTCGATGGAACATTTTGAAGCCTTTGCAATCAAACAGAACTTTCAAATATATATATTATGCTAACTGCGATTTTCAAGAGGAGCTTGCGCAATGCTAAGAAAGTGATCATTTGATGTTGCCAATTTGACCGCGGCCAACGTGAGTTACATGACTGCCCGTGGAAGTGTGCAGGATTCATAACTTCAGAGCACAAAATCATGTCGGACGAGAAGAAAAGTAACGCAGACAACCAGGGAGAAAAGAAATTGAAACCCTGTTGTGCTTGTCCAGAGACCAGGAAGGCCCGAGATTCCTGGTAACTGTTTAAAATAATGATTTTGTAGGCCTCAGCTGAATTCTGTTTCAGCTTTAGCTGTTTGTTTACGCTTAATAAGGTGTACTAGATTCTAGATTGTTGTGCATTTTAATTGAAAGTTTCATATTGGCATTGATAATTGTGATAAACCATGTTTTACAGCATCATGGAAAATGGAGAAGTTAGCTGCAAATCTTACATCGATGCTCATAAAGATTGCATGAGAAAAATGGGATTCAATGTATGAACCTTGTGAATGCCAGGTATGCATTATGTTATATTTTATTATAATAAAGGTCAAATTAAGAAAATGAATTACTTCAGTCTGATTTTTGCTGTTTTCTGTTACAGGACTGGGATTGTCGCTGGCAAGTCGTGAAGATCTTCAAGAGATTAAAGATATGTAATATGCACATGATAGTACCCGGACTGAAACTCCCTAGATCTATGATCAAATCATGCACTAACTCATGCAAGTTTATCTGCGAACTCTTTCAAGTTTTTACACCACAATGTTCTCCATGATCCATTCAGTTTATAAATCTCATGGATTTTTAATCCCTGTCTGTAAATATTAGTTAAAATGTAATTTATTTCATGTCTGTATGGCAAATATTATCTTTAAACTGTCAATAACTGCTTCATTGCCGTGTCCGTATGTTTTTCTTGATTGGTATGTATATTTGTCACAAATGATGAAGTTGTTATTACTGTTGAGATGTTATTTATCCCTGAAATGAAATAAATGTTTTATAAAAAATCTATGTTTTATTAAAATATATATGAATGTGCAATGTATTTGAAACTGTTTGACTCTAAAACATGTGACTTTTATCAAAGTTGCGAACATTCTTCTGGTCTTGTCTGGTCACCAGTAGAGGTGATTTCCCTTCGCAAAAATTAGTTGTCGAGACTCAAAACTAATTAGAGGAGCTTCAAAGGCTGCCGGTGGCATTCAGTCTGATAGACGCCTCAGTTTGTGCTGATAGAGGAGAGATGGTAATGTAGTTAGAATTTGCTGCATCATGATAACTTGATAAGTCCAATATGGGCTGCATGTCCTTGTTATCAGCTTCACATATATGGCAGCAAATCGATGCATGTTGTCTCCTGTAACTTTTGACACTGTTCATTGGTGTTATCTCCAAATCATTCTTGATCCCATGGGATGTAAGATGATGGCATGTGAAAGACCCCACCCATCAGAATAATATCACACTAACATAATGACCCGACCTATAATGGTTTCCTGTGGTCAAAGGAGTGGGTTCAAAGGTAATGAAACCACGGCGCAGTCCTGCTGCTCCTGAATTTTTTGGTGAATTTGTAAGCCATTGAATTGTATCCTGTGTGCTTGCAAGCAAGGATATGCACATTGAATGTGCCTTTCGGTGATGATTGGTATTCTGATAGTTCAACCTTGGAAGAAATATACCAAGGTTCAACTGATGGTAGAATAAGTCCTCCATTTTGTTTGTGGAGGAGCAGGTGGTATATAAGATGTTCTATATACTGATGGGTTGTCAGTCACTATATAATGAAGGACTTGCAGTCCGCACATTTTACCTGAAAGAAAGATTTCCCTTATCACCCAGTCCAAGAAAATGTATTAAAAAAATGCACTCACTCGAGACATTCAAGAGAAATTAGCCACACTACTTTATCATGTTTATTATTATATGGTATGTAATATTATTGAGTGTTTATTATGGAGTGTTTATTATGTAATTTTATGCACAATATAAAAACATGGTATATACACACATTATATACACAATTTAGCAAGGTTTCATGGTTTTTATTTAGCTCAGACCACAGGAATGATATGGAGCCAAATACATAAAATACAGACGAGAAAAGAGACAGAAATTACAATAATAACATTATATTTAGTCATTAATTAAAAAAAAAAAGTGTCTATAGAACTGTGTAGGCTATCTAGGAACTATGTAAGAACTGGGAACTAACTATGAACTATGTACATGTATAAACTGTCTAGGACTATGTAGGAACTAAGTATATCAGGAAATTAAGTACTATGTATAACCTATCTAGGAATTATATAGAAACTAGGAACTAGGTTCAAAACATGTAGGAACTATCTAGGAACTGAAACCTAGGAACTGAGTTCAGACATCTGGGAAATTCATTGTAGTCCTAACATAGCTCGGGCCACAGTCGAGTATGCTCTTAATACAGCTGATCCTGTTGGAAGAAAAAGAACCAGTGTCCTTCACTTTGGACAGTTGTTTAATCATAATGCTCCTCAATTTGGATTCATGCATTGTGAGTTATGCAATGCTCTGATTGGTTAATGGCAAAAATGAATATTCATGAATTTTTTTATACCACATGAATGCATAGCCAGGTGGCTCAACTAAAAGTGAAAATTGTGGGATATAAATAAGACCCAATGGTTATATGTGGTATATTTTTATATTCCCTCACTCGTTGACAGATTGGCTTCAGAATGAGTGTCTGGTGAGGTCACAGTGACCATGACATGAGCTCACTTCTTGACTGGGTTACCAGCAATGTAGACAGCGGCATTTTATACTGGAGGACTCCTCACTCGCTTTGTGTTATAGTCATGGTCCAGACATGCCTCGATATTTGGGTGGCAAAAAATGTCCATGTCTTCGTCATCACGGCCTCCAATAACCAGAGGTGTATAGTTGCCATGCTCTGAGACCTGAATTTATAAAATGGTGGTCAAGTGTATGGAATAAGCAGAAAAGGCTTACGTTCACAATATTGAACACTATAAAACAAATTAAGATAATTGCTCACCTCATAGTGCCGACGGTATTGAGAAGCCTGGAAAAAGAAGGGAATGTGAAAATCCCATTTTCAAGGGCTAAAAAGCAGGGAATGATTCTGTAGTCTTGAAAATTATGTCTGTTTCGAATATGACATTATTTAATGACATGCTTGAGCAAAATAAGGCAGATGTAAGCAAAGTGTCCATATAAAAATAGGGACATTTTTCTTCAATTCAAGAGCTGTCAAGTTACAAAAATTTTAAAGGAATGTTCATGACAGACCAAATGATAAATTATTGAAATTAATTGTCGTGTTGTCTGATGTAAAATATCTACATGTTGTATATACAATTAAATTCCTAATAAATTATTGGAAATTAAAATCAAACTTACAAGTGCAACAAACTGCATTAAAAAATAATTCCAAGTGGTCCTGCGATATCTTGCAGGCAAGGAAATTCTTTTGTGCATTACTGCATTTAAGGAGCTCTTCAGACGAGATGCCTAACACCGAATCGATAAAGCATGGCTGTCAGTAATTGATGGGATTTAAATCCGCAACGAATGCAAAACCGTGATAACAGAGCAGACATAACATTTCCTTGGTATCCCTCTTTAAAAGTTCTCATGGAATACCTACAATGTAAATGTAAATGTGGTTTATAGTCTGTTATCACCATCCAAGCAGTCTCAACCGACTTTACAATTACACCATTGGCAGGCCTGTTTGAGCCTTTCTCAACTCCCTGGGGAGTTTTGAGTTTGAGTGTGTTTATTTGCACCAAACAAAGTGAATACATTTTGCAAATTATAGTCAACATAGTAACAATATAGAACATATCAGATTGGTGCAATACAGCTCATTTCACAATTAACTGCAGAGGCTAAGCACTGCCATCACTGCCTATAGCCAAGTACCCATTTACACCTGGGTGGGGTGGAGCAAAGGGTTACTGAGGATCTGCTCAGTTCCTCCATGCCATGGTGGGGGCTCTAACCTACAACCGTTCGGTTTGAAGGTGAGCACCTTAACCACTAGGTCACAGCACCACCTACAAAGAGAAGATAACATTTAGCACAAGAACCAATGCATGCTTGAATCAACTTCTACACAAAGCAACTTTTTGAAACAAAACAAAAAAACACATAAACCGTAATGTTATCTCCTAAAGACTCTAATTTAAACTTCAATTCTGCATTGATCAAATTTTGTGCAATCTGTCTTTGGTAGGTAGCTTATGCTCTTTACTCTCTCTTCATGTTGTTTTTATTTTTGACAGACCAAGGTTATTCAAAAGCTCTAAAGAGTTCTACTGCCAAAGCGATTTCTATGGTATTGAGGTAGATGACCAACTTGTCCAGGTCCATGAAGTCGTGCACTTAGGTTTAGATTTAGAGGAAAGATATATAGAATGGCTTGATGCTGGAAAGTAATATAAAATACTCGATTACAGTTCTTCCAGAAAAAGGTATTCATTCACCCCATCATACACATGCAATCTTCATCTTAAACACCAAAATGACCAAATACACAGAATCAGGGGCGGACTGGCCCCACCAAAACAGCCCTGGAAATGAGGTTGAGGATCGGCCCTTTATAAATAATATAATTATAATTCCGGGGAGGGGGGGGGGAGTTTATCCCCCCTAGCATTAGTCTAAGCTATTGTCAATGGAGAAACTGCTCTAACTGTGTATAATTATAATACAAGAAAATTATGACATGCACACTATTATTGAGTTTTGGTTGCAAAAAAAGACGTGTTTGAATGACAAATGGCAGCTAATGTCAGCTCTCAAATCAAAGGAGAGCAGTTGGTTATTTAAATTAATGTATTTGTCGCAGAAAGGTGGTTTGCTATGGCCAAAAAATTATTACAGGAACACTTAACTTCAATATAGGCCTATACCAATATTACATTACTCTTAGAATCACTTTGTATGCATACTACTAAGCAAAATCTCAATTACTAACTGAAGTGACTTGATAATGATGTACCTAAATCATACAATTAAGATCAGGCATACTGTTTTTCAATAAGTTTCTCTTCAATTTTTTTTTCTGTGAATTTGTGGAGTGCAGAGAATTATCATGAGTAATCTTTCAAACAGATAGCAATTCGCTTTTTTTTTGATATTGTGCGGGTTTAATCCCTTCTGAGGATCTCTCTTTTGAATGCAATCGACTCGTGGGTACATAGCAATTTAGCTGTCCAAGCAATTCATGTCCTGCATGTATTGTCAATGACGGCCTTGTAATCTCTACCACAACCTAGCAAAATTTGCCTTCTGCTACCTTTTTCTTCCTTCCCCTATTTTGACACCCATGCAGCGGCCCACCGGAAAAACTCCCGGCTTCCCGCCGGCCCAGTTCACCCCTGCACAGAATGGTAAGCATAATCACTCACACTACACTCTTAACACTGGCCATTGCTATTGGATCGTCATGCAGCTTTCACTTTTTTTTTTTCAAACAAATTGTTTTAGAACTTTTATATCTGTAAGATGTCGCCTGTCAGGTCAATGAATGCATATACAGCAGTCGCTCTGCAGTGTTGTTCATGTAATGACCATGAACCTAAGGTCATCCCTGCGGTAACTGGTACTCTCTCCTTTCGCACCACGACAGCCCAACTTTCGCACCACGACAGTCTTACTTTTGTGCCACGAAAGTTACCCATTTTCGCCCTAGAAAAGTACCAACTTTCGTGATGCAACACTGCTAGTTTACCCGCTCCCCTCACTGGCGGTTTTAGCCAAATAACTTCATATAAATATTGAACGTACAGAGATGAAGTATTAATGGAGTAAATGACAAAGAAACAATCGGCGAGGGGGTGGGCAGGCCGGGTGTCTCTACCTAGAATACTGGTTAATACATTATTGGAACAGCACTTCTTGTTCTCTTTAGTTAAAAAACGATGCAAAATGCTACTAAACTTTTTAAGTCAGAAAACTTGCATATTCAGTCGTTTGTTACAAAATAAAGCCTGCAGAAATATTCCGTTTGTACAGCCAATAGCCTATAACATCGCCATTGGACAAAGGTATTAAATAATTATTCAAGCTAAAATAAAATTAGAGATATGGGCATGCAGACTTAGGCTATATGAAACACCCTAACTAGCATCAAGATGCGTCACAAAATGATATATTATTAAAGAGTCAAAAATCCTTTCTTGCATGAGATGGTTTTCAGTCGTACCATACCAAGATTGTTACTTGCCCATTGGTAAAGCTCCTGTGCAGTCTGTTTCTTCTCCAAACACAGGACCCATGACTTCTTGCAAATATATATGACATTACTGGTTAACCCTCTCTTAAACATGATATAAAACTAACTAGCCATTTGGAATTCTCACAGTTGCTAGTAGTTACGGATCTTATGCAAGCTTGGAGATCCCAATACAGTTGATTGACCCTCAACCGAAGTTACAGATGGACCAACATTTTTTAATCACATCAGATATGATGTTGCATGGGCCCGGTCAGCCATGGATAACCATCGAACAGTAACTTGGTCCGTTAATATGAAAATCACCAGACAATCATAAGGATACAAAGATTGTTGTTGTGATCACAGATAATGGAGTGTCACTTCTGGTTGGCTCTTGCAACAGGTCTGGCTACATTCCAATACTTTCATGGATCGTAAATCAAGTAAATCTCTGTCAAGAGAAACTATATTTGTTGCCTCTTTCGTCCTAGATTTCTAATTTATTTGCCTGACAATGTCCGTTTTGGCTTTGTTTAAATATTTCAATCCGATTGACAGTTTTGATTTGGTAATATTGCTTTCTTGCTGCTTGGATCTGGTGTCTGCCTCCATCTACTGTGTATGACAGTGGTCATGTAATACCTCATCGGTCTGATCTGATTGAAGCCACCAGGGAAATTGTTCCCATCGGTGCTTGTAAAACGTTTGATCTATATTATTATTCTAAAGACAAGAGCATCAGGACTACAACATTTCGACAATCAGATCTGGTAAAAACAATGTTGTGCTTGTTCTGTTATTATTACCCAAACCTGCATAATAATCATGCACACCTAAATTTGACTAAATCTCTCATTTAAAAATACTGCTCGCTCATATAGCAATTATACTTACAGAAAATGTCTCTACACCTTCAAGAAATACATCAAAATGTTTTTTAAGTTCACAATGACACTTTATTTTGACTTGCATAATAATAATGCACGCGGTGTATGTCTCATGCCATCAACAGATGTTCAAACTTCAACCAAATTTGGACAGACATGGCCCTGGAACAGATTCTGAACCGGGATTGCAAGACTTCGGGAAGGATTAGAAATTTTTCACAACAGTCTGAAGCATGAACGTGCAGCGATGGTTTCAGCAGTAAATGTCATTTGTGGAACAGTTGAAGATGATACATCAGAACACAAGGAGTCATCGAGGGAACAGAATTTAGAGAGATGAGACAGATGAGAAAATGGAATGGCAACAGTGGAAGAATTTTTGAAAAATCCTTTTGATCCTGGAACGAATTTGCTCTGCACTATTGTGCCTGGTAGTGTCGCACCTGAGGATGTTACAAATGATGTTCTTAACTGTCAAGAAATTGGCTCATCACATCTGCAGACTAATTATGACCCACTGCAAAAGACTAAGTTGAAAACCTTTTTTTCTTTGACAAAGAATGTTGTGATATCACCATCATCGGAAAAGAAGATACTACTTCAAGGTGACAGGGAACTGTCTTTCATATTGGATTGAATTGACATCATCCAGTCTTTCATCTAAAAGGTATGACACATTGGGGCAATGGCCAAAGTTTTCATGAAGATTCTGGGTAGGATTTTGGCTGACAGGGAGTGTCTGTAAATTGCACATCGTATTTGATGTTTATGAAATCAAGGAATGCAAGAACGGATGAAATCAAAACCCGAACAAGAAACATAATAAAGATCATCCAATACACTTCTGACATCATATGTGAGCAACTACCAAGTTTGTTGGACGCACAAGAAGTTTATTATAAGTGGTGGGATGGACAAATTCAGCACTGTGAAAATTGTACAGAACGTGGATGAGATACCAGCTCTCGTAATGATCTGCATGTTGCTTACGCTGCTCCTAAATGTACCAGGATTGTGGTATGGTCCACTGACACAGCCGTAGAAATCTTGTCTATGCACTTCTAGAAGAAGATCAATGTGAGAGAGTGGTGGTTGAAAATTGAAACATGTGCAAACTGTCTGGATGTGACTCCACTGGGCTCATTGACTTTGGTCAGTCTTTGGATTTAAGCAAGGATATCTTCAAAGCTTCAGCAGATTGGCTGCAGTATTGTACGGAGGAAAGAAAGGAGAAGGTGTCAACAATATCCGACACAGAGTTCTCCCAAAAGCAAAAGACCAATGAAAAACTTCCCCCCCCCCCCCCCCCACGAGGGACAGCCTTAAGGCTCTTAGTGCCAACTACAAGACGTATGTGTGGCTCCACTCTCTAACACCAATCCTCAACATGCCTAAAGCTTGTAAAATTATGATATAGATTGATGGAGATCCCTATTAATGTGTTAATGCAAATATTTTATGTTTCAGATCACGGCTGATATCTCAATGAGAAAAATTAACTCCAGCCTAAGCTCATGTCACATTCTAATGCACCATCCACATTACTGGACCTGGTTGCCTGCAGATACAGAAAATCTTCTTACACAAAAAACTGCTCCTGTGTAAAAGCTGGACTCGGATGTACATAGGCCTGTCTGCATGGACAATGAAGATGACCTAAAGGCCAATGTGTGTCAGGATAATTGACTCTCTTATGTGAAAAAATGCACAAAGTGCAACATATTGTGTAATTATCGCAAGGTAGCCATTACTCACATTAGGCAAATTGTTCATTCGTTCTATATTTCTCTTTAAAATGGTTTTCTGTCATCAAAAATGTCATTAAAAAACCCATATCAAATGTGAAACCTCTAGAGGATTTGTTTATATTGTTGCCATGGACACCAAAAACTTAGTATACAGAAACGGTGCACCCCCCCCCCCCTCCCACCCCCATCCCTCAACCTTCAAAAGTGATTATAACATGCAAAATGGTTTTAATGATATGAATATGGTATGAGGATGGGCAGACCAATGTTAAGATACAAATACACACAAGACATTTTTTGCAGGAATCTGTCATAACTGATATTATGGCTATTTTTGCTTTAAAAGTCAGTAAAAATGGCATGTCCCACACCTAATGAATGTGAGTTAGAAATAATTTTATAATATTCACATAAATATAATCAGGAGAGGGTGAAGTTTTCACTATTGAAGAAAATTATGACATATTTGCAGTTAAAGTAATATTATTGTCATGTTATGAAAACTAAGATTTTATTCAGATCTCATAGATCTGGTATTATTATACATCTTTAGACTCTTAAAGTCTTGTTACTTATGTAAACCTAAAATTTAAGAGTCAATGTTAAGGATGTATGACACCTGGCCAAAGGTCACGGTTGAAGGTCATGAGGCCAGAACCTCTTGGCCAATAGAGCACTGACAGGGAAGCCTGCAGTTAGCCAATGAGAAAAAGGCAATGGCCTGCAAGAAAGAAAAGCCATGGAGGAGCCCTAGAGCCCTCAGTTCTGGGTTTGGAGTTGATCCAATCCTAAATAAACATAGAGGCCACCCTCTCTGCCAAGCTACTGGACTTTGTCTTGATCTCCATGTAACAACTTTAAAACATTACATGGTGGTTAGTGGCCTACACCCAGGACTTCTACTACAGCTCTGCCATTGCTAAAGGACTGCATCCCAGCCATTTTCTGATGTTCTGCTGGACTCATCAACCCTCTGCTTGAACCGATGCCGACCTCCTGACGTTAGCCATTCTGCCGCTGCCTACAAAACGATCTGCACAACTGCTGAAACATCATCACAGCACATGAAATCAAGGTAGTGTGTCACTGAAAATACTTGAGTGAATAATCAGTTTGAGTACTTAAATTTGCCAGAGTTTATTGTTTGCATAGTTGTGTTCCATTTTCTATAGTTTAACATGGCTGATGTTCTGACACCCACACAACAGTTACAACTGGTAAATGAATACTTTTCTGATAACAAATTCGGTAATAAGCCAACAGACCATGCATTGGTCCATTGGATTGCGTATAGCGATCTGTGCTCTCTGGCTGAGTTTGCGGATTCAGTTGTAGTGTGTTGAAGAGCCTGATTCTTTCGTGAGGGATTGTTTCTCGCTTCCGTGATGAGGTCCAGGTGGACCTGTTGACCACCGGAAGTCAGGCTGTGTCCCTTGCAGTGTCATGGAATAAGGGAACACCAGAACCAGTTTGAGTCTTTCTTCACATCACAGACATTATCCATACATCACAGACCACTCTTCTGCCTATCTGCTATGATACCTCTGCTATGATCTCTCTGCTATGATCTTTCTGCTAGCCTTTTCCCCCTTCTCTGATTCTCTCTGCCTTTGCTCCTTCTCTCTCTTGGCCTTCCCCCTCTCTGATTCTTGCTGTTTACTTCATCTTACTTATACTAACCAAAAAGTAACCAATTGTAGAGATTCTGGGCTATTTAAGGGTCGTTTTGCGTTGTTGCACCTACTGACTTTCCTTAACTGGACTGCTTTGCACAGACCTAGGGCTCTTTCACTGAACTAAAACAAGCTTGCACAGCCCTAGTGTTCTTTCAATGAACTAACTGCCTTGCCCAGTCCTAGACAATCTTGCTAGTAAGTTGGTCCCCTCCTTCCGCACAAGTGCATAGGCACTACAGTGTAGGAGACTGCGGTTCCAGTGCTATCTTGCTAGGTGCCAGACTATGGCACAGTAGTAAAACTGTTTTGCATCACTCTCATTGGTAACCCAGTAATGTGGTACAAGGAAAACACGGCATCATTTACTGATGCTGATAGTCTTGAGAAATCCTTCAAAAGTACTTATGGGAAATCGGTGTCAAGAGAGGAGCATTTGAAGCATTTCACTCGCCGTACTTTCAAAGAGGGTGAAGATCTTAGCACCTTCAAGAATAGAGTAAAGTCGTTAGCAGCAAAGGCTAAAATCACTGATAACGAGCTGATATTATTTACCTTCATTGACGGGTTGCCCACCCATGTCCGGCCCGCATTACGTGCCATTAAGGACAAAACGTTACATGAATGTATGCAAACAGCCCGTGCATTATTGTCCGAGCAAACTGCAGCCCCCGCGCAGCAGATTTTTGCTGTCGTATCAGCAACCGCAGAACAGGCGTTTTTTTTTTTAAATAAATAAACAGTATGGCCAACACAAGTCCTTTGACAATAAGCCATATGGTCAGTCCAGATCTCCCGGTCCTTACTGAGACCGCTCACCGAGTACTGGTAATCGCCGTGATTCTTATCACAACATACCCCGTAATGACCATCCAGACAGATCTTCGTCCAGAGGGCGAACACCAGAGCGTCAATCAGGCTTTGACCAAAGGGAAACGTCTCGCGGTAGATCCTCCAGCGTCAAGAGATAATTCCAAAAATGTCTCGTTTAAACGCCCCAACTCGCCATCTCCATGTAACAACTCTAAAACATTACATTATTCATTCGTTTAAAATTTGTCCACAATAAATGTCTTTCCGGTTACCATGGTATTAAAATGCCGCTGAATGAAAATTTTTAGGTTTGTGCAATTTTCAAGAGATGAAAGCACTGATATGGGGAACGTCGGTTTATCTTAATTATTTCGAAAAATATTTTTCAATATTTAAAAAAATTAGGTCCGATAGGCAGGGGGTGTTTTTTATGTGCGTCATTCCTGTTACCAATTTAAGAAGGAAACTTTATTCAAAGAAAGTTACTTCAAAGCAATTCTGAAAGTACTCCTTTATTACAAAATGAAATGGAAACTTTGGTAATATAACCTGCATTTCCCTTAAGATATTGCAAAAAATTTCACTAAATATCAATCCTGTTACTGTCCTTCCTGTTACCGTTATATCTGACATAACAGGTCACATGACCAACCAATTTAAATACAAATGTTGAAGAATGTTTTGTTGTCATGTTACAACACTGAAATGTATGAAAATTCATAATTTTGATGGATTTTGAAATATCAAAAATTTCATTTTTTTGCACTTGCCTTCATTTTGGCCAGAAAATTTGCTACATTTAGCTCTAATTTTCAAATAAAAGTAAACAAAATTCATTATGGTGAATATTAATCTATTTACTGGTCTTAAAGTAACTTTCAGTGAAAATTTGAAGTAATATATAATATATTTAGGTAGTTAATTATCATGGAACTTTACGTTATCAAGGATTATATTGATCACAGAATTCAAGAGACACTGGTTGCTATGGATACAGATAAAACATGTCACTTAAGAAGACAGGTTTTGTGAATTTTATTAAGTGTTTATTGGTAGTATACCACCAAATGCAAATAAGTTGATTTAAACCTTAAAATTGAGGTATGTGAGTTTCCAAAAAATTTATTTCTCTTAATTTTCCACAGAAAGATCTTATAGAGAAAAACTGTACCAAGTTTGGTGAAAATATGACAAGAACCCACTGAATGATTGCAAAATATCAAGTCATCGATTATAAATTTATAAATATGGACATTGTCACGTTTGACCTTATATGGTGATGTTAGGCGACTAATCTAAACATGACACCCCACAGAAATTTAATCTTCATGTTCTAGGCTTTCAAATGAGTGCACTATTGTTTATATAACAACCGGGGCACAAAAACTGGGATGTAGGGAGGTGGTTACTGGACTATAGATACCATGGGTATTGTTGGCAACAGAAAGTTGGGAATGCAAATTTACGGATTTCTGTTGTATTACAGAGGTCTTGAAAAAATATATCACAAGCCTTTTCATTATGATTGGCAAGCTGTTCTTCTTGTTGATTAGTGAATATGTGTCTGGGTTTGGTGTTACCAACAGTCTTGACCAATGCATAAGTAGTGGGTTCTCTCAATGTATACAGTTATTTCCATTAAAAACGGCCTGTCAAATTGAACCTAGACATAACTAGACAACTTCTGCTGTACGATTCTACCTGCCACTTAATGGAGCTGTCTGGCTATAGCTGCAGCTACTCAAAGCTGATCTGAGAGTACAGGCACACACTGTATTTTACATGATCTTAACTCATCTGTAACTCCATGATCATGGGGCTAAAATATATTTTAGCTCCATGCTCTGATAGACCATGCAGTGGATCAACCTAGCTTTAATAGCCTTCAGCTACTATATTTTGGCACATAAACTTTAAAGAAAAGTGAAATTTTTCCAACTGTGTGCAGCCCCAGTCGGATGACAACTTACTCTGCACTACATGGAAGTTGTTTCCTTTGACAGAAAGGTCATTGCTCTTCTTTAATTCGATGCTATTTTTGCGTAACTAGTTTTATCTTGATCTCTACTGGTACTCCAAACAAACCTATTTATATATTGCAAAATTGCAAATTCTTGCAATGCAATATATATGAACAGAGCCGCCAATGGCTCTGATTTGAAGTTGTAAGATCTCTTCTAAAAAATATTGCTCAGACTACTCCAGTCTGGATGAGAGGTCATTGCACATCTAATAACTACAGTTAGTATCAAATTGCAAATGGATTTGATTTCTTCCTGTGTTTTAACTGGTGTGAACATTATGTGAAGAATCCTATTGTCACATTAACTGTTAATTGCACCAGACGGCGCTAGCTTCAGCATGGCAGGGATTGTAACAGGATTGGCCAGTGGTGGCTACAGGGCCTGCAGGATCCATAGACACTGCAGAGCAGAGGAAGGGCAGCAGCATCGTCACTGCATCTGGAGCTACCCTGCATCAGCAACCCAGAGACAGGAGGTGAGCCATCTCGCTTTTATTGTGACAGTTACGACAGAAAAATGCAGAGCTGGGCCCCGGCCACAGCCAAGGGATAAGTGATGACGTCAATTTTAAGCATCGTGACGGTCAGTCACAATTTGCCGCAGGGTATCTTATTAAAATGACACTGGAATGCTAAATCCTTTTGAACTAGACGAAAACACATGACATTTTAATACATCACACTCACGACTAGCTACATTGTATCTTTATCTAAACACTACATTGTTATCAACGTCACAAGCTCTATTAGAAAGTAGATGCATATATATATCTGGCTCCATGGATTTTGAGATTTTCAGATTGGGAGGTTACCAGTAACGTTAATAGCCTCCTAATCTGTGTTCATGGTGTGACCTTGTACACTGAGGACAGTGTCGGGTGAATACCTTTTTCTGTTGGTGTACTTGGTTTAAGCATTATCATTTTATTTCCAAAATAACACCGAATTTATAATAGGTGAGTATCTTGAAACGTCTACTAGTGGTGGAAGCTGAATCATAATACATCTACATATGAATGATGCAGAATAGCTGCTGGGGCTGTATCATGCTCTGTATATGGTAAATGTAAGACTTGCTCCATACACTACTGATTAAAGGTTGGAATAACTGTAGAGGTCTGGTGTGGACTGTTGTAGTGACAGGAAAATCATATATCGTAGGCGCCTGAAGTATGTATTGTGTTTGAATTTCAATTCAAACTGTATATTTAACATGGATTGTACATGTATTCAGATTGAGAACATTACAAGGTAACACGGTTAAACGGTTGCAATTAGTGGTTCTGAACTCTGATATTTACAATCATGTATAGTATGTATACAGCATAGTGTATTATTGTGGTGGTGCAAGCGAAAATTCGAATCTGTTCCTAATTGAATCAACTTTCACTGGATGAACATACACACGTTGCAGTTAACTAACCGGTACTAGCTTTTGTTTTGCCCGATACCGAAATTATCACAGATTAAATGATGACCAGACGACAATGCAGGAATTGTACCTTGGGAAAAATTTATAATATGATGTGAAAGCAGGATGATTATTAACAAGGATTTTTCCAACTCTTCCTGGTTGGATATATAGTTTCAAGATTATGATTCGTGTTTACATAAATATCCCAGTGGGGATCGTGTGATATTTGATTATTCAAATTACTAATTATTACTGTAGTTGAAGTATTTATTTATACATGTCGCCGCCAGGTTTTTAATTACCTCAACACATTTTAATGAAATTAACAGTGCTTTGTAGAGAAATATTCATTTGATGGATTTAATATATTTATGTCAAAAGAGCATTACAGGGGAATATAACGTTAATTGAATATAAAATATAGATAGATATATAGGTAGATATAGATAGATATATAGACAGACATATAGATAGATATATAGATAAATATATAGATAGATATAAAGATAGTTATATAGATAGATATATAGATAGATATATAGATAGATATATAGATAGATATATAGATAGATATATAGATAGATATATAGAAGTATAGATAGATAGAGAGATAGATAGATAGATAGATAGACAGATAGACAGATAGACAGACAGATAGGTAGATAGGTAAAGGGGTTAGGAGGTATCTACTGCAGTTGCAGGCCTGCAGGCATGTTGCAACGTTGTTTACGTCTCGAGAACGCACAGTGCACGTGCAGAGAGCAAAGCAAAGCGTAATTGAAGGAAAACACTACAAAGCAATGTCAGCAAACTAAAACTAGAAACATGTGAACGGAAGAGCCCTAGCATCCCTTTCCTGCTATCTAGTGTCTACAGAATGGCTACTACTAGCCTGCTAGCCATTGGCTAGGCCTTAGTCTGGGTGCTGCCAAGCACTGCTGAAGTATTGATGGTGTTGTGAGTTACTGCATGTTGTGTCAAAGCAACCTGGCAATTGAAGAAGCCTCTATGCAGAGATCAATCAGATATGTCCAGAGCATATTGGTGAATATAATACTGCTGATTTTTACTGCAGATCAAAGGCAAAAGCCATTGTCCGGCCACTACACTAGAATGTATATTATAAGGCAATACTTTGTCAATTGATTGAAAGTATGAATTCAACATTTTAGTGTCATTTTGCTCCCGTTATAAAATATTCATTTTAGCTTAGATTTCGCCTACGCGTTTTCATTTTTTGTTAACTTAAAACAGAACATGTTTGGAATTATTACGTGGACAGTTATAATGTGGCACTGTTTCCACGGTGAAAGCACAGCCTATGTAACTGTATATACACACTAACGGACTTTAAAAACGCATAACTGTGGGTTTGTACAACATGTTTTACCTATGCGTTTTTAAAGTCCATTAGTGTATATACACCTGCCAGGGCTCAAGTAAACTGTTTTCTTTAAATGACTATGCCTGTTTATTATGACACGTTCTTGCTTTCAGTTGTTCAATTGTTGGGTTCTATTTCTCGCACATGTGCACTTATAAGTTTATTTTAAGGATATTATAAACAATGGTTTGGTTGGTCTAAGTCCAAGAGGGCTAATGAGTGAACAATTGCCTGGGGCTATTTGTTCAGACTGTGACACTGACTATTTACTGGAATAACAGGACCAGTTTACTTATCAGTATATATAGTAAAGCTGTAGTCAGTTTACATAAATGATATTGACATGTGTGTGGGAAATTTGGGGAAACTTTTCTATTGATAGAGCGATCTGGTGCATGCGTAATTGATATTCATAATAGTGATTTTATAACCTACGAAGATGACTATGTGGGGAAACCGAAAGTTGATTTTAAAACGCCAAATGTGATAATACGTTTTAGGGGAAAGTGGGGAAAACGTTCACACCACACCTTGAAATTATACATACACGCGAAAGGCCAGGAATGGCTGCATTAATGAAGAATTATGGCAATAAGAAATACAGAAGTATGGCAATAAAAAATATACATATGAACTTGACGACTTGACAATTCGATTTTGCCTATGCAATAACTTCCTTTTTTCTGGTCTAATAATAATTAAAATATCTTAATACATAGTTTACATGGGGAAGCACAATAAGTCAGAAATTTTTATCAAGAAAGAACAGAAATTGGCCGAAATATGCCGTAAGTAGGACCTATATATGTATACCATGGAGTTCTGCATGGTGGCTCCATGGTCCTTCGGCCCTGCTGAACCTTGGACACTTTACCCCCAACATTATCCAGCCATTTTACACTGAAATTATGTGTAAGTCAGGGTTTCCCCAAAACAAGTGGACCAAGACATACAGATACAGCTGTGGAGTGGGAAGTTTACAATAATTGGGATCACGTGCCATTGAGGCAGAGTATACACACTGCTTAACACAGCCAAGCTAATACATCTATGAAGGACACAACACACTGACATGATTTCTGCTTAGTACATAATAGAGGAGGAGTTGCTATCTAAAGCAATATTATATACAACGCTTAGTGGACATCATATATGCCAATATATATTGGAAACATTGGACACTATTTCATGGTTAGTTGGACTGTGACACGCTCATTTAATGCCATGCCCTAGATGTCTGATTGTCAGCAGGGTTATGCAGGATGGCATAAATGTTCAGACTACGGATGTGGTTATTAAATACAAAACATAAGTGTATGTGTTTGAGTCATGCGTTAAATATTGAACCGTTTATTGTTCTCTGATTTCAGTGCCTGACGTTTGACTGACTGTTTTGGATATTCAGATTTACATCACATTCAAAATGCCACAAACAAAAGTTGATTTTACTGATAAACAGGGTAAGAAATGATGATGTCAAATGTATTTTCTCCTTTCTTTAAATATTTTTTTTCAATTATCCATTAGTAGAAAAAGTCCTTCGTTTACTATAACAGGCAGTCGAGATAAGAACATAAGGAAAACCCAATAGTTCCTTCTCTTAAAGTTAACACTGTACACAGAGGAGGAACAATTATGGTTTTTGTAGTAGCACAAGTGTGCATATATTACCCAATTTTAAATGAGTTATATTTTACTACTATTGTATTAATATTAACATTATCATGTTTCCTAATATGTAGATAGCTACCTATGTAATGCGGCAAGTTTGTATGCTGATATAAACTACATACTGAACTTGTTATATATGTTGACAGGAGGAAAGAAATATGGGATGATCAAGAAGGAACAGGAAGACGAATTAAACAAAATTAACACAGTAGGTAAACTTTCAATATTAGTATAGCCAACTTCCTCATTACATCAATGTTGCCATGGAGCTGATTAGACAGTGCAATATGAGTACAATTTATTTCGGTGTTTGATTATATAAAAAGTTTATAAGCTGATGTAACATCCAGTAGCAAGTTCCATCTTTCCCCTGTGTTTGTCTCATTTTAACATTGAACAGATTCCCTCTTTATTCACAAGAAGGAAATAAAAAGTTAACAAAACTAACCAAATGGATACATGTTTATCAAGTGGTCAAAAGTTTACACAAAAAAGCATGTAAACCCGTGACCATCACTAAGTGGTAGACAGATTCCTGTCACTTAGTTTGGGCATCTGTTTTACACAACTAACTTTTCTCAGATAGAGTGTCGACCTAGCTTACAGTTCTGTGTCCTTATTATTACCAATGTTAATGATATTTTTTGTCATGAGGCTGTTGTCATAATTCTTGGCAACTAATTATCTAAATTTACTTAAGATTATAGATGCACCATTAATCAAGTCATAAAATAATTTCGGTTTAAGGTATCTAAACATAAGCAACTTGCCAATTAATGGATGTGTTTGTCATTGACAAAAGACATTAAATTATAAATATAACATAATGTATTATTGTTCCAGGAATTTTTGGAAGATGACACACTCAAAGAAATTGAAGAACTTGGGGACAAGCTGACTTCATTTAAAGGTATTGGACAATGGAAACTAACTCCACCATTATCATTATATATCCGTATTTTTTACGAAGTACACATCCTGAATAACATGCCCACACTTCAGTATATTATCTAAAAAATACAACTCAGGTCCATTGTTGTGTTACTGTGACTTGTTGTTGATTTAGACTTTTCTTTTTGTTTGTAGCCCAGTTCATGGAGTTTGACCTGGATCACTCGGGTGACATAGGTAATTTACACACTGCCCTTTTGATCTGAGATATGAAATTTAAATGTGCTTTGTTTTCAAATTTAACATAAATATAGGAAGAGTGAATTGTGTATATTATAATTTTTGTTGAGAGAGAAAAAAATTATGTGTATATTTAATATCTAGTGGTAGATCCAAGGCCAAATGTGGAGTTAACATGCTAGCTGATGAAAGTAGTCTAACAAGCACAAATGTATTATATTGTGTATATACAACGAATATGCTATCTTTCATTATACACAGACATGATGGAGCTGAAACAAATGCTTGAGAAACTGGGCCAGGCAAAAACTCACATGGAGCTGAAGAAGATGATCAAGGAGGTTGACACTGTGGGCAACGGAACCATCAATTATCGTGACTTTGTCAACATGCTGCTGGGAACCAAGACATCAGTTCTAAAATTGTATGATTGTATAATATTCTTTTAGAAGTATAATTAATAGAACATGTTCACATTTTGGTTTTTTACTTGAAGCCAATTAGGCCCATTGGGTGTGATAGTACCTTGAATTGTCAGATTCAAAAAATTTAGGAATTATTGCTTTATTCATAATTCAAGTACCCTAGTCCTATTCATTTATTATTCACGATTTGAAGCTATCGGACATCTGCAGTATTTCCATGGGGAACCAACCAATGGTTCGAACATGAGCTCCCTCTGGTGTAAATTATGAAATACAATGTAGAACACTTATCTACATTGTGTGAGATCCAATCGTGTATTTTACCACGAATCCTGCCAACCATAATAATTGTCTGATTGTTTAAAATGTTTCAGGATACTCATGTTTGAAGAGAAGAAGAAGGAAAAGGCAAAGCCAGTTGGACCACCTCCGAAGAAAAGTATAACGGATCTTCCATAAACCTGCTATTTTCATCTTCCATACTGCCAAACATATATCATTCATACATCGTGAAACTGCTACTTTATTTATTACACACTCCTGTATATTTCCATGGAAATTACGCCAAGTTGCCGATAACAAGGGATTCTGTTAATATGTTCTGCTGGCGGAACTGAGAAATTATACTACTCAACGATTTTCTTAAATGACCAGCCAGTAGTAAATTTTGAGACTTCACAAAGCCAGTATTGAGTATCACTTACTTTTAAAAGTACTTGTGCACACTTTAATGTCTGTAACCTAGTAACTGTTATCACCAATTAACACCTGTTGTCACCTGTATCTACATGTTACCTGTTGTGTGTATTGTTCACAAAGTAACTACTTTGATTACTTTTATAACCATCACATATTTAACCCATTTAATAAACAGAGCAATAAAACAAATAAGTTCTTACATTTTTATTTTTTAATTAAAAACACAATTGTTAACCGGGTACAAAGGTCAAATGTCACGCACAGGTATTTGGCAGCCTTAATATAGCACTAAATAAAGTTTACAATGTATTAATTTCTCTTATTGCTGTCAAAGGCCTGTGCATTATTCATAAACATTTCCATTCTTACATAAAGGCAACTGCTTTTAAACATTAACATCTGGACAGATTTGAATCACTGAGAAAACTCCTCGCACAACACTTAAATCTTGATATATATTTGTAAGAATCACAGCATAAACTCCTTTATGAAAAAGTTACAAAATACATATTTTAAGCAGTATTCTAACTGCAGCGCACATCTCAACAACCACTCTTCCATTCATCAATAAAAAAAACCCACAAAACTTAATACACAGTTCAGTCAGAATTCAGCCACACTTATTAACTCATTTGACCTGACCTTGGCTCAATTTTCACATAATATAACTATACAAAAATATATAGGGTTCCTATTTCATATTTACACAGTTCATATGCCGTTATTTCACAGCAATGTTTTTACATCCTTCTTTTTACAAATAATGATATAGTGATAAACTATATATAACAAGTTGAACACCATATATACAAATAGCTGTACATTGGAGGGATATTTGCATAAAAACAATTATAGTAGAATATTAATGGACAGATTTATGCAAGTGCACATCCAATTAAGTATACAATCTCATGGACAGATTCATTCATTGTAAATATAAAAGCCCATTGGAATGTTCAGAACTTCTCATAAAATCTCTGGTATATATGGATCGGATGCTTTAGTAAGAAGGCAAGTGTGAAACACATTTATAAGAACTAACACAATATTCCATTATAATACAGTAAATGGTATAAAAGGATCATAGACTACAAAAAGGAGATGGCTGCCACTAGTCCTGCTAATGCCAATGTTAGAATAGTTGAGGCTGGTTTGGCTGCTCCTGCTATTCGGCACTGTAGTGTATAATATCTGAAAGGAAGACGTGCCAGTAATTAAAGCAGTGAAAAATACTTCACATGTTACATTCATGAAAGTCATGACAAAATTACTTAAAGAAGTAAGTCACCATTCACCAGCTATGTTATCCCTAACATGATTTTTCTTTTTAGTATTTAAGTTATCTTTATAAATCCAGGTGAATGTTTCAGTCAGACTACTGACTCGTTTGTAAACAACCCTTCAGATTGCTGCCATCTCAGCTAAACAGAAACTTGATTGCCAACATTTAGTAGATACAACTCATCACATCCTGATCAGTTTATCTCCCACTACCATCCACAACCATCCACAAAGACATACCTGCTTGTTTGACCAATCAGCAATTTCCTGTACTCCTCCTCCATAGTTTGACCATCAAAATACCAGGCTCTGTCTTGGAAGGGGTATTCATAACCTTGGCGACAGCTGCATTTGTATGCACCTTTGGTGAATTTTTTGCTAGGGAGGTATTCACACTGCAAGCACAAACATAATGTTCATAAGGCAAGGAAAATCGAGTAACACCACAACATTTAAAATACCTCCTTTTTTCTTTCACACCAACACGTATCGCCGTACACTGCCGTGGATTGCTGATGTTTCTGTTTGCCACCAGGGGAACACCACTTGAACATCACGTGATTATTCCGCCAGTGCCAAGTAGAACCAATCAGTGATCAGAGGGAGAAGCGTTGCCTAGTTACGACTTTACTTCATCTATGGAGAAGTGTGGTGCAGAGAAGGACTTGGGTCGGAGATTGGACTTGTCAACAGACAGAATAAAAGATTTCTACTAAGCAAGCAACGAAGACAGAGACAGAAAGCAGTGACGGCCACTCATCTCATGCATGCATTCTACCACTTTTAATAACATAAGATAAATAAAATTAATCTTTCAACTCTGCATCTATAAAAAAATAAGTCTACTGTACATTAGAAAATGAAAACATGTTATTTTAGCAATTATTTATGCAAAGCCAAATAAACTGCACTAAATAAATTACCTAGTGAACCCATAATTCCACCAACAACAGGATGTTAAATCAAAACATATATTTCATGCATCATCTATATAACTTTTTCAGAGCCAAGTCTAAATTAATAATCTAAATATGTAAACATGCCAAGCCTAATCCATTTAACGTCTAAATACACTGAAGTAGCATAAAGAAAAGGAGGGCTACTTACATAAGTGCTTTCATAATGACATCTTGCCGTTCCTTTAAATGCATTGGGTACATAGTAATCTTGAGGACATTGGTTGATACTCAGCTCATCCAATTTGATATCGACCATTACAACACCCCTAGAAACATAGTAAGAGACTCATTAATTAGTACAATAACCTTCACATAATTTTCACTATTACCATAATTTAACTGTATGATACAGATAGGTACTATTTTTGCTTCCGTGAATATTGTAGGTTAGAATTTCAAATTAATGACAGCAAGATTTACAGTACAACTCAAGCAAACATACTTCATATACTTACTTGAATTCTAAGGCGGAACGGATGGTGTTCAAACCGAAGAAGGGCACAGCATAAGTGATGACCCAGTCATTGACGTAGCCATCGCAGTCAAAATAAGGAGGTGACCACCACCCATCCTCCTCTTTGGGTGCATGGTAGTATTGTGGATACATCTCAAACTTCTTCAAACTGGTTCCCTCCAGGTCAGAACGGATCATGGTCTTCTCTGTGAATTTGGTCAAGCCATAAGTGTTGGATTGCCATCGCTCCTTGACATTCTTGAACCAAGGTTCATCTAAGTAGTGTTGTGGGAATCCAGCATAATCAATTGCTCTGAATTGTGTGTTGGCCCGATCACCACCTGTTGGCCCACTAGGGTTGTCATCGTCATATCGATATGCATAGGGACCAAAATATTGTCTAGTCCGACCATCTGGCCCTTCGAATTTGTCAATGTCATAGAACACACCACTTCCTTTCATTTTGAAATCACCCATTACATTGGCCAAAACTTCTCCAAAGATTAATTCGACATTCAGCAGATTGTCACCTCTTAGATTACCATATTCTTCATACCTATCAATATTTTGCAAGAAATTTGACAAAAAGTGGGCCAAACGAAGGGCAGTACGAGCTTGGTAGGTGAACTGCTCATCCACACCATATGATACATCACCGGGCAACGCAAGTTCTTCTTTCTTGTAAGTTATACAGTTGTTGCGATTGACTTCATCCTTGTGTTCAAGAATATATTGCATTCGTTCATATGCAACCTCATCAAATGCCATAGACCTCTTCTTCCTGGACTTGGTCTCTCTCTTGTACCTTGGTTTGATCTCCCTCTTCTTTCTCTTTTCTTTATTATCTAATAGACTGATATGATTCTTCATTTTGGCTTCAATGTGCACTTTGTTAGGTTCTTCTTCTTGAAGTTCTCTTGAATTCCTTATTTTTGCTTCCCGGGCTTCTCGACGAGCTTCCAATACTTCAGGGCTTGGGGCTGAACGTCTTGCAATCTCATGCAACTTCTCCTGATCAACTTTGAATTCATTAATCTTCTCACCCATTGTCTTGCCCAGCTTGGTCAGTTGTAAAGCATTTCGTTTGCGACGTACTTCACTGTATGTTGGGGTGCCACTCTCATTACCGCGGATAACAGGAATGACCTGACGCACTGTAAATAATATGTTTTGTTAAATTTCCATCTAATTAAAATTTCATGGAAGTAATAAGTTCAAATTATATCATACTTTCACTGACTTACATTCAACAGGTAAGCAATTAAATCCATTCTTGTACTCTTCTTCAGTTGCCATCTCTATGTCTTCTCCCATGAAGTCACCTCTGTTCCACTGTGGAGCTCTGTATCCAGGAGAACACATGCACTTGTAGCCTCCTCGCCTGAATCCCCAACCATAGAGGGGTTCACACTGCATTGAGAAAATTCTATGAGCTATGGTGGTCATTCAATGTATGAAGACTTTTATGATGAATTACATAACACCAAAATGGAATAATCTAACATAACTATCAAACAAATTCAAGATTGTTGTTCTTCATAACAGCATTAAAAAAGCTCCATATTCCTCATAATTGAAGATAAATTTCTAGAGACTCACTGTGGTGGAAGGCTTGCAGCGAGCAATACCAGCAAAGTTGTTGGGACGTTCGTTTCCTAAACTGAGAGGACAAGGGTTAAGGTCCACACTCAGGAAGTCCATGCTCATCACAGACACAGCCACAAACCTGAGAAATGCAGAAAGAGGAAAATATAAATGTAGTTAAATACATACTTGATTCATCAATTTGCACATAAATTGTAACTGCTCACTTTTTTGAATGAAAGACCTTTCTTTTTATTTTTTTTAGCTGGGCGACACATCCAAGAGAGGTTTTTCATGTGGCCCAGTATAAAAAGAATGGTACATATCACGCAGTACATTCCATTTTCCAAATTATTACAATGCATGTGTGCTAGACTCTAAAATTTGGTATTACATAGCAAGCAATGGATTGTGGAAAATCATTAATTATATAGTCAGATTATTATTTTTCTTTATACAGAGGAGGTCCCTCCATTATATCATCGTGTTTGCTCTTTATATATTTTGCCAGTTGATTTAATTTCATAGAACACCCGTATAGTTGGCTTACATGCTGTCATGCATTGCATGCAATGATTTTACACTAATCAACTGCATATTATTTTTATATTTTTAATGCAATAATTGATGATCGTAAAATTGCATGGTGTCATGTATTAAAATATCATATCATATCAAGTGTATATCCATCAGGTAGTCCTGATACCACAATAATAACTACCGTCAATGAAATAATTCCTGTCGCATGACTTTTTAATTACATAATTCGGAAATATTTTACTTTAGAAGTATCACATTTATAACAGACCGTATGACACTAAGAGGCTCAAACAATTCAGAAATATCTCACAACGGACTTACAATTAATTAGTAATTCTCACTAGACGCCAAGTGCAAAAAAACGAAGCCTTTGATATCATAATTATTCTCGCATTAAATAATTCTACAGTTGTTATTCATATTTATCTTATATTTGATAGATGTTGTGAGCATTTAGTGAAAATATGAGGGAAATGATTTGAGCCGTTTCGATTTTATAATCAAATGAACAGAAGACAAATTTTATTTTATTTACCATTTTTAGTGTAACATTTTGAAGTTGGCTTCATTTATTACTCAGATTTTTTACAAATTTATTGATCTATTAGAAATAAGATAATAGCATAAAATCGTGATGTTACATCTTCTTAACATAATGTCAGACTATTTTCAAAGTTCCATATGTTTCTAGAGTAGTGATAGCCAAAGAAGAATAGAAATAGAAAATGGGTGTCCCGAGCGTTATGCCCAATTGTCAATGTTCTAAAATTCTCTGCCCCAGCCTATAAACTAAACAATCTTTTCACAAAAAAATTAAATTATATATTTAAAGCACATGTCTGTAGCTCTTTAGTTATTGAATTATTGCAATTTGAAATTGACATAATTTCACCTTAAAGTGACCTGTGACCTTGAGAAATGGGTTAAGGTCACTATTACTGGGTCAAATGTTTGTCTTACCCAAAGGTACCAACTGACCGAATTTGGCTAAGAAACTCCAAAAAAGGCACTGAGTGGAAAAAAAAGAAAAATAATACTAACAAAAGCAAAGGTCATCACCGTGTGAATGGTGAAACCCGGTAATGAAATTATGACACTTACAAGGATGCTAATACGCAAATTTCAGTTACTAGTACATACTGAGGAGGTTGCGAGTTTTGTAATTGATTAACTGATACAAAATGGCATAATATACGCTCGGGATATGCCACACTTAGGCTTTTTTTTTTTTTTTTGCACTTGACCTAGAAAGGATAGAGGATCGATCGAGGTATTTGGAAAGTCCTTTCGTATGGCGTCTTCATAAATATTAAATTTCAGAGATTCTTTTCATTACCCATTATAGCCATTACTTGTAATTTTGTTATAATTGACAGGCTTTCCTTACTGGGGATTTTTCACTTAAAATGCAAGTTAGTGCATTTTGTTAACAGTCATGACAGAGTAGTTCTAATCTTGTTACGGCCAGGTGCACATTGGACCGGCAAGTAGGTCAGGACACCTCACCTGGTAGAAATGTAGGTCACGCATTGGGAAAACACCTGTGTTGAGACGTAATACAAGTCCCGTACACATAAACAACACCATGACTGTTTGCCTCATAATATGCTGGTAGTAATAAAAAGCCACAATACCTGTGCCGACGGATGTGAAGCCATTCCAAGTATCTGGGAATCCAATCCACAATTGGGGCAACAGCACTGATGATCCATTTATTCGACTTCCCACAATCAAAATAAGGTCTTGTGAAGACCACAGGCTGGTCCTTGTCACTCTGGCCAGGGGAAGGAGGACCGAAAAATGTCAGAGCTTCGAACTCGTCCCTCACGAATTTGCCAGTCTCATTGGAATATTTGATGCCGACATCATAAGAATGTTTCCTTACAGAATCCTGACCCTGTTTGTCCCATCCATCAGGCAGCCATAGTCTATACCACTCGTTTATTTTGTAAGATTCGTGAGTGTAATTGCTTTGAGGTCCCGAACCAAAATCGTGGATGTCTATAGTGTTATTCGTAGGTTCTCTCAGCCAGTTGGTCGGGTCATTGAAATCGTCTAATCTAAACGCCCCAGGTCCGAATAAAGGCAATGTCTTGTTGAAGGCTAGATTTCTGTACCAATTAGGGTAAGAAGCATTGTGATCAAATATGATCATTGATCCGTTAATATTGTACTCATTAGCCGAAATATCAGCCGCAGAAGAGAAATAGTAATACATCAGACCTGGCTGATAGGGAAAGTCCTCTGATTCATTGAGCTTTTGAAAAATGTAACTGAAAAAGAATGCCCGGTTGAGAGCCATGTTGTGCAGATGTACCAAGTCCGTTCTGTTGGGATATATGATCATACTGAGCAATCGGTTGAATGCCGGCAACTGAGACACTGTCTCGTCTGGCATGTAGAGTTCTCGTTCTGGCTTCGATCTGCAGTTGAATTTGTTGATGGCTGAGTAGCGGTCGGTGATTTCGTCAAACATATCATGCTGAACCCAATCGAATGGGCTGCGGCCATAGTCCCCTTCGTCTTGGCAAGTCACACCAATCCACAAAGTAAAAATACCGATGATGAGAAGCCCCAGCCACCAGGGAGGCTGAAGGCAACCCCTTTCCCGTGCATTCCCTGCCATTGCTTCTCTGCTCCCCTGTCCTGTGTGTTCCCTGTTTCCAATATGGCGGCGGCTCTCAGCAAACCTATATTCAAATGAGCTGCGAGGCGCTTGGTTGACCAGGTCACAGTCTATCTCCAGTACACACCATTATCATAGCAAGAGCTAACGTGACTGACTATTCCTTATAACGTGCTTTGTCCAAAAGCGATCTAGTTGTTTGGGTCAATTTCCTGTAGAAGAAGATGATTCATCAAATATCCGCATACATTACCATATCAGCCCGCAGCAGACTTTAAACGCTCTGAATAGCATTGGTTTTAAGGCGGCAATTACCTGTGCTACCTGGCCTGTGACCTACTTATAAATAGCACTGGCTGTGAGGTGGAAATCCCCGTCGTAATGTGGGTCATATTGTGATTCTGCATTCTGTCGAATATAATGGATCGATGGAAGTCGGTGGAACGAATGGAGGCCGTGTCCTGCAGTCCGCCTTTGTTAGGGCAGTGTGCTGCAGGGACATCGGCAGTGGCCAGTTCAGCCACAATGCATGTTTATTGAGCACTCAGTTGCGCGCAATAGAATCTGTAGCACACTTCTATCAATTGGGCAGACTGTCTGAACTGACGTCGCCATGCGTAACCCAAAAAGTACTAATTAAACACAATTTTGAAACAAGAAAACTGGATTGACTGAGTACTTATAATACAAGGACGTTTAAAGGAGCAATAATTATAATTTTCATAATACGCAAATAAGTAGGCCTAAAGTGTCAACTTTTAAGAGTATTATCGGGTGCTGTTTATTCTTTTCTAGATTACCTGATTTAATTTTATGGAAATTCCGTTTTTATATATTTTTTAATTTCTACTGCAAAGTGCACACCTGGACACGTTCTTTTAATCATTAATTACAAATCGTGTAAAACTGCAAATAAATCACATGACGATTACGAAGGAATGGCTATCTATGCATTGTTGTGCAAGATTACTCATTAATTACCGAGCGATTTATTACTACCACCCGCAGAGAAAGTGGCGCTACCATCCACAATGTAATAACCGCGTATGCATGTAGGCCTATACCTTGGTGTGCAATAAGCAAATCAGTCAATCAATCGATCGATCAATCACTCAAGTAATCAATCAGTCACGTCAGTCAGTCAATCAATCATTATTACTATGATAAAAATCAGTGAGGGTATAAAAACACTAGTCAAATAGCTAATATGATAATGCAATGTGCATGAGAGGCCGCAGGAGGTGTGATTTACTAAAAATATAATTTGATGCCATTTTCATAGTTGCAATTCACCAGGAGCTCTCATGTAATTTATCTAATACGTAACAATCTAGGCAACCAAAATCGCGATCGTTCCGCTTGAGCGGGGATATTACCGCGACACCCCTTGCCCAGCGCAAAGGCATTCTCTGTGACGTCATCAATACAAGTTTGTTGTGACGTTTTGGCCTATTTTCATCGTCGCGCATCATGACCTCATTACCGCGCATTGATTTCTAGTTTAATTAGGACAACAAAGTTCCGTCCGGTCATTTGAGAATAGCACGTCAGTAGATTTTTGTTTTTGGCCAATCTCTAGTCATAAAACCCCTACGGGCGGCCCCTACGGGGCCGCTCCTGCGGCCTAATATATATTTAAACACGTCCTTTTTTCATTCCTTTTTTTTACAGGAGAAAAATGCATGTTATGCAAGTATAATGTCACAAGATTACTGTTATCATATTTTCAATATTTTCCAATTTTATTTTCTAATCAACAAATCGAGATAAAACAAAAAATCACATTAAATCAATAGACGCGTGTGTGAATTCTCAGGGCTTATTTTCAGTCTCAGTCATATTATTATTTAGTACAAGAATTTGTGCGCTTGTGAAATAAATCACAAGTACATATGTTCCTGTGGAGTTTGAAGTGAATCAAATGAATAACATCATATAATGTTGGGGTTGAAATATGTTAATTACACGGCAAATTATTTTCAATTTTGTGTTTCAGCAAACATCTGAAGGATTCATAAAAACAAAGACAGAGTTCTTGAAAACATACTATTGTACTGGAATTTTGTTGCTAAGCTAAACAATAATATAGAAGGGAAATGTAGATATTTCCATTTTTTGGGAACGTCATATAAGAAAGCACTGTTTATACTATATTGCTAATTAGGAAGGCTTTCCTGTTGATGGAGCCAATCACCCAAGTGAGTTTTCAAACTTATTCTCCAGTGTTTGAAACTAGAAAAGCTGTCATAGCTGGCTACTGAAAACTGGATCTAAAAGTACATATTTTGATATATTAGATTAATTTCTTACATTTACCAAGGTTTATATTTATCTGGTGATGGATGTAAGCCGATTATTAGCTACAGAAGTGGACAGAAGCAACTGGCTTTAGCATGTTTAGACCACAGACAGGTACAGGTCGCTACAGCTAGAGTTGACCGTATTTTATGAAACTAACTGTACCTGCCACTAAATGGAACTTTCTGGCTATAGCTGGCTACTCAAAGCCAGATCTAAAAGTATATATTTATGATATATCGGATACATTTCTTACATTTGCCAAAGTTTATATTTTTTCAGTAAGCCGACTATAAGCTAGGAGTAGACACATGCGACTGGATTTAGCAGTTATAGCTACAGCCAGGAATAGGTTGCTACAGCTGTCTAGAGTCGACCATATTATATGAAACTAACTGTATTTTGAGCTCTAGCTTATTAGGAGCCGAGACATGAGCTACAAAATATTTTTCATTTTTTAAAGGGGGAGATAATTTTCAAAGATAATTTGCTTGTTGAAGCAATCACCTAAAGTCTGTCTTAACCTGACATCTAAATTTGTTACTTTTTTTTATTACAAGCTTTGGAATATCTATGGAATTGCCTAGGAAAAAAAAAAACAAAAAAAAAAAACGAAATACATTAAAAAACTTGATAAAGAAAGTAATTCTCTAAATTAATGCTTACGATATGAATTTTTAATTCCTATCAGTGAATTTCTCTAAAATAGGGTCATTATGACCATTGTGACGTTTGCACCAAAACAACATTTGTCACACAATTATGTGTACAATTTTCCCATGCAAAAAAATTTATGTAAGGCAAGGTGAAAAAGTAGCACGAGTTTGTGTAGCATTTAGTTTGTAACAATGTTATCATAATGCAATTAATTAGCTTGACATAATTGTCAAGTAAATCACAATGAGCCACTGAGATTAATGTTAAAAGTAAAATCTGGACAAGATTGCTATATTGGTTATATTGGCTTATCTGAAAAAAGGTCTGTTAGTTCTCATCGGTATGTTTGACACCTATGACACTATCAAAGTCAAGGCAATCAACTCCTCTGGATGAAATGAGTATAAAAGAGGAGGGAACTCAGGTCAGAGCAGTGCAGTCAACCACTCAAGATGAAACTGCAAAGTCTCCTGTTGGCACTCCTTCTTGGTAAGTCAGACTGAATTCTCAATCGCTACAAGATAACAATTGTCAAGCTCTTAAAAAAAATTTTTTTGGAGGTAAGAATGTTACTTACGACCAATACAAGAACATAACCATTATCTTCTTCTACGTAGTAGCCATGTTAAAAGCAATGATATCAATTTATTAAGCCATTCAAAGAGTGTGGGAAGTATTGGGACAACCGTTTGGAATGACCCATTTTAGCTTTATTTAATATTTTCTGATGGGGATTGGTTTGCAGGAGTTGCCTATGCTAATTACAATGACCCTCGCTGCCAAAATGGCAAAACAGTCGTTGTTCATTTATTCAACTGGAAATGGACAGACATTGCTGCAGAGTGTGAAAGGTTTCTAGGCCCCATGGGATACTGTGGAGTTCAGGTAAACATAATTATGTAGGGCATTTTGGCCCCTTTTGGCTTAGCAGAAATTCCAGAAAATGACCGTTAATTAAAAAATTTACATGAAGGAATCCCTATAATGAAGAAAGGTAATTTCAGCTATAATAAACTGCAAACCTTAATTTTGAACTGTAGGTTTCCCCTCCAAATGAACACAGAGTTGTTGGAGGTAGGCCTTGGTGGGAGAGATACCAGCCAGTCAGTTACCTACTGGAATCAAGATCTGGAAACCGTGGCCAGTTTGTTGACATGGTCAACCGATGTAGAGCTTCTGGTGTCAAGTGAGTAGTCACCAACTAAATTGTGAACCACTGAGCAAAATTGAGTACAATAGTAGGTTATAAAAAAACTACATAAAATGTATCCTGATTTTTCTAGCATCTATGTTGATGCTGTGATCAACCACATGTGTGGAGCTGATGCTGGTCAAGGAACTGGTAGTGGAGGCAGCCCATACAACACTGGCAGTCAAGACTTTGCTGGTGTTCCATACAGTGCCTTTGATTTCAACACCTGTGGTTGTGGAACTTGCTGCAGTGGAAGTTGTGGAATTGAATCTTACAACGATGCTAATCAAGTGAGCTTATGAAGTAATTTTGCAAGGCATTTGATTTATAATTTCGGTTGTAAGGTTTTCTGCAATAAGTCTTCTTTTTCAGGTTCGCAACTGCCGACTGGTAGGACTGTTGGATTTGGCCCTTGGCAACCAGTATGTGAGGGGTAAGGTTACGGACTACTTGAAAGACCTGCTGAACATTGGAGTAACTGGATTCCGTGTGGATGCTGTCAAGCACATGTGGCCAGGAGACTTGGAAGCCATCTATGGATCTGTTGGGTAACTGAAGCATTTCTGTTATGCATTCCTCTTCATCTGTTGCCATTGTGGCAGTATCATTGTACTGATCATGTTCTTCTGCAGTGATGTCTTTTACGCAAATGAAGTTATTGACCTTGGTGGTGAGGCTGTTGGTGTCGGTGACTACCTCCATCTGGGAAGGATTACAGAATTCAAATACTGCAACTTCATGGGTCAGGCATTCAGGAAACGATTCCCACTCAGAGACTTGCAAACTTTTGGCCAATCCTGGGGCATGATGGCTGATGGAAGTGCTTTTGTGTTTGTTGATAACCATGACAATCAAAGAGGACACGGTGCTGGCGGTGATATCATTCTTACCTACAAGGTGAGTCTCATTACTAAGAACAACTGAAATCACTATCCTCTGATTCCTCTCTTATATTAAAATTCCTTATGGCAACAACTCTGAACTTGATCTTTTGAATTTGTAATTACAGGAATCACGCATTTACAAGATGGCCACTGCCTTTGCCCTTGCCTGGCCCTATGGTTTCACTCGCATCATGAGCAGCTATGACTTTGGACAAGATACCGATGTTGGACCCCCATCTAGTGGTGACCAGATCAATGATGTGCCAATCAATGGTGACGGTACCTGCGGAGGTGGTTGGGTGTGTGAACACAGATGGAGACAGATCTACAACATGGTGGCTTTCAGAAATGCAGCTGGTGGCACAGGAGTACAGAACTGGTGGGACAATGGATCACACCAGATTGCCTTCTCCAGGGGCAACAGAGGTTTCCTTGCCATCACCAATGAGGGTGACTTGAATGCTAGTCTTCAGACTGGTTTGTCTGCTGGAAGTTACTGTGATGTCATCTCTGGAAACAAAAATGGCAACAGCTGCACTGGCAGGACAATTACTGTTAATGGTGATGGAACTGCTAGCATCAGCATTGGAGGTGGTGATGAAGACCCCATGATTGCTATCCATGCTGATGCCAAACTATAAATGACTTGTAATTATCATGGTTTTGGACTATCTATATAAAAAAAATAAACAAATCTCACAAACCAAAAGCGTAGTTTTATGTCATACGTTTGTAAACTTACTAAGATTTACAACTGTAGACCTACAGTGGAACTGTGTCTTTTTTACCAACTCTGTTGTATTCATTGTAGTTTGCTAAATGAGACCACATTCTGGTGAAGGATATTTCTCAGCACTTACACATTTGACAATACACAACAACACAACTGCAGCACTGACATAGTTATTTATTTGAAAGATTGCCATACACCATATACCAGAATGTAGTAGCTCATCTGGTACTCAACAAGTTAGAAGACGTACATTATTAAGTAGTTAACAGACTGGAAGATATACAGTATTGTCAGGCATCAATCCATAAAATTATACAACATTAAAGAATTCATGCATGTGAGTTTGGGGTCTGTTCTCCAAATCTAATAAAATACTTTAAAACTTAGGGTTTATAAACAGTTGAATACTCTGAATAACTGTGGGTGCTTTTATCATCTAGGGAACGTTTAAGGATATTATCATCCAGGGAAAGTTTAAGCATATGCTTTTATTTTTTGGTTACTACGAAGCAATCTGGGATTCAAAGCCCCACCATGGCATCAAGCAATTAGGTTGATCCTCCTTATTACATTAGGCACCCAGTAGCCAAGATTTCAATTTGTTAGGTGAGGGGATGAGACCTAACAGGCAATTGAAATGAAAATATTAATTGTAGAGTGTAGGGGAGAGGAGGGAATAGTGAGTCATGAGGAAGAGTGAGACAAATTCCCTAGTGTCAAGTGTCAACCCAGTGAAGTTTATAAAAACTTTCCTTTACGGATTTGGGCAACCTGTACACTATTTGGTTTTTAACTCTCAGTGAATGAAGCTTCGAAGAAGGTTATTGTTATCATTTGGGAAAATTCATGTCAGATGGGCAGTCAGGCTGGAGGTCGGGCGTGACTCTTTTGTTTCGGGAGAAGAATGCAAACACTAATGCACTTAATCTAACAAAATTTCATACAGTAATACTCTATATGGCTTAGTTGTGCCATTTGATAGATGTCTCGGCTATGCTTTTTCATTTCTGGAGCAAAACTCTGCACCTTCATGCCTAAAACTTTGCCAGAATGTATAAAATAGTGTAGTTGTGCCTTTTGGGGCTCTCATGTCCATAAATAATATGGAATCCAATTTTTCAAACATCTTTATCAAAGACAATATTAATTTCACATGAGTGAAATTTTGCAAATAAAATCTAAATTATAGTCCTTTTACTTTATGAACTGCATTTTGACATCCATACCATTCTTTTTCAAACTAATGGAAAATCTGAAAAAAATACTAAATATTATGTTAAAATGTATTTCTGGAGCAGAATTCTAACACTAATGCACTTACCCTAATGACATTTCATTCAGTATTACTCCATATCACGTAATTGTACCTTTTGATAGTCACAGTGATATATCTCCACTATGTTTTACAAAATAATTAAAAAAAAATAATACACCACATATATGCCTTACAGTTTGGCTGCTACCTATTTTACCCCAAAGCTGGGGTGGAATCAGACAGCTGCCTTCTCCCCCAAAAGCAGGGTATATGCTTATACCTCTTTATTTTGCAAATATATGAACAATTGTAACTTTAAAATAGGCTTCACGACCAAATTATCTACTCCAAAGACCAGTTGCATAAAATTGATATTGTTAAAAAAGACCTCTTCAACAAGCCTGTACTTTAAAATCATGAATGACTCTACAATATATTTTCAAAGAGTAATAGATGTGGGGTCCATTTAAATTTCATATATAAGATATTCCGTTCTGATGAAAAATGTGTACAATCTGATGAGATTATCTTTGTCAAATGTGATGAAGATAGATCAGAAATAAACATATTATAATTTGGCACATAATCAGAGTACAATCATGTGACTGGCATCATTCTTGTCATTTGGAACAATATTTCTGTCATTTCTTTTAAGCTACTGCTATAGGGAGAGCATGGTGATGAATCTCAGCATGATGGCGGTGTCGTCCACTGGTATTCTTATTTCTCGGTTTTCATCATTAATATTTCGTATCATAGTGTAGGAGCTTTTGTAGATAAATAAAGTCCTGAGAAAGTTTCGTGTTAGTTTTTGACACCATACATTTTTTCACTCTTCAATGTGTGTTGTTTGAGAAAATATGGTGTCATTTTTTTAAAAAGGAGTTTAGGGTCATTTACAGGACATCAAACACGATAGTAATAAAAAATTGTCTGAGCGGCAGATTTTCACAAATAAAACATATTGATGATGCATATGTAATGAAAGGTCTTGATGTGAACAATGTAAATTAAGAGGCATTGAAACATGTGAAATTATTCTGTTGGAATATAAGAAATAATATACTTTTATAATTTGCACAAATAATGAGTTCGGGCAATATTATTGGTGGTTTTATTATATGATAATTAATTACCATCAATTGGTATATAATATTTAGGTTTTTTTTCTATTTCCATGTGGACATATTTTGCATGGTAGTGCTGTTCACCCTGTCATTATTGTAACAGTAGACTTTATCTGGTGGTGACTTATATAATAGCAATAAACAAATATGTTAAAGGCTGATCTTGATGCCAATTCTGCTTAAAGGAGACAATGCAACAACCTCAGATACAATAACACAAAAAACTTTGTAAGAAACCGTGCTACAAATGAACGATATGATGCCCATGCTTTTAATTAAAAACAGGCACAGATTGTCAGCTTTAGCCAGAACTACAATGTGGTGCATCTTGTATTTTGATCATTATATCATCTTTATTCATACACTATATATGCTGGGCAGTCTCTCATACAAAGGGATAGATTAGTGCTATGGCAAGCAGGGTATGGTAACAGGTTCTGCACTCTAAACGAAGAATTGTCAAAATGACTCACTGTCACTGTCAATTGTCAACCCTAAGTTGAGGGTGATGGAGAAAGAGATATTGACAGTCTTCCTGGATTCTATGCTTTCACTTGATCTGACGTTGTAATAATGATTATTCAATGTAGCAATGCTGGCAAAGGCAAACTAACATGATGGAACACAACATACTGATGAAAGCAAATCCTAATGTCATCGAAGACTTCCTTCAAAATGCAGAGTTAATCAAATGCATAATCTAAAGGTTCTTTTAATTTTTTGGTCCAGAGGAACTTTTTGTGCACTTTACTGTCCTCATGGCTTTCTGAATGAATTTGCAAAGACTACGTAGCATCTCTTTTAGTGAGCCCAGAGACTGAGAAGTTACCTCTAACTTGGTAAATTCTGACGTATCATAATTTGTGGGCATCATGTGCCCTGGTGCAAACTCTAAAATCCCATCTCCCCTGGATCACAGATGGAAGTTAGAGAATGTCAATTTCATACTAGTGATACAACCTAAGATGAAAACGAGATAACATCTTGTCCCAACGAAAAACTATTGTCCCAACGAAAAACTATCTTGTCCAAACGAGATAATATCTCGTTCTAATGAGATAACATCTTGTTCCAATGATATAATATCTTGTCCCAATGAAAAAATGTTTCGTCCCAACAAAAAACTATTTTGTCCCAACGAAAAACTATCTTAGCCAAACAATAAAATATCTTGTCCCAACAAAAAAGTATCTCGTCCAAAGAGAACAACTTAGTTTTTCGTTAGGACAAGATACTTTCTTGTTGGAAAAAGATATTATTTCGTTAGAACGAGATGTAATTTATATAATAATATATATAAGGCCAAAGTTATGACCAAGTCCCCTGCATGCAGTATCAAGACTAATTACTGTATTTCTTTTCCTCAAATAAATCACTGATAGTGGTATCATCATAACTATGCATTACAGTACATATTATGCTTCGTAACATTGTCGAAATTCTTCTGCAATCAAAGGTGCCATAATTTTCACTAGAAATAGGTGCAATAAGAATCTTACCTCAATTAAAATTGTTCTTATCTCATTAACAATTGTGCAAAAATGGAAAAATTAAATTAAATTAAATCTGTAACTCCCAAATGAAAAATATTCCAAATTCAGGGTAAGGCCAAATTTAATTAATTTTAATTAGAATAAACCGGTTGGTGATTAAAATGAATAAATGAAAATTAAAATGAAGGAGTTGCAGCTTGGAACAGAAGAACAACATCTTGGGTCCATATGACCAGAGTGACAACTGAATTAAATACTGAAAACATTGTAGCAAAAAAATCATGAAGCAATGGCTCAACGCACGGGGTAAGTTGAGCCACTGAGAGGGGCAAGTTGAGCCACTTAAGTTTTTTTTATGTGGGGTAAGCTGATAGTGGCTACTATTAATAATTTAATACTACAATATAACGTTTAGCCACCAGATTCCACAGGGAAAATATTGTGGCAAAATTTCACTAGAATGTAAGTATCACAATGTTTTCCGGTTGTATTTGAAATTTGTGAAAGTACTTGAAGAAATATTTCCCGAAATGATTTGAATATATATTAGTGTCACATTTTGCTTCAAAATCCCACAAGTCACTTTAAAACCATGTAAGTACATGACGTTTCACTTATACTGCACTGTTTGTTTGCTGGGCTTGCTCTTTGAAACTACTTCCAATATCTTTGCAATCATAAAAAAAAAAAAAACAGAGCACCAGGCACAGCATAGCTTTCTGTTAAGATAAATTAATTGAATAATGGGTTATAATCATTTATCTCGAAAAAAATCTGTTGTTTCACATCATTAGCAATCAGAATGTGATCAAACATCCAGGTAAATAAAAACAATATATGGCGAGATGAATATAAAAGGAAGGAGGTCTCCGACCTGGGCAGACTGCTCACTGAGGATGCAACATCAAAGTCTTCTTTTGGCTCTCCTTCTTGGTAAGTCATGGAGATCAACAAGTGTGGGTGGTGGGCGGATTAGGGCTTTTCATCCTGTATTTCTGCACCAGATGGGCTAATTAGACAGGCAGAGACCATGGCAATGAGATGATGGATGAAACAGCCATCCAACTTAGACGTGACCGGGAATTGAACCCGGGAAGAATATGCCAAACTGGCAATTGTCAAAAGTTTTTAATAGAACTGATTTTCTTCTAATCTGGAATTAATTCTTATGGTAGGATATCCCATATTTTGTGTCGTGCACACTGAATGTAATGAAATCAATTTTTTTTTTATGACTCTCATTTATGAACTTAATTATGACTAGAAATGCAGTTTTCTCTATATTCACAGCAAGACCTAGATTATGAATGGTAGCTCATAGATTAATATGCTGAGAATATATTTATAAGTTGAGGGTGCAGATTTAATTAACAAGAGAAACTAAAACATAACAGGAATATAAATACCAATAATCAAAATGATTTAGTGCCTGCAGGAGTAGCCTATGCTGCTTACAATGATCCTCGCTGCCGTGATGGCAAGACAGTCATCGTTCATTTATTCAACTGGAAATGGACAGACATCGCTGCAGAGTGTGAAAGGTTTCTAGGCCCCATGGGATACTGTGGAGTTCAGGTAAACATCATAATTATGTAGGGCATTTTGGCCCCTTTTGGCTGAGCAGAAATTCCAGCAATGACCTTTATTTGTGACATTTACATGATGGCATGCCTCTAATGAAGAAAGCTAATTTCAGTTGAACTAAACTGCAAAGCTTCATTTTGAACTGTAGGTTTCCCCTCCAAATGAACACAGAGTTATTGGAGGTAGACCATGGTGGGAGCGTTACCAGCCAGTCAGTTACCTACTGGAATCAAGATCTGGAAACCGTGGCCAGTTTGTTGACATGGTCAACAGATGTAATGCTGCTGGTGTTAAGTGAGTACAGAAATGATTTTGTAAGATTCATTGGGAAGCCAAGCACAACTTGATGTCAAAATTTTTGAACATCTTTCATTTTACAGCATCTATGCTGATGCTGTAATTAACCATATGTGTGGAGCTGATGGTGGCCAAGGTACTGGTAGTGGTGGCAGCCCATACAACACTGACAGTCAAGATTTTCCAGGAGTGCCTTTTAGTGCCTCTGACTTCAACACCTGTGGTTGTGGAACTTGCTGCAGTGGAAGTTGTGGCATTGACTCTTACAACGATGCTAATCAAGTGAGCTTATGAAGTAATTTTGCAAGGCATTTGATTTATAATTCGGTTGTAAGGTTTTTCTGCAATAAGTCTTCTTTTTCAGGTTCGCAACTGCCGACTGGTAGGACTGTTGGATTTGGCCCTTGGCAACCAGTACGTGAGGGGTAAGGTTACGGACTACTTGAAAGACCTGCTGAACATTGGAGTAACTGGATTCCGTGTGGATGCTGTCAAGCACATGTGGCCAGGAGACTTGGAAGCCATCTATGGATCTGTTGGGTAACTGAGGCATTTCTGTTATGCATTCCTCTTCATCTGTTGCCATTGTGGCAGTATCATTGTACTGATCATGTTCTTCTGCAGTGATGTCTTCTACGCAAATGAAGTTATTGACCTTGGTGGTGAGGCTGTTGGTGTCGGTGACTACCTCCATCTGGGAATGATTACAGAATTCAAATACTGCAACTTCATGGGTCAGGCATTCAGGAAACGATTCCCACTCAGAGACTTGCAAACTTTTGGCCAATCCTGGGGCATGATGGCTGATGGAAGTGCTTTTGTGTTTGTTGATAACCATGACAATCAAAGAGGACACGGTGCTGGCGGTGATATCATTCTTACCTACAAGGTGAGTCTCATTACTAAGTACAACTGAAATCACTATCCTCTGATTCCTCTCTTATATTAAAATTCCTTATGGCAACAACTCTGAACTTGATCTTTTGAATTTGTAATTACAGGAATCACGCATTTACAAGATGGCCACTGCCTTTGCCCTTGCCTGGCCCTATGGTTTCACTCGCATCATGAGCAGCTATGACTTTGGACAAGATACCGATGTTGGACCTCCATCTAGTGGTGACCAGATCAATGATGTGCCAATCAATGGTGATGGTACCTGCGGAGGTGGTTGGGTGTGTGAACACAGATGGAGACAGATCTACAACATGGTGGCTTTCAGAAATGCAGCTGGTGGCACAGGAGTACAGAACTGGTGGGACAATGGATCACACCAGATTGCCTTCTCCAGGGGCAACAGAGGTTTCCTTGCCATCACCAATGAGGGTGACTTGAATGCTAGTCTTCAGACTGGTTTGTCTGCTGGAAGTTACTGTGATGTCATCTCTGGAAACAAAAATGGCAACAGCTGCACTGGCAGGACAATTACTGTTAATGGTGATGGAACTGCTAGCATCAGCATTGGAGGTGGTGATGAAGACCCCATGATTGCTATCCATGCTGATGCCAAACTATAAATGACTTGTAATTATCATGGTTTTGGACTATCTATATAAAAAAAATAAACAAATCTCACAAACCAAAAGCGTAGTTTTATGTCATACATTTGTAAACTTACTAAGATTTACAACTGTAGACCTACAGTGGAACTGTGTCTTTTTTACCAACTCTGTTGTATTCATTGTAGTTTGCTAAATGAGACCACATTTTGGTGAAGTATATTTCTCACATAGTTATTTATTTGAAAGATTGCCATACACCTTATACCAGAATTTAGTAGCTCATCTGGTACTCAACAAGTAAGAAGAAGTACAGCATTAAGTAGTAAACAGACCGGAAGATATACAGTATTGTCAGGCATCAATCCATAAAATTATACAACATTAAAGAATTCATGCATGTGAGTTTGGGGTCTGTTCTCCAAATCTAATAAAATACTTTAAAACTTAGGGTTTATAAACAGTTGAATACTCTGAATGACTGTGGATGCTTTTTCCATCTAGGATAGATTAAGGATATTATCATCTAGGGAAAGTTTAAGCATATGCTTTTATTTTTTGGTTACTACGAAGCAATCTGGCATTCAAAGCCCCACCATGGCATCAAGCAATTAGGTCCTCTTTATTACATTAGGCACCAGTAGCCAAGATTTGCAATTTGTTTGGTGGGGGGATGAGACCTAACAGGCAATCGAAACGAAAATATAAATTGTAGAGTGTAGGGGAGAGGAGGGAACAGTGAGTCATGAGGAAGAGTGAGACAAATTCCCTAGTGTCAAGTGTCAACCCAGTGAAGTTTATAAAACTTTCCTTTACGGATTTGGGCAACCTGTACACTATTTGGTTTTTAACTCTCAGTGAATGAAGCTTCGAAGAGGGTTATTGTTATCACTTGGGAAAATTCATGTCAGATGGGCAGTCGGGGGGAGGTCAAGCATGACTCTTTTGTTTCGGGAGAAGAATGCAAACACTAATGCACTTACTCTAACAAAATTTCATACAGTAATACTCTATATGGCTTAGTTGTGCCATTTGATAAAATCTAAATTTATAGTCCTTTTACTTTATGAACTGCATTTTGACATCAATACTATTCTTTTTCAAACTAATTGAAAATCTGAAAAAAATACTAAATATTGTGTTAAAATGTATTTCTGGAGCAGAAGTTTTACAAAATAAGAAAAAAATAATAATACACCACATATATGCCTAACAGTTAGGCTGCTACCTATTTTACCCCAAAGCTGGGATGGAGTCAGACAGCTGCCTTCTCCCCCAAAAGAAGGGTATATGCTTATACCTCTTTATTTCGCTAATACATGAAACATCAACAATTGCAACTTTAAAATAGGCTTCACGACCAAATTACCTACTCAAAAGACCAGTTGCATAAAATTGATATTGTTAAAAAAGACCTCTTTTACAAGCCTGTACTTTAAAATCATGAAAAACTCTACAATATATTTTCAAAGAGTAATAGATGTGGGGTCCATTTAAATTTTATATATAAGACATTCCGTTCTGTTGAAAAATGTGTCCATCAGTAAAATTTCACATATGTATACAATCTGATGAGATTATCTTTGTCAAATCTGATGAAGATAGATCAGAAATAAACATATTATAATTTGGCACATAGTCAGAGTACAATCATGTGACTGGCATCATTCTTGTCATTTGGAACAATATTTCTGTCATTTCTTTTAAGCCACTGCTATAGGGAGAGCATGGTGATGCATCTCAGCATGATGGCGGCGTCATCCACTGGTATTCTAATTTCTCGGTTTTCATCATTTATATTTCGTATCATAGTGTAGGAGCTTGTGTAGATAAATGAAGTCCTGAGAAAGTTTCGTGTTAGTTTTTGACACCATACATTTTTTCACTCTTCAAGGTGTAAAGTTTAAGAAAATATGGTGTCATTTTTTAAAATAGAGTTTAGGGTCATTTACACTAAATTATAGGGCATCAAACACGACCGTAATAAAAAATTGTCTGAGTGGCAGATTTTCACAAATAAAACATATTGATGATGCATATGTAATGAAAGGTCTTGATGTGAACAACGTAAATTAAGAGGCATTGAAACATGTGAAATTATTCTGTTGGAATATAAGAAATAATATACTTTTATAATTTGCACAAATAACTAAAAGCATAGTTTTATGTCATACGTTTGTAAACTTACTAAGATTTGCAACTGTAGACCTACCTAACTCTGTTGTATTCATTGTAGTTTGCTAGATGAGACCATGCCCATTAATATAGAATTAGCATAATAAGGTGAAAATGTGAAAAAATATACTACCCTAAAGCTGGAATGGAGTCCGAGAGCTGCGTTCTCCCCATATTATTATCAAAGCCCACCTGAGTTTGCCCTGTGTGCTTCCTATTGATTTGGAATTTGTTTAACATTGTCAGTTGTGATAGGATGGACAAACATAACATACGAAAGATAGTATAATGTCCAGTTGCTGAACTACAAAAATGTTAAAAAGTTGTTAAAGAGGTTTTGAACTATGTTGATGGGGCTTGTGTACTATGTGGCCATTCGCTGAGGGTTTGCTGCTGCGCAGCCTTAGTTTTTACGAGGTAATTGATTTTTTTACCCTTATGAGATTTCAGTCTTATTCTCCAGTATTTGGAGATGGAAATCATAGTACACCAAGCCTTGGTTATAGACTCTATTCACACCTCGGCCATTACATTGTAGCACATATGACCTCTGTTTCAGGACTGTTCATATATATGCAAATGGCTGAAATGTGAATACAGCTCTATTGGTCTTTAATTCCATATATTGACGGTGACTTTCATTGACATTGTGTTGAATAACTCTAATTGTACACATGAGGCAGAAAGCCAGTTATGTCCTGATTTTAGAATTGTTACTGCCCAATCTTCCCTATCCCCACCATCCCCCATTGTTAGGCACCCACAGTGATGGCAATGATGTGAGCTCTCATGCCCCTGTAGGTGACCTGGTGTTTGTATCCTCTGTCCGTAAAACATGCAGATGGTCGTTTGCTTTGATAACTAGTAACTATCAGACCTGCAGAGACAAATGCTGGCTTATGTTGCCCCTTCCCTCAAATCAGAATGGTCTATTCTATCATCTCAGATTATTTGCTGGTTTTCAGAAAAAGTCCATAGGATTAATATTGAGATTTGAGTTGTTTATCTGCCAGCTGCTTCATGATGCAACAAATATCAAACAATCAGAATTGCTTCACTAGTGCAATATGTAGTAGATGAGCGCGTGGGGCGCCTGGGTTTTGACATGTGGGTTTAATTAATACACAGAATGACAATCACAAAAATGATTAGGTAATGAATGGGCTGATGAAACTAACAGTAACCACCCTCTCGTTGCCAAGTATACTTCTGGACTTTGTGTTCTATCCCCATGTACACTATTATGACAAAGTAAAATTGGCGCCAAACAGGGGGGGGGGGGGGGGGGAATATGCTCTGGATCTGCGCCTGATCATGTTAGATTGCTCCAAACGTTCAGTAGTCATCTCTGTGTCTGATGATTGATCAAGCCCTAGGGGTGCCTGACAGTATGTCTGTCTCCTCCTTCATTCATTGAATTGTCCTCAATTAGTTTAAATAGCAATTAACAAGACGCTTTTGTTTGAAAAACATTTCATTTATAACAGTAATATACAAAAGAGGTAAATACTCATGTTACCTTAAGTATCCTGATGACATTTAATGTTCAGTAAAAATTGTTACTGTAAATATCTTAAAAAAATAGGACAAACATTTTAAATAACAGAATATCCGCTGACATGAATATGGTTTTGAATAAATGAACGTCAGAGTATGGAATGCTTTATGCAAATCCAATAGACAATTCGGATTTCTATAATACTTGCATAATTCAACTAGAAGAAATGGAAAATATGGTGGCCGAACAGTTCATTCCGTGGTCTCGTGGGGCGACAGTAACTTTCATACCACAACAGTCCCAACTTTCGCACGAGTCCAAATTTCGTGCCACGAAAGTTACCCATTTACGCCCCAGAAAAGTACCAACTTTCTCCCCACGAAACTACTTTTGTACCAAGAAAGTTACTTAATTTCGTGCCACGAAACTGCTAACCAAGGGATGCCCTATTAATGGTACATCTATCCTGCAAAGGACAACGCAGCAGATGCAGTATAAATCAAGTAAATGACAAAAAACCATTCGAGAGAGGCTCCCCATAAATTTTCCTGGCCCCACCCAAATCCCCTTGGTTGGGAAGCCTATAGGTTTATGCGACCGTATTTCTGGCTATATTTTACCTAGAATCATGCATTCTTACCACCAACAGAGTACAGCATCACTGTTCTTAAGGAGTAAAACCATTATTCTAGGTAAAAAAACATTTAGAGATACCGAAGAAGCATTCCTATGGGTTCTCAAGCTTATTACCAACATGAACAATGGTAACTCCATTCCTTTGGATGAAATTCACATGCTGCCATGACAGAGCATTTTAAAGAGGCACTTCATATGTTGTGGCGGACGTAGAAAATGCGGACTGAAGTGGTATGTAGTGAACATAGAACGTTCATCAGTATTCAAAATAATTTTATTGTAAATAGTTACTTTACAAAGTATTTCTTAGGAAAACGGTTACCATATTGGTATATATTTGGAAGAGAATTAAATATGTAAGAATAATTTCCTTGGGAAAAGTGTATGACTAGAATTGTGTATCACATTATCACATTAAAAAATCTTGCATACATTTTTTGAGTGATAACCACTTGCAATTGTACAATGTGATTCAGTGAGTGGTGGGAATGTACGAATACATTATACATGTGATGATCAGATTGTAAGAACCATGCCATTGGACTATTATCTGCAGACATTTAAAAAAAAATTATTGTTATACTACTCAGATCATGGTAAGTCATAAAACTTTGACAACTATGCCCATAAAACTGCATAAAAAAGTATAAATTAATAAAATCGCTAGTTTCTGCATAAAACCTCACGATTTCTTCTAACAACAGACTCATGGCAATACTAGCACATATATTGATCACTGGCACTTTACACAATTACTGCAACTAATATGGCATAAAGTCAATAAAATATAACAATAAGGCCTGAATTAAATCACAGTTTAGCATACTCAGTCTTGAGAAATTCTTGAGCACCTAACAGATGATAACTGCTTTGACATTTGTACAGTGATAATGAGTAGTCAGTAAAGACATCAGATCATGTGACAATGTCTTCGTATTCGCTATTAGGACCATTCCTCTGAACTGGTTGTGGTTCTAGATCTTCTGCTAAACCCCATCTGGCAGAGAAAGCTACAAACATACAAGAAAGTATTAAACAATGACAACCCAAACAAATCTGGGTAAGTTCCATAATTACATGAAAGTGTTTTGGTCTACATTAAAGAAGCACTGGAAACTCACACTCAGATTCACTCTCAGGCTCTTGAAGAGGATCAAGTCGTGGACTTTTGGAGGCTTTAAACATAGATCGAGATGAAGGTTCCCATGATGTCTGCTCATCAGATTCATCTGTTCTGTTGCTATCAGTATCAAAGGGACCAGTTTGATTTCTCTTTGCTCTTTTCTTTTTCTTGGGTTTCTTTTCATCTGCAAAGTCAATGACAACACTATCAGTTAATAGGCATCAAGTCGGTCATGTCATATCTCTACAACAAAAATTTTCCCCATGTCTTGAGGAGCTCAATAATTTAAACCAGCCTTAAAGCTTATACATAAATCCAACTGATGCATTAATTAAATTAAATGTGAAACATAAAACTCACATGTTTCCAAAGGTTCAAGTTTAAGAGCTGGTGCTAATCGCCGACCTGCAGGTTCTAAGCCAAGGGCATCAAATGTCCTCCTTGATAAATGGGGTGACATAGTAGGCACTGAAGGAGATTCTGGACGGGGAGATGGTCTGCGCTGCCAAGGAAGAGGACGGCTAAAACTAGGGTTAATTTCACCAGTCTCTTCATCATTGTTATGGAATCGTCCATACCCATTCTGAGACTCAGATGCTAGAGTTAACGTAGGTGAAGAGTTCAACAGTTGCCCTTTCTTAGGTCTGCTAAGCCTAGGGCTGTCTAAAGACCTAGTTGTAATAGAACCCTGATTGTTCTCTGTATCATTAGGGTCAGCATTGAGGTCAGTTGCATCTAACATTTGTTTTTGCTTCAGTTTTTTCTTCTTCTTCCTTTCTTTTTCCTGTTGAAAAGATATTTTACATAGTAAATGGCACAGTAAGCATTTTATCTGAATGAATAAAAGTTCATTGCAGTAAGGATTCAACATAAATAGGAATTTATAATATACACACTAACCTTTTTCTCCAATTCTGAAACATTTACAGCCTTAAATGGATCTCCATCAACTAGACCATCATTTTGGTCGTCACCTTCATCATCTTCACTGTCATATCCCTTTTCTTGTTTTTTCTTTTCTCTGCATTAAAAAGGAAAACTGCAGGTAAAAAAGCCAGCTTTTTTCTTTCTTTTTAGTTGTAAGATGTTACATATATTATAATCTGTGTCTTACTTCTCTTCCCTTTGAATTCTAAGTCTTTCCATTTTCTCTTCCCGTTCCTTTTTCTTTAGCTCTTTCTGCACAGCCATGTCAGATTTCACCCTGGCATCCAGTTTGTCCCAGTTCATTGTTATTGTATTCAGTAGCCATCTCACACCAGCAAATATAGAAGGGTCTAGTTTTTTGCCATGACCTAATACTGCAGAACAAGTTTCCTGCAATGTATAAATGACATAAATAATGTCAGAGAAGTATGTGGTTTGATTTTCATAGTCATTGCATCGAATTCTGCTTGTAATTTGGTAAAATTTCTCAACTACTACTTGCAGGCGAGTATAGTCTAGAATCACCTCTCAGCAGTTTCAACAGACTTTACAATTACACCCTTGGCAGGCCAATTCAGAGTCTTTCTAACTCCCTGGGGAGAACTCAGGGGCTTAAGAGCTCACACCAGTGCCATCACTTTTGGTGCCTAATGCCGAGTACCCATTGCACCTGGGTGGTGTGAGGCAATGGTTGATGAGGTTCTGCTCAACTCCTCGATGCCATGGTGGGGGTTCGAACCCACAACCTTGCGGATGGCAGGCAAACACCTTAACCACTAGATGGTAGACCACGGCATCCCAAATACCAACCAGTGTACGGACATAAGTTGGTGTCAATAAAGCTCTTTCAGTTAATCTTTCGCTACTATGCAAGGTCTCAGCATGTGTAAAAATTCAATCAAGCAATACTTACAACTCTACATGGGCACTTGTTGATGTTCACCATACTTTCTAGATTCAAGTTTTCACAAATTTCTATTTCATCTAATGCACCATGACAATCTTGTTTGTTGGCAAGTCTGTAAAGATATCAAGCACAATTTTTTTACGGTATGTTATGTGCATTTCTCTCATTTACACCCAGTTTATTCAATCGAAATAACAGTTCATTAAAAAAATAAAATAAAAATTTAATTTAATTAGGTTAGGACTAAAGAACTTACAATAGTATAGGTTTTCCAGATATCTTTGGATTTTCCAAAAGCTGCTTAAGCACCTCACTGCATTCCTGAAGTCGTTCACTGTCAGTGGAGTCAACGACATATATGATTCCATACACTTCATTCAGGTATGTATTCCAGATACCTCTAATTTTCTTTCCTCCACCAAGATCAAACATAGTCACTTTAAATTTATCTAATTTAAATTCAATATTTGAAAATCCTAAAGTTGGAGTCACCAAGTCTGGTGGATCTGAAAACAGAGAACAATACAGTACATTGCATTTTCTTTCATATATTTCACAAAAACACTATTCTGATGGTAGATATCAGGTGTCCATGAAATGAATTCCATAAAGTGTGAAATGTTAAATACTTGAAGAACAACAGATGTTAAATACTTGAAGACGGGATTAGATTAGCTAAGGCACAGCTCTCTATAAGGCACATTTTTCAGCCTAATTTTAGGTATTATAAGACAAAAATACATATGCCTCATAAATTTGCTTTTTCATTCCTAATGATGAGAGTAAATTTTGCCACATTTGCCATATCATGAAGTTGTTCATGTTCTTCGCAGCTTATCTGTCCATGTTCAATGCAATGACTCCCATTAAGCCCACAAAATGATGCCAATAGGCACACTAGTCTCTACTGTCACATTCACCACTTCAAGCTGACAAATATCACATGATGTTTGGTAACTGTAACACATACCTCCTTGCAGGCCCTTTGCTGTTACTGTTTTTCCAGCATTGTCCAGCCCAAGAATAGCAATAGTGTAGTTTCTGGAAGCACAGGAGATTTAAAATCAAATCAAATGTATTAAAATTAAATGAAATCAAATGTATAAATTTCCAATGACCACATATATACAAATATTTGAAGTATGGACATGGTGCAGATATATCCTTGTGAAAGACCTATACATTGAAATTGTATGTAGTTAGTAATAGTTACAGTAAGTAATATAAAATATATCAATTTATGATCAAGGCCATTAATTTACAATACATTACATACACATGAAAGCTAATGAAAGCAACTGGACTATCACACCTATGCATTGACCAATATATATATATATATATATATATATATGTCATTATAATGCCATAGAATTTTACAGTCCTTGCCTTGCTAATCAAATGGCATGTACTAGGCGTCTATGCTGAGGCAAGTGAAGACCCCACCCATGACCATGGGTAAATATGCACCATATGGAGTATACTCCATCTCATTGTTACATCTGTTCATGTAAGCTAAGCTTCAGACCCAGCAGAAAAAATAAAATGGGGTAATTAGGGTTGCCGTAGGGTATAAGCATTGAGTTATTGAATGATGCCATATACCAAATAAATATTGAGGTGGCTGTTGATTCTGTTGCCTTGAAGAAACTTTATATACGCCATATGTGGCGTCAAAGGAATATAAAATATATTACTATTTTGACCAAGTTTTGAAGTATAATAAACTTTGATCATTCTGGATTATAAAGCCGCCGTCATTATTTTTATTGAAATCAAGCATTTGACGTCATAAGCATATATATTATATAGCAACGAGGAGCTAAATATGGTCACAAATCTGAGTCCACCATACTGCACTTCCCTTCTTCTTCTTTTTCATTGTATAGATTCTATATAAAATTAGGGTTAAGTGTAGCATAGCGGACCCAAATTTATTTCCAAAATTTATATTTTAGGCTGCCCGTAGGGCTTTTATGACTAGAGATTGGCCAAAAACAAAATCTACTGACGTGCTATTCTCAAATGACCGGATCGGAACTTTGTTGTCCTAATTAATGAACGTTAGATCAATGCGCAGTCATAATGAGGTCATGATGCGCCACGATGAAAAATAGGCCAAAACGTCACAACAAACTTGTATTGATGATGTCACAATGCCTTTGGCGCTGCGCCACAACGAGGCAACCATATGCACGTACGTTATTATATATTGAGATGGTCCCAAGGCGAGCTGGCTCACAAACGACGTTGCGTCACAGTGTCATGCCTTACAATAGTAGGGGCCATTTCAAAAGTGCAAGTCAGGGCATTTGGCCAGATTTTACCAGCAAAATATTTTTTAATAAATTTATTGTCTGATGTCCGCCTATTTAAGAAGCTCATTGGCCAATGTGTTGAGTGGGAAGGGCCTTGCAGATTTTAGTTTAATTTGATTGGCTAAAATGTCAATGATTGACAGATTTTGTAACTTTATTTTGTGACAATAGTCTACAATGTAACCAAAAAAGTAGAAACAATACATATTGTAACAAAAAATAATCGCCCAGGCATGAACAATGTCTGCACATAATTTTATCAGATATTGATAACACAATATTGTTAAGAACAAATTGGCCCTTAAATTGCAGTAATTAATTCTTGAAATTTTGTGTGCTAAATAAAATAGCCTTTCCCCTACTTGAACTAAGGTTTTTTTTTACACATCCAAATGGCTGAATAATGCATGTTAAATATAAAGGATTAAAATTCTATATATTAAATATTACACAAAATTTAAAATTTGTAATTTTGAACCAAAACTAAAATTTTCAAGTTTGCACCTGCTGTTGCTACATTTATGTATTAGTACTATCATTCCCACTGCTTACTCTGCTTTCATTTACTAGACCAATCCTCCCCTTTAGGGGAATTACTTGTTTCCATTGTACACTAGTTGTCATATATGACCATTACAACTATCAGATGTATATCAATTTTGAAGCAAAGTTTACAACTCGGGTTGTCTGGTTCACCATTCAGCCACTAGGCTACCTAGCGGTTGCATGTCACGTTAATTATTGTGTCCAAAACATAACTCTCCCACCATACAGTGCTCAAATTCAATCAAAAAGTGGTGTGGTACTACCAGAATTTACTCTCTGGTACTTAGTATATACATTTTTGGGTTCTGTATAACGTCATACCCACCTAGACCCTAGTACATGTAATTGCTATTAGATAAAATTTAACATGAGAGCATGTATGTGATATGCTTTTTGCTTCTAGGCTCATTCCTACAGGCCTAAATACAACTGAGGTATTTCAAATGAAGAGGAATTGCAACTAATTTATTGTAGTTGAGTGCCTTGAATTTTTCAGTATCGATATCCTAGGTGTCAATTTAAGTGAATTGCAACTAATTAGCAATCAAAGCCTCCAGAACAACGAAGTCTTTCCAACACGGATTCAGATTGATTTTTCAGCCAATTAAGTAGATCTACATGATATTACCACATATGTATGGAAAAAAAAAAATCAAAGTATAATTTTAAATCACACCTCCTGCAGCCTCTCATGCACATTGCATTATCATATTATTTTCAACTATATATTTAAGGCAATATTAAAATTATTATGCAAATTAACATAAAGACAATTGTATTTAAATTGGGATAATGACAATTAAGACGTTGCGTTCTCTTTACCTCTCTGGTTCTTTGTTCTTTGTAAGACAGTGTCCCATTTTAATGCGTGCTCAATGTTTCTTTGATTGGAAAACCACAGTAAAGTTCTGTATTCCACTTGTTTATCACACCTGTATAAAAGCAGGTGTATGCCAGAAAGGAATGTCTTCCTATGTAATTTCATTCAAGCAAGCCGCGAATGACCACCATTTGATTCATTTTCTGGCACACAATTCCGACATTTCTGTCATGTTAACTTTCAATGCATTTCTGCTGGGCAGTAATAATCCTTCGCATGTCGGTTCACGATGAGTGATGTTGTGACAACAGCCGCCATGATGTTTATGGTTGTCATGACGTCATACATGTATATCATCTTGACCACAGAGAAGATATAGGTCTCTTTGATCTTGAATCGAGTGACAAATGTACACTATACATAACGTAACTAACTTAATAAACGTTATTTCATTGAACAAAGCACGTTCCTGCCCACCCTTTTTATTCACACCAGATGGCAGGTAAAGCAATGAGTTTTCCACCAGGAGGCGCCGTAGTCAGGTTTCAGTTTCCGGCATGCGGGCCGGCTGATAAAATTGGAAGAAGGAAAGTGGGGGAGGAAAAAGATCTCTGGTGAGGGCTTGGAACGAATACAGCTTTACCTGCCAAGCCTGTCGTGGTGTAAGCATAAATAATATGTGTACCTGACTGTGTCAGTTTGTAGTGCAACGCCATACATTGCATGCTTCCTCACTTATACTAAATGGTTACTCTATGCCTATGGTTATAGTTATGGCCAGGGCAGGGTCAAAATAAATGAAGCAACAGGGCAATTTTCTACATTTGCATTTATATTCCAGAAAAACCTTAAGAAGAATGGTTGACAAAATTTAGTTTTTGGAATAAAAGAACCTATTAGTATTAGAACAATAATCAACAATATTTCCTGAGAAAATTATGCATATCAATCTGATGACTTTTGGTTTTTAGAAAGATATAGTCATTTGAAAACCTGATTTTTTCGAAATTTTGCTTTTTTGGTCAAGGTTATTTTGCACTCAGTATAAATGGAAATTTTATATAGCCTAACAGGCTGCACGCTGGGTGTATGCTCTCCAGGGAGCTGAGAAAGGCTCAAGTTTGATCAGGCCTGCCAAGGGTGTAATTGTGAAGTCGGCAAAGTATGTCCATTACGTAATTTGAAGACTCTAAACCCCAGACACATTTGACACATCATATAAAAAAGTAATGACACATCTACCATAAAGGAGGGTATTATCGACAGGGCGGGTATTATCAACACTTAAATTAGTTAGTTAACAAAATTGTTAACATTCTAATGTGAGTGTCGATAATACCCGCCTTGTCGATAATACCTTCCGTTACGTTAATAAAAAAATATTGCCTTATATTACATATACATGTAGGCTTATCTGCTTCCACTGCCTTGATCTCAACCAGCCCAGGCCCTATCAAAAAAGTACAAAACATACTGATTTATAACTAGGGTTGGGAAATCAGTTTGACAGGTGAATATTAATTGGGAAGAATTTCGATTTGAGCCTCGATTCTGAATCAATTTTTTTTAATACAAAGATGCACAATAATAATTGAAGCATTCAACTTCTAAAAGACAAATTTTTTGAAGATGCTTATTATAGTATCAACCAAAATCATTATCTCTGAATATTTCAGTAAATGTTACTTATCAATAATATACCCAATTACTTTGCATTGATTCTTCTATGATTTTTTATATTTATTCATTTAAATCAGTTTCAGGCCAGTACGTTTTCTTCAAAATAGTTCAAATAAAATAAGAGAAGCCCAATTAATTTGAATACAGAAATTGGCCTATTCTGTTAATGTCTTTATATTTTGTGTGCTCCATTTTTTCTTTAATAATTTACTCATGGAAAGGTGTTAGGCTCCGGGTTTAATTGCTTCTTGATTGTCATTCTCCTACAATTGCACTTGACTTTCAGTGACCAGAACTGTTTCTGTAAAATGACCCCTATATAGTACTATGCATAGAGATAATTAATTGTGAATGTCTCTTTGGTTCTCATTATACATATACTTAGTGTTGACATGAAATTTTTATTTTTATTTTTTTTCGTCAATAAAACCATTTCGTAATCAACCCACAAAATGACAAATAATCTTTGATTACTGATGACAAATTACACAATCTGTCACAAAAGTTGTCGCCGTCAATAGACTTGCCAGTGTTAATAACAAAGGCCAGGGGCGGATCCAAAACATTTTGACACAGTAAACTTGTAGATGAAGGACATATCTATTGGTCTTAATTGGAGATGAATTGACTAGCCACCTCTCCTAGTCAACTCACCGCTCCCAAAAATGTAAATTTTGAGATGACTTTTAGCTTGTCTGTTTGTCTAAGTTACAGATGAGGTATTGTCATGACTCATTTGGCATTGGCAAAGTTAGCACCTTCTAGTTAAGGTCTTTCATTAAGCTCTGCCATGGAAGAAATACTCACTCTGGGGTAGGATATTTTGATGGAAGCATGGTTACTTCTATGAGTGAAAACTATACCATGGGGATGTTATTCAGGGTTGGGGTTCTGAAACTTTTATGTTTGTCTTATAGGTAATTATTACCCCATGATGGAGTGAAATGCTAAAAACTTCTGTTTGGTTGATCGGATTTTCTTCGAATTTGGTTTGTATATTATACAGGGTGTTAACATCACGTGATAACGCTTTTAGGGTTGCCGTGGAGTAATTACCCCATGATGGGGTAAAGTGCTATAACTTCTTTGCATAATCGGATTTTCTTTGAATTTAGTTTGTATACTTTACCGAGTGTTAGCATCATGTTCTAACACTATGGAGTGGTAATTTGTCTCGAAAGGCGGCCAGCGGTGACTTTCTAGAACAGGCAGTGAGTTGACTACCCCTAGTGGGTGGTGAGTTTTTAGAGGGCGAGTTGACTAATAATCGTTATTAATGCCAGCAAGTCTATTGACAGCGACAACTTTCATGATGAATGCTTTTTCAAAACTGTGGTTTTTAATTTTTACAGTAGCTATAGTTGATGGCATTGTTTCAGTCTCTTAAGACAACTGGTGCAGTCATGCAATGTACAACCTGCTTGGAGCTGCCCTGGAGCTCTTTGTCTCGCTAAAACAACGTGGAATGTGTGGACTGCTTTCACTTCTTTAACTTTTCACTGTAATCTGCTCTTGGCTTTAATTCATGCCTTAATTGATATTTAGGACTTGCATAACAATTGGCTCTGCGAGAAATCACTGAGCTGTGAAAGGAAGACTAACTGACCTTTGAATAGGTCCGCATGAATGTTCAACTTTTCTCAGAAGAAAATACTCAAGTCTAGAGGAGTGAGACAGAAACCAAATGAGTGAGACTCACTCTAAAAATTTGACTAGCATGTTGATTCTACAATTCATAATTTAAATGGTTTTCATACCCCATGTTGTCATCTCCTGGAACTGATTATTTATTTATACAATTTGTTATTATGTCAGAAAACTATATGACATTATCATAGCATTGTGGATATGATAGTTTATCATAGACCATTTATAATCATCGAGAATCAATAATGAAAGTATAAATAGTGAAACTGTAAAATTATATGCCAAATATAAATGATTTCAATTCAAGTTTGAGTGTCAGAAGCATTAAATATATTCATTGTATCTCTGGTACAGTAAAATCTGTTGTCTTGGTTCCATGGGCTCATTAGTATTCTTTGAACAGTAACATCTTTCATTAATGGCTTTACATCTTTTGAGATGGTCATGTTAACTGCATCGGGTTTAACTTGACTAAAAGTGGAATAGTGTCCTACATGGGTTAAAAATGACTCCATAAAAAGAGTGACTAATTCACCCTAATTGTGAGTAAAATATATCCCACATAGGAAATATCCCACCTGATTTCTTCCCAACATTTTATATTTATAGGGGAAGAAGGCCTATACAGCTCAGAATACACTAGCTATCTAACTGCATCCAGATTGCTTGATGTCCCACATCTTTTATGTGCCTGTCTAGTAACATAATTTTTTTTTTACTTAATATGAAACACACAGCAATTATTTATGTAATTTTAAATTTAGAATTTGTTGATCCCGCACCATTTGTAAAATCTGTCGGTGTAAGCCTGGTCCAGCTGCTGGGCTATGTGACTAGGAGCTACAAAATGCTTCTGAATATGGAACGGACAAATATTTTTCCACAAAGTTGGAAAGTCTGGGCCTATATTGTCTTTATTTAGTGTTGGCATAACAATAGTTAGAGAATTGTAAACCTTTGTAGGATTCGACCAGTATAAAAAGTTGAACATGTACTTTACCGATTGTTCTATCTGTCTCCTTCTCCGTCATGAGAGCTGTCAGGTCTAGTCTCTCTTGCATGTCAGTCATTCAACTAATTCAAATCATATTCATAAACTTCAGCTCCATTTTCTGCCACATTTCCTGTGATTATCAACTATAATTAGTTTCATCAACCCCTCTGTCAAGAGCGCCGTCAGGTCTAGTTATATATATATGTATAATTGTATGAAATGTCGAATTTCATATAAGTATCGTTTGGAATATGGTATCATATAGCATACGATGTCTAGTTGTAATGTATATTGTGACAGAAAGTCTCAAGGTTTTTGCTATAATATTTCTCCTGTCTTATTCTTAAGTCCATTTTGATTTTCTTTTCAGGATGCTTATTTGAAGATACATGCATGAGTTAATGAAAATTGGATAGATTATCAGTGAAGTGATGGAGGTCACTGCAGAAAATGTTGAGAAGGTTGGTGTCAAGTTATGTCTTGTCAGCTTGCATGTGGGATGGGTGTACCTTTATAACTCCTAATGGCAATCCCCTGTCTTTAATTGTAGCCTATTTACTGCATGGTTAAAATGATTCATATGATTGAAAGTACTGGTGTACAATTTTCATAATATGTGAAAATGTGATGCATATAATACAGTTGTATAAGTATTAGTTCTCATTGATTACATAGGATGTCAGATTATTCATTTATTTTCTTTTTTTTCAGGCGTTGCATCAATTTTATCATGATGCCAGCACTCAGATGCAAGTTCATCAGTGGCTCACAGCAGCCCAAGTATCTAACGAAGCCTGGACATTTTCATGGCAGCTTCTGGATCCCAAAAAGGTGAGACTGACATTTACAAATAACAATAAACCAAATAATCCCATGTATGAATCTCAAATGAACTGTTAATATTTTTACCAGTAACACATATACTGTTACATTGTTTTGAATGCTGTATTATGTTCTGTTGCAGGGGACTGAAACACAGTTTTTTGGAGCAAGTTGTCTTCATGTCAAGGTTTCCAGATATTGGTGAGTGATATATAATTATGTACATTAATTTTCAGTACAGTTTGGCTTAAATATCACCTTGCACACTTTTAAGCATAATTATGTTTATTCTTACGCAGGTATCAACTCTCTCCAGAACAAATTGGACCCTTGCGAAGCCAATTATTTGACCACATAGCCAAGTTTGCGCTTGGTCCGAAAGTTGTTTTGACCAGGCTATGTGTTACAGTAAGTGGTTACACATTTGCAAAAGCTGTGGAAATTTTCTGATTTAAACATTTATTGATAAATTTCTCTTTTTTTTCTTTTCAGCTTGCCTCATTTGCCCTTCACACCATGCCGGAAATGTGGCCTGATGCTGTTCAGGGCATCATAAATACTTTCCAGACAAGTAATTTGCCTCATCTTCAGCCTGAGCAGATTTGTCTCATTCTGTTGGAGCTTCTGACTGTTCTTCCTGAGGAGGTAATTTCTAATTACTGGTTGCACAGTCCTTGACTCAATTTGGTTAACGTCTTTAAATAATGGAACATGTGGATTTATATATAGATACTGTCTTTCGTTGCTTTTAGATGAATACCTGTCCATTAACACCCTACAGGAAAGGCATTTGCCGAAATGAGTTGAACAGAAGCTGTCCTTTAGGTGATATGAATAGCCTGATTAAAGTCATATTATAAATTCCTTTTGTGTCGTAATACTGTACAAGTCCTTTTGATTATTATAAATATGCTGTGTAGCAATCTTATACATGGCAATACTGAGGAGGGACTATTATTTTCAGTAATTGGGCTTCTTAAAGGAGTGCTAGTGGAGAGTTCCCCTGCTGCTGTGTATGAGCAAGCCCTGAAATGTCTGTCTAGCTGGGCCCAGTTTGGTATGCCTTTGACAGACGCAGAACCTCTTGCACTACAGGTTATGCCAGCCCTGCAGAATGAGATGTTGTTTGATACTGCTGTTGATACCTTGACTAATATTCTGGTCATGCCTGATAATGTCAAGTAAGATACAAATTGGTTTCATGATATTGAAATTATTGAGTGAGAATGAGTGTATTTCATTTTGAAATTATGTTTTATTGCAATTTACTGCTTTAATCTTGCAGATTTCCTGGCAGCCAACAAAATCTGCTTGCCGAAGTTGTGAAAATTAAGGACATCCTGGCACATGCAGTGCAGGAGAAAGATATGGTAAAAACTAGAATTCTTTGACTCCGGTATTACTCATTAATTGTGTAATCATTAATTGTGTATTAGACAAGATAGCTAATGTCATGAAATATTTCAAGTAATTGGATGCTTTGTTTCTGACAGGACAAAGTGCAGTCATTGGTCAGAATGTTCACCTGCATTGGTGACAGCTGTTCTCATCTTCTTATGACGTGTGCGCTAGGACAAGATCAGGAACAGCGACAATTAGTTGTGGACTTGGTTGGCATAATGTTGGTAAGCATTAGGTGAAAATTTGTTAGAAAAGTCATATGTTTGTTGAGACTTTCATTCACTGATTACGTTATTCATACATGGTTCTCCTTCTTTCAGGTCTGCACAGCTTTACCTGGACATTTTCCAGTGGATGAATCTTGTAGTGATTTGTCTTTTAGCTTTTGGTATAACTTACAGGTAACACACTAAGACGTCTCGATTACCATTTGCTGGAATTGTAATGTGGATTTCATATATATATTGATGTGTTGTACTGATTACAGGATGAAGTTGTAGCGGCAGAGGCCCCTCAGTATGCTATTTTAGCCCAAGTGTTCATACCCTATTACATGAATCTAGTCAACATATTACTTCAGAAATCACAATATCCTCAAGACAAAGAATTTGAAAATTGGAATGCTGGTGAGTGTGATGTTGAATACAATGAAACACTTGCCTTATGGTGGAGCATGTCTTTGTTTTTTCTCTAGAAACCAATCATAAAGTCGCTTATTTCCCTGTTTCAGATGAAAGGGAACAGTTTCGATGTTATAGACAAGACATAGCGGACACATTTGTAAGTCAACTGCTAATTTAATGCATTTTCAATGTCAGATTATTGTTGGATGCTTGAGTGGTGCATGCTTTCTCTAACAGGGTTGAAATAGTTATGAATTTTATCTCCTTACAGATGTATGCATACTGTTTGCTGCATGATCTACTTTTGAAACACTTGTGCCAAATGTTATCGAGTGTTATGGCGAAAGGTGATCCAGCTCTGATCAAGTGGCAGGTAGGGCAACTAGTACTGTCTCACAAATTATAGATATTTCTGTGTATTTGAGTTGTCCCTAACATGAAATCTACTTATTGTTTCAGGAGGTAGAGGCCCTGTTATTTGCGATGACATCCATAGCAGAGAGCATAGATCTGCAAGAGGTGATAAATCTGCCTCAAATGTTTGGCATGTTAACTCATATTCCTTGTCAGCACCCGACTCTGATTGCCCAGGCACTGTACCTCATTGGTAAGTTTCCTTATTCTAAATAGTGAATGATGTGATGACTCTTCTCATAGAAACAATTAAACTAAAACCAGCATGTCATAATGCAGGTGTAGCTTGACAACCACCTCTTGTGACTCAATTAGGACCAGAACCAAGTTTATTCTTATCATTTTGATTTTGCATATCACTTGAAAATTTTGCAACAAGGGTTCACGTAACAATGATATTTCACTGTAGAAATAGTATAAGTTTTAGTAGGTGAAATCTCATCATTGTCACAATGTTATTTGAAGTATGGTTTGTCTCATTTGGTACTCTAATGTGCTACATTGTAGGTGCTTATGCCCAATGGTTGACTGGTCACCCTGAAGTACTCGGAAGTGTCATTCCTCTTATGCTGGAAGGATTGAAGGAGCCTGAACTAGCCCAACCAGCTACATTATCTCTGAAAGAGGTGGTCCGAGAAAACCAGCATCACCTTTTTCCCTATGTGACCCCGATATTAACTGTTTGCAAAGTAAGTCAAATTGAAATCTGTGGTATTTGTTGTATCTCATTAAACGAATAATGTACTGAATATTTTTGTCATACTAATGAATTTATGTTCTTTTATTCATCAGGCCGTGATAGAAGCTGGAAATCTCAAGGTATGATGTTTGACACACTTATAAGCTCTTTTTGGGAGGGAAACTGCACTGTTCTCATGCAATGACTGAAAGTAAGCTGTTTGATAATCTTTTCTTCTTTTTTTTTAGGCTCGAGATCTCATCAGATTAATGGCTTGTCTTGGATACGTGTTGTCCGTACTGCCTGTATCAGAGATTATGAACTACCTCAATATGGTACTTGCCCCACATATACATCAACTTAATGCCTTAGCAACTGCAGAGGTAGGCATTATTACCGGTCTGAATTCTCAGATACGACGATCATTTCATATATTTCACAGAGTTTTGTTTTGGATGAATAAGAAATCGGTGTTCTTTATTTGATTGCAGCACAAAGCTGAAGCGAAAACTGGCATAATGTTGAGACTTAATATGTTAAGTTGGCTTTTTGGTTCACTAAATATTTATTGGAGGGATGATTTACAAGAAGGGGATGAATTTTTGGAGCCAACTCCTCGACCTGCTGGACCTCAGCCTGTAAGTAAATTTGAAAATATTGACATGCTGTGACCTAGCCTTATGTGTGTATTAGCTAATTAGGCCGATACAGTATATATACTGGTTTTGAATAGCTGACTGCATTATAATTCTAGCTAACTTCATTATTGTTCTCAGCTATTATTGTAGCAAGCTAATTAATCTTGTTGTGAAGCCTAATGTTAACATAGATGCTCATTCCAATGAATTATTTTTCTGTTTACCAGGTTCAGCTAATTCTGAAGGATGTCATTCCTGTGTTGAAAAATGTTCTGAATCAATGGGTGGTTGATGCAACCATTGTTGAGGTAACATCTGCAAGAACTTTGTATTAATTAGCATTTCATCGTTTTTGCTGTTGTCCTTGTTGGGAAATGCAATTGTGTGTATCTTAATTCTTTCAGAGTGTCTGTGATCTACTGAAGCGTTCTGCTCGCACCCTTATGGAGGATTATTCTGCCTTAGCGGAGGATACTTCGCAACTTGTACTGCAGATGTTCTTGGCTGTTCCTCATGCTGCCATACTTGATGTTGCAAAGCAAGTGAGTAGTGAACGGCACTGAATGGACACTACTTATATAAATCAATCAGTTTGTGGAAAACATTTTAAAATAATTAATAATTATTCGTACTGAAGTACATTGGGGTAAACAAAAAGATTATCATAATCAAGGTACTTAATTAATGTAGGCCAGTGCACAAAAAAATATGTAAATATAAATCAATTTAAATAGATTCATGTAAGTTTGTTCCTGTTTCCAGATTGTTCATAGTGAATTAGATCCTTTCGTCTGGAGAATTACTGAACATTTTGAGCTTGCAGCCTTTGATCATATTTTATGGTTATCTGTAGCAGACTGGCCTTTGAGTCAACAGCCATTTATAACCATCTCCTGGAGAGTCACATGACATGCAACTCCACCTGGGCTGTTGACGAAGGCCAATCTGCTGAAGATGACCATCTTAGAACAGTAAATCTCCAAAGAAAGGATCTAAATTCACTCTAGGTTCTAAACATATTTTGCCATGCTGACATTTTCAGTTGATGATATTATTTGCGTCTGATGTGATGTACAAAGAGACCTCCGTAATCCTGTTCCATTCCATTTGCAACAAGGGCTTAAGCTTGTATGAATCTGGTATGTAGTACATGCAATTTTTAGCTCACTGTTGTGATTCTGTAGGATAACAACAGAGTTCAGTAGCTTTGCTTCCTGGTAAGCTTAAATTGTTGTTTTGTATTGTTTCAGGTATTCAAGATTACCCTGATGTTGCTGAAGGATACATGAGTTTTCTGACGCAAGTAAGTTAATCATTTTCAAATTAAAACATAGGCTGCCTTGCAACAAACCCCCAGCAAATGCTTTAGGTCTACACAAACCTTTACATAAATACATTGCTATTCATATATCTTTGATGATTTTCGTGTCAGCAAGCAAACAACTTGTCAGCTTTATGATAACAATCATTGGTGTTTATTCGCTGCCGAGTTAAAAAATTATTGATGAAAATTATTTCGTTCCGAAGGACTCAATGACAATGATGAATTTTCAGGTCCTGAAAAAGTATCCGGACATCTTCCTGGATGATGGATGTAATCTCATTGCTCTCTTCCAGACAGGTAAAACAAATTTGACAGTTGTTTTCCAATGCAATAATTGGATAGTTCATATTATTCAAATTATTGTATGATCAAATATAATATATTCGGCTATATTTTCTTTTATTTGCAGGTGTATTTTCACTCACTATGCCTGAAATGCCAACTGTGAAGAGCACCTGTTCATTCTTGGTAAGGCTTCAGCACAGTTATAGTATAGATCATATTATAGCATGTCATAAATGTCTGAATATTTATAAACATGAGTTTTTGGGATTTCTTTTAGAGTGAGTTCATCAACAAAAGTGCCGAAAAGCCAAAGTTCAATGAAGTTGTACAGACTCAAGCCCCTTCTTTGTTTGAAAGGCTTATGAAGGTGAGTGTTCTCGCAAAATGGTGGTCATTTTAGACCTTTACAGCTCACTTTTGTAATGGAGGCAATCACTAAAAGTATCATTTGCCATCCTAATATAAATTTACATCTAATGACCGTGTATGAATAGAGTCTTTTCTCTGAGCAGCCCTGAATTCAGCAGGAAATAAGTCCTTCATCTCTTCTTATTACTCGTTTTGCTTTTCAGACATGGTAGATTATAACAAACTGATTCAATAAATATAATTTTCTCAGGGAAAAACCGAGAATTAATTGAATGATAAAATGTCAAATATACATAAAAATACACTAAAAATACTGCTGCTAGGATGCACTATGTTTCAGCCAATCACAACCAAGGGCGGGAACTTTTTCAGCCAATAGAATTCAGTATTTTGCTATAGCCACCTGGTGGAAATATAGTGAACCTTCCGTGAAAATCCCCCGTTGGTATTAATATTCCGTAAAATATTTCAGGCGTTAGCTGGCGAATCTCCAAGAACAGTTGTGGATTCCATGGCTGACGTGTTTCTAGCCTTGAAAAAGCACCATTTGGAATTATTGTCTCAACTTATGAATCATATGGTTAACCAAGATAATTTTCCAAGTGCTCGTTGCACAAAACAAGAGAAGGAGCAATTCACATCACAACTGCTCAAGTGAGTACACTATTTTGAAATTTTCAGAAGTTTTTTTAAGGATTTAACACATTGTTGTGCTAAACGGGATGTTATCTGTTTCAGGGATCGAGCTAACAAAAATAGGGTTAAGGAAACCATCTCTGAATATACTCTAAGGTGGCGTGGCTTGTATGGAACGGAGTATGCTGCACAGACACAGTTGATTTTTCCATGAACTGTTTGCCATATTATACCTTTACAATTTACAAACATATATATACAACCTAAAAATGTGTTACAAATGCCAGTTGAACTGGAGTTTCTATGAAATAGTTATGTATATGCGGTAGTGCATGGTTAATTAATTGTGCAATGGGATGAAACATAATATACAGTTCTAAGAACTGGCAAATGTAGGAAAATTATTCGGACAGGTTCTATTTAAAAATTTGCTTTATTGCATAATTTACCAAGTCTTGGTGCTTATGAAAGGTAAACCCATACAGTATAAAAATTGTATTACAAAATATCAGAAGTGATGGTGGACATTTAAAAGACTACTAAACAGTGCATGTTGTACAGATTCTAAGGCATGAAACAGTGGAAGATAACTTATTAAAATTTTAAAATTACATCTGATATTCTGTGGTATGTTCATGTTGTTCAGTATGTAATTTACATTGCCAAAAATAAACTTGCAAATAATTTATATATTAGTTCATTCGTGTGTTAATGTCCTGTGTAACATAAATAAAATAAAAATTCATGATTTCAATTCCGGGTGAGCACCATTGGTGAACACCACAATTACAAAATCAAGTTATATACAGTCTATTATACAAGTTGTAAACCGCATTATGCAGGTTCATAATGTCTCTCTGTAAGTATCTTTTCCTTTTCGATGCAGTCATAAATCCACTCTGATGTGACAATGTGAAATTTCTTTGCTCTCTTTTTGTTGATGTCTCTGAATTTTGTAAGCCTCTGCAGGTGTCTGTGGATGAAAAAACTCAAATGATCAAAATCAAACACTAATTGCTATACAGAATAGGGGTATTAAAATTCACTAACAGGAATTGATGAATCCACTCTTGAGAGAAATAACTAACCCCAAGGTTTTTCTCAAGTGCATGGTACTTTAGGTCATTGACTCTGGTGCATTTTAACATACCTTGGGTCCATGACAACATGAGAAACTTGGTCATCTAACTGGTCAACTATTATGCCTCCATAATAGCGAAGGTCTAACCCCACAAGCTCTAGGCTGCTGGCTTTCATTAGCGTTTCTTCAACACCAATGACCTCATAGTAATCTAGGTAAAACCTGGAAAAATAGTGTTTTCATATTTAACTTTAGTGTGCGTTATGAACTAAATTAGCAGCAGTACACCACTTTAGGACTATACTACACAACTAAGACACTAGTTATAGTCTTGTATGTCCCAAATGTAGACGGTCGTTTGCTTAGACATCACAGCAACTATAAGGCCCAGAGAGACAAATGATGGCTCATTTTGCTCCTTACCTCAAATCAGTGCATTCGTTACTACTGTTCAGAAAAGCCTCATAGGATTAACATTGACACGGAGATTAGTTTATCTGACAGCAGCCTTCATGACACAACAATATCGTACAATCAAAATGGCGTCACAGACCATCTTGTTCATTTGTGATGTCACAAAGGACCAAATGCCCCCCTGGTGCAATATGCCACTGATATTGTGTCCACATGGTCCATGGTACAGACTGTCGATTGTAGACCCCACTTCAATCATATCATTGTTATTACCCCAAAATTCAATTAAAATCACCTTTTCATTATTGTCTCAATTCTGCTACTGGGTCGGAAACTTAATAAACTTTTATGACTGTAGCTGCCAGAGGCAGGCACGATGAGATGGGTGGCCTAATAGTTAAGGCATCCGCCAATTTCATATTGGCCAGCTCTGTGTATGGTCCCGGGTTAAATTAAATTGGAGGTGCCTTGCACTCAGTGTTTACGCTGAGGCAAGTATAAGACCCTACCCATGCCTCAAGCTAGCAGCTGGTCATATAAGCTGACTAAGCTTCAGACCCAGTAGCATTAAGACATTGAAACATGATAATGTTTGGTGTCCACACCATAGGCCTATTACACATTTACCCCATGACCAGTTAAGTTGGCATTAATAATGATCTTAATAGTGAGGTTCGGCTAACAAAATGACACCCAAAATAAGAAGCCTGATGTTTTAACACACCTGAACTGCCTGAAGAGACCTCCTTCAGAATCATGGGGAAAGCATCTCGTTTCTATATCTAGTATGTCCTCTCTGGAGAGCTCACAGGCAGATCCCTGCAAAAACAAGTTGCGTCATCAGTACAGCAATTGACACCAAATTTTCCTTGAACAAGTTGAAACTTATGAAATAATTTTGAACAGATTCATTGCATGACTCAAATTACCTCCTCTTCAATTTTTGAAAAGACCACTTTTAATTTCTCAACATCCGTATCTTCTCTGTAGCTGTCACCATGTTGGTCATAGTCTTCGGCAAACTGTTTGGAAGTCTCCTTAGATGTATGAAGCATGTCTGAGGGAACCCTGTTTACAGAAAATAAATGACCACTGCAATCTTCGCAAGTTTTGACAAATTGTTTTCTACAAAAGATGTGGCAAAAATGTTATATACATACCAGGGAATTAGGCGTGATTCCTCGATACACCTCAGTAACCAGTCCACTTTTACCACATCCTGGTTGCCTTTGGCAATGATGTTCTTGACTTTGATGGTTATTTTGTCAACCACGACACAGAAGGTTTCATTACCTGAAAAACAGATATACCATTGCAGAACCAGTACCATATATATTTCCCATTAATTCTAAACTATGTAAATAAAATTGGGTACCTGGATTTTGAACAACTGAGCCACCCAAACTGACAATGCTCTTTTCTAACTCTGACTTAGGATGACCAGCTGCACCACTCATCACGCAAATCTCCTTCCCGGTCAACAGCTCAGACACCTTGAAAAGGATGCATTACTTAAGAGTTGTCCATTCAACAATGATCAGTATTTGTCAAACTATCAAAAGCTCATGCAATTAGAACATGACTAAACATACCTTTTTGACAGCTGAAGTGTCAGTGGCCTTGAAATGAGAGGCTAGTGTTGGCTTGACTGTTTTGACGGCCACTTTACGCTTTTTTCTTTTAGGTTCATCTTCTCCGCCTTCTGTTGCATACTGACCCACCAACTTTCCTCCAGATTTCTGAAGTCCAGAGTAATAACTCCAGAATATGCAATGGCAAACTAAGTAATTCAAAGTTTCCACTCAAGCCCTCTGCATTGCATAGGATATGTCATAACAATTTATTTCAAATAATTATCTAATTAGTTAACATTACCTGCCGAAGTTCTTCTACCTCAGTTGTAGTCAAACATTCATACCAAGGCTTGTCATCTCTGATTTTTTCAACTCTAGGAAATCGTAGGGTGCAGCCAGTCTGGAATTGGTTACTGTCAATGATTTCTGCTGCCTTTATCTGAGAGCAAAAAAAAAGGGCTGTTGAGCTTGACTCTAGTCTGACTCTGTGAAGAGACATGAGAGGTGTAGCATAGGTGGGAGCTTCACGGCGAAATTGAAATACCGGCTGTTCCATTTAAAAGTGTCGAGAAAGGGACATGGACTGGATGATTTTTTAAAAAGGGGGTTTAGAGGTAATACATAGTTGCCTATGCTGTGATTGACAGTTTAGCATTAAAAAAAAAAAAACAGCAACAAAAAGCAGGGGTGTCTGAAAATCTTCAGGTCCGCCCCCCCAACCCACAATTTTAAATGGAACAGCCCTTATCGCATCCTGAATCACATGATCACTGGTTACTCTTGTGCCTATGCTTGAAATCTTAAGATCAATCTGACTATTTTATCCTTTGTGCCTAAAAGTATTACCTGTAATATGGCTGACTTAGAGGGTTCTATCCAGGCATCTGGCTTTTGTTTTAGACCAGATGAAAGGACCAGAAATGATGGCTGGTTTTTCTTGGTGAACTGTTGACAGTGTGGACCCAATTTGGTGTTGAACTCATACAGTTCCTTTTTGGTGTATCCTGAACCAACCTATGGGGGGTGGGGGAAGAATAATAATGACAGTAGTTAGGCATTCTCAACTACACAACATAAAAAATAATAATTTAATTTCGGTGTAATTATATCTACTGATATGATGTGTTACTTTTTGACAACACTTACTCTACAAAACGAATGAAACACCGTTGGATGCTCATCTGATGTTGGAGGTACAGCAACTGCACACAGAAAGTGGGACATCATGCCAGAGCGATGACCAACTCCAAAATATCCACCAACGACCAACACATCCAGCTCATCCATTAACCCTCCAACATACTCAGGCTTTATCTTGTACCATCCACCTTTGCGAGTGTTTGGCTTGTAAGCAGACATTGGGTCTTTCACCATTATACCTTCTTCTCTTTGCTCAATGGCGTCATTGAGAGCATCGACACAATCCTTGCTGAAGAAGATAAAATATCAAAAAATGGATAATTTAAGAGGTGCATGTAAAATTGGACACTTTTTCTAAACAAAACTTGACTTGATTGACCTCAGGGATGTGATTGATAATTGGTAAGAAATAAAAAAGGGGGAACTAACTGGTTAATAAAGTATAAATATTTTATGAATCAAAGGGGTCAAAATTATATACCATGTGTTTAAAATAGCATATGAGATGTATTCACATGAGGTACATACTTGGTCAGCCCTTCTTTGTACTCAGAAAACATGATCCTTCCCTTTATGGGTGTGAAGACATCACCAAGTATTTTTCGACGATCCCTGAGAGATTTGTTGCTCAAAACTTCATCATTCAAAAGAAGGATATCGAAGACACATAACATTGGCTGATATTCTTCAAGTCTTGTGGATTTAATATCAAAGCCATCTCCCTTTGTACCTGAAAGAATTTAAGAAATTTGTTTTACTAATCTGAAAGAAATAAAGGAGATGACCACAATCATTATATACATGGAAAATTTGAAATACACTATATAACTGAACATACCGATAGTATCTGTCTCTGCATTATATCCAACCATTTCTGCATCAAGGATGCAACTCTTTAAATCATCTTTGAAGCAGTTTGAGATAAAAGGGGTCAAATTTCCATCAAATGGAGTGCTGCCATATGTTTGTGTGTAATCATTACCACTGCAAAATAAAAAGTCATGTTATTATAATGTACTTATAATACAGGAATAGCACAAGATGACACCAGTTTATACTGACTTAGGAGTGCAATATCTACGTTTTATCCATCTGAAATTAATCCAGCTATTTCTGCTATTTTACCTTCTTGAGTAGTATTTGTACTCATCGCCTTTCTTGTGCAGCTGCATTCTCTCCCCGTCATACTTAGTTTCTATGAAATATGTTTTTCCGGCCAATAACTTCTCTATCTGCAACCAGTAACATAAGAACTGAGCACTTAACAATAAAAAAAAAACCAGATTAATGACTTTTTGTATATTTGCCCTGAATGTCTTCGGGTTTTTACAAGGTGAAAAGAAACATAAACATAGCCTGTGCGGTAGCAAACCCTCAATGAATGGCCACATAGTACATGAGCACCATCAATGTTGTTCAAGCTAGAAACCTCTGTGACAAATGTAGTTGAGCCTCACTCCATGGTCTTGGGTTTTTACTAGGTGTAAAGAAACATAAAAATTACAAAAAATTGAGAAGTTAATGCAGAAACTCTTTAATTACTTTGCTAGGTGCTCCTCGGTCCCCTAACATTGGTCTGAATGGTGAGAAGAGTGATACTTCAATTTCATGCATTCTGACTTTGGGGTCATGGAGGAGAAGGCACACCTGAAATTAATTTATCATCCATGTTAATGTCAGCACATTTTGAAGATTTATTTACCACAAATGGACATGTATCAGTCAAGTAACTCTTCTTCAATTCTTTACTTAATTTTTGATGAATGATCAAGTATTGCACGTTAGAACATGCTGAATAGATTAGTTTGGTTGATTAAAAAACATTGTTTCAATCATACCTTCTCCAAGCTCATTTTCACATTGTATAGGTCTTCAGCATCTTGATGAAACACAGAGAATATTGACTGAGCACTGATTCCCATCTTCAAGTCCTTATTTATCATGCGAATTAACCACTTCTGTTCTTGGGCAGACATGTTCTTCAGCATGAGAAGCAAGTTTTTTCTGACACCCTCCTTGCTCTTGACAGCATTACTGTGAGCTACTTCATCTAAAGCCTTGTTTACATCAGCAATGGTGAGGCTGCCCTTCTCAGACAGACGAGGTTTCAAAATGAAATATGCAACCTGAGCAAAATCTCCTGCATCCTGTGAAAATAATTAATTTTTATTTCATGCCAGCATCCAGAATCCAGAAGGTATAATGATTATGAAATATTTGCACATCTATATTGAATGTTTCATGTACATATCGAACAAATAAAAAAAGCTTGAGTCACTCTCATGAAATTTACATATAAACATGAGATGAATCTCTTGTCTTAACTGTTTACTTAAGTAATTGAGCAATAAACAATGGATATTCAACAGAATTAATTGATCTTTTAAACAAAATAATACAGCCCTGTTTGAACCTCATTTAAGATAAAACCAACTGATGAAAATAGGATTGACTCTCTACCATTAACAACCAATTGTTATACTTACAGCTTTTACATTCTTTGGTGATCTAAAATTCAGTAGCTTCAAAGCTGCTGGACTGTCCTTTCCAAGGCCAAGAATTTCAATGTAAAGTCTAGCAAGAGTATGCTACCAAAAAATAATGTATGTAAATTAATTGAAGATGATTTATACATACATACATGACTGATAAGTTATTAAGAAATAAGAGGAATGCAATAAATAGTCTGTGTTAACTGTCACATATATATGCTAATTAAATTAGTATGTATAATTGTATATATTTTATGTTCAATATTTGATCTATTGTATTGACTCTTGTACGGTCAATAAAATTGATTTGATTGATTGATACTAACTATATGAGAATTTAATTTAGTCCACATACACTGCATAATCATATCACCAACCTCTTTAATGCCATAGGCTTCTCTGTCTTTATCCAGCTGTGGCAGCAGCAACCTCATAGCAGCAAAGAAGGAATCAGTTGTCTTCACAGAACATGAAAAATTAGATATCATTTTTAATCTATTTATAGAAATTGCATACGTGAACATGTGCACTAAATTTTTATATTTACAGTGTCAAGTTCATCACTGTGAATTTTGCTATGAAATTCCCTCCAGGTGTCAATGAACTTTCTCATCAGTTTCTTTTTCTCATCAGTGCCACTCTTCTGACTGATCCTTTCCAGTAGACCAGACAGCTCGTGGAATGGGACCTTCTCTGCAACCGTTGTCATCCTTGCTAAATGAACTGAGAAGCCACTAAAAATGCTTTCTCAGTGGTTTGTCAAAGATTGCTCAACTCCATGAGCCACCATGTGTAAACAGACACAAGCCAAGGCTAAACAGATTAATCATTCAAACCATACGCTCAATCGTATGGTCTGTAAATTGTGGTTTATTAAAAAACATAATTTTCAATGTTTTTATAAATGTTATAAAAATAATAAGGAGTTATATGTAATGGTTAGTTTCCATTGAAGGCTACAATATATGATTGAGTGATCAATTGGTAAAAACGCTTTTCCCACTGCGCATGCCTTGTAAAATATCTCGAGCATGCGTAGTACTTTTTGAAATTTTTCAACATCAGACCAAAACAAAACGGTTTCTAAACGGGAATTTCTTTAACTATATATGCCGGTTCTGCGTGGAACAAGTCGTACAGGCTTTCTAGAGGTCCTACATAACTCATCATGGATATGGGCGAGCTTAAAGTCGGGGTTAATGTGGACATCCAAAGAACTGATGGTAAGTGCCGCGAATCAATGCAACTGTCAGTGTCCAGCGATCTGAGACGGTCTGCTGAAGTCTGAAGAACGTGTCCCTCAATTTACCAACTGTTAGATTTTTGTCATTGACCAAGTTGGTAGAACATTCATCGTCCGTTTAAGCATAAAATATAGCTTTGTTTGATAGTTTAATCAAGTCTATATGACGACTACAACGGTCAGGATTCCCTCCTCAATGATGCTGAAGTGAAGATGAACTCTGGCTTTCATCATGTCCTAGCAGCTCACTCATTCTGAGTCATTTGAGTTGAGGCTTGGCTTGTATCTCTCCCTTACAAAAAAAAGTTTTGCCTGTTGGCATAATAGTGGTTTATCTTACAATTATGACATAACTGTCACTTAACATTTTCAAGAAAGAAGATTTCAATGACTAAAATAATACATTAATTTTTCGAGGCACAATTCCACAAACAGTTTGATATTAAAATGATATATATATATATATAGTGGTCTTAGTTAATAATTGCAATTATGGAGTCACATTTTCATTCAAGTACCAAATACTATGCCATTTGATGGGAGTATTATTTTTTTCCGTGAGTTATGTTGAGACACCTCCTTTATATAGCCTATATTATAGGTCTATATAAGTTGAAATGAATAATTATAATTTGTGTATTCCAAATGTAACTAGCATCTCTACATTTTTCAGGTCGTGTTCACTCTGCGGTTGTAAGTGGAATTAATGCTGAAACTCATTCGGTGACTGTGGAGTGGTTTGAGAAAGGAGAAACAAAGGGAAAAGAGGTGCTTATCCATTTAATTTAATTATATTCACCAGTTTATTTTGGATTTTAGCCTTACATTGTACTAAAATAAAAATTGTTTCAAATTGTATGGTATTTATTTTCCAACTTAAAATTTTTTCCAGGTTGAAATAGAAGCCATAACTTCACTTAACCCCGAATTATTTGAATCTAAGAAAAATGTTCTTTCTGCACAGGTAAGCAAACAATTTCTCATCACCAAAAAATGGTGCCGCTAAAGGTGCTACCTCTAAATACATGTTAGAAATGTAGGCAGAGCTCTTTTTTATTGGACAGTGATTGCTGTATATACTGCAACAATTTAAAACTGTCGTTACTGCCTACAGTAATTTTCCATTTATAAAGGGTATTGCATGTGTGAGGTGTGAAGGTGATAAATTTATATAAAAACAATCCTGAAGCAGGCTGAAAGGTAATCTCTGGTCAACTGACAAATGAAGTAAGTTGCCGTGCAGGCAAACTTACAGTTTTATATAATATTGTATAAATATGCAGTCAAACCTGTATTGAGTGTTCACCCGAGTAAATTTATAATTTGATGGGTGGAGACAGGTGGTCGTTCAATGTAGGGGTAAAACAATGAAAATTCAGAGGGGAGAGTTGGAACATAGTGTTCGTTAACAGCAGGTGACTATTCTATTAAGGTGGTCATTAGGGCAGGTTTGACTGTATTCCAAAGGTAGAAATGAGTTGAAAAGTGGATAGTCTCAACTTAGTATCAGTATAATCTTTTGACGTTGGATTATGGATAACTCCTGGCTGTATTCAAGTTTGACTGAATGAGTTCAATGGCATTACCATGCAAGCTTCATATGACTTCTCTGTGATGGTATTATCCAAGACATACATGGTGTATGTCTTGGGTAATGGGTGTTATAATGATTGAGACCTATGGAAAGAATTGCTGGACAAAAAATTATTCAAAATTATCTTATTGTTTAATATCATCCATTAACCTGTCATGGTATTTTCGTTGTTATGAACTTATGTTGAAAGGAAGACATATCTGTGGATGATGAAACTTATTGAAACAGATTCTGTTTGCTTCTCTTCAGTGTTAGAATACAAGGGTGTAGAGGGAAATCATAAAAGATCTCTCTCTATTATAAAGTCAGACTCAAATAGGTTATTTCCATAATTATTTTCATTCAGTTTGACCTACATAATACATGAAGTTCTTACAAGAGTTGCTTTTTTTAGTCTGGACTTATGTTTTACTTTGTAACCAGGTTGTAGTTGAAGGGACTGGAATTATCTTCTTCACATTTTTCTGTGTTCTTTACTTCATGGTCCCACATTTAATGATTTATATTAGATTTTTAGCGAATTCAATGCCCATATATTGTAAATACATGATCAGATGATTTCTCAAAAATTGATGATCGGTATGTAGCTCTTAGTGTCAGCATGGTCAGTATTATTTAGTGGGTAATTTACAACAGATATGAGCTATCATTTTCATCCCATGCTTGATTATTTGGGAGTCATTTTAGGTTATTTAAAAAATCACTTGAGGATTTACTCCCCTTTTATGTATAACTGTACAGCACAATTTGGCTACAGATGCTCAGTTTTTAGGTTTGACCCAGTTATTTTCAAAGCAGAGCACCATTAAATCTGGCTAAATATTTCCTGAGGCATAACTCAGGAGCCCTCGGTGCCCCTCACAGAGTGAATACCATTGTGTGCGGTATGTGTATGCTCATAATTGTCATGCTGTCACCTAGTTGTCATGCACACCTAATTGGTATCACAACAGGAGTTCTTATATCTTGTTTACATGTCTATTAAATCATCATTTGATGTGGGCATTGAAGTTATTGTAATGAGATAAAAGTGGATTTAGCATTACAAATTCTAGAGTAGTAAATCCCTGAAGTGCAATTAGGCTGTCATTCATTATATGCATGCATATTATGTATGTACTGTACAAGTTACTCAGTACTAGCAGTAGTACTATAAAGTACTGGCTTTGTTGCTGCTGTTAGACACGTTTCTTTGGTTGTCATATAACCAAACATAGACAGGAATGGTTGCCATTTGTTTATGTGAAACATCAAGCCCTTCAACAAATATAGGCCTGCACTTAGTCATGACATGATCTACAGTCCTTTATGGTGTTCTTCTCTGTATAGTTCACAACACAATACAGTGCATTCAAGCTTGAATTCTAATGCTGAATGGGACTCGCCAAAGTATACTGAATAGCCTTGCAATTTGTGTTATCTGACGCTCCTGGAATTAAGAGCTGGGATATACGGCACTGTTTTGTCACTGCAAGCTCCAACAGAGCAACTGTTATTTTTCTAGACATTTTACTTGATCAATGAGTCTGTGCTGAGTCTGCAAATCCAATACAATAAACAGAAACAAACAGCCTACAAAAAACAAAACTTAAACTAAAAAAAGTTTTCTGTCATCTTCATGTACATTGTTATACACAACCATGGTATATACTGGCATTTAGGCGAAAATGTTGGCGGTATATGCAATCTCTCTTGTTTATTTATGTGAAGGCCACAGGTCAACTCTAGTGCTCTTCTCTTCAACTGGTCAAACTTGTAGCTTGATGTTCTGCTTGATTGGTAACCACTGGCAACAATGATGCTGGCTTCATGCACATTCCATCTTATCACGGCATGGTCGAGGCAGCAAGGCTGCAGCCAACTTTTAATTGATTGTTTCAACTGGTACTTATTCATTGCCAGTGTACATGACGTGGTGATAAGAATAACACCCTGGAAATTCTTGTTACTCATTTTGGCTGTACTATAATCTTCTGAATATCCTCATCAGTGATCATGATTAAATTATGATTGATGGTATATTACAAAGCTGTGATTGTGAAGATCATTTATGCGACTGAGATTGCATTTGCAGACCAACTGAAGTAAGTGTTAAGTGGTTACTGTAAATATTTTGGTTCCCCTTTTATAGAGGACCAGAAATCTAAATAAAGTTGCTGCTGCTCTGCTGCTCTGCTGTTTGTGTGTCTCGTATTTGGTTTCCTTTTGTTTTGTTTCTGAGCCTTAGTTACCGTTTGCATTTCTTCTGTGTTGTTTTAATATGCATCATACAGGTGATAGATATTCAGGTAAAATCACTAGACAGGATCTACTGTGAGCTGGTATGTCCACTGCAAGGCTGTTTATGTGTAGATGTCCATCTTCTTGACGTTAGTCTTCATAAATGAATTATTCATGTATGTGTTGTTGTACCTGTAAATCAATGGCCATAGTGGCTAGGTGAGTTCCTGCCGACCTACTGAATAAACTAAGTGCAAGGATTACCCTCACTGTTCTGTGTGAGCAGTTGTTAGGGTCAAGATTTGAATTGCATGAAGCAGAATTTTGAGAAAAGTTGATACTGTTCATCTATGTTCATGTTGTTTGCTCAAAGAGAAAAGTCATACTGCAAGACTTCATGGAACTTTAAAGAGCACACAATGACACAAGAAGAATACTTTGGCGACCAACAAACACACATAATATCTGCGAATAGCATAATCACATCAAGATTTTCATTATTTTTGAAAGAGATGCCACTAAAAAACAAACCACATGTACAATTACACAGTAATTTACGCTTACACAACAGCATACAGTACACCTTATGGACATGCACTCTCACCTGAAAATCAGCAATATACCACTGAACATGATCATGATGACAATGGGAAGTGTATTTTACACATTGTGACCCCACAAAATTCTAAAATCTTTTCAAAAAGACTTTGGACTAAATGAGACAGTTTGGTGTTCTTCCTCAGCCGGAAGTAGAGCCTCCACCAGAAGAGGGGGATGAATATGAAGAGGACAGCATCAATGAGGATGAGGACGAGGAGGAGGATGAAGCAGAGGACCAGGTAGATGTACCTTCCTCTGGTGGCCGTAACCTCAAGGTGACTGCACCCCATCTCCTCTGTGTGCCTGTTTTGTCCGTCTTAACTCTTTTGTCTTGTGCGGTTATCCTGTGCAATTGGGATGGTTCATGGTTCTGTGTATTTCTGGTTGTGACTGGCTAATATTGTTGTCTTAATCCTAGTATCTTGATAACTTGGCACTGTTCCTCTTTATTATCGTACACTTTCCTATTTGGCGTCGTTTATCTACATCCTACAATCCTATTCTTTCTAAATTTTCTCATCCTAAAATATGTTGGAAGAGGTTCAGCACTTCAAAAGATAAACAGCTTGACTTTCTCACTTTCTGGACTTCATTCGACTATATTTAATAAGGCGGCATGGGAGTGCACTTCAAGTTGGTTTAAGGTCTAACAATATTGAACACGAACATCCTATGAATTGGTAGAGAGGTCATGCATTATTTTTTGTGCATACGTTTTGATATGCAATCAAGAATACTTAGATGTTGTTGGCATTTGTTGTTACTGCACTATACAGAGGCAATTTGATAATTTTGCTATGTGATAGTTAAGGTGCATCTATTTAATACCATCTATGTATATTTTACGAGGCATGTTTTAATTTTAATTTATATTTTGATAATTTCTAGCTTTACTTGTAAGTTGTTGGCATATGTATATGTTCATTATGATTTTGGTAAAAATTACTCTGCATGCACTTGTGATGGTAGATAACAGAGATGTAAGTATTTGGTGTCTTGTGGTATAAATACATTTTCTTCTTGTGATATTCGGATATAGTTTTGTACTTTTAATGTACACAGTTAATCGTGGTGATACTGGGCAATGTTACATGAAAGTTGCCAAATTGATCTAAGAAATTACTTGCATTGTTTTATATAATAATATATGTTGTTGGTGTAAATGTTGTCTATAGTGATAGATTTATGATATAGAGAGGTACTTTTCAAATATTCTCATTTCATTTACAGCACTGTTGCTGTCACAATAAGAACATTAATTGTTGAAACTATTTAAGCTTCTTTATGATCTAATCCAGTGACTGTGGGTGAAGTCACTGAAGTGTGCTTACGCATGTTATGGGTCTTTACCACAGCTTTATAGTTCATTTAAGATTGTATGGTAAATTGGCGTGGTTATGAAAATGGAAATTAATTGAATGTTCATAGTAGTCTTTCAGTGATTATAAGTAGTGCCGTTCATGCACAGTGTATACTGGTATGGCCAAGGTTCAGTCATTTTCAACAGAAGTGAAGTGAAAGTGAGACTGTTGAACTTTTCATCAGAACAGAAATTTAATTTTGCAAGTTGCTGTTGGAATGATCTTCATTGACATGGTGTCATTCATCGATGGTATGTTATTGACCTGTAAATTTTTACTTCCTTTCATTTCAGCAAAATAACAAGTCCATCATGGACCAGGCTCCCCCGGCAACCAAAGATGGGAGCAAGAGCAGTAGAAGTATGTTGCTATATTTCATTATCTGGAAATTTGTTAAATCTGAATTAAAAAAAGAACTCTGGTACACTGTGATGGATTGAATGGTATTTCAATGCATCAATTCTGCTGTTGTGATGTTATTTCACACTGTCTCCTTGGCATGAAAATCAATCACTCAACCTCACAGCGTTTTTAGTGGTTTGTTTCAACTCCGTTTCGATCTATCTGCTTCAATTTCTGAAACAAGCAGCCATGCTATAACCTCAAATATTACACCTGATTTCAATTTAATTTCCTGCAAAATATTTTTAAAGCAAAATGTTTTCATTATTTTAGGACCAAACACAAGCCAAGGTAAAAACTTAATCTGTTGAATACTGTATGGGAGGTTTGGTTAACAACAATATTGAATGCTGTGTATATAAGAAATTTGCTGTGGCTGATAACCTTAAAATGTATTCTAAGGAAAACCTTATTTCTTAATGTTCTGTTAAGTCTGAGCACTGCACTCTTGTTTTAGGTTTCTGGTAATGAATGCATGTCTAATCTGTTTAATTATGATAGGTATAAATCTTTATAGTATGATAGGTGTTTAATTGCCTTTATTCTAAGTTATGGTAATTTTATAAACACCCTTTTGAAGAAAGGTATGTCAATGCTGTTAGTAGTTTGTGTACAGTAGAGGAAACTTGGCCATTTCATAAATGTCTGATCGTATGTACACACTATTCTTGAGCAACATGTATTAGCATATGATTAGATTATAATAGTTCCTGCTTGAAATCTTGTATATCCATTATATACTCATCTGGTCACGAGCCTGTATAACCTGATTGTATGTTTGATATTGGCAATAATGAGTGGATAATATCTATCTGTTTATTAGTATTAATGAATCTTATCTATTTTTTATTAATGAATTATTGATTATATGTCTGTAGTGCATTAATTGTATGTCACAGTAGTTGCTCTGATAGCTGAATTTTATGTTGTGGTTTCAAGGGTTTGTACCCAGTGCAAATCGATATTGGTAGTTCCTAGTAATTATTAATAAAACAAAAAACTAGAATTCTGGTCAAACCTAATAATTTCTGTGTTATCGCTAATGTAAAGTAATTCTTACTAATACTGACACCTGTTTGTTGTCTTTCAGTTCCCTCAGCACGATCAAGGCCCAGCTATGCCAGAGGCCCAAGCAATGCCAACAAAGCATCCTCAAACAATAATCAAAATGGTCAGTCTGAGAATATACCGGTCAGTCGGGCAGTGCAGGACGCGAAGAAAGCTGATGGTAATGACTTTGAATTACTTGTTGAAAGTATAGAGCTAAACTTCTGTCTCTAAAATCTGTCAGTGTCTTAAAAACTTAGTTTTGAAGTATATACAGCAATTCTGCAATTGATTGTGATCATGGTTAGAGTTACGTAGATTTTGGTAAACTATCTGACCTATAAAAAAGATCTGGGCAGTCTTGATGTCAATTTCTGTATGGTGGTAACATTGATGTTTGCTCACTCAGCTCGAAGAAAATCCAATTGTGTGAAGGAAGTAGAGAGAATAAAACAACAAAGAGAAGCAAGGAGAGCCGCTCAGCAGGCAGTACGTGAACATCAAGAAGAGAATTTTGACACCTCAAGTCCAAACTGGGAATTCATGATGATGATCAATGACTACCGAGAAAACTTAGATTACCGGCCGATCACCAACAGTGATGTGATTGTTGATCATCAGATCTGTGTTTGCGTGCGAAAACGACCAGTGAATAAAAAGGGTTTGTATTCATTACTATTCTGACTGTATATTTCAATATTTTGGTCAATGTTTCATTGACAATATTTACTTGATTGACCTAAGACTAAAACTACTACATTATCCGCCAGGTGGCGCAGTGACTTCTATGACATCATCATTTGAACTAAATCATTAGTGACATGGTTTTCATTGTGTATATGTTGCTTAATGAAAATATTTTAGCAGAAAAATATACCCAATTTTAATCCTATGGATATTTTGGGAACTGGTAAGAACACAGGTTCAAACTTAGCCTTGTAGTTGCTGAGTAATCGAAGAAAATTGTAGTCAAATGTCACTGTTGGACGGACAGAGGTTAGTTATTGTTTTGTATTGCAGTTGCGTGATAAAATTGCATGCACTAATTTCAGAGGAGAACAGGAAAGAGATTGATGTGGTAACGGTCCCCAACAAAGAAACTGTTGTGGTGCATGAACCTAGAACCAAAGTGGACTTGACCAAGTATGTGGAGAACCAAAACTTTCGTTTTGACTATGGCTTTGATGAAAGTGCTACCAATGAGATAGTGTACCGGTACACAGCCAAACCTCTAGTGGATTGTATATTTGATGGTGGCATGGCTACATGCTTTGCTTATGGTCAAACTGGATCAGGAAAGACTCATACTATGGGTGGTGACTTCTCAGCGAAGGGCCAGCAGGACTGCAGCAAAGGCATATATGCTCTTGCAGGTACGGTGTGCCATAATTGTTTCAGTTGCATTTATTCAGAGTCAAGATTCGATGGATCATATTAGTTTTCAAGGCAAATACGCCTATTTGGCATCTGCCAACCATTTGAAATATATAAATACACAGAATATAAAGCATAACAATATATTGTAATTAAATTATACAGTTTTGAAATAGATTCTGACTGCCTAATGCCACACTAACACTCATTCTATCTGCTTTGTGACTTCCAAGCAAGAGAGATACATGTGTGAGGCTGGGATTGAAGATTAATGTCATACGTTATATTTTGAATGTTTGTTGACAATTTGCAGCAAGAGACGTCTTTAAGTTGTTATCAACCAAATACAAGAAGCTTGACTTGATTGTTGGAGCCAGTTTCTTTGAGATCTACAGTGGGAAGGTCTTCGATCTGCTTAATAAGAAGCTGAAACTGCGAGTACTTGAGGATGGGAAGCAACAGGTGCAGGTCGTGGGCTTGAGAGAAGAAAGCGTCACAAGTGGCGACGATGTCCTACGTCTCATCCAACATGGCAACCAAGTTAGAACATCAGGAACTACCTCTGCCAACAACCACTCGTCCCGGTCACATGCTGTCTTCCAGATTATTCTCCGAAAAAGAAACAACAAGAGACTACATGGGAAATTCTCGCTCATTGATTTGGCAGGCAAGTTATCATTTTTAATTTGCTTCACTGTGTGCAACAAGTTGATGTCATTGTGGGTAAACAAGCTACTGCAATTTACAGTATGAAAATTGATCTTATTGTTTTGCTCTATTAATAGGAAATGAAAGAGGTGCTGACACTGCTAGCAGTGACAGAAACACCAGAATGGAGGGAGCTGAGATCAATAAAAGTTTGCTTGCACTAAAGGTATGTATAGTACTTTTCGTGTAGTAATTTAAAAACAAAGATATTGCATCGACGGTTCTGGCTTGTGATTAGTGGTCCATAAAAGTGATATTGAGATGCTAGCTGTGTAATACCATCAAGAAAATGGCCTTGTTTACTTGCAGGAGTGCATACGAGCGCTGGGAAAGAAAGGGGCTCATCTGCCTTTCAGAGCTAGCAAGCTTACTCAGGTTTTGCGTGACTCTTTCATTGGAGACAACTCTAAAACTTGCATGGTAAGTAATTGCTGTGTGTTATTCTTCTGTTTGATTATGACTTTTGTTGGTAGTTTTCTGATTGAGTTTATTTTCTCCATCCTCAGATTGCCATGATTTCTCCGGGCATGTCCAGCTGCGAACACACTCTGAACACTTTGAGGTATGCTGACCGTGTGAAGGAGCTGGGTCCTGGTGAACCAATAGAAGAAAGACCAGTGGAAGACATTCTGCCTTCCGGACCAAGTGGAACACTCTCACCACAGAACAGTGACCTGGCTTTACTTCGCAGTGGAAATGTAAGTTATAATTGCATTGTAGCTGCCATTTAAGTAACTGATTGATAGGATTTTTTCAGTTTTTGAGGTAATGATGAATTCTTTGTCGACACACTTGTAATTGATCCATGTTGAACTAAAATAACAGGAGGAAGAAGTATCTGAAGAAATGCTGACATTCCATGAAGTAATCAATCACATGCAGGAACAAGAGGAAGAAATCATTGATGAACACAGAGCGGTGTTAGATGTGAGTGCTATTTTGATCTTTATTAATGATTACTTATGGATGTTAACATTTTGAAATAATTTCTCTAACTCTGACTTTGATTACAGAAAAGCAAAAAGTGGCTTGAGCTGGACCAGAAACTTATGAAAATAACCGAAGATGTGGATTATGATGTAGAAGGTATGATTTTTTTTTTCAGTAATGCTGTAAAAATGCATATATGTGTGAAGAAATACTCGTAGTTCATTACTATATCAGAGTCATGTCTTATTGATTTCAGGTTATGCTAAGCAGTTGGACATTAGCCTTGCAAAGAGAATTGAAACACTTATGAATCTTCGAGGTGAGCACTGAGCAGTATCAAAATACTTCAGCTATATGTTAGCTGCAATAAGTGTAACAATTTTAAACAGGTTTCAGTGTTGTGCTCATGTTGACATTTCCTCATTTCAGATAAAGTGTTGAATTTTAGGAAAGAAATAAAGGAAGAAGAAACACTAAGTCAAAATATGAAATCGCACAAACGACCACCAAACAAGTGAGGGATTCTGACAGCCTGTATTACGCACTTCAAGGCTTTGCTGCCCTTCAAAGGACTGTATTCACAATAACACAATGAGTGCTGTACACTGTTAATGAAATAACCGATTGAGCAAAGTTAAGCTGTGATGTATTAGTATATGTAATTTTATTCTATGAATTTTTAAATGAATATGCCTCAATTTCTTATTTCTAACTTGAGGAAATGAAGCTTTTTTTTTGCAGTTGCATGGAAGGCATTAACGCAGCCCTAAACATTGCCCTTATCCAGCCTTAAATGGTGTATGGGCATTGATAGTTAAAATGCCTCTAGTCTGTTAATACAGTGCTATGTATTGTCTGCTACCGACTGTATTTATAGTGAAAATTTAAAGTATTTAGCATTGTTTTTATATGCAAAAGGGCATGCTCTATTGTATATAGTCTTGTGTAAACTCCTGCTGTTTTATATCTTATGTCTCCACAATTAATGTAATGCAATCCCTCCTTTGTAAAATTGTAAACGTTAGCAATTGAGTTAATTATATGAATACTGCACAAACTTTGATTTGGCATGTAAGTGAAGGAGTTATGGTTTGCTCATCTAACTCTTAACTGGAATAATGGTTTACAGGTTAAAGTAGTCAAGGAAATTGGGTTTAGACCATGAAATTCAGTATAAAAGACCCTTGTTAATTAGTTGCTAATTAGCATGTTAAGCTTACATTTTTTAACACACATAGTGATCCTTGCCAGTAATCAATTTATAGTTTTGCAATGAATATGTTAATTTGTTGCCCTCTGTGATGAACAACCAAAGGAGTAAGGGGGATGAATTTCCTAAGGAACCTTCTGTAGAGATGAAATTTCAAACATCTTCTCAAATCAGTTTTATCTCATATAATCGTTTAGGGCGCAAATTCATGGTCTAAGTCCATATCCATGATGCAACATACAGGGTGAACCTTTACCTGTGCCTAAAATACTTAACAAATAATATATGGCATGCTGTGTTTTGTACATAATGTGGCATTATTTATTGAACCACCTGACACATTTTGTAAAATGCACTAAACCTAACCCTTTTTATTTTTACTAAATGCTATTTTGCCATGCCTATCATCATATCACTTCTTGTGCAAATTGTCCATAGTATAATTTTCTGCAGTTTGATATATTTGCTTACTTTATCCTGTGTGCCACTTGCAGAAATTCTTTCATACCAGAATTCAGGTAAAATTGTGTCACTGCAGAAATCACACCTTATGTTACAACTTTACCTGGTGAAGTTAAGCCGTTGAAAGTTTCAAGCAAAGCAAAAAACCTTGTGTCAGGTCAATAGGTTAATGTTGGTTATTGTGGTGATCTTGCAGGATGACGTGGTTACTATAATACCAAAGATTGTCTCCAAAGTATCTTGATATTACTAGTATAATTATAAATAACTCCAGCTTCATATATATTGATGTCTAAATTGGTGAATTCAGTTTTATGTGATCAACCTGATGAAAGATTTGACAGAAACAGCTCAATGATGAAAAATACCCAGTGAGTGGTACTAAGTCTTATTATATAGAGGTGGATCAGTATTTTGTATTTCTGCATAATTACAGTCAATGTGCTATACAATGGTATTAAATCGTGACTGGTGTTATGATAACATGCCAAGCTTCATATTAACAACAGTAATAAACAACAAATGTATCCATATATCTATCTGATTTACCAATCCACACACTATTGCAGGACATCATTCCATGCCCTTTTTGCCTCATTTTTTTCATATATACATTTTGTTTTTAAGATTGCACTGTATTAAGGCAGTCCTAGTTTATTTTTAGCTGCCATATTGATTATTTTTGCAAATATTTTTTGAAACCAAATTTAGAAATGATATATGTGCATCACATGAGTCAAGTCAGGTTAAAAGGTTATTTGCTTGTTTGCTGCTTTGGTGTGTTGTATGGTGTTATACCACTCTGACTGACTGATCGTAAAAGTTTTCACTATGAAATAGTGACATGCTGATTGTCTTTGCAACGTTTTCCTTTTCATAGCGTACATACATGGAACAAATTAATATATTTTATGGCCAATCCTAACTTTAAAAGTTGTATTCTTATCTCAAGAAAATGTTTAATAATAGTCAAAACTGAAATGCATAGTAAATTGATTTGCAGATTTAGATAGAGGGAACTACATAATATGGCATTATTTTATGTTACCAAGAAACTGAGTGTCCGCATATTGTGATAGGGGACTGGTTTGCCTTGAAATTATAGTATTTGTGTGTTGCCTCACAATTTGGGTTCTGCTCAGCAATTTAACATGTAATGTACAACACAAGTCCATTAAAATTTGCCTCTGCTCTTGCGGTCTGTAATTTGATTTTTACTCTAATTAACTTTCCTTTTTTTAAGTACCCTTATGGTATTAAACTACAAGCCTGATCTTGGATGAATACCAGTCATGCTCGCTAATGTGGTTTTCAAGAACGGTGAATTTCGTACTGGGTGAAAATTTTAAAATGATGCCCACCTCTTTTCATTATTTTACATGAAGTAAAAAGGACCAGTGTCTGAAAAGGTCAAGATGCTTGGCCTGTGAATGTCATCAAAGTTTCTGGAAATGCCATGTATAGAATATAATACCAAATTTCTATTAAAAGGTTAAGATCATGCAGCCTGTGAATTTCATCAAATATCGCTCTCGTTTGGGTCTGGTGATTCCTATAGTATCATCTTCCTTTTGCTTGTTTTTGCTGATTGTTATACTGGGTTTGAACTGTGTCATCGTCTTTATGGGCTTAATCCTCCCTTTTGGGTGTTCAAAGATGCACTTGTTCCCAAATTTGCAGTTTCAATTTAGAGTAGTGACTTGGGTCATAAAGGTTTGGAAGTAACCTTCAGGCACAGTCCACTGAATATTGACGAGCCCCAGATAACATATTTCATGACCTTAAATTTGTATGATTATATTAAGTATTTAAAAGAATATTACATCACGACTAATAATCTGTAAAATCTTAAGAAGATGACGTACTCAAGGTTTTCATGTGAGATGTCATAGTGGGCCAAAAATAATAGTCTGAGCCTTGCATAGTTTTTGAGAAAACCCTTGAAAGTGCTGAGCCTCCTAGTGGCCCAAAACCCCAGTGTCCCAACACAGGGCATTGCAGATTTCAATTATGCCTGTCTGCAGCCCCATGACTCCCTGTACCTAACCTGTCTAGCCCATACCTAGTGCAGAGGTGAATGACCTATCGGTCAATATGTCATTATAATTTAACCAATCTTTCGCCTATCCAGTAAATCAAACTACTGCAGTGAACAACTTCCAGATGAAAGCTCTATACTGCAGAGTTAATCGCCATTTATAAAACAAGGATTGTAGTGGATTCAAAATATAAAAACTAAATTGTCTGTTCTGACTGCATTACAAGCTCTTGGAAATAAGCGTGTTGATCATCCTGCTATATTGGGTATTACAGTGAATGAAAAAGACTTGTGCTACAAAAGCATTGACACAAGAAACCACTGACTACAATGTACCATACAAAGATTTTAGACCAATCATAAATGATTTTATCATGTCTTACTGGCAAACGCAATGGAATGAATGTGAAAATAACAAACTACGCTCCATTCTACCTAGAGTTAAGGATAACTTATCAATTAACACAAATACACAAAAAGATGAGGTTTTAATTCATAGATGTCTTATCAGACATACCAGACTAACTCACAGCTTCTTCTTTCAAACAAACCAGTCCCAGTATGTGAAAGATGTCAACACCCTCTTACAGTAAAACATTTTATTAGAATGTAACTATCAGTCAAACATATCCTAATAGCATTTTACAGTTTAGACGTGAAACTGATCTATATTATCAATTATACTATTTTTATCATGAACAAGGTTTGAATCCTTAACCATTCCAGCCTCTACATAGCCAACAGGTGCTGATGAGGTGATCACACAAATCACACACGTACACCCTACCCAGTCTCCAATCCTCAGAAGTTAGTATAAAAAAAATGGTATTTGGTCAGGAATCTCGGTATTTGATGGTATGTGTCCTTGTCATCTTACAAAAATCTTAATTACACCAGTAATGAAAACATTAAAAGTTTACCTGCAATTGTAGGGGTGAGAGCCATGTACACCAATATTAGGTCAAAGTTGCAAAATGAAATTATTTCATGAATCTCCATCATTGTGTAAAGTCTGTTAAAACTCATCAATATATAATCTTCCTCATGTTCATCAGGGTGGGGGCCTAGATCAGTGGTAGTGCACTGGGTGTGGGGTTTAATTCCCGGTCGAGCCGAAGCTGGATGGCTGTTTCATCCTTCATCTCATTGCCATGGTCCCTGCCTGTCCTAATTAGCCCATCAGGTGCAGAAATACAGGACGTAAAGCGCTAATCCACCCAATCCCCATGTTCATCATTCGGTTTTTATATGCTACATTGCCTTCACAATTTTTCCTGGAAACATTTTCTTGTTCTTAATGTTGCTGTCTTTAATAATTGCTCTATTAATGAGCAGATGATTTCCCACATTCATGCTGTTCAAAAAGAAGTATTTGTTTCTGCCCAGTTGTGAAAACTACTGCTCCTAGGCTTGCGTGTTAATTTGATGGTTAACTGTTGTACCAAGCTCACACGCTCAAGAATTTCCTTCTTTTTTTTTTAAATTATTACCATGGTGAAATTTGTCCATACAGACATAAGCCAGTGCTTACTATACTCCATTCACTGGATGATGGATGTTCATTGCTCTGGATTTCTTGCTTTGATTACGTAAATCTAACCCCGGTGGTGAAACATAATTTGACCGATGTTGCAGCCTCCACAGTGCACAGTTAAAGGAGCTACTCTACCTTGGTTGGGATTAAAAACCTTTTCCTGACGAATATTGGTGGGATCTGATACCTTGTGTGGCATGTCATTACGCACTGTACGCTTCAGCCCATATATGACTCCTACATGTATCACTACTACAAGATATCCACCTGAAATAAGAATAGTCGAATTTCGCCTGAAAAGCTTCGTAGTGAAACGGACTCACCTCTTGATACATGTAGGAGTCTGTCTCAAAAAATGGGCATCCGTCTCAAAAAATGGGCATCCGTTTGTTGTCGGTTACTTGGTGTTTTGTTACAGAAAGAAGTAGTTTCAAGTGTTATAGTATGTTAAAAAGACTCTTTAGTTTAAAGACACAATTTATTCAGTGACTTTCAGTCTGACATACATGAAAATTCAGAATCCGAATCCGAAATATTACTATCACTGTCTAAACTGCTAAAACATTCTTTGTTCGACACTACCCTGTTTGGTCTTCTCGCAGCCTGCCCTCGAGAGATGAATTGCTTTTGTCAGGTCATATTCTGCAATTGAGGGGGACTCCAAACAAACTCTTAAGGAGGTCATTTAGAGAACCGGACATCAGCCTAGAACGGCAGTCTGTCTTGATAGCTTTCATATGGCTGAATCCTTGTTCACAAAGCGATGAAGTTGCGGGCAGATCTATGACTTGCAGAATGTTAAGCTTAATGTTGGCACAATCCTCAATAAAGCACTCATTGATGACGTCCCGGTCAGCTGGGAAACTTTGTGGTATCCATGGCAACCAAAATGCTGTTATAGCTGCTTAGTTACCAACTTATATTGCACTGAGGGAAATGAGATTTACCAGAAAAGTCAAATAACTTCACCCATATTGTAAAAGATTTTGTCATAAGTGAAAATTTTGAACAGTATTATGTTAATGACTTTATACAGGGTAATGACCTAGGTGTCAAAGGTCAAGGTCCTCAATTGAATTATGCCAAATAATGGAAATTTTGCCATATCCGTCAAGTCAAGGATAGTTTACTACACCGCTTTCACCACATAATAGAATACCACACATATGGCATGTCATATGAAAGCTAATGTCATATTGGGGGTCATTTTTAAATGATGCCTTGTTTTTGGTATCCATGGCAACAAAAATGCTGCTATACCTGCCTAGTTACTATAATAAAATCCAACTACAGTGGTGGATCAGCTCAATGTAATCCATGAGTGAGCTGTCTGGCGGAGGAACTCACAAGTGGCGAAGTGAGCTGATCCACCATTGTGGTTGGATTATATTTATATCCCCCACTTTTAAAGATATTTTTAGCTGCCAAAACTAAGAATTGGATAATTGTTTGGACCAAATTCTTGTACTTTTCATATTGATGTTCCTTACTGCAACCAAATTCCCCAGTGCGGCCACTGTGTATTTGGTCACCATAGCAACCACTTGTGAATGCATGACTGTTTGAATTTAACAGATTGTTTCGTTGCCGGTGCAGATAGAAAACTTGTTTTTTCCCTGATACTAGTGTTTTTCCCTGGGTAATATTGACTTGGAAAATTGATATCATCTGTGTTTATTGGTTGCTCAGTAGTTAAAAATTTAAAAAGCCGTATCAACGCTGCAGTTCTTGTCCCTGATTGGCTGAATTTCGTATCGTTCCTTGAAAAGCAGTATGGTCCTTCTAAGCCTTTGATATCATTCCTTGACCCTACATGTTTCTAGTGTAACATCCCGTACAGAGAAGTGACGAAGAATGTAAAGTTTGATGTTTTACTCGGCCCGGTGCTCACCTCGGTTCGGACATGATTTCACTACTAAATATCAGCTATCTAATGGCTTTAATGTGGAAAACTTATATACTCATTTATTTGAATACCTTGACACTAATAGGGGCAGGTGCCTAGCTCAGAGGTAGCGCTCTGGGCTTTCAACCGCTGGGTCCCGGATTCGATTCCCAGTCGAGCCTAAGTTGGATGGCTGTTTCCTCCGTCTAATTGCCATGGTCTCTGCCTGTCCTAATTAGCCCAACTGGTGCAGAAATACAGGACGTAAAGCCCTAATCACACATACACACACACACACATCTTGACACTAATTGGCCACAGGCCGAACATTCAACTTTGATTGACAGTTGCAGACTAATGCCACAATGCTTCCCTGTAATTAAAAATGTAATCTAAAGTTACAAGTTCTTTACATACTAACAATGTTGGAGAAAATGAACCTACTATGAGCACTTGTAACCCACATGAATCAAAATCTTACAGACAGACAAAGACATTTATTTACACAAAGAGACACAAATTTCATATACAAACATTGATTGAAACATAAATAGACAAATAAACAAGTAAAGAAACATTTAAAAGGTATTTTTCTCTATGTGTGGGAGGCCTCTCTAAGGTCTTAAGACCGCTATCGAAAGGCCACTCACATTGGTGATACATTCACAGTGTGACATTCAATCAATAATACTTAAAGTCTGTAGGCGTCACAATAACAAGGTACATCCATGATATTAACCGTAAGTCCAAAATAAGTTCCAAGAATAAATCCATTGACGTAACTCCACACTTCCAACATCAGTTGACAAAGCTGCTTCTTATTGTCATCATTTGCCAGGAAGACTTTGAAATCATAAGGTTTCCTGGTTGCAGGTCCTCCAAGTATGATTTTTTCAGAACTGCCATGCCTTAGCCTTTCCTGAGCTTTGATTGAATTTTGGTGATAACTGTCAGTTGAAAATATGAAGTGCTTCTTGGATATCATGTGGTCCAGGATGAGGAGGCATATTTCACCACAAGTTGGGGGGAGATTCTCGAGCATGTGGAACAGGGCATCCTTGGGGTATGAGATGTCTTCTTCTGGTATGTCTTGCATTAGGTATGCAGGATAGTAGCCTTGTTGGTTTTGCAAAAAAATCCATCACTTGTTCCAAGACTTGGAGGTACAGGCATCAAACAATACTCATCAATTCATCTAAATCCAATGGTTCATCGAGATTCTGAGACTTAACAAGTAGCAGGAATGCAAGGTTGCTTTGTTCTTGATATTGGACAGCCTGAAATGAAAGACCCGCAAATACACAACTACAATTCATAATTATTTGTGTGTCACGGCATCATTTAACTTCAGGTGATGAAAGATCCAACCATGATGAAAACCTTCATTTACCTTCCCCTGTGATGATGTGAGGGTGACCTTCTTATTGTTCGCTTCCATGGTCTTCAGTTTTTTCCTTTTGATAGGATCGAAGAAACCCATAGACTCATCATTCTGTAAGTTTAACAAAGTCTGCTTTGGCTGCTTTGCCCACAGCTTCAGCCTCCAGAACATCATTCTCAATGTCCCTGGAAACAGGTGCACCAGATGCCAAGGAGTAGAGTCTCCCTTTATCATCAATGGTAAAGGGATTGGTGAAGTTCCTGATTGCTGCAAGTACACGTTGCACTGCCTCCTCACTTTTCTTTATCTCTGCCTGTTCAAGCTCACGGTGTTTCCCTTTCACAGGGCTGTCTGGATCATCTACAAGGCCAACCATTTCCAGTGTTATTTCATAAAACTGAGCTCTTGCAGATGTTGTGCGACACCATCTTTGGTATGCCCCAAACTGGCTGTACAATCCTGCAAATCCACCTGAAAACATTTTTGGCAAACATAAATGATATACATATGCTTTGGGGAGTTTATTTAGCCATGCGAGATTGTCTCAAAGTCAGAAATACCAGATACCTGAAGATTTTGCGAAACGCATAAACGTTTCCTCCATTGTCTTGTCAACGGCGCACAAAGCCCTGGGAATCATTGAACGTGCCACCGTAATTGCACCCTTGCTCAACAAGTCTTTAGCTCCTGGATGAGTCTTCTCCATGTTGGTAAGAAAGGCTTCAAACCAGACCAGATATCTGTAATACATTAGTAAGAAAGATTATATCACCTGCCAATCATATTCATGAAATGATGTATATTTGAATGTAATCCATAACTCTTAGAATACCTGGAGTAGTTTTGTCCACGAATGAGAAGAAAAGCTCTGCCATGTCACCATTACACTTGTGAAACAGTTGGATGTTGTTTGTCTTGACAGAGTGCAGGAGCATGAAGATCAGATGGCAATGTTTGATGAAGGACATCCAGAAACGGGCAGTCTTCCCCAGGTGGCCATCCTGCACTTTCCACTCGTAAGCTTGATACTTGGTCATAAATGTTATGATGGTTGGGTCTTGCATGGCTTCAGTAAGATTTTCGGATGTGCAGAACTTCGTAATGTTTAGTAGCACTGAAGGATCACCAATGGGAGGTTTCCTCTTCCTTCATAAATTGCTCCAACAATAATCATTCCATAGCTTCACAAACCGCTTTGAGGTTGAAGAGGGACTTGGCATATGCCTTGCCATTTAACACTCCTTTCACAGAACCCGTGGTCACCAGTTGTGACTCGAACAATATTTCTGCATAGCCTGACCCTCGCATTTTGTGACCTGTGAGCATAACAATATAGTTCATCGATGTATGAAAGGGTCCAATTGAAAGCGCATGATTTGCAAATTCTTCTGGCCATCTCCAAATTATAGGCAGAGCTTTCATTGTAACACCCAAGTCAAAGGTGTTTAACACAAATTTCTGTCCCACTTCTGAGGTTGCTGCTTCAGATCTTTTCAATAGTTCATAAACTACTGCATTCTCAGCGATTGGCTGATGTATAGGCATGAAATAGTCTACTGTTGTCTTTCTCTGTGGTGGAATCCCGGTTGCTGAAGTGAATCCTTCGAGACCAGGTACAGGCTGTTTACCATTACTGCCAATATATCTACTGAAAAACCAAATGTAGTAGACTGTTATATTCTGCTCAAATGCTTGGTCATTTTCATCTGGCGGAGTGAAGGAGGATCCCTCTGGAAAGTTTGGTCCTACACGATTAAAGTGTAATGGTGTTAATGTTTCAGGAGTTTCAACTTGTAGACTACGTTGCTTTGTCTTAGGAACAATTGGCAGTTTCCGGTCATTGGAATTTTCAAATCCTGCTTTCACCTCTTGCACCATGATTCCCCCAGCACTGTTTACAATGTTATTTCCATGTACATTGGTTGTGATTTTATTTAAATTGTCCCACTCACAATGGAACACCAAATTTCCTTCCCCAGTTATGATCTGTGGTGTCAGAAAGGATGAAGCTTCATCCAAAGCTTTAGCCAGCCCAGTTTCCAACTCCAATTCAAAATCATAGCTCTCAGAGTGATCAAGCCTGTGCAGTATCTTTGTGAGCAGCTTACTGCGAAACAAATGTCTCACTGTGATGCAAAGCAAAATTTGCTTTGGTAATTTCCATTTCCCTTCTGAAACTGCATGGCAAATGTCTTGCCCAATGGAAAATATCAGTCTCTTCATTCTCATGTTCAGTTCCAGATTTTCTTTTCCTGTCAGGAGCATGCCAAGAAACCTAATAAGGTCTGCAGGGAGAATATCTTCAGCATGTAATAACATATCATCGGCTGTAAAGGGCCAGGGAATCTGTTTTTCATTTTTGAATGCTTCCAGCATGCTGCAACGAAGCAGGTTTGCAACTTCTTGATATCTGTCAGTGCTTCCCAGCATGTAGGCCCTGCCCAGAGCCTCTGTGACTGTTATCTCAATGCTACATACAAGCCAGAATGGAAAAGCATTAGCCTTTCCCTGATCAACTTTCACAAATTGGACTTGTTCTTTCAATGGGTCCTGCTCCATACGACGAAGAAGTTTCTCAGACCGATAGTTCTCCTTTTCATAGCCATTTCTTGCCAGTTGTTCAATGTACATCAAGCGCAACGATGACAGTTTTCCAACCTGATTATTTTCAACAACATGGGATTTAATGTAGGCAACAACTTCAGTAAATGTCTTTTCATGAGCAGCTAATAAACGAGCTTGTTCAGTGTCTTGATGCAACTGAGTCCTCTGAATGCTTCGCTCGTAGTTTGCATAAGCCGTGCGGAAAGATTTAAAACATGAAGGATGGTGTTTGGCTTCACAAGCAAAGAGATCTTTATTTTTCACCTGTCGATGAAGTTCATGAAGCCCCATTTTCTCAGCCCGCAATTCAATTTGCTCCAATCCATTTGGCTTGTTCTTAAATGAAGAAAATAGCTCAGGTCGCTCTGTTTTTCTGTTGGCATCCTTGATTTAAATTTTCCCGCAAAAAATACATTCAGGTGGGAAAATAGGCCCTGTAGAGAAAGCTGAAGATTGTTTCCTGGGTGAATGATGCCTGTGTGAAACTGAAGCTGAAAAAGTATCATCTTCTAACAGATGCAAATTAGCTGTGAAACGCTGGTAACACTGTCGATGGTATCCACTACTTTCCAAATTTTCAGGAAGAGTCTCAGGGATAAGGTCATATACTGATTGCATACGATAAGCACTTTTGTTGAAGACGCCGATTCCTAATATCAATAAGCTGCTGTAGTTTTTCTTCAGCTGATCCTTTGACATTAGCAAAGTTTGTAAATTGGCCATGATCTTTTAAAGATGCTATATGGAGTATACATGTACATGGGGCTTGTTCTGAAGTTGCAGACACTACACTTGTACATTTTCTTTTGGGCATGGCGCAATGAATATTTCTACCACCATAATTTTCCACCACCAAAGTTAACTGTAAACATTATCTTCCACCCAAGTTATTCTGCCACCACACACAATTTTTTCACCTGGTACGGGAAAGAAATAACAAATTACACATAACGAAATGGATTCAAAATACTTCATGAAACATTTGACATATTTAAGCTTATTACGTGAAATTGCATAGCGAGAGACTAAATCAAAATTGTAACATCAAGGGTGATTCTACATACAAAATTTATTATCAATATGCACATTGTCACCTACTTGAAAAAAAAGTTATTAATTAAGTAAAATATCACTTTTAACGAGTAATATCAGTGTAATATGGGAGGTAAATATGAATATGGCTTAACTATTAAAAGAATAAACTTTATAACTTTTGCAATAGTCCTATTGTATTCTTTGACCCTCAAAACATGGGTGTAGACACTTTAATTTTGAACCTAAGTGCCATACTTGCTGAGATATTGCGAAAATAAGATTTTTCCATAATGGCCGCACTAATTTGCATATAAAACATACGTGGGACATTTTTTTCGACTTTTTAACAAGGCTTATCATTTTCTACACAATTTTTGCCATCTAGTACAACCAACGAAAAGTTTATTTCCGGGGGGTGCACCAGAACCCCCCGCTCCTACTAGACTATTGGGGCAGGCCACCTTTGCACTGCCTATATCTTGGCACGATCATGCTTTACCCCCTCCGGACAAATAACATGTCCGAGAAAGAAGACCTCTTGTTGGAACAATTCAAATTGTATTGGGTTTAAAGCCCCTGTCACATTAGGCTGTTTTAGCCGTAGTGAACCCATAGAGTGACGTAACGGTTATGTAAAAACTTTTTTCGCCAGGTTGGCGACAGATTCTGGCGGCAAAACGGGGCGGGGCATCACCCGACGGGTTACCCGTTGGGTTCTACGGGTTACCCGCCAGGTTCTACAGTTACCCGTCGGGTTCTACGGGTGACTCGGCGGGTTCTACGGGTGACTCAGCGGGTTCTAAGGGTGACTCGGCAGGTTTTACGGGTGACTCGCCGAGTTGTAGGAGTAAGCCGGTGGGTAGTAAGAGTAACTCATATATGTCCGATTTTCGTCAAATAAAGACTGAATTGTAGTATAGTTTATACTGATTCCATATGTGTTTTTGGATCGAAAATATACCAAATATTAAGCGAGTTATTCGTCTGAGAAGGTAGCTAGGTTCAGTCTTTATTTGAGGAAAATCGGACTAATATTAGGGGAGCAGCAGTCTTTTAAAATGTATACAACCCCCCTCACTGCCTTTGCTGACGCTGGTAGCAGTCGGCGAGTCACCCGCGGAAGCCGGCGGGTTTACCCGTGGAAGCCGCCGGGTTACCCTTTGAAGCCGCCGGGTAACCCGTAGAACCCCTCAACAAGCCGCCGGGTTTACTACGGGTAACAGATAAACCGCCGGCTTCTACGGGTCACCCGCCGGCTTCTACGGGTCACCCGCCATGCAAGCGTGGCACAACCGGCTACCAGGCCCGAAACTCCTGGCTTGGCCACGGGTCCCACGGGGGCTTGGCGGGTATCGCCGGGTATCCACAGGTCGCCGTTTGGTAGCCGCCGGGTTGGAGCCGGGTAGCACGTTGCGTAACAATTGCGTAATACTACGGGTTCACTACGGCTAAATCGCCTAGTGTGACAGGGGCTTTAGTCTCAGACCAGTCTCAATCCTTTTTAATACAGCAACCAGATTGGACAGAGTCTGTTCAAAAGCAGCACCTCTGACAATTATGTCATCCATGTAACACAAGCAAGTTGACAAATCCAGGCCACCTAAGACTTATTCCATGAGTCTTTCCATAGTGGCTGGACCATTTGTAACCCCATAGTGCATTACCGCAAATTAGTAATGCCCCCTAGTGGCTGTGAAAGCAGTTTTTTCTTTATCTGCAGGATTCATGGCTATTTCCCAGTATCCTGAAGACAGATCCAGGGTACAAAACCACTCAGCACCTGCCAAAGCATCCAGGCAATCATTAATCCTGGGTAATGGGAAACAGTCCTTTTTAGACAGTGCGTTCAGTTTTCTATAGTCAACACAAAAACGGTCAAGTCCTTTTTGACGACTGGGGGGCTAGACCAAGGTTTTTTTTTAAAAGGTCTATGACCTTGTGTGTCAATATCGTAATTAGTCAGTGTGGTCCTACCCAGGCCCCCCTCAAAGCAATGCTCAAATTTCATCAACACGTCAGTCAACAAATCTGACTGATGAGGCCAATGATGAGGTGCTGCCTCCACCAACCTCTGTAGGTGCTCGGGCAGCACACTAGGCCCATCCTCAGCTGTGGCCGTGGCACAACTGTCCAATATTTTAACTGGCTCCAAATCGGCTAGAATCGATCCCCTTGATAATAATATCGCCTCATTGTCAGGATTCATAACCTGTATGAGGAGTGTAGACTGGTTAGTGCTTACCACTCCCCTGGGTATGAAGACATGCTCTAGAGCACAAACAAACAGCAAGGGTTCGAGCAGGGCATTTCCCCATCCCCATATATTTCTACCCTGCAACTGGGTAGTCACCAAAGAAATTTGTGGTGGCTGAAGCCACATATCTTGTTATACCACAGCCCTGCCCCACTGTGGAGGGGCGATATGGCAAACAATGCAATTGTTGCATGCCCAATTGCACCATCCCTGTAGTGCAATATAAGGTTGCCTCAAATTTTGTGAGGAATTCCATGCCCAGCAGGCCATGTTAGCAATCAAAAATTCACATTCATAGGGGATCCTGCTCAAAAAGAAAGGTAATGTCACTCTACCATACAAACGAAATAGTATTTCCATTCACTGCAGAGATCCTTTCAGTAGCAGGTCTGATTTGATACATAAAACCCGCTGAAATTTTTCTCAAAATTTGCTTATTTAACAAACAAACTTGTGCACCAGAATCCACCAATAAATGCACCGTTTTAGCCTTCAATTTAGCTGGTAAGTAGCAGGCAACAGTGTTCTGATGAACTGCATTCACTCTGGACCAAAACTGGCCAAGGTGAACTCCAGTCCAACATTCAATGGGAGCCTCCCTCAATATAGGGCCTGAACCCAGCCTTTTAGCCAGAGGTCCCATATCGGGCGCCAAATTATGTAACGTCCCGTACAGATAAGTGACAAAGAATGCAAAGTTTGATGTTTTTCTGCCCGGTGCTCACCTCGGTTCGGACACGATTTCACTACTAAACAGCTATCTAAAGGCTTTAATACTCTTTTATTTGAATACTTTGACGCTGATTGGCCACAGGCCGAGCATTCAACTTTTATTGACAGTTGCAGACTTAAGCTCCGTCCACTTGTGCTCGGAACACGGGAATGCCACACTAGACCAGAACTGGAACCCTTTTTCACCGAAAGATATAAAACATAGTTGTGCCTTTGGGGGTCTCATGGCCACATAATAAAATACTTATAATTAGAGGAAAATATGAATTCTTGATTTGGCAAACCTCCATAACAAAGACACTATTTATCCTTAAATGAATAAAATTAGAATTACTTCATGTGCCTTTTTCATAATTTTGGAAAATCGTAATATGAATATGCTTAAAATGGTTTTATTTCCTACATTCACCTTTAGTAATAAGGGAAATGAGCCAGAACTACATGGGATTATGCTAGCCATTCCATTGTCTGTTATGTAACAACCACATGTGGCTATCAAGACTGGCTGGTTGTTATTTAGACTCCTAGTTCATTATAAAACTTTGCCAGATATATGAACATGATATACATGTACATATTATGCAATATTATTCATTATCACCTCCTACAGTAGAGTTGGTATTGATATTGATACTTATAATGTCCAGTTGCTACATAAATTTGTTAAAAGAGGATTTCAAGTGAACAATGTTGATGGTGCTTTTGTACTATGTGGCCATTCGCTGAAGGTTTGCTTTGCATTTTATATTAATTTTAATTTATCTCTAATAAAATGGAATGAAGCAATTTTTATTATATATTCTTTCTTCATGTCAGCTTATATTTTTCTTTGTTTTCTGATCTTCATCTCATTCATCTCACCTTCATCATTTCCATGTTAACTTGTTAACTTAAGATAACTAAATTGAGTTCTTAGGCCACCAGACGTTCATTATTGTCAAAACAATGTGATGTAAAAAAAATTATTCTTACCTAGAGATTCAGTACCATGCTTGCATATACGCAATGTGTAGCCACAGAAGAGGGACTTCATCTTCATGAGACGCCACCTGTCGGATGTTCATCGTGCCATTGTTCAGTGGCGCCCTCTCATGTCTTACTAAAATGGTGGTCTTTGGCAATTTGATTTTCTACGTGTTATATTTAGTCCCTCGTTAATTATTAAACAGTGGTCCTTAGTAATTTGATTTTCTCTTTTTTTTTTTTTAAGTAAAATAAATATGGGGCAGGGGTGCATTCGATGCAATCCACACTGAGTATTCAGTCTGGGGCAGAGGGCAATGATATACCTGACAGATATTACTGCCAAATGCAACGAAGTGCAAGCCAAATCGAAGACGGGGTTGCTTTGTGAATTGAAGTAGTTTAAAAGCAATACTACCTTATGTCATTAATGCAATGTGACTAGTAGCTGACGAACTACTGTAATGATTGAATGACACATGTCACATTATAAGGGAGTTTGTGCAAGATGATTGTCTTATCCAATTAACCTTGCAAGTTAGTCAATGCCATGTACATGTAATGAAAAACAAAAGCTATAGGGATCAATCATTATATAATTAAATGTCTTTTAAAAAAAGGGGTGTGATCAAAATTATTGAAAGGTTAGGTTAACAGTGTAAGGCAAGAGAGGTAAAAGCTCCATTGATCTTTTATATACAGAACCTTGTTACAGCACCAGCTTGAAGACCTGTAATGTTTGTGATCTGGAGACCTTTATGTACAGTATCTTACTTACTTTTTGACCCTTAACCTCTAAAAATCCAATTCAAAATTTAACCATGCATTCTTTGAGTAATTATTGATTTTCCATCACTACCATGTTTTGACTGTTTTTCTCATCAAGCTCCCTGTGTTGAACTGAAGTTTGAATATCTATGGTTTAACGCAATAATTTTGACATGTCCTGAGATATCGTTTTTTTTTTTAATACGAATGTATTGGCAGGTTTGTACAGGGGTGTACTCACTTCTGTTAAATACTCTATATGTTGGAGAGCCATTATAGTACTGGGTGTAATCCCATTGGGTAACTGATTCGGTAACTGTAGTTACCGAATTTTCGTAATGGCTGGCGCCAAAAATGGTGTTTACGTTGTCATTAAAAACCCATTTTTGAAGGTATCTATGAGTATCATGTTTATTTCCATGTGTGTCAGATAGGCCTCTGTCCAAACTGGACTGATATTAAACAATTATGTATCTCAACATAATATATTTGATGACTGCATTGTAATTTTCATGGAATGATTTGGTAACTGTATTTCCAGTATTTCAAAGCAATTCAGTAACTGCCAAATACTGATTCGGTGACTGTTTCATCTTCATCCTTCCATGGTTATAGTTTACAGCAATTTGAGAACCAGTTGAGGGCGAGCAAGAAGCATTAGATTTAATGGTAAATCATAACAATCATTGCTTCAACATACAACTATGAAGGTTTAATCCTGACATATGGAAGTTCATAAGAGTTTGATTTCCAAGCACAAAGGTCTCACTTTACAACTCACCAGGAGCTTTCATGTATACAGTGTAGTCCTTTGCAACACCAAAAAAAAGAAGAAAAAACCGCAGTGATTTACCAGATTAGCCGACTATACATAGGGGAGACAGCAAGAACGTTGGGGAAAAAACTGGAGGAACACAAAAATCAACATCTGCGGTCCATGAGCATCAGCAATAAACAGGCTGAATGTTATTCTTGTCCATCCAAGAAAATCGCAATTAATAATACTGAGCAAAATTCCAAAATTCCAAATCAATGGGAAGCACATGGGGCAAACTCAGATGATGTTTCTTACAGCTATGTGAGAAGTATTTTAGAGCAAGTTTGATAATTATATTTTAGATATCAATTCTTAAAAATCTATATTTGTCACCATTCAGCTACATGCATGTACAGTACATGGAGGTTACCTATGGTCTTCAATATGACTTTAAACATTAAGCCTTTGGTCTTTTAAATTCTTATCCCATTTGTATATTTTGACTGCCTTTTTATGAGGTAGATAAAATCAATACCAATTCTACTGTAGGAGGTGATAATGAATATCACATGCATAATATTTATGTCATTTTTAGTATCAGTTTATGTATATTTGGTATGATCGACATTTTTTTAAGTTAATTATTTTACCGATGAATATCTGGCAAAGTTTGATGATTGAACTAAGAGTCTAAAGAACAACCATACCAGTCTTAATAGCCACATGTGGTAATTACATAACAGACAATGGAATGACTTGCATAATCCCAGGTGTCACAGAACAGGCCCTGCAGGAGGGTACAGTTTTGTGTATTGAGCTCTGCTCCGGAAACAAAACAGCCGAGACATTTAAATGTGACTATCACAAGGCACAACTAGGCCTTATAGAGTAATACTGTATGAAATTTCATCAAGGTAAATGCATAAGTGCTCGAGTTCTGCTCCGGAAACAAAGTGTCACGCTCACCTGCCCATCCACGGACAGACATGGATTTTTCAAAGTGATAGCAAAAACCCTCTTCAAGCTTCTTTCACTGAGGGTTAAAAAGCCTCCCACACAATGGGCTAACTTGACTTTGTGCCATCATGACATTTGGCCAACACTGGGCCTACATAGCACAGGGCAGGCAAGAGGCCTACTTGTTATATAAGATGGTGTTGTGTAATAGTTATATCCACAGTAGGAGGGAGTTAACATTTTTGTTTGTTAATTCCCGACTAGTGGGATATGACTGACTTAACTATACCACATCGTTATAGCTGAATGTCGTCTTCCAGACCACTGCTCAATATACACTGCAGAATTAACGGCTTTTTACCTTGCCTTAAAACACATCGAGGACTCAGAATCAAATCATTATGTTATCTGTTCTGATTCCAAATCTGCTCTTCAAGCAATCCAAAATAAACAACTTGATAACCCTGGGATCTTAGATGTTCTTATTAAGTATTTTCATCTTCACGAATACAAAGGCATTGTATTCTGCTGGATTCCTGGACACGCTGGCATTGAAGGGAATGAAAAAGCAGACCTGGCAGCAAAAAGGGCTCTTACAAAAGAGATAACTGATTTTACTATCCCATACACTGATTTTAAAACGACTATACAATCTTTTATCATGTCATATTGGATCTGAAGTCAGGACCTCAATTAAAGCCTGTTGGCAAGTTAAAGTCCATTTGAAAGGCATTTTATCCTTGGTGAGCTCATGCAAAGGTGCAGCTTTCTTTGCAAAGCTTTGTACATATTTCCTATAAAAGGAGGCAAAACAAAAGAAGCTACGCACCTCTTTTATCATGTCTTGCTGGCAAAGACAGTGGAATGAATGTAATTACAACAAGTTGCATTCAATCTTACCTTGCATTCAAAATAAAATACCTTGTAGGTTCAATACTCGCAAAGATCAAGGCATATATCACAGATGCCTCATAGGACATTCAAGACTTAGCATTTACACCTTTTAGTCAATGAACTGGCACCGGTATGCCAGAGTTGTCGGTGCCCCCTAACAATCAAACATATTTTATTAGATTGCACCCACTTACAACGCATTAGAAGACCTTTGTTTCAAGCTACTACCTTGCAACATCTCTTTACAAGATATCCAAATCAGACAATTATAGATTTTTTACATGCTTCTGGTTTCTACTACCAAATATAGATAATCAATCTTAACTACATAGCCCACTCAGGTGCTGATGAGGCGTTAAACAATAACACACACACAACTATATCCCATCAGACCGTTTTAAGGATTTGTTTCATTGTTTAGTTTGTTTATTTGTCCAATTATGCATCTGAATGTGCCATCTGACGTTTTGACAAAGAAATAAATATTATTTACACATTTTTTACCAAATGACTATTCATGGTGTCCTAAATATCTTTCCATAGTTTTTGTTGTCACTAATATTTTGGGATGAATGGGCTTACAGTTACCGAATCTATTGAATATTTAAAAATACAGTTACCGAATCACCTAAAATTAGTTACTGAATCCCTCCCTAAACAAGAACGTCAAAAATATATTGATCCGGACATAATTAGGTTATGAAATATATGAATGATTGATATCTGGTACTTTACAGGGAGGTCTCACTAATAATTGGCATTAAATGCTTATAAAAACGAATGAATTTCATGAAATTCACTTGCCATTTTCGGTGTGCGCTATTACGAAAGATTCGCAGCTACCGAATCAGCTTACACCCAGTAATTATAGTCAGGATCTTTTGTTTCCTGTAAATCTGTCACAAAGACATTAAACCGGCCACTTCATCAAAGAGAAAGATTCTGATTATTTCTATTTTCTTTAGGCATGGCATACGTTTTATGGTGTGCATGGTGCAGTGTATTTGTGGGTTTTCCTCAAGATGTAAATGGTAAAATGCGATACAAGAACACAATATAATGTACCTTATGTGGCAGTTTACTTTATCGGTAACATCATCCAAAATTTATTTTATCACCAGCATATATCAAGGTTTAGATGCTTATCAGTGTTCAGGTACAATAATTATAACCTTATACGTTTGTAGCATTTATTTGCAATGTAAATGTATTGGTGGAAGATACGTCGATTATGCCACAAATATCCGGATGGTAGAGATGCATTTACAAGGACACTAAATTGATTATGTAATGCAGCTGCCATTTGCAAGTTATGGTTGCCAAATTCTGCCAGTCAGGCCTTGGCATGTCTGCATCCATGGTACTTTTATTGCTGCTTGTCCTATTCTGCCCCACTTGTCCTTGTGGTATTAGGATAGATCAATAAACTGGGTTGGATTGCTCTACTGAGCATGGTAGGCATGCATGCAATCATGGCATCCGTAGCTTTGGTTTTTATGTTGGAGAAGGAAGAAGTACCGCAGCCGGGAGCATGCCATGCTGTCTATGTTGCCATTATGTGCAGTTATGTGGGGGCCAGTGGGGCTGTAGGAGTACACAGGAATGTGGGGAGTGTGTTAAGGGCTTATGCCACCTGTGATGTTGGCCCCTGCGATGAGCAGACGAAGGCTCCTCCCTCCCCTGCCCAGCCCAGCGCGGCCCTTAGTTAAATCCCTTGCAGGCTGTTCGCCTTCAGTCAATCCGAAGTAGGACGCTGCATGAGCTGTCAAAAGGCCCTTGCATTTGTTTCTTTAGATTCCCTTGGCAACCACTGCGTCTGCGGGATGCAGAGCTACTGATGAGCATTGTGGACTTGTTACGCTCGAAGCATCGCTGTCAGCCTTGTCACCTTGGTATGTGAATCTAATCTTGGCTTGGAATATACGCCCAGTCAGTGCACTTAGCTTGGATTTGAGCTACTTGAGGTAGGAAAGTATTTTATGTTACCTGTACAAGGCAGATCCATTGCATGCACTTCGCTGAATGTGTTGCGGCTGCAGTGAACTGCTAAATGATGTTATTGGGGACCCTGGGACTCACTAAATAGACGCCTCAGAATATGTATTCAATCTATAATATGCTAAACTTGCAGATTGCATTAATGCATGATTCCGGCAGATATGGTCTACCTGAATTGCCATTTTGCATGCTGCGCTTGAACTTTCATCAATGTCATGTAAATTGAATTTGGTAACATCTGACAGGTTCTTGTTTGAGGTTTAACGATTACAGTCGTGTCTTGAATCATATATTTATTCTTGTGGCAAGGAATGTACATGTATCTGTTATATGATTAGCAATGTTGAACGTACATTCTGGCTGTTGCATCTGTGTCAGCTAAGTAATTCATTCATGTAAATTCTGCATAATTTTCACTGCACGTGTTTCGTATTTTTTTAAATTATTATCGGCAAGATGACTAACCTGTACACAAATTACCAATAAAAGAAATTCTTGGTTTTTATTTAAAGATAAAAAGAAAAGAGAATATGCTTTCATGGTTTCTTGACTTGTCAATGTGATCTTTATAACTAACTGCCTCCATCACTTCTACGTCCATGCTACCTCTCAAGTCAAGAATAAATGACAATTCAAGGTACAGAATGCAGCCAATGAATGAACATTAATGTGTGTAATAGAACAGAACGTAATTGGTACATATATGTCGACTAGATTGTCCATTTCTATTCACTACTGTTAAGTTGTAATGAGCCCTCTGGCGCACAGAGTTGGCTTAGAAGCAAGACTGAGTGGAGTAATGGCTTAAATGATGCGCCATTATTATTCATTTCTGTTCAAATAGATTGCCACCCCAGGGGTCTGCTGCTGCAGAGGCAGAAATAATGAAGATAAAGATGCTTGTCAACCTACTTAAAAACATCTGCAATTCTAAGATGCATTTTTACAAGGAAAGCTAATATCTTTACCGCTATGGTTATGGATGTCTCTTTATTTTAGCCTTTTTACGAATGCAAATAGGTCTATTTAAGAGATGCAGCTTTTCTGCATACTTAACGTTATGAAATATTGGTCTGAGAAACCCACGTAGGCTTGGTTCAATCTATTCATTAAAAGATGTAAACAAAAGCATGGGCAAATGTTAGGATTATAGACTTGGGAGCCTTCATTTTAGATTCAAAAGCCTTGTATCTGCCATTTCCATTTTACTGTGATAATGTGATTAGCTCTTTCCAGATTTTCCACAGGGATTGCAAAAGAACTTCTTGCCATCTTTACATTCTGAGCAGGGATGTTATCTGATTTAGACTTTAAACCACGTCACATATTTTTCAATTACAGCGAAATCTAATAACTACTTCTAATCCCAGACTATAGACAAACTCAGTCCCAATAAGCCATTAGATGTTATCAAATTATGAAGTTCAATGAAGTTCTCATTGACTATCATGAATTAGGAATTAACCACACGAGAACATCACTCCAGCAATGTGATTGAAACACAATAACAACAAATGTTTATTTAAAGTCACAATTTAAAAACAAAGAAACACGGGCATAAAAGCTATTTGGTGACTAAAAAGATGTGTACACATGTACACGAAAACAAACTAGAAACAAGAGTGAAGCATAAAAGAGTAGAACACAAACTGAATACATTTTCAAAACACATTTTCATGTATTATTTTCTGGTCTGTTTTTGTTTTGTAACAGTGCCTCAATCAATAAAATGTGCTGCATTCATGTTGGCATGTAGACGAGGTTAAGGAAATGCTGCTTTTCGCTACCAAGTAGAAAAGGTCATATATGCCCTGCCTTTAATGCTTGTATATTGCAGTGTGGAATAGAAAAAGAAAACTGACCTTTCTTGTCATATTGCTTGAGGTGGACCAGCCTCATGTATGCATGTACTTCAGAACATAGCATGTTGCCTTAATTTAGTCTAATTTATTGTGTAAAATTTATCCCTAGCATTTTTTTTTTTTAATTTTCACGATGAATTCACAAAGAACTCTTTAATATATTTGCCTTCGAAAGAGATTTAGTTGTGTAATTACTAGGAGGCAGAGTCATTTCAGCTGCTTTGAGAAATCCAGGTGCTCAATTTGTCACTTCTAATTAAATGTAAACGAAATGTATCTCCTGTCTAGACTTTAATCAAAAAGTCGTATATCATGTGGCCTTAAGTTTCACACCCGCCACTTCGTGTACTTTCTTCCCTAAAGTTTTAAAGTTGTGGGCTTATAATGATCTACTTGGAAGATATTGAGTACAGCGCGTAGTAGGTTGTATTTTCCATTGGTTATTCACTCAATGTCAGTATCGTAAAATTATCAGTGTTATCGTGATTATCGGTGATTATATCGTGAATTATCGGCGAATCTACAATTAAAACAATAAAACAGGAACTTAATACTACTCAACTCAAAACACAAAAAAGAACTTATCATGTGATTATTAAACACTTAAACTTTTGTAAGTAAATGAATTAATTGGCTCAGTTAATAAATAAAGTAATGAACATTAAGTTATGATTTGAACCAAAATACACATGCATGTTAATGTTAGATGAAGCAATATCACATATAAATAATCAAATAAAATATGGAATGACTTATGACTAAAATACTCACAAAACACGTAGCATTCTGTGTAAGCACCCGAGTGATGACAATAATGTGGTTTAATAACCTGTAAATCAAGAATTAATACTAATAAAATTTAAAATAGCTACCAAAATTTTACTCAGTACATATATACATACATATATTCTAGCACAATTATGAATTATCATCAATATAAGATCATAGAAATTGTGCATCATTCAAATTTTGACATTTGAATTAATGTTACATAAATAAAACATGAATAGAAATGATAAATAAGCAACTGATTCACTAAAACACCCAATGAAACCGTTATCAATGATCTACCAATACATACAAACACAAGCTAAAATGAGAAATACAATTCATTATAGTGTACATACCAACCTGCCATATCATTACTTCATGACTTTTCTCTTTGGTGACTAGCATGTGAATGACGAATTTGAACTGTAGTTTAACAGGGTCACTTCCTTTAGAGCATTAATTGGGTCAATTACAACTTTCATTAGCAACAGAGGTCTCTCAATGCATGATTTGATTGATAGCATGAATTATAGATGGAGCTAATTGGACCAGGAATGGGCTCAGCTACACAACTCGTGTTGTGACCTGGTATGGTTCACAACAGAAGATATGCCCATATGTGAGTTCTACAGGAATATGGTTTTATATATTTCACATCAAACCTCAAGCAATTTTTATTTTGCATTTTATTAAAATTTCGTGTTGCCCTCTGCTGTAAAATATATAACAGCGTAAAAATATTATTTGATAGATCGCAGGTAGTAACATGAAGATATTCATTGCTGTTGTTTGTGTGTTGTTCCCCTCATGCAGAAATAGAGGACCATTTTTTAAGATGCCAGCCAATTAGCCCCTTATGCTTGTAGCATTGTTCTCCTTGTAGCAAGCATTAGCTGAAGCATTCCAGACGGGCCTCATCTCTTCGGAGATGCATCTTGGCGCAGTCTGAAGGTCATTATTCGATGCCTTGGGGCATTTGACGACAAACGGGTCACAGATCACAAGTCTAAGAAGCCCATCTCGTTATGATTCAGCCTCAGCAAAGACGTCATTGCATGCTGCTGGAAATATTTTAATAGGGCAATCTGTCTTTGTACTGAAAAGTAACAAGCAGAGGGAGTGTGTTTATTATGTCAATCTGATAACTGCGGTTTCCAGTCTTTATTAATGGAGTAGTATAAGTATAGATTATGAACACTACTATACACTGCAGTCTGCAGATGATGAGAATATTTGTCTCTTTAAGGCGTGGCCGGTTGCAACAATAGGTGCACGTTATTTTGTGACAGTGCCACAATCATTAAAATCGAATCGACTTGTCTGAGCATGTCACTATTTTAGCGCATTGCATCTTGTTAACTATATATATATGTCGTACCCTTGAGGACTGCACCAACATGCACCTAACCTCATTAATTGAAATCGCTCTTTTATATTATTCCATTAAAATGCATTGAAAATTACATGCCTCGACCTAATGGATTCTATCAATAAATTTCACCCAAACTTTTTAACTGGAAATGACACCTCTGTGGAATATTGTAATCTGCTCTTTTTCTGGTATTTCTCTCAAGTAGCCTGACGTCATTGCCAAAATGTTACAAAGAAATTGGAATGGAAAAACAAACAGTCATCATGGTTTGGAGTCGTTTATTGATGGATGTCCAACAAGTCTATTCAATCCCACACTATAATCATACCACCAAACATTTGGATCGGATCGAAAGTTAGTGGGCTTAATTGGGAAGTTTTCCTATTATTGAGGTGGCCTGAAGGCGAGGTTTTAGTGGACCTGTGAATTTGATGATGGCCGTTTAGGGTGTACCATCTCCTTCATGACTGGCTGCTACAAGCACTGCCTGAGGTCTTGCCTGTGTAGCATGAGCTTCATGGATGGTGAGCATCGGCTCAGTTACCCTGCAGATGGGTCTGAGTCTCTGAGATGACTGAAGGCACAGTTAGGCCAGTCTTGTAATAGCTGCCATAGATAAGCATTGCTGGTGTGCCCTTGGGTGTGTCAGCAGTCATTGACTTACAAGCTGACCTCGCTGCTGGTAATAACGACCGCTTGATCCTGCTTGGCGGGTCATCCTGCAAGTTGGTCAAGCTGTCCTTCACCATGCTTCTGCTAAGCGCCACTTAAAAGAGTCACTTTTCTCCAAAATTGTCTCGTGTAGGCAGCTATACTTTCTTATATTACATGATTACGATGCTACTGCACACATTGAAAAGGACAACATATGTTGCTCTAATATTTCTGCAGTGTGAATTTGTAAAACCAGATTTGTGTGGGAGATGTGACAAATATTCAGCTTTGCAAGCCAATATGTGGCAAATACTTAGGCATTGCAAGCCAATTTGTTGACGTGTACTAATGTAACGGATACTGCAATTCCAGTGAATATTTATGGTGGAAAAGTTTGTCAAATTTAAACTTTATTGGTGCATGTTTTTAGAAACATCTATCACGAATGTAACTTTATGAAACCTTTGTACATAATATATTTCTGTGGAAGCACCAATGCTAGCTGCGAGACGTATACATGTGTATTTTTAACCACTATATATTGTCTTTTATTCTGTGTAACACAGTAATCTGAGGAATGGGCTTTTTGCGCATGTTGCTGCTGTGAGATTAGCACTTGTTGTCTTCATACCTCTGGGGTTTCAGTATGTAGTAGGTTGTATTCATGTGTGGTCTTCTTCATTTCTTACCCTCCAGTTACCATGCATTCATTTGCAGAATATGAGCAGTGGTGAATTGAATGTGGTGTGCAAATACATAGTATTAGATTGCAGCTTTGCTGGACTTTTTGTAGCAGTGTATGTCACTGCATATGCTGCTGATATCCTCTCCATACAGCCCACACAAGCATTCGTTTGGCCCTTATGTTCCTGGGAATTAACTGACATCCTCAAGAAAAGGTCAGCCCCCTGGTTGCATAAGATGCTTTTCAACCTTTGTGTGCTTCTGCTTTGATAGATGGTAATTCAAAGAAAGGCAGGGTGCAAAGGTTTCTTTCAAACCGCATTCAACTTTCAGTGCTTTTGAAGTATCAAAGCTGTTTTCTAGACATGTGCCTGGGCAGTACTATGTTCTCTTTCTGCCATTTTTGGTTTACGAAAAATCTTTATGAATCTTTCCCAATTATTTGCTTAAATCATTGCCGTGGGCGAGTTGTCATTATTTGAGCAGTGTTAACCTAATTGTGCTGTCTGTTTTTTTTTAGTGTTTATCTCTGGGTGAGCTCTCCAGCTTACACTGTAGTTGTGGCGGATTCGGCTGCCAAATATCGAAATCTTTAATGTGCCCAAGTGGTGCTCTGTGTTATTGTTGTAAACACAACATACCGAATACAACTTGGGACAAACTTGCTAATTTATGCTACCTGTTAAGTTTGTCAACTGAATGGTGTGACCAACAATTAGTGTATGCCAATTGTTTATTGTTTTTTACACTCTCAGTGATTTGAAGTTGAATATAGTGTTCATGCTGAGACGTTCAAGCAAGAATATTGTTTAAAAGCATTCATTGTATCTTGGCTTTTAAAACATGTTAAAGCTTTTCGAACTAAAAAAGAAAAACAGGTGTCCCTTCCATTTGGTATGCATGAAGTGGTAATCCAATGGCAGGCTGCGTCTTCTAGGTGACATGTATCAGTGTGACCTGGAGCACTTGCTGTTCAGAAGGCGCTTTGCAAGTTCCCACTGATCGATGCAAATGTAATGTATGTAAATTGCAAATTGGTAAGACCCATGTGTTTGCTGGGATGCTGTTGCTTTGCATTGGGATGATGCCTTTCTGGTCTGAGTTTCGTCAACGTCTGCGTCAATGTGACAGCTATCCGCCTTTTTGGAACACGTGATCATTACTGTGCTGATTAAAGCTGCTCAACAGCCAACTGTCATTTGCCTTTGTTGTGTGTTGTCATTAGGATATTATGAAATCACTGGACTGGTTAGTAGCAAATACAGATACTCCTTCAAACATTGCATTTTAATAATACCTCAATTCCTCATACATGTGTACACCAGAAGAAACATAACAACAGAAAACGCATGCAATTAATACTTCACGAAATACATTGATCCCAGCCTGAAAGAGGATTTAGTGACAATTAATTCAATCAAGGTGGTTGGTTCTTCTGTCCAAAATGTCTTAATCATCAGACTGGGGTATGTTCTACAAAATATGCCCACATTTTACACCGAAATTCTTGCAAGGTATCAACTGAAGTTGTGAAATCCGAAGCTGAAAAAGTGAGACTAGGTTTTTCTGTAGCATTTCTTGTGCTGTTTATTATATGTAGCAAGGTGAGATACAATTCGTGGTGCTTGATTTATCACTTTATGCAAATTGGTATCTCTTATCACATTTGCACATGCATAATGTATATGAGTCTTGTGTTGGTAATTCGTGCAACCAATTCCCATTGCACCGGTTTCTCCTAACTCAAGTTAACACACGAAATGTCGTTTACTGAAGCCTTATAAAATATCCCAGCATCGAATTTAAGGCTTCACTTATACGAAGGGTGTTAGACAGGAACCATGCGCGCACTGTTGAATGTACAACATAATGGAGAGGAGAGATTCCTAGAGGAAAGATAATTCATGTGTGTGTTTTAATCCCTTCTGTAACATGGAGGAAACAAAAAGGGCTAGCAGTGGAAGTTTATTGATCACTTCCTCCATTAAATGCTTATTTTAAAAAGAATGATGGGCCCATTAGCAGCAAACACTTCATTACATTTGTTGAGTTTTCCTGTAAAATTCAGCCCTCGCCCTCTACCACATCATCTTGTCTGTCTTGATTCTTGTAAATTGTGAAGCCTAACAAGAGAAGACTTTCCATAGACCAACAACCAGTTATACTGGCCATGTCAGCTACAACTGGCTTCACATTAAGCTGAATTAACTCAATAGAGAGCTTGTTCAGTGGCGCACGTAGGGTTGGCACAGTGGGCCTCTTAGGTCATGGTGAGGTTATTAGCCTCAACTTGGTGGTATACTTGCCTTTTTTTAATGCCTGGACTAGATAGTACAATCCAGAAAAATACCAGCTGAATAGCCAACAGGCTCTAGTGGATTCCACTGGTATAATTTGTTAATGTCTTAATGATTCCACTGGTATAATTTGTTAATGTATTTTTTTTGCCTAATATTGCACAAGTAGTAGTAGTAGTATTTATTTTTGATTCCAAGATTTCAATACAGTACACAGGATTATGACATTAACAAATTATACCAGTGGAATCCACAAGAGCCTGTCGGGCTGTTTGTGGTCCTGGCATCACACGGTTATATCTCACAAATTCGTATTAAAAGATAAAGAAGGAAATATTTATCACATATTCATACATAGAAAAAAATTATATATAAGAAATTCCAATAATACATAATACGAGCCTTTATTGATGGAATGGGCATACCATCCACAGCAGATCGGCACACTGGGATTGAGACAAACTGGTGTGAGGTGGAATAAGCAATCAGCCACAAACTCAGGTTGGAGGACAAATAATAGGAATTCAGGGACGAATTGCATTCATGCAAGAGATATTGTGTCGCAGTACTTCACCCTAGATTTGCCCACGCTAACAGATTTTACGCTCCTCAATGGGGTTGCCGGAATAGTGTTGTGTCAAGCAGTTGCCGAATGTGTTACCATAGAGAAACCATAATGTTACTCTATGGTGTGACATTATTGCGCAGGCAGGAAGATGCTGAACAGCTCTTGCAGCAATCCCTCATGTCACACGGTATTGTTGTAAAGGGAAACCAATTGATAATGCTTGGCAAGAGAGGTAGGTTCTGCAACGACAGGCCTTGTTCCCTTGGGCCTTGGGCTGTGAGTTGCTGGAATGAGACGTCATAGGTCTTGGTCGTTACGACGCCAGAATGGCGCGTGGCTTTGCTCTGTAGGAAATGTGCTGGAGCAAGCGTCAGAGAGAGGAGAGTGTCAGAAAGGGTGGGGCAGCTCGCATCACGCAGCTCTGTGCAATCTAATTCAGCTTGAAACGAGCAGAGAACACCTCTGTGGCAAAGCTCACCTCTGAGGCTCTGAGGTATTTACGTGCAGTGAGTCAATCACCTACCGGAAGAGGGCGCTAGATCAGGCAAGTAATGCTTTCCCATTCACAGTGGTAATTGATCAAGGGGCACATTATATGGGGGTCTAGTGCTTTGATATAACCCTGGTGTACCTTTTCTTTTCGTTTATACTGGCTATATAGCTATATATGTGTTGGCTTGGACGCACCACCAGAGAGGTTTACAATGGACAATATATGACTGATCGTTCACAACTATTTCGCTGGATATAGAAAAGTAGTGGCTCTTGCCCCATAGCTGGGCGGGCCCTATAAACTAACCGATGTTGTTATTAAATGGCACTAGGCAGGAGATATTGACTGCTATGACCGCAGAGCATGGGGGACTGACCCTACACCAGCTGGACGTTAGCCTAACGTGAATGTACAGCGTTGTCAGTGTCAAACGACGTTACGATCTGCAGCTCTGGAGGAAGCCTCAGTACATCACAGATTTGCAACTTACGGTTGGTCAGTAATGTGGCTTTCTATAAGCTGATTAGAATCGCTTGCCTGGGTTTCTATCAAAAACAAATGGTTGATAGATGCATGTCTTAGTGTAGCTGTTGTTCCCCTCGTTCGAGTGAGAAAAACAAAAAGGAGAATCCTTTCAAAGAGATTTGCATTGCTTTCCAACGTTGTCTTATATTTCTCTTTCCTTTCCTAATTAGCTAGACTCTTAGATAATGCAGCCCACGCTCATTCTGGTGCCTTGTTTGTTACAGCTAGGTTAGCACAGTAATTACCCTAAAAAGACGTGAATTTGAAACGTGACATTACACAGACATAAAATCAATAGACGTGTTTGGAAGGGCCTTTTATGCTGTCATTGAGTAAGATCCTAGAGTGATTATCATGCCACCTATGACAGTGACTCTGGGTGGGTTTGTATCATGTTCACTCAGTGAGTACACAGTTGCGAGCCACATATATTTCCCTGCCAGGTTGGAAAGCTAGGGAGAGCTAGGAGTATAGTGACTCGTGAGCACCAGGTGTGGTGTGGAAAATGCAGCCCTCTTATGCATGTTCTTGTTGCTATCGAGGGTTGATTGATGAGTGAGAGAGAGGAGGAGTCCTCCCACACATTTACCCCATGGGTGGGGTCTTTTACTTGCCTTAGCATAGACACAGAGTACATGGGACCGCCAATTTAATGTCGCATTCGAACAACGTCCAGCTGGGATGTAGCTCATGAAGAGTGTCCGGGCCGGGGATCAAACCCCGGACCTTCAGGCTCAGCGGAGCTTGCCCATGTGGAATTGACAGATTCCTTAACCATTAGGCCACCCAGCTGCTCAGGGAGAACTAGGAGCAGGGAGAGCTAGGTATAGGGAGCACTAGGTGTAGAGGGAGCACTAGGTGTGGGGAGAGCCAGGAGAAGGGAAAGCTACAGTTGGTTTCATAAAATATGGTGGACTCTAGACAGCTGTAGCAACCTATTCCTGGCTGTAGCTATAACTGGCTAAAGCCAGCCACTTCTGTCGACTCCTAGCTTATAGTCGGCTTACATCTATCATCACTGAAGTTGTTTTTTATCTAATATATCATATACATTTATGTTCAATAGACATGCAAATATGCGTAACTCTCAACTTAGTGGTACTGCATGTACTTTTAGATGCGTGCTTTGGGTAGCCAGCTAAAGCCAGACAGTTCCATTTAGTTGTCTAGCTTTGTCTAGGTCCAATTTGACAGGCCGTTTTTAATAAAACTTATACATCCATGGCTAGACAGTGTGCATTGCACAGAACCCTTTGTTGGTCACTGGAGTTTGAGGTTTTCACCCACATTGTTACCACCCTTGCCACGAAATAGGACTTTCAAAGGCTGTAAACTTTCATTTGTCTTCGCACAATTAATTTTGAAAAAGTAGAAACCGTAGGAGCTTTTATATGCCAAGACAGTCCAGCTTGTTGTCTTGTCCCCAATTTTTGTCAATCCAGAATGTTGTGACTTCTTATGTGGTCTTTCATATACTGTTGATGTCCAGAGAGCTGTCCTCAAGTCATTTGCATGACATCCTCAGATGAAGCTTCGTGATGCATGTCAGTGTAGAACCTTTGATCATAACGGAATAAAGAATGGCGCCAGCTGCTGGAAGGCTCCTATGCCATTCTGCTATGCACCAGTATTTTAAAAGTATTTCTCCTGGGTGCTGTTTCTGCTTGACTGCCAATGCTGTGAGTTATTCCAAAATACCATGCAGGGAAGCCATCAAATGATCGTAATGCAGATCAGGGAGAATTGAGTTCTCTGTACGACCTCTGAAATATTCATGCTTCTGTCGATCAATGCCCTAGGTCAAGCCCTGGTCAAGACTTGGTGTTTGACCGGAGCTGACAAGAACCGATGTATTGGCCTCGCTGCAGGGCAGCAAAGCTTATTTTCTTTGGTTATTGGCTTGTTATATTGCTGCTGTTGGCACCATACTGTACCTATCTTTCCAAGCAAAAAGAGCGAGAACGTGATAAAGAGATATTTGCTGCTCTCTTTCTGAGCAGATGACATTGACAAAATCATAAAAGTGGCAGAAATGCCTGGGCAGATGCCTCAGACAATGTGATGGGATCAGACAAGGGGCCATGCTTTAGCCAATGCTTGGATTATCTCTTGATAAAACCTGACATAGGAGCATGTCATTCTACCTGAGTGGCTCCGAGGTCAATAATCTGGTCAAAACAGACATGGCAAGCTCCTAGTCCAACAAACTGATTCATGATGATAACTAGATAGACAGCAATATTTCGGTCTACCAAGAACCCACCGCAGGTTTTTTTACCTCATATATTTTTGTTGGAGTATCTTCTGCAGTTGTAAAGTACGTCTAAATATTATATCATCAAACATTCACAGGAAAAAAAGTGAAATGTATGGTGTGCTAAACTTGCCTCTAACATGGCAATCATGAATTACAACGTTGAGCTGTCTAATTTTCCAAAAACGTTATTTTGCTTTTACATGACTTCTGCGGCTTAATATCCGGTGATCTCATTTCACCTTTCGGTGAAATATCATAACACATAAGCCAGTATATACAAGAGGTTTAAATCTGGCAGCTGACTTTGGTGGCTCTCAACTGGTGGCGCTGCGTGCCATTTCATTTGATGTAGTGGGTGATAATGAAGGAATGTTCGGCTCTCATTCCTGTTATAATGCTTTCAGTGCCAAGATAAGACAGACTGAGTGTAAAGAAACTAGAACCTTGAAGTTCTGTCAAAAATCACAGCAGTCATTCCATATTGAACAACTCGAGAATCTCCCAAAACCTTGGCAGTGTTAGTTCTGCTGCTTTTCATTTGTTGTGGCAAACTTGTACTGAAATACTTGATCAATCTAATTTGCTTCAGCCATGATACCCAAAAACACGGCCATTGTAATTGTTTCTATTTATGTGTTTCCTTTGTTTTATTTACACCAGGTGTATATGTTATAATAAATAATAAATAAATATAAGTGTTACATATCAACAGTTAGACCTGATAAGCCGGGCGTAAAAAAACCTTCTTTTTTTTTAACTTACTCTTTTTTGTTTAGAATATAATGCAAGTCATTAATAAGGATATTTGGATTTCGAATATTGTACTGTGTTCCTGTAAAATGATTGATTCTAGATAAGAAAATGTAAGATTACATACTTTTCATATATCTATTCTTTAATTCAGATTTATGCATGTTTGAAGCCCTGTAACGTGAAGTATGATTGATTGCCTTAAGATGAAGACAAACAATGTTAAATGTTATGTTTATTGAAGCGTGACAGAAACTAATGAAGCGTGCCATTAAGCCTTTTTGCTACACACAATTTTGCTTGGATAATGAAATACAATAGCCTGTTTTGTCTCTGATCATAATTTATTAATTTAAGCAGAATGCCTCAAACACAATTAAAGATTTTCTTTTTAAAATGTTTACTTGCATTATTGTGGCCTCCGCGAGACAGCTGTTTTGGAGACATTTTAGATGAAACATTGACACAGGAAATTAGAATTCGTGAGGTTTACTCCTGCAGAATTATGACATTTTTTAGCTTAGCCTCGAAGAGCAGAGTTAGGACAAACGCTTAAGTTATTTAGAAGAAACCACAAATGCACATTTAGTAAAATATGATGCGTAGTTTTAGTTCATCCTCTAAAGCCACTGTCACACGGGCCGGTTGTGCCGTAGTGAACCCGTAGTATTACGTAATAGTTATGTAACAGCTCTTTCCGCCGGTTTGGCGACCGGTTCTGGCAGCAAAAAGGGGCGGGGCAGCACCCGCCGGGTTACCCGCCGGGTGCTACGGGTAACCCGCCGGGATACCCGCCGGCTGCCACGGGTTACCCGCCGGCTTCCACGGGTGCCTCGGCAGGTTCCACGGGTGCCTCGGCGGGTTCTACGGGTGACTCGGCGGGTTCTACGGGTTACTCGACGGGTTCTACGGGTTACTCGGCGGGTTCTACGGGTTACTCGCCGAGTTGTAGGAGTAAGCCGGCGAGTAGTAGGAGTAACTCGCAGCCTCCAGGAGTATACTTTAAAAGGCTGCTGCTTCCCTAATATTAGTCCGATTTTCGTTAAATAAGAACTAAAATTGTAGTATAGTTTATACTGATTCCATACCTGTTTTCGGATCGAAAATATACCAAATATTAAGCGAGTTATTCGTCTGAGAAGGCGGTTGTCTGGTGGCGGCTGCTGCTCCATTAATATTAGTCAGATTTGCGTCAAATAAATATTGAATTATAGAAGAGTTCATACTTATTCCACACAAAATTTCAGATTGAAAATAGACCAAATATTAAGTGTGATATTCGTCTGGGAAGGCAGCAAGGTGCTCTGTGTATGTTCATGACTTGAAATGGTGTGGTCAATATTTTTTACCATTATATATACATTGTTTGGATGAGCTTTATTGCAATTAATTTCTACTCATTCTGCCAACTGGCCAATGGGAAGGACTTTTCCTTTGGTTTTGTAAAGTCAATTAACCTATATATGTAATAGCAATCTGCCTTGACCGTTATGTCAATTGCTATTAGCATTTTGAATAATACAAAGAATGGGGTAAGTCATGCTTTTTCATCACTGATCACAAGCATGAATTGAAATCATTGATCACAAGCATGAATTGAAATCATTGATCACAAGCATGATTTGAAATTCTGAATTGACCGTTATGTCAATTGCTATTAACATTTTGAATAATACAAAGAATGGGGTAAGTCATGCTTTTTCATCATTGATCACAAGCATTAATTGAAGTTCTGAATTTCAACTGGTTCCTGTTTAATATGCATATTAAAGAGGGAGATTGTTTTGATCATGGATGGAACATGCAATATCAATATTAATTTCAGTTGGATTATTTTCAGAAACAACAACGAAATATTGATAATTTATATAAACTAGAGTATATCTATCTATAGATAGTTGTTATAGCTCCATAGACATCTTTATCAAGTCGGAATTTTATTGGCAACAAGCAAACAAACATTGTTTTATTTTCGTTTTTTATTGATTACGAATTAATAAATTATTGATAGTAACATATTATTAGGTGAAGATCTTATAACTATCTGTCTATCTACATATCTATATTCTATGAGGTATTACTAACTTTATTAACAAGAATATTCTTGTTTGTGCCTAGTATACTCCATTAATTTTCCCCACCTTAACTATTATATAAATTCTACACATTTCCCTGAATAATTCAGTCTTTATTTGAGGAAAAACTAATATGTAGATAGACAGACAGTTTAGAGAGACAGATAGATTTATATGCTTATTATATAATATAGAATATCTAGCTTAATATTTGGTCCATATAAGTACATAAAAGATAGCAAATAAAATCACAGATCAAATCACAAATAATAATTACAATATCAATATTACATTTAAATTTTACAAAAATATACACAAAAAGATAAGAATGTTTACATGTATAAAAAAAATACCAATATACAAATATAATCATTGCCTGGTAATTACAATACAATACATAGTTTTTTAATTAATGAAAGCAATTACATCTTTTTGTAATTGTGAATGACAATCAAGACAATGTCATATTACTGTGTCATCTTTGAACAAACTATGAAATGACAGGTCAAAGAACCCCAATTTAGGCAATTAGGCAATTGACACATGTATTGAGCATTTGCTGTATTCTCTACACCCATTCTTTATATCATTCAAAATGCTAATAGCAATTGACATAACGGTCATGGCAGTTGGCAGAATGAGTAGAAATGAATTGCAATAAAGCTCATCCAAACAATGTATATATATCATGGTCAAAAATATTGACCACACCATTCAAGTCATGACCATACACAAAGCACCTGGCCGCCGCCAGATTACTGCATTCTCAGATGAATATCTCGCTTAATATTTGGTCTATATTCAATCCGAAAACATGATGGAATCAGTATGAACTATGCTACAATACAATTTTAATTTGACGAAAATCGGACTAATATTAGGGGAGCAGCAGCCTTTTAAAGAAGGGCTCAGCCCTTACTGCATTGATACAGTCAGGGCGCGGACGTCTGCGAGAGCACCACTGTTTGCCTCCGCCAACCTAGCTACGTTCTCAGACGAATATCTCGCTTAATATTTGGTCTATTTTCAATCCGAAAACACGTATGGAATCAGTATGATTTATACTACAATTCAGTCCTGATTTGACGTAAATCGGATTATTATAAATGGAGCAACAGCCGCCGCAAGACAACTGCTTTCTCAGACAAATATCTCGCTTAATATTCGGGTTTTTTTAAATCCGAAAATACGTATGGAATCAGTATGAGCTATACTGCCATTCAGTCTTTATTTGAGGAAAATCGGACTAATATTAGAGGAGCAGCAGCCTTTTTAAAGTATATACCTCCCTGCCTACGCTGACGCTGGTAGCAAAAAGCCGGCGGGTTACACGTGAAAGCCGGCGGGTTACACGTGAAAGCCGGCGGGTTACCCGTGAAAGCCGGCGGGTTACCCGTAGAACCCCTCAACAAGCCGCCGGGGTGAAATTAGAGACGAATAATTCGCCGGGTTCTACGGGCCACCCGCCGGCTTCCACGGGTCACCCGCCGGCTTCCACGGGTCACCCGCCGGCTTCCACGGGTCACCCGCCGGCTTCCACGGGTTTTTTTTTTTTTTTTTTAACACCCGTGAGATTTCTTGGCCGGGTTTCGCGGCTTGGCCAAGGGTCCCACGGGTGCTTGACGGGTATCCACGGGTATCCACGGGTGGCCGTATTGGGGCCGCCGGCTTCGAGCCGGGTAGCGATTTCCGCAACTATTACGTAATACTACGGCTTCACTACGGCACAACCGGCCCGTGTGACAGTGGCTTAAGAGGTTAGAAGGGCAGGGGCCTAGCTCAGAGGTAGCGCTCTGGGCTTCCAACCGCTGGGTCCCGGATTCGATTCCTGGGCGAGCCTAAGTTGGATGGCTGTTTCCTCCTCCGTCTCATTGCCATGGTCTCTGCCTGTCCTAATTAGCCCAACTGGTGCAGGACGTAAAGCCCTTATCACACACACACACTTAAGAGGTTAGAGGATCTTCATTTGATAAATCGTCACATCCACCAACTCTCTACACTATTTCCGTTATTCTGCTTATAACTTTATGGAATTTGTTTCTTAGAACAAGGTTTAAACAATTCCAGGTACATGTGTTCTACTGCCAGGACATGTGATCCCACCCAGATCTCTTCACTGCCAGACATGAGCAAATGAGGAAATAAGACCTTTGGATTCTCTTATTTAAGGCCAAAATGTCAAGGGTCTGCCTACCTAGATTTGCCCATTGACCATTTCATCCTTTACAGGGCAGCCCTGGCTCTCCATTCAATCCAACCTGGCCAGACAACATCGCTGCGAAGACCGATGGTCAGGGATTAGACAGCTATTCACCTGAACACCCATTAGTTGTCCCTGGCTTGCTCTTGCAACGAATTTTACCATTTGGTTGCTTTGTGAAGTTTTTATGGCCACCTCCGCACAAGAATACAATCAGCAGTATTCAGTTCGTCCAGGTGCCCTTGCCGTACATAAGGTGTCCAAATGGTGTAAGAATTGGTTTGAAAGCTTGTATGATTAAATCACCAGGAACCTAGCACACTGTAGTTTTAACTGGGGAAAGCTTAGATGTCAGTATAATCTACGAAGCCATGTTAGGTTGATATCCAAGGAAAAATGCGAACTGCACCTGAGGTTGTGAACTAAGGCCATTCCACTGCAATAGTCTACATTGAAGCATTATTGACAAATAGCAAAAATCATAGTTTGCAATTCCACAGGCATCCTAAATCACATTGCCAGTGTCATACCCATCTCACAGCTGTAAGTACCATAGTAGACCTTGCAGTGTATGTTTATGTACTGCTTGAACGTCATTAAAAACCCTACCTTCACATGCATAAGCATGTAAGCACATGTACAGTCAGTTTTCATAAAATACGGTCGACTCTAGCTGTCTGTACTCTGTAGCGACCTGTACCTGGCTGTGGTCTGAACATGCTAAAGCCAGCTGCTTCTGTCTGCTTCTATAGCTAATAATTGGCTTACATCTATCACCAGATAAATATAAACCTTGGTAAATGTAAGAAATTAATCTATTATATCATAAATATGTACTTTTAGATCCGGTTTTGAGTAGCCGGCTATGACAGCATTGTCTAGTTCAATTTGACGGGCTGTTTTTAATGAAACCAACTATACTCCAATTCCAAACTTGACTAATGAGTATTTTATGTATTACGTACTTCATATATGAGATACATTTTTTAGCTGGTAGTTACATCTTGTGGATGATATTTCACATGTGGGTTTTGTCAGCTAATTGATGTGCCATTTCCTCACTTGAGCCATCAATCTTACATTCCTTGCTGTTGATTTATCTCCTGGTTCTGACGCTGGCCAGGTGTGTAACCACAGACTCCTTTGGCTTTGATCACTGTGTTATCTTGAAATGAGGTTTTTCTTCTTTTGAACCCATTACATATTTTTTGCCTGCCGTTCTCTTTCAGTCTTTTATATGGATGATGGGATTTTGATAAACATGGAGCATCTATTTCTTAATTATCATTTGTAGGATATATGGAGACAGAGTGTTTATTATTCAGAAGCATTTATTCCATCCATATGGACAGCAATTTTACATAATCGGAAAGATGGGCTTAATAACATGGTGCTCTTCGATGATTGTATTATTTATTTATTTATTCAAATATATTTAAAAACAGGATTCCAACATTTGACCAAAGCGGTTTTTCAAATTGGTCCTGTTGCAAAAAAAAAAACCCAATTAAATAATGATCATAAGAATATAAAATGTGTACACAAAAAGGCGAATATATAAACACAACTGGATCTTGTATTATAATATACTCTACACTGAGCTTTGGTTTGTGAATATGAGCCATGGTTATATCTGACATTAACCATTATGTGGTTGATTTAAGTGTGAAATTTATCAGATATACCCAACAACTAACAGCTCCTAGGACGCTTTTTATCAGCAACTTTGTACAATACATTAGTCATGCTGCTTTTACATGAACATAAAAAGCCTTCAGTCTGAAATTTAATGTTGTGTACTTAGGTGGTGTGATTTGTGGCATCATTTTCTTGTCAACCTTCAAATGGAAATTAGGGGCGATTTTCTGCTGCTTCTAATTAATTTTCTGGAGTGGTTTGAGCTTGGAGTGTTTCTAGGGGGGCTTAGTGTACTTGATTAAAGGGTGTGATTAGGTACTATTGTTACAAGAACCTTGTGGTAACATCCATACGATGGAGATAGAACAAAGCAAATTGCACTGTGGCTATGGGCTAACCAGACGCATAGAAGCACTCTAGAGTCTTCGGGAAGGTATCAAAGTGGAAGAGGTGATGCTTGTGCAGGAATGGCTGAGTGGTGGCGAGGAGCCGATAGGCCTTCATCAGCCTTTAGGAGCAGTTTGACTTTTAGGCAAGTCTCTTGGGAACCATTTCAAGATTATCCATCACAACCATCAAGCCCTTGTTATGACAGCTGTTCCCAGTTGCAAGTGTTTTTTTGCTCTGCTGCTGCTGCTGCTGCTACTACTGCTGCTACTGCTGCTTATTTGATGACGATGCTAATGGTGTTATAACTCCAGTCAGCTCGTGTACCTGGGATGATTGAAGCCTTACTGCATATTACCACAGACCCAATGATCGGCTTGAGACGCCACAAAAAACTTTTATATTGGTTGGTTGGTTGCATGCTTGCTCTGTGGTTTTTGATTGCTTGCTTGCAAATTTTTCAATCAATGTGTAAATCTAGCTACGATTTGACCATGACCTTGTTTGGAACAGACATTTCTGTTTTGTCTCTTGCCAAACTTTGTCTTCCAGATGTTAGGTGAACGGTATTAAGTCTTCCATCCTGTAGCACAGTAAATGTTCATCCTTCATATCATCCTGACAGCTTGACAGCAATATCAAATACAAATAACTGCATAGATTGTAGTTAGTTTAAAATCTTACAAGACTAGAGCGCATGGTAGGAGCAATGGATTGTACGGGTGGTAAGTAATGAATCAGCTCTTTGCAATTAACTCAGGTGTATTTCGTTAAGTAGACCTAGAAATAGTTACGTTATTAGTAGAAAATTGCTGCCTGTTATACACCTGTTCCACCATTTAGTGGGTTTTTTTCATACAGAGCATTCACTCCAAATTGAAGAAGAATCTTTGACCTGTCATGTTCCCTATATTGGATGCCATACATGCTCTTAACAATAACCTGCTGAATGGATAGCATTTGCTTAATAACCTAAAGGTGCAGGGGTTAATGCAGACCTGTCACAATTACTCTTGTCACTATATGGCTGTCACTAGGATGAAATATTATGGGGAATTATATTCTTGTCACGATTACACTTCACATTCAGTCTCAATATTCTGCGTTCAGAGCTCTGCCAACCTGGTACTGTTGGGAATTAAATTCCCTGAATGGGCGGAATAATATTTAGAAGGAAACCAACTCTCTTTGTTGCCGACTTTAAGAAGTAGTTCCCAAACAATGCATTAACCTTGGGTAAATCAAGCATTATCTGATTGCTGTCGGGACATGAATTGCCTGTTATTTTGGAAATAGTAAATATTGATAGGTCCTACATGTCTCACAGACAGACTGACAGACCTTCTTGTGGCATATAAGCACATTGAAACTGGAGTAGTACAATTGTGAAGGATTGTAGCTCTTGAGATGGAATTGAACAAAACATGCAGTTTTAAGTGAACTACTTTTTCTTTGCAATACGAGTACGTAGGAAGCCAAGATAAAAATACTTCACAACAACCCAAGGTTTGGAACCGGTTCTGTAATATTTCTTCTGAAATATTTATTTGCCTTTGCCAACGGAGGCGCACAAGTGGAAAGAAATGAAAAGACTGAACTTGCAATGATGAATAAGAAAAGTCAGAATGAAAAGCCACAATAAGAAGAATAGCTGGATGATCTGTTGTTGCTCACACCTCTCAGACATCTTGGCCCCAACCAGGTATTTTTCTCTTGATCGTCTGGGAAAAGGGAAATTGTTGAGTTAGTCGTACATTGTGTGTTTCATGGGCCAGACATGGTTAATACAGGATAATCTCTCAATTAAGACCTTTGTAATATCACTGTTGTGCACCATGTGATTCTTGGGTGCATTTATAAAACAATCACAGAAGGACGCAGATAACGTGTACAGCCATAGCTATTATAATATTTCTACCAGTAGTACCCAAGATATTTTTTTTCTGGATTAATTTGTCATAGACCGGTATTAAACTATATATAGAACAGGATGCTGTTATTGTTGTGGAAAGTATGAATTGATATGTTTTGCACCCAACAATGCAAAAATAGTGACCGCTGTGAGAACGTCATTTCTGTTCTAACAATAGCTGAAGGGAGCAGGCAGCTGGAAGAGAGATGTAATTTTTCTATGAATATTAATGTAACACATTGTTCTTTGTGTGATTACTTGCTGATAATGCTAAATTAATATATTGTGGCCAAGCTGACATTGGAAACTTATAAAATTGGTTTGTCAGTATTATACTGTTACAAAGAAGCTAAGCAAGAGATACGTGCATGAGAGATAGACATACTGTGCAATGTTTGCATATACTTAGTCTTATTATACGCAGTATTACTGGTATCTATGACATTGACTCTGAGCTTGTGGATTCGAACCTCACTCACTGCGCCTTGTTGACCAACGATATATGAGATTGGTGTATATAGAATGCATGTTCTTTGTATTCAGAGGCTATGGTATGCCAGTTAAGGCCCCACCTTTATGGTTAATATTAACATAATTATGTTGTGGATTCCCAACTCTTAATTCATACCAGCCTTTATTCGGTGCTATATAGATGAAACTAAAAAAGAAATCCTTTTCTCCTTCAACAGCACAATTTACTACCATGCAGCAGCACCACCTATTGTATCTGTCACCTATGCACTAGAGCATCTTATGTAGCCTTCTAAAGGTAGCCTCCTACAGGCAGCTTCAAAGATTATGACAATGAAGACCTTCATGTATACCTTTTGTAAATATGACAGACTTGATATTTGTACGTTGCCATGGTTTCTCACTGGCAGACGTGTCATGACTCCCTTATGGCCTTAATGGACGCCGTTCAACTACATTCATGGAATGAATTCTGGTTCGGTAGTTTCTTTCCACTTCCAGGAAAAAATTTAGTTGATACACGGTGCTCTGGAATAGCAAATTTAGATAGCTGCGTATAAAGTCTGTCATTTGGCAAAAATAAGTGTCATTATTCGTTTTGTCAATATAACATCGTTGAACCTTTTTCATAATATCTCTTGTTATTTCTCTATTGTGCGTGAATTTTTTTACATTAACGAATCTAATCTGTAGTATCGATTAAATCAGTGTTTTTTTTTTTACCCATATTGGTGACTTAGTTGCTGCTTATTTAACAGACATATACCAAACTGCAACGCATTGCCTACCGAGTTTTCCAATTCAGAACAAAGCCTATGTGTTTAGCAAACTTCCCACTGCAAGATTGAATTGGAGAACTAATCCAGGAAATAGAAGTCCTTGTTTGTGTTCCATGAAATGTGAGCCCGTGTCTCCTTGAAAATGAAAAATTATTGACCGTTGTTTCCACAAAGACAATCTTTCCGGTGCAGAAAAGCTGCTGCTCCAATAAAATCCATTAATATGCCAGGGAGCTGTGGGCGCTAAGCGACGTTTGCTTAAGGGAAGACGTGTTTCATTACAGTCTCTTTCTGCCTCCATTATTCTCGTCTGAAGTTCTCTAATTAAAGTTGACATTTGGTAATGAGCTCGAGTCATTTAGCTTGACCACCTTTCCCAAGAATACTCCCTCAGCAGCCTGCAGCATCTTGAAAACGCCCAGCCCCTTCATCATCTTTAGGGAGGCTCTGTCTCATCAGTAGAAGGCTGTAAGCTCTGTCGTCTCACATTGAAGTAGCTCTCCATCGCCTTTGGTGGCTCAAGGGTCGCGATGGAAGCTCAAGGATGTAGCTCACAGGCTGACCTCTGGATACAGGTCCCCCATCTATAATTCAAACTTTCGTTATAAGCTATTCTCGTAACTTTCCCAGACGTACGAGTTTGTGTGCAGGTGGCCTGCGTCCTGAATTTCTGATAAGACAGTAAATCCATCGGCCTATTGAAGTGTATGCAGATGCTACCCAGTTTCACAGAGAATTGTTGGCTATATCAGTGTAGACTCATTTTCTTGTTTTTTTTTCAGATGAGAATCTGTACCCCTTTATATTTAATGGACCTATACCGAGGCATTTAGAATGTCGGCGGACGTGATGGGCCCAAAAGTGTGATGAAATCGGACGCTGAAATGGAACCCGCTCCATTTGCTGCTATGTTTCCCTGAGCCCCCCAACTGAAAGTGGTCAAGACAGAATGACAACCACAGACCAGGCTTACGAGGACGTGACAGGAGATTCCGCCCAGCATGGCTCCTCTTCCGGTGAGTAAACCAATCAGATTGCAGAGCGGAAGTCATAAGCGTGTCACTGCAGCCGAGGATGGGCGCTCTTGTAACTCTGAGGGTTACTTGTTAAGAACAGCAGATGATTTTGATGCATCTGCAGAATCTTTAAACGGTTTTTGATGAAGTAACGTGTGGTACCCTATTGTGGTCAGGTTTTTGTTTAATAGAGCTATGAATAAAAGTCTTGCACAATTAGCATTTTCCTAATAACTCTATTGTTAAGGATACATATGTTACTTTACAAAATAATTGAAAATAGTGAAATATTTCTTAAACATGAAAAAATACAGCCTGTTAGAACAAGTAACCTCATACTGACAAAATTAGGACGCCGGTGTTATATTATGGTCACCGAAGATGTCCTATTATGGTCACCTTGCTTTATGTGTGAGATGTTTTGAAACAAATGACTAAAAAAGCCTCTGATGTGAAATAGATGAACAACACTCTCAAAAGAAAGCAATTTCTTGTAGATTTAGAATCCAGCCAAGCAAAAATGTTAAGCTTTAAACCTGCAAGTTGAGAATAGAAATTTTGATGGCTGACATGGTTTTCATGCACTCGGTTTTTTTGGGTTATTTTGAATACAACATCAAACCATTACGAATGACCTTGTGAACTGAAACGACACATAAATGACCTTGCTAACTGAAAAAAAAACATCTAAAGTTTAAAAAAAAACTGCTGTTTCAGTGGTGCAACTGCTCAACAGATGAAACTAGGGAGCATTAATTGAAATTGACCATATTGGGACACTGACCATAATAGGGCCCAGCGTCAGACGTCACTGTGATATTTTTATAGGCGAGCCTCAGCCTATATGATATCTTCTATATAGGAGAGGCTTTAAAGAGAGCTTTACTTTCTCACAAGTTATGATCATATGTAGCCTATATAATTTAGAAGCAAATTTTATGATGTACCTTCTCTGTCTCCATCATTCAATTTTCATGAGCCAGAATAAAAAATATTTGTTTATAGAGCTGGTGTCTTGTGCTGTAAAGCTGGCATTCTACACTGGTAACCAGATATCAATCCTTTTTTAAAGAATTTTCTTGTGTGGCCTGTGACCTGTTGCGGGTGTGTCACTCATGATGGACAATCAGGGTCAGAGGCCTGCAATGAGTCGACTGCAGCACTGGTAACAACATTGTAAGCACACAATCTTGATGAAATTTTGTTATTAAAAGGAGCCAAAACATTATACTATGATAGTTACCAATTCAAATCACATTAGTTTTCATAGGAATGAAATAACGTAGGTAGATATTAAGCTCACTGTTTCTCAAGTGAAACAGCACAAATTGAATCTGTGCATTGCTCTTCATTTATGTTTCTGAAAGCTGATTACATTTTAGAGCCATGTACACTAATATGAATATTCCATTGTTGCAATGTATGAAACTTATTTCATGAATCTCCATCATTGTAAAAATCTGTTAAAACTCATCAATCTGCAATCTTCCCCATGTTCATCATTCGGTTTTTATATGCTACATCTCCTATAAACTTTTCTATTGACAATATTTTCTTGTTCTTTGGGCTATTTTGTAGGAGGGCTGGGTGGGGACATGGACTTTTTTTTTATATATCTCTTTCCAACGAGATAACATCTCTTTCTTAAATGATAACATCTTGTCCCAATGAAAAACTATCTTGTCCAAACGAGATAATATCTCATTCTAACGAGATAACATCTTGTCACAATGAAAAACTATCTCGTCCCAAGGAAAAACTATGTTGTCGTAACGAAAAACTATCTTGTCCAAACGAGATAACATCTTGTCACAATGAAAAACTATCTCGTCCCAAGGAAAAACTATGTTGTCGTAACGAAAAACTATCTTGTCCAAACGAGATAATATCTTGTCTCAATGAAAAAATGTCTCGTCCCAACGAAAAACTATCTTAGCCAAATGAGAACAACTTAGTTTTTCGTTAGGACAAGATACTTTATCGTTGAAACACGATATTATGTTGTTAGAACGAGATGTTATTTCGTTAGAACGAAATATTATTTCGTTCAAACAAGATAGTATCTTGTTAAAACGAGATAATATCTCGATAGAACGAGACAGTATCTCATTAGAACGATTTACTTACTCGATAGAACGATTTACTTTCTCAATTGAACGAGATATAAAAATAATGTCCATGTCCCCTCCCAGCCATAATGTTTAACTTCTGCTATTTACCTAAATTTTTAGCCCTTAAAAAAAAGTGCATCAGCACTCCAGCAAAGGGTGTACATTAGGTGTTGATGAGTTGAATTGCTTTAGCTTGTGATTGGGTATTATAACCCAATGGTTATGTGGTATATTTTTATATTCCCCACGAGTGGACAGATTGGCTAGAATTCACGAGTGGCATTAGCAACAAGTTAATTCTGAAGCCAATCTGTCCACGAGTGAGGGATAAAAAAATATACTACATATCCACTTGGGTCTTATTATTATCCAACAATTTCTTTAGTATCTTGGGTCTGTTTTGCTAAACATTGCTCGATGGCATGAGGTATAAAAAGACGCATGAATATCACTACATGACGTTACAATACAAAACTGCAATACAACGTCATCACTTCAAAACTTTCCAAGTCATTTAAATATTAATAAAGGATCTTACTAAGGATATTTACAAACCAGTTGTTAAATATTTCTTGTCAGAATTTATTTTTATAGTAGATTTGGAAAGAAAATTATTTATTATTTGGTTTTGGCCAGTTTTACCGAAGTGACAACGTTGCTTTACAACAGATTGAACAGAAAACTTCCCGTGACTTTTTTTGCTCTGGAATCAGTAATTCTGGTCCGATTTAAAAAATTAAGTTCAAACTTCGAAGCACTTAGCTGCAAATAGAGATTTTTTGTTGCTTGCTTGCCGTACATAGAAGTGTGTGGTATAAATTTTCCATCCTTTTAAGGTAAACCATGTGGTATAGATATATGTATGCCACAAAGGCTATACCACATGACTTTTCTATGTGGTATACAGGTTATTGTGGAATATAATAAATAATTATATTCTACATTAATTGCAAAGACCGTGAGTTGCCCCCTATAAGATAAAACTACCAATTCAACTCACCGAGTTATTATTACGTTCTCTTGAATTATTTGAAATGAGTTTCTTGGTGTAGCATTTTTGGCGTATTTTGAGTGTATTTTGAGTGCAAAGGCTACCAGAGAATATTGCAGCTGGTAAGAATAATTCCTCGTTTACTCCCGAGATGTCGTGCACTTCTCACGACATCTAGTGTTAAAAGGGAGCATTACTATCTTCTTAGTAATGCTGGGACACAGGGAATATCCTTGTATACGATGCATATAAGCTCATATGTGTTTATCAAAGATGGACTTAATACTCTAGAGAGTTTGTATATGTTACATATGAGTCAACAAAAATATAACTGATTTGAGGCTATTTATTCATAGGTGCATTTTAACCTTTGCAATATTAACATATAGTTACTGCTATGGTCTATACATGTATTGATTTATGCATGCATGTCGTTGCTTATTTGCCCTAACATTGTCCTTGACCTTGTTTTGGAGCATCTACTAGCCATCTAGTCTGAATAATTTTGAGGAAGTAGCATCGATAATTCCTTGAGATTGACTGAAGCAATACAAATTTAATTTAGTTGCATTGCTTATATTTCAGACTAAACTAAGACCAAAATCTCAGCCCAATCTGATTTACGCATTGTGGCCTCGTGGTACACAGCTGGGATAGTTAGGATGGCAGGTGTTCTTTATGATGGTGCGAAATTGAAAAACGTGTGTAAATAACTGTGAATGTGTCTGGCTGCTGTTTAATTTATATCCGGTTGGTGGACGTTATTGTAAACTCATTCGTCATTAAAATGAGTCCGTTTTTATGGTGTTTGATCAGGTATGCCCTTTAACCAACAGTTTCCTTTCAAATGTTTCTAATTTGGTGTATTCAGATCGACTAGAGGATAAATCAACTCGGTTTTCCTGTTTACGTTATGCATAAAAGCTTTTGGTTCCTGGAAGCGAATGGCGCAGTTTGTTTGATATTTGATTGGACTTAAAATCCTACGTTCAAGCTGGTAACTTTCAAGTGGTGTGATAAAAAGGTCATGTAATGGGATAAACAATCAGCGTTGTGTGTGATAAACGAATTAGCATTCCAGTTTATCCAGCTATGTTAAAAGGAGTGCTACAATAAGCCTACAAGGTCTGGCTCCTGTAAGCTGCAGTCCAAGGGGACCAATATCAGTGAGCAGGATGCAGGGTTGGTGGCAGTTGAGTGCCACCTAGCGTTTGGCTGAACTGCAAGGAGAGATTTGAGCGGGAAGGAGAGGAAAGGAGCGGTAGCGCGTGGTGGCTGGCAGGGCTCACTAGGGCTGGGTCTATTGTCATGCTGCAAGCCACACCTGGGAACTGGTACACAACTGCTGGCTTCTGAGGATTGTATAGCATCATGCCTTCTGTTCTTTTCAACTGTTTGCTGTCATTCTGCTAGTTTTCTTCTTTTATGTACAATGGGGATTTACCTGAGCAGACCCACCCACAAAGGCTACAAACCAGGTATGTACGGCCTTGCTGTGTTATCTACCAATAGAAGGAATGGTGTTGTCAATGATATACGATACTTTCCTGTAGAACAGAGAATTGACAGGTGATGACTTGTTATTAGCACCATTGAGATTTTGATTGACTGCTGTGTCTTTCTTTTGTAGGGCATGTAGGATGACAATGGTTTTGCCCTGTCAGCAATATGAACAGTATGTGCTGTTTGTACGAGGATCCAGTAGCAAAGCTAGGATTAAGTAGATTACACACTGTCATATTGATCGGTTTCTACTGTTGATTTTTCATCATCGATTGGAGTTAGAATTAGGACTTGTCAGAGTGTGATTGAAGCAGAGGCTGCTAATGATCATTTTAATTTACACCATGTTCCAGGCCATCCAGACACTGATTGATTTCACGCAGCCAAGTTAGTCGAAGCGTAAATTAAATTGCTCTGATTGAGTTGCATTTGACAAATGATATTGACGCCTGCAATAGCTGCCAGGTTCTGAGCCTGCTGCTGTGGGGAAAAAAGAAAAAAAAAAGGACATAAAGAAAGCTGTCGTCTTTCGTGGGCAAAGTGACTCGTTAGCACTTGGCAAATGCAGGTTATGAAATATGGCTCCAGCAGCAGTAATAGAGAACGTGAGGTTTCTAGATGGGGTGGCACACTCTGCAGTATCCAGGACCCACTTGGCTTTGTGGCTGACTTAGCCCCCTAAAACGCTCGGGTCGTCCCAATCTCTGGGCTGGGATCAGTCAAGCGAAGGCAAACACAGCAGGGTGCATTGATCCCTCTCCATAAATCCGTCTCCCTGCTCTTTTTACCCCGCCCTTCGTCTTTTTTATAGGAACCCCAGATAATAGGTCGTGTTGGGGCAGCCTTCCTCTTTTTCTGTCATGGGATGATCGCCTGATGCAGCTTATTGGATTAAGACTTCTATCCCTGACTGACAACTAGTAATCCCCTGCCTCCCAGCAATAGTCTGCTATGAAACCCTGCAATTGTCAGAGGATTTTGCCGTTGTTTCTATTTCCATTTAGGTCATGGACAATGAATTGAGTCCTGCTCTTGACCATCGCTCAGTAACATCGTTTAAACTAGCTTGTGTCATAAAAATCTGCACTAACATGATAGTCCATCGTGTTGCTGTTCAAAGCATGATATGGGCCCAAGTCTTACCACTTCAAAAAATCCATTTGAAGGAGACTTTATATTGACCTTGCTTCCTGCAACCAGGCCTACAAAGCCCACCTGGGGCAGTCCACTAATTGGCGTAAGAGATTAGAGGGCACGTAAGCCAAGCAAGTCTGCGCCAGTTTGGGTGTTCACTATCTCAAAGATAGAGTCGAATATAACCTCGTTTAAATTGTACTACAATTTAAAAGACCTCTGAGTTATGGCCCATAATCGGTTCTTGCCAGTGAGACCTATTTTTCATTGAAGCCACAAAGGTTTGAACCAAGAGTAGTATTGATGGTTAAGGTTTTTTTACCCTCGGCAAAAACATTCGTCGAAAGTATTGTAGTTACTTCGGTCAAAAGTTGTCCGTATGACAGGCGGGTGGGTGGTCGGGATGACAGGCGGGCCTCGTTTCCGGGGCCTAACTCCAATACAACATAACACTATTGTATGTACATTGAAATTATTTGATATTTAATTAGCCTTTTTGGGCTAGTTGTGCCCTTCATTCACATGTCTCACCTTTTTAACTTTAAAAATCTAAATCATAGTACTTTCACCCACTAAATTTCATTTCGACATTTATTTCACAGGTGTTTCATAATAATGGAAAATATGAAAACAATTTGGAAAATTATGTTGCTTGCTACATTCCCCAAACCCTGATACGCTATGTTGCAATGATATCCATACAACTTTGAAGAATTAAAGTTTATATATTTTATATTTGTTTAAAGATTTTATATATATTGTATATAAGACATATAATGATGGGGAAAATGTGGAAAATTCATATTTTCCCTGACCGTTACATCAACTACTATTATACAATCATACATAGAATATAGTTGTATAAATGTCTAAATAATATTACTTTAACTTTTAAAAATTTGAATTTGACATTTATATCATTCTTTTTCATAATAACGGAAAATATGGAAAATGCTTAAATTGTGTATACCATGGTACTGTGCGTTTACAATGACATCCATAAATGTTTTGAGAAATAATGTGTATATATAGACCTGTTTGTTTTACAATTTTCTAACCTTATTGTCATACTCTTTGTATGTTATAAATAATATTTATGAAAAAATACCTAAATAATTGACAAAAATATGATAATTTGCCCATTTGTTAACTATCTAAAAGCCTATCTATGCGATGGTACACTTTAAAGTTATATTGCAATACATTCTTCATTTTGGACCCATAAAACAGGTGAAAAGTCTACATTCTACTGTCAAAATTTTACACTTAGGCCAATGTTCATTATTTAATTTTCTCAAATTTGCTGAGCGTATACTGTTGCAGCAGCTTATGTTTGTACTCGTAAACACTGGCTGGGTGCATTTGAAACTAATAATGCTGCGGTGAAAGGGTATGCTTTATTCACACCGTGTACAGTATGTAGGCAATATAGAGGTTATTGTAAAGTGTGACAATATGGAAGGTTTTTGTATTCATTTTGTACGAAAACTGAAACCTGAAGAGCATAGGATGCGGGTTGGCAACCAATTGCTTTGAACCGATCTTGCATAAATCAAATTACATTTATTCAGTTAGCGATTATGAATTGGCAGTGCCTTGTAAATGCTCGCTGTGTCACTTGCCTGGCTGCTGACATGGGCTGGGGAGTGGGTTAGAGGAGATCACAAAGCTGCTTTGCTCTATCACTGCGAAAGTCTGAGCATGATTTATCGACAGTTAATAGGCGCACGGCCACCTGGGCTACGTCAATATCTCTAAATAAGTAATGTCATGATTGATTGCTATCCTAGTGATGAGCACTATGTGTCGTGGTGTGATGACCTATCCTGACCCTTGCTGACCATGGTGAATAAATCAAGATAGTAAGAGCACTGCTACAAATGAAAAGTTTTCCACTTTATAACGCATCACATAATTCTCGCAATGAGCTGTTTTATGTCAGTTTTATGTGAAACTTTGAAAGTTGTAAAATCTGTTCTAATTGTGGCAACTTTTAATTTGTCTCTGCTAAAAATCATGGAGATTTACATGGCGCCGCCAACTGGGAGAACAAACTGATGCTTCATTTATTAAATTTTTTTCACAAATCATTCATTCTTTCATGCTACTGGCAATTTTCTGAATTATGGCTGGTGTAAATGCTTAATTGACGAGTGCACGTGCACTCCCATGCTTTTGCCTCGTAGAACAAGTTACTTGTTTTCACAACATAAACCACCTACAGAAGCATTTGACAAATGTCAGATTGCACCAGAAGGGTGGATGGCCAGACCAGAGAAGCCTGCATAGACAAAATGATGCAGACAGGTACAAGACTCAAGAGCAGCCTCAGCAGCTCAGAATGGCACAGGAGGAATGGGTTTGTGACATAGTGATGCAAATGAAGATTTGTTCCTTTGAAGGCTAGACAACCCAAGGGTTGAGGGCGTGTGGGGCCCATGTAAGACCATAATGGACACTTTGTCAAGGGAATGTTTTTTTTTCTTTGCCGGAGCAATTTAGTGTATGCTAGGGCGAGGCTCGTCGAAGTGCTTCTCTATATGGTGTATACCAATGTCTGTTATTGTATCTAAGCAGGGGTCTGTGGTCTGCAATCGTGCATTATGATGCATACATTGTCACGACTGGTCATGTATACTGATGGCTTGGCTTATTGATGGATCTGCCATTGACCGCCTGGCGTTTATTGATGGCGTGTCCTTCCATAACTGCAGAGGGAGCTACCGGAAGTGACCGTCACAAAGGATGCTGTGAAATGGGCTTAGGTCAGTCGGCTCCACACGGTGGCTTGGGCGTGATGTCCACGGACGATTCTGGTCTAAGCTAAAGCACGTGGTCTCTTTTGGTCTCCCTTGGCATGCTAAGGTCTTTCTCATGGCATCCCTTGGTCTCCTCTATTCCTCCCTTGGATTCCCCCCTTGGAATCCTCCCACGGCATCCTCTGGCATCCCTGCTGCTCTGGCCACTGAAGGAGTCTTCTACGCTCCAGCGGACTTTGAGAGGCAACCAGTTGAAGGCTACTCAATTTACTAATGCAGGCTTTTGATGTGCTGCAGAGCGCGTTAATTCCCAGCCATAAAGAAACGTCCATCTGTTGCATCTTCCCCGCTATTCTTATTGTTAATGTAATACGAGACTGCAAATCTGCCAAAGGTTCAATGTGGTGTCAGTCTCATTGCCATGGCCTTACCTGTCCTAATTAGCCCAGCAGGTGCAGAAATACAGGACGTAAAGCCCTAATCCACCACCACCACCACCACCATCAATGTGGTGTCAGAGACGATGGTGGATTAAAATGACCCCAAAGGGATAATGGGCCAAGAGATGAGAGCAGCCAGACAAAAACGGTCGGTGATAACTATACATGTATGCTGGAGTCTGGAACTTAAAAGCATATGGTGTTCCATGTCCTTATAATTCTTTCTTGATGATAAAGTGCGAGCTCACATCGGAACCAAATTTCCCTCTGGCCATGCATGTTTATGTAAGGGTAAATATTAGCAATGCAGTTGCATGGTTATGTTGTATTATGCACATATTATATGCATTGGAGATTTGGCATTTACATATATATTGTTATCTGTGTAGTTGTGTCAGCTAGAAAGAAAAATAGTCCAACCGTCTAATACTGTGTTTTCTAAACAGGCAAAAAAAATATGCTAGAATAACCAAGTGATGGTTGTCATTGGTAGCTACTTGCATTGTAAATCTGCATTCTGGTAACCGGAAGTGCAATTCCGCTCTCCAAGATTCTGGAATACATCGCAATAGTCAGACAGAAGGAAAAAGGGAGAGCTTCTTGTATCAATTATAATTTCGTTTTGAGGCAGGCTAGTGTGGATGGCTGTGCTTGGGGCAGCCCTCATTAAATTGCATTTATATTATGCTAAGAGGATGGTGCTTGATTTGAGTGATGGGGTGAGTGCGTGCTGTGGGCTCCCAGCCTCCCCTTCTTTCCTCAATCCCTGTGATTAACCTGCGTTTAGTGGTCTGTTCATTTATCTGACTGACGGAAAACACAGGCCCAGCTGCCTTTAATGAACCTGCCCCGCCCTGATCCGGCCTGATGCCTGGGGCTTTTAATCTGACCTGACCTTGGACTTAACGCTCCCTCACTATCGCTGGGAATACGAAAATGATAATTGGATTGCCATGACTGGATAACTCAGCCCAATGGCTATTGTACTGAATGTAGATGACCGTTTTAAGGTAATTTGGTGCGGTATACCGTGGAAGGAAACTTTCTAAGTAGGAAAGATGAGTTTTCTTTGCAAAAATGCATTTGGTGTCATTTGAAACGTACGCAATTGACATTCGAAAGTAAAGTGATATGTTGGTATAAGAAGTTTCTGGACAATACAGCGATTTCCAGATATGTTCTGTAGCAACAAATTATTCTCGGATATATATAAAAAATAGTCTTGTAACAATGTATTCTTATGAAAGTTTCTTGCAGAAATATTGAAGACGAAAGATGATTTAGAAAGTTGTGGCGAAGTTGTCTCTGCCATAATGACATCATCATACGTTGGTTCTTTATGCAAAGTGGAATCAGGGTTGTCAATTTTGGGGCGGGAATTGCTCGTTGCCTTGTAAACCAAGATAAAGCATAAGAGAGGCACGGACAGAAGAAAGCAGTGATTTTATCAATGTTCTTGGGCATTGGATGGGTCCTGCTGGGAACTGGCTGTAATGTCTTGGCAGCAATGCCGGAGTTCAATTCAGGTCTTCGTGATAAGAGACAGCCATAATAACAGCTTCTGGGAAGTCGATCAATTATGCATCGCGCCGAGCCCTTAACACAAGCAGATTATGACGTCAGAACTTCTTGTGTGACTTGCAGTGTCAGCCAAAACGGTCCAGACTTCTTAGAAAGGTGAGAGTTCTTGCCACAGTCTTCATTCACTTGTGCACCGAGTGACTGAGTCGTAAGTGTTCTTGCTTCATCTGTGGTACCTGCTTGTGTGGGTGTTAATGAAAATACTAATTTGGTCCTATTTTTGTATTTTGGCGAAGTATTGCTCCGGGCTAATGACGTCATATGTGTGGCTCTTGGTGGATTCAACATTGTTTGGTATCTCGCCCATAAAAACAGCCTGACTCCAACCAGCCATCCGATAAAGATTAAAGTCTCATTAGCCCATTGGCTGAGCATTTACATATTTCTAAAGTCTGTAACAAGAAAACATACACATGTTACTAATCGGTATCCACGTTATTTAACTGCTCTTTTTGGTAACTGGGCAGTGAACTTGACTGACCTGGTAATGTGTAGCCAATAATCTACGTTTAGTGTAACATTTTCTTATGTGTTTAATACTAGATGTATCTGTCTACCTTTTTACTTTTAATTTTCCACTTTGCCCATATGCATGTTGTGACTTTGCTGGGTCAACACTGCAAACCCTGAAATTACACAATATATATTTTTTACCTAATGGGTCTCTTACCTTTAACCCCATACCTTGCAGCAGCACATGAGGAAGTTTTTCGAGCGGATATTAGATTTGTGTGGGATCCATTTTTAATCTTACTCCTGTTGCTTGTGCCCAGACAGGAAATTAGTTTAACAGAGAGATAAATTATATTCCGAAGTATCTAATATGCTGCGCTCCTTATAATAAGTCACAAGATCCACGTCTAGCATTCCTATTAAGTCGTGTGCCAAATTAGACCCTTGAAGTTCTCTACCATTTATGCTTTACCCTGCAGCCATTTTAATGACTCATTGATAAGGCCACCTCGATATTAAGAACCCCTTGGTTTTAACTAAGGACGACCTTGAACTAGAAAGTCGACTGACTACTTATGAAGGTTCTGTTTCATTTAATGCTTGCGATTATGATGGTTTGATACTAGTATCATTCAGCACAAAATGTATACGATGGTGAATGAATATCTCCGTTGTAACATGAAAAAGTTTCTGTTGATAGTTTACTTTATATTTTTGACAACAAAGAAGTAATGAACCAAGCTAAGCTTATAATCTGACGTGAATGGAAACCTTCTGATTTTGCTAGTGGAAATGGGATTAAAACGTAGATGCAGTTTGTGGTGTCACCTACTCACATCAAGCAGAAATTCTAACACATCTAATTGCAGTAGTTTATACTTGAGGCGTTTAATCAATAGTTACATTGCTATATCATTATCCGTTCTATAGACCATTGCTGAACATGAAAGGGCTGTGACTGTGAGGAATAATAGTGTTGCTGAGTAGTGTTGTGAGGCAAATACATGCCATGTCAGGAGGCTACACTTATCTCTGCAGTTCGGTTTTTCTGTTGTTATGTTGCTCTGTTGTAAAAGCCTGAAAATTAGTGAGCACTCTTGTAACTCTGTTAACTTATGAAAAACGTAAAATTCTAACCTATGTAAATAATTGATAAAGATGTGTAACTGCTCTATCAACTACTTATGTATATGCAAAAATAATGTTGTAAGAAGGATTGTCTTGTCATTGTCTTTTGTTGTCTACTGTGTCTCGAAATGTATTTTGTAAATGCGTGATAAAAATCAAAAATCAAATATATAAATAAAACTTGACACTTTTCATGTACTACGGAAGTTCACGTAGTCATTTACCAAGTTATTTCAGGTAATTTTAGTGTTCAATTTGCCTTTCTTTGGGGGATTTACCATAGCCAAATACAATTGGCAGTTTTGGAGTCAGGTTATTGACTTCATTCCCCTCTGCAGCTTGGCCTGACCCCAGGCAAAGACAATATCCGCCTCGTGAAAAGGTGACCAATGAAATCTTATCCTAGGATCAACTGGGAATGGGATATCGATGCACATTTTGATACAACTCAGAACCTGGACTTCTCAAAGTCTTTTGCATGCAGCATTGCAGCCTGCTTCTGTTATATCGACTGGAATGGGAGGAAAACTATGACGCCCAGCTAAAGAAAGGGTTTAATTAAGGGTCACGAAAAGGTATTTAGCTGGAGACAATTCCATAACACTTGGCATCGATTTCCTGCCACATTTTGCATTGTGCTCGTTTTCATTCTGACAGCAGCTTTCGCCTGGTATGATTACCAGGCTTCTGAGCACGTTTGACGATTGTATTCCTAAATATTCTGTTGGTCTGGGCTGACTAGGAGGCCTCTCAAACGTTTTCAATGTTGCCAGTTCTCTTTCCATATAACAAAAGGTGCTGCCACCTTTGAAAACCCCAGACTCAACAGGACTTGAATGGCTTTTACAATTGTTTTATGAAAGTACAATTTTTCGTCAACTCCAAAGCTGCCTTAAGGGCGAGCACTCAATTATAATCTCCTTTGATGTCTGAATCGATGGTTTAACAAGGCTTGAAATGTTGAAAGAAAATGTGCAGCTGATTAAATGTCTAGAAGTTAAAAATGTTGATATGTCCAGCCACGCGGCAGTTACTCTGCGAATGCAAAGAAAATTCAATGTTGTGTGCAAAAAAAATTGACACGATTATTTAAACTTACTCTTAATTTTTTTTCCTATTTCTTTTTGCAACATACACTCCATTATGAGGCCACTGGGCTATATGATTCCTTAGACAAGAGCTAGGTTAAGTGACACCTGTGTCATCAGACGCGTCAATACAGGGGGGATGGGGGGAACCTTTTTGGGAAGTGGGGTAATCAATGCAATCACCCCCTTTCCCCCTGAAATTCACCAAATAAAATTTACATTTTTTCAACACTAATGTTTTAGGACATCTGAGCAGTGTTGTAAACCTTAAATTACCCTTCAGCATATGTCTAACCACCAAAAAAAAAAGGAATAAAAAATAGTTGGGCGTCAAAGATCCACCATTTACTTAACCTCTTGACAAGTGTCTGTGTTGACCACGGGCATGCACATCTACGAGGAAAAGATTCAGTGCGACAGACAAAGGAAGCCTGCACCCCCACCCCCCTTCAAGAGAAATTGACGCCCTTATGTGTTATCATTACGTTTTTTTAATGGAACACTCAAAACAAACAGTGACACACAAGAGTGACTGAGAGACTCTTATGCATCTGCAGGAGACATTGCTCACAAACATGAAAAAAAGAAACTTTCCTCACAAACATGAAAAAAAGAGACTTTTCTCACAAACATGAAAAAAAAAGAGACTTTGCTACATGCCCTGACTGACGAAAGTCGTCTCTCTCTATAGTCCTCTATATCTACTTCAACAAGCCTCAAGCACTTTTTGGTTTGCCGAGAAGTGTTACGAATCTCTTGTTCAAGTGAAGTATATGATGTCTGTGATGAGACTGCAAGACGAGAAAATGTAAGCTTTGTGCAAGAGGATTGACAAATGTGCAGGGACTGATTGCGTGTATACAAGATACTGACCACCAAGAAGGCAAAACTGTGGGAACGCGTTTGTCTTGATGTATTGATTCAGTGTCTTGGGGGAGCCCTCCTTTCAGTCCCTCTTATTCAGTAACATCCCAGGTCTTCACTGACTCTTCAGTCGCCTAATGACACCTATAGGCACTGTGTCTCTTTCCTCAGATGCCAATCGTATCGTAAATAACACAAAGCTTAGAATTCCTCTGGGATTCGAGTGGTCTGTCAAGATATACAAAACGAACTACCGTGTCCCACACTTCGTCTCCCTTACAGACCAATCTGATGCAGTCGAATATTGAAGCCCTTCCTCTTCTACTGTATCTTGTATTCTTGGTTATACTACCCAGGCGCCATGCTCAAATGTACTGCTTTATGTATTGAACCAATACCAGCCATGATGTCTGAAAAATGACATGCTGTATGCCTTGGCAACATGTAACAGAAACTTCGCCAGGGAGGCTGAAGTAATATCTCAACATTCATCCAATTCAGAATCATTAGTTGTTCTTCTGTGCAATAGTGTGCAATAGTGTCAAGATATCTTCTACCTTTGTCTTTCGCTTTAGTTGCATCTAGTGACATCAAATGGCTGCTCTGTCCATGCAATGTCTCTGGCAACTAGATTAATTGCACAGTGTACCAGTGTATCGCACTTGCTGTTGCATTTGATGTCCGTGTTTTTTCCATGAATTTGACAGTATGTTTTTGCAGCCATATCGAAACAGCAATCTGCATGAATCCCCACCGAAGTCCTCTAACAGGACATATATATGTTTCACGAACAATGATTACAAACAGCCTCTGCTTGTTTGTGTATACTTTGAAATCCGGCTACATAACAATCATTAAATTCTTTCGCTTGGTGTGTTTCTGCTGTGCGACATCAACAGCAACTGTTGCTTGATGTCATAAAATTATGGATGCTGCTATGCACTCTTATGTTTCACTCAGGCCTTGGACATGTACGATTCGTTGCATTTAAGATGTTCTCTTGGAGTTGCATGCTGACATGTCATGACAATAAAATAACATGATCGTTGCCCTGATTTCCAAGAACATGTCTAAAGACAAATGGAGGTAATTTCGACAAAAGGGGATCAGATAACACCAGAGAGACATCACAAATGGAGCTGCTACAGTTCAAGAAATCTCCTTGTAATGGACTTTTATTCTGCTCCTAATTAGCAGAACTCCGTTTCAGTCTGTTATTGTAGCCTTAGAAAAACTTCATCTAGACATACTTTTAAAAAGAATGACATGTCTCTTGGTAATCCCCCTTAATCCCTTCTCTAGTGTGCCCATCCATAACTCTAGTCTACTTTTCTCAGCTATCTGCATCTGCCTCACAAGACAGGATCACTCCTCCATATTTAGGCATTTAGTTCAAGATGGTAATTTCCTGATTTAATGCGCAGCGGCCAGAGTTGCCTGTTTGATGAGTGTTGGGATTATTGATGAGAATAAAAACAAAGACTCTCGGAGCTGCTGGTATGCCTAGAGCGCAAAATATTGGCAACGCAAAAACTCAAAACCAACCAGACAAGGTATTAGGTGGAGCGCATGAATTGACTCAATTTCAAGTTGGCCTATCTTTATGTCCTATACTCATTGATCCTTTGTATCATTAATTGGTTGATTAAATTTTTATCTTTCTCAAGGGATTATATTGTTTTGCATGTAACTGGTTACAGTCAGCAACTACTGGATCCAGTCTTGACCAGTTTAGTTAGTAGTCTGAATCAAATTACTATTTGTCGTGCAGAAGGTATTTTATGTTAAGCATTTATTGAAACTAATAGTGTTGGCCATCTTTTTGCGTTGTTGCGGTTCATAAAACACACTATTATCTGATGGCTGCAAGCTTGACATGCTTAGTTACACAAGGCTTGGTTATCTGATTTATTGGGACCTGTTTGTTAGGTTTTAAAAGCCTCCTTAGTTTGTCAGCATTGTACAAAACGATAATAATTGTGATGAACATTGTGATCATGTTCTAATAGAACAAAGTTTGTCCTGGTACATTGGATGTATTGGCTGAATGAATGAATGGTTTGTTCAGCTAATAGTGAAAAGATATTTTGATGACGATGTCAAGTCTGACTTCATAATCTGAGTGTTTGAAGAGGTTCGTGTCTATTGGCCAATATTTCCTGGTCCGACGTTATTGTGTGGCTAATGTTGAGCCTGCCATTTAAATCAATTCCCCGTAGACAGTGATGTGAGAGGGATGCTGGGAGTGATGCTAAGGCTTTGTGTGGATGACAAGGGGGGTGAAGCTGCTGAACCTGAGCGTAATAAACCATTCTTTCGAGCGTTATACATTAACAAACGATCTGGTGCACGTTTGCTTCAAGTGGGGATCGATAAAAGAGAGGAAACCCTGCTTGTGCGCCCGGGACAGAGCACAGCCTACTGAGGGCACAGTAGACGGGGCTCGGTGCGCTGGGAATGATGGATTAAAAGGCCCTAAAACAGCGCCTGATCACGAAAATAATCGGCCAATGGAACGGGCGCTTGATATGATGAAAGGCTAGTTGAGAACCTGGTGTCGTTTACCAAGATAGCAGGTCGTTTCCACCCCATGGAATATTTATCAGTGAGCAGGGGGGCTCTATGATGCATAGATGCAGAGTACGGAGGAAACTGCTGATGGTGGGACGAGGTTCCGTGATTGTGGAAAGAACCTGCATGGCGGCAGTGGGGTCCTTGGCTCCTTTTGGTGTCTCTTTCATCTGCAACACTTGTCTCCTTTCATCTCCTGTGGCCTCCAAGTTGGCCTCGCTCGACGTGTTAAGTGCAGACACACAAAGCTGTGACTTGTTGTTATCCGCAGCTGTACTTGTTACCTGCTCACATTGACTTTCTTTGTTAAATTGCTGACCGCTTTCTTTGCTTCGTGATGGGTTTCTTTGGTGTTAAGATACAATGCTGTCAATTCTGGACTGTCAGGTGCTTTTGAAAATCTTTTGTTTCATTTTGTGTCTCAGTCTGTCTTTTGGTCGTACTGTTTACTTGCCACTATCATGAATGACCAACTTAATTGAGCCCGCTATCTTCCAGTGTTTTTTTGGTTTTTTCCTGTAATGGGCGTGGTACTGGACCACTAGGTCACTGGGTTGCGTTTCTCATGGAAGCCATAAAAAGTGTGTGTGCTGCTGAATGATTACCTTGGGTTGAGTTGGTGAGGGCCTTGCCTGAAATCCGAGAGTGTTATCACAGTTTGATTATAGCAAGATTAGCCTTACACGCAAGAACATGAGAACAGAGTTTAATGGGCTAATTGCCAATTAAGCGTGCTGCTAAAAAAACTCTGATAGCAAGAGATGAATGAATGTTCTCAGAATTAAGATTAATACACCTGCAGGTTGAATCTTGAGTGAAATTAAATATCCAGGTTTAATTAATGCAATCTAATTTTTGATCAGATAGTGACGTTGGATCTGATTGTAAACAGATGCCTCATCTCCCCTTTGCACAACAATTTTGAGAAACTAACATTGTAATAATATTCATAGATTGATGATTAACATGAAGGAAAATCTTATTGTCATTTGAGACGAAACTTGCATATATGCATAAATATTTATGTACAACATTTTTGCTCATGCTCATTCAGTTAATGCTTTGACACATTAATAATCTCGCATCTTTTTAGTCAGCTGTGCCATTGTCTGCCTAATGACTAAGACTCTGCTTGCACATTGCACTTTTTTTCGATTTACGCTTGATTTCCTTCCTTTCCAATTTGTTTCGGTGACGAATTTTTCATGTCTGATGTTTTTTGTGTTGTGAGGAATTCATTTTGTTCTGGAGGTCGCCTCTGCAAAGATGTATTGGAAGTGGCAGATAGATCGATACAGAGTGAGGGAAACACAGGGGTGGTGGCCTGCCATTTGTGACACCAACAGACTGCTTTCAACCTTCTGCTGCTTTCAACCTTCTACTGCCAGCCTTTTAAGGGTCTCTAATGAATTCTCTGCAGAGACAAGTTTCAAACAACTGTGCCTTTCTGTTGGTCTTTGAGGGCTGTCAGAAGTTGGTAAAGACACACTTCAGTGAGAAGATATAGTGGGGAAATGTCAGTTATCATAGTACAATTTTATTTTAGTGTCGTTTCAAACCACGGCAAACTAATAAAAATACAATAAATCTAATAAGACTAAAAATTATTTAATAGATATAGCACACTCATGTTTGGTGTTTGTGGCTGTTGCTGTTAGGAAAATAGGACAAGTTTCAATTTAGGCCATAGAATTCTACTGAGCATCATGTTTACAGAATCCAATCAATGGCTGTAAAACCCTCATGATGTCACGAATGGTGTTATGAACCATTATTACAACAATAATTTTTTTTTTATGCAAACATTTGGCAGTAAAATTTAAGGCATTGTTGTTTATTTAATTATTTATAAACATATTACAGGGTGACAAGTTCAGACAATAAAACCTGTTTTTCAACACGGCCGTTATAACATAAAATTTACAAGTGTAAAAAAACTAAAACTAATAATTAAAAGCTAATATACAGCGCCCATATAAAAACATTTGGCCGTGCTCTTAACAATGGTCCGTTACATGAAAATTAATTCTTGGTTTCATCAACTTTAACAATTGTTATACTACTAATAGATAATTATATTGTAAAAACCCATGAAGTATTCTTAAATAAATGTTTTTTAATATTTGTGATCTTATTCATTTTGGGGGTTCACTGTATTCGCAAGTATGCAATTGCTTGGTACTAAAGAAATCAGTTGTTCAGAATCTGCAATGATGTCATTTGTGTAGAATTACATGTGAATAGCATCGCCAGCACAAAGTCAGATCAAGCATACCCCACTGATTGGCATGCTAATAAGGCCAGGGATATGTCAGATGAAGTCATGCGGCTCTTCCGTGTTGGAAGTAAAATAGTCTGATGGTCACTCATCATCCTGAGTGCCAGTTCCTAATTGCCCATTAAGTGTTACCCAACTTCGTCATCAGCTGCTGGATTGGCCATAACTTTGTCATCAGATTAACTGATGCTTGCTCAGCTGCAGATGTGCAAGTGTGGTGGCTTATATTGGCATTATATATAGTATTTTTGTTCTTCAGATTTTTGCCTCCCAGAGCTTCCGAAATGAAGCATGATTGGAGGCATTAGAGACCCGAGGTCTTTGGAAATGAAGTGGCCCTTAGTGCGTTAGCTCATTTGCATGACAAGGAGTTGAATTAAAAGCTCAGAAAAGAAATTTTTATTCAAGTAGGGCGAATCATTTCCACTTAGGCTTGAGTGAAACGTATATATGATCCAAGTGCGTGATTGCGTCGTGTGTAGCTAAGGACAGAATCGTAAGAGATGCTTAACATGAACACTGAAATTCTTTATGTTAAAATGTATTAATGTATTGTAATGTTGTCTAGACTGGCTATCTCCGACCGTAGACAATATTATGTGATGGGACAATTCCGGACTAAAAACTAGGTCATTATCACGTATGGCATATGATAATAATTCATTAGCTATATGGACAGTCATGCCAGACACCACCATCAAGTTATCAAAAAGGTGAACTACTCTTGCTCACCTGAAAACAAAAACAAAAAAGGGAAAAAAAACACTTTACTACTTGGTGCAGTGCGAGCTAGGCATAAGGTGAGCTCAGGGAAAGCAAGACTGTGGATTGTACTGAGTTCTATGTTGGCCACTGGGGTTCGATGTCTTCGCCCACAGTTTTGCCCATAAATAGCCAAACTATACCTATCCAAGATTGCCACATTATGACCTTCGAAACGACAGCATGTGAATCTCATATAGGATCACACCATGCCACTATTAAGGTCATACTCAGGTATTGATCATCATGCAGTCAATAATAATTATATAGTCGTAACTTGATTGGATCTCTCTGAACCATTCAGGTTGGCACCTCGATAGCGGCAAAAAATTGCCTTAGAGGTGCCATCCTGCACCATGTAAATTAACATTTCATGGAGAAAAAAAAAGTCTTGGGTCTTCAGTCTTCAGTGATTATAACTGCAATAACTCCGTAGAATAGTCTTCAAAACCTTTCTTCTTTATCCGTGGCATCATGAGGGTTTCTCAGCCACTGATTGGTCAATTCTGATGCTCAGCAGAATGTCTAATATCATGCACAGTGTGATGTAACACCCTTTACTCAGTATTCATATTTATAATTGAAGTTTCTTATGTTCCTGTGGGAAATCATGAAATTCGTGCAAACGCATGACAAAACTGAACTCATGTTATCAGAATCAAGTAGAAATTGAAGAATTATTCCACATAATCCACACAGGCCTAATTAATATAAGAATTGTAATTTGCCGACTCTTCATTTACAGTATGAAAGTCAAGAGCCTAAAACCAGTGATCTCTGGTTGGGCGAAAGAGAAAGAAACATGCTTCACGTTCTGACCTTTGACAGCTGAGATTAACAACTGCAAGGTTTCCTTCCGCGAGACCTCATTACCGGAGAGCGATCGACAAATGCCTCTGGAAGCTGAAGCTCATTGCGCTTGCGCACTCTTGCCACTAAGATCCTTATTTGAGGTATTTTAGGATTTGGGTCTTAGAGAATGCGGAGATATGGCTATCTATAAAGGTTATGTCTGCCGGGCTCATGGCTTGGCCTTAACAGTATCATATACCTCAAACTTTTCCATATTTGCAAAAGAGAGGCTGACAAATGTAACAACAAATCTGTTATTACGCGGAGATATATCTATTGTAAAAGCACACAATTCAACGAAGGAAATAAATTGGGTGGATAGAATTTCTTTGTCTTTCGAATAAGGATAACTTACCTGTCTTGCTGTTTCATGCACTGATTTTCTTTTTAAAGTTTAAAAACTTCTTAGATACAAGAAAGGATTGCGTGACCCAAACCTCATTAACAAACCGTTTGTTTCTTTTTCTCGTTGTGAAGTTTGCAAAGAAATGGTACTATTTAGGTATCAGCAGGTTCTGACCCAATGGTGCAAAATGTGATTCAGATTTTCAGATTTTTTATTTTGTGAAAAGACCTTTGAGTAAGAATGACCATCATGGACGACCTGTGCTGCAAAGCCAATAGTACAAACAGTACATGTTGAGGATGCTCAAGACGGTTTTTCTTTCTTTTTTTTTTCTTACAGCGTCTCCACTATATTTCTTATCACGTTCATTGAACTGTTTTTCTACGTATTCCTTTGAACAAGTCAAGATTAACTGTGTCCATGGCATTCCTTGTGGAAGGCCATTAACCAACGGGACTGGCACTGACACCCTAATGGAAGGGGATCTGCTTGAGACAGCCAGTCTCCAGATGTAGTTAACCTTTAAAGGTCATAGCTTATCAGTTACGTAACAACCCTATATTTAGCTATCACCTCACGTTTCCAGATGCAGCCTCCTTTGTATTATGGTAACATGTGGTGGTGGTGGTGGATTAGGGCTTACGTCCTGTATTTCTGCACCTGATGGGCTAATTAGGACAGGTAGAGAGGCGGAGGCCTAGCTCAGCGGTAGCGCTCTGGGCTTCCAACCGCTGGGTCCCGGGTTCGATTCCCGGTCTAGCCTAAGTTGGATGGCTGTTTCCTCCTTCGTCTCATTGCCATGGTCTCTGCCTGTCCTAATTAGCCCAACTGGTGCAGAAATACAGGACGTAAAGCCCTAATCACACACTCACAGGACAGGTAGAGACCATGGCAATGAGACAAAGGATGAAACAGCCATCCAACATAGGCTCGACCGGGAATTGAACCCGGGACCCAGTGGTTGGTATTACGGTAACGTAAGTTGAGACTGTTGGGTGATACAATAGTTACTGTGGGACTTTCATCTACTTCTCCATTAAAAAGATCACGTAATTTTGGCCCAACCATATCCTCATCATCGTAACTCCCCTCTAAATCAAGACCTCTTCACTTTTAATCCAGTCAGTGTTATCTTTTTTATGTCATCTTTGTTATCAGCATATTCTCGATTATTAAACGCATGATGAGAGGAAATGTTTAACTAAGAAAAAAAAACTTAACTAAAACTAGTTTGCCGAGGCTGTGATGGATGATCAATCAGACTTTCATGACAGGTCCATTTTGGAAAGTGAAATCAACTCCAGTTTCCTTCCCTTCTTTCAATTAATTATGAGGGCTAATTATAATTGAAGCTCATCCGTCTGTTAGATTAAAAAGTAAAAGATATTTGTGCGTCCAGCTACCATTATGTGTAATATTCTGATGTTCTTGTCATAATACGACAGCTTCATTATCTATACCCGCATCATCGTTTCCTATAAGATGAGAGTGAAATTATAATGAAATGTTAATAGTCTTTTACTTAATGTTGTTTTGGTGAAAATGCAGACGCCTGCCATACATAATAAAATTGCATAGCCTACTGATTCAACTCACAAAGTGAGCATTCCTGCTAATTTAAGATATATACTAGACCTTCTTACAAGAAGCCTTATAATGATAATAGAGTGCACAAAGTAATTCTGCTGGAGAATACTTATGTATCCTTTGATCTGTATAAGGCTTGCAACCTGGCGACTGAAAGAGGAGTGTAATGTGGCCTATTCCTGTGATGTAGTACAAAAGAAACAGAATGAGCCATGAATAATACACTCAGGTGTATGGATGAATCAAAGGGGAACATGGCCATTGTCTGCAAAAGACCTGCTTTGCTGGGCTGTATATGCGAAGAACTTATACTTCGCTTGTGTATGTACTGCACATACTGGCTACATACTGCTTATATACTGGATAGAAAGTTTTACACGAGGAATGTAATGAATTATGCACCTTAGGTTTTATGTGTTTATCCTCCAGATAATACCCAAGACTCAAGACTAGATATTTTATTTAAGATTTACCCAGGGCATTATACATTTTCCATTATGTTAGCGATTCGTTGGTTAGACTCAGCGTTGGCATTAAAAAAACTATTATAAATCTGAATGTTTTGTAGTTTTAATGGAAATGTGAACATCTACGCTTAATAAATATTGATAAGTCAAATAAGGTGATTCCGCATATTTGTATGAGCTTTTGCTGGCTTCATGCCACCTAACGCTCTCCTTCTTCACCTTGATTCAATTGCTGTTTTACAATAAAACAAATGACACAAGCTGCAAGGCTTTTTTGCCGACAAATGACACGACAGAAACAATGGGAAAAGATGAGAATATACACAAATGAGAAGTAAATTACTTGTTATACATTATGGAATACTACATAAAGTTAAATACATGTAACTATAATATATAAAGTGAATTGTTTGTTAACATGAATCCATTTCACTCGCAGTTGTGTCATGGTGTCTTTGTATTTTTCACGCTGCTAACTTTCCCTTACTTCAAGTTACTTACTTTGCATGATTTGATTTGATTCCAGACACGACAATGCTGGTTGAAAGTGACATCACAGGGACTTCTGGGGTTTATGAAGAGATCTCCTTGGACATGGCTAGCCTGGACACTGGCCCCCTGATCTTCAGCCATGACATTCCAGTCCTAGAGAGCCCCTCAGAGTGCACTACTGTCTCTACTATATCCACCCTGACAGCTGTACCCTTGGATAACAAGTACCGCTACCACATCTTTTTTGCCTACCACATGTCAGATGCCTCCTGGGTCCAGTGGCTGGTGGAACGCCTCGAGGATGAGCCCTATTGCTATAAATGCTGCAGGTGGGATAGAGATATGGATGACTCAGAACACAGGACTCAGCAGATACTCTGTTCCATCATGCTCAGCCATCGAGTCGTGGTCGTCCTTTCTCCTTCATTTATAAGCGAATCGTGGCCGGAATATGAAGAGTCTTTAGCGCATCTGACGTCATTGACTTTACGTAAACGGCGAGTGGTACCCGTTGTCCTCAGGGCTTGTGAAGTGCCGGAATATCTACGCACTCAGCACGCTCTTGAGGTGGACCATGCTGACTTCTTCGACAGCCTTCTACATGCTATCAGTCTTGGTAAGTCCTTTTTCATCTCACTACATTTTCCTGGGATGATAAATCTAGTGAGCTTACATCAGTTGGGATACAGAATCAGTTTGTGCCCTTCAGTTTAAGGGTACATGTCCATACGTTGAGTGATAACCTCAACTCGTCCCAGTAGAGCTTAGACGGAAGTTAAATTCGGTTGAAGGTATGTCCCCTAGCAGTATTTTATGTGGGCCTTTTAGTTTTATCCATTCGATTCTAGAATAAAGGAACACCTGGCACCAAGTCGATATATGGTTGTCATGTCCTGCAATATATATCAAAGAAAGCTGTGTTTCTTATAGGAACCCCGCTAGAAGATAAAATTAGACATATGCATGGCTAGACACGTTTACGTGGGGAAGAAACTGCATGCTGAGTCCTGGGTCCAATTACAGCACCCTGTTCTTAATTACAAGAGGAAGAGAACCGCCTCAATCTGGATAATTTGGACGTGAGGATTAAAGGCAACTACATCTCTTTGTTCCTGTCTGTTGCTGGCCTCTGTCGTAAGGAACAAGGAGTCTCTCTTGAGCTAAGTCTGGCTTAAAATTGGTCATCAGCTTTAGCCAGATGTGGTCGCCCATGAACTATATGTAAAAGGTGGCCCTGTCGGACTGGGTGCTGTGCTGCACTAGTTTAGGGGACATCTAGCAGCAGTTTGCATCTAACCCTGGTCTTTATTGTTGGGACCCCGACCTCATGTGTTGTAAGAAATCTCAACCTTCACTTACCAAGCTTCACTAACAACACAATAAGGCAAATGTGTGCTGACGAGAAGTCCACCAAGTTTCTCCTAGTTGTAACCTGTTTTATGTACTGATTGCTGAATTCTAGCCACACAGAGCACTTCCTCTGAAAAAGCATTTAAGTTTTTTGGCGGCTTCTTGTAGTTCTTATAGCTGTAGTTGTTGGTTTGAGACTCGTTAGGCTGGCATTAGACCAGCAGCCGGAGAAGCCAGCCCTGCGTTTGCCATCTTATTCCGCTCTGGTGCTTCCTGTGAAACCTAAACAGTTGCTGCAAACAGTCGGGGCAATGAGACTGTCTGTGATTGAAAATCCCTGTTACTGGCCTCTTTGCTTAGTATGGGTGCTCAGTGTTTAATGGCTAACCTTCAGGCCTTATCTGAAACTATGTGATAACGTGCAAATCATAACAAAGAATAAAAACTGTAAGGTAACGGAACAGAACTACAAAGCAACCTAGCAATACGTATTCTTTAATAGTTCCGATTTTTTTTTTTGCCAAAGTTAAAAAGCAACGAAAAAAACCCTTATTAGTTGTCGATATTATATTATCTGCAGCATATTTGCCTAATCAAAATGTCGAGGCACATTATGTAGGAAATTACGTAGGAAATGTAGCATGTAACATTCTTTTGTTACACTGTTATGTATAAATGACTTATTAATATTTACTGAGATCATCTTACCACATGGGGTGGGCATTTAAGTTGGATATATTTTAGCCACCTCCTGCCTGGGATCTGCTAATCCTTGTGACTTAAGAGTCACTTTGACCTTTTCTTTTTTTTCTTCCAGATGGCATGACTCACAGTGATTCCGTACACACAATCCGATCTTTGCAATCTCCACACTCCACAGGTGAGCGATAATATTAGGTCTGCTCAAATAGGTTGTCTTTGTTTCCTGTTCATGCGTGTTATGTGTTATTAGGCATGTTAAGTACAACGTTTGGTTTGCCAAGATCGTGATGATTGTGACAACGTAGTTGCATGCAGGAAAATTAGCTGGCCATTTGCACTAATCTGACCGCAACACATCTGAGGATGACCAAGTACATTTTACTTCTGATACAACAGAACCCCACAATAAAGACCACCACATTTTTAAATCACTGAAATGACTTTAGCATCAATGTTGTTAAATTCTTGAAGTGTTTTACGTCCTTGCTTTTTTACTATATGTTACTCATGATAGCTTAGTTTAGTTGGCCATTTAATACTAATAATAATAGGAAACATGGAACCTTGATAATGAAGTTGGGTACTTTTATTCTGTCGTTAGTATATAAACTAACGCAATAAAGTGATGTGGACATAAAAACCGAAATAACACGAAAAAGGCCAGCAGCAAGACTATATGCTGGTTCGTGATAGCTTGACCGATACTGACTGAAGTTCAGCCATTAAGAGATACAGAGATCTTCTCTGAGCCGTGGGAATTTTCTAGGATTTCTCTGGTTTCCGAGAGTCGAATATTTTAAAATGGACTGGGGGGTGTTATCGATTCCTGCTGACTGGCTTCATAAGTCACTCAGGAAATTGAGTCGTGGGAGGATCAAACAGTTCATTCCAGCGTTCCAGCTTACAAATTACTAAAAGGCATGCCTGGAAGAATATAAACCTGGCTCATATGATATGCTTTTGGACGTCCATGAGACAAGTGATCTGATACAAATGTCGTGCAAGATATTCTCTTTAAATTAAGTAAACTGAACTTATTTAGAAGCCACGTTGCGCAAGTGGCACTTCGGCACTTTGAGTGTACAACATTGTACAACAATATTTTACAGTGGTCTGCGTACGATATATGTTTATAATGAAATGTGGCAGGTTCTTTTGGAGTCTCTCATGGAATTCGAGAGCCGTAATGACCCAACGTAATGACGTTGGCGACGCGGGACATGACGTGGCGTGCTGGGCAGTAGAGCTCGTTGCGGACGTGAGCATGAGGCACATACTTCAAACAGCAGCCGAGGGACAGGTGAAAGGGCCTGTCCAGTGGTTGTCCACCTGCCCCAGAACACGGAAAGCCTCTAGCCGCCCTGATTGCCCTTCTTTGTCTGTCCACATTCGTTTATGCTGCGTTTGAATAGAACCGACCTCCACTGACACTGTGTCCACAGCACTGGACTGACACCAGCTCATACCCTGCTGTGCTGCCATAATGCTTATGCTACTGCAGCAGAGTTACATGAAACCTTGCTTTAGCACCTCCTCTAATAAAGACCACCCCAGAAATAAGACCATTTTCGGACCCCATGGAATCCCTGCCACTGCCATATATGTTACTTTCTGTTGAAACCGGCTCACCACAAAAGCTAATAATTTAATAAACGTTGCACTATAAAGGTGGTCTCAGTAGCGAAGCATCACTGCACCAGTGCACCTCTATGGTGGCACCCTCACCACTGATGAATATGCGCATCATCTGCCCCTACACAACAGCAACACCGGGTGTTCTCTTCAAACATCAAAGCTGACAAGCATTATGTATTAATGCCCTGCAACAATCCACCAAAAATGCCAAACCATGTCTCCTGTTATCCCTTTTCATGAATTATGCATACACACGTTACAAAATGTTATACGACATTTTTCAATTAAAGTCATCTTGAACCACATTGCCCTAAGGAGATGGCAAACATACTGTCTTACAAATTTGATGCTGATGCTTTTAGTATATTCTGTGTTGAATATTTTGTTCTGCGTGTAGTTTCTATTCTTTTGATGTCATTCTAACTCAATTTGACTTTCTAAAATACTTACAATTGATAATAATTTGTATGTTATGATTTAAGAAATAAGCAAAAACAATTGTATCACTGTAAACCCGTAATGTAATTACTAGACATCCAGTCTAGCCTTTGATTGAACCTCGCTCTCAGTATTAGTCCCTTGTCTTGTAACGGCTTATTGGATACATCTCTTGATGTCATCATCTGCTCCCTTGTTTCATCCTTATCTTGGCATTGTCATATGTCGCCTTGTTTCTGTCTTATATTGCCTTATATGCAGTCCTATATTTGTCCTACAGTGTCTTACATTGTCTTATCTGGATGATGAATGGTCAATTTCTCTTCCACAGGCTTCCACAACGGTCAATTACTGGCGAGGCTCAGTGCCAGCATAGAAGGACAATTGAAGGCTCGGTTGGTATTTGACCATGAGGAGATTCCGGACACTCTCATTTCTAATGATGTATCTGTAAGTGCTCCATTCCCTTTTCTGCATGCCTATAATTTAGTAAATTTGCAGTGTCTGGAATTACTTGTTATGAAGTGACACAAAAAAAATTGGCTGAATGTGAATGGAGGTGACATCAATCGACAGAAGAAATTGGATGGCTGAACTGAATTTGTAGATGGTGAATTGAACAAATCGATAAGGCACTTGTGACAGCACACTACTAATCACAATATTAGAAACACTAGGAAAACCTTATTTAAACTACAGTTTTCTGTTAATGTAAATAGAGCATTGTGACGTCTGATTGGCTACCAGAAGCTCGCGTAGTTATGAGGTGACTCCATGCCATGAACTTACACATAATTATTATATACCACCGCCATGGGTGGGGTTTCTTTTGAAGGATTGAGTGTATACTGCAGAAAGGGTTCTGAGACTAAATTCGTATACCGGACTTTAAAAATTAACTGGTCAGTGTCTTATCCATTAGACCACCCAAGTGGTAGTAATAATGAATAAAACACACAAAGTACAACATATCCTTTGGGAGACCAGTGGGGGAGCAGTGGGAGACCAGTGGGTGACTATAAACTATCGATGCCAATATTCCAATATTGGCTTGCCATTCCTTTCTAATTTACACCACTGTGTAATCTACATTTTAACCATCAAAGTCACGTTTCATCATTACTAAATATTGGAAGAAAATTATTTAGATGTTAGAGCCTCCATCCGTCGTACCTTGCAGCTCCAATAGCAGCGAGTCCTTAGCAGCCCGAGAGAAGTGGCTGGCCCACCAAGGTCACCTCGGTCATTAGGCAATCCTCAAACAGCAATTTACAACCGAGACCCGCAGATTACTTCTGACATTTCGCACAGAACTTTAACCTTTAGTGGAAAAATATCAGGCTTTCTTAATGTTGAGCCAGAATCATCCAACCAGTACAATAACTGGATGAGAAATTAAAGTAGCAATTTGTCACAAAATATCGAGAGGTTTGATGTCATCATCTAGAAGATGTGTCGTGTCTCTGGTTGGCCAATACAAATTGAATTAATACGGGTCCAATTTTAATGCCTTGATTCTGATCTGATATTCTCTAATGCCAGATTACCCCTGATGCGTCTTGGTGCATTTAATGAGTGCAAAATACAAGCAGTTTGCTCGCCCGATTAATGTCTCTCTTTGTCTTGTTGCGGCAGTTTAATCCTGTCATTGTTGAGAAGCGTCGTTGCAAAATTGCAAGTCACATGTGAGGAACGTGTGTCTAATGAAGCCGCGTCTCAGCCAGGGGTTTATTGTGAACCAATTAAAAAGTGAACTTTTCAGAAAAATTTTCCATCTCACATGAACATGTTACAGACATAGTCATTATTTTCATTTACTAATGCATTATTAAGCATGTAGCTATATATTCTAAATTTATCAATGCCGTCTGTTAAAATTTACAATATTTCAATAGAGCAAGATATTTCGATTGATTTGTGATAACTTTGGCAAAAAAAACAATGGTTAACTTGATAATCAATAGATAAATAGATAATCACAATTTGTAGGCAAATGCAATCAATAAGACAGAATTTCACTGATGAATAATGCAATCAATATTCTGCATAATTTTAATAATACTGAACTGTCTAATTCCAGTTCACACGGCAGGAATTCCGCGAGGTGGTCCGGCTGGTGGGCAGACACGATGTAGGGGAGAACCTGTCCTGGCTGTTTACTTCTCTACCCACCATCATCCTATCAATCATCTTCTGTCTTTGGTGTATAGCATTCATTCTCGTCATTGTCTTCTTCCCTGACAATTTGTCTAGTGAGTTCTCTTTTATTTTATCTACGATTTGATAATATTATACAACTGTAGTTGATTTCCATGGTTGAAACAAATGGTTTATGTTTTCGCAAGACTCGAGAAGAATTGCATCTAATGATGGTTATTTAATGTGACTTCGGTTATATTCAATTAGTTCTTCAATAAAGCCAATCAATCTCAGGGCTTTTTTGCCAGTATACTGAAGTAATTGCAATTGAATTATCCTTATAGGACAGATAAAAAGCTACTGAAAAGAAGCGACTTCTACTAATATCTTATCGATTCGTTCTACAGTAACACATAATGGACTGGAGGTTGATAGGCATTTAGAACTGCTCGAGGTTTTAAAACACAAAGAACAAAATGATCCCTGCTGAATTACATAAAAGCATTAGGCAATATTAAAGCTGACCCAGATGCTTGCTAAATCCATTTTCCGAGCAAGAAAGTAGCCTTGCCATCTGAAATTTCCCAAGCCATGGTCTGTGACCTTAATGTCAGGAACGTTCCTCTTTTGGGAAGAGCTTCATTGGCTGAACAACAGCAGAGTGATTGATTTCTCTGTCCGCTTTGCCCAACAATGCCAAGGTGAAGAATAGGAATGAGTGGTGCACTGGCTAGACAGACATATGAACCTTGACCTCACGACGTCTGATAAGAAGTACCAAAGGGCTTCAGATGGTGTAAGGTGCACTGAAGGGACCATGGGGATTTAGAAAATAAATAGGAGCTTAAACCGTGCAAATAATACACCTGCACGTATAGTTTGTCTTTGAAGCCACAATATATTTGACTAAAATCAGGATCTGGTTGGTCACTCCCAGATGGTGAACCTTTTGTCTTTGAGGCTGTATTGTAAGGCATGCAACACATGATACCCTTCTAAAAATTTGCCAAGTTTAGTTAATTTTCATTGTTCAGGTGTTTTGTATTTTTGGTATTATGTTTTGGCTATTACACCTTTTGTTTAAATGACATTTATAGCAAAGTTAGAAATCTAAGAAATAAAAAAGTTAATAGACTCATTTTTGTTTGACTCACACAGACACGCCATTGCATGTCTAATAATACGTTGATTACGACGTTTATAATACTTTATAATGCAGAATGACAAAGTATGGTGTTATATCATAAAAGAGCAAGCATGACAGAGAGACCAGAATAATTGTATCTCTCTTGGCCCTTCAACAAGGGGCACAAATATGTTCACGTCAGAAGAATGATGTCTTCTGTATTACTGACAGATTGATCGTCCGTGATATGAATCACAATGCTGCCATATACGATGTATTTGTGACATTCTCTGTGGCACTGTATTCATTCTGACGCCCATTGGCTGCAGCAATTACCGGCAGCATCTTTGTGTTGATGTCTATGTTGCATTGCATCGATTTTACCCTTGCATCTGCATCAGTACTTGATGGATGCGGGTCCAGATTGTTGCTGCTGTGGCTGCTACTGGCTTATCTTTGAAACTCATCATAAATAACACTCAAGGAAAAAAAGAGAAAGAAGGGAATAAACCTGAGTAGATAGACCCTCCCTGATAGCCTGATACAAACTACTTGGGCTTGATACCAACTACTTGGGCTTAACTGGGAGTGCAAAAAAATTGTTGTTGGAGAGAGGAGGAATGTCAGCTGTCCAAGATTAATCAGTTTTAATGCCCTGGTATTTCTGTTTTACAAATCGATATGAAGTGAACTAACTCATCACTCATGTCACATCATTAGTTTTGAATGGGTGGTCCATGCAATGAACTTATTGACCATTAAACGGTTAGTTTGTCAAGCAAACGTGAATCAATTACTCTTTCATGCAAAGTTGAACAACTAATCATAGTCGGAAAATAATAGCCTGTTACCAGAAAACACCACTGTTTAATCTAAACTGAATTGTAATAACTAAATTAATTTACCTTTCTGAAATTTGCTTAATTTTATGTAAGATTATATTAAAAGCAATTTTATCGCAGTCTAATTTGCTATCTAATTTCAGGTACTTTGCCAGTCAGACTTTGTGTGTTTTCATTACCTGCAATTTTGATAGTGCTTGGTTGTGTTCTTCGTTGGAGGAAGGTCAAAGTCTTAAAAGAAAAGGTAATGGTATAGAATTCATATTTACCTTCAAATGTAAAGTCCAAATCTAGAGTAGACATCCAGGGGTGGCTACAGTGGCGGGGTTGAGGTGGGGTTGAGGTGAAAATACGTTTCAATATATTCTAATGTATATTTAGGTTTTTTAGCTTCTCACTCAATGGAGGTACTCTGCCTATGAGGGCATCATAATGTTGCCACCAGTAATTGGATTTCAATATTGAATATTAGTTGATTGGTAAATGGTGAGTAGGAATATGATCAATTGGACGGGAAAGGAACATCTTGATTATGGTTAGAATTTTGTTATAAATGCTTTTAAGACTGAATCACAAAGATTATTGTATTCAGAAAATGAAACTACAGGTCCTTGTCGTCTAATTATGCAGACATTGGCTTTGTTGAAAATTGATTTAAATTCATCAACAACCTTAGGAAACATCTTTGATATTCAATTGAAAAACAGAGCAAAATGTTTTACATTGTTTTATCCATTGCAAAAGCTCGTGCACCTTTCTAGGTAATTTATGCTGCAGATTTCAAAATAATTATCTATATATACTGATCCGCTAAGAGGTACTGAGATATTGTATTCAGATAAAAGAACATAAAATTGAACATTGTCATCCATTATATTCCCAACAACCATTGAAGTACTTTGACTTTCTCCTTAGCTCCTAGATATCTGAATGAAACAGATAATTTTTACTGGTGTATTTATCTTAAAATATTTATAAATATGTATTTGTTTTATATTTTTCAGTATTCAATATGCATGTTCTCTCGGAGCATCTACGTCAACAAAATGTTCTATGAACGACGAAAACCTGTGATACTAACAACAGCTCGTACCCATGACAACACTTTCCATGTATCCTTTCAAGTGGGCTCTATTATTAATCGGTTTAGTGCCCCCCTAGTAAGAATGGGCCTCATGTAATTCGTGGGTTCTGTCTGCCAAATAACTGTAATTGGAAGTAATTGCAGAATCAAATAGGCATTCTGTCATTAAGTGAAGCAGGCTCAGATAATAATGTCAAATCTGAATGACAATACCACTTCATTGCACAATATTGATTACTCAGCCTCTCTGAACAAAATAGCTTTACGCTTGCTAATTCAAATAACAAAGTCTACAATGCTCATTTTCCTCAACAAGCTAGATCTACTTTTTATATTTCAATATTATAGAATGTGTGGTGAGTATTTAAGGCTGTTGGCGGCAAATATTGACAGACAAAGTTGTAATTACTTTAGACTTCAGTAGTTATTCAATATGCAGTGAAAAACAGTAAAACGATTAATTGCTTGAAAATGGCCCATTATTGAGACCACATCACCATTGGGACCACTCAATATGTACCAAGTGTAGTCTGAAAACCAAATTCAGGTCCTATAGTTATAAAGATAATGTTAAGGAGCCTTGTCGAATCACTTGGGTTTGCAAAGTTGCTGGGGTATAAAGTTGCTGTCAAATCTGTCTCACATCCATCAAACAACTCACGAATTCAGGACAGCTCAGTGTTCGCTCCAGGGACCTCTTGCCCTTGCCTCTGGACGTCCCGTGCACCCCGATTGACTGCCAGTCTGCAACATCCTGACTGCAATGACTGACATAGCCCTGACAAAGCCCCGACAGAGCCCTAGGTCGTATGCTATTGATCCCACAGAGTAATGTCAGTTGTCTTGTCCTCTTGTCCATTGAGACCTTTAAGCAACTTTCCGATCAGTATTCCCCACCTCACTGCCTGGAATTTGTTTGGGGTCTGGTTCCTGGACAGTAGTTCCATCACTCCCATTCTGAACTCCCTCAGTCAATACTGGGCTGGCCGCACTTGTAACAACGTTCTATTCCGAATTCTCAAAGAATATATTGTGTTTCAGAGCTGTAAGTAAATTCGTGGGAAGAATCAAGATCTCTATAGTCCTAGGTCTATTAGACCTTTGGTAGTGTAAAGATAAATATATTTTATTGATCACAAAAGTGAAATTTTCCTTAGTATGGACATGCACTTGATAATCTATATAATTGACAATCATGTTAGTTCATGTTAGTATTTAAAAATATATGGATGATTTAATTTCAGGATCACATCAAAGCAACATTATCTCATTGTTCAGATGATGACCTAGTAAATTTGTCTAAACTAATAGAAATGTATTCATCTCATTCGGGATATTTAGAAGGGGTAAGTTGGTCTTATTTTGTCATTTCACAAGGTAGTAGAACCACATTGGAAATAAATTAAATCCATCACAACCCTTTCCTTTTGCAGCGTTCACTGGCAGAACGTTTGGCCGTCATGATGGCGTCAGCCTACGCCATACAGTGGATTTTTAAACGCGTTCAACACACTTTGGAGCAACGTCATTCACGTCACAGACAATGTGTTTGTCAGTTTGTTGAAGAATTTTTGACTGCTTATTTGCCTTGTCTGAGAGACCAACAGGCAGATATGTGCAATCTTTCTTCGACTTTCTTGAAATATTTGAATTGTCAGCTCAAAGCAGACGATCTTATTTTACGAAGTTTGGGTATTACACACACCATCGCGTGACTGTCTAGTGCTGCACTCAAGAATTCCATGCAAATAATTTGTCCTTTCATGTCATTCTTTAATGCACATACATATGTATTAGGTATTGATGTGTACATATACATACGTCTGAGAGAAGAAAACTTGCTTTATATGACAGTACATTATGAGATTAGCATACAATGTACAACTCATCAGTCTACGTCTGTTGCGTCATAATGCAGATCTATCTGTCTATAGGCCTATATGGCTTAGATCAGAATGTTTTTGATGTGTTAAATTTCTACTTCTCTTTTTAATTCCAAGCAGTCCGTGTTAATTTGTAGGGACCATGTACTGGTTGACAGTGGTTGTGAGCAACTATCTTACAAAGTTGATAGTTTATCACAAAAAATGCGTTGCAATAAAGTTGTTACTTCTTTTCTAATGTAGGCCTAGTCTTCCTTTTTTTTCCAAGGTGTGTTTAATTGTAGGGAAAGCAGAATCAATGAGCGCCAGTGAACGTTAACATTAGAATCATTTGAGGAACTACAATAAGTATTCATTTGTACCAAATAATGAAATATATCTTCAAATAATATGAATTGCAAAGGATAGTGAAACACAGTAGTTTAAAAAAAATGTAAGCACTGTATGTGCAATGTTTATCTGTATAGGAACCATAGGCAAACTGCATGATTCTTGATCAGTTATTGAAGGCCAGTTCCATACTGTCATCACCTGAAAAAATATCACACAACAATTATTATTACTAACAGATGATGCTCTTTAATTTTTATCTTGCCTAGAATTGAAGATTTGGCTACAAAAACGAAACCAACTTTGGAGTATAGAGGAACTAGGTTTGGATAGCACAACAGAAGTATGGGTTTGGCTCCGGGTTGCGAGTCTCCCACATGACGTGAAGAGCAAACAGCAGGCAAAAAAAAAAACAGATTATAAATGAAACATGATAATGAATATGCACGTGTTCGTCAGTAATCAGAGAAAACAAACGTGATTACCTAGGTTTATCGTTAATTTCAGTCAAAAATTAGTGCGTAAGACAATTTGCCAATTTTACCATAGACAACATTTTTGCCTTTCTTTGACAATATGGCGAAGAGACTGAAAATTAACATCGGAAATAAATTGTGTATAGGGAACATAAGTTGAGTGTTTATGGGGTTACTTTACTGCCCAAAATTGGAATGATGGGAATTGTCTTTGGCAAGAACTTCAACAAGGTCTTCCTCTTCTTGCTGAAATTATTGGTGCATTCTTACTTTGTCGAGAATCAAAGTTCCGCAAGACAGATGACCCTTGCATTCTCTCACGTGCTTACAACTGACAGTATGTTTATTAATTAAAGAACGTCTACAGAACTGAGTCATTGACTTATAAGAACATGTTAATCCTCTCCTTGTCCTTTTTTCCTCCCTCTCTTCCTGTTTCTTCGCCTCCCTCAGTATATCATTTACCTCCATTAGAATGTGACTAGACATGGCCTCCACAGTGATCCGAGTGGTTGCAATGGACTTCAATTAAAATTAATAGCTTTGGTATGGGCACTGTTGAAGTGTTAATGGATTTCTTTGGTATGAGCATGGGCATTGTCTCTGCAGATTCATGTGAAGGCAGAATTATTTTTAAACATTTCCTGACAATTAAATAAAATAAGCTATATTCTAAAAACATTTCCTGTCCATTAATTTAAGAAGCTACATTGGTCTGTTATTTATGTCTCCATAATAGACTCCATTGATGGGTTATATGTGTATCTAACAATACAGAAATGTGTCATATCATAAATGACATACCCTAGTCAGAGAGAAGCCTTCGAAGTATGCAAGGAAAAGATGAGGTGCTTCTTTCTGTCTCATAAGCATCACTTTATGACTTGCAGCTTTCTGTGGAGGGTAAGCTGCAGCCCAAATATGATATGTGGAACTGAATAATTGAAATTCTGCATATTTTAGAAACTAGGTATAGAGCTGATCTACAAGCCAGATACTCTTGCCAATGGCACCCAAAATTATTATTTTCTCCAGTAGTTAACATTATAACAACCCTGTATTTCCAGTTGGTAGGCAGGTTCTACTTCTACTGTTGAGCTACGCTGGTTTAGTATGGTGGAGATTCTGCAAATGGTAGTGACAGTCACACTGACTGTGGTACATCTCGTGCAACTTTCAATGATAACACAAGCTAGTTCGTGAAACATTCGTAAGAGGCATTCCGGCCTGGTAGATAGTCTCAATTAAATCACATGGTAGACCCTTGGAAACAAAGCCAGCTGACAATACACTTGGATGGTTGAAAACAAAACAAACGAATGCACACTTCACATGATCTTCAATTCCTTTATTGAGGGAAGTATTTATGTTCCTAGACCCAATCAATACACTTTTTATGAGTTACTCCAAAACCAGTACCATTTCAAACCAATTTTCTTGCCCTTAAATCAAAAATGTTTTCATTATTAAGTTATGCACACGCAATTGCCAATAATACATTGAACAAAAAGGTCAGTGGAGATGTGAATCTTACCATGAACAACAGATGACTTAGACACGAATTTGAAACTAGCTTTTGAGTAAAGAGGGATGAGTCTTTCATGGCATAACAGAAGAATTCTCTTCACTCCTTCCAGGGAATCTTTAACGTGTTCATTAAAATGCTTCAACAGTTTAACTGCTATGCCCTGAATAAAAAAGAGAAACATATATATTAGACATAATTTGGGATAATGATTAAATGATGTTTGAAAGTACAAAAACACCCCAAAAAATATGCCAATACAAATGCACTTACCTTTCTTCTTCTATCTTTATGGACACAAACAGAATGTATACACACAGATTCTGTACATAGATGTGACAAGAAAAAGAAACGTCAAATATTATAATATAATAATATGTCTAATATGTATTTTATCTCGAAAACCATGAGGTTCACACTATTAGGTTCATTGTTGTGAACCTCATAAAATAAATTATCCCTTATACAGAAAACAGCCTGACCAATCACAGGGCAGCATTTAGACTCAGTGAACGTCATGAATTTCCTATTGGTAATATTTGACATGCTTATATACCACAAACTTCGTTATTCAATTTCAGACTATGCAGAATATAGATTATCTAACTGATTTCAAAATGGTGTACTTAACTTTGTTGGGAATTTGAACAAATGCATCTTAGTACCAATATCATAGACTTAGAAATCAGTTTCATGGACTTGGAAACGCCAAATGACGTCCTGTTAGTCCAGCCTGTGCCAGGACGCGTATTGGTTGAGGGACTGCCTTAACCAATTGGAGTCCTTGATTCACATGACGTCCTCTGGAGCCTATATTCCAAATTTACGAGTTTCCTAGTCTATGAAATTGGTTGTAATGGATCCATAAACCTGTATGAAAGAGCCTGACGTAATAGTGACCAGTAACCTACCTCCCTGAGGGTCATGAGTTGACATTGATTCATGTGAGAGGTGTTCTGAGGCTGCTCTGGTGGCACACACGAACTGTAATGACGACAGGTAATTGATAAATCATTACAAATATACTTAAACCCCCTTATTACGACCACTCTACATAAATACTTCAACGTTCAGTTAGTTATGACAGACAGTTTCAAGTTAAAGTGACCAGTCTTATTATTGAAGTCATATTTGAAGTCATTTAGTAAATTACAACTTGTGATAACAATTCAGATATAGTTATTATCATTAGCCATGTGCATTTGACGTGATGTTCTGATGTAGTTAATTTATATGATGACATTATGGACCACAGAAAATTACACGCTACTTCCATTCTCATTTTGGATTTAAGAGTTGGAATCAACTTCATGGCATATGCAAAATCAACAATTACTGTGGTCTTTGGGTACACAAGCAGCATTTTTAAAGTAAAGACTGGGAACAGGAGATTCATGTAAGCTATACTCAAATTACCCCCATCAGAGTAGAATCTTCAAAATATCCGAGGAAGAGTTGTGGAGCTTCTCTTTGCCTCATCAGCATCACATCTAAAGATGCAGCTTCATCACTTGGATATCCTAACAAAAATAATAAATCTTACTTGTTTATTTAAATCCTTTAGTGAGTTCTATATAAATTTCATATTAATATATACTTGCAAAATATGTGGCATCAAAGAAAAAAGATTGATTTTATTACACAGTAAGTAAGTGCAATAGAATAACGTTGATAACTGTACAATGATACATAATTCCAGCTGAAATGCTATGGACAGTTTTGAAATTGCACTTATGTTAAAGGTGCACTGTCTGTCAAATTTGCACATAAAAGTAATGATATAAATCAATACTGCCTTCTTGTTTCATGATATATTTTACCATTACATGCCTATTTTTGGTCAACAATTTAGTTTAATTTACAAAACAATGGTGATGATGTCATTTCCATTGTGTTTCCAATGATTTGGTCTGGATTTTCTCTCAATGTATCATTAATTTTTTTAGTAATTAATGTCTGATAAAATCATTAGATCACACAAATTTCGTGTGCCTTGATTAATAAAGGTAATTTATTTATGAACTATTTAATTGAGTCTTACAAAATCGCAAATTTGCCAGACAGTGCAGCTTTAAATGTACTTCTGAATGTCACACGTACATGATTTTTCAAATTAAAATTTTTCATGAACTCAAGTCATTAAGTCACAGGATTGGAATAGGTGTACCCAAATAAGTTATTGATTTTTGTATTGGTGGATAAACCAGAATTACATATTTCCAATACACGTAGACTTGAAGACATGGAATCCCAGTGGAAATGCCACATTGATTCATTCAGCTCTGTATTAGTGGCTCAACCAAAACTGCACATGATATCTAATATATATCTCTGAAGTTATCAATATCTATCTTGGTTTGGAGACGTGAAATATTTTGAATTTGAATTGATACGATATTATTATAAATTCAGTTAATGCAATATTATATAATATTTCAGCATACTGGTGATTACATGAGAGATTGGTACATTTGTTATACTATGTATGTGGATGCAGTTTCATCATGTGGAATAATAATTGATTCGCACAACATTTCAATTTCAAATCACTGTCATATTCTTGTTCATTCATTTACTTATTCAAGTGCAAAGTTTTTTTTTAAATTCTAAAACGATATATTTAATTATATACTGCTGGAATAAATTTATACCTTCTACCTCAAGTTGAAATGCTGCCTGGACATCTTCTGTGCTTAAAAGTTTGATTTCTCCATTCAGTGCCATTTCGGTTAATTGATATTAACAGGTGCACTTCACTACTCAACTCGACAAAACAAGACTATTTCACCAGTTATATGACGATGAAAATAGACTCAGTCAAGTAAGTAGGCCATTGTGAGAATAAAGTGCCAAAGGTTGTTGAACCTGTTAGGGATCAGTTCAGTACGACATAAATTCAAACGATAACAGCGTGGAAGGCAAATGTTAACCAGGGGGTCAATGTGTAGTCTTAATAATTAGGCTGCTAACATTGATCCAATGCCATTTTCATTGCTTTGGGGTTGGCCCAACTTCCAACACTTATGGCTTCATGTCAATTTCACCAAATTAGTCATCACACCAACAGCTAGCGATGCAACATTGGTTTGTTATCCAGCGTAGTACCAATATTGATTTTGTGCATTGTAAATTACAAACCTGTACAGAATACCAAAATGCAATTTAGTTATAATAGCTATACTGTATGTGGTAATGATTGCCCTACTGTGTGGCACAAATGTGAGGCACAAAACACAGCTAAAATTGAAAAACTGCACAAAGCCCTCAAATTTATTTACAATGACTATTCATCTGATTATCCAAGTCGCAAACCTTCCCTTGCTCCAAGGGTCTCACATGAGGATCATAGCTCGATGTTCACAATATACAACAGAAATAGCCCATCCTGGTCGGACTCAACATTCAAGAAATACCAAGTACGGACTGCACTCTTTCAGAGTGGTGAGCACAAAAATTACAGTATGAGACACTGCACTGAAGCCATGAATGCTTTGTAGATTATTTGTAGATTGGTATTTCCATCTTGGGAGTACGCAACACATTTAAATTCAGTTGATGAGAACTCTTTTTTTAGAAATTATTATCGTTGTATTAAAGTTTAATTTGTTTGCCAACAGACTGCTACCGCCACAATTCATGGCCGTAACCAGGATTTTTAACCAGGGGAGGCATATATAAATGGTAGCTGCATTTTAGGCTATTCTGAACTTGTTAAAAGTGGGAGCAAGTACTACAGTTGAGGTTGGAAATTTGCATACACTTGACAGAAAACGGATTCATAACCATTGTTAAAATGCACGATTTGTCACCAAACAAATATTTTTCCTTGATATATTATAGGAGACCTATTCACCCTAATACATACATTCTGGGTCAAGTGCAGTCCATAATTTTATTGAATCACTGATATGTCACAACTTAGCTGACAACTCAAAAGTTTTGCTCAATATATTGGAAGTATGAAATGTTCTAATCTGGCTTTGTTCAAAATAATTATGTGATAATTAGAATAATAAATTTTTGGACTTATATAAAACCATACAACATAATATCTGATGTAAACATAGGCTACGCTGCAGCTAAACCCTCAGCGATTCCCACATAGCATACAGGCATCATTAAAATTGTTAAGTGTTCATCCAACAGGCAGGAGGGCGGGCGTTTCGCTTTCATTTTCTAGAGCAGAATTCTAACACACACTTTCGTTTCTAGAGCTGAACTCCAACACTAATGCACTTACCCTAATGAAATTGTATACAGTAACTATGGCAGTGCAGTACCTTGTGATAGTCACACTGACATATCTTGATATATAGTGTGAACAATTGCCAGTCTTACTTATTAACAGCAATCCATTCTGTTCAGACTAAAGCCAAGTGAGCATAAACAGTATTTGCTTGCTGTTTACATTTAGCTGGCAACTGAAGGAACTATATAGTTGCCATATTCTCCTCAACAGTTACTGAATTATTGGGTTGCTGATTTGCATTAAGTCTATGGCATTTAAATTAGTATTTATAACCGAACACTTTAAAGGTGTATATAAAGAAAACAATAATAAGTATTGGAGTCAAGTGAAAGTAATATAGATCATTAGGCAACTAATTATTCTGAAATTGCTAATTATAAACAAAAACTGTTGAATGGGTTGAGCATGGCAATACCATGATCAAATATTTAATAATTGTATGCACATGAATTTTACAACATTTATGACTGACAATATGGGATGCTAAGGAATATGAAGGAAGCATCACAATTATTGGCCTTTTTCCCCGGAAGGATGAAACAAATGACAAAATGAAGCTTAAAAGTGAAAGTACTATAATCTAGAGATATACTTGGGAAAATGTTACTTATGTAATGATCATAGAGTCATTGTTATGAGGGTTTTAAAGAGTAACAAATTTTCATATTTTCCTAATTATATAAAATTATCTGGCATTAATGGTCACTAGTGTGCAAGTCCTGCGCTGGAAAATTTTATGTTTTTTTCATTTGTCTCTCAATATTTTAAAACACAGCTGCGATATATCAATGTGACTAGAAAAATGCACAACTAAGCTATACAGAGTAATAATATATAAAATGTTGTTAGGGTAAGTGCATTAATGCCAGATTTCTGCTCTGGAAACACAATTTAACAAAATATTTAGCATTTTTTTCTGATTTTCCATTATTATGTAATTAGCATGAAGTAAATATCAAAATGAAGTTTGAAAAGTGAAAATATTATAATTTAAATATGTTATTGATAAAATTTCATTCGTGTCTTTTGTATGGAGGTTTGAAAAAGTAGAAATTTTGCCCTAATTTTGAAAATACTATAGTATTTACGACCATGAGACCCCCAAAAGACACCACTGTACTATTTTAGACATATTATGACAAAGTTTTAAGCATGTAGGTGCAGTAGTGTCAGAGTTCTGCTCCGAAAATAAAAATAAAATAAAACTTTTCTATTTTTTTCCAAATTTTGTAAATATTCTAGGATCCACAGGCTCGAAAGGCCTAAAAAATTGGGTTGAACCGAAAATGGCTTGCTATCCTTTTTCTTTGTGTTTTTTCTATTCATTCAAACATTAAGGTATGCTAATTGAGAAGTGCTCTGCTGGAAACCGTGCATTAAAAAAATTGTGGCCATGCCCCTTTGATTTTTTTACTGAAAAAAAATTCAATTTGCTTATTTTTGTTTTTAGTCCTCAGTAAATTTATGATACCTTTCCAATTCATTTGGAAAAGTTTTTTTATGCAAAAGCGCACCTGATTTTGGCTTTTTGCATAATTTTTACCTTTACTTCAGTAAGCAATCATGCCCTGACTTATATCAGTCAATGTGTTATTATTTTCAGAAAAAAAGTTATAGTCATCCAACAGTAAACAATATGAAAATCAAAGAAAAATATAAGGATCTCTGGTGATTTTGTTGCTCTTCTCCCATACTGCACATGTGGCACAGACATCAGCATTTTTCAATGTATTTGATTTCACTATTCCAAGAACAATATTGAATATTTATATTTGGAATCATTGCAGTTTATTACTTTATATTCATCTAGAGAAACATTATGGGCAAGGTATCTTTTTAACAACCACTGTACCCCGAAATAGATAACAAGTCATCAAAACAATAAACGCTATGCAGATTTTGGCTATCAGTATCTAGAAAATGTTAAATTAAAATGGAACAACACTGGAAAATGACTGCCAACAAAATCACTCCTCTCATACAGGGACACCATGTACTGCCTGGCTGCTGTCACAACATCTTCCTGAACATCCAGGCTTCCTTCAGGGTTGCCGTATCTGCACAGGGGCAGAAGGCCTGCCAGATTTTCAATAGCAGTTTTTTAGGCACACCTCTTCCCTCTTCTATAGAGATAGCTCACTGTGTCACATCCAGTCAGTATGTAGGTGCTGAGAAGTATGGATGTAAGATCAGCAGCTTCAACATCATACTTTACTGTCAGAGCTTTGGCGATTGCATGGACAGGTAGGTAGATATCCATCTTTTTCACCCACAGCTCCTGCAGGCCATCCAGATGTGTGAAGTAGTACATGCACATCATAATCAAGTCTGTGTCAGTAGCCACCACTACAGTCTGTTTGTGTTGCAGATTTGGCACAGAGTATGCAATGTGGGCAAACATTCTGGTATCTGCCTCCTCATGCTTCTCACAGGTCAGTTCTCGGAGCTCAACTTGACAATCTGCTGACAACAGGACAGTGCGACCAGGATCACGGAAGATTCCGCCAAGAATAATTGTGAATCCTGCAGGAGATGACTTGTTCTGAGCTGTCCATGCATTTCCAATATAGTTCAGCAGGTTTGCTTTATTCAGTGGATTGTGAACGAAGCTTTTCCATTCAGGAATGGCAAGAGCATCATGTGGCTTGTACTCTTTCATCTTGCTGGGGCAGGTCTTCATTCTCTTCTCTCGTTCCTCACCAGACTTTCAGCCGGGGAGACATCATATCGATCACCAACAAAGTGGATGCAGTCACAGTCGTCTGGGACACTATTGAGGAGCTGCTTCAGGTACTTTACTTGCAGTTCATGGAAGGTGCTGCTCCCAAGATGTTGGTGATGCTGGATGAATGCCATGGCATCTACAACAGGCTTGTCAGACGGTGGCAGTCTGTCCACTTCCCTCCATGAGCCGCCAAGGGATGTCTTCATTGCAGCTAAGTAGTCGGGCTTGTTCCCTTTACGCATAGCATAACCTTGGTCAAGGGATGGGTCTGGCTTAAAGAGGGGGGCTGGGTAATATGTCCACTCATGACTGAAGACCACCTTCCTGCCTTCATCCAAGTCCTGCACAAAGTACAGATTTCGACAACTGCACTTTCTTCCTCGTACACCTTTTTGGCTCTGAGAGTCAGGGAGAGCAACTTCTTTGGCTTTGCTGCAAATGTGACTAGTTTAATTGGGGCTATTCTCACTGGCTGTTTCTCTTGCTGCAGCCAATGCCTCCAATCCTTTTTCATGGGCGGAGGAACACCTGGCTGAAATAGAAAAGATGTTACCATACCTTGTAGCTACTGGCCACTACAAATATGAGTTCTGCCTGCCCCACTACCTAGCAGCAATGAGAAGGCAACCTTCACAGGCTCCGAATATCTACAAGACATTCAAGGATGGGAAGTTTACTTTACGTCAAACAGAAGGTCGTTTCAATGGTGTCTGGACAGACATGGCACTTGAGAAAACCTACAACCGTGACGCCAAGAAAAAACTCTTCACTTGCATCAGTCAGTAGCCAGCAGCCATGGAGAAATACTTGTGAGCTCTTCCAGTCCTGACAGCAGTGTCAGAGCAGACAAAGGCCATGGTACACCTGGATCTGGATGACACCAGTCACCATGAGGACTCCAACAGCCAAAACACAAAGGAGGTACAAAGTGTGAAGAAAATAACAGATGTCATCAATGATCACATGATCAATCCATTCCAATGTGAAGAACAGGAGCTGAACATCTCGTCAGGCCACAAAGCTGCATCTCCAGACTTGGTGAACCACATGCCTGCACGCTCAGCATGGATGAAACGTTTCAGAATCATCACCATGTCCATGTACATTAGCCATAGCTTTGTGGTAGGTGATTTACATGCTTTTCTGACAGGGCATCTAGATGGACATTGCTAGCAAGAACAGACATGGACTCCCAAGTCCTTCTCTTCAATGAACAACCATCTGGCAAATGCTTCCCAGTGTAGGGCGAACATGGCTGCATGCACTAAAGTGTGGGCACGCAGCATTGCATAGTAGTCTTTCCCACTGATGATCTTGTTTGCTGTTCCACAGAGACAGAAATCAGCTTAAACCTTGATGTCTTCGATTTAAGTGGCTTGCATCAAATGCCAAATTGCTCCCAGGAAATTTTGAGCAATATGGAAGCCACCCATACGCAAGATAAGTTTGGCATACTTCTGAGTGTTCTCTTGGCCCTGTTGACACATCCATGCAGTACTGAACAGACTGTTCAGCCACACCTGTGTCCGTTGGTGATTGAGGAAAGAAAGGACCATAGCTGATCACAGTTGCAGGGGTGAGATCTGGAGTGAGAACTGCCTGGAATGAACTCCATTTTGGAGAAGTGCACCTTGGTTTCAGGTCTTCCAAGAGAACAGCCAGGCAGTATGCACCAAATGCCACAGGATGCTCAGGTGGTCAAGAGGTTCTGCCAGACACACAGGTAGCTGAGGCTCTGTTTCATCTCCAACCAGAGAACGACTTCTTTGGCGATCTTTGAGACTCAGGTGGCTTTCCTTTGCTTGAAATGGCTGAGAAGACTCCTGGGATGTTCGGCGGGTTTTTAGCAGAGGTACACTTGCCATTGGTGTGGGGTGTTCCTCAGGATCCTTGTACTTGAATATGATGTGTGTTGTGCCATGCAGTGTCAATCCGTCCTTTGTGTACTCTTGGAAGTCCAGGTTATCAAATGCAAACTGTGTGAATCGTCCAACCTTGAGGTTCATTGGTATGAAGGCACCATCCTGAGCTGTCTGCTCATTAACTGACTTCGCCATGGCGTTAATATACCTCTGAGCCTCCTGGTAGCAGATGTTGTTCCCAAGTCTGTTTAATAGTGTCACAGTCGCTTTGCTTGGGATCCCTGCAACTACTTGGCAGACATCCTGGGCAAGGTTCAGAACTTGTTCATGCTGCTTGGGACTGACTTTTACCTGGCCATCCTCACCTCTGGGGATGCATCTGTTATTAACCATGCCAGGTGATTGTACAGGTTGCAGCTCACTCTACGCGATGCCTCCAAATATGATATCTCCAGCTGCAGTGATGGGTCGTCAGTCTCACTTCCAGGCATCTGCTGTATTCCACTGGCTGACGATCTGGCTTCTCTTGCATCCTTCAGTGCCTGCTTCTCTGCCCTACATTGGTCCTGGAGCTCCATCCGTATCCTCACTGCAGTGTTATAGGAAGAGAGTATGGCATCATCAGGTGTCACCTCATCTTCACTTTCTTCTTCATACTCTGCCTCGTCAGCTGTCTCCTTTAGTTCCTTCATCTTGGTGAGCAAGCAGTCAATGTTCAACATTGTTCAAATCTGCAGAGCAAACCACACTAATGCATCCTTTCTGTAGCAAAATTGTTATCGTGCAGTTGCCATCTACTTCATAGTACCTATTAAGACGTGCTATCAAGGACTGAGAGCTGTATGATTCAGCATTTTCAACTCAATGGTTTTCCAAGTATTTTTAAAATTCATTCCTCAAAGCTGTGATCTATTTGATACAGATTTGAGACTAAGCTTTCTGGAGGTATTCTTGGTATTCGGTGTAATTTGCAGCTTTTTCATACTGATGGGCAATTGTTGTGAAGAGGGGCTACTCTATGAGAGATACCAGTTGGGTCAGTGCATCATACGGATTTGTGACAGTACTTGGCACACCATAGGAATAATATGTGTAGCCCCTGAGAAAAAGAAAAGATAGACAATGATAACCTGCATTCTTCATAGCTCCCAAGTTTTAGAAACCTGAGTGAAGCCTGTCAGCGGTGGGCTGACCCCCACAAGCTTTTGCATCTAAGGTGCCCTGTGATGCATTATGAATTTTAGAGTTTTTAATATAGTTTAGATTTATGGAACTTTAAACACCAACCATAACCATGTAAACTGGGCATGGTGCCAAAAGAGGGTTTTTGGCTAATATTTGCTGGTCAGAGGGTTTTGACATTGGTCAGACCCATCAAATGAGGGTCACTTGGGAGCTATGGTTCTTGCCATGAGTGTTTGTGACGTCACTCATATATTATATGAACATAAGTAGGCATGTATAAGTACACTATACAGTCCTTGGAGATTTTTTCCAGGCCATTTTTGAAGAGGGGGAGAGGGCAGAAGACTTGCTAATTCAAATTTTCCGCCATTTAGCTTCACTGATTCAATGCTAAATCAGTAAGCTTTTTCAGCTAAATCAATAAGCTTTTTACAGCAATTCAAGCCCATAAAAAAAAGCAGGCTGTGTGTTTCTAAGTTGAGCAAAATCTGGTCACTTTAACCCCATGCCATCAGCTAGCAATCTCTTCAAAATGAGTAGTGCGATTTGAAATTTTAAGTTTAGGCGCTAGCACCCCCAGCAGAGGCTGGCGTGTCAAGACATCTAGGTCAGCAGTGTCGCCAATTACTTCCGTCCCGCTCTAAATCTGGTCCGCCACTGTTTGCAGCCAGTCTGTGGCCTACTGGGCCTCTGGGTTTTACTGAGTAAACCCCGTGGGTGCCTCTGCTGCTGCTCTGAATGACCTATTCACGTCCGAAAATTGTGTTAGAACTGTGTAAATCGAGTAAATAACCACTATGTTGTCGATTCAGAACAGTAGGAAATATTTTTTACTAAAGAATCAGATTATATTTAGTATAATGAGAGCATCAGGCATTTGAATGCGGCCAAGTTAACTCAGTGCACGAGAGCGGTACTTTCTTGGCGCCTGTGGTTTAGGCTGCTCAGCCACTCCACTCCCTTCCATTTTTGGAACCATTTGGTCAACTGGACATTTCACCGATTGCAAAGATCTGGCCTGCTGCAAGCAGCATAAACATTTTTTATTTTATTTATTTATTTATAAAGCGCAAATATCACAGCATAAGTTTCAGCTGCGCTGCACAATTGAAATAAGAATGTATATAATAAAAATGAGATTTAAAGAGATTAAAGTGACTGGAATTATTCAAGTAAAGTATTTAAAATTAATGTCCATAGGAAAGTTAAAAAAATTATGTCTTTAAGCGAGATTTAAAAGCACCGAGAGTTGGAGAATGTCTGAGGTCAGGAAGAGAGTTCCACAATGTTGGGGCTGCAACACTGAAAGCTTTAGGACCAAAGGTCTTGGTCCTACATGATGGAACGACTAGAAGATTTTGGCTGCCTGAGCGAAGGAATCTGGATGGAAGGTGATGATGGATCATATCAGCAATGTAGTCAGGGCACATGTGATGAAGAGCTTTAAAAGTCATGAGACATATTTTGTATTTGATGCGGGATTCTATTGGTAACCAGTGTAAGGATTTTAAAACTGGGGTTAGATGATCATATTTCTTTGTTCGTGTAATAATCCTGGCTGCTGTGTTTTGGACAGTCTGAGGCATAGCTTCAAAGTATATAAATTTCACCTTTATGACTACGGTACTTTCAGAACTCATCAGTCGGGAAAATATTTATGCCCGCGTTAGCTGAGGGAGTGCTGCTTGGCAGCCTATTTTCATGGTTTGTGAGGAAAATCGGTAGATGGCCTCCTTGTTCCTCAAGCGTCACCTGGCGGTTGGCAGAGAAATTAGTGGACGGGTGCAAGACACCGAAATCCGAAATCCAGTAAAAATGACTAAAAATCTGGAATTTCTGTCATCTTATTTAAATATTTCAATTGGTAAATTCAACAATGATTCAAAAGTAAGTGATAATTCATAGTACCGATTTCTAATGCAGTAATTCACTTGTTTTTTGACGCAACATCTTGTTGACACATGGATACATTTCTGTATTATCGTCCGCGTATCCATTCATTATGTAAAATTCTAATTATTATTTCACTGATTTTCAGGCACTAATTGCTTGATATAAATATATATGTACAATTATGGTATAGGTACAGCACTTATCAATTCAATATGATTGTCAAAATATAATTGTCATGATTATTTCATTATTCAGCTGTTGATCACTGTATATTTCACTTCGTTGGTGAAATAGATATAATATATATTTCACCAACTCATAAAATTACAATTTAATGACATTCATTTATCAATTTTTCACTTCCAGACTCCTGAGTTGACAGTGAAAAATGGAGTAAAATATTCTGGGCTAATAACCATTGCCAGATATCTAGCTAGTCAAAGCAAGCAAAAAGATTTGTTAGGTATGTAAGATTTTATTTCTTGTCCTTTTTTAATTTGTATGATTTTAAAATTATGTTTCTTAAATTGTAACCAATATAGATTTTGATGTTGTGACTTGTTTTCAACAGGTACAACAGTGGAATCACAGGCAGAAATCAACCAATGGCTTGAATATCGAACCACACAAGTGGATAGGTGTGCAGAAAAGAAAGATGTGGAATTAGTGCTGGAGGTATATTGTTATTATGATTGTGTGATGATGTCATATTGATTAGATGAGTTTTCAATGGTCTTTCCTAATGTTATCATTTTCATACGGCAGGAGCTTAACAAGCATCTGGCTGACAAGGTCTTCTTTGTAGACAACAGATTAACACTGGCTGATATTCTGCTTTATCTGGGACTCTACATTGTCTTTGTACGTATATCGTTTAGACTTTTACATGGTGTGCAGTTTATGCTATAAAATATTTACTGCTCTTGAATTCAAATCAGAGCTTCATAGATTTGTTGATAATTTTGTGTGCTACTATATCGTTGGATCAACATTCATATATCATAATTTTCATTAATTTTTCATATTTTTTTTCAGAGTCAACTTACATTTTATGAGAAGCAAAAATACCTCAATGTCTCAAGATGGTTTGATCATGTAAGTATACCTGCAACGTTTAATCTTTGATTTCAGCTTTGAGGAGTTAACTGGGGTCATTAATTTAGGTTTTGCTCAAAAGTGCTATCAGGCTCAGCTACTCTTGTGAAACCACTCTACTCGTTTGTGCCTCAGTGTATTCATCCAGAATCATGATTTTGGGTACTACATTTTTTGGCCTGAGGTAAAATTTTAATTTTTGTTTAAAACTACTGAAGTGAGTCATTTGTTGCTTCATTTCAGATGCAGAATATGAATGGGACAAAACAACTCATGAAAAATAAATTAGCTTTTCAGCGGAATATGCTTTATACTGGATACAGCCACTGATAGCTACAACTTGGATGAATTAGATGGAGGTTAATGCTAAATTGTATTTGTGATAGTAGATGTAGCCACCGCTAGGAAATTATGGACACTTAATTTATGGACACATATTGAGTAAACTCTGCACCATGCAGTGCAATGATCTCAGACATGACTTTGAACCCATGAGACTTTTTGCATTGTTGGAATTAATGTGAGCCAAATTTGAATTGTATTAAAGGAAATTTTCCCAGTTGCTTTTAGATATTCCTTAATTGGTATCACAAAAATAAAAACACCGGCAAAATCCTCATCATGAAATTGAATGGCTCCATGTCAACTTCCAACTCATGCTTCTAATATAGCTCAATATTTACTTGGCCAATGCTCCAATAACAGAGATTTGCTGTATGTTCACAAGCTTGGTGTAGATGATTCTTGATATGTTGATAATTAACTAGTGTATGTACATGTAACATTATACATTACAGTGCATGTCATATGTATGTACTTTTTCATTTATTAAGTACTTAAGTTGACTGTGACACACATTCTTTTATGCGTAAAATTATGTAGTGCAATGAGAATTAAAGGTTTCTTGATGTTGTAACATTAAATTTCAAATATGATTTAATGTATTACATTCTAACTATTTATCATAATGGTTGCTATTAGATATAACATAACACAGACCACTTAAGTCAGATTTCACTCTTTTAATTCACTTTTCATCATACACATACTGTATAGAAAGTACATAATAAAGCATAATTGTGAAAACCATAATATTTTTCTTAGTTTGCACCTGGCTGTTCAGAATTTTGACTTGGCTGACCAGGTTCTTCAATTTATACACAATTACTTTTATACATACTTTTCAACTTCATTAGGCCCTAGCTTTGAAAACATTGGTCCCTGGTACAGTATAGATCACTATAGTAGAAAATATATAATAATTCAACCCAGCCCCACACTAAGTGTACTTAATTCCCTTTGCACCAACCCCCCCCCCCATTTTCTTATCGGCTTATATAAATAAAATGAAAAATGTGCACCCTGCTGGACTGCACTTAATCTGGCAATTACACAATGTGGTATTTTATGTGAATTCACTGAAGAATATAGTATTTCAATGGCAGCAGAGTATCTGTCATTTGAAGAAACTCTGCACTTGATATATAAATTTTTTCTTACATTTCTAAAAGCAAATGAGAGCCAGTCAAAAAGCTGAACAGCATTTGAAACAAATCACCCGTAATCTATTAAATTTATATACCAATTTGTTAGATGTACATAGTGACAACATATCTCAAATATTTTCCCTAAAGGTAAACACATCGTAGACATAACACATAACTACTAATAATAATAATATATATGTAATTATGATACCATATAGCATACTTGGTTACAATTACAAACATTTGCATGAACATACCATTAGAACAAGACATTTTGAACGATAACTTCCACATGAATTGAAACATTCATGAATATATAAATACTAACACACAAAAGGTAAAAGCCTTTAAAACTTCGTAACATAGCACCTTCTACAATAAGGTCATTCAAACCTGTAATATTGAGTTCAACTACCTCAGACATTTTGTATAAGTTATAATCGTTCCTTCAGTAACTTCAAACAGAAAGCAGATCAGTTCATATGTTAGGGCTGTTCCAGTTAAAAAAGGGGGAGGGGGGTGGACAGGAAGGTGTTTCAAAAAGCAGGGGAGGGAGGGTTCTCCGCGGGCGGTGGTAGACGAGTATTTTCTTAATATCTTAATGAAGAAAAAAAGGGGTGGGGAGAGAAAAAGGATGTGGGGATTGAGGGTCTCTCTGAAAACAAAAAGTGGGGGTGCTGAAACTTTTCTTGTCCCCCCCCCCCCCCGTTTTTTTTAATGGAACAGCCCTTTTGTGAAACTGATACTAACCAACATCATAAATTACCACACACATGTTCACAAAAGGATATCCATTAATATATATAAATAACCACACCATGACATGCACACAAATAGGACAATTTAACAGAAGATGATAAAACAATGAATAAGGTCTAGCCTTTTGCCATTATGTATAAACACAGCTGTTTTGGTACAACCTTCAAAATCACTAAATTTCTGAGTACACTCAATGGTATAGATATAAATAATTAAAAAGTTGCTCAGTAATGCCTGTATTTAAATGCATAAATCCTTACATCCTACAAAAATAAAAATTAGTCACATTGCTAATTGTGTCCTGCTGCAATGTTTCAGTGTGTATGTTTTTAGCTATATTTGCTCAATATGAAATGTTTTATAAAAGTCTGGGATCCCAACTAAGGCTCAATGGGAGCTGAATAAAGATTTTAAATTAAATAAGATCTGTTGCATCAGAACCCGGCTGCCAATCAAGAAAACTCAGCATTATAAATTTTAGCATTATAAATCTTAAGTGATTTGATTTTGCAAGTTCAGTGCAACCAAAGTCTAGTACATGTGACTGCTTTAGAGGACAGTTTAAAACATAGACTTGCAGCTGTGAAAGAGTGCCATATATGTTTCATACAAGACCACAAAAGTGTGCCATCTTATTTTTTGACCACATAAATAACAATGAATGTGTGTGGAATGCCAGCCACCACTTCTCGCTGTAGTGATAAGTACAAGACAATGCCACATAACATTACACAATTAATTATAACACGTTTTAGCAACCAAATGTGCACAGAATGTCAAATATAAATACCCTTTCTATTCAGAATGTTTGTTGTAAAAGTTAATGTCATAACATCAGAGTAACAAATTACCAAACGTCAACTACAGAAACCAACAACAAAGTGTACACAGTCACTAATATCTGAGATTCCAAAACTTAGTAAAAATTGCATGAAAAGTACTCATGCTAAATAAGACATGCAATCACACACCTCACTCAAAGTCTGGCCTGACATGTCGTATCAAAATATTCACTGATATTACCGTAAGCCATTATACTTTCAAGTATGGCATTTTAGAAACAACACTTCTCTGTGCCCCATTCGCTTTAACTCTCTCATCATAAATTCATGTCAATCAATTAATAGAGCTTTAAAGGATATAAGTTCAGTCGTGAGTCTATTTTTAAAGCATCATTTGATATTGCCTTAATACTGAATTTTGTGTATTTGACTTTCCCACTAAAATATTAATGACAGATGCATAAAGTAACATCCTCACTATCATTTACATAATATTTCTAATAAGGAACAATTTGGTAGCACCTTTGTGAAGACAAAAAGCTCTTTCAGTTTCCAATTAAATGTTCATATGATAATAAATTATACTTCAGCAAATCACAACATTGCTGGTGTTAATACTTGGGTGTGGATGATTTCATCTGGAGGGGGGTTGGGGGAAATCATAATAGGTGATGATGGATCGGGCAATTCTTCTGTCATTGGCACATCGAAAGCTCCACCTTGACTGTCACTTCCCGATAAATCCATGATGGATTCTGGAACACTCTCCGGATGTTTTTGTTCAACATGCTTCATCAGATCGCCCTTCCTCCGAAATCCAGTGTTACACAATGAGCAGGAATACTGATACTTCTTCAGGTGCACCCCCATCACATGTTGCATCATATTGCCTTTCACCGAAAACTTCTTGCTGCAATACTGACACTCAAACCTCTTGCCCAGATTTTTTTCATGAACAATTTCAACATGTTTGTTCATGTTATCTTTGAGATGGAAGCCCTTGTTACAGTAATGGCACTTGTAACGGAATTCACCATGAATCAAAATGTGACGACGAAGGCGTCCTTTGGTGAGAAAAGTTTTCCCGCACACCTCACAGTTAAAGACTTTGGTCGTAACATGAGAACAGTTCATGTGCTCTTCTAAGCCTCGTCTCTCAGCAAACTTAGCTTGGCATATATCGCAAACATGGCGCTTTTCATCCTCTGAATGGCAAATGCGCATGTGCTGCTTCAGAGAGTTAGCAGTTTTGTAGACCTTATGACACGTAGGACACGTCACCATGTCAGTTGAGTCAGAATGTTTCTGTCTCATGTGGGAAGCTAAATTGCTAATACTGCTCACTGTAATGCCACAAATGGGACAAGGGGTTCGCATGAGGGGGCGTATCTCCTCCATGTATTCTCTGTGATCTGGCATATTCTGATGGATCTTCCCAATATGTCGAAACAAATATGCATAATCTTTTACTTTGACATGGCATATCCTGCACTGGATTCGATACTCTCTTTTGTAAGTCTTTTTCTGAGCACCTGCGTTTGACTTCATGTCAACATCTTCAGATTCATTTTCATCAGCTATTTTTGCTTCATCCAATGAGTATTCCATGGACGCCACACCCTCCTCTTCAGATGCCATAACTGTCTGTAATGTGTGAACACTCATTTCCAACTCTGCCTGAGCAGCAGGATCATGCCCATGCCTGTCCAACATATTTGAATGCATCATCCGGTGGTCTGTGTCCCATTCTGTTACTGGAACATCAGGGTCGATCATTTGCCGAGCCATGGGGCGTTTCTTTTGGGGCAGTTTCAAGTGATCATCTGCCATGTGATTCAACCGTGATTCATCTGCCAAATTGTCCGAGACGTTAGTCAGTGTAATGTGCTGCACTTCTTCTCCTGAGCCACTCAAGCCATACCCTGCTTGAATATTGCTTTCAAAGTTTGTTTCAAGTGACATCTGCTCATATGTATTCTTTATGAAACCCGGTTGTTGTGCAGGGGGGAAACATTCATTTATCTCAGGATAATGGCTGTGATTTCTCATGAAATCTTGCTTATCAATGTGGTTTGGTGGATGAAGAGTTTCAAGAATGCTTTGGTGTGTAGGCATATGATACATATCGGTCCCTGTGAAATGATCAGGTTGGAAATTGCATTGTGGCTGCATATAATCCCCTTGTGTCATCTCAGATTGGTGGTTAAAAACAGTCTCACTGTGAGTTACTGTTTCAGTTATAGACTTGTTAACACTAATTGGGGTTTCAACATTCTCAGAGGTGTGTTTCACATGACTGTCACTAATCATTTCCTCAGAATGCATCCCATTTTGAAAAGAGGAATTGACGACATCTGTCTTTGCATTGACATTGTCCAAACTCTTATCCTCGCCTGCTGTTTCACTTTCCACTGTTTCAATGGTTTTTTCTGGAGATTCAACTTCTTTGCTGGGCTTCGGTTTCTTGTTAATTCTTCGTTTCCTTTTATTTCCCCAGATATTGGCAAGTTTATCAGAAGACTTTTTTGCCTTTTTAGGTGACTCAGAGCTTGACAGCTCATTCCCTGATTCTTCTTTTGCACTACCATCTTCCTTTTTTGTATTCCCAAGATGTCTCTTTACTGCCTTCAGTGGCTTATTCACAACTTTATTTCGTAAAGTTGTGTTGTTTCTCAAGTTCTTCCGAAGAACTGGCATTTTCTGCACTGTCTTCTTTGGTTTTGTGGCTTCCTGAGATTCATTATTGTCAAGTTTCTCAGCATTTTTAAGAAGAGTTGAAGCACGCAGTCTCTTTTTACTATTTAGGATATTTCCTTTGGCCTTTCTTACATTCTTAACACTTTTGGCTTTGGTCCCTTTCTTTCTTTCCTCATAATTACCTCCAACTTTGCTTGACTCTGTTGATTCTTTATCTATGTGAGCATTTTTGGACTGAGTGAGCTTAGAATGGGCGTCTGAATCCTGCTGTTTTGCACTGGAAGTTGCTTGATTGTGATCATCAGGTTCTGGAGCATGAATTTCTTCAACTCTATCTGAGAGTTCTGTCTCTTCTGTTACTTCCTCTCTTGACTTACGGACTCGTAGTTGACCCCCTCGCCATCTCCCTCTTGCTCTACGAGCAGTGCGTCCCTTTTCAACAGGTATGGGAGGCACCGGCAGCACAGCTGGTCCATTTCTTGTACAACCATTTTTAAATGCACCCCTGCCTTGTCTGCTACCTCTCCTGGCAGCATTCCCACACTTGATATGATTAGCACTGAATTCGTTGAAGATTTCTGCTGTGTCTTCACTGTTGGTATTATCAACGCATATTCTAGTCACTGTAAATGAAAAAAAAAAAGAATATAATAAATAATGATCTAAAGGATTTACTACATATCACAAAAGAGTTTTATCTAAGTCCAATAATCCAGACACAGATGGAAAATTGTCTCCATATGAAGAATTCATTATATTGATCCACTGGAGGTCGGAACTGCATCTCTGGCTTACCATAGATCTATATTAGATATAATCAACAATATACTCACTATATATATGTAAGTAATATTATTATAAATTCACCCTTAACCATTGTTAAAGAGTAACTCTTCATGGCTTATAAATAATTAGGTATTGTCAAAATTTTATTCCATTCAAAAAAATTTGAGAGTGCAATTAACTTATCACAATTAACTTATCACAAACTAGTACACTGGTGTTTGCAATATAAAGTGGCTGATTGCACTGCTGGCTGAACATCGCTTCAGACAGCCCCTCACAGCAGGATCAGCTGACTCACAGCCAATGTTTAATGGTGGTCATTCTCAGTTTGAATAATTTATTCAAATTCGTCCACCTTTGACTTTATGCAAGCAGATTTAGGGAAACCGGACTGAGGACTCCTTCATTTTAAAATGTAGTTTGCAGTTTGTTCATACTCACCAGATATATTGATGCATACGGATTCGTCGGGTTGCTTGAACAACACAATATCACTGCTTGTGCCTGCAGTCTTGTCCAGTGCACGAAATTTGGATCCTGCAGTTCGCTTCAGTTTGTAGCATGCTTCCACCACCGCAGCGGGTAATATGAGCTCAATCTGCGATATTGCCTCACTCTTCATCATGAATGGAACGTATCTTATCAAGTGGTGCAGAATTTGCAAGAAGCAGAACGGATAATTCCTGTCGAAACGTTGGATCCTCGGAGTCGGTCTAGTGTCGACGCCATATTTACCCTGGTAGTTTGTCAATTTTACTGAAGATGGCAGCACAAGCTGCTAGACGATGGCGACACCTATACGAATCTGAAGAAACCTAAATGGTACAGTGCAGTGAGTGTAGGTCATATTAAAGGTCCCCGAAAGGTTCCACCAATGGAAAAATATTACACTAAAGATATATAGACCAGTCCCAGCTGGACTAGAGATGTCCTGAAGTTCTAAACTATTTTGTGACAGTTGAATTTGCAGCACTGAATTTTGGCTGGGAGCTGCCCAAGCGGTAAGCGCAATAGGCAGGCAGGTGTCTCTCATGGCAGATTCGTCCAGCAAGAAATTTTCTGGCAGTGCTATATTTAAATCGGGAAATACCTTCCGGTTCATAGCAACCCATTACAAAGTAAGAGCTACACACACTACCAGGAGGAATCCCTCCTGGAAGATAGCAGTCCCTACCTGCGTTCTGTGTCAGCTAAGACGCAATTGGCCAGCGAACACTGAATTGGGAAAGCCACACCAATTGTTATTTAATATAATTAAATTATCCAAAATTGGAACAAAAGAGCAACATAGATTCATACATACTGATTTATTGTAAGGATGATATTTATCAGCAGTGCACAATACCAGGATAATTTCCTAGGAAAATGTTGTATTTAAAAACCTTTAAATATTTATACTGCTTCAAAAGTCACATAAATATAAAATCCTACCACATTTACAACTAACTGTACAAAACTTCTCCTACAACAACTAGTATAGAAGAAGCTGAGATCTTAATGTTCCATTTTTTCTTCCGATGAAGTATTTCTTTCGGCTGAACTGTCTTTGTTTGCGGCATCACCCTCCTTTTTTTGAGCATCATCTTTGTTTTCACTCCTAAAATAGAAAAGTTTGTGAATTAAATATGAAAATTAGTGAATTATTTATTTTCATGACAATTTATTTCAGATACAGTTTTCCATTTACATCCACAATGGATACATACTCTGAAGTTTTGTTTTTTGCAAGCAATAAATACTTGAACTTGAGCTTAATACTCACTTTGCAGGCTCCTGTTTGCCATCACCAGACTCTTGTTTGATATCTTTCTTCTCTCCCTCTTCCGCAGCATTCTTATCTTGGTCCTTCTTCTTGTCATCATCACCTTGTCGCAATCGTTTGCGATGTCTGAAGCTCTCTCTGTTATGACGCTTCTCACCTGGTTCTCCTTCATCCTCAGAATCTGAGAATTCCTCGTCACAGGTGATCCTTTTGTCACTTGCTCGGACTGAAAAAGTTTGATGTTTATAATTATCTTTCCAGATTCACAAACCTTATTCTCACAGCATTGTTCTGAATGTCATTTGTCAGAATAGTCACATGTATTACAATAAAGTGCAGATTTTATAACTTACTAGATACTCTCTCATCAGGATTAGCTTTATCCTCGTCATCTGATTCTTCATTAAGAGCATCCTCAGGTACATCTGTAATGTAATGTAACAGAGATATAAAGGCATTCAAAGCAACAGTATACATGTATTGTTTATTGTTCTAAAAGAGATGATTATTAGCGGCATACACTAACTGCCTTACACATACCTGTCATTTGCACTCCAGGCGCATGAGGTAACATTCTCAGGTTCTCAAAGAGACGAGTCTTAATCTTATCCAGATATTCTGATGTGTTCTGGTTGGCCATGTTAGATGGACTGATATGAAGCTTGAAGTCTGGTCCATAATACTCGAAGTAGTCATTGTAAGGTAATTCTGCAAAGAAGTGGATGGGTCACATCATCGGACTGTATAATGACTACTGTACTTGTTAGTGCCTCTCTCAAATTAAGAAAATTATTTTCAAATACATATGTATCAAACTTCTCTACTTACCATTAGCAATTTCCACACCAAGGGCAATGGCCGTTTCATTGGTCCAACAACGAGCAACATTACGTATAGTATAGCCTCCACCACCGAGCATCAGAAGAGGCAAGTTGTACTTCTTCATGAACTCAACGCATTTGCCGTGTCCTGGAACACAAAATAACATACTTAGTCATACTGCAACACACCCTATATTAAATGCTACCCTGTAATTGCTTTAACACATTTCTGAATAAGCAGGAGATGTTTATGTACCTTTGAGAGTCAGGTTGAAGCATCCAAGCCTGTCACCTGAGAGTGAGTCAGCACCACACTGAAGTACAATTGCACTGGGTTGATACATCTCCATGACTTTAGAAATCACCTGAAATAACAAGAATGATACAAGTTTATGAGGAAATAATCCAGGTAAAGATTTTCTACATTAACAATGAGAGCCACAATTTTAGACTTACTGGTTGGAATATGTGCTCAAAAGCCTCATCATCAATACCATCACGAAGAGGGAAGTTGACTGCATAGTATTTCCCTTTTCCAGCACCAATGTCCTGGAAAAAATAAAAATAAATAAATAAATAGATAAGTATCATCAATTATTTGCAAATTACTCTCCAACAAGAGAATATACAATGTAGGAGTATATTCAGTACTATTAAAAAAAACACTTACTCGGAGATCTCCAGTTCCTGGAAAGTACTCTCCATATTTGTGAAAGGAAACTGTCATAACACGGTCTGTTGTGTAGAAAGCTTCTTCAACACCATCACCATGATGGATGTCAATGTCAACATAAAGAACACGCTGGTGGTATCTGAAATGACAATATTATTTGTCACAGCAACAGGTACACTATTCAAGTCCTGTTTGAAAAAAAATAGGTAATATGCAAAAGTACTGTACTGGTTTAAAAGATACGTAATATGCAGAAGACTTTACACAGATGAAATTGTAATTCTTACTTCAGTAACTCCAAGATGGCCAGTACAATGTCATTCACATAACAGAATCCAGATGCCTCTGACTTCTTAGCGTGATGGAGACCTCCTCCCCAATTGACGGCTATATCTGTTGCCTGCTTGTTAAGCTTAACAGCTCCAGCAACTGAACCACCCGAAGACAGCTGGCAGAACTCATACAGGCCATCAAACACCGGACAATCTTCCCCTACATTAACTGAAAGACAAGAAAGTTTCAAATAATTTCATTGCTATAAAGCACATTCTAATATGCTAACACAACTAACTATCAAGACCAATATTAAGTAAAAGACTTACATCTCTGCATTTGTTTGTTGTACTCGGACATGTTATCTGGTCGAATGCTTCGCAAGAATTTTATGTATTCATCGCTGTGGAATTTTGTCATCTCCTCTTGTGTGGCTTTGTGAGGCCTCTGCAATATAAAGAGGAAAACCTCCTTAAAACTGTATCATCACCGCAATAAATGATTTCTTTCAAATGTTCAGTTTTTTTTCCTGTGCAAATTGCCAATGGATGCTCAGTAGCTTATTTGTTGGATTTGTTGATGCGAAGTCATCATCTGATGAATAAAGTGATGCAGTCTACCCGAGCATCTTCTTCCATTCCTGAGTAAACTCAGCTCTAGTGCTTTACTGACGCTTCCGCTGCCATCTTTATCCATTATCACCATCACAGTGTTTAAAGCTCCAATACAGTAAGAAATCTCAATCATGTACTTACATAAATTTCCATTTTCCTGTAGAGACCATAGTTAAGCAAGAGGTTGTGTGTCATGCGCATCCTATGAGGTTTCATTGGATGGCCTTGCCCATAGTAGTAATTACCAATGTCACCTGGAAATGCATTAATTTTATTATACAACATCTCATAAACGACTAAGCTGGATAATATCAACTTTATGATCCAGTAAATGTATGCAACACAAGCTTTACAAATATCATGTTCTACAAATATATATATATTTCAATTTTATCTCATTTCCAAATACTCAACAGCTGTGTGAGGAAAAACCATTACATTTCATAAGTATATTCTTAAGAAATGAGGGTCAGCTTTACATTTTGAAATGCTCTACTCAGGAGTCTCAGCAAACCATTACTCTCCCTAATGCCAGGCCTATGGTTTGCTAAGTAAAGTCAAATATGCCTTGAAAAAAAACCGACAATGGCCTAAATATTGCTCAAAACAACATAGGTGCTCATATGAATGTCTAACATGTAAATTAATCGTAATAGCATTCATTAACTGTATCAAGGATGGATGCTGCACATGGGAACGTCATGATTGAAAATGCATTCACGACGAAACCGGTTAACAGAACTGCCGTAGTTTAGTAGCGTCGCGCACCATGCCGTACTTTTCATACTGGGGACGGACTTTCTTTTGGCTCAAACAAGTTTTAAAATCGAACAAACGATTTCTGAGCTACCCAGAAGTTTACCGCAGTCGTTACCGTTGCATCCAATTCACATGAAGTACTTATTAATTCGACATAACCGCGTCAGGAGGTTGGGACCGAAATGATTCCCGGTGTGGAGAACAATAACACCGGCGTTTCAATGAGCCGACCCAAGCCCACTTTAAGAACTCGTGTTTAAACGCACTAAGAGGTCTGTGACGATTCTTACACCTTCCGTGTATTCTCTGCACATAAATTAATAACTTCTCTTTCTTATATGACATAAAAACCAAATACTAACCATCGTAATAATAGCAAACTTTCCTCTTGCTATGCGGTTGGGTTGCCATTTTGGTTTTCCGCCACAGAATACGCTGACCTATATATATTATGCAAATGAGCTGGTGACGCCACAGCTTGACCTATTTTCCACGCGGGTCCTGTAAGAACTACTACGGACTTCGGCTTCATCACCTTGCTTCATCAGCAACAGCGTGAGGGCAAGTCAGGTACCCTAGAGGGGAATAAAGTCTGTGAGAATAGGCGTGTTCAAGCTTTGAACACGTGAACTATTTTTCACTTCACTATAGTATACACTGGTATATAATAAGTCTGTCTGCAGTGTAACTTCACAATTGTCATTTTCACGAAGGTTCTCTGTATTTCTACCAGGTGGCTAAAACAGAATACTGCAATTCTATTGGCTGAAAAAGTTCCCGCCCTTGGCTGTGATTGGCTGAAGCAAAGTGCATCCTAAAAGAGCATCCCAGCAGTATTTTTCAGTATTTTAATGTTGAAAATTATTTAGGTGATGTTTGTTATTATTTTGAAAGTTATACTGTGTCTGAAAAAGGCTGTTCAGTGAAAAGACTCAACTAAGAACGTGACTTTCTTTGAATAGGCCTAATCCCTCCAGTCAAATTAATGCTTACAGGGATGCGCATGTTGTTAATTATGGATAAAAGCAGATAAAAGAAAGGAATAGTTTGTTAGTGGTGTTAATTAAAAGGGGGTGTTAGTGTTATGCGACCATGCAGTGAGTAGGCTCCCAACCTCGTCTTGAAGACTAGTGACAAGGTCCATTCCAAGTCCAAATATAGGGCAAGGCAAACAAAATTGCGCTCGCGGCATTTCAGTTAAAGGTAACGAAATGATCGTTCGCCTGTTAAGCTCAGGCCTGTTGGTCGGGGGGGAGGGGGGGGGGGGGCTGTAATTGAAAGGTATAACCAGACCTGGGGGGGTTGTATGCTGGGGGCCACTCCAGACTAACTCAGTAACCCAGGCCCACCAGGCTAGGGGGGTTGGAACCTTTGGTTCAAGGCCTACAATTAAAAGGAACTAGGTCCTTGTTTAGATTAGGCACCTCTCAGGTAGAAATGAGAATCAGCATTGCAATGCAGGGATCAAAATAAGGTTCAACAATATATATGTTGTAACCGCCCCTAACCGCAACTGTAGTGATCAAATAATTTGATGCATTGTCGCAAATGGTGGTCTGTTCGCATGAAAAAAATTATGGTAACCTCGATGTAACCTGATCGATCGTTCTTGACTTATTTCGATCCCTGCAATGTATGATGATAGGCTTATATTGGTGAAAACTATGTGACAAATTCAATGGGGAAAAAATCAGTCAGTTGTAAATTTTGAAAATTTATTGACTTTATCACTGACAATAAATACAAATAAAACATTTTCTCTGGTCATTGTGAATGTTGGTTATATAGGTTATTAATGACATGATAATTACTCATTGCTCTGTGCATTATTTGCATCCATGTTTTGTGGTGTTCTCATTAACATAGCCTTCAAGTCCTGAAAAAAAGAACATACTGTGATCAAAATTTAAAAAGAAGAAGAAACTCATACTGAATCATGCTAAATTTTACAAAGGATTACCACACAAGCAATCTGAAAAAATTGGGTAGTCGTGGTTTTGTAACAATTAATGGAAAAAGTGCAGTATGGCGGACCTAAATTTATGACCATATTTAGCGAGCCTCGTTGCAGGCCCATGACGTAAAATGTTGAATTCAATGAGTGATGTCACAAATACATAACGGCGGTGATCGTTTTCAGGGCAAGAACGCAGGTTATCATTGTTTATCTTTTCTTTTTCTCGGGGGCTGATGCCCCCAAACCCCTGCTATGCTACATAGATATTATCCTATGGTGTACCAGAATAAACTTCGGTAAAAAATAGTGATTTATTTCTATATTTCATTGACATGGGCATAAATTTGGGTCCGCTATACTGCACTAAACCCCAATTAATTGCAAAGTGGAGATGAATGCATGTAGAAGATAGGTACCATTGACTTGAATATCTTGAAATTAGTGAGAATGTCTTGTATCACAGGATGCTCAGTCAAGATGGTAAACATCACACCATCCTCTTCATCTTCACAGCCTAAATCTTCATAGACCTTCTTCAATCGGTTCTGGAAAAATTCAGTTCTTTTGTAAAAAAATGCTAACTGTGAATAGTGTATTGCAGTTCTCTAGCTTTGACAGCTAGTTGAAGCCTTATGAAAAACATTTATTTGTATTTGGAGTGTAATTAATGGAAGTTCACAACTACTAATTTGTACATCAGCAAATACATTCGTTGTTTCAAATACCTGTGAAAAACTGTCTTCTGGATCTGCAGTTACACTAAATCGATGAGTGTCGCCTCTCAAACTCTGCCCATGGTGAAGAACCTGTGAATTATATATATTAGTGTTATCCTATTATGATTTCTGAGAAGGTCCATATAATTATCCATTTGTTGCATTGCCGTAATTAATGCAGATTCAGAGCTATACTAACCCGGTAAAGTGCGGCGAGGGGTACTTTAGATGTTGATGCAGACTCAGGAATGGTCTCTTCCCCTTCAGCTTGTATGTCTTTTGGGTCCATTGCATCTGATGCTGGAATGCTTTATAAAAGCAGACTACTGGTTATGACCAACATCTCTTAAACCAGTCCGAATTGGGCCACACAAGATTTGTATTTTATAATTTGTATGGTTAATTCACATATTTAACTTAACTATGTAAAAGAATAGATAATTTATCTTGGATACGGGTAATCATCTAAATTGTGACTTGATACTGTCACATTAAGTTGCTAAATAACAGCTTTAGGACAGCTCAATTTATAATTTTTTTCAATAAAACATTAACAGGAACAGTCTGGAGCTCCATCATGCCATTAATGGCATCAGATGAAATTAGAAATCAGCTATCATAACTTGTTCTGCTATTTGCCTCACCTTGCTTGATTTCCAGGTTGTGCTCCTTGGTCTCCCTCAACAAGAAGGTCCTTCATTCTCGGCATGTGTTTACCCACAGCAACACTCAATGCTCGAACGAATCCCTCAACTGCATCTCCAGCAATGGAGAAGTAAAGCAGCTGCAATAGAAATTGGGTAAGTATTTTGTTACATACTGTTATAAGTGCAACTAAAAAAACATTTGAATCCACAAGTTCAAGTTGGTAAAATAATTCATTGGGATTTACCATATTGACATAGTCTAGCTGAGGAGGAGTTGCTTTTTCGTCAGCAAATATATCGAAGAACACTGCTTTCAGATTTCCCAGTCGATCATAAGGATATGCTTCAGAGGGGTTATCAGGTGAAGGTGGTTTGGACATGCTTCTGAACCAGAATTCAACCTAAAGTGAAGACACAATATCATGATTTGAGCTAAAGGTAAGCCCATTTTGCGCCATCTCGTGGGAACTCCCTGGACTACAGTGAAATAGAATTGTCTTAGGTACTTTAGAAAGTACAAAAGTAGGCTATTACAAACCCTATCATACTGTTCCCTGGTGACAAAACCAGTTTCCAGCTGGTCCATGTTTCTAAATTCTTCAAGGCAGTCAAGGAGTTCTTGCTGGGTGGGCTTTGGCCATGGTTGAGCAGCAGCAAGCAAAAATGCTCTCCAATCTATATACTCGCCATTTGTACGCATCTCTTGTGAGATCTGTTCTAACTGAAATATTACGAGCGGTTGGCATCATTAAAAATTGTTCCTTGAATGAAAAACAATGGCATTCAAAGTCTACCTGAAATGATAATTCCATAAAACCCATTAAAAAGTGAACCAAATGTACAGACTTTGGTGCCCTACCTTTTCAGGTGTTATGTTCACCCATGACTCCGGAAGTTGCTCTGTCCCAAAAGTCAAAGCAGCAAGGTCAGTGAACATTTCCTGGAAGGCTTTGGAAGTGAGCGTACCATTTGGTGCAGTGAGGGAAAACTGAAATATGATAGACATGATAGATGTTCTATTATTCATAAACAGAGAGCTATTTTTGATTTGATGATTACAGAAGCTAATTGGGGAATAGATTTATTTAAGATGTATATTTTGTTAACAGCATAAATTTACTGTTTAGTAATGCAAACCTGTGAGAACAAGTGATAAAGCTGATCCACTGTAAACAAATCAGCCTCTGACTTCTCTACGGCAAGTGGTCGAATGTAGGTGTTCTCAATACTCGAACGTCCTGAAATGTATATATATGCAAAATTTTAATGGAATTTCATATCTTTGGGGGGTTTTTTTTTGTGGTGAGGATTAGTTTTGTGACATAAAATGTATGATGAATTCAAATTGAAATGCATTAGATTTGATACATCAGGCCCAAATGTGTCAGGTTTAAGAGTTAGAGACAAGCCAGACTAATCATGTGAAGAGAGTGTAATGATTGATGTTCACTGGTATTGTGGTGAGATTTCTGTTGAGATTTTCATATTTAAGTATGTGATCGAGGCTCACGAATGGATGGTCATTAGTTCAACATCATATCATGAAGTATGGCAATCTAGGTGAGGTATGAATGTAGTATATTGTAAGGGTAAACAACTGCAGAGCCAGTTCCATCATACATATGAGGCCCAATGTACACAAAACCCTTTTCTTTGTTTTGCAAATTTGAAGAATGTTTTTTTTCTTTTCTGTAGCCTGTGAAGATCTCTGGGCTTGACATAGCCATAAACTGGCCATTTCAGGCACGGAGTCCAAAACAACTGCTTTATTGCGTTAAACTAGGACTGGCCCTGGTGTACTGAATGATGCATGTTTTACTGTAGCCTGGCAGCAGTCCTGTCATTTTTCATGGTATTTTGCAACAAGTTCAATAAATATTGGTACACACATCAGTGTCAACTATCACCATTTGACATCATTAAAAATGAGTAATTGCATTATATCGGCGATGACTAAGTTATTTAGTGATAACATACAAAACTTTTTTAAGCCGATTCACTGTATGAAAAAGATGATTGTAGAAAAATAACAGCATGTCAAGATTAGTATAGTGTGTGCACTCATTATTACATCTAGTAGATTCAGGTAGGTAGGAGAGCTGTAAAACCATGTGCACATATAATGCCACAAAAAAATATAAAAACTGGTGCATGGCCCTCATTTTGCGAACTCGGACGCAAATAAAGGCCATGCTTGCTAGACTAGTTTTCAGTGTTCCAGCTGGGCCATTTGAGCATGTCAGCGCCATGCCTGAGATTAAGTAAAGATTTGGGTTTAGTGCAGTATAGCGGACCCAAATCTATGCCCATATTTGGCGTCCATTAAAAATTAGGTTTTATCAAATATTTCACAAGATTGAAGTTCTAGCACAATTAGAATAACATTTTGTGGTAGCGGGAGTTTGGGGGCGGCAGCCTCCTAGAAAAAGCAAAAATAAACGACGTCTTTACCGTGAATATGAAAACCGCCGTTGTAACTAAATTAGTTTGTGACGTCATAAATAGATTTCAAGCACTTTTACGTCATAGGCCTGGCAAAGAGGCTCGTTAAATATGGTCATAAATCTGGGTCTGCTATACTGCACTTTTACCAAAGATTTTGTTTTTTCTTTCCCTTTTTAACTAGCTGGGCGCCTATTTGAGACTATTTAGGTGCCCTAATATTCTTGTGCGCCATGCCCAATTCAAATCCTAGCTGGAACACTGGTTGTACTGCTGGTGCATATGGAAGTTACCAAAAGGTTATAAGTATGTGTAAAATTCAACTACATGTATGTTAAGGCAGAATGTGAGGGAAGTAAAGACAAGACTGGTGCATCACAGCAGACATTTCATGCATTGAGAAATATATTGTGCAATTATTTCTGCAAAATTTATACGTTTATAAGTGAAATAACCTGACACCAGACTAAATTTACTACCTTATCAAAAGGAGGTACATTAATTTCCTGAAAGCATAGTTCGCACAGGTACATAAAGTTGAATCAGTAATTTTGTTTTGGTGTAGCGGGACTATAATTGAAATTTACATGGATTAAAATTCACTTAAGCTGAAATTTTCTTGATTAAAGGAATCTTTAGTGATGGCTGAAAAACAGCATTTAATACATACCTCATGTATAACAAATTCTTCCCCTTGGAGGAATAGTTCATGCTGCAATTTTGTTCCTTGTTCAATTGCACTCCGCACCACTTCAGACATCTGGTCTATGCTGTAATTTGGGGAAAATATGGTAATATGCATAGTTAATATTAATTTGAACCATGTTAGAATTTGTGAAAGGGCAATATCTTCCTGCCATAGCCAATCTGTTGGGAGAACTTATAGAATATTTTTACCTTTCCATTTCTTTTAGGAATCGAGCACCTAGCCAGTCAAGCATGTCTTTGTATGCCTCGTCGGCTTGGCCTTTCAGATTTTGTAGGACCGTTGTAGCTATAGATTTCACCAGTTCAAGACGTAACTTGACTGCTACAGCTGTAAACATACAGTGAAATGTGTATTCACTAGAGAACAGCAATGATTTTACTGATTTTATAATGTGACACTTGTAAACTGCATGCTGCTATGCGTACCTTCTTCTTCAATTGCAGCAAAGTATTCAACCTTAGCCTTTTCTTTGATCAGCTTCCTTTGCTTCTCTTCCTCAGTCTCCTCTTCCTCTAAAGAGTGAAATCATTGGTGATGTCAACTTTCTGTTTATTAAGTAAGATACTTCATCCTATAAATGTTCACAAGTCAACATGATTTATACTACACATCATGATTAACCATTTTTGCATGGTACTGGCAGTAATTGGCTGGATCCGAGTTGGCAGGGGATTTGTAAGTGCAGTCACACTAATGTGTATCAGAATCGTTTTATTCTCACGAGAGAACATATCAGTGTACAAGTCATATGATTTTGCTTGTGTTGTGGGTTGATGAATCTATTAATGCGTGTCCCTATTAGGATATAGGATGGTCAAATGTGACCCAATATATGTCAATAAAATCAATCTATCTATCTATCTATCTATCTATCTATCTACTATTGCATTACTCAGTCTCAGACAGTTTATCTTAAAAAGTGCACTTGTTTGTAGGATATATGAGAATCAAAAGGTGCTAAATACCAGGAAGGGGAGTTGAGGTAGGTGCATCCTTTGCGCCTTTTTTTGGAGAAGGGCTACGACTCTTGCCCTTTTTACCTCCTCCTTTTGCACCTTTTTTGCCGGCCGCTGCAGCTTTTTCTTTTTCCTTTTCCAGTTGCGCTTGTCTCTCTGCCTCTTCTTCTGCTTCTCGTGCTGCTTGTTCAACATTAAGCTGTAGAAAAATGTGCAGAGATATGTCTTTGAAATGTGTTTTCACTTGCAAATAGCTGTATAAGTTTTCTGTCATACAGAAGAATACGTACAATTTTGTCAACAGCGGCAACAGCAGCAACACATCCATCATAGAGCAGTTTTTCATCCATATCGGTTGGAGGCTGAGGTGTGTCAGAACCTTCTGCTTTGCTTCCCTTTCCCCCAGTTTTACCCTTTTCTACTTTGGCTTTCACTTGGCCAGCCTGATCTGGTGATCCAGCTCGACGTGGTATCAGTGGAATCCTGTAAAAAGGATAATATAAAGGGTCAGATTACAAAATCAATTCAAGACTGCCAATAAGCTTATTTAGAGTAATTTGGAAAGAGCAAGAGTCCAATCCAGAGAACCCCATCTTGGTATGCACCTTCTCTTGTCCTTATCCTCCTCAGGATCTGCAACAGGCGACTGAGCAGGTGTTGAATGTTTGCTTCTCTTCTTCTTTGGTGTACCTGACTTTGGAGTGTTAGGCCTTGAGCCATGAGGACTTCCTTGTGGCGTACCTAGGTCTTTCTTGCTACTTGTTTGACTTGGGGATGTTGATGGTGGTCTGTCTTCAACAGGTAACTAAGGGATGAAAACAAAGGCTTATCATATTTATGCTTATTAGGGCTTCTTATTCAAGGTATTTGTTATGCAATATAGTTTATGTATCAGGAATAGTCCAATATCTTACCTCAACAAGTGGGAGTCTGGCATAGTCAGGCTGCAATTCATCAGGGATCTTGCCATCCATAGCCTTGTAGTAATCTTTAAGCATGCGTGTGGTATCTTGGTAACGGTCTACCTCAGTTTGCATCAGAGAAAGGTAATGGTTTGTAAGAAGCCCAAGGTGGTCCTCAAGCCAGCCTTCCACCATTACAGCTTCCTTCTCATTCTCTGCCTGCTCCTTTCTCTCATCACAGATGTTCCACAAACGTTCACGGAGGTCATCGACCCTTTGGTGAAGTTCCCACTTTGTTTCATCATCTCCTCTGATGTCATCTGACAAACTATTGTGGTCCGTTTGCCACTGACTCACGAATTCCTGCTTGTGGTCAGGTCTACGAAGGAAGGCTTCAAAGTTCCTCCTGCAAAGTGCCAAAAGATCAGATTGTCACATGAGGCACTGACACTTGTAATTTTGTTTGTTGATTTTGTACATTTTTACTCACTTCTAACAGGGAGATTGCTACATACCTGATATCATAGAAATAATGAATGACATTGTCCCGTTCTTCACGCAGCTGTTTGAATATTGACTTTGCACCATTGGTGTAAGTGTTTTCCACAATTTCCCACTCATTTGCTAAGATTTGTGCCAGTTCCTGAAAGGTCATCATTTGTGAAGATGAGAACATACACACTGATACTTGTCTCTTGAAATAAGTTATAAATACAGTGGCTGAGCCTATAATGGTATCTCTAGAGGTATGCCATAAACAGACAGTATGAATATTTTATGTGTGGGTCACAAAGAAATGTACGGGTATATCCAAAAGATTTAAATTGATATATGTCATATAATACAAGAAACGTCTGTGCGAAAACAGCTGGATAGAGTTCTATCTATGTCGAGAAAAGTCAGAAGAATTGTGATGAATTCAAGATTTGTATTTTGACGGGTGCCTGTACATTCATGCTTCATAGATAGTACTGTGTTGGGTTATATTATAAAATTTAAAAGTATGTATGATAAAAGAGCACAATTTACTAGCATTTCTGCAAAGGTCATGTACTAATCTACACAAACATAGCACCCTGTTAAAACCTTAACGATTTATGTTTTCTTGTATGCGATATGCAAAGTATGATCAAATTAACTGATGTTCCAGTGGAGTACAAAACCTCAAAACATGATTTGGTTATTGGGATGCAAATAGGTTCACTTGTTCTTTCAGGTATTTGGTATAATACAAGAATGCAAAACTGGAAGAAAAGGTTTATAAAGGCTGAAGAAGTTGACAAAATGAGTTTCAGCCCAAAATGAGGGCAGTGGTGTGACTCTGATATATATTTCCAGTGTGTACACCTTCTTACCTTCACTTTATCCCTTAGCCATGGTTCCAGATTATCAGGATCCCATGGGTCAAGCTGATATAATAGTACATAGCTTATGACTTCAGTCAATACAGCAAAACCAAAATGCAGAAAGATATGTAAGACATGTTAATCAAATGATGCACTACTGTGCCAAGTAATATGAGTGCGACTGCCGAGACCTATTCCGTTGTCACATGGAACAATTGTATAATTCATGTCTATTTACTTCGAGACTAGGATTGTGTGAAACAAATTCAGTCCACTGTTTAGAACTTGACATGATATTTGGCATTCTGGCTATTCTCTTAATACTCAGAAAGTCAACATCATGAGCATTCATTCATTGCAAACACCACTTATAACTGCAAACTAAGTAGAGTTACCAACCTCTTCCACAGGTTCCTCCACAAATTCCCACTGCTCAGAGCCAGGTGCAGGGGGTGGGGTTGGGGGAGGACCTTCAGGCTCAGGTTCTGGCACTGGTTCAGGTGACTTGCCTTTCTTCCCAGACGACTTGCTACGTTTCGGAGATTTTGGTGTTCCTTCTACAATGTAAAATAAATTTTTCTGTCTTTTTATTTGTTTAGATTACCCAGAATACCTAAGCTAATTACTACATATATGAAGCAGCAGGACTGTAGGCCACTGCAGGTGTGAAGTCACCTTTGTACATGTAGTACCTTCTATTGCACTCTTACCTCTGCTGCCCTTCTTTTCTGGACTATTCTTCTTGCTGGACTGGGCCTGTTTGCTACCAGGCCTAGATCTTGAAGGTGATTTGCTTTTTTCTGACTCAATTGATTTCTTCTTTTCTAAAATATAAAAATAGATCAAAGCACATTTAATGGCCATTGTTGTTGAATGGTCAATCTTGATGACATAGTCGCAAGCAGATGCATGAAGGTATCCTTTTGAGCTTACCTGGTGTAATTGGTTTTTCTTCACCCTGGACTTCTCCTGTCTGTGGTGGAACAATCTGTAATGATTTTAATAATGTAGCATTCCATAAATTTATACAATATGCCTAATATTTGTAATAGTTACGTGTATTACCTCCTGAGCTTTTTCTTCAGGTGGAGGTTGTTGATTAGCCTCTGTCTCAGATGTTGTGGTTTCTGGAATATTTTCCTCCTACAATTGTAAAAGGAGATTGGCCAGAATTAGAATCTGTGTTTTGGCCAGAAAAATCAAAGTGGTCCAAGGTGAATTGACTACCTTTGCATTGATGCTCTCTAACAGTTTTTCCACTTCTAGATACACAGTCTGTTCCTCCTGGCTTCCGTCAAGCCACTTAAGTGTCCCAAATTTTGTGAACCATTTATCTAATTTTGGCCAGGCATCTTCAAATGCAGTGAGTCTGTATTGTTAAAATAAAAAAGGTATAGGAAATATTACTTATGTAAGTTCATTGTATCAGTAATTACAAAGTTGTAGCACCAGTGTGGCATCTCCTTACCTGTGTTGCAACTGTTCTTGATCAAACCCTCGGTCTGAGACAGGCACAACCTGCTCCTGGTGAGCAATTCCGGTAGAACTGCCATGGGGTGGAGGCTTGAACTCAAGCTGATATTGCTCACCCTGTTGCTGAGCCACTGAAAAATTTATGTTTATATTACAAACTTTCCAATGCCACTACCACTTGAGGGGAAGTAGCCAAGTGCTGGTAAGAAAGGCAGTGGCCCATCGTCACAACATGACATGCCCCTGTTCAACTGAGGTTAACTGCGCAGCCGTATTCTGTAAGATCGCAGTTAACCGCAGATGGTGCTGGCCAGGTTGGGACTCGAACTACCCATGACTCAACCTGTTTCTCCACCATGTAATATTGTGCAACGCCTCTACCAATGAACTAAAGGGCAGTTCCCACTAGCCAAGTGCTAGTAGGTGAGGTAGTGGTGCTGGGATCTATAACATGCCACTACCACTATTTTGACTGACCAAAATAGTGTTCTAGGTTATTCAAACACTTCATTAGGAAACGTTTGGATGGTTTGGTTTTTGAGATCACTTACAATATCTCCCTGCTGCTCTCTTAAGTGAAATTTCATCCGAGATATCCAACACAATAACCATGTCAACGCCACTGGGAGGCTCTGGAGGTGATGGTTTAGGACGTGGGTTGGGTGCTAGCAGTGATTTCTTCATGCTGGCCTTAGCCTTCTCTTGTCCCTCACTATCAAGACCACTTAGTGCTTTTTCAAGCAACTTCGCTTGGTTGTAGCTCATGGGAAATCCATCCAATATCCAGCCAGTGCCTTCTGGTAAACTCCTGTGGTGGGATAGTACATACTATGAGACTGAGATACGCATTGTGCACATACACTTTAGGACATTGTAGGTGTGGTAACATGACCAGATTGAAATTATCTGGGTCATGAGAGTCACATACTTGATTGCTTCAATGATTATGTCTACCAATAGACTGTCATCTACTGGCTTTCCTTTCTTCAAGAGTTTGCTCACTTTTTCTCCAAGTTTCGCCTTTGGAGATAACTGAAATTAACAAGTGGTGGAATTAACCTGGTTGAATGCGGTTCAGATGAACACATTATTTTTAAGAAACAGGTTATCCAGGCAAAAATGTAGCACAACTGATACTCACTTGTTCAGTTTTGCTGAAATTTTCTGGCTCAGGAGCACTCTGATAATCTGCTGCATCATTGCCTTTTAGTGCCTCCTCATCCACCAGTTTTTCCTGGTCCCCTACGTAACATAATATTATAGTCGAGTTTATTTCTGAATCTCAAATGTTGTTGCATATATACATTTCATGAAACAGACTTAGAACTAAAGTGCATTAACTTTATAAGTACCTTTTTCTTGACCTTCTTCATCCTTGGTTGTTGATGCAGCTTCAGCCACTTTCTCAACATCCCTGTTGTCAGGCTGCTGCTGCTGCTGCTGCTGCTCAGCATCCTCTGTTGGTTTCTCAGCTTCACTTCTAGGAGTCGTTCCACCAGCTCCTGATTTCTCTATTGAAAATATGAGCATGTATGTATATAATTATATATACAGGGAGTGTCCCATTTAACCAGAGATCACATATTATACAAACTACTTACCACTTAGTGCGGTTCCTGGGGAAGCTGACTCTTGCTTTTTACTAGAAGTTGACATTGAAGAAACCTGTGTTTGACAAATAGTATACAAATTTCAATGACAACCTTATTACTCAATGGATTTTTTAACAGATTTGTTCGATATTTAGTTAATGTGCCATACTCACAATGCCTGTTACTTCCACTTCCACAGTTTCATTGTTATTGAAGGCTTCAACAGCATCTGCTACAAGCACTTCTGAATCTAGCAGGAACAGCCGGTAAGCTGACCAAGTTTGAAAAAAATTCAGTTAAGAGATCGTAGAAGAATTAGGATGCAATCTGTAATTGGCCCAGAAAATGTGACCCTGCTACTTGTAATTACAGCAAACTCTTTGATCATTCTTGCAACAAGAAAGAAGTATCAAACAATGACTTAAGTAATTTTTACAAAGCTCTTTTTATAGTGACATATATGAACTTTAACAACATGATAAGAATGTATAGATATAAACTACTGAAGCTCACCATCTGCCAACTTTCGAAGGCATGAAGATTTGCCAGAAAATGGCTTGCCCAAAACACATGCCTTGATTGGAAATGGTGGAAGGTCTGGTGCAAGGGGTGGTGGCTGTGGAGTAGAAGAGGTTATAGATAAAAATCGTAGGAATATATATATATATATATATATTGAATATATATATATATATATATATGTAAATCAAAATTTATCTTTCCTGTGAAAAAAGTATTTCTATGAAAGTCCAATATCATACTACAGGTGGTTGCACAATGTCAAAGAGTCTTTGCACAATGTGTCCAATGATGGCATTTGGTTTTGGTGGTCCTGAAATCCCTGTTTCTTCTTGGGGCTCCCACTCTCCCATCATGTTCTGCAAAGTAGTTTATGGCAAATGGTGATTTTCAGTATTCATTATTATCAAGTAAAGGATGAAATTGACATCAACTAAAGCCAACAGAACATACTCTGTATTCATTGAAGTCGCCCTCATTTAACAGTCGCTCTTTTTCATCCTCCAAGAGCTGCTCACTGGCACTCTTCTTTGGAGGCAACTCTTCTGTCTCGTCATAGAGCGGCTGACCATCGACAAGTAAAGCTTTCCATTCTCGCATTAGTTTCTCTGGTAGTAGTCTGAAATCATGAAGTTGATTAATAATTTTGCAAGAAATAAGTCATGAGGTAATGGTAATTGCTTATGGTAATATCATCCGTGTATTCAAGTCTTACTTATTAGTCAATTCCCTGTATTCTCCAACCTTGGTAGCCATGTCAACAATGCTCAGCAGTGTCTCCATGCACTGGTCATAATGTTTTGTGTACTTTGCTGCTTCACGCTCCTCCTTGATTTTATTGTGTAGAGCTTTGTCCTTATCTATTTGTTCAATGTAGTTTAGCTTTGCCAGCCTTGCAGCTTCCTGAAATAAGAAGTATAGAATCAGTAGTTCCAGTTCAAGCTTTTTATTGTATCCAAGAAAAAAGTATACAATACTAGCCAGATGCCATTATGGCATATAAGTAAATCTGGAGAATATGAACCACACAGAATGCTTTGAATATCTTGGCATGTCTGGCAACTTACAGCTTCCCTGTTGAGAGCATCTTCAAACTCTTTCAGCCTTCGCTCTTCATGTTGCTTCTCACGCATTATTCTGTTACGTTTGATGATCTCCTTTTCTTGGCGAGTTTGTAGGAGTTGTACTGCAATCCGTCTTTCTTGTTGGGACTGCCGCATCAGGCGGTTTACCATCATCTCTTCACGTCGGGCCTCCTGTATAAGGAATGTGCTAAGGTTGCAATTTCTGTTGATGATATATGATGACTAGCTATAATGCATATCACATATTACCTCCTGGAGTTCATGAGCTTTCAGTTGATCTACTAGAACTTTACGTCGACGCTTTTCCCTTTCAGCTCGAGCTGCAGCGTCTTCATTGAGGCATTTCCTGATTTTATTGATGTACCCATCATTTGTCTTGGGTTTTATCAAATCCACTGATTCCTGTTGGTTAGGCTGGTCTTTCCTTGTTTGCTCCATCTCAGACAACTCACTAAAAAAATGCAGGAAATAACTAAAAGCGAATGTTCGATTGCAACAGGTTTACAAAGTACCAAAACACATGAATTTGGTAACTTACATTTTAAACGATAACAAAATTAATTTTACAATTATGTAAACATATGATATCATACCCATTTGATTGAGAGGGAGGCAAAGTTCTCTGCAGAGCCTCTTCAAAACCAGCAATATCTTTCATTGCGTCCTGGAAAAATTAATTTTTTTTACTACATTTGTAGTCTTTGCTTGTAAATCATGTAAGTCGAATTGAAACAGTGTTTTAAACATATATTAAGTGCAAATTACATGTATACACTGTAACAGTTGGGTTATCTACCTCTTGTTCCTTCAATTTTGTGGCCTGTCTTCGCAGTGCAATTGCTTTTGCAGTTCGGTTTCCAGGTGGCTTTGGCATATGTACCGTTGCAGCCCTGTGAAAGAGCAATTTAAAAGTTAACAATTCCTTCAAGAATATTACATTCATGAAAATGTGGACAAAATATATATCAATGGTCGTTGCCACTCAATGGGCAAAGTCAACCTGTAGCTTTGAAGTCATAAACCAAGTAATCATGATTATGAAGGTGTTCAGTAACTGAAAAATTAGCAAGTAGAATGCCAAAATAATAGAGCATTTGGGGTGAATGTTAGATAAAGAAACTTATGAAAAGAAAAGACAAAGTATTTAAATGTTAAAATGTTAAGTTTCCTTGCCTATCTGATCCTGCAGATGGCACTGCTCTACTAGATCTGCCACTCTTGGAAGTACTACCAGTCCTGTGTTAGTTGAATAAGCACACCAGTGTTAGAATGTTTGATGTTAAAAAGCAATGTAGAACACACTAAGTCTTGCATTTAATTGATTTTTTAGTTGTCAAAAACCAAAGACACTTGAATTGCTGAATCCACAGTATTGACTAAAATATTAGATTTTTTTGCAAAAGGTATTAGATTCCAATGAACTAAAATAATTCATGCTGACTAAATTTGTCAAGTTAGTGCCATTCTTGTCAGTAACCAGTAGATCAGATCATTAAATGCCACACATGCTGACGATTAGTGCTTTCGTTACTTCATTTACAAAACTTGTTAATTATTAGCTAAATGTACATATGCGAAAAACTGTATTATCTGAAACAAAAATTTAAGGACTTGCTTAATTTTTGCTAGCATCTCTGACTTCTGAGCTTGATTGGTTTTGTACTTCTGTATCAGCTGTTGTCTTTTTTCCTGAAGTTGTTGGATGTGTCGTTCTTCCTCCTCAAACCTCTCTTTAAAAGCCTTGCTTTCCATTTTAATTTGTTTCTCATGAAATTGTGCAACAAGATTGTCCAGGTTCAAGTCTGTTTGGCGTGGAATCATGTGCTTTAATCTCTGCAGTAAAAAATATAATAAAACACAAATAAATATTTGTAAAACTGAGTCATGCAAGAGTACTTTTTTTTTATAATTGATAATGCACTATTGTCTTACCTCTTTATATATCCCACTGGTAACATTTTCCAGATTAACTGGTCCAGATGGACGCATTGTTTCAATTGCAGTCCCTGTTAAGTTACTCTTTTCTTTGTTGTGTAAAGCAATGAATAACTGATACATCAGCCTAGTTGCCGCTCCATGTGTCTCGGACATAATATCTCTTGCAATGTTGGTGTCAAAATTCACTCCCAACAGATGCAAAACTGGCTCTAATATTGTGAAATTGTTAAGCTTTGCTCCAGCTGCCCTGAAAATTTCATGGTCATTACACAATCAATGTATAGAAATTATAGTAAATGAAAAAGAACCAATTCATCAAAATTATGCAAAAAAATAATACATCCTTCCCACTTACTTGCTTTGGGAGAACTGATCATAATCATCCAGTAGTTGATATTTATGCAACACTTCTCCAATGAGGAGACCAGTGGCAAACTCCCTAGCAAAATTAGTGACATCTGAAACCAGAAATGTACACTTTATATGTTACGATCATTCACTGTCGGCAATGATGACAGAGTTGAGATTTTCGCTTGTAAGGGATGGATATGCTATCTTTGGCTGGATGAATGAACAGAACATTAATACTTTCAAAGGGCACAGCAACAAATTTTATGTGTCATTATATAAAACTTATGTTCGGCCTTTATTAGAAAGAGCAAGCCCTGTTTGGTCACCATACTTGAAATGTAACATTAATAACAGAATCAGTTCAGCAGTACTTCACAAGAAGGCTGTCTGGTTTAGGGACATTCCATACATGAAACGATTGTTTCTCCTAAATTTAAACACACTTGAATGTTGAAGAATCCAAGCTGACCTGATTCTCTACCATAAATTGTCCACTCATCTCACTGATATGAATATTCAAAACTCTTTTAGATATAGTAGTAACCTCAGAGGTCATGGTAAAAATGTATTTCACTTTTATCTTTGCTAATGGTCAATGTATGGAACAGTCTTTACCCTGATATTATCAATTTCAGTTAAAAAAAATTTAAACTAAAGCAAGGCCATCACCCTGATCTAAGCAACCTTTACGGGGTATTTGGAGGAGATTAGCATGAAGGAATCATATATCTGGAAATAAATAAAAGTGCCCCTACACTATCCACAAGCTAGTGCTATGACTTTTATGAACAAAATCGTCACTGACGTGTTTCTGATTATCTGTATTTGTTGATCATGAAAATATTTTTGGCAGAACAACACATCCCAATGTTATTCCAATGGATATTTTGTAGTCAGAAAACAGGCTAAGAACGATTTTACTGTGGCTATATTTATTTTTGAATTTGATATTTGATAAAAAGTACATATAATGAACAACACAAAAACATGGGGGTGTAAAGCCTTCTGGTGACATACACACTCCTCCTACCCATGTTTTTGTGTTGTTGATTTTATAGAGGAAAATCGGTGTCTCAATGACTGGATGGACAGAGGATAGTAAACCTATTAACTGTACATTCACTTGCCATAATATGCATTGCTATTATTTTGGCAGTCTATATCATTATCAGTAAATTGACATAATACATGTAATTACCAAGTTTTGTTGTGACTTTAACCTCTTCATTCAACCATCTACATAGTATGTCAGTCATGTTGAAGTCTGTGAAATAATCTGAAATGATTTTTTGCCCATGCAATGAAGGCTGCTGGCGTCCTCTGTCGCTAGGTAACTGCTTGCCGACTGCCCTTGTGACATCGTTTTTGATTGGTCAGTGACCAACAAGCATTCTGATTGGCTTGAGTGAGGACGACTTCCGATAAAAACAAACGTCGCGTGAAGAGGATTTACTCGAAATATACAATGTTTCTAAAGCCTTTTAGGATAAAAACACAAACAGCCATAAAGGGATCTGATAGGTTCGTGAATTTTACCTTCGAACAACTCCTGAGAATTACTTTATCAGGATCTAAATTTGTCTTTCCTAATATCGCTCACACAATACACGTTTTTACATTTGACAGCTGTGACTGTCAATTGATTCTGTTGTACAAGTCATAATGAATTTTTGTTTTGTTGATCCCAAAACTGAGTTACATGACACCCTTGACATACTATCTTTGTATCATTGCGTGTCCTGATCCTGTTGACTTTTTTTATTCTTATATTATTCTTATAATATTATTCCTATATATATATGCATTTTTTTTTTTTTTTAATCATCTATCATTCTATGTACTCACCATTGTACTTTATTTCTGTAATTTGTGTGTTAATTTGTTTGCCCACAAAGAGAATAAATCCAATTGAATCAAATCAAAAACTTGAATACGATACAATAGCTTATAATAAAAGATTGACCAGGACACTTATTTGTCATGCATAGACTAGCTCACACTGGCAAGTATTGTCTGAATAATTTTCACAATATGTTACTCTAATTTTCCTGGTTAATCAGACTCCTTTTCCTACAGGAAGAAGTTAAGAACTGAAATAGGGAAGCAGTTTTCAGCCCTAAGCCAGGAAGGTGTGAACCTGCTAATTCCATTGAAGGACGAGATGACAGTAATGAAGATATTTACTCATGGGGGCCTGACTGTTACTGTTTATAATGTGCATAAAAATCCTGTGTTTTTTGAAGCAGACAGGCAGTTGTACCCCACAGGTTAGTGTCCTTAAGGTATTGTGATATTTATGGCATGTAAATTTATAGGCCTTACTAATATATATTTGAAGGGATGGGACACATACCTTGTGTGTTGGCAATCTTTAGTTTTGATCTATAGCTCGTTTCCTGTTTTCACTTTCCAGTTTATGCACTATGGACATTTCCAGAGATATTACCCATTTTTACAACATGGCCTCCAGTATTAAAAAAAATAACAGGTGGAGCAGGTATGTGATGCAGCTGTCTGCCAGTGCAGCTGTCTGTCAGTGTCATTGGAATGCACAGATAAATCACCAGTGTCATTTTGCTGACTATCTGTAAATTGTCTTGCCCATTTTTTTCAGACTTGATGCTGCCAGGTGTAGTTGTAAAAGGTGATGTTACCCCCTACTCACTTGGAAACTATGAAAAAGGCACTGCTTGCTCAGTTAAACTCCTTGGTAACAAGTAAGTTCATGTGCCCCTGTGGCTTGTCTGGTCCTTAAATATTATTTTTTTTCTTTTTATAAGTATCCTAATAGAGTTCTGAAAAATGTAACGGTGACTGATACATTTTTCTGCAATGTATGGTCAATAATGGTTATACAATGTATTGCTGTCTTTTTTATTTCAGATGCCCAGTTGCTGTAGGAAATACTGCCTTATCAAGCTTTGACATGTACATGTCTGCTATGCGAGGGAAAGGTGTAACAATACTGCACTCCTATCAAGATCACCTGTGGTAAGTGTACAAATCTGATGGTGCTGACTTTAATTGCACTGCATTTCTGTCATACTATTTGAACCAAGCTTACTTAATTAAAATGCAGGGCTCATGGTGACAAAACTATGCTTCCAACAATTGAAGATACTGAGATGTTGAATGCCGTTGGTAAAGCCCCACTGTCTGATGATGAAGACAGTGATGATAATGAAGATCAGAATGAAGATGCTCCAGAAAACGCATCTGCAATGGCTGGTCTAAGTATTAATGATGGTGCTAGAAATGATGCTGCTGATTATGCATCTGCTGAAAATGTTGATGACTCTAGAAATGACCAAAATGACAGTGAGGAGGAAGGTGGTGGCGATGCATTGGAAGAAACAGCTGGTGAATTATTGAATCCACAAGGTACGTATACATCATCTGATTTAAGTACAGAGTTATAATTGCTGTTGTCACATTTTGTTGCAGTAACTCATTCATTGACAGTTAACTTTATTGCTGAATTCCAAAGGCTTTGACTAGGCATTGTTGAACTAAGAGCTAGTGCAGAATATCTTTTTGTTTCCAGAGGAGATGGACAACTTGTTTCTACAGTGCTTTATGTGTGCCTTAACAACAAGACTTAAACAAAATGAGCTGCCGATACTGACTAGCAAATTTTTCAAAAGTCATATGCAACCTTGTTGGTAAGTTAAGAATTTGGGGCAATTAAGTTTCAATTGAACAAAGACCTCATTTTTGCCTGAAAGTTTGCTACATTTAGCTCTAAAAATAGATCAAATTTCAAATAAAATTAAACCGAATTAATTATTGTGAATGTAAATCTTTTGACTGGTCTATATAAGTAATTTTTATTGAAAATTTGAAATAATATATAACATATTCAATTGAAACTGAAGCATCTGGGTTTATGTGCCGGGGGCACAAAAACTGTAATTTAGGGCTTCTGGACTATTAGTTGATTTGCAGTCAATGCGTAATTGTGATAATCAAGCTGATCATAGTATAAAACAGACAACCAGACATGATTTTTTTTTTTATCTGAAACATCTCAGAAAAATTTTATGACTTTGGCATTATGTTGAATGACTTTTACATTTCAGTCCTTCCTCCAAGTCACTTGATGTTAAGAAATCTAGCTTCAAAAAGGTATGATACATATATACATGTATATATATGAGGAAATGCATCTTTTTAAATATAAATTATCAAAATGTGACTAAATTAATTGTACACTGATTGTTCATGTGAAATATTTCCAATGCAAGCAATTCATGTACTAGGGTAACATATATATATAGATTTTTATTGACAGCAAAATATCAAATTGATACATGTGTCAGCATGACAAAATAATAAATGGCAAAAAAATAAAAATAAAAAAAATAATAGAAATACATGGATCAACAGTTAAAATAATTAAATAAGTGGAGCTATATTATGACTAATATACTAATCAACTAATACTAATCAACACTACATAGTCTGTCTAAGAAATTCTAAAGCACCCGGAACTAAACAAATAATAGTAATAATACTGGTTAAAAAGCACCAACAAATAGTTTTAGCACAACAATTCAGGTTCAATAACAATACTAGACACTAAGCATAAGATATATAGATATATATATATACATGATGTACTCCTAACTGCTATCAACATGGTAAACAATATGAAGTGATATACAATATGAGATGGGAATGTTGACATACAATATGAAGTGACATACAATATGAAGTGACATACAATAGTAGATATTTACAAATATACAAATGTACAAAGTCATACACACACGGAAGCAGTTTCGTCAATGTGCCGCCAGCCACTCAGTTCCAGGAGACATTAAGTTGCTATTTATATAAAACATTTATATTCTACTGTCTAATTTTAATGCTACCTGTAGAAATTTACCAAGAGCAAAGTTAAGGTTAGTGTTCTTAGTTGTTAATATTTGTAAGAATTGTTCAGTTGGATCAAAAATAGTAAAGCCCTCAATGTATTTACAAGCAATGTGGAATAAGTTTAAGCGGATATCATTCCATTTTTTACACCTCATTAAACAATGAAACTCATCTTCTACTTGGTTCAGATTGCATTTTTCACATATTCTTTCATCTGCAGGAACATAAGGACGTTTGTGTCTGCCTAATTCAATATTAAGGTTGTGTGAGCTTAGTCTAAAACGTGCTATATTACAATAGACGGATTTAGGTAGGGTATAATTCAGATAGGGCTCTATTCTAATATCATTCTTGAAGGTTTTGTATGTTCTGAGTTTTGGGTTTAGCGTACTATCATTTATCTCAGTGAGCATCTTAGTATGAGCCTTTTCGAACAAGGATAAAATTTGCTTGTTTATGCTGGAATTGTCAGAATCTGTACCTAGAGTTTCTGTGACTTTATAAAGTCTTGTAAGCCAGCAAGGAACACCTCTTTGATGTAACTTAGTCTGAATGTCATAACAGCTACGCAAGAACAAGGGGCATGTATTTGACCTTAGCCTGCCTAGAAATTTGATTGCTGAAGCATGTTGTCTGACTATCAGTGGAAATCTACCTGTATCAGCCAGAATGGCAAGTGTTGAAGTTTGACACCTAACACTGAGCAGGTTTTTAAGGAAACGGACTTGTATTTTCTCGAGAGTTTCAATTTGCTTCTCTCGGAACCATCTTTCACTATTGTACTAAAGTATTGGTAATATATATGTGTCAAACATTTTGATACTCAATTTTGCTGGTAGATAGCCAACTGTAGACTTTGTCTTTTCTTTAAGAGCATACATTGCTTTTTGTGCTTGGGTTGTCAAATGCTCATACATTACTTTGTGTATGTTGCTAGAGTTACTAATTACATGACCCAAATATTTGTATGAATTAACTATATCTAATTTCTCATTTTCAATAATGAAATCAAGATTATCTTGGACTGATTTACGAAAGATCATAACTTTGCTCTTCTGAGAGTTAATTATTAGATGCCACTTTCTACAATAAGCTTCAAGATCTTTTAATAGAGTCTGCATTCCATCAGCACTTTCTGAAATTAGGACAAGGTCATCAGCATATAGTAGATGAGTGTATGTTGTCCCATATATTGTTACTCCACAGGTCTGGTCTAGGTATTCACACATGTCTGATAAATACAGATTAAATTGCTTGGGACTGACTATCCCACCTTGGAGAACGCCATGGGTACTATCAATGTTTGTCCCCAATTCACCATGCCATCGAACTTTAGCACTAGACATGTCGAACATACTTTGTATTATTTTTACAAGCTTTCCGCCATAGCCTTTCTTTATCATTTTATAATACAGGAATGATCGGTTGACAAAGTCAAAAGCTTTTGAAAAGTCTATAAAAGTTATAAATAAGGTTTTACGAATTGATTTATGGTAAGATATGATTGTGTCTAATATGAATACATTATCACTAGTTCTGCAACCTTTACTAAAACCTAATTGATTAGGATCTACAATGTCTGTAGCTTCGCTTTGGAAGACTAATCTCTTATTTAAAATGGCTTCAAATATTTTACCCATACATGCCATTAGAGTCAGTTTGCGATAGTTATCGGGTTCACTATAACTACCTTTTTTATGCAGGGGTTGAATTATTCCCTCAGACCATTTGTTTGGGTAAACTCCCTTTTCCCAAATGTAGTTGAACAATACTGTAAGAGGCTGAAGTAAGTAGTCAGACAAATATTTGTAAAAATCATTACTGATTCCATCTATTCCAGGGGCCTTGCCCAGCTTAAGGCTTTTCAGTTCAGTCTGTACCTCACTCATTGTTATAGGGTGATCAGTCATGTAGGTACTAGGATTAGTGGGACTGTTGTTAAAGTTTACCATGAACTCTTCTACATATTTGAGGAATTGCATATCAAATGTAGAAGTATATTCACTAGGTGGGGCTTGCACACTTGCAAAGTATTTTACAAAACAGTCAAGAGATATATCACTGGCAATTGAGACACTATTATTTTTATGTAATCTATCCCAGTATTTCCAGTAGTCACATGGGTTATTCATATCCAATTCACAGAGCTCCTTTCTAATTTTATTTTGATATATATTGTGTGTTAATTTCAGTTGTCAAAATTTCTCCAAGAGATGAAGAAAAAAGGCTACATAGAAATTAAAGAGCATCCTAAAGGGGTTGAAAATATTACCAAGTTCGATAAAAGTCACCCTGAGTAAGTGTGATGGTATATTTGCTACATATGATTTTTGTGAGTTATTGTACGGTCTTTTCAGTACAACCTCTGATTCAAAACTTTCTTTTACAGCATTCGTGAGTTTGATTTTGCCATATTGTTGGATGAAGATGAGTCTGCTCCAATTGACAAGGATGAAGGATTTCGCCCTCCTAGTATAACTGAAGTTTTAGTTGTTACTGCTAATGTCCTTCCTTTGTTTGGCCACAAGGGTTTTAGGTACCGATTCAGCTTTTTTTACTACAGATATCAAACTGAGCAAATTTAATTTCCTCATATTTAACCCCTTTTTTGTGTTTTGCAGTAAAGGAAGTGTAACAACTGGTCCAGAAGCTAGAAAGGTTGTAACTGAATACATCAAGGAAAATAACTTGCAAGCTCAAGAGCCTGGGTAGGTACTCGTCATGATTCGAAAAGTAGAAAGTAAGTCTCAATTGGCTTATTTGGATTTAGATCATTTTCTAATTTTCAGCATAGTTGTGGTGGACCCACATTTAGGAGATCTAGTGCTGAATAGAGGTGAAAACATGGACAGAATGAAGTATGAAACGGTCGTTGCACGCTGTCTTGCCAAACTTACATCTGCCTACAAGATTGTACGTCCTGGATTTGAACCAGAAATTAAGAAGGGGAAATTAGAACCAATAACATTCAATATTGCAACACGTGCTGGAAATAAAAAGGTAAGTTTTAGCATGCATGTGCGTGCGGCAGTCATAATTGATATGACTTTAATTGACTTCAATGTTGATATACTCTGAATTGACACCTTTGTCACTGTAACTTTCGCTTTCAGGTTACCTTGATAGACAACCTTGATGTGTATGGCATAGATCTTGAAGAATTCTCTCACGCAGTTCAAAAAGGTGTTGCAAGCAGTGCGTCCATTCAACCATCGGCAACTAAAGGCAAAGGACCTCAAGTCCTAGTCCAGGGCAATCAAATCAATTACATTGCTAAGCTTTTAATAGGTATGTGTCAATTGAATAATCAATATATTGTCCAGTTCAAGAATAGCATGTCATCAGTAACTTTAAACTTATTGTATTCTCAGTGAGAACTGTTACCTTTGGTCTTTCAGAAAAGTACCATATTCAAAAGAAATGGCTTCATGGTTTGGATAAAGCTCCAAAACCAGGAAAAAAGAAGAGGTGACCTTGACTCCTTGCATAGTTCTGCTATACAATTTCAAATTTGACAATGATCATTGATGATAATAGCACTTGAGAAACAAAAGGAGACATTTTACAATTTATTTTTTCTTCCCTTTATTGTGTTGTAATCTTAAAGCTTCTGACAATACATAAATGCGTTCATTGCTCTTTAATGTTTCAATAATATAAACATGCATCTTCTCAAGAACCTGCAGTGTTACATGCGTGTTTACAACTAAGTTATACCTGTACTTTCCTGAATTTTAATAAATTATTGATATTCAAATAAGGATTGGACTTGAATTTATAAAAAGTGAAATTAATTTTTCACAAATTAAAAAATATCATAAATGAAACAAAGAATATTAAGCAACACTTATTTAATTTTTAAGCTTCTCGAAACTGCCCCTATGATGGTGCTGACAGAAAAAAAAAAGTGTTTGATATGAAATTTTATTTTAAATCATGTTGAGATTTTTGAATGACCCTTTATGATTGTTGAGAAGCTAAAGATAAAATAAGTGGCCTTACAGATCTTCAATTAAAATTAACAGACACCTTAATTTTACACCAAGCGATTTGGAGATTACCATGACAAGCGCTTATTCAGTATTCCGCTCCCAGTGCTGGAGTCCAGCCAATGTTTACATGTGTGGATAGAGTTCCGGGTTCTGAGAAAAGCGTGGCATTGCACAAAAACACAATCTCCAATACTGGATAATTGTCTGTACTTGGAAAAAAAGGGTCAGATATGAACCGCTGAGATTCCAAGCCTCACAATAAGTTTTTGACACATTTCATTTTACGTAATTGGTAGCAGTGTAATTTTCCCTGCCCTACCACCGCTATGCTAAAGGTTTGAACTCTATCAAGGCATTCGCCTCCCACAGTGAAGAGGGAAAATCAAGGTGCATTATGGGTGTTAGCAAACTACTGAATAAGATGCTGTATGTCACCGAATGTATATACTACATCTGAAGGTGAATCCGGTGCCTTAATGTAAGACAACACATTTCTACAAAGAAATAAACCCTTGCATCATTTTAATATCTGCAATGTATACAAAGTGTATAATATCCCGCTAATGAACGAAATAAGGCAAAATAACTATTTATGCAGCTGAACACAACCAATTAACTCCCATAAAACAAATGTGGATATAATGAACTAGCCAGCTAAATTAGACAAATTTTCAATATTTTTTCAATTATACCTTTTTTATTGTATAAACAGTAAACCTCTCAAAAACAAAAGCCCTATCATCAATAATGATTATATGTTTTCAGGGTCCCAGTTCCATGATTCAGGTATATATATATCGGAGTTTAACTATTACACACATGTAGTATAAATTTGGAGGTGATTATAATAATATATTGAAAATGAACACATTATATAGTTATATAATAACTTTTTACTGAGACCGTTACTGTGGGGAAATCTCAGCACAAACTTTTTTCAATCAGTTTGGCTAAACTTTACCATCTGGGATTATTACTTTATACCATGAAACCTGTGATTACTTTATACATTGAACTGCATAATAATTTTGACAAATATTTTAAAATGTGTAAATATCTTACAAAAGAATGGGTTAGGGTTATCTCTTATGACATAAATCACAAAATGGAATATATCAAGCTATGTCACCCAAATTAATGTATCACCAAAAGGAACAACTAGCCTGAACATGTTTTCGATTGTGAAGAGGTTCTATCATTTTCCAGTTTCTTGACTGGTCTTCCAGATGTCATAAAAAACCCATCTTTGTCAGAAGTTAAGGCAAAAAAACATTGACAGTACACTGTATATCTACTAGACCCTCGTCTACGACGCGGCCTGAGGGTCTAGGCCTAGACTGGGGGTTCATTATAAAGACCGATAAAAAGCTATTTTGGAAACTTTACTCCTCCCCTTTTTTAGTTAAAATATTTTCACATCTGTTAATGCAAGATAGCCATGGTCCTTTACCATCATCATCTACAGGGGTGGATCCAGAAATTTTCGTAGCACATACCAGGCCTTTGCGGGCAGGAGTTAAAACAGGCCTAGATATTAGGAAATGCCTGCATTTTCTCTGAAAAAAGGGATATCTGCCCTTTCATTCTATATGATAATGAATTTCATGTAATTTTGTTGTTTATTCTATTAATCAAATATAGTTCAAAGGATACTTTTCATGATAAGAAGGCACAAACACTGCTTTCTTGGCAAAGTCAACTGGCTCTGGTAAAGATTTCAGTAAATTTTCATACATGGTCAATGCATCAGTCATGTTTGCACCATTTCCCTGCAACAGTAATAGCAATTATATTACAAATTCACCATCGTTACAAAATGTACAGAACAAATGAAAGGCAAGGTGTACATCAACATTCTCTCAACCTGAGTGTAATATTTTCCTGTTGGTTTCAGAACTGCCATGCTTAGTTCCAAAATAATCTTGATGAAGTTCCAGCTGTCCCCTGCAAAGGAGCAAAGGAGATAAAATAACACTACTGGTCATTGAGGACTCCACACAGCTGTATATATATCAATATATAATTATGAAAAAAAAAATTTTATGACAATTTCTTTTTCTTACCAACTAAATTTTTTGTAACTGGAATCGCAGTCAAGTCATTGATGATAACATCAAACTTTTTTCCTTCGTTCTTGAACTTTTTTAACCAAACCATGCAGTCATCAATATGAACCTGAATAAGAGAGACATTTTGTTGAGTATAATGTACAATGTTGCAAAGCCTATAGATTCAGCTGCAGATACATGTATTCACTTAAAGCAGCAATGAACAAAATATGCAATTAGGGCTGTTAAAATTGTGGGGTTGGGGTGGACAGGAGAACAGGGGGGATTCTCCAAAAGAGAAAAGGAAGGGGGGGGGGGGGGGGTGTTTGACCAGTATTTCTTAATATCTTAATGTGCAAATATCCCTCTGTGTTGGAGATTCAGCATTTGCAGTTACACCAGTGTTTTCAAATACAATGCAATCAACCATGTTCTGAAAATTTTCCAAAACCACACACGGTTAATATATGGATTTTTAAAACTGCTCCAATTAGGGTGACCCTTTTAAGGCATCTTTGATGTCACTACTGTATATTGAATGCCTATGTAATTTGAACCGTAGGCAACATATTTCAAATGTTTAATAAATTATATTATGACATACCTTGTAATTGGGTCCCTCAAGCTGGTCGAGAGCATCGTGACAAATTCCTTTGAGGTGCTTTTTTGCAGCCTCTACTACAACTCCATCAATCTAAACTGAGTTAAAGTGACAATCTCTTACTCCCAAAATAATTTAATTTTCATGAATATATATATATACAGCACAGACCAAGCAAACATAGTCCTTAGTGCAGTGTAAAATGCAGAGGAAAAAGGATACTTCAACCATTGTGATGAATTTTGGATTAACTTGCTTCAGTGCATGTAATATACCACCATCACCAGCTCCCAGGACCAAAACTTCTTTACCGTCATAATTTTCTTCGTTGATTCCAGTAATTGTTTCTGTGTAAATAAGGTCACTTTCAGCAAGATCTGAAAATTAATTTTCAAACATTTCTGATACATGTGACCAAATTCAACAATAACAGTAGTTGCGGTTCATATTATGAAAAATTAGTGAAGAATTCTTCTCTGTATATTCACATTAGAAACAATTTACTTGGATCATCATCCAAGATCAACATATTCCCAAACTGTGGAGAATGCATGATCTTTATGTTTTGGTATTCAGTCTCCCCCTCAAAGACACAAGCATCGAAGTCGTACTCAATAATTTTGCTGTCCGTGGTAGGAAAATAGCATGGGACTACAGCTCCTCTTTGAATTGCTGGCAACCTGAAAGATAAGCAATGAAAAGTTTTGCAGATTAAATGCACTATGCACCCACACCAGATGTTATGTAAATGAAAGGAATACTTAAACTGGTGGTTTTTTACTACAACAAACTAGACTTTTATCATGGTTCATGCTAATGAATAATGAGTGACATTTGTGTCTGGAAAAAAAATTTGTCTCACCTGTTAAAAAAGATATTAGAATAGCTGTTCAGGCATAATTATGAACAAATGCGACTAACACACAGGCACCATTACGGGAGGTCATGAATGTGTTTGATGAATTCTGTTTGGAAACGTGCATGCGAACAAGGTCACATACCTCTTAAGTCTTTTGCTTTGGAGGATATCCTTTAATTTTTGTTCAAGTTCCTGGAGTTTCTGGAAAAAAAAAGTAATCTACATGTTTGCTTTTTCCTTGGCCTACATTACTAGACAATGTATAAAGACTGAAACAACAATTAATGACCATCCTACCTCATCATCAAATATTCTGGCATTGCCAGTTTCTTGACTCTCTGTGATGTCCACTGTGACAAAGTTTCTGTGGAGTAAACTGTGACCCTGAATTATGCCATGGCTAAAGTAAAGCAATATAAAAAGGAAAAATTAAACAAAATATGTCAGACATGGACCTGAGTTTTACTTTAACGAACTCTAGTAGCTTCTAGTAGCTTCTAATCCAGGTGTCATTGAAAGTTAAGGTACATGAAGGTCTTCAGAAAAATTTTGATCACATACCTTGATGTACCTATGAAATAAATATGCAGTCCAGTATCCTGGCAGTACATAGTTTTCTGACCAAGCTTTTGTAAGTACTTTTCTGTTTCATGTTTAACTCTCTTTAGTTCATCTGAAAGATGTTTTATGGAAAGCAATATATTACAGAACAGCACTGTAACATTTATGGCTTGACATTTTAGTTGGAAAACAAGTTTTCACCAATGTAGCCCGGCAGCAGTCCGGTCATTTTTCGTGGTATTTTGCAACAGGTGGAATAAATATTGTTTGGACAGTATACACGCATCAGTGCCAACTGTCACAATTTCACATTGAAAATGAGCATGATGAGTAATTAGGTTTTATCGGCGATGAATAATTAATTAAGTCATTGAGTGATAGCATTTAAAATTTTTATGAAGCAAAAGTTGAAAATTGCCCATTCACTGCATGAAAATGATGATCGTAGAACAATATAGTGTCAAGGTTATATATAGTGTTTACTGCAGTGTGCACACATTATTTGTCAGTATAGAATAGATTCAGATAGGTATGAAGGCCGTAAAACTGTGTGCACATAGAATCCCAAAAATACAGACTGCTGCATGCATGGCCTGCATTCTGCGAACTCGGAAATTACCATGATTGCTTGGCTAAGCTTTCAGTGAGTACATTGCAAGTTATAGAGAAAAAATAACAACTGCATGTTTACCTTGATTTTGCAGCAGTGATTTGCTGACATCAAATTCAATGAGAGTCGTATATGCTGGCATGTTTGTGTGTATTCAATAGTCCATGTATCAGGAGAAAAATATTCTTAATTGCTGAAAAAAATTTGCAGATCAGACCTCTCTGACTTAATTTATAAAGCCTGTTGGTTAGGCTATAATTATTGATAATTACAAATCTATAATTGTGACAACTTGAAATATATATCATTTGTCCCACAACAGACAACAGTACTAGCTAATTCGAATTATACAGTGCAGTGTACCTGAACATTCATGTGTATATATATATATCAGGCGCAATAAATACGTGCAACTGTCAATCTTCAAATTTAGCTACCTGTCACAGAACTGCAGAACAAAATTCCATCAATGCAGGTCAGACACATGTGGTTCATGCACATTGGACACGATGTGCAATTCTTCCGCGTGAGGTCGCCCCTCGCGCGTTTGCCCCCTCGTGCCAAATCAAGCAGGCAGTGCCTTTTGAGGTAGCCTGAACACCGCTAATCCAGGCCGGTTGTCGGGCTACTTTTGAGGGTGCCGTCAGATCGGTCCCTGTGTGAAAGCCTAATAACGAATTTGTCAAGTTACATTTCAACAACGACCATGTCAACCGCCTCCCCCGAGTCTGCTAAAGCAGAATCTGAGGTAATGCTGTGTGTGTGGTGTGCGTCTTGACTTGAACTCAACACTGACAACAGGGTCAATCAGGCCTGTTACTGTACATACGAAGGTGTAGATACATTCTGCCTTACATGAGTAGATATTCATCTCAGGCTCTATTAAAGCATTTTTTAGACTTCCATGAATAAGCAGTCAGAAAGGCCGATATCGCTCCGTGTTTTCCTTTCTTTGACTTGTCTTTGCTTTTGCTTTGTACATGTAGTTGTAGACCCTATAAATAGTATAATGGAGTGGAGAGTCTACAAGCACAAGAACAAAGGCAGTATATCTATATTGTTACTGAGGGTTTTAAAATTATTCCCACGCCAACAAACTAAATTTGTGATTGTCACATCTCCAGCAAAAATTCACTGCAAAGGTCCAGTGACAACGCACATGACCCTCCTATTATTTCATCTTTTTTTTTTAAATACTTGAATTGTTTAAGCTAACTCACTATTTTGTGCATTCTATTCAAGCTTGAGAAATGGTTTTGATATCTGAAAGCCCATGAAATTTGGGAAGTTGTTTACAGTTGCCCCCCTATATCCCTTGGCCCTCGGTTGCCTTCCCCCTTTCAGAAATCCTGGCGTCGCCACTGGTAATGAGAATTTAAGGTCAAACCTTATGCACCTAGACACAGGAATAAAACCCTCCTATCTCTTGGGAGTATATAATTATGTAACATTAGGCCTATATAACTTTGTATTTAACAGTGCATGAGTTACTTGAATTTTGCCAGAAGAAATTCAATTATTCATTTGTTCCTTTTGAATTTCGAATTAAATCAATGCAAGGGTTAATACATAAGTCAAATATTTAAAATTTGTATTGGGATTTTTCAGGAGTTGAGTGAATTGCAGGTTCTGCTGACACTTGGCACATCACTGAAAGCACTTCATGAAATGATGAAAGCGATTAAAGGAGTGAGTGTGAAATTTGACTTATAACTTATTATTTGGACTATGAATTGTTTGGTTGACTATTGTATTGTGTATACATGTTGAATAATATGTATATCATGATTTTCTTTTTGCAGGACTTGACCGTAATGTCTGAAAATGTCAAGCGAGTCAGTGATATGAACAAGCGTTGGAAAATTGTAGTGGACACCCAGAAAGCCTTGAGGGATCACCAGTCTCAACAATAAAGAATTGTGTATTGCCAAGCCACTATGTACTGTAGTGTACGTGAAGATTCTCCTGCAGGAAAGAATATGGCTTGTGAGGTTGGTATTGTAAGGAGGCAATATCAACTAATCTGGACTGCTAACTTAGCTTCGTGACTTTAATGACAGTTTGGTACTGCTCAAATAGTGGCTGAGCGCTATGTCATGTTGGCATCAGTTATACATAATATGTGCAGGATATTCTGCGTTCGTTGAAATGTGTGAGCTCCAAAGGGACTACAGCCCATTTTGATTTGATAAATAAATTTATGAACCTTTCAATAAATGAGACATTTTATTGTATTTATCAGATTCCATATTGTCGCTTATAACATTATGTCGCTAGATGATTATCATGCATCCTTGCTATTAGACTTTCCAGGTGAGAGTTTAGCATCATCAGTTCCTTTGCCCATAGTTATATGCAGGGCCCTTGTATTTATTTCCAAGTTTCTGTTTTCGAGCTTCTTCTCTTTCCATTTCGGCCTTTTCTTCCGCTTTCTGCTTTTCTTCGAGTTCCTTCTGTTGCTCCTTTTCTTCCTCGTCCAGCTGCTGTTGCAGTTCTTTGCGCCACTGAAAGTAGGAAAGCAAAATTGTGTAATTTGAACATATGTGGGCAGCTTGTCTGAAATGACAATCCAACTTGCATAATGTGGTCTTTTCTTTTTTTAAATGAAGCTGCAAACTGATTTAAAAGAATGCTTATTTTGTGGCTGCTGAAATCTTAACTGCTAAGCATGTGTTGGCTGCATTATGTGCTGAGGCAGGCATCACATAAATTTTATGCTGATGAATATTGCTTCTCATTGAGTCATTCAGACATCTTACCTGATCTTCTACAATTCTGCTCAGATCGAATCCAGTTCTTGTTTCATAATTGACTGGAGGCTCATACAAGGCACTGGCAATCATAATTTCATCCCTGTAAATGTTGCAGTCTATGTTAATAGAGTGCCATACATTTTTCATGATTTCTTTGCAAAGTAATTCCATGGCAAATTTGAAATATAAAGTATTCAAGTACACACATTAATGTTGTCCTCTGTGGCTTCCTGCTTGTAGGATGTGTGACTGTAATTTTCTTGGAGGGCTGTGGCTTTGGTTTTTGGGCGACTGGGAGTGATGAGGCAGGAAGATATAATGCTGACAAACCACCTGCTACTTTGGCACTTATGGTTGATGGGTTGTCTTGCAAGTAACTGTTCAGAAGGTTTTCTATGTTAGATTCCACCTGAAAAGGATTTTACGATTTACGAGTGTATGGATCTCAATTTTACAAATACAATTTATTGTCAATTTGGCAAAGTTAGTACCTGGCCAACTTTTAAGGCCTCCAAGACCCTTTTGTCTCTTTCCAGTGAATGCACTTTCTGCAGATTATTCCATGCTACGCTTCTCAGACCTTCTTTTGTAGAGTCGTCAACAGTGCAACGACAAAGTTTGACTAAACCTTGTATTGCAGTATATCTTACTCTCCAGCTCCAATCATTTGCTCCTGTTTCAAAAGAAATATTGAGTTTGTATAATATATTCGTTTTCTTCAAGAAAATGCACCATATAATTTGGACCTCAATGACGGGGTCCTGTAGCACAAATTCCACAAAAGATCGCTTCAACATACTTGTACAGATCTTTACACTGCACTGGTGTTTGGATTTTGTTGCTTGAGCTTGGGTACATACACCATAAATCTAACATTTGCAATCAAGAGTTGTGGCTATATATTTGATTCAACAACTTTTGTAGTTTTGAAGTTCGATTCAAAAACTCCACAATACCTCCATCATGCCTCTCATGTAGACCTTGGAAGTATATGAGGTCTAACAAACCAGCACTTCGCATAGGACATTGTGGTACTGATTGCTGGTGTAGGAGGGAAAGATCCGTGTTATTCCCAACTAGTGCAGTCTTCTGGATTTTTGATGTTGATCCGTGCAGACAAATGTCAGCCAATTTGTCAGTATATGCCACTGCTACTTCCCATGGCCATCCATGCAAGCCTGGTGTTTCAGGAAACTAGAGACAAAAGACAATAATCAATCAAATGCCACAGTTAAATTGTCACTGTGCAAAATTCTTCACTCAAAGCTAGCCACATGAGAATGGCGAGGTTATCCGTTTTACTCCTACTGATGCATTTAACCGAAATAATACATACCACTTCATTTGCATATGTGATAATACTGCTGGAAACTGATGCTTTGTCGTCTTCATGGTCAGTGTCTGTTGTCTCTTTTGATTCTGCTCTGGTGCATTGTGTATTACTAGCTTTTCTTTCATCATGCAGAGTTGACACTTTGGATTTGTATGTGTAGTTTTGGACTGAAGGAAAAAAATGAAAAAACAGCAGTTAGCTGAGTTTACATTAAATTATACATTCTGGCATGTATATTGACTGACATCTGATGGATTTGTCATTAAATTTACTGTGTTAGTGGCAGTAATTGTATAAAGGACATGCAAGAGAGGACTTCTGTATACTTTTGTGCCATACCTGAAGAAGCTGTCTCATGCTTTGCTGTGTTTGGTTTAACACCCATTGCCAAGCTCAAAAGAGCATTGAGAACAGACAGACTTCGCTTGCTTGCATCTCCTAAAATGTCAAATGCACATGCACAGTCTGTCCTGAAAATGAAAGCATACCTTTATTCATGAGGCTAATTTCAGGTAAACTAAAATATCATTTTTGCCAAGTGAGTAACTTCCTATGTGATGTCATTTGGCATCAATCTTCAGTACCTACCAACTTTCTGTAGCGAGGTTTGGAGCACATTTCTTTAAGGAGTTAATAGCTTCAGGGAGTGTGGTAGAATTCTGCCGCAAGCATCGCCATATGTCCAAAGCATGCCACAAAGTGGGGCTGAGGTCATGCACACTGCTGCTTAGTGCACTCTCTGGTGACTTGAGGCCTTCTGTGTTATTTGATTTACTGGGTGAAACCTAATTATGACATGAATTGCAGTTATAATTGCAGCTTGGACTAGTGTTGCACTAGCAAAGAAAGGGATCATAACTTAATAGCGTAGTTACTGTTAAACACTTTTTGTTATATGTATGTAGACACACAAAAAAAAGATGAAATTTTGGTAATGTTACATACCGTGTCAATCACTGATTGCCGTGAAGATTGAATTTGGTCTGTGCCATAAGATCGAGAGGTGACTGTTAGCTTCTATGAAAGAAACAATGATTGTTGTATCTTTTATAAGTTTCTGGTAAAAATATGAGGTAGTCTGCTTTTCTGTTGTATCAGGAAAGACAACTTACCGGTGAAGAGGTGTATGGTTGTTGACCATTCTGTGGTGAGGTAGCTCCAATGGTATCCTCATCCGTTGTGCGAGTTGTTCCCTGCTGATCAGTGTCTAAAACCATGTTTCCTACTTCAGAAATGTATCGTATACACAAGAGAGCATTCGGGTATGGACTGTACACCTCCTGACCCTCTCGAAAACCTGAGTGAGCAATCATAACACAATGAATAGTGATGCACAGGTTATGATGTATAAAAATATACCACGAGTTGTAATGATCCAGATTTGCATTAATTTATGTACCATCTAAGTAGGTGAAGAGTCTACTTTTGAATTCTTCTTGGCCTTTCAAGCTTCCTGACATATGATGATAGAAGAGTCTGTAGAAGACCAGTTTACCCATATGTAGTAGCTTCACCTCAGCTGCACGCAAGTATGGCTGATGCATGGCATCAGTTCTCAACCAATATAATGTGGTCTCAGCCAAGTAAAACAGTGCAGGGATATGGTTTGTTTGAATTGGTGATTGTTCAAGTGATGTTATCAATGCATCCAAGCAATCTGTAAATATAGAATTCTTTTTTTTTTTAAATGAGGCATGCAGCAATCTCAACCAGCATTAATTAATTAGAACAGTGTCTATGCTACTCAGATTTCTAAGGCTGATTGGAAAAAAAAAAAAAAAAAAAGCTAGTTTCCGATTATTTTCAGTCAGCCTAAACAGGTGTGGCTTCGTTCAGTATAATAGAACATGGCACTCTTTTAATCAAGGAAATAGGTTTTTTCTAAATTTTAAGACCTGTCTCGTACTTACCCTCTTGAATTTCGCCTGTGCATTGCGACAGCTGAGCAAGTTCTGTCCATGCCAAAGATAAATCAACATGTGCGCCAATTCCTCCATCCCTTATACCAGCTCTTCTCTAGGAAACAATATATCAGTCAGCTACTTTCTTATATATTTTTTTGTTTTGCATGAATTTAATTTAATTGAAAACATCAATTAACCTTGATACGCTCCAACATTTTGTAAGCAAGAGCTTTGAGCCGCTCCTGTTCTTCAACTTCTTCAGCCTCATTGTAGTTTTGAATGAACTCTTCTGTTACCTCAAATGGATTTCTGAAAAAAAAAAAAAAAAAAAAAAAGATAGAAGGAAGCAATTAACATAATAAAATAATGACGGCTAAAAGCACAATGAATGCTGAATAAGTTTGGTATTAGAAAATAAATTCTTATTGGATGTCATGCAAAACGCAGTGTTAAGTGATTGAGCATTTTTCAGCCAGTATATGTCTGAAACAGTGACAGTTATCTTTTGACAAGTTTTGTGAGGCATTACGAAGTTCAGTGCTGTCTACAGTCTAATGTAAATGCACTTATGGGCATTTGATGGAAATCATTTTAGCCTGGTTTGAATTAACAACTGAAGCTGTGGAGTGTTACTCCAACAGTTTGAAATTTTAGGATATTGCATTTCACTTGATATTATGAGTTCCACACACTCTACCTACCAAGTCACGTGTGTGTTACTTCGATATAACTTATAAGTTCTAAGGATGAAGTTGTATTTATAAATACAACTTTTTAAATCATACCTTTGGGGAGCTTCTTTCCTAGCTTCTTCTGCAAAAGCCTTTTTTAGAAGCCTCTCTTGTAGTTCTAGGCGTTGGCTCTGGGAAATAATGCCGAACCTGTAAACTATTGGGACTTTAGTGATAGGCATTTTGATGCTGTCACTGCCGAGTCATGGAATTATTAGCAAAGCTGATGGGTCATTTCCGATTAAAATGGTGCTGCGTTTTGTGGTTTGACCTTGACAACGCTGTATTTTAACAAAAAGTGACAAACAACTGGGTTTGCTATCGCGGTTGTGCCAGTCAATTTGAGGAACGAAAAATGTGCAACCTAGCCTTGAAAAACTGTCGATAAGAGTGAAGCAGCAGCTTATCGTCTGCCATATTGTTTTCACCATGGCAATCGTTGGGGATGTTGCACGATCGAGGTGGAAGTACGCAACGGCTACCGGACGCACATGTCAACCCTGGCTAGAGAGAAAATGTCAAGTTTGCGATCACAGGTTTGTTCAGTAACCTTGAAGTGTATGCCCTGACAATTGTTTTCAGTTTGTGTAGCGGTACATAAGTGTGACACTTAATTAATGGACATCTGTCACACTGTGCAGTCCAGCCCCCAAATATATGTAAGCTGCCAATGTCAATGCCTGACTACAATAGTAACATGTGAGTCACAAGTCTGTTGTCATTAAAATCACTTATCCAAACGGTAACTTATCATTTCTGTGTAGTCACTTACTACTGTAACAGCTCAGTTGATGCTTAATTTTTGCAGGTCTTGGCCAGCTTCAAGAATTTGCATAAAGCCCGCAAAAACGTTTTCCAAGGTCATGCAGAGGCCTTAATTGGTGAGTGTTATTTGAACATATAAATAATGAAAACTCTGGTTTAATGCAGTATAGGCGATAGCGGACCCAAATCGATGCCCTAAATGGCGTCCATTAAAAATTAAATTTTATAAAATAATTCACAAGTTTGAAGTTCTAGCACAATTAAAATAACATTTGGCGTAGAATACCGGGGGTATGGGGGCAGCAGCCCCCATGAAAAAGTAAAAAATAAACTCTGGCTCTACCGTGAATATGAAAACCGCCGTCATAACTACATTAGTTTGTGACGTCATACATTGATTTCAAGCATTTTTACGTCATAGGCATGGCAATGAGGCTCGTTAAATATGGTCATAAATCTGGGTCCACTATACTGCACTTTTTCCGAAAACTCAACAATGCTCAAGTGGTCTAGTGTAAATGCTAACTTGCTAGCTCCACCAAGGTCCCAGGTCAGGTTCGATCCAGTCCAGCTTACAGCATATATGCGTTAGCCGGCGAAGGTAATCATAGAAATACATACCGTATTAGAAAGTAGCTCACTCCACAAGACCCAGGAAATAAATGCTCAGCTACCCATGAGGAGGCCTCTCATTGGCTAGAAATGGTTGTGTTGCTACATGAAAGGCGACATGTGCAAACTTAAAATAATGTAGTATAGTTGTTGTATGAGATATAATGAAACAACACAAGGTGTAGCTTTGCAGAGAGAGGGTGGCTTTTAATCCAAGTGTATATAAGTCGAGAACAAGTGTATGGTTCAGCTACAGCTGGTAAACTGAATTCCAAGACAAGTACAATGGTATTTCTGCTATCCTATTTTCCAGGGGTCTTTTCCTTATTGGTTATTCCCCTTCATTGTGTAGTGTACTGACTGTACTGTGTCGCCCTCTGGTGTTAATGTGCGCAGCGTCGTTGTAACTGCTTGACGTCATTATTGTACCACCTGATATTTTACGAGTGGGAGATTTTCGAATGTGAGAGCATGGCTGCATTTTGTACAATTTGGGAACTCAAGAATAAACTTGTCAACTGTTAAAAAGCGTTCATCATCATTACAATGGCGACGAGGACAAACCGGATTATGTGTGTGATTATCTGGGACTGTGAAAACGTTGACTGAGTGGATAATTCTTGTGTGTTGTGACTCGAAATTTGCTGATGTGCAGACGTTCCCAGTGGCAGTGAGTGTGGATTATTGTGAGCACGTGGCAATCCTGTGAATATTGAGATTTTTAAGGAAATGTCTCCACCAGTAACAACCACTTCTGGAACTGAGGGAGCTAATAACTGAGGAAAACTGTGTCTACCGTCGACCTTGGAGTGTATACTTGTGTGTGTTACACTTTGTGAACTGTGTTATTTTCTACAGTACTGGAATTTTGGTGAAAATGGGAGACACTGAAGCAAATGAGCAACAAAATGGCCCCGGAGCTGTTGGAGGAGCCCCAGTGGTAAACCAATCTTTTGATGGTCTTTCTTCAATTGCCCCATTTCGTACTGACACTGATCCTGATAGACTAGCTGCATTGTGGAAGCGCTGGAAACGTAGCTTCAATTTGTATTTGAAGAGCAAGGTCATCACAGATGATGCCAGAAAACAAGCTTGTCTACTACATGTGGCTGGACCTGCTGTGCAAGATGTTTATTTCTCTGTGGTGGGGGAGGGAGATGACAAGAACTATGCAGATACCTTGAAACTGCTGGATGATCATTTTCTACCTCAACTCAATGCCCCTGTGGAAAGGCATAAATTTAGACAAATGACACAGAGAGCAGGAGAGACTGTAGACCAATTTGTGTGCAGATTGAGACAGGCAAGTCATGGTTGTGAATTCGAAAATGTTGATAATGCCATTTTGGATCAAGTTTTGGATCATTGTGCTTCTAATTCTCTGAGAAGAAAATTCCTTGAAAAAGAGACTTTAACGCTGCCAGTTATTTTGAAAGTGGCCAGAGCTTTCGAGGCTGTTGATCGCCAAGCCAAGGCAATTGAGTCAAGCCACAAAGTGTCTGCACCAGAGCAGGCAAAACAAGTGAATGCTATTAACAGTAAAGGAAGCAAAGAGACATATCGAGGTGCATCTGGAGGTGCCAGAGATCGACGAAGTGTGTGTTATGCGTGCGGGAGACATGGGCATTTCGCTACATCAGATCAATGTCCTGCAAAAGACAAGACCTGCACAGCATGTAATCAGAAAGGTCATTTCAAGATTAAATGTCCAGTTGAATACCAAAAGAGAAAAGCAGCTAAAGAAGGGAAAAAGGATAGAAAGAAGCCACAAAAGACCAAGAAAAGAGTGAATCATGTTGAGGACAGTGATGATGATGACGATTATGTGTTTAGTATGAACGATGACAGTTCCAGTGGCAATGTTGACTTAGTTGTTGGAGGAGTCAATGTTGATGGTGTGTTGATTGATTCAGGTTCCAACAGAAATGTGCTGGGACAGAGCACATGGAAAGATTTGAAGTCTCAAAGAATTGTGTGTGAGTGCAAGAAAGTCGAGAAATGCATTTACCCCTATGAGAGTACACCTTTGAAAGTGTTGGGTACATTCATAGCGCAGGTGACATGTGTGGCTAACAATGTTTCGTGTGAAGCTGAGTTCACTGTGATCGAGAGAAATGGTAGGCCATTGCTAGGCAAGAAGACAGCTGAAAAGCTTGGAGTGTTGCGTGTGGGACCAGAGCGTGGTCAGGTCCATGCTGCCAGTGCAGATGATGAGTTAATTGCTGCCTACCCAAAGCTATTCGATGGAAGTGTTGGTTTGTTGGAGGCCTATGAGCTGAGTTTACACATCGATACCAGTGTAAAACCTGTGGCGCAACCACTTAGGAGAATTCCTTATGGTTTGAGAGACAAAGTGGACAAAAAGTTGGATGAGTTGTTGTCGTTGGGGATTATTGAGGAAGTCCCGGATGAGCCCACTTCCTGGGTATCGCCTTTAGTTGTTATTCCCAAGGGTGATGATGTCAGGATATGTGTGGACATGAGGAGGGCCAATGAGGCTATCATCCGTGAGCGACATCCAATTCCGACTATTGATGACCTACTTACCGACATGAATGGATCTTCCGTGTTTAGCAAGCTCGATTTGAAAATGGGATTTCACCAAGTACAGCTAAAGGAAGATTGTCGTTACATTACAACATTTGTGACACATCGTGGACTTTATCGATATCGTCGGCTGATGTTTGGAATAAGCTCTGCGCCTGAGAAATATCAGAGGTTAATCAGTGATGTGATTCGTAAATGTGGAGATGGCGTTGCTAATATTGCAGATGACATCATTATTTTTGGCCGTGATGTTGCCGAACATGATGAGAGACTAGCGAAAGTCCTCACTACTCTACAAGATGCTGGATTAACCGTAAACAAGGCAAAGTGTGAATTTCGATTGAAGTCATTAACATTCTTTGGTCACAAGCTGACTAGTGATGGAATTTCGCCTAGTGATGAAAAGGTGAATGCGATTCTGAGAGCAGAACCACCAAAATGTGCCAGCGAGCTTAAATCGTTCTTGGGCCTTGTGCAATTTTGTGCTAGATTTATACCAGACCTGTCAACAGTGGCTGATCCACTACAACAGTTGTGCCGAAAATCGAGAGAGTTTGTGTGGGGTGTAGAACAACATTCTGCATTTGAAACTTTGAAAAATCGCATCGCTTCATCTGAGACCTTGGCCTACTTCAGAGTAGATAGCAAGACTAGAGTCATTGCTGACGCATCACCATATGGACTGGGTGCGGTGTTAACACAACTGCAGAATAACCAATGGCGAGTGATTTCGTATGCTTCCCGTAGTCTCAGTGATGTTGAACGGCGATACAGCCAAACTGAGAAGGAGAGTTTAGCTCTTGTGTGGGCCTGTGAGAGGTTCAGTCTTTATCTTCATGGTCTGCCATTCGAATTAGAGACTGATCATAAACCTCTAGAGAATATCTTCAGTGCGAAATCTAAACCTCCAGCTCGGATTGAACGATGGGTGTTGAGACTACAAGCATTCAACATGAAAGTTGTCTACAGGCCAGGAAAGACAAATATTGCAGATTGTTTGTCGCGCCTTAACAGGAAGCCTCATGGTAAAGGTGCAAAATCTGATGAAATTTGTGCACTTGTGGAATGTTGTGTGCCAAATGCCATTACGGTATCAGAGTTTGAAGAAGCTTCGAAATCAGATCAAGAAATTGAACTAATTCGTGATGCGATAATGTCAGGCCAATGGAAAGACTCTAAAATGACAAAATATCTTCATGTCAAGGACGAGTTATGTGTTTATGGAAACATTGTGCTGAGAGGGACACGTCTTCTTGTTCTTGAGAGTTTACGTAAGAGAAGCCTTGAGCTTGCTCACGAGGGCCATCAAGGAATTGTAAAGACAAAGGCCAGACTGAGAACTAAAGTCTGGTGGCCCAAAATGGACAAAGACACAGAGAAATACTGTAAAAGTTGTTATGGGTGTCAGATGGTGAGTCATGGACCAAACCCTGAGCCTATGGCTAGAGTTGTGCCCCCCAGTGGTCCTTGGCAAGACTGTGCTCTAGATTTAATGGGACCACTCCCTACTGGAGAAACATTAGCTGTAATTGTTGACTATTACAGTAGATACTTCGAAGTTGGTGTTTTCGGATCCACTGTGACATCTAAGATTGTGTCTTTTCTTACATCAACATTTGCAAGATTCGGAATACCATATTCTCTGAGGACGGACAATGGACCGCAATTCATATCTGAAGAATTTCAGAATTTTGTTCAAGCGAATGGAATTGAACATTACACATCGACTCCACTTTGGCCTCAAGCAAATGGGGAAGTGGAACGTCAGAATCGGACTTTACTTAAATGCCTTACAATTGCCCATGCGGAAGGCAAGACATGGAGAGAGGAATTACAATCATTCCTCATGGCATATCGCTCAACCCCCCAAGTATCGACAGGCGTATCTCCGTATAGCCTCATGTTTGGGAGGGAAATGAAAACGAAATTACCACAACTGAGACCTGAGGAAACAATCCTAAATGAAAGTGTTCGTGATCGTGATATGGAGTACAAAATATCTCAGAAATTATATGCTGATAAGTGTCGAGGTGCAAAATTTGATCCTATTGACATAGGTGATGATGTCTTAGTACGTACCCCGAAAACTAACAAATTATCTCCTAAGTACCATGCTGAACCTGGTACTATTGTGAAAAGGATAGGAGGGGAGGTAACGGTGCAAAGACAAGATGGAACGCAAATTAGACGACACACAACAGCAGTCAAGAAACTAGTTCATCGCGAACCAGAAAAGACCTCGCATCAAGATCGTGGTGTTGTTACAAATTCTGGGATCCAAAATGATCCTATCGAAACCTCAAGTGAGATTGTTCCAAGAGAAATTGACAATAACATTAATGACACTATTGAAAATACATTGCCAACGTCAGGAAGACCAGCAAGAACAACTAAGCTTCCTGAAAAGTTCAAAGACTTTGTGAGGAAATGACTTTATTGTGATTAATGGACTGTGCTTTATTGTAACCTTTATTTGTGTGCACCCAATTTATTGATTTATTGAGATCACAGATAACTTGTTTTAACTGATGATCATAGCTTTGCATGTGCCACTGATAATGAGTGAAATATGTGCTAGTTAAGTAACTTTGCTTACATTTATCACTTATATACTATAGTGATTGTATTAGATGTTCAATTGATTTATTGGCTGTCTTGTAATTCATATGTGCTTAAGAGAGTTGCTTGAGAAGTTGTGTTTACTTAAGAAGTTGAATTAACTTGAGAAGTTATAAAACTAAAGAAGGGAGGGATGTAGTGTACTGACTGTACTGTGTCGCCCTCTGGTGTTAATGTGCGCAGCGTCGTTGTAACTGCTTGACGTCATTATTGTACCACCTGATATTTTACGAGTGGGAGATTTTCGAATGTGAGAGCATGGCTGCATTTTGTACAATTTGGGAACTCAAGAATAAACTTGTCAACTGTTAAAAAGCGTTCATCATCATTACACATTGAACACACATGGCCTTATTCTATTGGCCTGTGCTCCTGGGTTGTACAATGGTCACAACCCCTTACTTTAAACTTAAGTAATCTTTAAGTCCTTCTTTAAGTTCTGTTATACAAGTCTTTGTTCAGGCTTAAGGCCATTGCATTCTTATAGCTAGGTCATAGCTTACTTTATATAATTTGTAAAATGATACTTTATATAATTTGTGAAATGCTATCTTCTAACTATATGACAATAAGACTCTTGCTTTTCATGGTACTCAACCTAGGCAAAGTGTTTGCCAGTTTTCATGGGAGTGTGCTTTTTTCATGAGTTTGATCTGAATCAGCTCCAGTGACAGGCATTTGCATGAAATATTAAGTGCCTTGTAATTGGTATCTGTGCTTTGAAGGGAAAGTAAATACCCTTCCCATGGGCTAAATATGTAACATGGACCAGATTCGAACTTTATTTTCTCATTATTGTGTCTGTCTCTGGCCTGGCCATATAAAGGTGACTATATGCTTCAGACCAATTGGACTGAGACATACAGAAATGCATTTTTGCCAGCCTGCAAAGATCGCCATGCATGGGAGCTGTAGCATGTGTAGCGAAGAGCGGGGCCAGTTGAACCGGTGGGTCAGTTGGACCACCCTTGATTTTTCACTAGTTGGTGGCGAAAAAATGCAGTGCATGCCACCTTGTCTTACCCCTATAAATAATATTACTGTAGGCAGAACGACCAGTCAAATGTCTGTTAATTTTTCAGTGTATTTATAATAATTTATTTGGTTTAACAAAAGAGAAGTACAAAATGTAAGACTATTGACACAAAAAATACCAGGAAATGATTTTTTTAATGTGTATAAAATCCAACTGCCATATTATTATTAGATACTATGTATAATATTTGTCTTATTGTATTATGATATATAAGGCAGTATATATATAACAAACTGCTAATTAAAATTATCACTTAACCATCCCAATTGCCATCAAACAACATGTAAAATTGTAACCATCCAATTGCGATTCAGTAAAATATACTCAAGTAATTGTTAAATTGTCAGTTGATCTGAGTTAAGTAGGCCTACCTTTTATTGGCTTCATACTCCCATTAATGTTTTGTAATATATCAGAAATTGAAATTAATTGAATAAGTAATTAAAGTTTTTGGTTCCATTGGCACAGAAAAAAAACCAAAAAAAAAACACACTTTTTTTTATACCATGAAACACCTTATTGATATAACTGGCATTAAATTACCTATAGCAATTTTTCTCTCATTCTGAGATATCAGAATCTGTTGACATATCATACAAGCCATATAGGCCTATTTGAATTTAACCGACATAGGTAGGGCAGTCGTACGGCCCTGCAGGTGGGGGAGGAAGGGCTGGCCAGCAGGTTGGTGGCTGATCCGTGAGTGTTGACGAGATAACTAATTAATGAGGACAACTTTACTTTTTTTGGGGATAAGTTTATCAGATGACGACTTTGACTGTTGACAACTTGACCAGATCCCATGCAAGGCGATCTTTATCTGTGAGAAAAGTAACTAAGTTGTTTATTCACAATCCCAATCTTGCATATAATATTATACTATTATCTATAAATATATTTAGACTGACCATTTCCATATATATAATAAATGTGGCCGTATAGGTTTGTTGCCGTTTCGGTTTGCGGCTGTTTTGACTTTACTCTGTGATGAGACTTCCGGTAAGACAATAATAAATCGGCAATGGTATTGTGTGGGAATAAGACGTTCAGCTAGTCTATTGATATGCAATGTTATGACGAGGATTGGTGGCATATGAGATCATGCTTGTCGAGTTATTTGCTCTGCAAGGAATGGCTGAAAACGATAGTGGTACAGCTGTGGCCACTGGCATGCACAACCATAAAAAGGAGTGTTTAGGAGTTGGAAGGGGTTGGAAAATTGAAAGTGAATTAAGAAGTATCTGAAAAGCATATGTCAATACTAAGGTTATTTTTTGTGTGCTTCATTTACAGTTGGCCGTCAAAGAATCAATGAAGAGTTTAGGAAGAATCAACATGAAACAGATGCAGCAAACATTGAAAAGGTGATTTAATGGATATAATTTCATGGTAATGATTATGTGCCTTCTTCTATACAAAATTATAAATACGGCTTTTTTTTATCATAGCTCACAAGAGTGGCCAATGAGACAGCAGAGTATTTACGAACATCTGTGCTTCAAGCGGTGTATAAACCAGAGCGGGATGCCTATGGTAAATTATTACTCATCCAATTGCCATGATTTTTATGTCAATGACATTATTAAATTCAAGGTTCCATTTTAAGTTGAGTTCCAGTATTTTATTGTTTCTCTCTGTTTCAGAGGTACAAATAACTAAAGACACTTATTTAATAGAAAATGTACCATATAATGAGAACTGGAAGCTTGAGAGGAAAAGAAGTAAACCATCTGGTGAACAGACAGGCAAATCATAACAAAGACTATGGCATTAACATCAAATAAAAAGAACATACTGCTGGATGGACAAAATGCGCATAAAAATGTGATGGACTAGCAGTTTTGTGAAATTACTAGCAACATGATCATGGTGTTGAATGCAATAGAAAATACTTTATTTTTCAACATATATTATACAAACATGTAATGAAAATTTGTTTTGGGGGAGAGCTGTTAATAAATGATTGATTGTGCACACACGCTTAAGAATTTAACTTGTGACTAAAATACCATGTATTCATCGAATTGAACCAGGAATAGTTTCATGCAGCAAATGTTTTTGGTTTGCCTTCAATTTAACTATTGTTCTTGACTTGCTTGGTGATGTGGAAGTCCGGTTAGAAGGTATTGTTGTAGTGAGACTTCTTTGATGAATGTATGCATTGCACAATTCTTTATGGAGGTCCATGTCAATTCCTTGTAGATTTCTGTAAAAGGAACTTTGTAGTGAAACTCACTTTTAAAATTGTTCAGATAGGATTGGTTTTTGACTATTAAAGTGCACATGCTCATGTAAATGGGAACAGAACTGCGTAAAAGAAAAAAAAAACCTCTTTCTGACAGCATTACAGTATATGGCATTAACTATAGTATTACACGTGTTTGTTATTTATAAATTGGTTTTATTGTGCTGTCGGGGCTTGTATTAAGCTAGTTCTGGTATTATTTTACAAAGGCTTGTCAGTGGAATGTTAATCTTACCTTTGAATGTTCTCATAAATATCTGAAAGAAGCGATAACACAGATGCTGTTGCCAATTCAATCATTTCACGGGATAGTGGTCGTCTGGACCAATAAAATCCATTTTTGAGCAAAGTCTGTGTAGAATTAAATTTTAAAAAAATCACTTTTATACTTTATGAGAGAAGTATGCTGTGAAGTTATTTCATGATATGAATAAATTGTTTTTGACTAATTTCCATGTTAGTTTGTAAGAAATGTGTATTATATATAGGAATTGAGTTATATATTGGTAAATTTTTATTCTTTATGAAATAAGTATTATGAACAGTGACTCGCCTGGTAAATATATTTGGCTTTTTGCTGGTTTGAATCACCATACTTTTTGTACAAAGAAGACAAGGTTACTTGGCGAGGTGGAAGTTCATTTTTCATCAATATTAGACTGTATGCTGCCTTTAAAATGAAAGTCAAATAATGTACTACATATTATTTTCATGCATTAAGTGATTTTTTTTGGTTCACATTTACCAAATTTTATTTACCTGGGTGTCAAACACATTTGCAAGAACAACTCCAAACTGTTTCGTTAAAATTTCGCTGACACATCTGCAGTCATGCATAACCTGTTGAATAAAATTTGACATATATTTGTTTTCTGAACTCGAAGCACTAGCTGTATCAATAATCATAAATTAATTGGAGGGATCACTCACCTTGGTCAAACATTTGGCTTCAATCAGTCGCCAGAGGTGACCACTGTGCATTAAATCAGGTTTCTGTTTCAAGTCGAATATGTAAACTTGTTTATCCCAAGTGCACACTTCGGCAAGTGCAATGTAATCTTAGAACAAAAATGGAATCACACATTAGCAATGATTAGCAGCTATTAGTACTTGTGATTATATGCTAGCCATACTAAGATAAATAGTTTAATTTAAGAAATACCTGTTGCTCCATACGAAGCTAGGTGAAATGCCAAAGCAACAATATCCCTGTTGTGTGTTAATATTTTGTGAATGACACGTTGACTGATTGTTATATTGTCAATTAGATATGTCTTTTCCATGGTATCGTGTAATGAGACATCTGTTCAAATTCAACAGGCCTGTATTCAGAAACAGATACACTTATATTCCAGTTTGGTGCATTGGATCAGGTTACTAGGGTAAACATTATTGATCCCAGTGTTGAGTCTCTAGAAAACACTAGATGGCAGCAGTACCAAAGTCACTATACAAGTTTGCCTACCTGCCTGTGCACCCCAGTTTCTCGCCAGTTCCCTGGGGCGGACCCAGGAATTTGTGGCCAGATTGTCTTTAAAGCTTTTTTTTTATAAACTTTTGAAGGGGTGTAGAAAGGGGGAGGGGTGGCGGTTTTTTAGGTGTATTTTTTTTTTTTTATAAAAGGAATTAAGTTCTTAATTGGGAGTAAATTTTGCCATTAACGAATTTAACGTTTTTGATGTTATTAATTATACTTCCCAGAGAAATATTTTTTGGAGAATTATCAAAATATTCATGGATGGAGCCAAGGTTGACCTTAACCCATTGACCCAGCTTCAGTGACCTTGACCTATTTTTTAAGGTCACAGAGCCATGGCATTTTAACTTGAAATTTTCAAATTTGAATATATTATATTAATTTCAATTCAATAGCTATAACCAAATGCTGCTAAATCTAGATTGGAATTATTGGAAGTAGAATTGCAATTACAAATTCGGTTTTTTAGAAATTGAATTTTCGTTTTCATAATTCACAAAAGATATTGGTAACGTGGTATAACCAAACTATAGTAAACTATCCCAAACAAAGGAACTATTATTTTTTTTTAATAATCTCAAAAATATATTTATATCATTTTCACTTGGACGTTTTCTTGATGGAAGGATTTATCTGCTTTATATGGAACTGTGATAACTTTTTTTGTCAAACCTTATCTTCATTTAAAAGAATTAATTTTCCTCAAAAAAAGTCTGCTATGCAGGATTAGCCCATCTCCCGGACATGAGAACAAACACTTGTATATATACTTTCTAGTCTTTCTTAAACTTAGGTACTTTAATGATCAGATTTGTCTTTGAAATATTTGCTCCCGTGTGAACTAAAGTTATCCTAATCTACTACGTATATAAAAAAATCAGATATATTTATATATACCGTAAAGGAGGGCATTATCAACCGGACGGGTTTAAAAAAAATTTTTTTAACATTTTAATGTGAGTGTCGAAAATGCCCGCCCTGTTGATAATACCCTCCAGTATGGTACAGGAAAAATATATTGTATAGATTTAAGATTAACATGACATAACTTGTTCATTAAAGTGACTTAAGTGGTTTAGATCAAATCATTTACAAATATCACAAATATCAAGTTATCAACTGAATTACACATTGTATGAATCTACATATATAGCAATTGCCTAGCATATGAAAGTACATTATGATTGTAGTATACTGCATGATTGAATCTGAGTAAATGAGTAGCATTGAATACGAGGTTCCGGACCGGTCCAGAAGCGTGTGGACCAGTAGGCCTACTAGGCGGTATTTGTCAGGGGGTCCGTACAAGTCCAGTCCGGGTGAAGATACCGAACCGGACCAGTCCAAAGCGGTCCGCATCACTAGTCAGATTTAAACTTGTAAAGTGAATTTTGACTTATTAATTTATTTAACAAGATTTCTAGGATTGGATTGAAAAAGGTATGTCTAATCAGTCGAGATCGAGTGGCACTATCTTACCCTATGAAATCAGGTCAAAAGGTCAAATTCAAGTTACAAAAAGGCAATATCCGAGCTTGATCATCATCTAAATTCTCTTGTTTGGAAATAATCCTTCGATTTCATAGATCATTCATTTATATGTGTATCTCATTATGTCATGGGGTGAAGGTCACGGAGCACATTACAAATTTTCAGGCTACTATCATATCTTTCCAATTTACACTCTTTATTAACATTTAATCCTAACAAATGATCAAATAAGTCATTAATTGACAAAATTATTGAATAAACCGTATGTTGACTGGTATAATCTCTATAAATCAATTTTAATACATTTAGTTTCAAGAAAAAATCTAGGCATAGCTCTGTGGCGGTCAGTTGGAATGACCATTCAGTTGTTCAGTAAAAAGTAATTATAAAACATAGGCTGCTGCAGCAACATAAAAATTTTATGAATAATTTTAGTTATATTGGCCTTGTGTAAAATGTTGACAGTACACGTGAACTTATTTATATGGGCCCGAAATGGGATATATATTGCAATATAATTTTGCAATGCACCATTGAAATAGACAGTAATTGTTAAAGTTATTCGAAAAAGGGGCAAATCATCACATATTTGCCAATTATTTCTGTATATTTTTTCATAAATGTAACGTCTTACATATAAAAATCTTGAATATGACAATAAAGTTACAATGTCATGTCAAAACACATATATACACTGCCAAGAAAAAGTTTGGAAAAAAAAATTTTTTTTTTTTTTTTTTTAATTTTATGGTTTTATTAACAAATGTAACACTGACTGGGTAAACAAACACAAGAGAAAAGAATGTGATATGTACAAAACCATTAATTAGCAAAAACAAACTTGTTACAGTTTAAACTTTTGATTCATCAAAAAAACCACCCTTTGGGCGCAACTTATTACGCTCATAGCTGCAATCACTCGCTGTCCAGATGGGATTGCTTGTCGCTGCAGGATGGAATGATAGCCTCTCTGGTCCAGTATTCCTTTGATTTGGAACAGGTTGCCAACTCTACCATTCCCAAAACAACCCCATATCATCACATTTCCACCACCATGTTTGACGGAAGGTGTTAAACAGGCATCCAGCATCTTCTCATTGCTCCTGCGTCTGACAAACGTTCTCCTCTTGGATCCAAACACTTCAAATTTTGATTCATCAGTCCAGAGTACCCGATTCCAATCATCAATGCTCCAATTTTTGTGGTCTCCGGCCCACTGTAACCTCTTTTTTCGATTTGCATACCTCAGGAGGGGTTTTTTCTTCGCGACTCTTCCCATAAGACCCACACTCCTGAGTCGTCTCCTCACAGTATCTGTGCATACTGGTGTCTGGCAATGCTGTTCAGGGAGGCAGCTATTTCAGGAGCAGTTAAACGTCTGTTCATCAGAGAAGACACCCGAATGTATTTATCCTCTTGAGCAGTGGTGCATTTTGGCCTTCCACTCCGATGTTTATCCTTAATAGAGCCAGTATCACCATGTCGTGTAAGGGTATAATGGACCCCCTTTAAAGATATACCCAGTTTTTTGGCTATATCTTCAAGCTTATATCCTTCATTTCTCAAAACTACTATAGACTGTCGAGTTTCTAGTGTCAATTGTTTCTTTTTGGCCATTTGCAGTTGAAATTTCTGGAAAAGGTTTAAACAAAATTAACTGGAAAAATTACCAGTTAAGAATTAAGGTTTAGACAAAATTAATTAGGCCGTTTGGATACTTAAGAAAAATGTTTAGTCTACAAGGTGTTTTAAGTGCACAATGGAAGATATGGATGACCAGTCACGCATATTTGGACCTAATTTGTGCACTATACTGTGAAAAACATCTACCTTTGACAGCTGCAAAATATGTGTTTTTTATTGATGGGTTTAAAGTTTGAACTGTAACAAGTTTGTTTTTGCTAATTAATGGTTTTGTACATATCACATTCTTTTCTCTTGTGTTTGTTTACCCAGTCAGTGTTACATTTGTTAATAAAACCATGAAATTAAAAAAAAAATTATGAAATTTTTTTATTTTTCCAAACTTTTTCTTGGCAGTGTATATATCCACTCTATTTCGTCAAAATGCTGTGGATGTTAATGTAAATATAGGCAATATAGCTGTTGATATGTAGACCCACCCAACTTGGTCCATAGACCCCAACCCTTGCATATATAGATATCTGTGGGTGAAGGAACTGCAGGGAGCGGGACTGGCTTCGCCTATCTTATGGCAGGACCAAAAATCATAAAAATTCTAAAAAATATCCAATATTTTGTTGATGTCCATACAACTGCAACTGGTTTACAGATTGACTATGCGATTCAATCAAAAGCACACAATATAGGCCTTGGTTCATTTTCGAGTCAGCCCAATATTTTTGCATTGTCATTGAATTATCTCAATGCTTCTACTGGTCTGAATTAAAGCTTACACTTCTAGAAATCTAATATGACCAGCAACCCAGTGGCAGGCGCAATGATGAGATGACAAGGTTTAGGGTCCACATCATGTTACACATATATATGCTCCTATGAGTGGAGTCTTTAATGTGCCTCAGCCAGCCAGCCAGCTTGCAAGTACAAGTATTGTACACTTTGTAACAAAGCACACACCATGCAGTTTAATCATGCGAATGACATCCAATTATTTCATGTTATTGTTCACTTGTATTGCCTATAGGCCATATAATAGTTTACTGTTGATCTGTGATGGGATTAAGTTTGGTTCTTGGCTCACTTTTTATTTTTGTCACACATTCTATATTATCATTGATTTTGTTTGTCACATTATCATATGATTATGATGTGTTCTAAGACGGGTTTATACTCACCCTCGTTGTTAATATATTAGTCATAAAAACCTATAAAACCAGTCGGATGAGTGCAGTATGACCCTGCTTTGGCCCCTGCTTTGCTGTTCAGCATTGATTTTGTGGGCGTGGTTTGATCAATATTTGTAGGATACTTATATAGGCAGTGCCATGAACGTTAATTATTTAGAGTAGATACAGAGGTTGACCATGTATGTTTAAATTTCAAGTTTGAAACTATAAGTGCTTTACAATATATTGCAAAACAGCAAAACAAAATCTTTGCCAAGAATAAGGACATGCATGGCCTGTCTGTTGTTCAGCTATATCTAGGCGTTGCCTTCATCATCTTTTGTTGACAATTGCTCTATTATTGGGAGATTTGTGTAATCATTACTATGATACGATTATTTCCATCACTCCTCCCCCTATTTCCTGGTAATGGTTGTTGTTAGTAATAATCAAAATATAAACCATGCAGCTACTACATATTTGTAACTGCTAAGTTCATGTCTGCTTTATGCGAATTTATAGTGAACAGAGATATTTGATAGTGAAGTCAAGTATTGTGTTCATATATCAAATATTTGTTTTTGCTACACATAAACAGATTTAACCATAAAACAGGCCCTAAGTAGGGTTGCATGGCGTACTTAGCCTACCGATCCAGTTATACTGTTTGATGTGTTGGCTGCCTTTTCAATTTATCTAGCCCCTCTTGGGACTTGGCAGCAGACTTCGGCACAAGTAGTGGTGGAAGAGGCTGACTTGCACCAGGAAGGAAGACTTGTAGTCAGGGTTGAGGTTTAATGCAGAGTTGTCGATGGTGCAATTGCTGCAGGACTGAAGACTTGGAACCAGGCAAAAGAAGACTTCGGCAGATGACGTGGTGGAAGAGGCTGACTTGCACCAGGAAGGAAGACTTGTGGAGGAGTAGTAGGTTGAGGTTCAATGCAGACTTGCACACTTAGAGCCGCTTCAGATCTTGTCATCCTGCCAAGGCACACTTCCCTGCAGGAGAATTGACATAATCCACCAAGTAAAAGCGTTGCTGCTTGGCATTCTGGGTGACATAGTACACTCTGTGGGCTCCTGCTACATCTGCTAGTTGTCCACCATCCCTCCAAGCTCCAGGTACCAAGTCATGGTTCTCTGGGTCCTCCTGGTCAAGCATGGAGTTATGGGCTACAGGATACCTAATCCACATGAGGTTCTGCAGACAGCAGCAGGCTAGGACTATGGCTTCCACCGTCTTCGTTTTTTGGGGCATGGTAGTTAGCAACACCGGAACCTTGATGCCAAAGCTCCAAAGGCATTCTCTACAACTATTTTTTGCTTGTGAAAGCCTGTAGATTCTCTGCTGTCTTGTCATGTTCCTCAGGGGCAAAGGTTTCATGAGCCAACTTCTCAAGGGGAAGGCATTATATCAACAATGAAGTAGGGTACAGGTGTGTCACCACCCGGAAGAGGTGCGGGTGCAGGTAATCCAATAGTGCCATCTTCTAACGCTTCCCTCAGGGATGTCACAGCAAAAACTCCTCCATCAGAGCCAGATTCATTTGCTCCACAATCAACATAGATGAACTTGTAGTCAGCATCTACAAGAGCCAAGAGTACAATGGAGTGGAGTCCCTTGAAGTTGTAGTACACTGAGCCACCTTTAGGAGGACACTTGATGTCATTGACCACATGCTTTCCATTATGGCTCCAATGCAATTAGGGATGTTACATCTTGAAGCAAAAAGATCAGCAACTTCTTTCCACTCGTCTGGAGTTGTAGGACAGGAGATGACATTTTCAGCATATTCTGCAATGATGGCTTCGTGTTGCTGGCCACTCTTAAGACATACATGAGGGACTTGCAGCTGTTGCCAGTGGCCAAAAAACGAAGAGTGATAGCTAGCTTCAGTCCTGATTCCAAAGCTCTCCTCCAGAATGTGTCTGTCTATCCTAAGCCCAGCTTTAACAAGAAGCTCCTGAAACATTGCAGGTTCCATTCTGAGGAAGTGCATTGGATCCTCATCCCTCAATTCATTTGTACTTTCCTTTTCCTATCTATGTTTATGTGTTATCTTAAGTCAAAAGAGCACTTTCGTGTGACAACTAGATTAACCATGAAAAAACCCTCGTAATTCTTCACATCTACAGGCCATAACCTTGTCCTGGGCCATGGTTGAAAGACCTTCAAAACAATTTATTGATACTCCTGCTTCATTGTGAAGTTTCCGATAGACATTGACATGAATGTTGAATTTTGACTAACACTTATATATGAATGACTTGGATAACAGTGCAGACAAGCTTTGCAAGATTAGGTCATCATTAACTATGCATTTGCTTTTTCCCAAATACCTTTAGTTTGTAACATTTGATGATTATGTAATCAATATAGCATCTAAAGCATGTTTATCAAATGAATAGATAAATTTAACTGTTCAAATCTTTATGCAAATATTAAGAAATCGCAAAAGACTATTATTTTTTATATATAAAGATCGATTTTGAAAAATTCATAAAAATATGAAGGAATCTGACCACCACAATGATATTTTAACCAGAGGACCACTAGATGTGTGTGATATTGGGGGGAAAAAATGAAGTGATGGTGAACTCTCTTGTTGGTCAAAATTACATTAGAATAAAGGGCTTTCTTCACAATCGTATATTATTTGTCTTTTTAAAACTACTCTGGCTTCCATCTTTTTGCAAATAAGGTGGTTTTGGCCATTCATATATGTGCAGGTGAACCATAAGAAGCAAGAAAATAAATATGAGCTCTTATTCTTGTATAGATTCCACACAGCCCTATATTTTGCATTTTCGCCCTTTTTCAGAGCATTACATTTTTACAAATATCACCAATAGCCCTGATGTAACAGCATACATGGATTCAATACAACTTCTTTACCCTAGGTACAAAATTTCATGCCTACATTATGAAAAATAAGAGAGATATGGACGTCTTAACTTGGAAATTCATGCCGTTTGGCTTTTCCGCAAAAAAATATAATTTCAAATTGCTGTATTTTCTAAACCATTGACATCGGAGACCTAAAATTTTGGATTTTTCCATTAATTATATAGACCTAGAAATGGTAATTTTTAATTTAAAAATTTTTTGAGATGGTGACCTTGGGAGCTTTCGGTAAATTTATATGGATTGACCCTTTCGCGCTGTTCCGCAGAGGAGTCTTTTGATGAATCGCCATGTCTGATTGGCTGAGCAGCCGTTAAATAATGGTTTTTTTGATTCCGTGCCTCGTCCACTTTCATAGTTGTTTACAAGTCATTATACAAAAAAAAAAAATCATGATAATATAGGTTATAACACTTTAGGTAATCACTATAAAATCTAATTGGAAGTTCTTCTACAAAACCATTGAGAGAACATTAAGAACATATATGAGAAAAAGAAGAATGACATAGCTTTAAATTATAACAGTGTTTTGGTAGCAATTGCAGTAATAATTCCATGTATGAATGTGCTTATAATTGTCCACTGTATGTAAGAATGAGTAAACTTTTACTGTACAGAAATTTTAAACAACAGATATATTTACCTGTTTAAGTCTGATTTATTAGAAGTTGAGTAATTTATAGTTAAGAAATGTCTACCTATTAGTCCAACCAATTTGTAATACTGTAAGAAATATATATGGTGACAATTTTTAAGATTAGAAGGTGCTCAATTATCCTTGTGATAGTCTGCCAGCATTTATTTAATTATTTCAGGAAATACCAAGAATTTCTTGAGGACCAATTAACATACCATTTTCATAAATATACTGTGCCACCTTCAGAAATCTACCCATCTCTACACCAAAAATATACCACATCAGGTAATCACTAAAAAATCCAATTGATATTGACCCTCAGTCTTTGGCGATAGTTCTTCTATACAAAACCAGTGAGAAAACAACAAGAATTGTACACCCAATTTTAGGCCTACTGTTTTTTTTTTAAATAGGCCTATATTAACTTATTGCCTCCTCCTACTAATGATGGCCAGCCTAGACACTATCCTTTTATAAAGTGAAAGGCGACATTTTAAAACTATTATAGCTTATAATTATTGAAATTATAGGCCTTTAGTATTTATTTTTAAAATTAACCCCCCTTTTTTTTTCTTCTTAATCATGTATACATACATATATATATTAAAGGCTATAATTATTTAAGTTTACAGAGAACATATATAGGACCTATATTATATGTAAGTGCTCAGTGTACGTCATGGGTCCCAAAATTAGGAGCAATGACCCATGTTGCCATTTAAGAAGTCTGTCTCATATTTAAAAAGTTATGTCAGTAAATTTTTAATGCTTCCGTGGGTTTGACCATAGACTGAACAGGTCCTCTAGCAGAGCTCTGGCAACTAGGCCTAGTGCAAGTTTTCGCGCCATCACTTGGCATCAGGCTGTGGGTCCGTGACCATGTGAGCTCAGCTGATGCACCATGGATTATTAGCAACTGACTTGATCATTTCCAGCTATACTGGTAGTACAGCGAAATGCTTTTTTTGTTATACAAGCTAATTTCTGTAGCGAGGATAGCAGCAAACTTGAACCGAGATGCTCGCGCGCTCCCATGATGATCTAATGGATCTAAATTATGCAAATAAGGTTTTTTCAGGCCAGCCGGCTCATTATTTATTCAGCCTCAGCCTCATAGTAACATGCAGCCCATAATAGGGTGCGTGGCTGTTCTGTTTACAGATGGTAGTCCCACTACACGATCCGCTCTAATATTGATCATCGGTCTTATTTTATAATACAGGATTCAATATTTGAACAGTTAATTATTTTTAGGGAAACTAACGGATTTTTGGTTCCCGAGACCGTTCAAAAGGCTGGAAAGAGTGCAACTAGTAAACATCAGGCGACGTGAAAAAATTTATTACGACGGAGTGTGCGCAAGAGGCGGCCGCTTTTACCACACCCAGAATCTTGCTATATTATCAGTCTGTAGGAAAACATTGTTTCTGATAATTGCCCACAATTAGGAGATATTGGAGGAATATTTTCAATTCGTTTAGTTTTGGGCACCCTTTCGTGGCCAAACACGGGGGAGCAGGCGGCGAGAGGGGCTTGGGCGATCAGGTAGTGGCATTCTGCTGGAGGAGCTCAGGTCGTCGCAAACATGGCTTGCTGTCTGAGCGAGGAGGCGAAAGAACAGAAACGAATAAATCAAGAAATTGAGAAACAGCTTCGAAAAGACAAGAGAGATGCTCGGCGGGAGTTAAAGCTGCTTTTATTAGGTAAGTAGAAGTCTTAATGAACGGGATCTATCGGTGCGATTGCTCAGAAATTGTGTTTAACAAGGTGATGTATACGAGCTCATACCGCTCAGAAGCGGCCATCTTGGAAATGAAGATGCCTGCTTTTCCCAGTGTTTCTGTAAAATTATCGGCAGTATTTGTAACATTCTTGTGTCTGCGATGTTTATCGCACTTCCCGTGCCCACAGACTATGTTACTGCGATGTTGTTAGCGGCTTCGGTGATTGGCAAAGTGAACGATCCTGGAGATTGCAATCGAAATTTTGTGCCAATGAAGTACACGTCAAAAAGAGGTTTGTTCTGTGCATGGTCTATGGATGGATGTCTAGCCATCGGATGTGTAACACGGTGCCGCCCGACCTGTCTTGATGTGTTATTTTGCTTGGGGAATATTTACTGTGGCAAGATGGAGTTTAAGGAAGTGGGTGGGGTGTGAACATATCTAGGAAATGGCTTGGCACTGGCAGCGCACTTGTCTCCACCCAGTCTTCCCGTGATTCATGGCACTGGATCCACATACATGAATTCCCACCAACCAAATCATTACCATTTTCTACCAACTGAAATCACATAATCGCCCTGATTTGTCCCCAGTTTCTCTTTATTCTCATCCAAATCCTCGAAAGTCTGAAACTTGTAACCTAAAAAGGAGTGTCTGGGGATCAACACTGGATCCTCAGCTAGTTTGTGTATTACCATGATTTGGAACCCAATACCTTGGAACAGGGACCCTTGTATCAAGATCATGCCACTGCTTGATATTTGCTGATTAAGATATTGCCCCTGCTGATAGGTCCCAAGTATAGTGATGTGCATTTTATCTTCCCTTGGATGATTAAGTACAGAATAGATGTCTCACATTGGTACGATTAGGAATGACACAAATGTAGACAGTGGTATATATAAACTAACGGGAAGAATAATGAATTGATGGGACCGAGATGTTACAAAATGCTGCGAACCTGTGTTATTAGAACAGTTCATCAGTCCAACAATAGTTTGTATCGGTGTCCTCAACTCTCCCATTCTTTGAAAAAGACTATTCACGATTACTTGGCAAAATTAATGATGTCAATCTCATGGATATATGGCACTCCCACATGTGCTATGAAGTCATTTATTTGTATTTTACTGCTTGTGAACTTACAAATGCATATAAATTGTATTTTCAGGTACTGGAGAATCTGGGAAGAGCACCTTCATCAAACAGATGAGAATTATTCATGGTAGTGGATACTCAGATGAGGATAAAAGAAGTTTCATCAAGCTCGTCTACCAAAATATATTTATGGCTATGAACAGCATGATCCGTGCCATGGATACATTGAATATCCAGTACAAAGACCCATCTAATTTAGTAAGTGTATGTGTTTTTTGTTACGTTTCACTAGTGATAAATACTATTTTAAAAGTTTAAATTTGCAAGTTCCATTTCAATTCTAACTAGATCTTGCTGAATACACTGATTTTTGAGGGAGTAAGACACACTAGACAATTGTAATACCAGAAAGTCACAGACTATTGTCTGTGAATCTTTCGTTGCTTTTATGACATAACTCCTACCAGAGCCTTATTTTTTGTATTGATTTGAGGCACTAATTAATAAGCATGGTTCTCATTGCTGAATTCATACTTGTTGTGATTGGTTATTGTGTTGGTTATGTCTGTCTGCCTCCTAGGCAAGCTTCATCCAGTTGACAATTTCTTCAGATATCCTTGGTGTGCATGTGCTGGATACATTGAACTGCAATGAACCATCATTCGCATGCCTCACAGGGAACTTGTTTCAGTAACATTTCTAGTGAGGTTTAACATATCTTCGACCATTGGTCTTGCAAGTTTCAGGTCACTCTATTTTTTGGTCTTGCTTTACATGTGGCAAGAGCTGAAATTGCATATTTGCATGAAAAGTTGTGTATGCAAAAAATAAGTGACAAAGCATGGAATTTTCTCTACAAAATGATCATAATCATGTATTTCGGATTACTTACACTGGCTGTATGATTTCTTAGTGTTCTTATCCAGGTGTCTCTTGATTTCACTGTGTTTGCAGCCCGCAAAGGTTTATGAGTTAAGCATTACAAATTTACTTGACTGATGTTGGCCAGCCATTGACAATCACAATATAACTTAACGCCATTGCACATTTTAGCTGTAATGCATTGCTGTGAATTATAGGCCGAAGTGTAACTTCAATTCTAATGTATTCATTGCTAGGAGTAGGTTTGCATTAAAACCTGACGTGTGACTTTAGATCATGGGTGATTATGTGCAATTTACACATAACTTTTGGGAGTTTTTTTTAATAGATAAGGAACGAAGGCAACAAATCTTATGCTCATAGTTAATGTACATATTCAGTCAAATGCATTATGGAACCGATTATTTAGGCTTGTGTGTCAGAACCTGGCATTCTGAATTTATGGCCAGCAACCAATGAGGTCAGTGTGCTTCAATGTGGAACACATGGGTTGATTGAGAACCTCTGTATCATATCCTAACAATATGAATGACCAGTGTAACTGATGTAAGCGAACTGAACTTCAATTGTTTCAACAGTTTGATGCAAAACGGAGTGTCACTGCTGCAAGGACAATTATTAAGTCATCTTTGTCATGGTCAATCACACATTGTCTTATTATCGTTGTAGTAATTACGTAGAATCACTCTTCAATTTTCTCTTGATTCTAAGAGCATGATGTCACATTTTTCTCCTGTGTTTGCATAAATTTCATGCTTCATTTCCTAGTGAGACAAAACCATACTCGTGCAAAACAAGACATCATGGTAAAAGCATTATGACATGATTAATCAAAACAGTTCAGTGCTCAGTTAACAGTTTGTTTGACTAAATCAGTTAATGTTTCTGATCAGCAGCAGTGCTTCAGGTGGCCCGAAACAAGTGCAAAAGAAAGAATCTTTGGGCTTTTGTCGTGTCGAATACATAGTAAACAGTGACATCACACTTCATTCCTACTGGGCTTGCTTGGTGTAGACATGATGTCACACCTTCTACTGAGCATCACAGTTTACAGAATTGACCAATCAATGAGAAAGAAAAATGTAAAAGACATAAATATTACAACGATAATAATTTGAACATGAAAACTTTTAAAAGCAATCACTGGTATGCATAGATATCACTCCAAATTGTCTTGTGAGTGATGGTGACAGGGTATATGCATTTTGGAAGATTGGGCAGTAAACTAGAGTCACTGAGCAGGTGTGCAAGTTAAAGATATGATACAACATAATTCAACATTTACAGGTTTTGGTTAAATGGTCCTTAAAATTTGTGAATACTTATTATGAGAATTTACTAATAAATATATATGTGAATGCTTGTGGAAGAGATAAAAAAAGTCTGATTGAATAGTATGATTAAATCAAGTCACTTAGCTCAGGAGACATTATTATTGAAAGTATGATCATGGGAGTTTTCGCTCATCCTTTGAACCATACTTCTCCTAAGAAATTACATTATTATTGAGTATCACTTGGCTGCAGCATAACTGCTTGAAGTTTTTGATCAACTCAGCAGAAATATCAAAAGTTTTTTTTCATCAAACCTTTTCCATGATGTCTTCAACACTATATATATTAGCTTTTGGGTTTAGTGCAGCATAGCGGATCCAAATTATTGATCATATTTGGCATCCATGAAACATGAAAATAATCACAATTTTTGACCAAATTTCGTTCTGGCACACAATAAGAATACATTTGTGTAGAGTAGCTGGGGTTTGGGGGCGGCAGCCCCCTAGAAAAAGCAAAATAAACTATCATTAACTTGCCTTCTTGCCTCACCTCACCGCCGCCGTTAGTTTGTGACATCACTCATTGAATTCAAGCATTTTACGTCATAGTCCTGGCAACGAGGCTCGCTAAATATGGTCAATAATTTGGGTCCGCTATTCTGCACTTTTTCCTAGCTTTTTTCGCTGACCACACGTACGTTTGCGAACCTTGGTGGTTCCGTTAACTTATGGTTTGGCACTTTCGGTTACTCACGGCAATGCACACTGTCAAAGGTTTAGGCCAGCTTCCTCACACCACAACATATTTGAATCCATTGTTGAAACTGTGTGTATTCTGAATCACTTTAGAACTGAATTGCATTCTTCTTTTACATCATTTTGAGGATGTTTCGTTTAAAGTTAGATAGTTGAGAAGTTATCAATAATTTTGTGTTTGTCACTTCACTGATAGCTACACTTACTTGGCGATATTATAGAAATACAGCGTCAATAGGAAATTGGCCATAGCTTTTGTTCTAATGGACAATTTTAAACATTTACATGAAAGTTATGGCCTCTACTAATCATTCCTGCTAGGTCAATACTAAGACACCGGCTTTTGACAAAGGATTCTGGTTGGATTAAGGGAGAATAAATAGATAACAATATGTCAAGTTTATGAGTAACCTCTGATAAATGGCCCTATTGTATGCTTCAACCGACTTACGAAAACTTTGCATTGTGGAGAGATGGAATGTCTGTTACATTAACTGCAGCTCCATAAGTATTTTCGCATAGGTAGCTCAGTGAGATCTTTGTCTTGGGGCAGATGCTCATATAAGGTTGATTTTTGATGCTGACTCAGCCTTAGTTTTTAACAGGATGATTGTGTCTTAAAAGAATCTAATCCTGGAAGTTTAAATGAACTGAGCACTTACTAAGCTGATACTGGTTCATGTCTCAAGAGACAAGTGCGATTTATTGTTCTCGGAAAACTGAGATTTGGTCTTGTTGGTTGGTTAGTGGATTGAACTACATACCAGAGATATGGCGGTCTTAAGTTAGGTCATTGTAGATATTTAGTAGTTGGAAATCTGCTTTTTGATCACGCACTCCCATGATGGTTTATTCTTGACATCGGCTTCAGATTCCTGGTCTGTTCTGGACATAGTTGATTTATTTTGCTAATCTTACTACATCAGTACTTGAAAACAGTACTTATTGTCTTGAGTAGTGCTGGGCTGGACACTGGTACTCGATATACCATTTGTACCGATACAAGGATTACGATACAGGTATTGATAATTGTTATTCATAATAACGATACAATGAATGATATGCTGAGGGGCGTTTTTTGACCATACAAGTCACCTGCTATCAAAGTTTTGGAGCGTTTGATAACACAACAGTCTGGAGTTATTTAATAAAACTGGCTCATTAAATTTCATGGCGCGAGGGGCATCGGGCATGGCGCAGCGCCATGCTCAAATGGCCTAGCTGGAACACTGATTTTCACTGTTAGACATTCAATGCCATAAGCCAGCGTTTATGCTATCAGGCAAATTTGTTTGTATTTAAGTCTAACTGATAAAGTAGCGAAATAATTGCCATCAAGCTTAGGGCATTTCCTAATGTAATCAGCTACATTCTGATTGACTGTTGCAAATGACATAGCTGCCTCTTGAGATGAGAAGCCAGTTATGGCAATCAGAAGCCTTGGTACTATTAGTTAAAGTATAAGTGCTGTCATAACTGTGCAATGTTAAGACTGGCTTTCCTTAATATTTTGGTAGTTTTAATATCCACAATCAATTTTGTGCATTGGCCAATTAACTGAAGAACACTAAATTGCATAACTCTAGTAGCATTGTGTAGGTCTTAAAGAATGGGAAGTACAATAAGAGAAAGGGAAATTCTACAACCAACTAATGTGTCATTGCAATTAGTTTTTTCATTAAATTTCATATGGCTTAATTAGAAACCAACCGCGTATGACTGGGCAGTGAAGGTATTAATAACCGTTCTCACTTCCTGGTTTGGGAAGCAGGTATCATAGGATGATGCTATGCATATTTAATATGGAGTGGGGCTCATGGACATAATTGTGAGTCTAAACTGTGAGAATTGTAACGATGCTGCCCTGTAGAACAATGCATGGAAGGCAATGTTGTCTAGAGCTGAAAAGATCTGCTGATAAGATTTTGTTGAATGTATTATATTTATTGCTTCAGTTTCTATGGTGTCCATTTCATAGCTGTCTGATTCAGGTATTTGTCAGATTTATCAGCTCTATGGCATTTAGCTCGATTTTATTGCTTTCCTATTAGTGTATATTGGGCAGTTAGTCAGCTAAAGCTTCAAGCAGGATGTTTGACAAATGATAATCACACAGCAGTTGACTTGCATTGTTAATAACTCTTGGGTGACTAGTTTGCTGAGATAGGACATTTTGACCAAGGTAACATGCTATACATGACAGACTATTACTAAATCATCAATTTGTATATCATTACTTGTTAATGTTTTCAGATTGCTCAATTTTAATCGGTTGGCCTTTTATAATCAGAACATACCGAAATGCGTATAAATGTGCATGGCCATATTTTGTGTCATTACACAAAATATTAAGAATGATTAGTGGATTCATATTGATAGTTTTTAGCAGGAATTAACAACTCAGCAAGCGAGATGGAAGATGTCTATTTTTCTCATGGATTTATGACTCGCTCACTTGGGAATTGATAACCTTTGAACCTGCACATGCTAGTGTGCCTGTTCAAAATAGACCAACATTTTTCTGTGAATGTCAGGTCTTCCTGTTGTACTGAACAGCGGTTTGTTTTAGTGTTGTACCAGGAGGTGACCTGGTTGTGTGACACTGCTGATGTTGATCAATAAATGGGAGTTCCCCGATGTGACATGTGAGCTATACTTGGGTGGATCATTTAAGCTGAAGCTCTGCCAGCTCAAGAGCACCACCCTTAGATTAACAGGTAGTGAAACTGGCTTGATCCCTGTAAAAGGCGGCTAAGTCTGCATGCCATTACTAAAGCCTTATGCCTTTGTCAATAGGGTGATGAAGCATGCCTGCTCTGGTTGCTACGTCAATTGCTGCTGCGGCAGGTGTGGAGGGGACCCTACTGGTGATGGCAGCCAGTCTGTCTGTCTGTGCCCCACCTATATATATAAAGCCATACTGGAAGGCTCCAGATGTGTCTTCTGGTTTGTGATGACCAACACCCTATCCTTGAGGAGTTCCTTAAAAGATGAAACCCCAGTAATTGTTGCAGCTGTTGTCAGAAAGACTGCTTGGGTCCTGCAGTTCAGACAGGCTGTGTGCTGCGTTTGAAGACATACCTGCTGACAGGTATGAACCTGTGGCTGCACAGCCTTCTTCATCATTGCCTTCTGTCAGCAGCTGAGAGTCTGCAGTGCTGCTGCTACTGCTGCTCCCTGCATCCATCCTCAGATGCCAAATGGCTTTGTTAAATAAATGCATGTAATACAAGAACTATATTCTTGTCACAGCAGCACAAAAATGTCACTTGACATGTATTCTGTGTAAATGCAACTTGTTGATTGACCTGTTGATTAGTAATTGACTGATTCATTTGTCATGGTATGCGTGCATGGCCCATGTGTTTGATTGGTTGTCTTTAGTTGTCTTGTGCACAGTCTGTAGAACACCTAACAGGTTGGCAAATTATGACTTTATTGGTAGCATTAGGGGTTAAGTACAATAAGTATAATGACTTATTTTTATGTTGTGAGGAATTTCTTTCTTTCTTTTTTGGTCCCAAGTTGTTAAGAGTACAGTAATCAAAATATGAAGGACTACAAGATGTGATTTTGTCTCAGATGACATTGATGAATTACCTTCCAGTGTGAATGTGTAAGATTCTTAGAAATTTTCTGCTGTCTTTTATGATTATGACAAATGCTGCATCAAGTAGGAGAATTTCAGTCACAACAGGATTTCCCAACTGGGTGGGGCTGCTGCTGCTGCTGCTGCTGCTAGCAGATCACGTGTTGTATGAAAGTATGGGGTGATTCCTTGCTTTCACCTGTCTTCTGGCATTTGTTTAATCTAACAAAATAGGAAGAATAAAAAAAACCAAATGATAATTGAGACTTGAGTATGATAGTCAATTGAGCAACTGATACATATGAAAGATGATCATGTTATTCATTTGATTCATTTGCTGAGTTGGCAGTATCTTGCAATGCGACAGTGATGTCATATTCTGTTTGATGCACGATTGAGTTCTTTAATTTTGCTTTGCAATGCTTGTAATATGAAAATAAGAAGTCTCAATTTTTCAATTGAGACTTGTTTGATCCAGTTGTAAGCTACAACTTATATAGCTTACTGTTTACTGGAATATTAAGTTTTATGCAGTGTACCATTACAAGCGTTTCCTGTTAGAACTGACTGCTGGGACACCAGTTATTGGAATATTGCTTGGTGATCACAAGTTTAGTCTGGAATGAGCTTATTTTTACGAATGCAGAAATTGGAAATAAACATAGATTGATGCACCATTCATGATTGTATTGTTTTGGCCAGTATTGATTAGCTGGTAGATTAAGGAAGTTGAATGTTTTGGACATACTTGGAAGTATGTCCCCTTCTATAGTCTGGCATGTCCCACATGTGGACGGTCGTTTGCTTTGATAACTCAGCAAGTAGAGTGTAGAAAGGCAAATGATGACTCATTCTGCTCCTTACCTCAAATCAGATCAGTTTATCATGTTGTCGTAGTTGAAATACATAATTTCTTGGCATTCAGAAAACGTCCATAGGATTAATGTTATTGATTCATTGACTATGCAGTTTGTTTATTTGCCGGCTGCTTTCGTGATGCAACAAATAAACAATCAGAATTGCGTCACTAAAAATTGTGTTAGTTTGTGACGTCACAAAGTACAAAATGCCCCTTGTGCAATATGTAGGGGCACCACTGGTATTGTGTCCGCATGTTCAACGGTACAGACTCTTAATTCAAAACTTTCTGTGCCATAATGTGGGGAGGAAACGTGACTGTCTCATCTCGATGACGTAATATTGACTGAAGATCTTTGGATTGTAACGATCACTTGTCAGTTTACAAAGATCTTGTTTAAAGCTCAGAGGTGCTTGATTTTGGTTACATGAGGTAGTCTTATCAGGGTGACTGATTCCTTACTGAAAATAAAAAATCTGAAATCTGAATTTCATCTACAATTTCCTATGTTGTGTTTTTATAACCTACTGTTAAGATCAGTGTGTTCAGCATTCTAGTCTGTTATTATCAGGAACTTTGCATAGAGTAATTTTTATATGGGTAGACACACATTTTGCTTGTCTGTAATTATAATTTTTGTCACTGAATTTTGCTTGTTTTGCAGGAAAATGCAAAAATGGTTAAAGAAGTTGACTATGAAACGGTCACAACATTTGAGAAACAGTATGTGGATGCAATATCATGTTTATGGGCAGACTCTGGCATACAGGAGTGTTATGATAGAAGAAGAGAATTCCAGCTGACAGATTCTGCCAAATAGTATGTATACCTTCTTTTCATTCACTGAAATTTATAATGAGATATTTTTGCACGTTTTGTATGCAGTTGATCTTGCAGTAAAGATGGATGTAGAAATAGAAAAATTGTATAAAAACATGGGAGATCTGTTTAACTAAGAGACTAATGTTTCTGGCAAAGGAATGTCCTTAGATCATCCCAACATTGACAAAGAATTAATGTTTCTGTAATTTAATAACATGTTCTGTTAGGAAAATTGGAAATACATTGTAACAGGAGTTTGCTTCTTTTACAGTTACTTGGACAGTATCGATCGTATAGCTACAGCAGATTACCTACCCACACTTCAAGACATCTTGCGAGTAAGAGTGCCCACAACGGGTATCATAGAATATCCCTTCGACTTGGATAGTATAATTTTTAGGTAAGATTTCTTCCCCCGATTGAGGTCAGTCATTCTTGTTGCATTTCTTTGTTAACTTACAATTTGCAAAGTTGCACTGTTTCATTGTTGGATGTTCTTTTCAATTTCTTGTTCAGAATGGTTGACGTAGGGGGCCAGCGTTCAGAACGCAGGAAATGGATTCACTGTTTTGAAAATGTCACGTCCATCATGTTCTTAGTCGCCTTAAGTGAATATGATCAAGTATTGGTGGAATCAGATAATGAAGTAAGTTAATCTGTTCTTGTCTCTGTGAAGGAAAGCTTAAAAGCTCTCCGGTAGTGTACTGAGTGTTGTATTCATAAGTTTATTCTCACAATTAAATCTACATCAATATAACTTCCATAGCTGTTCCGGTTACCATGTTTTTCTACAGTAACTTTGCCTTCATTTACAGAATCGAATGGAAGAATCCAAAGCATTATTCAGGACAATTATAACATATCCCTGGTTCCAAAACTCGTCTGTCATTCTATTCTTGAACAAAAAGGATCTTCTAGAAGAAAAAATTATGCATTCACATCTAGTAGATTACTTTCCAGAATTTGATGGTAAGTCTCCTTCCTTTTATCTCAGCATTACTGATTATTATTAGCTTTAACATTTTAGTGTGAATGACTATGTAACAAAGTGTTATGCATTGACCTACTAAGTCTCTTGATCAATAGTTTCAGTTTTTGTTTGCTTGATTAACATCAGCCTGTTTCTTAGAGCTCTAAAAGTTTGAAAATCTTACTAGTGCTTGACTTTGAACATGCCAATATTTATTAATCCCTGTCACATTTTTATTATGTCTTTATTAATTTCCAATTTTTGTATTTGGATGAGATGAGATCTTGCAGTTCAAGTAGTGCTGTTGTTTGACCTGACCATTTTTCGTCATCCCTCTAGCTGCCTGATACTCATTTTGGCCTACATAACAAATTGTGGGCTTCTGTGAATGCTTGTAAATTCTTTAATTTTATTTTCTGTCCTAATCACATGCGTTTTCACCCTCCGTTGTCTTGTATATTGTTTAAGAAATTTGTTAAGTAAACATCACTAACTTCATACACTTCTAAAACATTTAATTCACAATGCATGATATGCACAGTCACCAGTGACGCTGCATGTTTTCTTTCACTAAGAACCCACCATTGAATGTTGTAACTTAATTGTTCTCACATGTCACTTATCACTGTCCTTAGTAATAACTGTGAGTGCATTAATAACACATCATTTGCTGAAAGAAAATGCCTCATTTATCCTGAGGAGTACTGGTACTAAATTATGCACCACTGTTGTCTAAAAACTTTCCCTTCGATGTGTAAAAATGCCACTTGGTGGCTGTAGTCTCAGATTTTTACCTCATAGCTGTACTACTTAGTGCATATATATTATTTTCATCTTGATCAATTATGCAATTGATACTGATGTAAGAATTATTTGGTGAATGTGAAAATATGTGACACTTTAGTCTCATCCTTCGAAAATTTATCTTTAAAATATACAGAATTTATCTTTGATAGTACATCATTGATTCTCAGAAATTCCTTATTGCTGGTAAAGCCTTAGATTGTCTGGAAATTTATAATTGTCCAAGAGGGCGTGTAATTATAATCTCCTTTATGTGTTGCTGAATGTGTCCTGAAGCAAGAATGTTGTGTTTGTGTGGACGACTGTGAGACTATCATGTCTTGTATAGTGCGTTACTTAAGTTTTCAGGAACATCATTCTCGTTGATTATGATGTTACGTAGTGATGCTTAAATCACCAGATGCATTAAAGTGAAGTTAAAAAGCACTGGCATAAATGTTTGTTGCACGCACAATTTTATGTTTGTAGGGCCCAAAAAAGATGCCCAGGCAGCAAGAGAGTTCATTTTAAAGATGTTTGTGGAATTAAATCCTGATCCAGACAAGATCATCTATTCCCACTTCACATGTGCCACAGGTAGGCAAAGGGATTTACTTTTTACTTGGATGTCTTGAAATAATATTCCTTGTTTCTAGGTCCCAAAAAAGATGCTCAGGCAGGCAGAGAGTTCATGTTAAAGATGTTTGTGGATTTAAACCCTGACCCAGACAAGGTGGTCTACTCCCACTTCACAACGGCTACAGGTAGGGCGAGAAATACGTGTATGGCAGGCACCTTCACTCGCCCTGATTTGTCCTGCGTAATGTTGTCAGCAGTTGCAAGTGCACCTATTTGTAAATGTCTGTGCCGTCAATGAATTTAAAGGGCTGCTAGGATTTTTTAATTAATTCTAACTAGGGTTGTTTAATTAATTCATGTCTTTTAATATACGCGAGTATAATAATGTTGTTAGTTGATGTAATATGACTGAATTTTTTTGTTATATTTTTAAGTGGGGATATATTTATATATATATATAGAAAAACACTTAGGTAACACCAGTAAATCGTTCTTGTTTGTCTGTTCCCACTGCAAGCTATATATTTTTTTTTCCTTTAGTTTACGCACATTAATACTAAAAAAATGTTTTGGTTTTTTTTCCCCTTTCAGACACAGAGAACATCCGATTTGTATTTGCAGCAGTGAAAGATACAATCTTACAGTTGAATCTGAAAGAGTACAACTTAGTGTGATGGAAACACAAAACACAGCATTGTGTATCTGTTGGCCATCTTGTATTTTGTGAAAGTGTCCTTCATCCTTGATGACATTGACGATGAAATAAGTGAGCAATGCTCCTGCAGCCATCCTATGGCTGCCAACATCATGCACCGTGTAACTTGCAGTTCTGCCTCTTGGCTCCTTTTGTGTCCAAGCACAAGTTACACGATGATTGCGTCACATATGATGATGATGGTTTACGATGCCTGACCAGTCAGTGGCATCTATTGTTCTTGGATCTGTGAACTCCAACACCAGCATTTATTCGATGTGATGCTGCCAGCCTAGCTGTGTGTGCGTATAACACATGATGCTGGTGCTGCACACACACTATCATGTCAACATCCCCAACTACCTGTGACTTCTTGCTACTGTTACCACTACGTACAATAAATGATTACATAGTTAATGATATATTATTACTAGTACTCCTCCAAGGAATGTGAATGAAGGGGCATACCACTGCTTCCGCTGACCTGATGCATCAAGGGCGACCCACCAAGACGGACTGGTTTCATGGAAGAAAAAAAAATAGAAAAAGAAAAAAAAACCCAACAAATGCTATATAGAATTTCATCGGTGTAAATTAACTGGTGTGGTGTGTTGCTGCTTACTAAGTTGCTGGCGAGACTTCATGGCCAGACAGAAGTAGAAGCAGGGACAATGGTAGAGGTCGGCTACTGAGACAAAAGGAAACTTGGTCGGCTACTGAGACAAAAGAAAACTTGTGTCCTCTGGTCATCCAGGACAACAACCATATGAGTCGAAAGTGAGCGAGCAATGACGCCCTCTCAGTTGGTCAGTCGTCTCAATTCTCCACCGACCAGCTTATCTAGTCCACAGTTCAGCAGACCTACAGACTAAACAGCTGCCCCAAATCTTATTCTGGTAGCTAAGCTAGTTGATAATTTTATGTCAAGAGGAAGGCACCCTCCCAAAATGGCTACCATTGACTACCTGCTACTTTAGAGTAATTGTGTGTCACTAGTGCTTTTCTGTACTTCTTTTGCTCTTTTCATTAAACAGGACTGAGGAATCTTCATGTGTTCAGACTGTCCACATCACAATCATGCAACATTACTGTCAAATTCTCTTTTTGAATACCGTAATGTATTGTATTCTGTCCAAAAACCAAGTGCAATCCAATGTTACCATGTCGTCATAAGTTTGCTGATTTAAATTTTAAAGAAAAATCCAGGTTGTGTTTATCATCTGTCTATTATTAGAAGGACATTTTGATAAATCAAAAGGACTTTTAGATTGGAGGGTGTAAAGTTGTATTAAGCATGAAGTATGTAAATGTTCACAGCGCTGGCTGTGGTAGGCTGCAGTTGTATATAGCAGAATTATATCTCTTTAAGTAAGGGACAAACCGGACTGTGTGTACACATTGTTTCACAGTGATTGTCAGCTTGTGTATTGTAAAATTACTTTGTTTCTGGTTACATTTTGATAATTTCATATTAGAAAATCCCAAGTTATGTGTACAGGATATAATATATCTGATTCATTTGCTTGGACTGAGCAAGCTTTTTATACCAAAAATATGAATATCCTGTTTACATGTAGTGTTGATGTTTTTATGTGAAAAGTGACAAAATAATTTGTAATTTTTGCATATTGTTTCTATATCTATAACATTAATTGATCATTTAATATTATCATTATTATAATTATTATAATAGTGGTAATGCTAATAAGAAGTAAAATCTGTTGATTTTATGTAAGAGGATCACAGTAACAGTCTGTATAATGAATTGAAATCAAACTAAGTGTTGCACATTAGAGATGACACATAACAGTATCTCAAAGTCTGTGAGATGGTCAGTGGCTTTGATAAAATACACATTATAAATGATCAGTGTTATATTGATATAAGTTTATTTGTATTCTGGGATTCACACAAAAGGTAATTAAGTGAAAGGAAAGGCTCATGTCTGTTTGAACAAAATTGTATACATACGTATTATATATACATGCATATAGATATATATTATAGCCAGTAGGGCAGAAGACTTGCCTCTGCTCCATAGAAAGTCATTTGGACTGCCTGTAGTGCTTACTTGAAGCCGTAATTTGGAAGGAATGCCAGTAGCTGAAAAGCCATCTGGCCATGAATGCTAATTGTTGTTGCTCTGCATTTCTTCATCTCCATTGCCATGAAAACACTTGTCTAGATTGACAATCATGGTGCCAATGATCTTGTTCTCCTTTTGTATTAACACTAGCCACAATTTTTGTAAGACAAAGGGCTGGTGAGCCTGGCACTGGCACATGACTATTTCCTTTTGATAAGTGTGTGAATGAACAATGAATCTTATGTTAGCCAGGGGGGAAATCACCACCAAAATTGATCAAGGATTGTCGAGTGTGGATTTTGGCACATCCTCTGATCTGGGAGGGAAACTTTCAGAGAGGGGAAGGTTAGTTCATCTAGGCTTGTGGAAGGAAGGGGTTCCACTGATGTGCATGTGGGGTGGGTTTGGGTGATGAGTAATTTATTTCTGACTGATTGCTGCCAGTCGTAAATGCGGAATTATGCTGTAATGGGACATTTTGGGACCAATGATTTATTTTGCATGATACGTGGTCAGTCCAGCTTAAATCTCTGGACACACCTGGATGATTGACCCGGTCGAATTGCCAGTACCATGCCCTATCAACTGCCCACTATTTTGTAGTAGAGTCTATATTGTTTTTGTCTATTGTTTTCTCTGCCAGGTGAGAAATCAAAAGCCATGAGCAAGTTTGTACATGATAGTAAATATAACAATGGAATTTTAGAGAGCCTAGAGTATTGCATTGCTCCAGAGTGACTAATTTATATACTGCAGACTCCCATCCATGACTTTGGCTATGGAGGAGAGGTTTGCGTGTGAATGCTGGCCACAGTAATGTGATGATACAAATGCCCATTATAAAAGTACGAGTCATTGTTTAATAATATGTTTCTTCTTGTCACATTGATTTAGTTGAGCCGTTTGTGTTGTCTCACAGCAGACAGGAGAGAGAGTGAGGAATGGGCAGGCAAGCCTGGCTGACAACATCTCACCTCGCCAAAAAGACTCCCGGGGCCAGCTGAGCCACCAGCCTCCTCGCCTCATACCTGTCTGTTTCTACCATGTTCCCTACATCACTTCATTGTCTCTCCACATGCAGCATAGCTTAACATGCATTCGTGATGTATTTTATCCCCCTCTTTCGCCCGATGATCTAGCAGCATTTTGATACATTAAAGAAAGCTGGCCCAGGGAGTTGGGGAAGAACTTGATGATTGACTCTTTTTACTGTGTACAATGATGTATTTATAGACATAATCATCATTCTGTCATGTTGAAATCATGCACATGTAATTCTAGTTGTTGTTACATATATTAGTGAGTGATCATCAAGTGCTTGGTGGGTGTGGGCACATGTTGCAGCCCTCCTACCCTGGTAGTTGCTAGTCTACTACTTACAAACCTTGTTATGCAAGTCTCTATCATGTTGTGTATTATTGTGGACACACAGCCCACGTCAGCCTGTAGTGTTGGCCCTGCAACCCAGTTCATTTTTCGAATGGCCAAAAGTGCAAATAAACATTATTGTATGAAAATTTGTTGTGCTGACAACTGGGATTATTTCTTCAATTCCACAAAGGTGTGTGTTGCAAGGTGCCTGGCACCATATATCCCTAGTCCCAGACTCCAGCTATTGAATCCAAGTGAGAGGTTGACGTTACTCACGGGTTTTCTTGCATGTGTACATCCTAGTCATTGCTGGGCGACATTTGCCTGTCCCGAGGATCAGGCCGCTCACCAAATTATGCTATTCTTAATACACAATACTAGAATACCCATAATGAATGATCATAGGGGTCACAATATTGATCTTTGTGGAATTAACGGAATTCTCTCAATGGTAGTAAAAGTGTCAAATACATTGATGTATCTTGTATTTTATTAATAGCTTTCTGAGCTTTATAAATGGAGGGTTTGTGTTGAAAACAGAAAGAATAAAATATTTATTGAAACCATTAATCTGACTTTTCCAGTGTGTATACATTAACAATTCCTTGATTGTATTGATAGAAATTTGCTGTGAGCTGAAGCGTTTCTTTCAATAATTGTTGGCCATGGAAATCACAAGTTTAATTAGAGCATTTGGCATGAATTTGTGATTTTATAAGTCGTGCTTGCCTATGTAAGAAAATTTATATCCGGTCTTCGCTGGTGTGATTTTCAGCTTAGACCAGGTGCATGCAGTTTAGGGCAGTTCATCTGATACAAATTCAGGACACAAAAATTTCTTAAATAATACATGCCAAGTCAACTAGTAGTGCCATCTTGTGGATGCTCATTGTTATGGATGCCTGTGATTCAGGAAATGCCTTGTATGGCTGTGAATAAGCAGGTCAGATGGGTGGTGGAAGGCTTTACATACTGTATTTCTGCACCTGATGGGCAATGAAGTCCTCCTGCCAATGACATGTATGAAACGGCATCCAACTTATTAGGCTCAACCAGGTATTGAACCTGGGACACTGATTGGAAGTCCAGTGCGCTGCCACTGAGCTAGGCCGCTATGTCAGAGATGGCACAACTTTTTAAAAATCCGAGCATCATGGAGAAAGTAAATCTCGATTCGTTTATGGTATTAATGTAATTGGTAGTGGCTCTTGAAAAATTCAAAAGATTGCTCCGTGGACAACGAAATGCATATATGTCCCAAAATATTACATACTTATAATAACTTAGCCGCAAACGGAGCAATAGAAATTTGACATCAGTTTCAGTGGGGCTACAACTGGCCAACACACAAAATCCCTTCAATGGAATGATGCCAACCAATCCTTAAGTACAATGTACTATGCAAATTCTTGCAGACAACTTTCTGCACAATAAGGATGGAATCTGCTGGGAATTCAGAGCAATCAGGCAATGCAAGCACCCGTTTCTACCACCACTCCCGAGTTATGAAAACGCAACACTGCTATTTATAATATTAAAATAATTTCATTGCATATGCATGTAATCATGGGTAACATTAATGGTAAATATAATGATAGATATCTACAGATATACAAGTCTCAGGACGTCAGAATAGACATTCATTTTATTAACTTCTGATATAGATCAAAGCATGAAAGTTCAAATTAAAGCCTTCATGCACAGATCAAAATGTAAGCTCCTAGCAATTTATAAATGGGGTAATTTATGGCCATGATTCATTCAAATACATTTTCATGATTCAAACAAACTGGATATGAAAAATCAAGTGCTGAGGTATCAATTACACAATTGGGATGATGGATTTATATTCATTCATGAACCACAGATCCATGGCAATAATCACAGCCATAACTACTTAAGGATTACTATATTTGGACTCTGACAAGCTTTTTCGCAAACAGTACAGCCATGACAAACAGCCAGGACAATTTATGAACAGTTGGAATATAATAGGCATGTCCCTCAATAAGTGTGAACTAAACAACACCCTACGACTGACCTTGTAGCCACAGCCTACCAGAACTAAACCCAGACCCCTATGCCTTCCCCACAGAATGACAATTTTAGGATCACCTGTAAATTTAAGTGAACACAGAATTCATACAAGAAAATTTAAACCTCATAACTTTGGCCTACGTTAGCTACAATGTTTTAACAAAGGGAAAGAACTAATCAATGTGGCACAAATGATGAATTTTACAGTACGAACACTGGAATGTATGACAAGGAGCAATTTCTCCTGTGGCAGACTGTAACAACACTGACGATTGGCTTGAATATGGTTATGTGTATTTCCACGAGTATTAATACAATTTAACAGAGCTTAAGTACCATGTACAGAAACGATGAATGGCTCAGCCTTCTGTCTTGAATATTGCACGGAGCAAACAACTGTGACCTTGACTCAACCCAAGTCAAGGTCGTCACATAACAAACTCATCTTGTTCTACACAAATTCCTAAAAAAAAAGTGATCCAATGAAATGGCTCTCTTCATACAACAGTATAAGACTTAAACAATAACAACTTTATAAACTAGTTTCTTGTGAACATAATTAGTGTCTTGGCACTAAAATGGTCAAAAGAATTAATTAATCTACACTTCAGATATTATTTATATATATTAGGTTTAAAATTTGCTCTAAATCAGGAATATATTTCTCCCCCATGCCACATGTTAGACACTAAAAGTTAAACGGCCACATAATTGAGAATCATGGCAAGAAGACCATTGAAATGTACTAAGTACTACATGATGTACACATCAAAGTATTCGGAATTTCCCTATCAATTCACAGAATTGTTCAAATTGTGATGTCATTTCTTCATGTAGTATGTTTCAAGCTGATATTAACAATAAATAGAAATACATAATCTGCCTTCCCTTTGACTATTATCATGAACAGAATAAGTGACAATCTACAATATTCAACACAAAGCTATATACAATTGATAATAATATTTGTTGCTTTTATTAACTCTGTGATATTGACAACAGCAAGCCCAGACACCATTATGCGATATGTCACATGATTAAGTTCCATTCTCATGCAACTGCGGTTGAGTTCATGAATGCATGTAGTTGCAGAGTTGCCGTGAATGTGAATTTTTATGAGATGGATGACCTATGAAACCAGATGACTGAAACCGTGCCTAGGAATCCTTGGTGAGAATAACTTTGATTTCGTCTATCACATTTGAAAGGAGGCTCGCATCACTGCTCTTCCCATCAATGCTCAACACATTGTTAGGCTGAAAAAGATAAAATTCAACAATTTACAAAACAATGCAATCTGATTATAAATTACCTTTTAGTATATTATTGATAGGTTGTGAACTTACCATAACTTTGACCAGTAAGCACAAATCATGCCCTTGAATACTTCGACTGTATAATGAGGCACTGGATTCAATTTGTTCAACAACTGCATAACAAAAAAAAAAGGTTTTTTGTTTTCAATATTGTAAGCATCTATTGTACATCCACAAAACTACAACCAAATTCATTATAATACTACAATACATTTTTACTCACCAGTAAAGTGTGCAAAGAAACAAATTTTAGCTAGAAGAGGTGGGAAGTCCACTTCCTCAATCGCAAATTGCGAAGAATACTTTTCTAATAGGTCTCCACTGCTCAGCAGTTTCGCAAAGGCATCCCTGATGAGACAAAACAACACGTTTAATATGAATCAAAAGCAGCTGATTGTGTAGACCACACATTATTCAAATGCTTAACTGTTCGAAGTATAAACTTTCACTTACCCATTACATGGCAGGCCGACGAGGTATGAGGTACAAGGTAACACCAGTTTGAAGTCAATTTTCTCATGGGTGTAACCCTCATCAACTTTAATGACATATGTCAAGGTCCCTTTGAGTTTCTGGGCCATTTGAATACTTTCTACTGTGAAGGCAAATTGACTTTCATTCTGGGTTTCTGCAGGCAGGTCAAACTGGACCTTAATTGGCTCATGAGAAGAGTTGCCAGGCTGCAAAGAGAGGCCAGGTGTAGGTCATTTGTTATTGAAGAAGCACACCTAATGAAATAAATTCTCATGTAACAATGCAAAAAAGGTTTTTACTTACACCTCGCACAAGTTTGGTGTTGAGCGAATCTAAAATGTTAAATTCTAGTCCCTTGATGTGACTGTTGGATGTGTTGTTGAATATCACACTTATGATGACATGGTTCCTCTGTTGATGGTTGACCCTTGTCTCATACATCTGTTAATAATATATGTGTGCATCAGTATTGCAACATCTTAATTAAATCATGAAAGACTAATTGGTTGTCATCAAGCAAGGATGGGTCCACTTACCAATTTTAGAGCATCATTTTCTGCTAATGTTTTGTAATTTGACATTGGCTGAAAAATTAAGATGCATGTAAATAAGACTGCATCTCATTCGGTGTATTACAATTAACAAGAAAATCAAGAGTATGTCCAATACTCACTGGTAATTTGTAAGCAGCTGGAGTAACTGCCTGTGATGGAGGTACTATTTCTTTAGAAGGTGTTGTAATTCCATCAGCTTCTTCATATTCACTTTGCTTGCTCTTCTTCTTTTTTTCCTTCTTCTCTTTCTTATCCTTCTTCTTTTTCTTCTTCGATTTCTGAAATGCATCCATTTATGCTGACTCTAAACTTACTTAAAACTATAGCTTAAAACTAATGCAGTTTCCAACATATTATGTCATTCTTGGGTTGGTAAATTCATGCATCAAATTTGATCCAAGATCTAACCAGTAGCACCCAGGAAAGGTACTGTGCTGGAGTGACCAGTAGAAGCTATTGCAGGTGGATTTCAAATAAAGAATGACATTAGAAAACTATGAAATATTGAAGCCTTCTTGGAAATTTTACAATAGTAATCACAGTTTAATAACCCAAGCTTACTATTGTGGTCTTGCCTGCCAGATTTTACTGTATTTTAAAGCAAAATTAACCTTACCTCACTACCGTGGTCATTGATATCAGTCACATGTAGGTTCATGCGCACATGTTTTTCGGGTGTGGGAGGACCTGGAGGGGTTTCTGGAGGAAGAGGCGATGACTCTTTACTAGCACTGGGAGCATCGCTGCCAGACAGCCAGAACTCCATATCATCTGACTGTAAACAAACCGTATGCATTTGTCAGGAGCAAGTGACAGCTTCGCAGATATAGACCTATAGCCCTATACCTGTGTAATGATCACAACTTTATATTCCATGAAGAATACTTTATTAGCTGACCAATTGACCGAATTAACTGACCAATTTATGACACAAGTTTATTGCAATTATATAACTAAAATGATAAAACCTCTTGACATGGTCGTCACACATACTGTAATTCAGCAGCACTTTTATAAAACACCCTTTAAAATTTTTTTTCTTTTGTTGTAATTGGTGTAAAATCATAAGATACAATGATGTGGAATAAATTATGTTAATCAAACTATAGGCCTACTATGTGTTCGTTAAGAAGCAGATTAACGATCCAGCTTAGGGAGTATCTGTCAGTACAAAAATCTACCTGTTATCTGTATTGATTAATCTACCATTTAGCAATCCTACAGCTCACTGTATTTCAGTGAATATGGGTGTGCTACCAAACTTAAATATCCTTATACTAGGATCCATAATTAATGTCCACTTTTTTTGGGGCATATTTTGCCATAAATGGCATGGAGCAGCGCCAAATTAACAGAAATGTTAGCAACAAGTCAAAGCCAAACTTTCTAGCTGATAAAAACAGTTCTGGGAACCAAAAACCAGAATTTTGCTATTTTCTCCATTGTAATTTCTGATGCTTCTGTGTCCATAGTAAGTGCCCATAATGATGACAAGATGGGCAAAAAATTATTATTGGAAAGATAGGAAACTTGGAAATTAACTGGCACAGAGACGGAGCTTTTATGGCTTAGAAAGTTGGGGTTTGACTTGTTAGTTAGTATCATTTCTGTCAACTTTGTGCTGCTCCAAGCTCTGTAAGATAAAATATGACCAAAAACTAAGTGGGCATTATTTATGGCCATTACTTTTAATATATTTGATTTTTTTTACCAGCATTCCCAAACAATGATTATCATTTCATTACTACAGTGCACTTGAAATACAAGTAAATAATTTGAATGTTGGCATTTTTATAGTTTAGTTATAGCAGGTAACAGGTTTAAGGTGTGGTCCAGTGGCAGTTGCAATGCCATCTATTATTTTCCACCAACATACATAAGATGACACCTGGTGGATTTTGCTTGATACGTCATATGGGAGTGTTATATATATTTGTAACAAGGAGAGCTTTCAGCCACCAATTTCTATCTCTTTAGGAATGCTGGCTATCATTGCACTCAAGAAATGCACTTTAATCATTAAAACGAAGTATTTAAAATACATCATTAATATATTAGTCCAATTCCTTTGTGAACAGCAGAATCACAACAGTAAGATGCCCAACACCACAATAAAACAAGTTTTTGCATAAGACAAGGCAACACAGTCTGAAACAGGTCCCACAATGCACTGCATGCAGCATTTTATCAATTTGCATCACACAATTTCCACGTCATAACGACAACATGTATGAAATGCACAGGGATTATACAGAGGGTTAAATTTTAAATGATGTCAATTTTTTGTTGTTGTTCAAAGACCAACAGCTTTACAATATATGTGGGACCAACTTCAGCAATCAATAACAATGAAACCACCACATCCTCTTGCAAATACCCTAGCACAAAGAGAAATGAGAATTGAGACTTAAGATCAAAAGTTAGGACAAGCAGAAAATGTTAGGAACGTTTGTAAATGGCTAAAGCTTATCAAAAGTGCACTGAAACATACACGTGCGCCATTTTCCTTGGCTTCCGTTTTAACTGGTTTTTCCTTTATAACTTGAGTCTTCTGCAAATAATGAACATCTGATGGTAATACTTGGCAAGGAACTCCAATTTAAGAAGTAAATGATTCCATCTTAAACAGGGAAATTACAACACAAGGATAACTACATTTATAAGAACCTTTGAAATAATTACCTTTTCGTCATCATCTAGTTGGTCAGGTTCTTCTGTAATTCCATTTTCCAACTCTTCACCATCTAATAACAGACTTGGAGCATCACTTTCTTTCTTCTTCTTTTTATCTTTCTTATCCTTCTGTAATAGTGAATGGAGCAATTGGTGTCATAACAGAGCCAATGCAAATGAGCTGAGTCACTTATCTTCCCCCTTGCGGATGCTGGAGCCACACATAAACAAGTAGGTGATTTCATACAACAGACCACAATCACCAATAAAAAGTAAACATTAATTATGACGTCATGGGTAATTGTTCCTTGCATCCGCTAGGTGTGCAAATAGCTGGAGTGCCGGGTCTCCCTAACATCTCTGGTCATAATCATTGCTACATTAAGAAAGCATTCACATAATATAGTAATTAAACTACTAATACATAAATTTCTTCACCTTCTTTTCCTTCTTATCTTTCTTCTTTTCCTTCTCCTTCTTTGATTTATCATTCCTGTGCCTCTCTTTCACCTTGTCCTTTAAATCTAGCTGGGGACTATTCTCATCCACAATTCTGTGCGTTCTGACAGGAAGTTTTTCATCATCTCGAAGTGGTCTGCAAAAACAATTTTCCATAGACATTACTAAATCAGGTCGTTAATGCATAGTCCTGAATCAGCTCAAAGTTAGGACAGTTCCATTTAAACTTTGTCAATAAAAGAATGTATATATATTTAAAAGGGTGGGGTGTCAACCCCCACCCCCACACTTTCAAATGGAACAGCCCTTAATTATAACGTAATCTGAACTTACTCATCTAAGTTAATATCCAGAAGTTTATGAGGGTCATCTGCGCTCTTCCTGTCATCCTCATCATTATCAGATCCTGAAGCTCCCTGGAAAGTAATGACATCAGTTATAACTGATTAAATCAAGAATTATACAACCTTGTCTAGACCTTCCATTGGATGCTTACATGTCACTAGAAAGCAGTTAAAAGTGTGTCGTCATTTTGCCATGATCCACAAATTACTGTGACTAGCATTATACCCTTGCTTCGCATGGAACCATAAATTACTTAATCAGGTCGACATAATTCATGCCTTTTTTTTTTTAAGACATAACTGGCTCTGGTTTGACAGCAGCCCAGTTGATGAGGCGGACAATGATGGTCGATTTTGTAAATTTTGAGGGCATGATATCACAAATGATTTGCGCCATCATTTGTAGACGTGTTGTACATGGTGGATTTTGAAGATCGAATCATTTAACATAAGGCATCTCAAATATACATTAAAATGCACTAGAAATACAGCTGTTTGGGGTCCCCTTGCTCCAACCAATCCGAATTTAGGGCGGGAACTTGTGCAACCAATGGGATTGCACCATTCTACCAGCAGCCACCTAGTAGAAATTTCACGAAGCTTTATTGAAAATTCTAAATCCAAGTCTCACCTCAGGTACATCAAATGTACTGCTGACTGCATGCATGGTTGGCATGTCATCCTCATCAGTGTCAGATGACGGTTGGCTCTTCTTCTTTCTATGTTTCTTCTTCTTCTTATCCTTGGTCCTTTTGCGTTCATGTTGTGCAAGTATCTCCCGGTGCCTTTGCAAGTACTTGTCTGATGACACCATGCCTGAAAGAAACGCATTAATGCTGTATTATTAATTCAAGTAACTAATGCTGTATTTACAAATACTATTTCTCTTTGAACAGTGATTCATATGCTTTTGCATTTAAACAAAGATTAAACTTACCAGGTACTTTAAGTGGAACTGCCAGATCAATTGGCGTAACTCCAGGAATGTCATTTCTAATATCATTGTAGCCATCTGTGTAGCTGTTATAGCCCTGGAACAATAAATGAAATGCTCTCATTGAACTTCAAGGGCAACCAAGAGGCTTTACACAGTAAAGATCGCAACAGTCTACAACTGCTGTGAGTGAAATATCATCAGCAGCCTATCTATTACCTGTGATAAAGAACTTGACTCTCCTCCTTTCAGGTAATGGGGGTTATTCATTTGTTCCATCTTTCTTTGTTCCCGTCGCTGCAATCATGACATTCAGGATTTAAGTCCAAGGTAAAATATTCACACCAATACTTTTTCATTAATAATTTCATCAAGCAAAGCTTTTATCCCTCAAGGTTTTATGAAATCCATATTCAGTTTCTCAAGCAGTACGCATGCCACTTCACCAACTATACAATGTCATGAAATTGATTTCACCCTATTCTATAGTGAAGCACAAATTAACTACATATCCATATTTTTAAAAACGTAATAATGATAAAATCCAGAAATAATTGACATCATTCTCACCCTTTCAAGCTCCTCCTCAGTTGGTTCGTAAGTTTTCCTAGTTTCATTTTGATACCTGAAAATAATCCCACAAAATTTAATATTATATTTTCACACTCCACACACAAATCATCATTAATGTTACAAACTCTGGACTGATAATAATGAGGACAGAACAGAAAACACACCTATTTTCATCCGGAACACTGACAAATATCCCAGTGCTTGTGACTTCTTCATCTGAGCTGTCCGATGGTGGTTCATTTATCCACTTGTCCAGATCCAAGCTGAAAATGGAGAACTTGCCTGTCACTAAAATGTCCTCAGATTATCTCAAACAGGGGACTAGAAGAGTAACTTGACTCACCCTTCAGGAACAGGGACCTTCCTCTGGGCCTTCGGAGCCACAGGATTTAATTCTCCAGCAAATAAAGCAGACACTTCCTCAGACACTTTGACACCTTTGTCTTGCAGTTTTTGAATGTACTTCATAAGCTGTAGGATGCAGCAAGCCTGAAAATATGCAAAAGAAAGAGCTACCTTATATGATGCAAAAACAAAGATGCAAACAGCCAAAGTATAACTCCACAATGTCAAAGATGAATCGTCAATACACACCCTCTCTTGCACCTCTAGATCTGCACTTTGTACAAACATAGGAAGCCTGTCAATTAACAAAGATCCAGTTTCTTTGATGAGATCTTGGTTGTCCTCCAGTTCTGCCTGGACTAAAATACTTGAATAGAGCTTGAGAATATTCTGTACAAATACGCTCTGGATATGACCTGGAAGACCAGTTACATGTTTGCGCAGCATCGCCTCGAGAGTAGCCTTGGGTTCTTTGAGATGCCTGCAAAAAAACAACACACGTTAGGTACATTAGATTGAACCGTCTTCGTTTGTGCACGCCTGCACGTCATGGATAAAAACAGTGCAGCTTTAATTAACCATTCACATTAGTCCATTAAAATTTCTGCTTTTTTTTTCTGTTGTGCATGCACACACATACGCGCCTGTATATACAAACGGGTCAATATAAGTGTGGCTACATAATCTACGAAAGTTTCACAAACAAAACAGGCAGCAAAAGCATCATAGAAGGTAACAGGAAGCAAGACTTACTCGGAAAACTCTCCACATATCCAGGCAGATGCATACAATACTTCACAAATGCCGTTCCTCTGAGGATTAGTGTTAGATATCTGTGTAGACTCCAATAGCACCGCCTGATAGTAAAATACCCAAACACATATAGTTAGTTTCATAATTCTAGACAGCCTATTCCTGGTTGTAGCAATAACTGGCTAAAGCCAGTCGCTTCTGTCTACTCCTAGCTTATAGTCGGCTTACACCTACCACCATTGAAAATATATAAACCTTGGTAAACGTTAGAAATTTATCTTACCTTTCATAAATATGTATGTGCAATTGACATGCATCTTTTCAAGAAAAAAATTACAAATATGCATAACTCGCAACTTATGCACCAAATGGTGCTGCATGTACTTTTAGATCCAGCTTTGATTAGCCAGCTATTGCCATACAGTTATGTTTAGTGGTGGGTAGCATCATATAGCAGAGGTTGTCTAGCTTTGTCTAGGTTCAATTTGACAATGGAACTAACTGTACAATACAACTAAGAGCTTATTAAGTCCTTCATTTCTGCAGGAATTATATCAAACAGATTATAGATCTAGAAACAAATACAAACCATTTGTCCCACTGCAAAAGGTCTTATAGCCTGAACCCTTATGGCTACATCCAGCATTTGGGAGGCGATCATCTTCCCATGCCTTGTGCCCTCGATACGTGTAAGCTCTACTAAAATGCTGACATACCTGTAAAGCAATGTCATATAAATTTAGTGGCATTGATAAAATATTTATTTATACTTCATATTTATATATATATTGCAGAATTAATCTTCATGAGCAATACATACCATTCAAAATTGGTGATGTACTGGTAATTGGATTGGCTACAGATTTCAATGATCTTTGAAAGCAGTTCATCCCTATAATGAGATCCTTCAGCCTTGTCCATGTGGATCATCAGCTTCTTCACAATTTCCATCAGGTTTTTCTTTGACACCATGCCGTAAAGCAAGTCCAATGCTCGCAATCGAATCGATTCATCTTTGTCATCTAAGCATTGCAGAATGAGGTCCTTGTGGGTCTGTACACTTTTGGGATGCGTCTTTAGTATTTTTGACATGGCAGACAGTCCAAGATATTTCACTGAAATTGACCAATTAGAGCATTTACATGATATTTTTTTGCTAAAATGATTCTTCATGATTTGTTAACTATTTCAGTAAATCAACTACTCACAATTTTGGTCTGAATCTTCTATCAAGATCCGCAGTTTCTGAACGCACAGCTGAATCAAAATCACAGCACTTAAGAATCACTTTATTAAGACAGGTCAGCAATTATAGTGCATAAAATTAAGCTTCAATTATAACTCAATACTTACATCTACATATCAGTATTATTACGACTTACTTTATCAGAATACACTAAGTTTTTAATGAGTACATACTACTACTTAAGACAATACAATAACTTTTTCAGCATATCAATCAGGACTGTTTCTTACGAGTGATGCACCACACTATCAGCCAGTACCAAATCATCATCAGTTACATTGTGGAATAGCTACAGATATCAGGTGCAATGGCATGCAACTTCTCCATCGAAATAAAACTCTACTTGTACACAATAACCTGACAATGGTTCTTCAATGTGCATGTAATTGAAAACTTTCACGCAAAAGATATGAGCATATATCTGAGTTTTTCAAAAGTCAAACAGATGTCCTAAAGTTTGATACACATTTACATCGAAAGAAATTAAGCATACACTGCAGATAGATTTAGGATTAAATTACAAACTGATCGGTATTTGAAATAGATATCAGTAGATTGTCAAAAGGGTTAAAGAAAATCAGGAGAAAACATAAATTAATACTTTCCAGCACCTTTCACACGCCCTCTCAAATCCGCAAAAACTCCATAAAAACATAATATTTCACACCATTTTCACTCAGAAAAAAATAAAATAAAATTACAATAAAAAATGTGTCTTTTAGCAGCTGCCCTGAAGACCATTGTCAGGTTGAGTTCAAGCAAGATGTCAAGTTACTCTGGTCTATTAAAAAACCAGCTCATCACACAAGTCAGCCAGTGCTTCACCACCAATAAGTAAACCAATAAGCCAGTTATTGCAGCAGGGATACAAGGCCAGCTCCATAGTTCATCACCTCAAATCTGTGTAATTTCATCTTTCAATGCATCACAAAGGATCCACCAGATTTCGGTTGCAAACATTCAAAACAAACGTAAACGCAAAAGCCTAAATTAGAACAGAACCCAACAAGATCTGAGGTGATGCTTACTGAACTATAACTATATATATATATATATATATATAACGCTAACTTAAACTCAAATTATCCATCAAAAGCAGATTTGTATATATATTATTTGTTCTTACAGTCATGGTAACAGTTGGGAAATTTCCTAAAAAATAGAAGAGTTAAAATTCAGTTAAATCATTTTGATAAGTTTCTCAGACAACATAAATCATACGCAAGTGCATGACGGCAGAATGCTGAGTTTGCACATCGGTGTGACATTCAAATTCCTCTCCAGGCAGCAGTTGCCACCTGTCACTCCATGGAAAAAATGATCAGGTTTTTTTAATTTTTCAGAACAAAATAAACTAAATAAATGGTCAGGGAAACAAATGGAACTCAAATAGAACCAAAGAATTCAAGGGGGTTACCATACCAAAAGCAGGGTGTTCAAAATATCTGCTTGATCATACTTTTGATGTAATTCCTGTCCTGACTTGATGCAAAATGAAAGAGAATTCAGGTGCAGTTTGAAATAAACGGGATTTCAAAAACAGTGGATCAGAATTTGAGGAAGAAAAAGAGGCTGGGAACCTATGAAGTTGGCCTGTATGTCAGTGTGTATGCACTGTCTGCCAAACACTGGCTGAGACCACGACTAGTACCTGAATTGAAGCTGAATGATTGGGAATCCCTGAAGATATAGAAATAAGTACTGTAAGTAAGGAGAAAACAGAAAACATCATTAATGTCACGCCTTGGCCATGAACAAAATGCATTGTAACATCAGTCAATAATCATTTATTTAGTAATATGGTTTTAATAAAGCACAGGGTGAATAAGAAAATACTAAAAAGAAATTCTAACCACAGAGAAATCCACAAAAATAATTATAATTTTGTTTTAGCAGAAACAAAGCCAAGAAAAAGTGTTTAAGTTCTAAGGCAAAATAATAAAGATAAGTAGCAAAATTTACGAGTTATCTTGACTTAGTTTATCTCTGTACGGACAATATGACCAAGACATTTTTGAACAAAATTAAAAACAGAGAAAGTTACCCATAATATTTCCTATAATTTTGAAAGGAGGAGAGTTATTTTGGAACAAAAATAATGTTGATACATTTTAACTCAGGTATATTGACAACTTAAGTTCCCTTTCAGAATGAAGTGTAAAACTTTGCGATTTGAAAAATAAAATATGTGTATGATTATGAGCGATCATGTAATGTGGCCAAACTCATATGGAAAACAGTGATCTAGTGTTTTCTTGTATTCTCTATGATCCAGGAGTTTAAGGAATACTGTGCCGGTCAATTGGCGGTCATTGAACAGCTTACACCCATTCAACATTTTCATTTGAAATAGCTTTCTGGGAGCAGCTACTGTCATATCCATACATGGCAAATTCTCATAAAATATAAATTTGACAAAGCTGTATCACATAGGCTGGTAGCTCAACTTATCATTTCATATTGCACAATTTTTAATACCAACCACTGCCAACCGTATGTACATAAAGCAGAAAAAAGTGCAAACTCTAGCAATATGCCAATGTAAAATGCATGCAAAACTTCAAAGAATTTACCAATAAAAATGAAGTGAGTTTTCACCTTAATATAATTAATTCATTATGCCATCATACAAATGAACTTTACTTGTATCAGATACATAAAAAAATTCAAAGTTTTGAATGTATTACAACATAATTAGGAGGTAATAATACTCAAAGGTATGACAATGAAAGTTTACTTTACCTGCAATCACAGTATTGATACATTCGTAGAGAAGAGACATTGCCGATGTGCTAAAAATCAGAAAGATTTCAATAATGATTAAGATCCATTAACAAATCCAAGGCAACAAGTATTATACGACAAAATATTGTTGCATATCAAAATGCAATATTCAACACAGTTTTCTCACCTGTGAATCAGATTGGTCAGAGGTTCTATCAACTTCTTGCCAAGTCGAGGTTCAAGGGGAGTGAGTGCACTAAACTGTTTTTAAAAGAAACAAGAGATATTAAGTTTAACAACTAGCAAATACAAATATGGTATTTGCCACGAAAGTATGTTAAGTATGCTTTGAACATGAGACGGCATGACAACTTACCAGTTTAATTATCTTGATTAATACCCAGTTGTTGGTTGATGATGTCATCAGTTTGAAAAACAACGGCGCTAATGATAGATAGTTTTTGGGATTCTTCCGTGCCAGTTCGCATATTACATTCACAGCAGCACTTTGAACGCCTGTAATATAACCAGACAATGATGCAACATAATCATAACTCACAAGTAAAAAGTGTGTAGATTACATGTTAAGTATTTCTTCTTAGCAAATTTTCATACCTGGATCAGGATCCTCAAGTTTCTCCTTTAGTCTCGGGAATGCTGGTCGCAGAGCTTCAGGGAATCTCAGGAAAACTTTGTACATTATCAGAACAGCCTTCTTGCGCAAATATGGCTTAGTTGATGTCATCTAAAATACGAAAGTAATAAATTTTAAATGTAATGTAATGGAAAATTGTGTCACATCACGAATTCTTCTTCAGTTGATGATATAATTTTGCCTTAAATAATTATCTGCCTAAAAATTCATAAAACATAGATCTCACAAGCGGCAAACCTCAGCAAACAGAACATAATCACCAAACACTACTTACCAGGGTCATAATATCATTTGCAAGATCTCTGGAGAGATCAGCTGTCAAGAAACAAGAGAGTCCATTGAGAGCAACGCCAGCATCATACATATTCTGACTTCCAAGGTCTTTGCGAATAAGGTTGGTGGTCAACATAAGAACATCGGTGCCATCATGAAAGCTCTGTGCAGCAGCCAGGTATCCTATTCGTTTATGGGTGAATTTTGTCGAGCTCATTACCTCTATGACATTAAAGGCAGCCCAGCTGATGTCATAGCCTAGCATTTGAAGCTGAAAAGATGAAAAATATCATTTAATTTCGTCTATTTTGCCAGGCACACAATCTAGTTACGAAGTCGATTTTTCTTCTTCTTTTTTTTTTTAATTCCAATTAAATTTCTAAGTCTATATTAAGTTTTAACTATAAATCAAAAGACAATGGGATAAGATGTTCTACATTCTACCCTACACTTCAATACTCCAGACCTCAAAAGGTCATCAAAAAGCCAATGTCGCTACAGTTCAGCATATCATTTTGTTTCAGTGATTTTAATGATCAGACAGTGTACTGCAATTGAAACAATTCAGTGATGCTGGAGGACTATAACTGCCGCTACAAATAGCGTTTACTTTCAGTATGGCAGGATATCATGGGAGTGAAGTACATTGCATTTGTGTCCCTGAGGTGTAAGTACTCAAGGTAGTCAAAAGCAAGAACCATTCTCACAGCAGATTCACCATCAGAACTGATCAGCTACCGGTGATTATTGTCTAATAAGCTAAGTAGCAGCACTGGGATAAAACAGTCCGCACCAGTGGCACAGTAATCTGTTTGGCCAGGCCTTGACATGCTGCCTCTCACTGCCCCTGCTAATCAGCCCAGATACTTCCTGCAGGCAATGGGTTTCACCAGCCAAGTCCATTAAGACATTAACACTACAAGTGAGGCTGAATGCCAGCTAACAATACCAGCTTGTGACTCATTCATTTCTCCAATACTGCTTTTAAATTCACATGTAGGCAGGACTCTGACCCTCAACCTTTGCATGACCTGCATTTGAATCCCAATAAAATCCAACGAAATGACACTAACAAAATGAGTAAAGTACATAGGAACCAACAGGCCCAATTAAGACCACCCAAAATTAAGACAACTTCTATTTAAAGACCACTTCGCCAGGGCCCAAAACTGATTGCAAATACAGGCATCAGCCAACAATTTTTATCATTGTACAATGCAGAATACGAATAATAAGAAGGTTGTGCACCCCAAGAAAAACCAGCAATAGCTCTGCTGTCCAGGGTGACCTGACCTCCATTTGCATGAAAAAGCAAGTGTCTTTTTAAAGTGAGCATGACACCTATCAGTCCTTGTCCTGAATGTTCCAAGTCTCATGGAGCGTCTTCTATGACGTCATCATCAAACAAAATCGTTATTTTCATTGTTTATATTTGTTGCATTATTACATGTAATGTATCTTTGGCAATACAACTCATTTCATTCCCAATGTTGATCCTATGGAGATTTTGGGGGTTAAAACACAAGTTTTTTACCGACTCTTGCTGCATACTCTCACGTCAACTGCAGTTCAGTAAGTACAAATGTATGCATCATCATTTAACACATTTTGACTATCAAGGCCTCCGTTGCACTGACATGTTGTCACCATATTTTGTTACAAACATGATTTTGACCAGTGATCACCTTACTCTGATGCACTAACAAGCCCAAAGTCAAATGCACCTCACAATGGCTATTCATGCTATGTCAGGCTAATAAAGAAGTGATAAAGAAGCAACAATAATGTTTTATTTTTTTCAGATTGTGACATGCTACAGTATTCAATATTATGTAGTTAAAATTATTTTGATTCTTTGGATTCCCAAGTTTTATTTAGACAAGAATGTGACTGTTTTCTTATGTAGTCTTAGGTAACCATTGTTCATATTAGTGCATTGCAGTTTTTTCTACTTGCAGTATTGACCTACAGTATTAACTCATTCTTATATTCAAGTATATACATGGAACTGACTTTCATTTATTAAGTAAATATTCGGAAAAACTAGCAGATTATAGATTGTATACACTATCTAGAGCAGATGTAGACACTAGACTTGGTTTTGTAATGTTGTATGTTTTGGATGTTATCATTCCTGATATCACGTTTGTCAATAAAACTATATATCTATTATTTCTTTATTGTTGATAGGCAATGTAATATTATGCAACTGCTTTTGTTCACTGCCTATGTTGTTTGACCCCATTTGAATAGTTCTTTATAATGACTATATAGAAAATAATTCTGTAAAATTCTTGAATCTCTTAAGGGGCGTTCACACTATCACGTGTAAGAGCTACGTATGACCACGTATGAAAAATTTTGTTTGCTCGTGGTCATTCTTGGCCATACGTGAGTTACTCACCGAGCGTTTTACGTATACTCGCGCTAATTCGTAAATCACTCCTGGTTGCGCTTGACCCCTCACAACCATACGCGTAGATGGCAAAAATTATTCAACATGTTTAAAACTTCGGCGGACGTTCTACGAGTAAATTGTTTATATTGGTTATGTAAATTCCTGCGAGCGTCCTACGTACGTACCCATACGTACCCACTGTCCATCCGTATATACTCGCCATCCACTCGCATCCACTTGTAGAACACTCGTAAAAGGAACGGCAGATGTCCATCGCCTGCCCACCCACCCGTTGTCTTCTGTGCGAGTGATCTACGAGTGCCTACCGGATGCCTGATGACAGACGTTCGCCGAGCAATCTACAATGGCCCACATACGTTCGTAGAAAGCAGTTATACGTGATTAACAGAGCCACGAGTGAGCATGTATAGCCAATTTTTGACGTACGTGGTCATACGTAGGTCTTATACGTGATAGTGTGAACAGGGCCTTTAGACTTTTCTAGAAATATCAAAATTAGTTATGACATAATTTTCTGGATGTTTATTCACTGGGGCCAACTATAAATAGGGGCACTGGAAAGTGGAAACAATCAGTGACATTTTGATCTGAAGTTAATAATACTGAATATAGAGACACATGGCCTTTATTGCAACCCGAAGGTTGGATTTTAACAATGTATAGTAAGTGTACTATTTTTAAGAGCTGCTATACCCATTAAGTGGTATACAGGAGCTCCCCTGGCCTCAAACTCGGCTCCCTTGGGAGTATACAGCTATACACACGCCTTATCGGCGCCATGGCTTGGAACTTATTCTGAAGCTTTCCTATATCTGAGAAGCCAGGTACCCACTCTCTGCTGGGTTGACTAAAGGCCACAAACAGGAGTCCTTGGGATTGGGATTGGAGCACACCACCACTAGACTACCTGCTCCTCATAAGTTCCTGGAGAACCAATTGATGTAACCACCGGAGCATATACTATACATTGTCACCACTGAGAAAGTTAAGTGATTACACATTACTGTGGAGAATTGTGCTATCTTGCTGCATAATTGGAATTCATTGCTACATTACTGAAGGGTCAATTCCCCTGTGATTTACCATCATGGAAGAGACTACTGTCCAAGAATTAAGAGCCATTAAAATACTATCAAGGACTGTTGAATACCATCAGGACCACACAAGGATCAACACATCACAAACTAAACACATCAAGAAAATACAGCAGTTCACAGTGCCCCAAAACTAAAGGACTATCATTTAAAGTTTGGATATTTATTTATTTTATTATATTGTTTAATATTGAGTTGTGTCATTGTTTTAGCATTGTGATTAAAATTGTCTTTGTTCTGCCTATTGCTGCTGTTTTCACGTGACAGGACATCCAAGCCATAACTAAGTTTTACTTTACTTTTACATCCCTATAATGTCACATGTTTAGGTGATACAGGTCCACAGGCAGGCAGCCACGAATTTGAACAATTTATTTGACAAATTGTTTGAGGTAGACAATGTCATAATGACGAGATAGCTACCATTGCACACAGTTGAGGATACCACTGTACTCATGCATCAATTGCTTTTTGATGACAGGGTTCAATTCTCCATGAAAGAAGAGTATAGTCAACTCGTCTGCCAGACGACTCGCCTGCAACCAACTCGTCCGCCGTCCAACCGACTGGTCTGCTGGCAAAGTCAACTTGTCCGCTGCCAAAGCCTACTAGTCCGCCACTTGTCATTCCAACAGAAGTTATGGGCTAAGTCATCCAAACATAATATATCCACCAGTTGCCCCAAGGTACCCAAACCTTTAGTTATTAATTGACCAGCACACAATTAGGTCATGCAGTACAGTTAATGAAGTCACATTTGGATGACCATTATTGACGGCATTAAACAATGTACAGGTGCAATGTACTGACAGTTCTGTATATTGGTACAACCGTTGGGTAAACACAAGAAGGAAATTATCATGTAATGATCATTGGACATGCACCATGTTTACAAATTAAGTTTAGTTTATGACTACATATGACACATGTAATGTTAAACTTTACTGAACAATGCTGAAACCAGTTCATAACCAAATCCAGGATTGACAGTAGGATTGATCACCTCACAGGACTATCCAATTGATGGAAACTTTAGATAAGGTTTGTTTACTCACATAAGTAAGCTTGCTGATGGCATTGGCCTTCACAGCCAGGTTGTCCTGTCTCAGTTCCTGTTTGATTTCATCAATGCATTCTGCAATGTACTTGGACTGAAATTAAGCAATGAAAATATACATTTAACATATATAGTCAATATCTGTAACTTTCACAATGTCTTTATAAACTCAGCAGCTACAATTAACATCAAAATACAATTTAGCAAACACAGTCATCAAATTAAATTAATTTTGTCAACTGCATGTATTGGTTGTTATCGTAATTATGTTGCTCTTTTTAATGAACAGAACTTCGGTTTATGCAGTTTCTTTTTTTTTCAACCTCTACTTCTTTGTGAAAACACACTTAACCTGTTTGACAGGTCAACCATCCAACATGATCCATGACCCCCTTTTTTCTAATGAAGTTTAAATATTTGCATGAATTAAATTTTTTAAACTTAACTTTGCAACAGATGTTATATTAAATAATCCTGAATTTTTCCTGAATATTAGTTTGCTAGACACTTGAGTTTCTTGAAAAACCAGTAGAGCAATAAACCATTTCGGTGTGCATGTTAACATTAAAAAAAAATCAAGACCTGACAAGGATCTAAAGTTAGCAATGTCAATCCGTTTGAAAAATAAACCAAAGCATCCACCATGATTCCCATTTTATCTTTATATTTTTATGTTTTGCAGGCTATCTAACCTTACATGTCATATTTAACACAAATAAATGTTTGAAGCAAAGTTTAAGAGTGCATGTTACAAATAAAACAACAAAATCAGATGGAATAACTACACTGTAGATATCTGGGTTTGGTAACAACTTGGTAAGAATGGGTATCGAAGAATCTACCAATAAAAATAAATGAACACCAATACTTTCAATGACATAACAATTCCTTAATTTGGATACCTGATAATCAATTATACAAAGATTTACAGGACAACTTTAAGATTAATTATCATAACTCTTTAAATGTTAAAAGTGGAATACCCCAACATGCTTTTCAATCAACACTGTGATGGAGTCACATGACAAGCATGTATGCAAACTTTAGTATTTAGCTTTGAGGATGTACTCAAGTCACATGCTTCTACTTCTAATACATATGACAAGCTGGCAAACCTCAACAGCAGAAAAACCATATATAGGATGTGGTCTACTCCACATAGCTTTTTAGTGGACAATAAATATAAACGTATCCAGCCAAAATCAATCTTGCAATAATTTTATTTATTTATTTTTTTGAGTGAAAGTAATCCAATGGCAGAATGCTTTTCAATTAGTGATTAAAGCAGTTTTTTGTTTGTTAAGTTTTTCAGACTTATTGCATCTGAAAGACTGAGAATTTTATTGGGATCCATGGGACAGCCAGTGTTAAACTGTTATTACCTGTGACAGCTGTGTAACAATATCTCCACCCATTTTACCTAATATAATCCATTCAGACTGATCTAGACTGGTAATCTTTGAATTAACTGAACAAAGAGACGTTTCAATTTTTTCGTTACAAAAAATATATTCTTATAAAGGGGTTAAAGTTCTGGCACTGCGGTGACAGTATATGCACCACATATTTTGGTATACATTTTCTTTGATTGAGCTTTTTCTGACGTTTGACAACAGACTGTCATATTAATTATTCCCTCTCACTGAACCAGCTGCAATTGAAGCAGTGACGTTGGTTCTTTATTCCCCATCAAACCAAAACCCAAATTGCGGCTGACGATTGATTCTGAGATTTATGACAGCGTCAATCTGTCATTCTCTGAGAAAACAAAACTGAACACACCTCCGTCTCCTTGTGGTTGCGAATGCCCCTGACAAGGTCCTGCAAATTCTTGTCCAAGACCCTCTCCAGGGTTCCCTTGACCTTTTTAAGGGCCATGGTTATCTCCTCTTGACTCCTCGAGGATTACAATTACATGCGTTGTCTAGTTCATGGATAAACTGTAATATTTTCGAGCCTATTAGATCGACGGGAAGTGCTTGATCCAAGATGGCTGGATTCAGCGAGTGATCATGTGACCAGCAGACGTGGAAAGCTTTTTCAGCTTCCGGAATGTAAAATACGAAAGATGGCAGCACCTTACAGACAAAACTCGTAAATAGACGGCAGCACCTCACAGTTTCACACCAGTGGGATCAAACCAGTTCACTGGATCAAACAACAAAATAAAAACAGGCTGTGCTGTGCGGCAGCAAAACATTAAATGTAACATTGCAAAAAGCTCAAGAGGAAACTCCAAGGCTATATTATATAGTATTTAAATAGATAAGTTTAAATACACTTAAAGGTATATTTTGTATGATATTACATTCATTGACTTCAAAACTTGACAAAAGTCAATATTTTTCACACACTGAATACTTTCTGGCAACTGCAGGAACTATATCTCATCAAGCAATTCCCTCAATTTTCAATAGAACTTTACTGGATTGTTGGGCTGAATTGCATCAAATCTATGGTATTTAAATAGATTATTATACAACAAATCATTATGAAATTGGTAATTATAAAAAACTTTACACTAGGTTGCTAAGAGCGAAATTAAGAGACGGGGAGATCAGTCTTGCAGTAAATATATAAAGCAATTGGGAAATAGCTGTTATACCTCAAGGGGGGGTTCTCACATAGCCGGTTTTCCGGAGAAGCCGTATTGCAGTCGTAGAATTATGTAATACCCCATTTTGATGACTTCACCACGGTTGTTGGAGCAAAAAGGGGCGGTGCTTAAAGCGACGGGTGGGTTGGCGGCAGCGAGGTGTGAGTCACGGACACCCAGCGGATCACACGTAGGATACGTACCAAACCCAAAGGATGATGCCCGGTCTGATGCCGGGTGAGCCACAGGTAAATCACGTTTACGCCAGGAGACTCCACGGTATCTACGTATGACCCGCAGGCTTGTACGTGTGAGGGGCGTATCCAGCATGTGTCAATCACGACTGTGAGGGTTACAAGGAACAACCCGGTGAGTTAACTAAGTGAACTACGTGTACTATGTTTGAAGGTTGGCTGTCACGGTGGAGGGGGCAGATGTGAATATATAAGTGGCTAAGAGGAAGGAGACCTCAGATGGGCCAATACGAACGCTTGATGAATGAACTATTGATGGAGTTTGGAACCCACTGCAAGAACTTTGTGAGAATGCAGCCAGACATGTTTCAAGAGCTGCTTGCCAAAGTTGGGCCTAGGATTACCAAGCAAGACACCTTCTGGAGGAAAGCTTTGAAGCCTGGACTCAGGATTGCCATCACCCTGAGGTATTTGGCAACTGGCAACAGCTACAAGTCATTGATTTATAGCTTCAGAGTGGCCCACAACACCATCAGCAACATCATTCCTGAAGTGTGTGAAGCCATCATAGCTGAGTATGCAGAAGATGTCATCTCCTGTCCAACAACACCAGAAGAGTGGAGAGAAGTTGCACAGCTGTTTGAGACAAGATGGAACTTTCCCCATTGTATTGTTGCCATAGATGGGAAGCATGTGGCCATCAGGTGTCCCCCTAAAGGTGGTACACTCTACTATAACTACAAGGGTTTCCATTCCATTGTACTCATGGCTCTTGTGGATGCAGACTAGACTACAAGTTCATCTATGTGGATTGTGGAGCAAATGGTTCTGGATCTGATGGAGGAGTTTTTGCTGCTACAGCCCTAAGGGAAGCTCTAGAAGATGGAACCATTGGATTACCTCCACCTGAACCTATTGCTGGTGGTGACAGACCTGTACCATACATCATCGTTGGGGATGATGCCTTCCCTTTGAGAACCTGGCTGATGAAACCACTGCCTCTGCGCAACATGACCAGACAGCAGAGGATCTACAATTACAGACTCTCCAGAGCCAGAAGAATTGTGGAGAATGCCTTTGGTATCCTGGCATCAAGGTTTAGGTGTCTGCTAACCACTATGCCCAAGAAAACCAAGACTGTGGAATCTTTAGTCCTTACATGCTGCTGCCTCCACAACCTCATGAGAATCAGATATCCGACAACCAGAACAACATGCTTGACCACGAAGATCCAGTCACCCATCAGGTCAATCCTGGGGCTTGGCGAGAAGCTAGAGAAATTGCTGAAATGCTACCACATATGATCAGAGGGAACTATGCTACCCAGAGTGCCAAGTTACATCATCTGTGCTTGGTGGACTATGTCAACTCAGAGGAAGGAAGTGTCCGAAGGGAAGACGTATGATTTGAGAAGCTTCTGGACCTGTGCCTTCGTCTTCATTGGGTGTCTTTTCTGCTACTTCTCACGTGGTGCCTGGTTCTTCTTCCTGGAACCCTCCTTCAGTGGGATCCTTGCCGGCTGCCAGTGACAACCTTCCTGCCAGGTCGACTCCACTCAACATGAGCCAGCTGATGAACTAGTCCTTCTGTATGACTCAGATGTCTCCGAAGAAGTAATCACCTTATCCTGTTCCTGTTCCAGTAGATGTTCCAGTAGAAAAAAAAAGAAAACTCCAAAAAAATGTATGGCCTTTTTCAAGGCCACCAAATCCTCCCAAGAGAGCACACCATGTACACATCTTTGTGTGACAAATCAAAAAAAAAAAAAGTTCCTTCTGCTGTTGCTGCTGCTGCTTGTTCCTCCTGACTTGCACCTTCAGCTGCAGGAAGAACGACATCAGCTGGGCTCCAACGTCATCATACATGTCCCAGTCCAAATGAAGACACTCAGAATATATGTAGTCAGTCATCGAGTGATTCTCTGGGTCTTCGGATCTGCAGGAGGTGGAGGAGGAGGAGGAGGAGGAGGAAGAGGCTGTGCAATGGCTTTCATGTGCTGGTCAATCCTTGCAGCTGTCTGCTGAGCAGACTAGACTATGTCAGCTAATTTGGAGCTTGATGCAGAAGAATGATCACCAGTATTCTTCCTCTTCTTGAAGGGACCACCCTTGGTTGTCGCTGGGAAGACTGGACTTGGCTCGATGTCAACTTCTTCAACTTCTTCCAGTTCTTCAGGCCCAGAATCTGCCTGCCCTGCACTGGAACTGTCATCCAAGTTGAGCAGTTGCTTCTTGCTCTTCGCAATCTTCTTCTTTAGGTTGACAGCTTGACGAGATGGCACCCTGAAGATGTGTTGCTCAAGGAACCCAAAGTTGGCGATAATCCACTTCTCCTTCTCTGTCAGATTTCTCTTGGCTGTACCAGAAGGGCCCTGCTTGATGAGCTTCCCAGCACTGGTTCTGATAGACTCAAGCCAGGTCTTTCAACTGTAGCCCAGTACAGGGGACACTAAGGGTTTGTGCCTTGTCAGCGATGAGCCTCATCTTCCTCTGATGATCCTTGTAGTCACGTCTGGTCCTGTCATAGAATATGTCATTCTCCCGGCACCAGTCAGCGATGTCTTTCTCATCATTGGGAGGTAGAAAAAGCTTCTCAGTCTTTCTTCTTGGCTTCTTCTGAGATGCAGCAGGAGCAGTGGCGATGGAGGCCTAGGTGGCAGGAAATTGACTGGCATCACTATCATCATCTTCTTCTTGGGTGTCTTTCTTCTCCTTGTCTACATCAAAGTCTGGATCTCTGTCGCTGTCATTCATGTCAACATCAGACGACTTGGCAGAAGACTTGGCAGGAGATGTGGCAGGAGACCTGGCAGGAGACTTGGCAGGATTTTTCGTAATATTACATCATTCTATGAGAGAAATACGGCTTCACCGGAAAAACCAGCTATGTGAAAACCCCCTTTTATAATGGCAATCAAATATCAAATTATAACGGTATGTACACGTGATTTCTACAACACTTTATGGCTGTCATTGCAAAATGGGATGATATAACTAGGGAATGTAGGATACAACACATTCTTTGCTTTTTTTTTATCAATTTTATTTCATAAAATAACAGATCCACCAAGTTCATCCTGTAGTAAACTTAAATAATTATGGAATAATGATCTTACAATAATATGAATAACAAAATTTCAGTAAGGAGTTAGAGAATTTTTATTGCAGATTAACCTGAGAAAATGGCAAAATATAACGCTCGGGACATGTCACACTTTGGCTTCATTATTTTTGCAGTGATAGATTAGTACAGATTGGTTAAAATACAAGTGGCTTAAATGTAAAATTATAGGCCTAATTGTGCCTCATGCCATGGCATTCATTATAATTAACCAGTAATTACATAATCAATGAAACTTTTTTTCTTCATGAATTTCATCTGTAAAATCCAATACAGTGTTTACAAGTATATATTAAGAGGACGCACAGCTGAACATTGCCTGATTTAAAAATGTTTGACAGTCACATGTGTTGTTGGCATTCCCAGTCTGTTTGGAGTGGAAGTCCACCATGATGAAGAAGTACGTGATCAAGAGGCCAAGCATCTGAAAAATTAAAGTAGAAAAAAAAAGGAACTACAAATATAGTATGGTGTAAATAACAACCTGGGCAGCAGCAGCAGCAGCAAGTTGAGAAACCGCATCTCCTAGCACTTGGCTAGGAAGGTATTCTGGCTCAACTAGTAGAGGTGTTGGGTAAGCTGCTCAAAAACAAATATGGGTTTTAGTTTTTACTTGACCTAGATATGACATTATATTCTTCAATGAATTAAATATGCTTTCATGACTAATAATTTCTCTTCGATTCTTTCACACCATGTGACTGTCCAATATTTTGTTATTGAACAGAAAAAAAGTTATATATTGGTCAGAAGAAAGTTATAATTTTAAGATGTTAGGTTAAATCTTATTAAATTAATGTTTAAATGGGGTCAATATTGTATATATGTTAATTATATTAATGAAATAACAACCAATGTGATGATAAACAACCAAAGTAAACTATGTACAGTGTATGCCACTTTGGTCTGATAATTGGAAATCGATTAGACTATGCCATGGAGAAAGAAAATATTTGCATTGAAGTTTTATATAATCGATTAGACTATGCCATGGAGAAAGAAAATATTTGCATTGAAGTTTTATATAATCGATTAGACTATGCCATGGAGAAAGAAAATATTTGCATTGAAGTTTTATATAATCGATTAGACTATGCCATGGAGAAAGAAAATATTTGCATTGAAGTTTTATATAATCGATTAGACTATGCCATGGAGAAAGAAAATATTTGCATTGAAGTTTTATATAAATGGTTCATGGATAACGCAATCAATGTGATGCCATGCATGCAACAAGTGTAAAAAACAATGTTTGTGTGTAATGGAATGAACGGGTCAATGACATTTGATTTGTAACTTTAATGCATTAGCTTTTTGGTTATTTTACCAGTCGCCAAAAAGCTTTGTAGCAATTTTGATATGTTTTTTTTATCTTATAGAATAATTGGCATAATGAATGCAACAATATGGTGAAAGAGTTGCTATTATGTAATCATACTAGTTATCTTCTTTGTCTGGATACAAAGACACTGTGAATGACATTAAAACTACATCAGCTGCCCTGAACAACCTCGCACGCTGATGAACCTGGAATAATCTTTTCGCGCTGCCGCAAGAAAGCAGCGAAGACGGATCTATCTGTGTTCGATTTACGTGCATGGGCCACTAAATAATGATAGGACCATTGATGTAAACTACTTGTTTATCTGATCTGTAATATCTGACCAGTTGTAGTCAATATATGGGGTTTTGTCTATTGATTACTAAACCCTGCATCAAACCGTGCATTATATATATGGAAATATCCAAAGGGCCATTTGTTGTTTTTCACAGGTCAATGTCTCATGTGAGCTTCCCTATTTATGACAACAACAAAAAATAAGTGAAAATTTTCTTTAGAATTTTTCTTCTGTGTTAAACATGGAACCATACGTTCTTGTCGTTGAGACGGACTATATTCTATACAGATAGCAAAAAAAAAACGTGATGACAAACCACATTAAATGGGCAAGATGTGTAAAATTAATTTTCTATTAGGCCTATATATATATAAGTTAATTTAAGTTCTCGCAGACCTGAGTATATAGTCAAAATGGAAACTTTGCCAATTAGGCTGAGCACTTATGATTGTTTCGCACAGTTGTCTCACCGTTAACAAAGTCTGTCTGTCCAGGACGAAGATTTGCATTGCTGATAAACCTATTGCTTCCCCTGACATCCTCGACAGGAACATGTACATCTAAAATTAACAACAAATGAGATACAGATAGTCGAATGATATTTAGTGTATATAGTGGTGTCATTACGTGTCATTTTCTAGCATTGGCTTTTCGTCAGTGCTTTGATATCACAATGATTATGCATTAGTTCACCATAATGGTGGTATAATACTATAATATGCATCATATATGATGCCAAATCGATAACAGACAATGCTTACCGTCATTGAGAATGGGGTGTTAAAACCTTCAGACTGATTTGTAACATCAATGTTGTGTAAAATATCGTACTCTTCGTAAATCTAAATAAAAAAGTGCATGTAAATACAGTATAGTTAGTAGTACAAATTATAAGGCTGATTGTGTAAATAAACTGACATGTTACACACTTTATGTTTCACACACATTTAATTGGTCTGTCTCGGGTTGCACTGTTACTATTGATTGATGGAATAATATCACTATTTGTGTACATGGCACGAAATCTGGCCAGAAAATGTAACTAATAGAATAGCACAGCTTCTCAATAGTTGTTTTAAAATTACTAACTGTGCAGCTGGAGAATCAAATAAGGCAGACAGAAAGGCAGACCTTCAGGATAACAAGCAAGTTGGCATTGAAAGCATTAGAACTTGCGACTACTGCCTGTACACTCAGTGTACAGTTGGTATTTGATTTTCAGTGTAGTACAAGTTTCGAATTTGTGCCCAGTAAGTTCCATCAACAAAAATATCAGCTATATATATAGGTAGACCCCACCCATGGAGTAAACGTGTTACATGACGTGGCCTTATATAATCATCATGTCTGCCTCTAGTTAGTCATGTGTTTAGTGATACGACATCAGGCCAGAAGCACTGATATGATATTTATAACAAGAGATGATGGTAGGGTCCACTAGATAGTTATAGATGATGTGCTTACCATGCTGTTGACAAATGCAGAACTGACACAGTCAATGAACAGGACCATTGTAGAAACCAGTAGCCAGAAGATGTTGGTTGCGAAGGTGAATGAATCAGTCCAGTCGTAGTAGATCAGATTGTAGAGTATGATACAGACATTAACCACATTAGCCACCATTGATACACCGAGGTGGATGTGTAGAAAGGCATCAGCATGTTGCAACTGTCTCACCAGGGCCTGATGATGCTGACGGAGCTTTTCTAGGTCCTGCATCACCTTCAAGTCACCTTGGGGAGGACCAACCACGCTCAGCGGCAGTGGCACTATCGCATTGTTGTATTCCTCTCTTGGGCATGGGAAGGCTTCTAAGATCGTGCGCTTCAGATTGTTATTGAAGACCCTCATTTGGATGGTGACAACATTGCATATAGATACGTGCATGGCAACTGGTAGCATCCATCCTGCACTGTAGAACACTTGAAGTATTGCGACCAGGACTTTCATGGCGATGACCGAAGTAGGATTAGATTGTCCAACAACCACAGGCCAGTAGGAATCATTGAACAAGGGAGTTGCCACAATGCAATAGAGTGAAACTATAATGTTAAAAGTCACCCCAATCACTGCCATGGCAAGACTGATGAGAACTCTCTTTCTGGTGGCACGAACCCACAATTTATTGTCTGTACGAATACTTGTCCATTCCATGAAGAACGAATACAGGCATTTCTTGCTGCTTGTGGCATAAAAGCAGGTGATGTAATTACCCACACAGAAACCCATCCACACTAAATTAAGGACCTTCAGCATAGTGTAGCCATCAAACGATAAAGGTCCTCTGAGCATGCCAAACAATCGGAAAAGGTTTAACAGCAATATTACTGTAATCGATGCGCTGTAGATCTTTGACAAAGACCACCGTTTCTTCGTGTTGTAATAAAGCCCAAATATCTTCATTGTCATCCAGAGTGGTTTTAAAACTTGCCATTGTACAGTGTCTTCAAAGTCATCTAAAGTCTGAAAGCTTTCCATGATTCCGTGAGATTAATTGCTTCACTTTCATTTATAATCAGAATATTATATGCAGATTCACATATATGTTCCAGTGTCTGTTACATCCTACATTTACATCTGGATCCGCTGGATACTACTCATATGGATTGAAGCTCCCAACCCAAGAGCATGAACAAACGCAGCCTGAGCGCCCAACAAACAAATAAGGAGCTCTGCATCCTGTGATTGACTGTTTTATTGATAGATCTGCACATACGACCTCTGTTGGCCATTTTAAAAACATGTTTCGCCAGGGTTTCATCGACATGAATATCTTTATGTGTTTAGGCTGAAAAATCTGGTTGTTACAATGAAAGTGTTGAAAAAAAAAAAACATAAAAAATATTAGTAATACTAATTGAATTAGAATAATTGCGTTCCATCCATTACCAGTCTGGGCACCATGCATTAGCAACACTTCACTTGGTTTAGGTTTCCACATCTTCCGCACAACACTATTATTGTTCTGAAAGCACAAAATACAAATGATCAGCTTATGTCAACCTGACGCCATAAATAGGGAAAGTTTGGTCAGCTCAATAGATGTAATGGTCAACATTAGCCACATGGTCAGTCTGCGTGCAGTTACTTCTGAAAGCCCATTTACTGATCATTAGGCAATAAATGGACTGGTAAATATAAAGGAACCACTAATGATTCACCGACAGCTAGATCCACATTTATGAGGATCTTTGCGGACTTTCTTGGTTGTTATTTTGTGAACGGACAAGTGAATAATATTTTTTGTTGATTTACGTCACCATAATTATAGTGACTCTGTGACTGTGAATATTTTTTTATCCTAACCTTACAATCTTATCATTACGTCTGCCTCCAGCAGTTGATCATATATGCTGCCTAAGCTTTAGAACATGCAGTAGTATTGGAAAAATAGATACTTTACATATCAATTAAGACCACTGAAGCGGACTCTGCTTGGCCTTCTGTTGCCATTAACTGGCGATTTAGATACTAAGCTCACTAAATTTTGCATCAAGTGTGGCCCTATAGTCCTGATGTACCTAGATTTCAACAATAAAGTGCAGGGTCATGATGACTGTGTATTTAAGCAAGTGAATAATTAATTCTAGCATAAAAAGAGTCCAGAATACAAGGATATTGCATTAGTGATAGAAATGCTCTAACATGGCAAGAGTCTCTGCACTAATGGTGAAAAATGGGGCTCGATTGACTCCGAAAGCAATTTAGTTGCCATAATAAGCCAATCAGTTGTGATTATGTCATCTTTTGCCAAGTCATGGCTGTTCATTGGACGATAGCTTTGCACTTGTATCTTGTGAGCTATTATACGTCTGCCAGCAAAAATTGTCTTCTAGTGCTAAAATCATTCTTGAAAATCTAGACGAAAATGAGGGACTGACAGCAGATTTCATAGACTTTGATACTTAATTCTAAAGGACATAATTTGAATCCAATACTTCCATTGGCTATGGCAGTCTGTCAGCCACTGCACTCTAAATTCAACTAAACAAATACTAAGCATTTATAGAATTCAGTTATTTAGAAACTAAACATATGGTTGTATAGACTACTAGATTCTAATTATCTGTTTAGACAGGTAAACGTATGTTTAGCCAGTAAAGTGTTCAATAACTAAACATTTTTTTAGGTCAGCTATCTAAACATTTAAACATTGTGTTCAACTAGGCCTAAATGATTACCTCTTGTAACAAAATCTAATGACCAAATTATTTCTTAAAGTCCTCAAGAGTCCAAATCCCTGAGATGTTCTGGTTCACTGTAATGGTTATGCATCAGTGTAGCATACAATGCTGTTAAAGCCTGTGCATGAATTACCAAACTTTATTTAATTATCGTCTGTGGGGGAGGCAGTGCGAAGACAGAGACTACCCAGAAGTTCAGTTCAGCAGTTTGTGCAACTGGTTTTCCACTTTAAACTTTCGTGGAATTCTACATGGTGTTTGTGAAGCTTCAGTGTGACAACCAGAAATCAAGCCAGCAGTACGACAGTCAGCAGTGTGTCCATTCATTCCATTACTGGTCAGCAGTCAATCAGCGAAATTTCGACAGTCCAACTACAGTTCATCAGGTCACTGTGATCTCTGTGTGGGATCACAGAGAGCTCTCAGAGTTAGGTACTCGGGAATCGTGAGATCATTTCGATCTCATATTGTAACATCACAGATGAGCTTATAGTGTTAGGTCACAACATATGAAGTCATTATGAGATCACTATGGGTTTACTGTGATATTGTGAGAGATTACTGTGAGGTCACTGTGATCTCATTGTGGAATCACAGAGAGCTCAGAGTTATGTGCTCGTGCAAAAGATATATAGGAGCCTCTTTCAGGTTTCACATGGCATTTATAGTACTACATATTACTACTAAAGCATTGTACAAAACTGATAAAATAATTACCAATAATTGAAGTACAAAACTAAAGTGAAATCTTATGATACATGTTCAGACCTGCTGCCTATCATGAGTCATTATACAGCATACACATTTATAATAGAAAGATAGGGATATACGTCACTGATGACTCATCATGCACACATTTTACTCACTCTTACACATATCAGGCAGAATTTGTGACATCATGTATTTCATAGTTTTTCTGTGTGGTCGTTTGATGAACAAGAATATAATTTCATGTTAATAGTTCAATTTCTTTTTTTCCATTGCAGGTATAGATGTACTGCACGTTAGGTCACAAACACGAGTTCTCCGTGACATCACCATAATCTCATCCATTTGATATTCGTTTTTAGCTCACACTGATACCACAGTAACAGCATACTTGCGAGATTACAACTATATTAGATCATATTATATGTGAGACTCACATTTGTGAGATTACTAGAGGTCACTGGTATGATATCAAACAGCTTATAGCTCAGATGCCTGACCCAGCGTCCTAGTTTTTACATAATAATTAGTAATTTAAAGCCATATGAAAAGTGTTATTGTAATAATTGATGTATGTACATGCATGAATGATATCAGGATGCTAAATAAAAAATTCAATTCAATTCAATTCAATATCATGGTGAGGTCATAATGATCTCATGCATGTTAGATCACGAACATGAGGTTTCTTTGATATTATCTCATTCATTGACATCAAAGTGACCTCATACTTGAGAGGTCACAATTATGAAGCCAGTACGAGTTTGCTGTGAGACTACAAGTGTGATGTCATACCTGTGGGGCTGAGGCGACCTCACTGTGACATCATGTAACCACTGGGTCTATATTTTGATACACCGCCTTTATCATTATCGTGTTTGTCATGTCATAATTTTTATGACAAATTTTTTCTTGGTGAAACAAGCATGCCAACAAAGTCAATATTGACCATGGCTTATCAATTTAATAGTCTATTAAAGATAACTAAATGAACCAAAACAGGCCATGTAAGGGGGGAGGCCAATTCCAGACACAATTAAATGTTAGATAATAATGTTACTCTCTAGTCAACACCACTGCACCTAATTGTAAAATTATACGGTAATGGAAAATTAATTATTGACGACTTATTAAACATTGCAGGTAGAAGTCTAAATAAGCGTATTGTTTGCAACTCGGTCGATGGTTGGAAGTGCTAGATGTGATCTTATTTGATTTGTGATCTTATTTGATTTGTGCGCAAGGGGTGCACTCCAAGTAATAAACCACAATGTTTTTAATCGCTGGGTCAATTCAGCTGTCCTAACGAAGTAGTATTTATGAGCAAAGTGGCTCAAATATATAAGAAAGTGACAATGGACACCACATCTATATGGGAGTTATTGGGACAAAGTCATTTAAAGGATATCCCTTATATATAGATAATTAGTAAACTCTTCTAAAGCACAAAATGCTCTATCATAAGATATATTAACATTAGGAACAAGAATTTTGGTCACACGATCATGTAAGCGTTGCGTAACAGAAAGCTTCAATATCCAGAAAGTTTGATTGACTGAACCTTGGTCAGCAGGTCCATGCGATTTAAGTTTTAACCTGCCTTGCAATAAATAGACAGTACTAGACGCAGATTTAAATTATTAATGTTCATATGGATCATTATATTTTTAGCAAAAATAATGAGTGCCCCCCCCCCCCCCCATCTTCCAACATCCAGAACATCAGTCATCCATCCTCCATCGATCAATTTGACACCAATGCTTTCTGAGCCGATCTGTAACTTAATCAAGGCGATCTTTCACTTGTTCGTCATTTAATGACAGATCTTAAACATGACACTGGTTGGCTATGAAAAAACTGGACAATGGCGGGTTCTAAAACCCTTATTTGTGGCCATGAAACTGTTCGGATTATATCACGATGGCACAAGATCAGCATCAAGGATTTATGCCACTATCATGAGTTCGTTGCTGCTTTTGAACTACATTCGCCTATTCGGGATGTTAAAGTTGGTTCCACTGACATTTAATCCAGTACTGATTATCACTTTATTGCTATATGGCTGGTTTTGCCTCTGCGCTTGCAATCATATTATCTGCAACTATACCTGTGCTAGTCCACACTGTTTGGAGGAATTCTTCAAAGAATGGACTTCATTTCCAACCACTAAAGGACCAGCTATGAATAAATTGAAATCATGGGTTGTCAAATGCACAGTCATTTCTATGGTGTTGGTGATTTCAGATGCTGCTTTCACTGGTTACCTTTTCTGGTTTACTCCTTTGTTAGATATTATGGTGTGGCCTCTAAATCCCCAAAATAGTTCTGAACTATCAAAAGACTACATAAAAATCTGGAACACAATCATCCATATGTGGTATAGTGCATCATGGCTTTTACCTGTTACTCTACAAGTTACCATATGCCATATTTTGTCTGAACTTTTTAAATCTTCTAATGAAGAAATTACAAGAACTCTAGAATTAGCAAACTGTAAGAGTGTAATTGACAAGACTGTAAGCAGCTTTGAAATATCAAGTGATTCAAGTATCTCCAGACAATCAGAAATTTGCCCTGGACCAATTCTAATCTCTGTCGAAGATCTCGAAAGCCTCAGAAGGCACCACCAGACTCTGGCAAGAATGGTCAACGCAGCGGATGATTTTCTCAATTACCATCTAGGAATGTGTTTTGGCTCTAGCACATTTACAGTTTGTTTAATTTTTTACACGGTCATATACTACCCTGCCTCAGATGCTTTGACCACAGTTGTTAATGTATTTTGGCTGACCGTTGGACTTACAATTCTCTTCATACAGTGTATTACGTGCTCTAGGGTCACTGCTAATGTAAGTATCATCGTCTAATCTTGATTGAGACAACATTCATTCATTATCAGATTTGACATGCTATTTATATTTTAAAAAGTTGGCAAAATATGAGAATGTCTTAAACCTCTTTTAAAAATATATATTTGTCTGATAGTTCTCTTGCATTTCAAATCAGGCACACCAGGCTTTTGATGATCTGGCTAAAGTTGGACTTTGCTCCGTTACCAAATATGAACAAGAAAACCGGTCTTTGACGGTAGGATAGACTACTTATATTTCATTTCTGTTATGGCTAGAATTTCGATATTTAATGCCTTGTGGTTTTAAAGAATATGATTGAACATATCAAATGGGTTTCTTCTCGTGTTAGCAGATATTGAATCATTCGATTCTCCATTTCAATGAATGGTTGTTTGGAGATTAAAGGAAATATGATTTTCTCTTCCAGGTCTTTATGTTCATAAATCGGTTGTCTCAAGGGTCAATTGGTTTGTCGGCCATGAAAATGTTCATTCTGAATAAAAGCACATTTCTTAGTGTAAGTAGTAATTTTGATAACATTTTACTATGATCATATATATATATATGCTTTTTTTTTTCTTTTTTTTTTTTTTGCTGTGGTTGCTTCCTAGATACATTTAAAAAAGTGCGCTACTGATAAATTAGGTAAAATAAAATATGAAGTGTGACATAAATAATTTCGATTTTTCAGATACTAGGGGCCCTCATAACATATTTGGTTTTAATGATGGACTTCAGCAGTAAGCAGACTGCCAGCCAAGCTCCTGTGTTGTGCAGTTGTGAGAGTTTCTTATCTCTTAATATGACATGTGCAAGTGGCTAAAAGCTATTTATTATTATAATTTTTTTTAAATATAAATTTCAAACAACACTAAACATACATTTATCACATACGTACTGTAAATTTGTCAAATTAACCATAAATACATACTAGGGTGATCTAAAATTGGTGGTTTTTAAAAAAATGTTTTCAAAGGTTTGCTCCCTGGAGCTTTTCCCTTTCCTATGATACAGATCAACTACCAGGTAGTGCAAAAATGTGAAAGACAATACAATGAAACCATCAGAGAAAAATTATAAAGCTTCCAACCAAGAAACCTAATGAATACTGGAACCTATGGAAATCTCTCTAAAAAAAAAAGAGACAAATAATAGCAAACCTCTTCCTGAAAGATTTTGAAGATTATTTCAAAATGCAAGTTGTCCCACCCAAAATAGATTATTTTAATGAGGAATAATTAACTTAATTAGAAAGCTTCATAAGCAGAAACATGAATGACACAGCCCCTGAACAGATAGCATACAAGATGACATATGAAATAGGCCAATAACATTTGAGGAAATAACTACCCACATTAGGAAACTAAAAAACAAGAAAGCAGCAGGACATGTTGGTATAGTTGGGGAATTCATAAAATATGCGTATGAAAAGCTTGTAATTTCACCTCCAAATTTTGAGTTTAAGCCATGCCCCCACCCGCTTGAAGTATCCAAGCAATACGCAGAGGAGCCAATAGAGCGACCAGGTCTTAAAAAGGATAGCAACACATGGCTCCTTGGAAAACCAATTCCTGAACTTGTTGTTGGTGTTTTAATAACTGTCAACCTTTATTCTTTATATGTATGTAAACACTTTATTTGGCCTCTCTATGTTGATGAGACATCATCAAAAGCTCACAAACACTTGTTTGTAACAAATTCCAAGCCAGATAGCAGCTGACTCAGCAACAGCAGCAAATTTGAATCCAGCTGAATTTTGGACCCATTTGGACTACAAAACTCAAATTACTGCATAAAGGTGAATTTTCTTGCATTCTTAGTTTGAGTTACTCTTTCTACTCTTCATTGCTGTATATATCACAAAATAGGCAAAATGTAGGGATACTCCCCTTTAGGATAGGTGAAACAAAAGTTTAAGTGTTTCTCATGTAGTGTGATAAAAATAGACAAAATCACATATGATATTTAGACTAATTAAAATTTGCCTTATGGTAGTAATACACATTAAATCTCAAATTATGTAAAATTACAAATAAATCATCATGTCGTAAACCAGTGATAATAAAGGGAAAATCCAAGCTCAGCTCAGAATATTTGAAATGTGTGCAATGAAAATATTATGCCTGTAGGACCATTATTTCTACAACTGATTCAAGATAAATTTCTAAGGTCAAGAAATCATTTTGTTTTCTTTTGGGTATGTTAATTTACTGTACTAACTCATATAATTAATATATATAGATTTTTATAGACAGCAAAATATCAAATTGATACATGTGTCAGCATGACAAGATAATAAATGGCAAAAAATAAAAAGATAAAAGAAATACATAGATCAACAGTTAAAATAATTAATTAAGTAGAGCTATATTATGACTAATACTAATCAACACTACATAGTCTGTCTAAGAAATTCTAAAGCACCCGGAACTAAACCAATAATAGTAATATAATATTGTTTAAAAAGCACCAACAAATAGTTTTAGCACAACAATTCAGGTTCAATAACAATACTAAACACTAAGCATAAGATATATAGATATATATATACATGAAGTACTCTTGACTGTTATCAACATGGTAAACAATATGAAGTGATATACAATATGAGATGGGAATGTTGACATACAATATGAAGTGACATACAATATGAAGTGACATACAATATGAAGTGACATACAATAGTAGATATTTACAAACATACAAATGTACAAAGTCATACACACATGGAAGCAGTTTCCTCAATGTGCCGCCAGCCACTCAGTTCTGGGAGACATTAAATTACTATTTATATAAAACATTTATATTTTACTGTCTAATTTTAATGCTACCTGTAGAAATTTACCAAGAGCAAAGTTAAGGTTAGTGTTCTTAGTTGTTAATATTTGTAAGAATTGTTCAGTTGGATCGAAAATAGTAAATACCAAGATCTATGCTATATTATACAATGAGGATATTATGCATGTAAGAGCAACATGTCACAAGTTAATTTCAGTGCATTGTTGCATTTTATGATATGAATAAACTGTCAGATTATGCTGCACAAATTGTTGACACGCTATCCCAGATTTTTGCTAACGCACACTTTTTTTTTTTTTTAGTAAGAATTTGTAAGTCAAATGTTTGTTGAGACTGAACTCTGTGCTAATTATGATATTGTTTCACATTATACCCAGTTAGAGCTCTGCACTGGTGTACAATAAAGTAAAAATTAACTTTTAACTCAACTGAAACAAAAACCACTGTATATTATATGATGGTGTCCACACCGATACAAATTCAATGGTTATCATACTGCATATTTCAACAGCCTGGCGTCAGGGCTTAGAAAGGAGATATAACCCTAATTTTTTCAAAATTTTCGTAAAATGACAGGTGGAATGGGAAAAACTATGAGGAGCAAGGGTTTTTCTACCTTCAGTTTTTTTGTAGCACCCTGATACATACATACATACATACATTAACTTGTTCCAGAACACCGTAGCATCATTGATGCTGTGCCACAAGTGGGGCATACCCCTGTTTGTACAACAATTATTTTAACACAGTGTAGAACATATGATATAAAGTGGATAGGAGATTAGAATTATAAGAGTATTATTGTCATAATAACTTTTCACAAATTTACGAAAGATATTTTCCCTTGGATTAAAGTTGGAAAGTGATTTAATGACACTGTGGGTTCATGGAATACTATATACATGATCTACAGAGAAATAAAGGGGATAGTTATCGCATTTCCATATATTGTTTCTGAAATGAGGGATAAGTAATGAGGTGGATGATTTGAAAAATTACATTATTTTTCACATATAGAACAATTTCTTATGTCACATCGGTCAGGATAACATCCTTTGTAAAGTAGTTTTTGATGCTTTTTGAATGTTTTAGTGGAGCAATTGACTTTTTTTCTAAGGAACTTAGGTAAGTCATTCCATAGATTGTACAATTTGTAACTGAGGTGCTGTTTCTTATAAGATGATTATCTGAGGGATCCTGATTGTATGATTATTTATTAACAGGTTTGTAAAGCAATGAGGTAACTTGTTCTGAATTCTGTTGACAAGGAATTTTCCACATTGAATTTTGAATATGTCTTCTATGGTGAATATATTGTAAGATTTAAAGATTGGTCCAGTTTGGGCATTGTATTTTTCTAAATGCACTGTTCTGAAGGAAAATCGAGTCTTTTGAATTCTTGTGTGATATAATAAAAATAAGGATAAAAAATATAGAAAATACCGCATTGATCCCAACACTGCAGTCTCGAGTTATTTTTATGCTGAGACGATGATGTTAGGATCTAATTGTAATTTGGAAACCTACCTTTTATAGTCATTTAGAATTGTTTAAGTCTAAAAGCGAAAAAAAAAAAAAGTATAATTGATTTTGTTGGATTAGATCATTTGATATAATTTCCGTCAAGTGGATGCAAGAACGCAGGCTATCCAAAAGCACTTTTTAAAATGAAGAAACCTTAATTCCAGATGAATGTAACTCAATATAGTTGTAGTTAGTTGTCATAATATTAAGAAATCATCGCGTTATTGATTATTCTTGACAAAAATTCCAAATTGGTAAATCCTAACATACATGTATTTAAGAGCCTGTGGGGAGCAGCTCAACTGAGGAGTATCAGTTCACATGACTGAACAATTTAAAATGTATTTAAAAGTAAATGTTTTGTTGTCATGTTACAACACTGAAATGTATAAAAATTCATAAAGTTGCTGGATTTTTTAGAAAGATTGAAAGTTCTGTTTTATTTTTTTTTCATCTGAACTGCTAAAACTACACCGTTTTTGTGGCATGACCATGCACTTAAGTAAAGGAAGGTAGGCAAGTTTATTTATTTGACTTAGGAACCCTTGTGAAGGCTGAATTTACTGATTTCATACATCAGCTGTTTTTAGCAACCTTGAACAGCTTTCATTACGTGACTATAAACGTAAATTTTGACCAATCAGGGGGAAGTGAGGGCTGTCAACAATTAGTAAGCATAATCATTGTTGCAGCCCTGTTTTCATGTGAAAAGATGCATTATCTACAAGCAGCTATTATGTAAAATACGAACTGGACCTCGCATTCAGATGTTTATTGATGAATACATTAATCAAGAGAATCTGTCCATAAATGTGTTTAACTTCAGAACAATGCCTTGTATATGCATTCAGGCCATGCAGGAAGACAATGTATTAATTCAAAAAGCATGAAATATGTATACCCATCCACCAAGTACTCAATCCATTATCCCTTATTCAATGGTCCGAATTGGGATCAATGCATGAAGAATCGGTTGATGCCATAAATATCGTGAATTTATCGCTCTCACACACATGTTGGTCCCGCCATATGGCATTGAAGGCTTTGAAGCTAACTCAAAATTTCAGAGAGTGCATAGACGATAAGCTTTATCGGGTAGTGCCAAATTAAATTTAATTCTATAAAACCATCAATTATTGTGTTAATGACAGAATTGCAATTGATTTGCAGGTATTGATAAGTGTCTTGTGACAGGCTCCTTGATATAAACACACACTGTTCATAGTATATGTATCCGGGTGCTGAATATTATATCCACCAGTGGAGCAATGTTTAGAGCAATATTATGACTTGCATCTAGTGCGAGGTTCATTTCAGACCTCTGTGCACTTGGTGCGGCTTCTGGGTTAGTTTTTTGGTCACAAATTGCGACGATGCAACCGCCGAAATGCCCAATACCTGCAAACATCCTCGCTGCAGTTTGCCTTCAAGCACAAGTTAGGGACCACAATGTGTACCCTTACAGTTAAGGAAGTAATTAAACACTACATGGACGGTGGCAGCACTGTGGTCTGTGCCTTCTTGGATGCAACAAAGGCGTTCGATCGAATTCGTTTTGATAGACTTTGTCAGATGCTAATCGACAGAGGGGTCCCAGCACTAGATTCGCGCATTGATGGACCTATATACAAGACAGACAACACGGACTGTTTGGAATAGCAGTTACTCACATGAATTTGGGTCTACCAATGGCATCAGACAGGGCAGTATTGCCAGCCCAACGTTATACTGCATTTACATGGATGAACTGCTTCACCGACTCAGAGAGGCTGGCTATGGATGCTGGATCGGAAATGCTTACCTTGGTGCAGTCAGTTATGCAGATGATCTCAGCCTGCTCAGTCCCAGTTTGCATGGAATGCAACAAATGTTGAAAATATGCAAATCATATGCATTAGAATTTGGTGTAATGTTTAATCCCCGGAAATCGGTTTGTGTGAGATTCACCAAGCAGAAGCATTTACAGCCCCTTCCTCCAGTCAGACTAAACGGTGTCCCATTGGCCTGGGTGCAGCACATCAAACACCTGGGGAACTTTATAAGTCATGATCTGACAGAAGAAAAAGAAATATCTGCCAAAAAAGGAGACTTTGTTGGCAGAGTAAATACTTTGCTGGCAACAGTTGGTTGTGCTAACGATGAAATTTTAACAAAACTGTACTCATCTCAGTGTGGACACTTTTCCGGGTCTCAGGCATGGCAGTTTGACAGCAAATTTGTTTCACAATTTCACATCATGTGGAACCGATGTTCAAGACGTATTCTTCAGCTACCATACAAGACACACACCAGATACTTGCCGCATCTCCTTGGCATCCCTAGTTCACTTGAGCAAGTGATGTCCCACTTTGTCAAGCTGGTCAAAGTCATGTTGACCAACGAAAACAGAACAGTAAGCTACCTGACCAAACATTGTCTGAGGAGCAGTGGAAGTATCATGAACATTAATCTCTTCCACATTTGCAGGGAAACTGGGACTAAGTTTGAAGAACTGGTACAGACACACTGTAAAAGACTTTCCAAAATAATTGCAAGTAAATACCAGTGCAGTGTTGAAGACTTTTGTGCCATCAAAGCTATTAAAGACCTGAGACAGAACATTACCAATGGCTGGACAATCACTGACTGTGTCAGTTTCATGAATTTTATATGTTGTAATTAACTCATCATTTGTAATTTATTGATTTAATTTTGTTTTCCTTCTTTTTTTTCCTTGATACAACATTGTAACTGTATACCTCATTTGGTATGTAATAAATATATATATATATAAATGGGGAATATTTTGGAGCACAGCCAGATTTGAGTTAAACAGACTGTTTTGCGTGTCTTAGTGCAGCGTTTCGATATAACTGTTTAATTTGTGGAAGTACGCATAACTAATTATTGTTTCATGTTATATCGAAAAATGTGAGACCGGGCAGGTGGTTTTCTGTAAACATTAAAGGGGAACTAACACCTTCAGCACTTTACCTCTCAGAAGTTAGCTTAGGTCCATAGAAACACATCCCCGCCATTCATAACTTGTATATATGCACTGGTAAAGTAATATCCTGCATTAATTAGGTCTGTGTTGTGAACTACGGAGGCCGCCATTTTCGAGATTCCCGGTGTTTTGCACTCACCGGAAATACGTCACTGTTGTACTACATGTCTCAGTTAATGAGAGCCAAGTATTCTAGAGGCTTGGCATTGCAACTGATGATAACAACATACTGCCAATAACAGGTGTTGATTGCACTTGAGCTTTTGTTATACTAAGAGCTAGGAATCTCTAAATATTCCTAGCTAAGAGCATGTCACAGTTCTCACCAAGTGTCAAGTAAATTGTTATTGAACAATTTGAGACAATGCAATTAATTATCCATGCATAAATGACGGCCTCTACACCCCTTGGTCTCGTGGTGAAAAACAATGACTTTGAAAATGTGGATAACTGAGTACTAAATTATCATTATTTTTTTTTAAGATTTTAGAGAGGTATTATGTATTAGATTCATCAATGTTGTATTTTTCTCAACCTCCGTGGCAGGGAACAACATACATATCAGCCTTGGCATATAAGCCTAAAATATAAAATCACATGGAGAGTATAGAAAATCAAAAAGTGTACAAATCAAAAGCAAAATATTTATAAAAAGATAGCACCCATTGGGTTAAAAAGGCTTACATTGGTAAATAATTTCGTTAAAAAGTACTCATCAGACTCTCATGATCAAACCTCCGTGCCAACCCAGAGTACAGGTTGATTGTGACCAGGCCGAGTAATGAACTTTCATTAAAAATTGTATATTAGAATTCGCATATTTTTTAACACTGATATAGGCCTATAAATAGGTGATATTTACACATCAAAATTAAATTAATTGAATTGACATAACATATAAAAAAAAAGTCCATTGCTGTAGTAGAGTCATTTATAATTACTTGGGTGTATTGCCAAGTATGAGTTTTAAATATATCTATAATAGGATAAAATTGTCGCACATATGCATAAATTATATGTATGGCTAGATTTGCAGTGTTTTACGCCTAATTTCTTTCATTATTAAAACTCATATCTCAGAAACTACAAGTCATATTGGGTTAATGCCTCAGTATAATTGCATTATGAAAAGGTGTCAGGCTGAATTGCTTTCATGTCAATTTGACACTGATGGTAAATAAAATCTTTTATGGCCTATAACAGACCTTTCCCAAGTCTTCTATGCATGGATCAGACTTCAGCAGTTTACATCAAGACTATATGCTCTGGAACAGGCTACCATATGATATAAGAAGTAAATTTTATGAATAAACATTCATCTGAAAAGCGATGCAGAGCAATTTTATTGAATCTATAGCGCTATAAAAATAACCTATTATTATGATAAGACTATATATATAGTTATGTCCTATAATAAACCTGTCAATTTGGATTAGCCTTTAATACATGAAGGGGTTAATAAAAGAAATGTTATTTTGAAATAGCTTATTTCCTGATAGACATAATCTTTCTAATGGTGTATAATAAGCAATGATTAAATTAAAACTGATATAGCACCAAGGCTTATGGTTGGGTGTTGTAATAAAATGTATACCTACATAAATACAAATCATTTTTTCATTGCAATTAGTCCTAATTCAACTAATATATCTGCGCAGATTTAAGAGTGCATAAGTGACGTCACTAGCTTGCGTGCCGTGTGCAATAATGGCGGCCCCCAGCATTTCGGCGGACCGTGAAAAATGCACTATTAATCAGTGTAAATCATACTAAACGTATCTTTTTAACTATTCTTTTCTCTACAATATATTTATTTACATCTAATAGATCTTTTAAAATTAACATGCAAATGTCCTTGTGTTCCCCTTTAATTTTTGTATTTTGATGCAAGTGAATGAACGTGGGGTGTGGATTTATAGTAGTTTGTAAAGAAGACACGCAAGAGATCAAACATACTGAGCTAAATAATGAGGCATATTGTGAAATTGGTGTACCTGATCATTACGTTAGCCCCTATTGATACAGCAATGTGGATTTCATGGAACAGTATTTGCTCGATTAGAAACCTAGCTTATTCTGGTAATGCCGTTTAATAACACCAAAAATTAAAAAAAATTGATTGCTTGCTGCACTTCCGTGCGCATTGATATGTCTACACATTATTTACACAATTGATATTCCTAGATTGTGGATTTGGGAATGCTTTTGAATCCAATACTATGGAGAGACCTTCATATGCCTCGATCAATAGACTTGCAGTACCCATTGTTATAGAAAACTCGGTATTGTTCGTTTCAATAAATTAAAAGAATATTTATATCAACAACAACCACAAATATTTAACTACAAATGTGTTCGGAAGTTTTCAATTTAAAAGCCATGAGTTGTATTTGTTCTTTAATGTAAAATGCAAAATCATGTTACAAGAACATTTAGATAATGCAACATAAATTGTTAGGTGAGTGTATTGTGGCCAAGTACCTTGACGCCATTCTCTCAAAAACACTTGACACTAAAAACGTGTTGCTTCAATGCCAGAGATGATGATTCTGAAGCAACATTATAGACAAAAACCAACACGAAAACCAATTTGTTAAGGCAAAAATCCTTACTATAACCTTAACATGATACACGTGTCTTAATGTCACATTAATCTTTTTTTCCTTGATGAAATGAAGTAAAACTACGACGATTGTCACAAAGCTAAGACAACTTAATCAAGCAAAACTACAGTTGACAGCTGAGGAGTTATCATAGAAGGTCAAGTTGAGCAGACAGTGGGCACAGGACTTGGCCATGTCTGCACCGGAAGTTGTTTGTGGGGACCGGAACTGCAGAAGTAGGAAGAAGTATGTGAGAAACATCCCTGCTACCTGTAAGAAAACAAAGATGTATTACTTTTTAAATCAATTTATGAAATACATTGATGTAAAGACCACCTCCAGACCATACATTCTAACCTGCCCATATATTTTTCATATTTAACACCATTTATTGTCAGAAACCATAGGTGAGATTTTTCAGAGTATGGGTGTTGTGAACTTCCCAATAGGTTCTTCGTGCATGTTGAGGTTTTTTTTTATCTCCACGAAGCCCTAAAGAACCACCTTAGAGGTATTTCAGTTTTGAAAGCTTCCTCAGAAATGTTCAGCTCTCAGCTAAGTAAGAACCAAACTCTGGTTACCCACACGGTAGTCATACTAACCATTGCACCATAGATGCCATTGCTCCTGCTGGTGATTCAAGGATCACAATAAAGCAGTGGTTCAATTTATAGTTTTTGTAAGCTGGCCAGTAATCAATGGGCTTAGATTCCATTTGAAGCAATCAGTTCCCGGTGGCTAGTTGGGTGACACACCGGCTTGTGAATTTGTGAAAACCAGGGGCACAACCTAAATCAGTTCTAATCCATGGTTTGGTTGTTGTTAGCATTTATAAAAGGTATTTAAAAAACCTCAAGGTTTCTTGAAATACTATGATATAGGGTTCTTCCCAAATATCTAGTGGTGGGTCCCACGTGGGACCTTGTAGGGTTCTGTATATGTGACAAGCCGAAAAACCCAGCTTGGTTCTGCGTGGTACCTTTTCTTTCTTAAAGTGAGCCTTTTTTTTTTATTGTAAAATAAAGATGAAATTTCAAGAAATATGTGTTTGGAATGAATGATCTTAACACGAATATTTTGACAGAGATCATTGGCTTACTGTGAGGATTGTTGGCCTGTTTATGACAAAGAGATCATAGACAGTGAATCCGATCTGAGGACCCGTCAGCCTTGCAGTAAACATCTGGAGCTGCAATTGGGAAAATGAAAAAAATATCCAGAAGTTTAAATATAAACAGTCTCCAATCTATAACAAGAGAATTGACATGGCTCTCATTAAATTGTTATTTGTATATGTTATGGTCAAGTATTGCAGAGATGAGAGATTTGAATCTGGATGTCGAATCAAAATTACTACACATACAAAAATTAACACTACTTACATCAGTCAGGAATATTTTTGTTGACGAAGTAATTGAGATATCATAAAGGTTTTCCACAGGAGAATGAGCCTGAAAAAGATGTAACAAAATATACATCAAACTTTCTTGTTAATTACCTAAAGTCAATAAAACTTCATAAATGAAGTTCATCAATGAACCGAGTGCAATCTACGCATACTATCCTGTAGTATGTTATGGCCTGTTAAACTCAGAGAATCACTTACAGCACTGTTGAGGAATGAAGCCAGGACTGATATTCCCAAGAAGTTGAGGAAGGCAGCTAAAGTCCATATGGCTCCCACCACCATCTGGGCAGTGGACATCTTGGCATCCAGAAGATTGTAGCTCATGAGACAAGCCATGAAGATATTGGAACCATAAAGGACAGCCAGGATGCTTGAGAACATGTCATTACCTTGTTGGACCAAAGAACACAGGTTTTGGTGCCTTTGCCTGATCCTTCTTAAATTACTTTCTCCACAAGCTGAATTACACTGGATTATGTATTCCAGATTTTCCCTGGTTGTCACAAACTCCTTGTAGACGATTCCACAAACAATGGCAAAGAGACTTATGGTCAGATAGACAACAGAACTTCCCGTGAAACTCACATAGCTGAGAAAGACCAGAGCAAAAATCTCCCATGGTCCTTCTCTTGGAAATGGAGAAAGATTGGAAAACCCAGCAGACAAGAAGTAAATAGCTGTGCTTGACACGAGGAGCATCATCACAATAGATGTCAGGGTCCATCCATATATGTGAACCTTCAGCCACTTGCCATACACTAGTTTGTCCTTGCCAGTATACTTGTTGTAGTGATCCTCAAGGTCATTGACGAATTTGAACAGTTCGTCCTTGTAGCTAATCTTCAAGAGGAAGGTGACGTACGTAGCACATTGAAGAGTCCACAAAGTGCCAAAGATTTTGTTGTAAAGTTCTGAGCTGAAGAATTTGTCTGTGTTCTTGTCTTTATACATCAGAAATGACCTAGATAAGTGATAAATGAATTACATTTCTTGGATTGTGTTTTGAATGGATTTACTTAAATGACTTCAAAGACTTGAAGACAAATTTAACCTTCAGTGTTCTAGTTTTTTTAAACTTCTAAATGATTGGCAAAACAAAGTGATTGAACAAATACAATTAATATAAGTGTCTTGTACTAACCTTATGAATTCAAGCCATTGTATGACAACTGTGGTGCAACAATAAATCAAACCAAGTATAGCAATAGGCTTGGTAATTTTGCACCGACATAGGCGACTAAATCGGCTGTCTTCTCTCACATACATGACGCCCATAACTCTGAGAATGGTAATGAATGGATACAGGGCACAAAATGCATGTGGAACAGCCTCTTTCTTCTTCTCTTCCATTTTTGTCTGTTGATCCATGCCACTGGTTTCTGTTGTTGTCCCATCTGATGTATGATAGTCCATGCTGTTCAATGACATCATGAAGGCTGCAGATTCGCCCTATGGTTGCATCTGGTTATTAGACTGTGGGCTCAGCCACCGCACCTGTGTTTATCTGCGGACTTCAGCAAATGTTGCTTGTTTGATAAGCACTAGACAAACACAGGCCAGCAATTCGAGATGGCTTCATACCATATTAGGACTGGTCCCGTTTACCAAAGATACACATCTGTCCATATCAAACTGATAATGGCACAGCATTAACTACATTCCTTTTTATTTACCTGATCGTTGTTGCAGTATTGACAGACTGTTATCACGGTGCGCGCTTTTATCATGCTTAAATAATTAATATCATAGTCTGAACAGTGAAAGTCAGCAATGACAAAGTGTTATAACAATGTATGAGATTGTATGTAAGAATTTATTCTGATCGACATAGAACATCTTTTTGAGAATGTCAGTAAAAGTAGCTAACCTTTTAGATAATTTGACTGTTTCCACATGCAGAATACCTATCCCAACGGCCCTTTTTCTTTATCTCTGTCCTGACCTAGCTTTAGTTTGAAAAATGTCTCAACGACTACTTGAGGTACAGAAATGACCCCCTCACTCTGCTCATTTTGCTTATTCACTTAAGAACTTCCAATAGTGATGGTGTGAGATTGCAATGTGACAAATTCCTATTGGCATTGGCAAAACTCGAGTTTCCTGCTTTATAGATGCTTCATACAGTTAGTTTCATAAAATACGGTCTAACAATGCTAAAGCCAGCTGCTGCTCTCAACTAATATTCGGCTTACATCTATCACCAGATAAATATGAACCTTGGTAAATGTAAGAAATTAATCTAATATATCATCAATATGTACTTTAAGATCTGGTTTTGAGTAGCCAGCTATGACAGCTTTATCTAGTTTCAATTTGAAGGGTGTTTTTAATGAAACTAATTGTAGTTCTAACCACAGACCTAAATTACTCGATCTATTCATAATAACCATGTTATATGTAATACAGGACGCCACATTTTCGTCAGCTGAAGTTGTGAGATCAGTTAAAATGTTCAAAATTTCATTAGGCAACTGCGACAGCAAAAAGGCAGTGGCATCCCCTAAAATGTATTTACATTATGGCATCCAAACATCTCACAGCTTGATTGCAACATTGCGGTCTTACTCTGATAATCTTTGCATGGTATTCACAAATTTGTATTGACATGCATGTGGAACATATAAGTCATATAGTAGTGTACTAACTTGTCAAAGACATGTTACCTTACTCATGTATAATACATCTGGTTCTTGCTAAGTTCTGACCAAAGGTCATTGACTGATTTGTCAGTGGTATTCTCAACCCAATAAGGCATGGTGAGATCTTCTTAATCAAAGATTATCAGAGTAAGACCGCAATGTTGCAATCAAGCTGTGAGATATTTGGATTGTCATAATGTCAATAATCTCACGAATGCAACTTCCAAGTCACCGTTGAGATAAAAAGATTAGAAAATATTTATTTATAGTCGGTTAGGCGGGTAAAACTGAAAAACACAAGCCTAAAGGCTTTGGACCGACAGGTGATAAAAAGATAATATACTATGAAAGATGAAAGATAATTACAAATGAGGTTCAGACAATATAAGATCACAGCATTACAATAAAACGTACAAGGGATTAAGATATGACATTATAAAAATAACAGCATGTTGACATCATATAGTACACCTAAAGCATATTCCACATTGGCATAGAAAACTGAATGATTTTTAACAGGGTTTCAATTCATTTAAAGTATCACAGGATTTGATTTTTTTGTGGCAGTTTATTCGACATACTAGCACCAGCAATTCTTAAGTAGTTAAAACCTTATTTATAGTATTTCTTAAATTATATGACACATTAACAACATTTAACAATGAAAAGATGGGATTGATTGTTAATATTCTGCAAACATCATTCCTCTGACAACCCTTTATCTACTCATATGTGTGATAGTGTAATTACAGATGAGGAAGTTACAATACACCTAAAGAAATTAAAATGCAATAAAGCTTCTGGATAGATGGGATACCTGCTGAATTTTATAAGTATGCAAGTGAGAAATTAATAACACTTGTCAGATAAAGTCGACGGACAGATAAAGTTGACTAATTGTAAGATAAAGTTGACCAATTGTCAGATGAAGTTGATTAATTATCAGAAATTCTAGATGCAGTCATTTGTCTTAAACCATCATTCAAAATGTCTAAAGAGTTAGTCAAAATGTCTGATATGTTAAAATAAATTTTTGTTGCATTATTTTTATCAGCTGCTAGGATGTTCCTGGGTCTGATTCCTAGCCCGGACCTTGAAAAGAAAAAAAAAAGTATCAAAAATAAAATCACTTAATTAAAGATTATTCATGGTCTCCCTTCTTTGGTCAAACTTGTCATCATTTTTTTTAAATGCATTGGGTGTAGATCATGTTTTCTTCCACTGTATATAAACCCAATAATATTGAAATTGTATATCGAAACAATTTGGTATTATAGTTCCTAGCATATAAGTGCTTACACACAGTACGTTAGCCGAAATAACTAATGTCAAAGTTCTGATGTGAAGTAGGTGACTTGCCTTAATGTGGTAAAATAAACATGAAAAAAAAGCTATGAAAATTAACAATTTACAGTATCCCTGCAGAGTTGCCAATACATTGGTTACTCTCAGTATTGCATAATTTTAACAATATGATAACTAGAAGGATATTCACATCAGTAACGTAGGCACTTTGCAAACTTGAAAATTCACACTAATGACCATGTGTCTCTGGTTTATCCAGTGTATTTTGCATAATCATAATAAATTACACTGACATTGTATCATTCATTGTAGTTGGCTTTGTTAACTCTATTTGTTTTCTTTTTTTTTATTGATTTCTTCAGAATCTTTGAGATGCTATGTCTGCAATGGTTGTCCAGATGCCCTGCCAAGTCATGAGAAAAATGCGATGCATCAGCTGCTTGTTGAAGGGTAATATGAAAACATGGAATATATCATGTATATCTTGTATATGAGTGACAAAAAGTCAACCAGTAATGCAATATTAACTATAGTTATACTCCACCTAGATATTTTTCCTGTTGTTCTAAGCAGGTAATAACCAACGAGTGTTAGCTAACTCCCTCCCGAGTGCAAACTGTACTTAAATTGCTTAGTAACAGCAGTTAAACAAATCAAACAATCAAACAAATAAGTAAATATGTCTGGTGGAGTATAAGTTAGTTATATACCTCATATTCGGGAGTTAACTAACATTTTTGTTGCTAACAAAACTGTGAGTTAACTCCCACCTATTCGAGGTATAACGGATTCAAAATAAATGTCCATCTGTTTTTCTGTCATATTCCATAAATTTTATGAACAGAAATGTTAAACAAGTCAAACCCTAACTTTCTAGCTTATTAAAACATTTCTAGGAAGGTATTAACTTAAGTTTGCTATATTCTCCATTGTAATTTCTGATGCTTATTTGCGACCTTAATATAACAAATAACCATAATGATGAAAAGATGGCATTGGAAAGATAAGAAAAGCGAGGGATTTTTATCGGTTAGAAACTTGGGGTTTAAAATATTAGTGGACATTAATTATGGTCATTACTATAATCATATTCTCGTATATAACACTTTCAGACCGTAAAAACCACATCATCAGTCGATGGAGTTACGAGAACTAGCAGGCTCTGCACACCTGAGTGCAGTAGCTCAGTATCACTGGATGGTAACTCAAGTAAATCATGTGGGGGTGACTTATGTAATGGTGCCAAACAAGAGAGCAATTCAGGTAACTTAAATTCGTATTTTTGTATATTATTGTTTTGTCTCAATGGTACTGGTCTGTACATGGTATATACGACCAGCAACCACAGTTATATAGATAACAATGAGCTAATAAGGCTTGTCGATCCGCACCATTTATTCCATGGATGGCGTCTTTTACCTGCCTTGGCAAAAGCACCAAGTTTAAGGCAACTGACATAGAATTTTCCCCAAGGTTCTATTTTAGGACCTCTTATTTTCATTATTTATGTAAATGATATGATATCTGTTAGTAATTTTTTATAACCTATCATTTGCGCAGACGACACTCCTCTTATATCTACATTAAGTATCTTCCAAAACAGTAGCATAAACCATACAGCTATAACAGCTCTATGCATGAACATAAGTAATATATTGAATAAATTTAGTGTTAACTTTGCAAAGCAAATCTGATCTATGTCTTTCATTCATTTCATTTTCACTTACTAAAATTTGCATAGTAACTTATTCTTAAAACATGTAGGTGACATAATATGTAAGACATCATATGTGTGGGTGCTCCAGTCTCAATAGGGTGGCCCTACTGACAGTGGTGCAATGCACTTTAGGAGGGTCTCCTCCATTGAGTGCTTTTTTTTATACTATAATTATTAATATATATATATATATTTTTTGGATTTTGAATTTTTGTAAAGTTTACAGATGTATACATGTCAAATGAAAATAAACTGATCCTGATTGTGACATCCAATTGGGATGTAGCAGTGCCCTGTCCGAGAATTGAATCACAGACTGTCAGCAAAGCTAACCTGCTATGTGTTAACCATGGAATTTTAGTCCCGCACTAAAAACGAAACCCAGTGTGATTGGATACATATTAAAATTATTTTTTTCTAGTAGTTTAGGGTCCAAACTATGCAGACAAATTTTGTTTTATTTTAATTCACTGCTTGTTTCTCTTTAATGCAAAAAATTGTCTGATTGTACTAAAAAATAAAACTACAGAACCACTGTATTGGAGAAAAAGAAGGTAAAATTGTAAAAAAAAATTGCGGTTTTGCCCTAGTTACATGTGGCTGAATCAATTTCTGTTGAATAAACCTACATAAAAACGCAGGAATGATAGTGGACTGCAACCTATAGTTTCTTTTTCCGACAATAAACAAAGTTTATCATGCATGCTACTTGCTGCATCTCACTGGTTTCTCTGCATCAAAAGACTGGATTAATTACATGATTTTTCACTCAAAGTATGCTGGAGACCTGCAATAAGAAAGTAGTTTATTACAACGATTCTGGCGGCAAAAAAGGTTCTACGGGTGACTCGGCGGGTTCTACGGATGACTCGGCGGGTTCTACGGATGACTCGGCGGGTTTTACGGGTCACACGGCGGGTTCTGCGGGTCACTCGGAGGGTTCTACAGGTCACTAGAAGTAAGCCGACGGGTCGTAGGAGTAACTCGACGGCTTCCAGGAGTAATCCGCCGAGTTGTAGGAGTAACTCGCCGACTGCTACCAGCGTCAGCATCAGCCTAGGGGTTGTATATACTTTAAAAGGCTGCTGCTCCCCTAATATTAGTCCGATTCTCGTCAAATAAGAATGAATTGTAGTATAGTTCACACTGATTCCATACGTGTTTTCGGATCGAAAATATACCAAATATTAAGCGAGATATTCGTATGAGAAGGCGGTTGTGTGGCGGCGGCTGCTGCTCCATTAATATTCATCCGATTTTCGTCAAATACATATTGAATTATAGAAGAATTCATACTAATTCCACACAGAATTTCAGATTGAAAATAGACCAAATATTAAGCGAGATATTCGTCTGTGAATGCAGTTCTCTGGCGGCGGCAAGGTGCTCTGTGTATGGTCATGACTTGAATGGTGTGGTCAATATTTTTGACCATGATATAGACATTGTTTGGATGATCTTTATTGCAATTAATTTCTACTCATTCTGCCAACTGGCCAATGGGAAGGACTTTTCCTTTGGTTTTGTAAAGTCTATTAACCTATACACTGTATATGATAGCAATCTGCCTTGACCGTTATGTCAATTGCTATTAGCATTTTGAATAATACAAAGAATGGGGAAATTCATGCTTTTTCATCATTGATCACAAGCATTAATTGAAATTCTGAATTTCAACTGATTCCTGTTTATTATGCATATTAAAGAGAGAGATTGTTTTGATCATGGATGGAACATGCAATATCAATTTTAATTCCAGTTGGATTATTTTACCCGTGGAACCCCTCAACAAGCCAACTATTTTGTTTTATTTTCGTTTTTTATTGATTACGAATCAATGAATTATTGATAGTAACATATTATTAGGTGAAGATCTTATAACTATCTGTCTATCTACATATCTACATATCTATACTCTATGAGGTATTACTAACTTTATTAACAAGAATATTTTTGTTTGTGCCTGGTATATACTCCATTAATTTAATGGTAATTACAATAAAATACATTGTTTTTAATTAATGAAAGCAATTACATCTTTTTGTAATTGTGAATGACAATCAAGACAATGTCATATTGCTGTGTCATCTTTGAACGAAATGACAGGTCAAAGAACCCCAATTTAGGCAATTAGGCAATTGACACATGTATTGAGCATTTGCTGTATTCTTTACACCCATTCTTTGTATCATTCAAAATGCTAATAGCAATTGACATAACGGTCATGGCAGTTGGCAGAATGAGTAGAAATGAATTGCAATAAAGCCCATCCAAACAATGTATATATATAGTAAAGTAAGTTCAAAACAGTTGTTGACAACTTCCATGCAAACATAGCATCACTAACAAAATATTCCCTAGCCGTGTATGCAGATGAAATAAAAGTGTCAGGCAGCAATTACAAGGCTATGAAAAGAGAAACTGATATTATATCATGTTATGATGTTGCCTACCAGTGGATATGTATCTATGTGATAAATTTAGGGTGACAGTTAAGCGAGCAGGTTTTCAAGCAGATCACTATATACTCTAAAGGCACCCTCCAGAAATATTTTATTTGTGTCATGCCCAGCTTATTTTTCTAAAACACTCTTTCTTAATCATTTTAGCAATGGAAGTCACATCAGTAATATTGTCCACAAGTTTGAGGAGCTTTGCCGCCAATGGGGAGCGTATTTGCAACTCCAAATAAGAGCGCAAGAAAATCTTCACTGAAGTGATTACCTAATCAATCAATGATCAATGATCTTGCAGCATGATCATGCTCAGTGGTTCTATGGTGTATGTTGACTTTAAGCTTAAGATCCATTGTTGACTGAAGGCATTGAAAGCAGAATCATTTGTTTGTGGACAATTTATTTTGAATATTTTGCAGTTGCTAGTATGATCTTGTTACTGCCAAGCTTAGAACTGCAAGTTAAGGATACTACACTGACTTCATCAGGCAAAGAATTATTGCAAACATCATGGGTAAATTATATCTGCTGTTTGAGCTCATCACTGATAACTCTCAAGATGTTGGGAGAAGAACGTTCTTAGAAGATTAAGTTTGTAACACTTGATCTGCGAGTATTTTATTTTATTTTATTTTGTTGAAAAGATTATTTATTCCTTGATTTTGATGAATCGATTATGTGAATTCACAATCAACATGTCAACATTTTGATGATACACTTTCTGACCGTTTTTCTGTACCTGCATTACAGTTGGGAGAAGCAGTTTACAGTCAATGAGGTATCTGTCAACTATGGCTAGTCAAGTTGTCATATATACCTGTTTGGACAAAAAGATATCGATATTAGTGAACCACCAATTATACATGCCTCATTTATTATGAATATTAGTCATCCAGTCAATATCATGCATAAGGGAAATTGCAATGATAAATTTAAAAGCATAAATGACTTCCTTAAACCTAAAAACCTAGGTTTGGACATCAAGATCAACTTTCTAGCACCAATAATAAGGAAGTTATGGGGTATTTATTAGTCATCTGGTGGCCATTTTGTTTTTGGCCCATAAAAAAATTTCCCTAAGGGTGCCAATGTGGCATCCCCTGATTACTGCTCAGGACATGCCACAGTACCAGAATCCACCATAAAACATCATCCATACCACGAAACACGCTTTTCTGGAATTCCGCTGGACTAATTTGCAGCACGGTGAACATTGTCTTTATGAAAAATCTACTAGTGCCTCAGAACCTTCTGTTTAACAATGTTATCTTCAAATTCTAAATTACCTAAAAATCGTCAGCCTCAGCTATTCCAACCATTTATCTAAATGTAAATGGGACTTGTCAATTTTTTTTATCAGAAAAGTAGTTCCTTGGAGGTGCTAGTAGTACAATAGTTAGTTTGAACCCTAAGCATTTTAAGCTTAAATATGAAAACATCTCTTTGTTGCAAGACCTCGAACCCAGTGGCCAAAGTAGGGCTCATTGCAATGCACAATCCAGTTGTGCTAGTTTAACTATCCTATACCTAGGGCCCGCTTAAATGACCTTATAGGTTAGCATGTCAGTTAAAAAACACAACTCTTAACATAGAATGTAAATTGAATAAATATGTTTTGTACAGATTTCATGTTGACGTGTCAGTGAAAGAATCTGATGGTAACAACATCTTCCATCTTCTAGCTTCACGATCAGCAGTACCAAAGATGAGAGACCAACTTTTAGAAATATTCAAGGACCTGGTTGAACCACTAACTCCAGGAGAATGCCAAGCATTGTTGAAACAACAAAACCTGGCTAGGCATCAACCTCTGGAGCATGCAATGCTATGTTGAACCTGAGTGATATATATGTGGTCAAACAGGAACATGAGGGTGCCTTGGTTCATAGATGGTATGATATTACTGTCTATGAATATGATGTATGATTTGAAACTCTAAAATTCCACGTACTGTTCTTGCTGCTATACTTACAAGAAAGAAATCTCATTTCACCTGGTACACAAAAAGTTTTTAAGTCTGCGTTCATTCAGACATTACTAAAAAGATGTAGCAACGAGACCAGCTAAACAAAGTACATTCTGTCCTATCTTGTGGATTCAAAACTTTCCTTTGTCTTCTCGGTGTTAATGGTGTGTCTGTATTATCATGTTTATGCTAGACATACCAGATGTAGTTGTGGTTGTTGTAGGTGTTGTCAAGGGGTCTTTTACAAAACCTTTAAAGCTGATTTCCAGGCATGACCTTGTTGTTAATTTAGTATCTTACAGATTTATTCATATTATCTGTGTCATCTCATTTGGTATATTATTTGCGAATGAAATATATATTTACATTTGGCAGCAAGCGATGTTACCAAAAAATGTAGAAACAATCCTATTTATTTTAGCTTTACTATATTCATCATATGGTTTATTACTATTCAGCCAAATTATGACATCTTTTGGTTGGTTTTCAACCATAATTATAAGGTTAGGAAATGACTCATCTCACTTTCAGAGTTGCAGCATTTTTGCAATATTTCACTTTTCCATCATAAATATCAGATAGGGTCGTATTTTTCCATACTTGGGCAATGGTGAATTTGATAATTTCTGGGTTACTTTGTATTCAACCCATCTTATATATTTTGGGGCATCTGATTACAGTTCTTATCAGCCTGTTAAAAACTTCCCATTTTCTCTTATTTATTTTCTGTTGACCTTCACTTCAGTTATAGGTCTGAACTTTCTTATTGCTACTTTTGCCAACACAGTGTCATTTGTAATGACAAATTATCATGTGGTGTGTACTTCACAGCAACTTGGGTTAATTTATTTGATTGAAGCACGCTTTCGATGGTTACCCTTTACAAAATATATATATATAGTAAATTTACCAACAAAGTTTTTGAAGTGTGTGACGGCAAAGTCTGTTTGAAAACAACAACTACAGAATGAAATGAGTGTTTAATTAACACTCTCATGCAACTAGAATTCCCTTAAATCCCACCTCTTCAGACGTTGGCCTCCTAGTGGCATGGTTGGTAGTACTTGGATTGAAGTCCTTGAACTCCACCCAGACTACACACTATATTCTCCACTCAGCTGCTTTAAGCCCATCACAAATTAATGCTTTATTATATGTTGGGAACCAATATGAGTGTATGTTGTCCAGTAAAAGAGTATATTGGATAGCTGCTGAGTGTGTTGGATAAGTACATTGTATGTTGGATGTGATGTAGAAAGAACAAGTTTCAAACTTTCTTTGATGATTTGACAAAAAACAGTGCAGAATTATTTACTACTCAGCAAAACCTGTGATCTTGTTGTGAAATATTAGAATATTTTATGTGCCAATAATTGAGCTTGAGAGAGTGGGAGTGGGTTGTCGTATAGGTCGCCATTTTTATGGCACCCTATGCTACACAGATTACATGACACTTTGTGCACCAGCATTGATGGCTTAAAGAGTATGCTTATGACTTGTGAAAAATCTGGAGATGCGTACAGTGTCACTAGTAATCCTTCATAGCCAGTATGTGTTTTGTTCAGCAGAAAAAAAAGAGGAATGTTAAACCATGAAGGAAAATGAAGGGAACCACGTTGCAGGAGGTAAAGCACCATGGAAATTACCTAACTATGAATCTTATACAAAGGAGTTATTCCATGATTGTCACTCTGGGTGCAGGTTAATATTATTAGCAAGGTTTTCAGTTCCCAGTGTGCCCACTGTTGTGGTACAGAAGCTTGGAGATATTCTGACGCAGCAGTTGCACATTTTCAGAGTAGAGAGAATTGATGTGCAAGGCATCTTCTTAAATGCCTTATACCACACACCGATGACTTCCTCCTCAGCTTTTGAACAGAAAATTTGCCCTTCATCAGATCTGTGGGATATTCCTCAAACTGCTGCTGAAGATGTAGAGGAGTCGTAGGAGTGGCATTGGCAGTAATCTCCATGTGATTAGAAAACAATTAGACCGTGATATTGATGATGTGTTTGAGAATGGACAAAGACTGTTGAGAGATATAGAATATAGCTACTGTGATATAGTATCTGTGATAAGAGACATCTCTGATGTGAGAAATGGCTGTGCTTTTTTCATGGGTTTTCTATTCACGTTCTGGATTTGTATTTTGTAATATTTTATGTATGAATTGATCTTTTATTTACTGGCTTATAAAGTTTTTATATTTAATGCATTTTATGTACATGTTGGTGAATGAATAATTTATATATGGGATTTTTGGTTGAGACATTTTCTATTATAGCTGCTTGAGGGACATAATCAGCTGAATTGAAAACTTCCTCAGAAGATCCTTTGCAGGTATCGCCATGAACTCCACTTTTAACCCCTTAGCTAGAAGACTGATTCTTTTGGCAAAACTTGCCAAGGTGCTTGCCATATGTTCCTACACAACTGTGAAATTGACAACTGAGTATACTGGTATTTTGGTTTGGCACGGAGATGGTACTCAAGACAGACAGTTATGTTTCATAACTTTATTCAGTAGATAGTCTAGATAGCTAGGTTCCCTAAAACAGGAAACATTAAAATAGTTAAATAAAGCAATAGCAATAATATACACATATATAACATAAAAGTTATGCAGATTATAATAAAGAGCTCAATAAACAATCAATATACTGAAACAAAAATGTTTGACTATTATGGCACTAAATTAACAGATAATTATTCAGTTATTTTGCAGATTTTAGGCATTTACATTCAAGTACTGCAGCATGGAAGTATTACAACAATGTTGAAGATTGAAGTAATTGAACATAAATGACGCATATAAATGAGAAAAAAGTATAAAAATAGCACTCACAATCTCTACTGAGATATGCCAAATACCAGATTTGCAGATTAGACACTATACAGCTCTCTCAACTTTAGATATGTTGCAGAAAGACTTCAGTTTGAGGAGCTACACAAACATTAAATGCAGTAATTACCACATTGAAAATGTAATGAATAGATGATTGTGAGCTGATAAAAATGAATTTGAATAAGGACTAAAACAAGAGTCATAACACCGCAGTTCACACATTTTCTAGAAAAAGCACAGCTAAGCAGATGTTACTTCTGGAAGTGCTGGCTGCTGAATGAATTAAATGGCCTAACAGGAAACTATTCAACCATGTGGTGTGAAATACTGTAAGTTGGATTTTTGTGTAAAACACACAAAAAGTAAACTGGGTGACAAAATTAAAGTGACACCCAATGACAAAATGTTGGCGATACCAACATTATGAGACAATGTCCATTCAGATTGTTTTAAAAATTAAATTATGGATTGATGACTCGTGCAACCCACATACTTGCTGCTGACAACATCTCACTGGTTTCTCTGCATCCAAAGATGGGAAATAATTGTGTGATTTTGTAGTTCTTTTAAAAATAGCAGGAGAATTTGCAAGACAGTACAGTTTGCAAGACTGTACAATTTATTGCAAACTATTTCTGTGAAAATGCTCAGCCCCTGATTGAAAAAAGAAAATTACTGTTTTCTAATGTCAAGGGCAATCTTTACAAAATGATTGATGTTTGCAGATGATCACCAACATTTAGTACTTATGGAAAATTAATGTGCAGGCAATCATTGATTTGAAAGATTGGCCCTCCCATTTCTTTGATATTGATAAAGAAAATACATTTAAAATTATTTATGTAATGAAAAAATGAACATTTTTCATTTAGGTCTGTTATAATATGTGATTTATTGCCAATTGTTCTTTTCTTGATATTTATTGCAATGAATTTCAAAAACTATGTCTTGAAACAATCACTGTATTTGCTTGATATCCACACTGATTAGGTAAATGTGCTCATTAATGCTTAGGCCTACATGAAATTTTAGTCTTTCTTTGACCTAGAAGAGCTTAAAAGCAGCACAAATATTGAATGACTGATATATTTAGTAAATGGGAGATATCGACAGTAATTCTTATAGTATTTTAATTGATTGTATTATATGGAGTCATATAATAATGACACAATAAGGTCTTTGAAAGCTTTGTGAATTTGTCTTGTGTGTTCACCATAATGGAAATTAGCATATTCTGTCAGTTTTCGATATTTGATCAAATAACGTAGCGCGGAGTAAATGGGATGCTGATTTCTTGTGTTAGTTTGCTGGCAATTCATCGATATAGCTCATCAATAGATTTAATTGGCATTGTTACAAACACGGGACAGTGGTCAATAATTGTTTACAAAACAGGTGCCAAGTGTTTTGAGTCAGATACAGTACACCATTACAGTTTACCACAACTGATCCAGAAAATGACCGAAAAAATGAAACTGGATTTGGTCAAAGACGAAAACTGGCTACTCTACTTGAAAAGAAATGCATATGAAGACATACAAACAACATTAAACAATGCTGACCCATCTGAAAGGCTACGGTTGGTCAATGGTCAGTTTCTGGATGACGGTGGTCACAGCCATGGTGTTGAAGGTATAGTTTCTTATCCTTGGAACATAACAGCAATACATGGTTCACACAACACACTTCAAGTGCTTCACAGGTGGGCGAGTTCTGTTTATAGCTTTACTTACTGTTATACAACTTTTTTTTTGTTGAGAATTTTTATAAAATTAGAGCTTTTTTTTAAACACAAATCATACATAGACAGTCATTAAGATTTTACTAGTACAATGCCAAATTTTACATTCATTCATGAATTACAATGACTATTTTAGTTAAGCGTGATAAACTTTATTATTGTCACAGACAATTTTTCTCTTAATTTGGGGCCTTTGAGAGTCCTGGGCCTCTATGTTGCCAATGTGATGAAACTCAGAGTGTAGACCTCGAACTCCAGCGGCTAACACAGGGCTCTTGCAATTCACATTCCAGTTATGCATGTCAAAAGCTATCCTGTACTTAGGACCCATGTAAATCACCTTACCGGTTAGCATGTCGGTAAATAGAACTCGCTAATGCAAATTCTTGAAATGGGATAATGATTAAAAGAATAATTTTTGCTACAGATTTGGAGTGGATGTGTCAGTGACAGAAGCTGATGGCAACAACATCTTCCATCTTCTAGCATCACGATCAGCAGTACCAGAGATGAGAGACCAACTTCTAGAAATATTCAAGGATCTGGTTGAACTACTAACTCAAGCAGAATGCCAAGCATTGTTGAAACAACGAAACCTGGCTGGATTTCGACCTTTGGAGTATGCAATGATTGAGAATGTTTATCAACTGACAGAAGCTATGTTGAATTTGAGTGATATATATGTGGTCAAACAGGAACATGAGGGTGCATTGGTTCATAGATGGTATGATGTGAGTGCCTATGAATGTGATGAACGATTTGAAACTCTCAAATGCCATGTCCTGTTCTTGCTGTTGTACTTAAAAGAAAGAAATCTGATGTCAACTGCAACACAAAAAGTTTTTAAATCTCCATTTGTCCAAACATACATTGCTAAAAAGATATGGATTAATTTGCCCTTCTTTTTAATGTGGTTTTTGTATCGGCTTACATTTTTCCTTTTGGTATGTTTGTACATATTTTGTGGTCCATGGGCTAAGCCAGACAGATATGACATAGCTTCAACTAACAGATCATTTATTATCAGTAGCAACGAGACCTGCTCAACAAAGTACATTCTGTCCTATCTTATGGATTCAAAGCTTTCCTTTGTCTTCTCAATTTTAATTGTGTGTCTGTGTATTATCATGTTTATGCTAGACATACTAGATGTAGTTGTGGTTGTTGTAGGTGTTTTCAAGGGGTCTTTTGCAAGATCTAGGCATGACCTTGTTGTTAATTTAGCATCTTACAGATTTCTTCATACCAACAGTGTTATTTTTTTTGGTATATTATTTGCAAACGAAATATATATTTATATTTGGCAACAATTTATGTTGCAAAAAAATTTAGAAACCTACCTATTTATTTCAGCTATGCTATGTTCATCACGCAGTTTATTATTATTCAGCCAAATTATGACATCTTTTGGTTGGTTTTCAGCCATACTTATAAGGTTAGGAAAAGACTCATTTCATTTTTATATTTGCTGCATTTTTGCAATATTTCACTCTTCCATTATTAATATCAGATATGGTCATATATTTCCATACTTGGGCAATGGTGAATTTGATAATTTCTGGGTTACTTTGTATTCAACCCATCTTATATATTTTGGGGCATCTGATTACAGTTCTTATCAGCCTGTTAAAAACTTCCCATTTTCTCTTATTTATTTTTTGATGACCTTCACTTCAGTTATATTTGAACAGTCTGTTTGCCCTTCATCAGATCTGTTGGTGATTCCCTAATACTGCTACTGAAGATGGACCGTAGTCAAAATGAAAGAGTGTCCTTCTTGGCCCACATGTGTGTCAAAGACTGTAGGAGTGTCATTGGCAGAGATCTCCATGTGATTAGAAAATAATTAGACTGATATTGATGATGTGATTGGGAATGGACAAAGACTGTTGAGAGATATAGAATATAGCTACTGTAGTTTAGTATCTGTGATAAGAGACATCTCTGATGTGAGAAGTGTACTTTTTTAATGGGTTTTCTATTCACGATATCGATTTTATTGGTAATATATATTATGTACTGATTGATATTTTACTGGCTTTGAAACTTTTATATGATTCTACATACCAACTATTCCATGTATTTAATGCATTTTATGTATATTTGAGTGAATAAATTATTTATATGGGAGTTTTGGCTGAGACATTTTCCGTTAAGGCTGGTTGAGGGACTTAATCAGCTGACAGCATAAAACAAAATTCTCTCAGAAGATCCTTTACATTTATCTTCATGTACTCCACTTCTAACCCTTTAGGTATCGGACTGATTCTTTTGGCAAGACTAGCCAAGGTGCTTGCTGGATGTTCCAACAGAAATTAACGACTATCAGACAATATACATTCAGATTGTTTTAAAACCTAAATTATGGATTGATGACTAATGCAACCCGCATACATGCTACTTCCAACATCTCACTGATTTCTCTGCATCCAAAGATAGGAAATAATTATGTGATTTTAAAGTTCTTCCAAAATATGCTGGAAAGTTGCAAGAACTGACCTACTTTGCATTAGATGCGATTTAGCCTAGGGTCGGAACGACTTTAATAGGAATTCTTGGAAGTGGACATTTACGACATATTTTTCTCAAGAAACACGTTACCATACCTTATTTCGTCGTTATGTACAGGAGTGCTGCTCTGTTTACTACTTACACTCAGATTTTACTGGAAAAGCCAGTTGAAACACTCTTTTCAAAAGCATTTTCAAATTCACGTTCGCTTCGTTCATGCTATCACCCATTGCTGCCTAGTTCCACTAAAACTCACCAGAGGGCTCCGATGACATCACAGCGCTAACACAAATTATATAAATGCAATGATGCAGATAAATATCTAATACTTTAGCTTCATTAGGCCCGTAGAACAGTGGAATCGTGTGGAAGTGGTTTATTAACTTACTTTAATTGTGAAATTGAGAAAACTACGGACTTGACAGAGCTATTTTCAAATTCATTTTATTGTCCACCAGGGGCGTTGACAATGGGAGTGCGTTTCTTAGTATTTTCTTTGCCAGTGGCGCCTGTAGCAGGTCGATTCTTCACTGTGCATTTCGACCCAATGAAAACTGGTCCGTTCGTCACCCGAAATTGGTCGGTTCGTCACCTAAAATTGGTCGATTCGTTATTGTAGTGACAAATTATAAATAGTGCCGCAGGTGCCGAGCTTCGCTCACTTCCCGTAGACGAGTGGCTACGCAATGGATAAGCCAACCGGAACTGGATAAAAATTGATTTCACCTACTATTGCTGTTTTCAAAAATACATGTAATCCTATGGAATTTCAACTTAATATCACTCTTTTGACCAATGGTCCAGAACGAGACTACGTCATCACATCAAAACAACATCGTCAGTTGAACAGTTGTGATGTCCATAATTTTGTAACGAATACACACCCAGCATCAAACTTAGAGAAAACTTGTTTGTCTGACAATAACAATTCTAAAGGTGCCTAGAAATAGTGTTTATGTTGAAGAGGAACCCACCAGCTTCCGTTTTAGCAATTGCATGGTTAAAAAAAAATAAGATGAAAGGGTTCGCGCGAGTCACTCTAAACATTTTCGCGATGACGTTTTATCACACCAGGGGGCAGTTGTAAGCGATCGCTGCGGCTGAGAAACGCATTACAATTATCTTACTTCTTTTGCCTCTTAAATTGTTATCTATTGTCCGATTTTGAAAATTAAAAAACCTACATGATGTCTAATTAAAAGATGAGAGATTGTAACATTTAAAGCTGCACTGTCTGTCAAATTTGCAATTTGCTAAGACTCATCAAATAGTTGAAAATAACTAATATTTCTGTTGGATGCAAAATTCCCCAACAGAAATATTCAGGGCATACTAAATTTGTGTGTTAACTAATGATTTTATCAGACATAATTACTAAGAATAAATTAAACATTGAGAGAAAATCCAGACTAAAACATTGGAAACACACTGGGTATGATGGCATGAAAAACTAATACTTAAATAATTTATTGTAAATTAAGACTAAATTGTTGTGCAAAAGTGGGCATGTTTAATGGTGAAAAATATCATGAGACAAGAAGGCATCATTGGTATATATAATTACTTGAATGTGTTAAATCTGGAGAAACAGTAACTTTAAGTTGTCATAAATATACATATATAGCATCGCTCACTCCTGGCATTGACAGCTACATATTATCGCTTTTTGACCAATGGGCCGGAACGAGACTACGTCATCACGTCAAAACAACGTCGTCGGTTCAACAGTTGTGATGTCCATAATTTCGTAATGAATACACACCCAGCATCAAACTTGGAGAAAACTTGTTTGTCTGACAGTAACAATTCCAAAGGTGCCTAGAAATTGTGTTTTATGATGAAGAACCCACCAGATATGACAAATTCTTGAATCGATGACATTTGGAGCCACTCCAAACATTTTCGCGATGACGTTTTATCACACCAGGGGGCAGTTGTAAGCGATCGCAGCACCCCTGGTGGCTGAGAAACCCATTACAATTCTCTGACTTCTTTTGCCTCTTAAATTGTTATCTATTGTCCAATTTTGAAAATTTTAAAACCTACATGGAGTCTAATTAAAAGATTGTAACATGTATAGCTGAACTGTCTGTCAAAGTGCAATTTGCTAAGACTAATCAAATAGTTGAAAATAAACCTTTATTATTCAGGGCATACCAAATTTGTGTGTTAACTAATGATTTTATCAGACATTAATTACTTAAAAAAAATAAAACATTGAGAGAAAATCCGGATTAAAACATTGGAAACACACTGGGTATGTTTACATACTGAGTTTTGATGGCATGAAAAACTAATATTTAAATTATTTATTGTAAATTAAGACTAAATTGTTGTGCAAAAGTGGGCATGTTTAATGGTGAAAACTATCATGAAACAAGAAGGCAGCATTGGTATATATATTTTTCTTAATGTGCTAAATCTGGAGACACAGTAACTTTAAGTTGTCATAAATATACGTATAGTAGCTTCGCTCACTCCTGGCATTGACAGCTACATATTATTAATGCCAATTTAAATGCTTTTAATGTATAAATATATATATATTCTTCTCTTCCTTTGCTTTTTTATCACACATGTATCTGCACTGAAGTGAAGTTACAGTATTTTCATGTCATGCAAGCTATTTGAATTGAACCGCCAGGGCACAGCGGACGTACCGGGAGTGGCCAGGAGTAGGGCTGGCCGGCAAGTAGACGGTAAGCTACGTTGGATGCTTGCTGTTAAGGTTTCATTTAACTTAACTACAGTATGTACAGATAATTACCGGTGACACACAGACCAATTTCCGGTGACGAATCGACTTTTTTCGAGTGACGAATGGGCCCGTTTTGGCAGGCTCGAATCGTGCAGAAACCAATAATAATTGGAAGAAATCAACCATATCTGAGCGCAATACAATAGAAAAAAGGTATGTCTAACCCTAGAGCAGGTGTTTTTCGTGTGGCAAACGTTTATTGAAAGGCTAGTTCCCACACAAGCTGAAAGTCCATATTTTTTCATCTAGGTCCTTGTAACCCTGTCCTGTGGACAGACTCAGACAAGTTTTATTTCCTGTATACATATACAAAGAAATGGTATATACAGGTGGAGACACCCCTAAGATAATTTCCTATCACTACCGGGGTGCCACCATGATGGCAACATCTTATTTTGCTTCACGATCAGCAGTACCAGAGATGAGAGTCCAACTTCTAGAAACATTCAAGGATCTGGTTGAACTACTAACTCCAGGAGAATGCCAAGCATTGTTGGAACAACATAATCTGGCTGAGCATCGACCTCTGGAGTATGCAATGATTGAGAATGCTTATTAGCTGGCAGAAGCTATGTAGAACCTTAGTGACATATATTTGGTCAAATAGGAACATGATGGTGCCTTGGTTCATAGATGGTATGATGTGACTACCTATGAATGTGATGTACGATTTGAAACTCTCAAATTCCACATCCTGTTCTTGCTGTTGCACTTAGATGAAAGAAATCTGATGTCAACTGCAACACAAAAAGTTTTTAACTTTCATTCAGACATACGTTACCAAAAAGATGTGGTTCTTAATGTGGTTTTTGTATCGGCTTACATTTTTCCTTTTGGTAGGTTCATGCACATTTTGTGGTTCATGGGCTGTACTGGACAGATTTGATGTAGCCTGAACTAACAGATCATTAGTTATCAGTAGCAATGAGACCTGCTCAACAAAGTACATTCTGTCCTATCTTATGGATTCTAATGGTGTGTCTGTGTACTATCATGTTTATGCTAGACATACTGGTTGTTCTAATTGTTTTCTTCTGAAATATTTTTGAAGCTGATTTCCAGGCATAACCTTGTTGTTCAGGTAGCTTTGTTATCTCATTTGGCATGTTATTTACGAATGAAATATATATTTACATTTGGCATGAGGGTGCCTTGGTTCATAGATGGTATGATGTTACTACCTATAAATGTAATGTACATTTTGAAAGTCTCACCTGCATAATTGCTGCATTTTTGCAATATTTCTTTTTTTTATTATTAATATCAGATATGCACGTATATTTCCACACTTGGGCAATGGTGAATTTAATAATTTCTGGATTACTTTGTTTTCAACCAGTCTTATTCATTTTGGGGCATCTGATCACAGTTCTTATCAGCATGTTCAAAACTTCCCATTTTCTCTTATTTATTTTCTGATGAACTTTAGTTATAAGTCTGAACTTTCTTATTGCTATTTTTGCCAAAACAGTGTCATTTGTAATGAAGAATTTTCAAGTGGTGTGTACTTTGTAGCAGCTTGGGTTAATTTATTTGATCAAGGCACGCTTTTGAATGTTACCCTTTACAACAAAATATATATTGATATAGTAAATTTACCAACAAAGTTTTTGAAGTGTGTGACGGCAAAATCTGTTTAAAAAGAACAACAACAACAACAGAGTAAAATGATTGTGTAACTAGTTCTAACATGTAAGAGTCATCTGGTGGCCTGTTTGGTAGCATTGGGATTTACCTCGATATTATTGTATCTCTTTTAACCCCATCAAAACCTTGGGCCCTTTAAGAGCAGGTGTTAGATATCATGGGGGTATATAGATATCATCAGCGTTTAATTGCGCGGAGGGGGTTGAGACTGATTCCCCTGCAACCCCTTTCATCACAGCCCTTGATTGTTCATACTGTTCATAGTAAAATCAAAGGGCACTAATCCTACAAGTCTTGAATCACAACAATAATTTTTCTCCCTCTTCATTTGATGTAAGTGACACTATTTGTAGATAGACAGACTGAGAGATAATTATACAGACCATGGAGTACTCTTGTCTCCATGTACAGACAGACAGACAGCGCGACAGACAGACAGACTGACAGACTGAAAGACTGACAGACAGACAGAGAGCTCGACAGACAGATAGATAGACAGATAGATAGATAGATAGATAGACAGCTAGACAGACAGACAGGACAGATAGATAGATAGATAGATAAAAAATATTAATCATATCACAAGACTCGTGACAAATGGTTGCTATGGCAACGGCAAAGACCTTTGCTCAACTGACTACATACTGGCTATTGATACTGCCTGAATGATTGATTGATTGATCAATTAAATGAATGAATTATACAACTGTTTGTCATGAACAGTACGTGGCGAACAATGACACCTGTTTCCTGCATACAATCAATCCATCAATCAATCAATCACCCAACTCAAGTGAACTATTGTTGAACAAGCAGCCTACAGTGACCTACTAACTTGGGTGTCTTCACTTGAAATTCAGTGACACAATATGGCTGATTACTATAATTCCCATGGCATCCATCTAATGGTAAATCCATGTGAACAACTGGTAAACTCTTTCTAGGTCATTTTACCAGTCTGTTGAGTGCAAAATGACCTAGAAAGTTTGCCCTAATCAGGCGTCAGTCGGTCAGTCATAATATTAACTTCACCAAAGCCCTTGTTTAATAGTCTGTGCTGGGGTGGGGGCCTATCTCAGTGGTAGCACGTTTGGCTTCCGACCACTGGGTACCGGGTTCATTTCCCGGTCGAGCCTATGTTGGATGGCTGTTTCATCCTTCGTCTCATTGCCATGGTCCCAACCTGTCCTAATTAGCCCATCAGGTGCAGAAATACAGGACGTAAAGCCGTAATCCACCACCACCTAATAGTCTGTGCTAGCATTATTAATACAGCAGTCAGTCAGTCAGTCAGTCAGCCATTAACTGCACCAAAGCCCTTATTCAATAATCTGTGCTAGCATTATTAATACAGCTTATTAATACAGCAGTCAGTCAGTCAGTCAGTCAGTCAGTCAGTCATTCATTCATTAACTGCACCAAGCCCGTATTCAATAATCTGTGCTAGCATTAGTCAGTCAGTCAGTCAGCTAGTCAGTCAGTCAGTCAGCACGTCATTCATTCAGTCAGTTATTCATTAATTAACTGCACCTAAGCCGTAATCAATAATCTGTGCTAGCATTATTAATACAGCAGTCAGTCAATCAGTCATAATATTGACTGAACCAAAGCAGTCAGTCAGCCATGCATGACTTCACAAATTTCAAAGGTTTATTTTACATTATTTGAGCATGCTAATTTTATTACACAATTAATTAGTCAACCCCATGTAAACTTTTTCTTTTTTTCTAACTTGTCCTTCAAATACGATTTTACAACTGACCTTGAAAATAGTTTTCTAATGTCTGCAAAGTAGTCTTGAGAAAAGTAATGAAAGGTAGATTCACTGCTATAAAGACTATATTTATGACGAATAACGGAGTTGTCCTTGATGTGATAATCAATATATATAATTAAAGTGATGATATATAAGACTGTTTATATACCCTCGCACGCCAAGAGGATGTGTTTATCCTGTTTAAATTACTTTAGACATTAGTCATGTAGTCACAGCAAGTTTCATGATTATAGGAACAAGGGTTATTTAACTAGGTTATATGAACGAAGCTACAAAAACAAAACGTCTTGATGTCAAGGGAAGTTTCGGTTGTCACATACTGTATCAGATGCACAAGATGGGGGGGGGGGGGGGTAACCCAGGAGATGTAAGTGCTAATCCGGTTTCGATTTGTACAAAATGCAAGTAAACAAAGCATAAATCCTCACAGGGACATATGTGATGGTGACTATGAACCCTGCTTCGCCTTTTTTCGACAGTCTGGATCAAACAATATATAATGGGATAGCCCATGCGTCTTTCCATCCATTCCAAAATGAAGTCGGTGATGCTCTTTCTTGCTTTGGCGATCTACACAGTGAAGTCGGGTGAGTAGACCTACCTTAAACTAATATATTCTAACATTTTTCAAATGTTTTGAACTAATAATCTTTCTATCTGACTATCTATTAAATTAATATATTCTAACATTTCTCAAATGTTTTGAACATTATAATCTTTCTATCTATCTATCTATCTATCTATCTATCTATCTATATATATATCTACCTATATATATATCTATCTATCTATCTGTCTATCTGTAGTCATTCTACAGTCATTCTACAGTCAGTCAGCAGATTATCCAGCTTTTCCCCCCAAAAATATCTCTCTGTCTATCTGTCTATCTGTCTATCTATCAATCAATCTATCTATCTATCTATCTATCTATCTATCTGTCTGTCTATCTGTAGTCATTCTACAGTCATTCTACAGTCAGTCAGTCAGTCAGTCAGTCGGCAGATTATTCAGCTTTTTCCCCAAGAAATATCTCTGTCTGTCTATCTATCTATCTATCTATCTATCTATCTATCTATATCATGCAAACGACTTTCCTTTTAAGATCATGGAGGTATTAAGCTCTTTACCATATGGAACATCTTATTATTTTTTTGTACAACGCATAACATGACAAAATTTCAACTTCCTTTATCCTAAAAACATCTCATTACTAAATTATCTATTTTTGTCTTAATCATTATATGTGATTTTATGTATGCTTTCATTGACAAACAAAATGTCATTCATGAAATATGTGTCTCGGGGAAAAAACAAGGATACATGATAAAAAATACATTGAATCGATTATGACAAAGTTAGGTTCAAATTTAAAGGTTCCAGCCACAATAAAGCCTATTAAAAGTTTTTTTTTAGTTACGACAACATACAGCAGTATTATTATTGATGCATTATTATAGCAATTATTCATGAGAAATATCAGAAACAAAAATGAAAATATAGCAAATAGTGAATCAAGATGTGGGAATATTTATAATTTCGAAGGTTTGGGGTTCTACAGCGGTTCTTTTCATGGCTTGGCTCTTGAAACTTTTCAAAAGTTTCTGATGAGCTACAGAAAAGTTTAGTGGTCAAAAGTATGCAGGGTAATAAAACCTTGTCTGTCTCACTAATAGCTTTTAAATTGTGTCAAACAGAGATGTAAACAGTGATGGACTCAATTGTTGATGAGTGAAAATAAATTGTAATCAGTGAAAAAAAAACTGTAGAATACAAGAAAAATGATTATAAACTTAACAGTCCATAGTGTAACTCAATCATACATAATTCCCATTATTAAATTACAAATTTAAATTAGATTTTTCTCACAAATTCACAAATTTCAAAGGTTTATTTTACATTATTTGAGCATGCTAATTTTATTACACAATTAATTAGTCAACCCCATGTAAACTTTTTCTTTTTTTCTAACTTGTCCTTCAAATACGATTTTACAACTGACCTTGAAAATAGTTTTCTAATGTCTGCAAAGTAGTCTTGAGAAAAGTAATGAAAGGTAGATTCACTGCTATAAAGACTATATTTATGACGAATAACGGAGTTGTCCTTGATGTGATAATCAATATATATAATTAAAGTGATGATATATAAGACTGTTTATATACCCTCGCACGCCAAGAGGATGTGTTTATCCTGTTTAAATTACTTTAGACATTAGTCATGTAGTCACAGCAAGTTTCATGATTATAGGAACAAGGGTTATTTAACTAGGTTATATGAACGAAGCTACAAAAACAAAACGTCTTGATGTCAAGGGAAGTTTCGGTTGTCACATACTGTATCAGATGCACAAGATGGGGGGGGGGGGGGGGTAACCCAGGAGATGTAAGTGCTAATCCGGTTTCGATTTGTACAAAATGCAAGTAAACAAAGCATAAATCCTCACAGGGACATATGTGATGGTGACTATGAACCCTGCTTCGCCTTTTTTCGACAGTCTGGATCAAACAATATATAATGGGATAGCCCATGCGTCTTTCCATCCATTCCAAAATGAAGTCGGTGATGCTCTTTCTTGCTTTGGCGATCTACACAGTGAAGTCGGGTGAGTAGACCTACCTTAAACTAATATATTCTAACATTTTTCAAATGTTTTGAACTAATAATCTTTCTATCTGACTATCTATTAAATTAATATATTCTAACATTTCTCAAATGTTTTGAACATTATAATCTTTCTATCTATCTATCTATCTATCTATCTATCTATATATATATCTACCTATATATATATCTATCTATCTATCTGTCTATCTGTAGTCATTCTACAGTCATTCTACAGTCAGTCAGCAGATTATCCAGCTTTTCCCCCCAAAAATATCTCTCTGTCTATCTGTCTATCTGTCTATCTATCAATCAATCTATCTATCTATCTATCTATCTATCTGTCTGTCTATCTGTAGTCATTCTACAGTCATTCTACAGTCAGTCAGTCAGTCAGTCAGTCGGCAGATTATTCAGCTTTTTCCCCAAGAAATATCTCTGTCTGTCTATCTATCTATCTATCTATCTATCTATCTATCTATATCATGCAAACGACTTTCCTTTTAAGATCATGGAGGTATTAAGCTCTTTACCATATGGAACATCTTATTATTTTTTTGTACAACGCATAACATGACAAAATTTCAACTTCCTTTATCCTAAAAACATCTCATTACTAAATTATCTATTTTTGTCTTAATCATTATATGTGATTTTATGTATGCTTTCATTGACAAACAAAATGTCATTCATGAAATATGTGTCTCGGGGAAAAAACAAGGATACATGATAAAAAATACATTGAATCGATTATGACAAAGTTAGGTTCAAATTTAAAGGTTCCAGCCACAATAAAGCCTATTAAAAGTTTTTTTTTAGTTACGACAACATACAGCAGTATTATTATTGATGCATTATTATAGCAATTATTCATGAGAAATATCAGAAACAAAAATGAAAATATAGCAAATAGTGAATCAAGATGTGGGAATATTTATAATTTCGAAGGTTTGGGGTTCTACAGCGGTTCTTTTCATGGCTTGGCTCTTGAAACTTTTCAAAAGTTTCTGATGAGCTACAGAAAAGTTTAGTGGTCAAAAGTATGCAGGGTAATAAAACCTTGTCTGTCTCACTAATAGCTTTTAAATTGTGTCAAACAGAGATGTAAACAGTGATGGACTCAATTGTTGATGAGTGAAAATAAATTGTAATCAGTGAAAAAAAACTGTAGAATACAAGAAAAATGATTATAAACTTAACAGTCCATAGTGTAACTCAATCATACATAATTCCCATTATTAAATTACAAATTTAAATTAGATTTTTCTCAATTCAAATGTTTATATCTAGGGTGTGAGTAATCTGTGTAATCAGATGACTCGCCAGATGCAGGTTTATAGCCATTTATTGCCCCCGCATACTTTTGACCACAAAACTTTTTGCTTGTTCATCTAAAACCATCGTAAAGTTTCAAGAGCCAAGCCGTGGAAAGAACCGCTGTATTTTTTGCTGAAATATCTGTCCATTTGTGTGCTGTTCCGTACTCTGCATGGAGATAAGTGAGACCAAAATCAAGTCCACGGACATATATTAATTTTAAATTTGACTAAAATTGTTAATTATAATCCTTTGATGCATATATTTTCAGAGGCTTTGAAATGCTACGTTTGCAGTAACTGTGCAACTGTCCAGCCAAGTCATTTGAGAAGTTGTGATGCTTCAGCCACTTGTTGCAGGGTAATACATAAACATAAATCATTATACAGTAGTGACCCTCAGCATCTAAGATCACATTAAACACAATACAAATGGATATGATCTAATATGCAATAAGAGTATTGGCGCAGCATTAATTGCCTGATGTTGAAACAATGTTTTCCCAATTTTGAATTATACAGTCTATTTGGGGTGCTCTTTAAAAACCCATTTTACATTCACGAGTTTAAATTAAAATATGAAGTATTTATTCAGGCACTTTGAGCTACCATTAAATATTTACCCACAGACCTAAAATTTTGCACAAATTAGTTTTTTGTCATTTAGAAACAGGAAATTTCAAAAGTTTGTATTTTTGGAATTACCCGAGCTTAGGAACCTCTAAACCACTCAGTTGCTCAACAAGGTTGAGCTCATTTGCAATGGGAGTGGTGGAATGGATATGTTTCAACTGATCTTCATATGATGGCAAATATATTTGGGGCAACAAAGGTTACCCGTTACTCTATATAGGGCAATCTATAAAACTATTATGTCCTGACTATTATGAGTAATCAGATATTCCAATAGCTCAGATAGCATTCCAAATCGGGCCAGTGTCGTTTGTAGTAAGTAGTAAGTAGTAAGTAAAACTTTATTTCACGTCGAATGACAATCAGTAGCGACCTATGATACAACATCGTTTTGAAATTGCCGACATCGCACCGACGTTGATACGATTTGGAATGCTATCCGGGACTTGCATGTCAGTTACATTATCAATGAGTTCATCTTTAACATTACCACCGATTACATAAGCAATTTATTAAATTTGAAATTTTACAATACCAACCGAACCTTCACCATTTTAATGTTTACTCCATGTACCACTTGCAGACAGAAAAAACCACATTCAAGGTTGATGGAATTACCACAGTTAACAGGGGTTGTTCCACCCATTGTGGCAGCACTCTTGCAACGAATCGTATGAGATCATTTTCATCTTGGGGCTGTTGGAATGACTTATGTAATAGTGCCATTTTGGATGGAAGCAATGCAGGTAAGTTTTTTCTTATTGTTCACACATCACTGTAAGCGCAAGATGTTTACAGTATTGCTAATTTAATGAGTAAAATAATTTGATAAATTCGTGTTTGGCTGTTAATGAGTCAAACATGAATAAATAACTGGATGTTGCCCAATTTATTGAGTCAAAAGGAATAAATAGGTTTTGTTTGACTGTTTCTTGAGTTGTATTGAATAAGTTCTCTTGTGGCTGTTTGAGAATAACTAAGTATCTGCTGACACAATACCGTGGTAATAATTAGACATTGCTCTACCACCAGCCAATCAGATCATGTTAGAGATCACCAGCCAATCAGATTATCTGTTTGACATCACAGATAAGTGTAGTGTCAATAACTTTCCCTGGTTTTGATGATAAAATGAAAGTTACCCGTTTCTGACACAGTTATGTCAGAGAGTTACTTGATAACTGACACAGTAGTATGCCAGCTGTCATCTGTTAGAGATCACCAGCAAATCAGACCATCTGTTAGAGATCACCGCCAATCAGACCATCTGTTAGAGATCACCGCCAATCAGATCATCTGTTAGAGATCACCAGCCAATCAGATCATCTGTTAGAGATCACCAGCCAATCAGACCATCTGTTAGAGATCACCGCCAATCAGATCATCTGTTAGAGATCACCAGCCAATCAGATCATCTGTTAGAGATCACCTGCCAATCAGATCATCTGTTAGAGATCACACGCCAATCAGATCATCTGTTAGAGATTACCCACCAATCAGATCATCTGTTTGACATCACAGATCTATGTGGTGTCAATAACTTTCCCTGGTTTTGATGATAAAATGAAAGTATGCCAGCTGTCATTGCCTAGAAATAATACAAGCCAGTATGCCTGACATTTATTTTATTCATTTCCCAGGTCTTTAGTGTTACCAATGCAATGATTGTGGACTTGGACCGCCACGCAATGAGGACCTTGTACAGTGTCCTGGTAATGCTATGTGTTGTACGGTAAGTTATCATGTTTTTGGTATTTTTTTATTTTAAAAACATAGATGGAAATGCCAGCAATAATTCAAGCTACAACTTTCTAGCTGGTCAAATCACCTCTCTGTAACAATTAACTTAGAGTTTCCAATGTTTCCTCTCTGTTCAATGATAATTGTTTGCTTCTTATCAATATGGCTCTTTAACATTGTCACAGAGAAGAAACAATGAAATTCCAATGAATAATAACAGGAAATCAAGACTATGTGTCATTATCAGTTAGAAAGTTGCAGTCTGACACATCCCTAATTTAGATAACCTGAAGAAGTAAATGATTTTTTATAGCTTTTTATAGGAAATCATTGCTCTTTAGATAACTTGTAGCTTTATAATGATGTATAAATTACCCTGTTACCCGCACTCAGTGCTTTTCTTCCAAGAGAGTATACAACCATTGTACATACTTTATTTTTAAATCTAATTAGATAAAAACATGACTGTTAAACTTACCTCATCCTATTTATAGTAGATTTAACCTTTGTAAATAGAGAAGTTACTCTTTCTTCATCACTGGGAAGCAAATGAACTCCTTTAAGGTTTCAACAGTGAGTGTTTTTTTTTCCCTTTTTTTTTGCATAGGAGCTTTACTGCACTAGTAGGGTTAATCGGACCCTGTTATCAACCACATTTCTCAGTCCCACCCCATTGTATGGCTAGTATCTATATTCAATCATTATAGGACATCACTTTTTTGTTGTTTTTAGGTGGCCAGTAGTAGTCGTGGGGGCAACAGTACTATAACAAGAGGATGCTCTGCTACATGTTTTGGATATAAATATACATTATTTGGCAACCTTAACATGAAGCAGTCATGTTCCAGTCACGGTTGTAATTCTTTTATTCCGACACCATAATGTGGACATACAACAATTTGAAAATTTCTATCAATGATGTTTTTATAACTTGTAAACGCATTTATCTGCATGCATTTTTTATCATTCCAAAAGACAAATTGGACACATTTTCAGATAATAAACTTTGAAGTCAACACAATTCTAGTGTTTATTATGTCTTCTGCACACCCCTTCAATAATTTTGGAAAAGTGCATACTCGGAGGCTCTGTGTAATGAACATTTATTTATGTCTCTTACCAAAGGCAATTAAGTGTGTCAATGCATCTAGCATTGGACCAGCAAACCATTTTGTTTGTATTATATCAATGTAACTAGTCTGAACCATGAAGCCTAGTCAAATGCAGGTAGCTGTGAGAGGCAGATGTAATGATGAGTAAACACAACTAAAAGGAAAATTATCACTACTAAATAGAAAAATTGCAATAGTTGGTGAGCACTGTTTAAGTTGAAACTCAGCATGAGCTATAAATTGTTATTTATATTTGGATAAAATCTGTCTCTGTGTTGCAATACATTGACTGGTGAAAAAATGCACATTTTGGAAGGAATTACTCTTCATATGTTTTCTACAATGACATAAAGGCAATGCTACAAAAAGAAATATTCGAAATACCAATCTATTTCGCAGATATTCCTGGAATTTGTTGCTGAGACTTGAAAACTCTTTTCACATCAAAATGGCTTCCCAGACAAATATACTCCCAAGACGGCGCTTGCAAATTTAAATTAATGTTTTCATAAGGTAAATATAAACCTTGCAGCAATGTTTTAGTATTATTTTTAATTACATTGCCCAGACATCATTACAACATCCAGATTATAGTTTAGCCGATGTTGTGACAATATTATCTGAGCATAATGTAGCATAGCTTGCGGCAACATCATTAATCTTATTAGAACAAAACATGGAAATAATGCAGAACATATTTTAAATCTCTAAAACAGTTTAACAAGTTCTATCACAGGTGGTGGCTTTTCATAACTTTCATTATTACTTTATGGATTTGTTCCTAAATGTTGACAGTATCATTCCAAAGAACTATTGTTTACCAGGATACACAAATTCAGGAATTGATAATAAAGCCCAAAGTCAATGCATTTAATTGTGTTTATTAAGGTTTTTATGCAATATTTGTGCTAAAAATAGTAATGCTGTGATGATGGCGTTTTCAGATAGTGATAGGCACTGTGTGTCGTCACCTCACAGCCCAGTGACCTAATTATGTACACGTTTTGCTCGTTTACTCATCACTCCAAAGCAGCATAAATTCTCTATAAAGTTTGCAAAAAATGGCATCTAATTGTGAATGGAGGAAAAACTAAAATAATGAAATTTGGCAATGACAGACAAAATCAATTTTACTATGACCCAAGAAATTGAGAATATTATGTGGAGTCCTTTAAATATCTTGGCCATGTGTTAAACTATACAAACAAACGTAACTTGCCATAAAAAAAAAAAACTGCTTATCACTCCTAATATTACCAATCCTTGAGTATAATTGTGAAATATGGTCCAGTAACAAACTTTTAAATGAACTAGAGAAGGTACAATGAGGATACCTAAAAAATATGCTAGGAGTTAGGAAACAGACCTCGTCACAACTGTGTATGGTGAGACTGGCAGATTCCCATTACATGTACGAGTTTAGAATGATCAACTATTGGATTAAACTAGAAAAACTGCCCAGCTAATAATATTCTTAAAAAATATTTAAATGAGCAAAAAGATATGCACTCTTTTGGTAATTATGCTTGGGTTGGGAAAATTATTCATATGCTTAATGCACATTGTCCACAAAGAGACCATTTAAGACTTGCAAACAATGAGCTAGAACCCATTGTTAAAACATTCAAATCTAAAATCTGTGAGAAATGTCAGGAAACTATACTAGCTGAAATCAATGACTCTACACTACAGCCAAAACTTAGAACTTAAAAACTCATCAAGACAGATTACAGGCTAGAACCCTACCTTTTACTAAACTTTACACGAAAAATCTATAATAAAATAGCCAGATTTAGAGTAAGCTAACATAATTTATGAATTGAAAGAGGTAGACTTGAAAACCCTATATTACCAGCAGTTGAGAGATTATGCCTAAAATGCAATATGCATGAAATTGAAGATGAAAAACATTGTTTCTTAGTATGCCCATTTAGTCGTGAGGACCTCTTTAAAATAGTTAACGATCACAAAGACAATTTTGAGCAACTAAACAATGAAGACAAATTTAAGACCATCATGAAATCAAAAAAGCCTGAGTTGTTAAAATCCCTTGGAAAATTTATTTTACATATCATCCATCGTCAATCATTAACCATCACCCTCCAGCCAGCAGTTTCTGCACTATGAGCATTTGTATATATTGTGATCTCTGTGCTTTTACGTATTTGTGGACTATGCCTTGTTGTATATACTCCTAATTCAAATGTTGTACTTACATTAAACATTGTGATAATGAACAGTATTAACTGCTGTAATATATGTATTTTGTGCTACTGTATGCATGTGATATAACAATTTTTTGTGTAAATAAAAATAATTTGTCTTAAAACAGCAAATTTGCATACTCTGGTCACATGGCTCAAAACAACCAATAACATTACCCCCAGTCACGTGACCCGCTCCATATTGAACTTTCATCAAGAACAAAATTACAACACAGGTTCGTATTCAAAATATATTCACAATAATATCATATATATATAAATATTTAACCAATGTATGTAAACCTTAATGCTCAAGAAATACCTCATTGTGATCAGACACTATTAAATATAGGACTCTTATTACTATGCTATTGTTCAGCAACTGGGAGCATGGATGTGTAGATAATCTATTGATAATGTATACCTTTAACTTCTATACCATGTATATATATATTGATTATAGGAATAGTGAGTAGAAGTAGACTAATACATGTTTTTATCTGTTAATTTGACAAATGTATCATGTATGATATTACTGTGTCAATAAAAGCATATATATTAAAAAGCTAGCTGGGAAAGGGGGAGCATCATTATTGATGATCTGGAAAATGTGCTCCATAATATACAGAGTACGTTGGTATATAGCGAAACCTTACTCTCATGGTTGTTTAGAAGTTGTACATATGTTGAATTAAAATCATTGTTAACCACTCTAAGCGCCCTTTTATGGACTCTTTCAAGCTTTCTGGCCTCATTTCCTTACTTGCTTTTTTACTTCTAGTAAAATGATAAATATAGGGACCATAATTGAAGTTAGCTCTAATGAAGGATTCATAAATTGCCAGCTTGCTGTCAGTGCTCAAGAAGTAGAAGAGACGTTGGAGAGCGTTGACCTGTCGAGCTGCTTTGCTGCAAATCATGAAATCTGGCACACTCAAATTTGGATTTCTGGAAAGAACTATGGCTTGGAACCTGTATTGCACTGTACTTTTTCCACGACATCTTTGACAACATGAGGGTCCTTGAGATGAAATGAAAGACCATTGTCATTGGCATTATTGTTTATTGGGCAAAAGTCACTCATTTCATGGCGAAGATTATTGAGGTTTAGGTTGAAGAGGAGGGATCCAGCTTAGGAACCCTGTGGAACTCCTCTGTTGAGCTTACTCCATGTACTCTTTGCAGTGCCAATCTTCACTAATTGTTTTCTGTTTGTGAGATATGATTTGATCAACTCGCATGAGCTGTCATTGAGTTCATATCTAATGTTTTGCAAGAAGTAATCCATCAGGCAGACTATCGAATGCCTTTGAAAGATCCATAAGTATGCAGCCAATAATTTCATCATCCAGTGCCTTGTGCCAGTCTTCGATGCATTTAAGCACATTGCAGCAGGAGTACTTCTTTCTGTAAGCAGACAGCAATGTGGAGAGTATGTCCTCGACATGTAACATCAGTTGATCACATATGATGCCCTAAAACAGCTTGGACATGCTGACCAGGGCACTTGTAGGTATGTAATTCTTCTTGTTTATGCGGTCTGACTTCTTAAAAGCTGGGGAGATTCAGCCAGCTTGAAGTCATTTGGAAATATAGAAGTTCTAATAGTCATATTGGTTATGGGAGTCAGTGTTCGACTTATTTGGCCAGCACCAGCCATAATGTCATTAACTGATGCAATGTTTGGATGGTTCTCATAGTGTTTGGCGATGTCACAAATGGTAAGTTTACTGAATCGGCAACAGTGCTAAGAAAGTGTTCATTGCTCTCTGCAACCTTTTCTATAGGCAGCTGGGTGGTCTAGTGTTAAGACGCTCGCCTACTCCTCTGAAGGACCCGGGTTCTATAGGGTTTAATCCCGGCCTCGGGCACCCTTCATGAGCAACATCACAGCTAGATGTTGTTCGGAGGAGACGTTAAATTGGCAGTCCCGTGTACTCGGTGTCTATGCTGAGGCAAGTAAACCCCCCCCCCCCCAATATGGGGTAAATGTGTAACATGGTGGACTCCTCCTCTCTCTCACCTCACCAAGCCACCCTTGATAGTGGCAAGAAGTTTCCACATCTATCTATCTATCTATCTATCCATATATCTATCTTCAACTAAAGTGATATCTCTCACAGCTAACTTTGTGTCGCTGATGAAGGGCTTGATGGTATCCCAGAATTCATTAGCCCGTTTTGCAGAGGATAAGACTGACCTTATTTTGCTGGAGCCTGTAGTGTTCCCATGCCGCATCATCAGATGTCTGTTAAACTTGCGTCTCAGCATAGCCTTGACGTTGATGGCTCGTCTGAACTCTCCATTAGTGACAGGCAGCACTTTTCGTCTGGCAATTTTGATTTGATTGGAACATGCTCATTTAGTATAGAATTAAGGAGAGTATTGTGTTCCCGTAGGGCATGTTGATAAGCAGTGACATTGAAATTCTTATATGATTGGTACAAAAACTTTCTCTTGCTGTTTCTGGATAAATGCAATCAAGTGACAGCAGGAATGATAATCACTGATATCAGTATTAAGATTACATTTTGTAAATTCTGAAAATTGGTGGCCTGTATCAGGCAGCTTTAATGACTGTTTGTTGGCGAACTTCTGCTATGAAATACTCAACAGCAGTAGGATCAGTAATAATGTAATTTCTTCTGTGTGGAATAGCTGACAACACATAGCAGAGGATTCCTCCACCTCTACCTTTGCGGTCTGACCTGTAAATAGTAAAGTCTGGAACTTGCAATTGAAACATTGGAAATGAGTCATCTATTTTAGTCTCTGATATAGCTAAAAATTCAACCAGTCCCTGACACAGAATATCCTGAATTTCAAAATATTTTGATCTAAAACCATTTATATTGATATGAGCAAACGTTAATTGGTGTGCATGCTGTTTACGATATGTGAGAGATATTTAAAGTTCTGGGAATAAAACTTCTGAGTTAGAGTCACCATTTTGAGATTTTGATCTTCTTATGCAATTATATCTTCAACCGGGAACCAAGTTGAGGAGGTAACAGGGATATCGATTGGGGCATCAGGAGGATCAGGCAGAGCTTTCAGAGATATGGTTTGTCTGTCATCTAACATCAGGCTGAGCACTGGGGTGCAGTCAATATGGCCATCCTGCCTGATGACCTATCGTCTATACTCAGAACAGAATTTCTGTTTGTGACCAGTCAAGTTGCACTGATGACATAGTGCAGGTCTACAGAACCCACAATCCCTGGTGTTGTGGTTAGATTCCGCGCAGTAGGCGCATCGTTGGTGCTGCCCTGTTTGCCTTTGTCTGTAACTAACATAACAACTTCCTGCCATAATTGCCCTTCAAATTCATTTTTCAATAATCTCATGAATGCACTTCCAAGTCACTGTTGTGGCATGAGGAAGGCTAACCTTGCACATATATATACAATTAGTTTCATAAAATACGGTCAACTCTAGCTGTCTGTAGCAACCTGTACCTGGCCGTGGTCTAAACATGCTAAAGCCAGCTGCTTCTGTCCACTTCTATAGATAATAATAGCTTACATCTATCACCAAATAAATATAAACCTTGGTAAATGTAAGAAATTATTCTAATATATCATAAATATGTATTTGTGGATCCGGTTTTGAGTAGCCAGCTATGAGAGCTTTGCCTAGTTTCAATTTGATGGGTCGTTTTTAATGAAACTAACTGTAACAGGAAAATATATCCACCAATGTACTTATTCCCACACAACCAACTGCAAACCTGGCATTAATTAAGAAAGACTAAGTTGTAAGTATTTTGAGTTCCATAACAATTTACAGTACCTTCATATCACTGGTGGGCTGCACTGAAGTTTATGAGTAAAAATGATTAAAGAAGGGCTGCAGTAAACCAAGCTATATGTGTATTTCAGTCAGATGACATGCAGTACTATATTCATATTTCAGTCTTTTTACAAGCTATAGACTGACTAGCATTTTTTGCCAGTTGCTTCATACATAGCATAAATGGTGATTGGAGAAGGTACGGATTTTAAGCATATATGTGTGATAAGTAATTCTAAAACTGTTCTATCTAATTTAATTTTCATTATATATATAGAACTGTCATTTATAAAATTACTTACATTGACTCAATTTTATAATAACACATATATAAGTATTTTCATTGTATATGTAATATATGGAGACACTTCCAAAACATGATGTGTCACTGCTTAGGTGCCCCCAAAAATTCAAAGAGAATCCAACAAAATTGGACGTACGTGGAAGCACACCCAGGGATCTTTGTGCCAAGTCAACTTGGTCTTATATAATACACTATATTGTATGTATTTCGTCCACCACAGACTGAGTACAAAAATCCCTGTTGAAGCACATAATCAAATTAAAATGAAGCCCAAAAACACTCACTTACACAGAGATGGTGACTTTTTTACACTGTAGGTGGGGTAAATGCATGGGTAGTATGAAGGTTGAAGGAACAAGACACAGTTCACTTTGATGAATTCACATGCTTTGTATAGCATAGCATTTTCCAACCATCCTGGTAAAGGACCTATATTGTTTCATGATGTTATTGCGCACTATATATAATTAGAAAGTTAATAACTGTAGCGCCATTCAATTTGTATAATTTATTATCTTAATGGAATGTACACACATATAATGCAGCAAAAATTACTAAACACAGGACCTCTTGGCAGAGAGGATTTCTAAAATGTCCACAGCCATCTGATTTCAAAAAACATTTCTCACAAAGAAATAATTTAAAAAAAAAACTTATAAAAAGAACAACAAAAAAGAAAAGTAAAAAACCAAGTAATGTGTACTACCCACATGTCCCAAATATGGTAAAATAAATAAATAGGTGACATATTTGGTTACATCAACAAAACATTCTGCAATGACTGATGAAAAGTTTTGGACGGATTGTATTCATATCTGAAATATTTGAAATTTCTGACGTAGTCATTATCACAATAATCTTCATAGGTTGTAACTGCACACAAACTGAGATAATGTGACTAGTATGCTGGTGATTTGAAACCTCCAAGAGGGGCACTCGATGTGACAATGCTATTGAATCTAGGTCTTTCTTTGAGTTCATCAGCTTTGGTCTTCTTCTGTTTGGCGGCAATATTTGGGTTTCTGAAAGAATTACAAATTCATAAGCTTTGAAATTAAAAGTTACAGGTTTATATAGTAGCCATAATTTTATGGACTTGCATGGGCTACCTTCGCAGAAATTTGCTGAGGTATCAGAAATTACTTACGCCAGTATAAGATCCATGGTTCGTTGCGTATCTTTACTCTTCTTGTGGTTGGAGCCATAATGCATGCATTCAACATTATAACACTGAAAACAAATCACCATTCAGGTATAATCAAACAATGGATGATGGAAAAAAGTCATGGTGTCCTTTTCGAGAAAATCTGTGTAACTGACCTTTTTCAGAGAACGGAGAGCTCTCTCTGTGTCACCTTTTGACAAGTGAATGGAACCAATTAATTTCCATGTTTCAGCTACTTCACCTGACACTTCACCATAAACTTCATTTTTGTCTTCCAATGTTTTTCGCAATAAGCTTATGGCCTCCTTGAAAACAAAGTTCAAATTACATGCAATATTGTGACAATTTTTTATATCAAAAGTTGTTATTCTTTCCTTAAACTACAAATATTCTTACTTCTGGCCTGTCAGTCCTTATCATAAGACGAGCAAGTTCATCCTGGATTCCGATTGTCTCTTCATGCAAAGGTCCATGAACAGACTGGAATGTTGCCAAGCATTCATTGAAGTAACTTTCTGCAGATGCTATGTAAGAGAAAAATAAGCAATTTATATCTTGCTAATAGAAGCTTGTTATTGATTGATAGATTTTCATGAAACAATGAGGAGCAGGGAAAGCATTGCTTAATATGGGATGCAAAGTACAAAGCATCACTTACTCTCAGCATCATCATCGCCAACATTAGCATAAGCAACAGCCAGTGCCTTTGCAGTCTCAGCTACTTCAATGCTACCATCATCATAACTGAAACAAGACAAGAACAAGTCAAAAATAATATCACACAGGTGAAAATTCTTATGTACACAGAAAGTAGAGAGTGAATAACAATACATACTCAAATACTAATAAACAAATACACCGATTCATACTGAAATATAAACATACTGTTTTGATGCAATGGAATGAGCTTGAAGAAAATGCTCTATGGCCTTTTCATGGTCAGCATGCTTTCCTCGACTTTGTTCAACCTACAGCTATGTCAAGGTCAACAAAAGTAAATAAAAGAAGCCTTTTTCTTAATTAAAACCATATGATTTGTCACTTAGTTAGAAATATAAAAAAACCAAGGATACAGTTCCAAGTCCCTGATAAATAGGAATGAGTTCTTCTGCATCCTTGCCATACTTGTCTTCTACAACTTCCAAAGCTTTTTCAAAGTATTCAGTTGAGAGGGCTTGTTTTTGTAGTCGGGCATGTAACCTGAGAAGACAGGTTAAAATGATAATGTGAGGTAAATATTTGCCTTTTAAGTTAATAGAAAGATGCTGATAAAATATAGGACTGAAATAGGTATAATACTGGGGGAAAAAGCAAGATAAACCTTACTTTGCCAGTGCTGTATAAATCTTGATATCCCACTCATCGATCTCATCATCAGACACAGTTGATATCTTAGCTCTTTCATTTGCCAACTTCTCTGCTTTGCTCAGTGCTGTTTCAGCATCCACATACCTGAACACCATTGAAACAAAAAATTTACACTAAAATCTAACTTAAGGGCACACATCCATTCTTTCTATATGGTGATTAAAAGAGAAGCAAATAAGTCATAAATTTTACTTTTTGAGGTGGCAGGCAGCTTTTCCCATTATGTAGTAGAGATTCACCATCATTAGCAAAACATGAGTCTTTTCTGTGCTTGAAGAAGAAAACTGCATGTTGTTTACTACCATTTTCTTGGCAATATCAGTATGGTACTCAGCTTGAACATAATAATCTGAAATCAAGATATTGAGCATAAGCAATGCTAAGAAAATAACATGAAGCTTTGTATCACTGTACTTTTACAGTTATGCAATAGCACTGAAATTTTTCTTACTTTTCAAGTCAATGTAACCTTCAGCTAGGTTTACATGTGCACGGGCATGCTTCCAGTGACTATCTCCATGGACTATCCTCGCCAAAGCACAACATCTTGTCAGCTCATGTATGGCTTTTTCTTTCTGTGAATGGTAACAATTAGCAGCAATTAGCTTTTGTTTGTAACTTATCATATTGCTTATGTGGTTGTGCAAATGTTTTCATTCAATGATTGAACATACCTGCTTCTCCCTCATGTATCTTTTTGCCTTTTTCTCTGATTTCTTAAGGAGCTTGTCTGGTGGTGTTATGTTTATGGGGCATTTCCCATTCTTTGATTTCCTTTTCTTTCTTGAGCTTGATCTGCCGGATGACGGTGGTGTCTCTTCTTCAGCTGAGTGGTCTTCCCTTTCAGAGATAATGTATATAATTCAAAATCTCATCAACTGACACACTTCATTAACACTTCATTAATTGATCATAGCAAACTTTAACCTATATCTTAATAAATGTTTTGGCATAATCGGTTAAGAAAAGTTACCGCCAACTTAAAATATAAGGTGTACTGTTTAATATCACCCAATCATAATTAGCCATGCTGAACATGCCATATTACAATTAAACCAACAAGAAAATGTATACAATTTTAATTTTACAAAAGTATGCAAAAGCTGAGTGATCACAGTTGATCTATCTGATATCAGCATACCCATCATCATCATCATCCTCATGTGATGGTGATGCAGAGTTACCTGCATCACTGGTTTGTGATCGTGCAGTACTTGCAGCACTGTTTGACTGACTCTTCTCACTTGGTACTTCCACAATGGGTTTCAAACTACTGCGTCCATTGTCATCATCATCGAAAAAGCTGTCATCCATGGTTGGTTATTCTGATCCAACAGGGCAGCCTGTTGTAATCAAATAAATTGATGCGAGATTTACTGGACTGCTTTTATTTAATTAATATGACGTTCTTTTTATTACATGTAAATGTATTGTATTGGTATTTATTTTTATTTTTCAATTGTACTTCTTTTTTTGGTTTCACAATAACACTTGGGAAATATATATATAATTTTTATTGACAGTATTATGTCAAATATGACATATTTGTCACAAAAATCAATACATTAAAATTCAACAGAAAATTTATGACTAATGGTTCCATTTCGGAATGCCCAGAATTGATGATATTGCAATAGAAATTTGGAATTATATCGATATTGAAAAATGTATATCAATGTACCTGTCATGACATGACCGCTCGCAGTCTGCTAGCTGCCAAGTGCTTGCAGTGTTTTCTGATCATATATTCTACATCTGACTAGGAAACACCTAAATTCCTGACAATAAGATTATGTACTTTGCTGTTCTTACCTATATTTTTGTCAAGACGAAAGTGACGGGGTGATAGCAGTGCATCATTCATGGAAACGATGTTTGTTTACACCCTTGGCAGCCATGTTGTTAGTGAGGCCACAATTATATTGCCTCGTAGAAAATTTCCTCGCTTTTGAGTTTTTGCTATTCTGAAAATGCATATATAAAGAAAGCTTATACATGTACCATAACAATAATAACTATGATAATTTAGGATTTCAAAATGGTTTGTTATGATAATGACATATATTCTATTTCGAAAGCTGTGCCAGTAAATATGAGAATCTGTTTCTAAAGGCAATCCGGGAATAAATATGGTGAGTTGCCATGTGAATTTGCCGGTAATTTGGCGTTTAAAAGTTGCTTTTCAATAGTATATATGGGAATTAGTTCTGTTGAATTGCAATTATTTTGTACGCTCGATTACCGAGAGTGTAATGTGTAGCGTGTTTTCCGTGAAGACATCATCAATGCTATCCAAATGAATGTGGATTCACTGCACTGGAGTCTGGATGGAGCTCATTCACGAACAGGGGCGTCAATACCAGAAAGGAGGGGGGGGGGGGGGTATATTTCGCTGGCCACGAACAGCCAAGGGGTTACATACACCTTTTTTGGAAGGGGGTATGTTGAATGCTATCATCTGCTCTAAATTTCCCAAATGAAAATGACCTTTTTTCCAAACTTTATAAAGTGTTGGGACATTAATGCTTTGTTGCACATATCAGTAACCGACAAAAATAGTTTGTGCATCAATGATCCACCATTCTGTTATGTATGAAGTTTGAGGGGCGCGGTCACTCATGACCATTATGGACTTGTCAACAAGTGTTGACTGGCCACTGAAAGGCACGGTGCAACTGAAAAAGTAGGCCTGCACCCCCCCACCCCCCAAACCCTTCATTTAAGGCTTCAAGAGAAATTGACGCCTCTGCTCACTGACAACTGTTGTTTAATGCATTGTATTCCACAGTGGTGTGTGCGTTTCATGGAAGCAATCATAATGAAATTTTCAATTCGCCATTTCAGTACTCACTAATCTCAAAACAAGAGCAAGCCCACGAAGACAGTATATGGAGCTGTGCGTGGGCCAAGAATGAGCGTGATGGAACTGAGAACATTGTCACAGGATCAGTAGATGACACTGTCAAAATATGGAAATGGTATGTTTGCTTTGTTTCACAATTATTGGGGCCCATGGGGTCAGGATAAATTACACTGGAATAAATTACAAAATTTTCATATCACAAAATTTTTTATGTTATTCAGGGCAGAAGACAAAGTTGAACTACGACACACTTTAGAAGGTCATGCGCTTGGAGTGGTCTCAGTTGATATGAACATCCAAGGAACCAGTATCCTTATAGTATAAGCTCAAGCCTGTCACTTATGAATTACCTAAATGTAGCAGTCTGAATGCTGACCCTCAGGCCGCGTCTGATGGATCTGAATGCACCGAGAGATATGCGACAAAAGCAGGTCAATCACTGCGCCCCGTTGATTTAAACTTGGAGCCGAACAAGTGTATCACTTTAGTTTGTACTGTGAGTAGGTGAATTGTATTCTTATGATTATTATAAACTTATCTACACTGTCATATTCCTTGCTCCTACAGTGGAATTCATCAAGACTCTCCTGTGTAGAGGTGTGATCGAGGGTCTTGTGTCAAGACTAAATGTAGAGCAAATAATTCTTGTGGCAAAATCATTTCCTTAATTCTTGTTAAGTGGTTGCGTCAAGCAGTTTGGATGCTCATATCAGACTTTGGGATATAGAAACTGGGAAACAAGTGAAAAGTATTGATGCTGGACCAGGTATATAGCGTTTTTTGTCTTTGAATATTAGCAGTTAGGAAAAGTTTTTTAATGCTAAAAAATTTCAGTGAATTGATGTGCCATTTTTTTAATTTCAGTGGATGCTTGGACCATTTCTTTTTCACCAGACTCAAGATTTCTTGCTTCTGGAAGCCATTCTGGAAAAATCAACTTGTTTGGTGTTGAGTCTGGCAAAAAAGAGTCACAGCTTGACACCAGAGGAAAATTTACCCTAAGTATTGCATATGTAAGTTTGTATAAATGTGAAAATTCAGAAATTGCAAGAGTGTTTGAAAATATAATAGAATATGTAAATTCATATCAAATATCTTCAGATTGTAAACTGTGAAATTGTAAATGCTATTACCTTGCAGTTAGATGTGATTTAAAAACAATAACCAAATTTCCTTTTATTTCAGAGCCCAGATGGTCGTTACATTGCATGTGGAGCTATTGATGGTATTATTAATATTTTTGATATGACAACAGGAAAGCTTCTTCATACACTAGATGGTAAGTGCATGTAGATTTATTGTCTTAAGTTTTGTAGAATTTATATGAAGTATGCAGAAAACAGTTCATGATATATCCTGCTGCAATAGCAAAGCCATCAATGAAAATATTTGATTTCATTCTTGCAGGTCATGCTATGCCTTTGAGAGGTCTGTGCTTTTCTCCTGACTCCCAACTTCTTGTCACAGCATCAGATGATAGCCATATAAAAATATATGATGTGTAAGTAAAGTTATGATACAAACTACAGAGGTACATGTGATTCGTATGAAAACTTTAATTGTTACTGAATTTTGTGTGCAATTGAAACTTTCTATTTTCTTCAGACAACATGCTAACTTGGCGGGTACATTGTCAGGCCATGGATCATGGGTCCTCAATGTTGCGTTCTGTCCTGATAATACACACTTTATCTCATGGTAAGTAAACCACAACAAATCCTTAGTGTATGCAAATGATATATTAAGTCTTTTAAACAGACCCCAGAATCGTCTTTGTCAGTCGTATTGGCTCCGTTGAAATCGTTGTCACTTTGAAATCGGTGTCAATTTCGTCTTTGAATCAGTTATGCATTGAATTGACCATTTGTGGGAATTCCACCAGGGGGCAAATTGTCGCAGAGTAGGGCGACATCTGCCGGTATTTCTTGATAAATGGTTTATGTTGAATGTGTTATGAATGCATATATCTTTAAAAGGCTGATTAGCCTATATTACTTTAGTACAGTTACTGTTAACCTTATTGCCATGACTATTTGTGTTACTTTCACTGTTTCAGTTGAAATTTTCGTTGATATTGCAATCATCAGTTGAAGTATTTCCTTTAAAATGGCTTCAGACAGTTGTAGTGGAAAAATTGCAACTAGTTGAATCAGTCAGTTGAATTAGAGGAAAGTCAATTGAATTACCCAAACAACTGAGTCCGGGGTCTTAAGTCTTTATGGCTCTGTATAGTTCTAATAATGGATAATACTGATTGTCTTTGTTGCATGTTATGAAACTGGCATATGTTTGTAATAGACAATTAGACATTGTTGACTTGTCAAACACAGTTTCTTCTCAAGAAGTGTTTAAAAGACTGCACTTTGAATGTAAAGCAATGAAAATATTTATTAATTTTCAGCTCATCTGATAAAACCGTGAAAGTTTGGGATGCTGGAACACGACAATGTGTGCACACATTTTATGATCACACAGATCAGGTAACTTCATAAGACTTTTATTCAGCATAGTATTTATTTATATTGTTTTATGATGATGTAGTGTAGTATAGTAATTTACTGTATGCAGGTTCGTGGGATCTATGCGGATGGCAATAGATTTGTTTACATGGGTAATTTAATATTTGCATAGTTATCCCATTTATAAGGTCATATTTTTTTCTAAAGTTGATATTCTTTCTAAATTGCAGGTGTGGAGTGCAAAGTATAACACTGGAGGAACAAAAATTGTCTCAGTGTCTGATGATCGAGCTATCCATGTCTACGATACTCCAATATGATGAATCTTAGAAGGGTTATTCTATGGAGTCATACCAGGCATTACAGTGGACATTCAAATTAAATTAAGATCACAAACAAAGGAACTTCCATTTATGATACAAATCTCTATTTTTGAAATAAGTACAGACAACTCGTAGGTGTGAGAAACTTGAACAACTGGTATATGATACCATCTTGTAAATATGACATGTACATAATATAAAATATAAAAAAAGGTGTACAAAACATTCATGAACTTATTTGCTTGTGATATTCAATATATAAAGTCTGATTGACAGGGCCAAAATATTGTTAAAGGTTGGTCACAGGCATGTATTTAAATAATTGGCCTTTGTTTGTTTCATGAAGTTGATGCTAGGAAACTGAGGTGGCACGCTTGTATCTGTTAAGTTTATGGAATTTATCCAGTTCATGAATTTCTGGCAGGAGTTTAATGTATTCCCTTTCTTTTTGGTGAAAGTCTGGCAGTAGATGTTGATATTTTTCTATGAGAGGCGCATTGTTGTTTTCACTTTTCTTAGACTTCTGAAATTTAAAATTTGAGATTTTAATCCGAGTCTTCGTTTGGCATTGTGAAATCGGTTGAAATTATTCAATACATACCATGCAAAGTTGTGTGTTAGTGAAGGCATGCATTAATGTTAGCTTTTATAATGCGTGCGACGCACCTTGTATGGTTTTGGCATATTTTTGTAAATTCGTTCAGCTTCATATCTGTCATCTGCCGTTACAACTTTATCATCTAGACCTACAAGGTATCGTAGTTGAGATATTACGAAATCCCTGAAAGGAAGAAACAAACGGGTCATCTTTACATGCAAGACTGACCATAGTGGGTGCTGCCACCTGCTGGTGTTGTATGTAAAATAATAATAAGGCAATCGGTGTCATTTAAATTCTGAATAGGCCTACCTGTAATCTTTGTTCTGAATTGCTGTTGAATTGTTGAAGTAACTGGGTGCAGCTGGATTGTTCATCATTGATAAGTACTGGACTTGTGGACAACTTGATTGAAGCATTGTGATAAAAATACCTGTCAAGAATGCAGAATTCAGTGATATGCACCAAAGTGTGTGCAAACTTAATCAACAATTGTTTGGATTCTTAGGAATGCCAACTGAAAATGCTGAGCATGTAAAGCATGTGAATTTCATTGAATCAGTCTCGTTGAATGATGCAGTAGTCTTGTTCAATGAATTCAGTGATTCTTAAAATCCCCAAATCGAAATTTGGCAATTTCTCTATGGAAATGGGCAAAAGCAGTAGATCTTGCCAACAAACTTTATTGTATATATAAGGCAGACTTTGTGATCCCCGTCTGAGGAGTATGGTAAATTGCTTCCTGCAGGAGGCAAGTTTACATGGGAAACCCAATTTATGTGTTTTTTCTCTGGTTAAGAGAAGTGTGTTAATAGATCTCGAGAAGTCCGTTCTGGGATGCAGAGTCAAATTGCATTATACTTTTGCCATGCTAGGACTTCATTTATGTAAAAAAAAATTCACAAAATTTTTAACTTCATTGTATTTACCTATGTTTGAGATCTTGTTATTATTGAGCCATAGAGTGGTCAGCTTCGGTAACATGGGTAGTTTCATGTGAGAGCTCAGCCCATTGTGGTCTAATATTAGGGTTTCCAGTTGCGGAAATGATGCTAAGAATCTCAGATCTCTGTCAAAAAGAATGTAATAGCATATAATAATTAGATGGAGTATCATCTTTGAAAAGAAGATGACTCTACATCTATATAATAATGGTCAATTCATATACACTGGAGTTTTCAATTATTAACTGCCACTATAAATATGAATTTTCCTGCAGTTTAAAGTACAAGGTGCAGTGTTTAAATAGACCAATTTATTAATTTAATTTTTGAAGATTAGACCTTGATATATCAACACAAGTAGAGTATCAACATTTCTGAAATTCTTATAGCTTTGACTAAGTTGCACTATTTTAGTGACCTATTTAACTTTAAGTGCATATGATCTATCCAGACTACAATCAGATATTATTTATCTTGTAAATATATAGGCCTATCACTGGAGTTTTTCTCTGCAAGAATACCTGAATCTGTTGTTAGTCAAGTCAATCTCTCTGATCTGGTGTGCGCAGTCACTTGAACGATATTGTTGTGGCAAAACATCCAGGTCTTGGTAAGCCAGGTTCAAACGTTCACTTTGCTTATCCATAGCATTTCCCATTATGGCAGGATTGTTTTTATAATATCCAGAAATATCCCCTTGACCGACCTGGCTGTCCTTGGCGCGCAAGTTCACATTGTCACTTGTGTACAGCCAGGTCATGTTTTGCATGCTATTTATAAGGTGTGCAATGGTCAATGTATCACAATTTTATAACTGTGACAACTGATCCAACTGTGAAATGCAATGCAATACATGCTATCATGATAAGACAAACTATGTTTTTAGTGATATCAATGTGAAGTCATGATAAGCTACCAACATGACACACAAAGTAACACAAAGCATGTATCACATACTAAAGAGAAATTAGCAGATTAGCTGAGCATGGAATTGTATTTGACCTTCATTAGGTCAATATGTGACAACAAAGTGTCTGAGCCTTATAATCGACAACATTTGTTTGTTTATTACATAGATGTCGGGCATTATTATAGTAAAAAGGAATTGTTCTATATACATTAAATTATTGCTTTTCTTTTTGTTCTTTTTTAAGTGGACATTTTATAATTTTAATTGTGGTAAAAGTCTTTCTAAAGATTACAGTTTCCAATTCAAAATGAATAGCTAAGTCATGTGTAAGAGGTGGTAAACTTCCAATCGCCAGTTATTGACAAACCATGAGGCTAAAATTTATTTTTTTACCATGCAAAAACACGAGGCTGACAATTTACCAAATTTAGATTTATTTGACAGCAACGTATAAACAACGTTCAAACAGACTAAATAGAATTGTCTGAGGGTACTCCTATGATTGTCAAATGTCTAGCTTTAATTTTGTCTGGGGATTGCCCAATAAATGACAATTGCAGAAAATTTCTGTGGTGGCCACTCGCCGCATTGTCATATAGCATTAAATTATTTATATTTTTCTTTGAGTTTGGCACTATTAAATGTAAAAGAAACATCTCGAAACTCAGTAACATAACATCTAATATAAAGGGTTTAAAAAGGTATATGAGTTGGTCGAAGGTGGGAACAATACACAAGCTATTTTCGAGCATCTGGCAAGTCTCCTAGGATATCTGGACCCCTATCAATGACTTTCCCAAAAAGTCTGAAATATTCATGACCAACTTCCCATGGATTATGAAGGTCAGAAAATTGCTCAGCATAATACTGGACAATTGTATTTTTTCTTCTTCTTTTTTTCCGTTCTTATAAATGGGGACTGCCCATTAGTCCGACGGGTCACTGGTCCAACGGGTCATTAGTCCGACCAGGTGCACTATACATGTTAGGTATTACTATTATCATTTAACGTCTTATTTTTTTATTATATTTTAATCCTATGGCAAATACATCTTCGGATGTCTGCCCCTCTGAACTTTGTGATAGTTTGCATGTATATAATACATTTGAAATTGAAATTTGAAATGGTATTATACACTTGTTCAAATCACAACAGCAGAGTAGTCATGTAATATTAATTAAACTTAAAGGGAATTTTACTCTATGAAAAAAAAACATCTATTTTATTTGTCTTATATGTATGTGTGTTATTACTGATTGAAATATAATTTAAAATGATAAATATAAGAAATAAATGATTTCCTTTGATTAATTTTATTCTGAACAACTGAAAATAATAAATTCACATTTTCTCCCAATAGTACTGAAGCCATTTTAGGACATGAGAAAAAAAAAGTTAAATTGTATAAACGATGTAGTAAATTGTATATACGAAATACTAAATTGTATATACCAAGTACTAAATCGTATATACGAAATACTAAATCGTATAAACGAAGTACTAAATCGTATATACGAAATACTAAATCGTATATGCGAAATACTAAATCGTATATACGAAATACTAAATCGTATATACGAAATACTAAATCGTGAACACGAAATACTAAATCGTATATACGAAATACTAAATCGTATATACGGAATACTAAAGCGTATATACGGAATACTAAATCGTATATACGAATTACTAAACTGGCCATATCTTAGTTAATATTTGGTCTACAGTGATGTGCAACCTATGTAGAGACTCGTCGTGGACAGGGCTATCTCATAAACAAAGTTAGAAAATTCTAAATACAGTTTGATCTGTGAAAACGGCATGTCCGTATACCCAGCTCTTTCTGTCAGGCCCCAGTCTTCCCTTCCCTTCTTAGTAGTATTTCCTGTAGTTGGGTTTACTATGTGATGCTGACTTTAATTGTACCATGCTACATTTTAAGAATATCTTGATCCATGCTAATTGCATATTGTCAAATTCCATAAGTATTACATATAACCTGCAATTATAGACCAAACATGGATGATATCAGGAAGGAGGACTTTAAAATAACTTTTCCAATCAATCTAGGAGGGATCCAAGATAGATAGATAGGTAGAAAGATAGACAGGTGATAAATTAGATGGATAGATATGGGAAATGCAGCCCTCTAAGGCAAGTATTTGCCGCTATCGATGGTTGATTGATGAGATGAGAGGTAGGAGGAGTCCACCCATGTTACACTCTTACCCCATGGGTGGGGTCTTTTACTTGCCTTAGCATATGGACACTGACTGGTTATAATTTACCAGGGCCCAATAGATTCCAACATTGCTCAAATAAAAGGGGAGGGAAGGAAAGGGAAAGCGAAGGAAAGGGAAAGGGAAAGGAAAGGGAAGACTGGGGCCTGATAGAAAGAGCTGGGTTTAAGGACAAGGGTAATTAGGATGTCATATTGTGAAACAAAGTTATTCCCTTTGAGTGCTGTTATGCTGTACCTAGAATTTTCCAGTATAGAGTATTAAATAGCACTGTCCAAAGCGAGTCTTTAGATAGGTCACACATAATTGTAGACCAAATATTAACAAAGATATGGCCGGTTTAGTAATTTGTATAACAATATAGTAATTCGTTTAAACGATTAAGTATTCCGTTTATACAATTTAGTATTTCGTTTATACAATTTAGTATATCGTATATTCAATTTAGTATTTTGTATATACAATTTAGTATTTCACATATTTAGTATTTCGTATATACAATTTAGTATTTCGTATATTCAATTTAGTATATTGTATATTCAATTTAGTATTTCGTATATTCAATTTAGTATATTGTATATTCAATTTAGTATTTTGTATATACAATTTAGTATTTCACATATTTAGTATTTCGTATATACAATTTAGTATTTCATATATTCAATTTAGTATATTGTATATACAATTTAGTATTTCGTATATTCAATTTAGTATATGGTATATTCAATTTAGTATTTCGTATATTCAATTTAGTATATTGTATATTCAATTTAGTATTTCGTATATTCAATTTAGTATATTGTATATTCAATTTAGTATTTTGTATATACAATTTAGTATTTCACATATTTAGTATTTCGTATATACAATTTAGTATTTCGTATATTCAATTTAGTATATTGTATATACAATTTAGTATTTCGTATATTCAATTTAGTATATGGTATATTCAATTTAGTATTTCGTATATTCAATTTAGTATATTGTATATTCAATTTAGTATTTCGTATATACAATTTAGTATATCGTATATTCAATTTAGTATATTGTATATACAATTTAGTATTTCGTTTATTCAATTTAGTATATGGTATATTCAATTTAGTATTTCGTATATTCAATTTAGTATATTGTATATTCAATTTAGTATTTCGTATATTCAATTTAGTATATTGTATATTCAATTTAGTATTTTGTATATACAATTTAGTATTTCACATATTTAGTATTTCGTATATACAATTTAGTATTTCGTATATTCAATTTAGTATATTGTATATACAATTTAGTATTTCGTATATTCAATTTAGTATATGGTATATTCAATTTAGTATTTCGTATATTCAATTTAGTATATTGTATATTCAATTTAGTATTTCGTATATACAATTTAGTATATCGTATATTCAATTTAGTACTTCGTATATACAATTTACTAAATCGTTTATACAATTTAATTATTTTTTTCTCATGTCCTAAAATGGCTTCCGTACTTATCAGCTGTTATAATAAAAATAATAATATATTATGATACATACAAACAAGTAATTATTTTCTTATTTCTGTTTTGGAGTAACAAGATCACTGTTATTTTCTTGTTTTCTTTGTGACAGTTAAGTTATAGTCTATTATGCTAATTATTTTTCAATTAAAGAAATAATAAAATCATATCATATATCATCATTGTTTGCTATATCGTCCTATATATAATAAAAAGTCTGGAAACAAACGCATTTTGTTAAGTGTAGACTTTAAAACTAACCGGTCATGTTTTTAATATCCAAAAAAATTATTGGCAGGACAGCTTAAAAACAACTCAATATTGTTCACACAAAAATGTTGCCACAAGGTGATAACATGGACTTAAAACAATTGTAGCAATATTTGAGGTAATATTTCCTACAGATATTATCAATATCAACAAAACATTTTTTTAACATCATGTCAATGTTTGATTAATCATTATCTGTCGAACCAACGAATCGTCGGACGAGTGAACCGTCAGACTAGCGAATCGTCGGACTTATGAACCGTCGGCCCTTTATTGCAATTCATTTCTACTCATTCTGCCAACTGCCATGACCGTTATGTCAATTGCTATTAGCATTTTGAATGATATAAAGAATGGATGTAGAGAATACAGCAAATGCTCAATACACGTGTCAATTGCCTAATTGCCTAAATTGGGGTTCTTTGACCTGTCATTTCATAGTTTGTTCAAAGATGACACAGTAATATGATTGTCATTCACAATTACAAAAAGATGTAATTGCTTTCATTAATTAAAAACAATGTATTGTATTGTAATTACCAGGCAATGATTATATTTGTATATTGGTATTTTTTTTATACATGTGAACATTCTTATCTTTTTGTGTATATTTTTGTAAAATTTAAATCTAATATTGATATTGTAATTAGTATTTGTGATTTGATCTGTGATTTTATTTGCTATCTTTTATGTACTTATATGGACCAAATATTAAGCTAGATATTCTATATTATATAATAAGCATATAAATCTATCTGTCTCTCTAAACTATCTGTCTATTTACATATTCGATTTTCGTCAAATAAAGACTGAATTATTCAGGGAAATGTGTAGAATTTATATAATAGTTAAGGTGGGAAAAATTAATGGAGTATACTAGGCACAAACAAGAATATTCTTGTTAATAAAGTTAGTAATACCTCATAGAGTATAGATATGTAGATAGACAGATAGTTATAAGATCTTCACCTAATAATATGTTACTATCAATAATTCATGAAAATAAAACAATGTTTGTTTGCTCGTTGCCAATAAAATTCCGACTTGATAAAGATGTCTATGGAGCTATAACAACTATTTATAGATATTTATACTCTAGTTTATATAAATTATCAATATTTCGTTGTTGTTTCTGAAAATAATCCAACTGAAATTAATATTGATATTGCATGTTCCATCCATGATCAAAACAATCTCCCTCTTTAATATGCATATTAAACAGGAATCAGTTGAAATTCAGAACTTCAATTAATGCTTGTGATCAATGATGAAAAAGCATGACTTACCCCATTCTTTGTATTATTCAAAATGTTAATAGCAATTGACATAACAGTCAATTCAGAATTTCAATTCATGCTTGTGATCAATGATTTCAATTCATGCTTGTGATCATTGATGAAAAAGCATGATTTACCCCATTCTTTGTATTATTCAAAATGCTAATAGCAATTGACATAACGGTCAAGGCAGATTGCTATTACATATATAGGTTAATTGACTTTACAAAACCAAAGGAAAAGTCCTTCCCATTGGCCAGTTGGCAGAATGAGTAGAAATGAATTGCAATAAAGCTCATCCAAACAATGTATATATAATGGTAAAAAATATTGACCACACCATTCAAGTCATGAACATACACAGAGCACCTGGTCGCCGCCAGAGAACTGCATTCCGAAAATACGTATGGAATCAGTATGAGCTATACTGCCATTCAGATTTTATTTGAGGAAAATCGGACTAATATTAGAGGAGTAGCAGCCTTTTAAAGTATATACCTGCCTACGCTGACGCTGGTAGCAAAAAGCCGGCGGGTTACCCGTGTAAGCCGGCGGGTTACCCGTGAAAGCCACCGGGTTACCCGTAGAACCCCTCAACAAGCCGCCGAGGTGAAATTAGGGACGAATAATTCACCGGGTTTTACGGACCACCCGCCGGCTTCCACGGGCCACCCGCCGGCTTTTACGGGTCACCCGCCGGCTTCCACGGGTCACCCGCCGGCTTCCACGGGTTTTTTTGTTTTTTTTTACACCCATGAGATTTCTACAGTTGTGCCATGCAAGCATGGCACAACCGGCTACCGGGGCCGGGTCTCGCGGCTTGGCCAAGTGTCCCACGGGTGCTTGCCGGGTATCCACGGGTATCCACGGGTGGCCGTATTGGGGCCGCCGGCTTCGAGCCGGGTAGCGATTTCCGCAACTATTACGTAATACTACGGGTTCACTACGGCACAACCGGCCCGTGTGACAGGGGCTTTAGCAGCTGCACACATTACATTCGTGTCAGCACCATATGGCTACAAACAAGGTGAACAATTTGAAAATAATTGTATCTGGAATAAAGAAAATATATCAACAACTTAGGTCAGTAATATCACCTTCTCTATAACTGGAGTTCTCAGCAACAAAGTGAAATTCACAAATTTCAGTAAATTGATGCAGATATCTTTGGCTGCATTGAATATATATATTGCAGACCATCATGCCCACAAATGACAACACCTACAACATTTTCAGGCAGGACAGGAAAGAAGGCAAATGGTGGCCTTATGTCTAATGAAAAATCTTTTAATGCAGTTAATGTAAAATGCTATTCATTGTTTATTAAATTAAAACATGTCACCATGCTTGTTTATGAGCTACAGATCGACAAACAGGATGCTTCTTCGGGGAAGTGGAGGGCTAGGGGCCTGGAAAATGACACATTACTGAAACTGAGAAGAAAGCATGAACAGTTGCAATATATTTATGATTTTATTTTTCTATAACCATTAAGGTCACTGACTGCAGTGTGTGGATTGCGCAGAGCCCTGTGTTGGCTCAGGTTTGAGGTCCTCACAGTGTTATCACCCCTGACATGAGGAGGCTTGGGACTGTCAAGGGCCCCCATACATATACAAAACCATAGGATCACCAGCTTATATGTCAGGGAATATGCCTCAATAGCCTGGAATAGTAAATATGAGACTTTTGCATAGGCTATTATATATGTTTATAAAGCCATCTGTTTCATAGATACTCTGTTATTTGCTGGAAAATTCCTAAATATAAAGCAATCTTGTACTTTTGTGATATTTACAAAAAGTCAATTTCATACTTATTGTAGTATTTTAGCATAAATATAATTGTTATTAGTTCACCTATCAATCAGTGGCTAGTATCATGGATGAAGAACACAAAGTTGCAAACTGGGCAATTCTTCATGATTATTACAATGGTAATAACTTAAAATTGCACAATTCTTGTTGACAGCTACCTGCAGCTTTGTTGGATATTGCAGACTCTGAAGCATTAATTTATTCACATTTTTCTTTGGGCTTAGTGAATTTCTTAAATATGTAAATGCCACATTTCACAGTCATGTAGGTGATTCCCACACATAAGATTAGCCAGATGAACAATACATCCAACATGAAGGCCTTGTAAAAAGGCATATGAGCTGAACTTGGTCGAAGGTGGGAGCCACCAAACTTCAAAACATGGTTGGTCCAATACACCAGCTGTTCTCGAGCATCTGGCAAGTCTCCAAGGATATCTGAACACTTTTGGATATGTTCTTTGTATAATGGATTGTCAATGACTTCCCGCAAAGTCACCCGGATAAGGTCACTGTCTGAAATGTTCATGACCAACTTTCCAAAATTCTTCCACTCCATCAATGCTCCATTGTTTACCTGTTCTGGTTGTCCTGGAAGACTCAGGACAGGGACTCCATGATAAGCGGACTCCATCAAGCCATTCAGTCCTCCATGGTTTATGAAGAGTTTAGTGTTCCTGTGTGCAAGAAGGTCTGTTTGAGGCAGCCACTTGCTAAGCATGATATTCGGAGGTATTTCAACATTGTTAAAGTAATCAGGATCACATTGGATAATTGCCTTTTCTTTTACAAATTCTAATGCCTTTATTACTGGTTTCACTCTTGGAACAACCCAGTCTCTTGATGGCTTTATGGTTCCAAATGTTGCCACAATTAGTCCTTCTACTGAAGAATCAGCAAAGTTTGCTAGATCATCTGGCAAAGGCTTTACGGCATCCCTACCCGTCAAGCTGCCTATGTACACCAGATTGGGGGCTGAAAGCTTTGGTGCTCCAAAACAGCTTGTATCTAATGTTGTCATGAATAAGGTGCTGTTTGAGAGAAGTGCATCATATGTTGTTGGTTTTCTGTTTGGGGCTAATTGATGGAATGCTGATGAAGGCAATAAATAAAGAGGAATAACATACTCCCAAATAAAGGTAGCCAGAGGGGCTATCAATCGATCAGCAAATGAAAGTTCCCCTACAGTGGGCAGTATCAATGAAGGTTCATTTGTTGGTATAACAGTGACTCCTGCAGCCAAGGCGGCGTTCAATGGTCCAAAAGTAATGTATGGCAATCCATATTTGTATGGTAAAGCATACATGCATGGGGCCAAATTAATATTGTTGATATACAATAAATCAAAGTTTCCCTTGTGTATTCCATCAATGATTGCCTCAGTTTCTAAGATTTCTTGACACATTTTCAAGATAGTGCTCCTGGAAGTCATAATGTGTTGGATCGTAGGCCAAATCATTTGGTCATGTGTCAGGTATTCGGCCATCAAACGAGGTAGATCTCCTTCATCTGACAAAACATATCTGAGAGTCTTAACTCCTTGCACTTCTATAGCTTTCTTATGTGTTTCTCGAACAATTATAGTTACATTGTGGCCATCATCCTGAAACAAATTATTCATGTGCTCCAAAACCAAATAGCATACTTGGGCATTGCAAACTGAATATGTTGAAAGTTTTGGTCATTAAAATAAGTTGCAAAATTATAATGCAAGTCAAAATTTACTCAGTTCCATTCCTTACCTGCAAGGCCTTTCCCGCTTTGCACATCACATGCACGTAGCTAAAATGTGGAAGTGGTAGCATGAGGATATTGGCACACAGAACAACAGGTGTCAGCACCAGTACAAATAAGGTGGATAATTTGAAAATCATTGTATCTACAATTACAATGAATAAACAGTTAAAAAAAAAAAAAACCAAAAAGAAAAAAACAATGTGATGACTTGATGTTATGTTAATGTATTAGGGGAGAGTGAAGCACCATGTACTACTGATTACCTTGGACCATGAAGTGACATCTTAGTTAACATTCTGAGTATTTTATGTAAAATGTTGAATTTTATATATTATTTGTAAGAGGGGGAAATAATGTCTGAAAAGTACTAACATGCCCACATTTTTATGTAAAATTTATTTATGCTACGGCTTATTATGTCATTAATTCAAACTTAATACTTTGAAAGTCCAAGCACAGACCACGGAGTAAAGTGTGTTTTGGGAAAGTGATAATTGAGGAAAATTTCATTTTTTATGAGATAATAGGTTTATAACATGTATGCTTGTAACTAGTTTCTTGGCCAGGCTCAAGGTACCTCATGTAAGCGGGCTTAAGGTGCCCTACATGCAAATTCCATATACAAACATATGTGGCGTGATGCAGGTAAATCTCAACTTATCTGCAATGAGGTCAATCTGTGGCATATATTGCCTTGTTCACACTGATTTTACAAGTAATATTAATGAAGATATTAGAAGAATAACAATCTTGCCTTATTTATTACATTGTATGCTGTGGTGGTGAAAAGTGTAAATTGTGAATTAAAAAACTTTCCTGAAAAGACACTTGAAAAATTATTACCATTGGTGATCACTAAGGGGACCCAAACATTTTCATTTACAAGGTTAATGCAAACCATCTGGCCGTTGGAGCCAATGGATCAAGGTGCCACATGTCTCAAGGTGCCCAACTCTCTCCTACAGATATATTTATAATTTCAATGACACCCACAAAATTGATTTTTTACTCCGAGTAGAATGCAATATTGGTCTAAATGCATGTGCCCCAACTAGAAAGAATGAGGATTGGTAGACAAGGTATTCATACAAATCTGAGACAGGTCATACTTCAACTAAATTGGGCTTCTTCATGATATTCTGCGAGGCAGCCAACTAATATTATTTTGGATGTTTTAAAAGTGGTTCTGATGCACAGTCTGTTGGTATATACATTGAATACTTCTTAGCGCTTTTTTTTTTTATCAATCAGAATAATGACACACCCTGATATTTAAACTAGGTGTTCAATGAAACAATAATGTAGGAGTGATTGTATGGAATTTCATTGAAGGAAAACATTTTGTAGTCTGCTTTCTTTGAGCGGAAGTTTTAGTCGTACATATTAGACATTTAATTACTATCCCACCTGAACATATTCATTTTCTGTCATTTCTCTCATGATTTAAATGGCTGCATTGTTGTTGGTTATTTTAGTGTAATTAATTATTTTATTAGTTTTGATTATTATTTTAAGTTTTTTTGTTCATTGACCAGTGATTTGTCTTATATACGTCATCATTATATTCATAATATAATACCCCCCATTTCATTTTTTATTAGTTAAAAAGTACTCTTTTTGATATTAGCTTCATGTGTATCATAATCACAAATACGTTGCGTTACTATTAGTGTGAATGTTGAACAATTATTTGTTACATTAATAAAATACTTAAGAATATCAAACTTTAAATGTTGATGTTGAAAAATATGAAAAAAAAGGAATATTATCTGTTAATGTGGCTTATAAAAGCAACACAAAGTTATATATATTTCAGTATGATAACTTAAACCACTGAAATCACAGTAATTTTTCAATCAGATTTGTATCGGGCATACCGTGCACTCCAAGACACTGCAGTTGTCTGAAAATGTCCAACAGCTGCCTTGACTGGTGGAGAAGATTCATCACATTTGATGGATCTGCGACAAGAGCTTGTCAGGTCCGTTGAATTGAGTCATTATTTGTGTATTTGTTTAACATGATAATAAAACACAGGTCATCAATAGAAGCAACAGCTGCAAATACACTGTTCCTGGTTATTTACTTTATGTATTTTATTGTTTAGAGCAAAGACAACTAAATAACATAGTGCATAGCAAATGGTGAGATCAATGCTCATCTGCAGCCCAATTGATAAATCGCCGGCTGACACCTGTGGTCACGTAGTTCAGGAAACCAGGTTATGCACATGCCAATAAATTGGAATGCATGTATTGTGTAGAGAAAGTCTCAAAAATCAATTTGTTGTTTAGCGTAATTTCTTGGAAGCGCCTTAGGAAATTAGTTTTTTAACAGTGTCATGCAGAAAGTTAACCAAACTGTCACAGTTAAGTTTTTGAAGCTGTGTCCTTAGTGATAAATGTGATCTTACTTAGTCTAATGGGATACATTCTATGGTTTGAAGGCAGCCGAAAGTGTTGTTTTTCCATGTTCCTGGAAAGTTAATAGGATTTAGTCGGTGGTCAGAGTAAAAACAAGCAAAGTTCTCATTAAAAAAGAGACCTGTACCAGACTTGTGTGATAGCATATTATAATAGTCAATTATAGATAATGTAGAAAAAAAAGTTTTGTAGGATAAAGAGAAATTATACTCTTCTCTTAAGATGATATAGATGATATATCTTACAAATGATATATATACATAACAAAAAGAAAAACAAATTCCCCAGGGTTAGATTCGTATCCTAGTTCCCCCAGCCATTCATGGCACACCAGTAGAAATAGCCAATGTTTGTGGAATTTGGAAATGTTCTGAGTGTATGTAGGTCATGTCATGCACCATCAACTGGAAGAACCATGTTGTTTTACAGTAAAATTCCATTGTTACCAGTGCAATTAGGTCTTAAACATGAATTTATGCATTTTGAAATTGGTGACTTAAGTATTTCTTGCCAATATTAGCTGAGACTATGGTCATACAGCACACTCCCAAAAACAAAGCTAGTATTCCTTATCAGGTCAATCCTAATATGGCCGTGCACAAAAGGTGATGACAGAACTTCACCAGGCATGTCCTCAAAACTTTAAAACTGATTTTAGAAGTACTCTTAAGCAGTAAGATATCTTAGTATGAGGTATTCTATAGATTGAGATCTGGTACAAAAAATATTTGAAAATGTCTTGGATTATTTTTACATTTGTATTTTTTGCAAATTATATTGTACATTTTGTTAACTTTTACATGCAACGTTCCAAAAAAAGAAAACCTAAATATATTTATTGGGTTTGATTGGCTGATTTCTAATTAAAAAGCGGTATGTTCCAGTATGATAATTTTCTGAATGCCAATGTCTGTTCCAAATCCAAAAATAATAGGACATTAAAATTAGACAGTAAACACGCCCACATAAGCCAAATGTTTGCGTAAATTGCAGGTTGGGCCCATTGAGCCGTGACTTCTAAGTTATGAAAATATTTTGTCATAAAGTGTGTTCGAGTTATTTGATAAATCCATGCCTTTATGTCCACAGTCATAATGGTTCTAGAAATAATAAAAAAAATAATGAGAATCATTTAAAAACTTTTCCAGTTGAAGTATAGTTGAACAAAAACATTATAACAAACTATTACTATTACGGGATTTATAACTGTGAGGGACGTCACTTATGAAAAGGCAGTTAATCTCAAGTAGGAGAGAGTTAACTACATTTTTGATGTTTAAGCAGAGCGATTTTAAGGAACAAAATGTTTTAACTCTATGGATATTATATAACCGTCATATAAATACTTATATGCCTATTTACTCACTTGTTTGATTCCTCTTATTATTAGTAATGGTATCATGATCATATATTTAACAACCGCATGTGGCCCAGTCATTTAAAAAGGAAGGAATTGAGAATCGTCTTTTTATTATAGCACTGTGGCTTACCAATAATAATAAGATCTGGTGTCACGCTGACAGCCTTAATGATATTTATTACACATCATCATTCAGCAATGGATGATCGATTTAGTTTCATGATTCTCCGGATATCAGTCTGTTTGTCGACACTTCGATTTACAATTTGACACCAAACATTTTACAATTCTTGTTGACAGCTACTTGCAGCTTTGTTCGATATTGCAGATTGTAAAGCATCAACTTAGTCGAGTTTTACTTTTGGCTTAGTGCATTTCTTAAATATGTAAATGCCAAACTTCGCAATCATGTAGGTGATTCCCACATATAAAATGAGCATAACTAACAGAACATCCATCATGAAGGCCTTGTAAAAAGGCATATGAGCTGAACTTGGTCGAAGGTGGGAGCCACCAAACTTCAAAACATGGTTGGTCCAAAACACCAGCTGTTCTCGAGCATCTGGTAAGTCTCCAAGGATATCTGAACACTTTTGGATATGTTCTTTGTATAATGGATTGTCAATGACTTCCCGCGAAGTCACCCGGATAAGATCACTGTCTGAAATGTTCATGACCAACTTTCCAAAATTCTTCCACTCCATCAATGCTCCATTGTTTGCCTGTTCTGGTTGTCCTGGAAGAGTCAGGACAGGGACTCCATGATAAGCGGACTCCATCAAGCCATTCAGTCCTCCATGGTTTATGAAGAGTTTAGTGTTCCTGTGTGCAAGAAGGTCTGTTTGAGGCAGCCACTTGCTAAGCATGATATTCGGAGGTATTTCAACATTGTTAAAGTAATCAGGATCACATTGGATAATTGCCTTTTCTTTTACAAATTCTAATGCCTTTATTACTGGTGTCACTCTTGGTACAACCCAGTCTCGTGATGGCTTCATGGTTCCAAATGTTGCCACAATTAGTCCTTCCACTGAAGAATCAGCAAACTTTGCTAGATTATCTGGCAAAGGCTTTATGGCATCCCTACCCGTCAAGCTGCCTATGTACACCAGATTAGGGGCTGAAAGCTTTGGTGCTCCAAAACAGCTTGTATCTAATGTTGTCATGAATAAGGTGCTGTTTGAGAGAAGTGCATCATATGTTGTTGGTTCTCGGTTAGACATTGTCGCCTCTTAGTCTGAATAAACATATCGTTTAGTAAGCAAATTGAAATTTCATGGCATGAAAAGATTAGTGCCAGTGCGCCCTTGGCGGTCGATTTGGAACTATATAATATTGGTGGCGACCCCTAGTGTCGTCCTTGGCTTGCTGCCACGTGGTCCAGAGACCTAAATCAACCTCTCTATAAAGGCCACCTGTCTATTAAATCACCTCACTATTAAGACCACCTCTATTATATCACCCAGCTATTAAGACCACGTCACTATCAAAACCACCTTACTATTAAGATTACGTACCGCACTATTTAACCACTCCACTATCAAGACCAATATATTTATATCACCTTACTATAAGATCAACTATTAAAACCACCTCTCTGTTAAGACCTTTATTGAGACAACCAAAATATTAGTAAGAATGTAGACCTACTGCTAGTACAATGTATTCTAACCACTTCTCTATCAATGCCTTGCTATTAAGGACAAGGGGGGGGGGGTCTTAATTGTGATTGATTGGTGATAGGCCTACAGAGAAGCTTTAAACTTTGGTTTATATTCATAGAAAATTGGTTGAGTGTTGGAAAACAAACTGGCATTATATATATTTAGCCCTAATAAGTATGACAAAGGATTACTTGAAAGACCGGCGTTTTACAGATATGTTGTTTCAATGTCATTGTAATCATGAAATTGAAACATTACTTGATGATTAACACACATGCAGCCTGTTCAGAGGCCTTCTCATGTGTCCAAACAATGTAAATTACACAATCATACCCAGATATTCTTAGGAGACATGGAATTCATAAGCATGTAATACATCATAGTCATAAATTTGACTTCATAAACATCAAAAGATGACTGTTGCTGTAATCTGGCTTGTGTTATAAAACACTGACCAGGCAGGCGTTGCATCAAGAATCTTGTGCCGATGCCAGACCCAATATGTGGCATTATGTCATCAAAGTGTATTTATGTCTTACAAAGGTGATGCTGTAATACCCAAATCAAAACTAATCTAACATTACATATTTATATTTTTCAAAGTAAGAAATGTTGGGAAATAATAATAATTATTATTATTACTACTACTATTAATATCTTTATTTATTATTTTTTATATGCTTTAGATATATGAAATATATAAAATACTAGATAGAAAAAGTACAAGTAAAAGTGATAATAATAAAATGAAATTAAAAATATAACAAAATAGGATATACATAATAAAATGATACTGCCATTCACATATAATTAAGTTTGGCACAGGTTTTCCAAGATTACATAAATTTCTTGTTTACTCGTAAAATAATCATTTAAATTGTCTCTTTCTAAGCACAACTCTTTAATCTGTACTGCCTTTCTGACATCTTAAACCCATTGGATCTGTCTAACAACATGTCGGTCATTTTTACCTAGTCGGGAATTTACAAACAGAACCTTTGTATATATTGCACACAATTGCAATTATGATATCCAGACAAAAAGTGACTCATAAATCTCTGTTCAAACACTACATTGTAAGAAGGTAAATCTTAAATATGTTACCAGAAAGGGTCGGAAATAACATATGTAACAGGTCTGTCAGTTCATTTACCAGTCTTATAACCCCCTCCCCCCCCCCCCCCAATAATTAGTAAGGTTTCTACAAGGCACTTGTTTTGAGCTACCGCAATGTCCATGTCCTAAACGAATACAGGTCGAAATGTCTGAAAACCGAAACGTCCGAGTCCGAAATCTCCGAAAATTGTCCGAATATATGTCCGAAACGTCAGAAATATGTCCGAAACGACCGAATTTTTTAATTTTTTTTTATTTTGCTAATGTTTTCTTGGCTGAAGGCACAAGTGTGTCAGATGAATAAAATATACACAAAAATAAAAATGAGGTATTTTAATGTACAGCTTTTTTTTAAATTTTTATTAGATGAACAACATTTAGTACTGAAAAACTTGGCATTGTCTCTTGTGCAGTCCAAAGTGGAATGTGGATGTGAATCCATCATGGTCTCTTTATACTTAGAAATATTAAAAAAAATAAATTGCAATAAAATTCCAGAGACTGACCAATCATATTGCACATTTATTTAAACACAAAACCGTTATATTAATTGCAATCAGGAGTTTTTTAATTATATATTCCCTTATTCCCTAATCCACCACAATTGGATATTCCCACCCCTGTTAAGTTCAATTGATGGGGATTGTATTTCATTAATTAGCAGTTGATTAAAGTCTATATTTTCTTTAAACTCTTTAAATACAAAATTATTTTATTAATTGTAATCGGAAGTTTTTTTTTTTATTATTATATTATTCCCTTATTCTCTCAAAGTCAATATTTATATTTATATATATACCATATACCAATTCCTTAGATTCTTAGCATTCAGAATCTGTCTCAATTGTCCAGAAATGTTAACTAGAAGTGGAGTTATTAATTTTTTCATTTCATCGACGGCTGACGAACGACGGGGAGCCCAGGTGCATTGCCGGCCTCCGAAACGTCCTATTGGTGCGGTCAGCTTTAACTTTAATTAAAAGCACTAAAAAGAGGTCTTGCTCATCAAATATAATTTTAAACTACAGAGAGAACTTGTATGTAAAAGAAATTAAATGAATTTATGACAATTTATTGCTTAAAAGTACATAAAAAACCAAAAATTATTTGTTGAATAAAATAAAACATCAAATGAATAGCCATTACACAACCTGTACAACTGTTTTAGTAAAGGGCCACAATTTAATAATTTCATATATAGCACATTATGAATACATGTTTGTTATTCTCAGTAATAAGTAAATACACAAGCACATGAACAGTGGGACCATCTTGGTGACAGACTTTAACAGCAAATTATATGATTTTTATTATTTCAACCCAATTCTATCTTAGAATTTACAAGATTATGATATTCAATGGACAACAGGGAGGAGCATAGGTTTCAGTTATGCTTCAATACCCTCAAGCCCTGACCCACCCTATACACCCTCCATCACCACTGAGCGCCAATTGGCTTACAAGCCTGTCACCAATTAATGCCAAATTTTGGTCAAGTGAACGTGTCATGTGACGGACGCCGTTATAAACGCGCAGATTTACAAAATGGAATCAAAACAGCTCCTTGTGACAATCCTGCATTCTATTATCTGTACCTGCGTATCTTTGACTACTTCTAAGCACAAGAAACTACAAGAAACTACTTGGTATCCTACTGATATTCCAGAAGAAGGTGAGTTTATCATAGTTAATGTTTTTGAGGTAGTAAACATAATTTGCCAAAAGGTCTATAAATCTCAAAATGGCCGACTGGCTCTATATGCATTAAAACAAACAGTATAGGAGCGAGCGTTTACCGTGATGTCACGCTGTGCTCTATAAATAGATTGGGGTTGACTGGCAGTCAACGGTTGTGGCCGTTGCTATGTAAGCACTGCAGTAGCAGCAGTAAAATGCATTAATGTTGCTTTAAACACATTTTAAAGTTGCAAAAAGAATTATTGGCATAAATTTGTTCATGCCTGCATATTTAAGATTATACCAAGACATGAAATCTTAAAACAATATTTTGTGAGGGGAAAAAATTGATAATTTGAAAAGTCTTTTATATTGAAGTAACATACAAGTCTTCAGTCTAAATTATACTTAAAGTTCAGTGTATGTTTTACTTGCAATTGAAACCTTTTATCCCAGAATGTCAAATTATATATACAATGACATCAATATAATTATGAAGACTTGATATATCTCTTAACACCTGATTACCTTTGTTATTTACATCAGCATCAGTCCTGGTTAATATGTAGTATAGATATTGGTGCTTTGTTCACAGTATTACTAGTTTCGGGTGCATTACAATTCTTAGACTATACAATGATAATAATGTAGTACTTTACTTACTTAATTATTTAACTGTTCTTATTATTTTTCCATGTTGGCACTTAGAACTTTCCCTGGTCATTAGCATCTAGAAGACTTAAAGAGTATTAATATAATATAATTCAAGAATAATCTTCAGAGTGCACTTACACTTGTTTTGCCATTAATTAGTTCTAGTTGTGACTTAATTTGTCAAAATAATGTGCAGGTAGAATTTTCAGTATCTGACAATGGCAAATTAAATGAGAACATGTAACAATTTAAGGGTTCTTTTTATACCTATCATACTATGTTCTATGACAGACAGGTGTTATAAGCGGCACAGTCCGGGGCTAAGGCAGCGTATGCAGGGGGGAGGGAGGAGGGTTTATATACTTTAAAAGGCTGCTGCTCCCCTAATATTAGTCCGATTTTCGTCAAATAAAGACTGAATTGTTCAGGAAAAAGTGTAGAATTTATATAATAGATAAGGTGATGTAATGGAGTATACTAGGCACAAACAAGAATATTCTTGTTAATAAAGTTAGTAATAACTCATAGAGTATAAGTAAAAAGAAGAATCTGATTCTGGTTCAACATTTATTCAAAGTGGCTTATTTTAATTGTGAATTGCATAGCACATGTACATAATCCAGGCAATTGCAACTGATTAATGACAATTAACCTTTGTGAAGGACTTGGTTACATTTGGCGAATTGAATTGATCTATATTATAACATATATTTACTTTTTGTATATATTATTTATGTTATAATATATAAGGGTAAATGCCTATCTATAGCTAGCTGTAAAGTCGGAACTTCATTTCCAACAAGACAACAAACACACATCAACAAACACATGGGGGGAAAAAAACAATACCAAGGGCGAGTTTTTTATTGGGCGAGATATTTTGGGCGAGTTGACTGGCCCCCCTGTTTATTTGTTTGTTTGTGCATTCTATTTTACCTCAGCAAAAATGTATTTAATATATATAGATATTATTGTCACTATAGTCACTATAGTTATATGCCACAAAGAAACATTGATATACATATTTGCAATAGACTCCAGTTTACTACATGAATTGTGTCACATGTTATTGCAAGAGTTTCAGAAACCCCCATACTAATTATAAGACTATAATCAAATTGATGATATATATGTGAATTTAGAGCAATTTAACTCCTGTGTTTCACAACAGCCAAGTTCAATGCTGCAAGTGCATCTGTTCAGCATTAAATGAAAAAATGATCATTAAATGTTTTGACTTGGCTCATTAAATCATCAATAGTTATATTCACTTATGGCTAGGCCACCTTTGCCTGTCATACACATACATTTAAAAGTATGACTCTGGCATTGCACTTGTATTGTTATTTAATTGTTTGGGGGGGGGGGGGTTGCTTAACAACCCTATCTATTGTTCCTTAGGTGACAATAGCAGCAATTTACCCCAGTCATAGGGGCAATGATAAGAATTAAATATGAGTAACACATAATGCAATGTGCACTGGCATATATTGGATTAATTAAGAAAACACAAAACAACAACAAAAAACCCCTACATGGTTTTAGCATATTTATAATTTTTTCGTAGTAAGCATAGATTACATTTTATGTAGAGCATGGTGGCAGAGACTAGTAAACCGGATATGCTGGGATTCCCCTGTTACTCACCTCTAAATTGCAATTCATACAAACTGGATACTTCACTCATTACTTGAGTTGCATATAGAGATTTTCACTAGCAATCTAATTTATAACTTGATAAAGTTTCATAATTTATTTGCAATCACTATGAAACAAATAGTCTAAGATAATGCAACCTAAAACTACATTTTTATAATTTTAAAACTTACATATGTGTGATATTTAAAGGTTAGGCCCATGACTACAATTAAATATGTTGATTTAACTACAATTAAATATTATGATGTCATATCTCCGGGATATTTAATTTTGAAGTAGAATTTGCTATACTCTCCAACAATCTAGGTGCCCATGAATATTTGAATTGATGTGAAAGTGGTTAATAAAGTTTGAATCCGTAAACTGATTTCAACAATTTTAAAACGTATTTTTAGTTGGGCAAGAGCCACTGTTCCTGTGTGATAGACCAAAATATTGCTATAATTTGCAAGCAGGCTGAAACATGTGAATAATTTTATGGGACTCAATCAAATTGTCTCTTATGTAAAATGCAAAATGAAATTAAAAAGTCTCAGCAAATGAAATAACTGCAGCTATGCATGACGAATCATGACAACAGTTTATAGTGCACTATCAACGATTCAACACTGTTCAACATGATGATTTGCAGATATATTTCATCTTATGGATGGATATTACCATTTGAACATCCTTATTATTACACTTGGTTTGGTGACTGTTGTTCACAACCTACAATATATTCTTTTCTTACCATGCAGACTTTAAGATGGAGAGGAGAAAACGTGCACTAGTGTATAACAAAATTTGGAAAAGAGGAAAGAGGTAGGAACCCATAGAAGAAGCAAGTCATGCTGACAGCTCAACTGACACTGATTCAGAAGATGAAATGTCATTGAACTGGGTTTCCAAAAGTACTTCTGTAATACAGAATGACACACAAATTCAAACTGGGACCAGGCATGAAGAAACTCAACAAAACATTAATCATGCATCCGCTATGGAATTCCCATTAGAAACCAATACTTCTGGCCTGCAGAACGATGGTGTGGACTCAGATGATGAGGATTTTAACTCAAGTATTGAAGACTTGAACCTCGCTGACAATGACTCTGACAGTGATATTTCAGATGCACCATCTTTAGCAGACGATTGGTCTGAAAAATTCGATGTCAAAGCTAATGCAGTTGATGGTCTTCTTGGTATACTTAAAAACCATGGCCATGATGACTTGCCACTTACATCTAGAACTCTTCGTGGCACCCTGCGATCTGTACAGATACAAGATATAGCAGGAATGTCCTATTATTACTTTGGCCTGGTGAAGATGACACTCGGAATTCTAAATCAGCTTCCCCTTGCCTTTGTTCAAACTCCCCAGATTCTTGAATTGGTCCTCAACATTGATGGATTACCTCGGTTTAAGAGTACAAATAGCTCATGCTGGCCTGTCCTCGCTTATTTTTTAAACATTAAACCTTCAAAGGTTTTCCCTTTATGTGTTACTATTGCATCAGGGAAACCACCTACACTGGACTTCTTGAGAGATACAATAAATGAACTCAATTGTATGTTGGCTGGAGGTATTGAATACATGGGACGCAACATCAAAGTGTCACTGAAAGATATTATATGTGATGCTCCAGCTAGAAGCATGGTCAAATGCATAAAGTCACATACAGGATACTATGGCTGTGACAAATGTAATCAAAAAGGGACTCCATGTTTCCACACTGCGGGGAAAAAACAGGGCTGGCAGGGTGACTTTTCCGGATACTGGTAATGTCACACCAAGAACCGACTATTCATTTCGTAATGTACAACAGCCTGAACACCATAAGAGCAGTTCCCCATTTTTAGATCTCAACATCGACATGATCCATGCATTTCCTATTGATTATATGCACCAGTGCTGTTTGGGAGTAATGAGAAAATTACTCTTCACTTGGATAAAAGGTCCGGTTGGTCACCCAAGTCGGCTTTCCAACAACCAAATGAACCAAATTAGTAACAATTTACTTGAAATAAAGAAGTACATTCTGCTTGAATTTGCAAGGAAACCCAGAGGACTACAAGTGCTAGAGAGGTGGAAGGCAACAGAGCTACGACAGATTCTTCTGTACACCGGCCAATTTGTTTTGTGGAATGTACTTCCTTCTGCTTTCTTTAGGCACTTTATGACTCTCAGTGTAGCAATCTCAATCTTGGTGAGCTAAGGTCTGGCTCGGATACACCGACAATATGCACACAAATTACTTGTGTATTTTGTTGATAAAAGCAAAGAACTGTATGGGAATCATTTTTTGGTTTACAATGTTCATGGTTTGGTTCATTTAGCAGAAGAATCTGAAAGACATGGATCCCTAAAAAATTGTGCAGCATGGAAATTTGAAAATTATATGCAACAACTGAAAAGAAAAGTCCGATCTGGAAAAAATCCAACTGCACAAATTGTCAAAAGAGTTTTCGAACAGCAAGGTATTAATATTCAAGTCAAGGAAAAACCAATCTGCACAAAATGGCCAACTAACTTCTTCAAAACGAACACAGGAAAATACTGTGAAATAGTGAAGAAAGACAAAAATGACAAATATCTGTGCCGTATATACTACCATCCAAAATCTGCATTTTCCCAACCATGTGATTCTCGGCTAATTGGTATCATCAATCTTAGACCTTTGGACAGTGAAATGAGGCTTGTACCTGCTGAGGATATTGTCACTAGATGTATGATTGTTGACCAGGGCAGAGACCTTACTTTTCTTCCGCTGCTCCACCAATATTGACCACTGGCATGTTCAATATAACGAAAAAGACAATAATCACTGGGCCAAATTTCAATGACTAGACACCATTTTCTGCAGCTCAAAAACGAGAGTCACCACATCGTTACTAGCCTACTATGATACTATGGTAAATTCAGTGACAAACTTTAACAGTGTTGAAGGGCTACAATTTCTATATTGGATACATCCTGAACATATACATTCATACCTAAATAAAAGTTCCTTAGCTTGTAACAAGCTGTTACTAGTACCAGGCAACATTTTACACTTAGGTCAATTAACATTCTTTAATTTTCTCAAATTTCCAAATGTATGCCACTGAGTCATCATAAAAAAACAAATTGCGGTTATTTAGATAGCAGTAAGATTCATCCACTTTCTCTCTAGAATCTCTTGTTACATGTGTCATATGAATTGGTTTTTTATTTTCAGGAAAATGAGCTTCTGTGTGGTCAATTTCACAACAGATAATTCTGTCGAAGCTGTGCCAAACTCTTGGCTGAAAGAGAAAAATGAGGGAGTAAATCTTGGGAAATTCATGATATAATTAACACAGCGAAATAAAATTATATATTAAAGAGGCTATTGTTTAACAACTAAATTATTTATTTATTCTACAGCTGCATTGCTACTGGCCACCTAGAAATGCAAGGAAGAGAGTGGAAAAAGGACTATTCCAGATGAGGGTTATTGGCAATTGTTTCCAGTGAGAAAAATTTGCAGAAAGGGTATGTATGTTGGAATGAAGCTTATACTTGTATTTTTGACCCAGAGGACATACATAATATAAAATATGTATGTTAAACACACATGTTAAATTGTACTGTACATATATATTTATCAATGGTCAATGAAAAGAGAGGAGGAGTCCACCCATGTTACACATTTACCCAATGGGTACTTACTTGCTTCAGCATAGACACTGAGAAGTAACAGGTTTTCACAGAGAGCCACTGAAATAGTGGCCAAGTGATAAGGAAAAATCACTCAATCCATTTCCAGTACGAATTAAGGGAAGTTTGAAACTTATAATCAACAAAGACTGCACAAGGGTATAATTATTAGCAAACTGCCTTGTTAATACAACCTTGCAATGGTGTGAAATAGTGAATTAGTATTTTTCATCAAAACACTTTTTGCAGTGTATTTTGCTGTTATTACCAGCTGGCATACTGATACATATTACCCTATCGTGTGTGGTCTAATTATTTTTTGACAGAAGTGTGTACAGTCATGTTCAAGTTTATATATTTGTTGGTTCGATTAAAACATTAATATTTATGACATAAAGCGCTAATATTTTCACTCTTAATATAGGGAAAACATAACATACTGTCAGTACTGCATTTAGGACATGACAGAAACAACAAATGCAAGCTAATTATATAACTTCATACCCATTTCATTGCAGATCCAGGGGTTCGCAGCATTATATGGAGGCAAGTGCCAGAAATTGGGCCAAATTGTCAGGCCAATCATGCGCTGCCTCATGACAAACGGTGTGATGGCCAAATATAGTTTTCGAGGCCAAGGCTCGAAGTTGTCCTTTGGGGACACACCAATGTACAAACTGATCATCGGTGAGTTTTACAGTTTTGCACATTTTGATACATAGTGTACCAAAGTATTCCATATGAATTAAAGAATTCAAATAAACTTCACATGATGGAAAACCCTTTGATAATTTGCAGAAGCTGCAAGGAGAGCAACCAAAAAAAATCTAGATGGTCCCGCACCTGCTAATGATGTCAAAATTGAAGTTATGGATGTCTTGAGACATGCACCAAACCAACCTGGGGGGCCAAATTATGAAAAGGTTTGTAGCAGTATACTGTTTGTTTCTTTAAATGACCACATTCCTTTTTGCTATTGAATTATTTGTGACTGAACTGTAAAAATAAAACATTATTTAAAAATAAATAAATAAATTTATTTGTCCCCTTTTTAGGCATATAATAATAGATGCAAATTTAGAAAACTTGGCTGAAGCACTAATATATAATTGTAAATAATCTTAATTTTAAAATCAGTTCTTTTGCAAAAATGTGCCCAAGGTTATCGTAGTTACTAAAGTGAAAGGTTATCTAGCAGTGAGGTGGGCTGGCAGGCATTTTGCACCTCACTAGTAAGTTAATGGTACCTTTAGGTAAGGCACACTGACATATCTCAACAATTTATTTTTCAATGAAATTTGCAAAGGTTGTTTTCTGATTGTAATTAAATGTTATGTCAGAGAAAAAAATTGCAATTACCATCTGGACAAGCCTGATCATGTGTTTATGTCTATATAACAAACAAATGTATTTTTATGTTTTTTATTTCAGGGTCATCTGCCGCAAAATAAATAGTTTTTCCGAAATGTACACAAGTTGTCTTTTCTTTGTTATTTTAGATATTATTAAATTAAATGTAAAAATGAAAATGTTATAAAATCATTAAAATAGGCCGTCTTTTTTACATCACTTAATAACAAGCAATTAATATTAAAATAAAACGTTATAAAAACGTTATACATGGATCATCCTCATAATGTTGCCAGATAACATTAAATTTATGTTAAAGCGCAATGTTATATAGATGTTTAATTAAAATGTTATAAAACTGTAAAAACCTAATGTTATAAGATTGTTAAAGATGGGTCGTCACTTTGATGCAACTGGATAATGTCAGATTAATGTTAAAAGGAAACGTTTTAAACACATTTTAACGCCTTGACAGATAAAACATTACCAAAACGTTAAACGAGGTCTTCTTTTTTATGTTTTTAGATTATGTTAACTTTACGTAAAAAAAAACCATTGTTATAACGTGAGTAAAGGGCTCCAATGGGTTGGTATTGGAATATGTTATAAAAACATTAAAAAAACGATTAACTTCAACCCTTTGAGGGCTATATCTTTCCAACGTAATATTAACATTTTTCCATGATGTTATCATAATGTTAAAACAATGTTATCACAATGGCTCATCTCAGACGTTAGATAATAACATTTCTGTTTCAAAACATAATATAACAATATATTTTGAAATACGTAATACTGACATACTAATTACATCTTGAGGAAAATGTTATAAACTAATGCACTTTTAACGTTTTTTAAACATTCAATATGAAACGTTGTAATAATGTTTCGGCAACCGTCCGTTTTCATGTTAATTTTACGTTATGAGATTACGTTATTCTGACCTTTCTCTAAACATTATTCTAACGTTATTTTAACTTTATTTTGTTAGCTGGGTACTTTTGAGCTGTGAAATATATGAGATATTTTTCTTTACATCTACATTTATAGTAGTCACTGCACCAAGAGATACCTTGATATCAGCCAGGTCAGCTTATATGCTACTGACTGACTTAGTCAATTTCTTCATATTCTCCTCTAAATGGTCAGCAGTAGCCTGAAGCTCTGTTTGGCCCTTTTTCTGGGCATATTTACATATAATGGTGTTCAATAATAAGAAAAGTGATGAGAAATTATAAAACATTATATTTTTTTAATTTGAGTTAAATGTGATCTGTGACCTTGAAAAATTAGTCAAGGTCACCTATATTGGGTCAAAGTATTTGTGTCAACCAAGGTACAATCTTTCTAAGTTTGGTTGAGCAACTAAAAAAAATAAAGTGCTGACGGACAATCAAAAACAAAGGTGAAGACCAATCAGTGCAGTGGCATTTGGCACACAGACATCCCTTGTGATTAGTTGTATTTTAAAGATTTGAGGCATTTTGTATTTTCGTCCTTGTTGTCATTGCAATCAATTATGTTTATTTTGAAATACGTGGAATAAAAATTTGAATAGTGGACAATGTTGACGAATATTGCAATTTCATTGAGCTAAGGTAAAGAAGTTTGGTTGAACTAAGTGTTACGAGATGTTTTCAAGTTAAATAATCAGACTGTCCCATGCGAGGCCAGGGGGGGGGGGGGGGAAATCATCTGATAACTCATCTTTGTTGGATGATGTTTGTTTGGAACATTGGACACACAGCCAAAGGTGCTGATCAAGTTGGCATGGAAATGATCCAATACTGTCTGTGTACAAGATGGTACCACTTGGAATGTGTTGCACTGGATCCTGACTTCAAAGCGCCTTTATGCTGATGTAAGGTCCATGAAACAAGGCCAAAGAGATATGAAAGACTCACTAAACTTTCTTACAAAGACCATTGGAAATACCAACACCCTATTAGAGGTTAAAACTAAAGAATGTGATCGTCTCAGTATTGAAAATGCTTAACTCAAGCAGAAAATCGATGGTATGATAACAGAACAAACCAGAAAAGCCTGGGAGAATTTCACCAAAAAAAGAAAAGGTCTCTACTTATGGGTGATTCCATCATCAAAGACCATCTAAGCTACGAAATACTGAACTGACTTGCATACCTGGTGCTCGCATTGATAGAATAAATGAGGCACTACAAGACTAGAGTGGTCCATATGACAATGTGACTTTGTGTGTTGGGTCTCAATGACTGCACTGATGACCTTGAAATGTTGTTGACTATATATACCTCAATTATACAACCAACCATTGATTACGTTACAAAATCAAGCTGCACGTATAATTCTTAATAATTTTGACTACATTAATGTAAGGGGGATTGATTTAGTAAAGCAGTTGAATTGGATGAATGTCATGGAAAGGTTGGAATATTTTGAATGTTTACTTGTGTTTAAATGTATTCATGGAATGGCTCCAGATTATTTGACAAATAATATAACTATGGAAATAGAAATTAGGAAAAATATCAACACCAGAACACATGATATGAATGTGCACATTCCTTTTAGAAACAACTGAAAAAGAATGTGCACATGTAATATTTTATCCTTATGAATGTTTTTACACCGTTATAACTTTTAATTTATAACTGCGGTTTTTATTGTCAATGCATTTTTGTTAAAATCTTAATTTGTACTTGTAAAATCTTTTAATTTGTACTTGTCAATGCATTTTTGTAAAATCTTTTAATTTGTACTTATGTAAAGGGCATTGCTGAAAAACAGTTTGCACTGAGCAATTTAACCCTTCAAAATATATTTAATAAATAAAATAAAAATAAATAAAAGGTTCAATACCAGTCATACTCAAGTATTTGTCTGCAAAGCAAAACACACACAATTCATGTTTAGATTGTCTTTAATGATTAAGTGTAATAATATACAACAGAAATATTTTCATTTCAGGCAATATGATCCAAAATTCCCTCTACATTGGCTTTATGACTAGATATGTTTTAAATAACGCTATAATTTAACAATAAATGATAAACCGTCATCACAGCCTCATCGCAGTACTATAGTAAATGATAGCGTGCACGAGAGTTAAAGATACAGATTATAGTAGAAGGGAAAATCAGAAAATATCCATGTCCAGATGTACATAAGACTAGACCTAAGATATAGTGCACAGACAAATCAACTGACAACCAAGAGTAGATCAAAGTATAATTGAACTATCTAAATGCAGGCAATGAATGGATTGTCTCCAATAATGCAACTTTAATTCCATATACCCTTCCAGTCCAATTAATGAAATTATACTCATGGTAACAGTATTTAGCGCATAAGAGTATACCAGCTCTCTGGCATCATACAAGATAAATTCACAAACGCAAACTGCATAACCATTACAGACTTGCAAGTATCACATGACAACACCAGCATTGGTATGTTGACCTAACAGTTCTACATTCTCCACAAGGAGTCGCCACTTGTATAGCAGTAACAACTACAAGGGAGCCTGAAAAGACACCTTTACTGCATCTTTGTCTAGAATGAATCACCTATAACAAGATGTTGACAGGCATTTTAAACAAATCTATACATCTTGATGCATTCAAAATCTGTGTGACTGAATATCAGTCATTATTTACATTATGAACATGGTTTATAGTTATGAGGCAAGTTCTGATGCACAGTGAAAAACACAAGCCCCGATGATAATTTCATGAATGCCAGTTACCATTGCCTGCATGCATATGTAAGAAGTATTAATTTTCACTTAATTACCTAAATATTTACCAAGTTATAGTGGCCATCACTGCTTTTATTAAGTTCATCTTACAATTTTTTTAGTGAAGGACCTACAATTTTCATAATAACAATACAATTCTGATGACATATTCTCTTCCAATAAGAGCGCTAATTTTTTTTTTCATTTAAAATAAATCGCCATTTTAATAAATCTATTTAATATGCCATTGTGAATCCTAATCATCAGTGCTAGTGCAACTTGCTTGAATAGTGATCGTAATTACGTTTTTAAGAAAGAAAAAAAATAGACTACATATACTTTCTGATTTATCTCACCTAAACGTTTCTGTAAACTATTATTATATAGTTCCAACAGAGAATAATATATTTACAATACAGAATGCAGACTAACCAGAACATACACAGATATTTACAAAGTACCAAAAAGGGCATCTGAGCCACTGATTGTTAACATAGGCACCCAGTGCAAAAATCATTAGATATTATGTACTTGAAATTGTTAAAATATTGATACATAACACATTGTAACGTTTGAAAGTTGATCAGAGATCAATCCAATTTCATTGCTGTAATACTTTGGTATAATATAGAGCCAGAAGGATGTTTTGTAAAACAGGGTACAGATAGATAGACGATGTAAAATTGAGGAATATAACCAGTGTTAAGTTGTAGCTCCATTTATATATTAGAACCATACATCGTAATGTCATGTATATACAGTATATCTGCATAGCAACTATTAAAACTTAACGTCAATTTTAGACATATTAAAATATAATATAATTGTCAAAGACTTGTAGCAAGTTAACCATTTGTTTATGAATATTATATAGTTTTATACTTTGTGCATGCACTGGGGACGCCATGGTCTGATAATCACATTCAAAATCGCCAACAATCTCACACATCGTTGCTCGTCAGATATTACCAATTCACTGAAGGTCATCAGAGGAAAAACAAATCAAGGGTGTTCATCCTAATGGGCAGCTATCAACCCAAAAAAGCTATCTTATTAAGTGGAAAATGTACAGCTAAGTGTAAAACTGGCAGCAGCCAAGTAACTAGACTTCCCGTGCAACTACATCCAAGATCATTGCACACTTCCGCCGTGATTAAGCCATTTCCGGAAGAGAAGAAGCGAGTATATGGAGAAACGTTTTAATCAAGTTCTTTGCATAATTTGATTTCAAAATTCTGGTTAGCGCCTGCACTCAACAGTTCGGCACGGATGAGCTCTTCAAACTGATCAACAAGTTATGAGGTTTCAAACGTTGCCACTAGGGGCGCCACCGGAAGTTTACATTATGACACACTTGCCCTTTAACTTCTCCTTGCGTTTCTGTGACTTGGACTTCTTGGGGTCAAGAGCAAGAGTCATGTTGCGTCTCTTCTCCATCTGAAGCAGTTCTTGGAAGAGCTCTTTCACATTACAGTTGGTCTTGGCTGATGTCTCCATGAAAGCGCATCCCCACTGCTTTGCAAGCCCAGCTCCCATCTCTGTAGCAACCTCCCTGGCTGCTGTCTCGTCGTTCTTATTGCCCACCAACATCAAGGGGATTCCCTCAATGTCCCCTCCCTTGATGTCCTTTATCTCCTGGAAAATGGGCTTGAGTTCCTCCAGGGACTGCCTGGAAGTGATGGAGTAGACCAGGATGAAGGCATGCCCCTTCGATATGGACAACCTCTGCATGGCGGGAAACTGGTGGCTCCCCGTAGTGTCTGTGATTTGAAGTGTGCACACCTGTTTGTTGCATGATATCACCTGTCTGTAGGTGTCCTCGATAGTGGGAATGTAACTCTCCCTAAAAGTTCCTCTGACGAATCGTAAGACCAACGAAGACTTGCCTACTCCTCCTGCTCCAAAGACAACCACCCTGTAGTCGTTGCTTTGCTCCGGCATCTTGTGACAATGTTGACAGTGTATGGGTCAATTGATCTGCAACAAAATGAACAAAATACATTCATTTAGTGCTTTGTCAAGTACGATATGAATGTCTAAGTACACTGCTATCTAAAAACATACAGTATAGTAGCTTTCTGGGGTAACAACAAAAAAGTCCTCAAGCAATGACTGGCGTGACAATATGCTGACGAAGTTAATGCCAGAAGAGTGGATGTTAAAAGGAAACAGAACCTTTGTTAATTTATTGCGTGAAAACGACAGTTGCATTGTCCATTTAACACGTAGTTAGGCAATGTCAACATTCAACTGTGAAATACGAAATGAAAAGTTGAAAAAAAGTGGATTTATCCTGGGTATAATATGTTCCTTGGAGGCAAATTGAAACTGCGTGCCTATAAAGAACATTTAGATATACTTTGAAACTTTAATCCTGTTAAACACTTAGACGTGCAGTCATACTTAACATTCAGGGATGCATTCACAAGTGCAATGGAGTATATCTATTATTTTAAGGAAGAAAGGAAATCCCAAACCCCTTTCTCTACCCCCTGCTGGACAAATAAAGTATGCAGAGCGTCATCTGAAGATAATCAGGAATGGTAAAATGTGCCACTCATGATTGTTGACAGTTGCTGCAGCCTGCAGAGTACGTTAATGTTTACAGGTATTTAGTAATGCAGTAGCGGATTTAGGGGGGGGGGGGGGTTTAGCCTAATACAAACCTGATTGTTAGCCTTTTCTTGATCTTTAACAATAAATAGATCGTAAAGATGAGGCCTTGCACTCATAGTGACCTGTTCTATATCTTATGTTGGTTTTTGACACAAAATTTCAACTGAACAATAATTCTTATTCGCTATAGGTTGCCAGGTCTCCTGTTTACTTCGTCCTCCTTAACACAATGTCTGTGATGAACAATAAAGATGTTAAAAACTACTTTAACACTCTTTTATGAGTCATCATAGGTGATGCGCTGCTTATTGGTGTAGGGTGATAATTTAATAATCTAACCTCCTACACATACGTCATCAAAACAAGGTCAGTGAAAGTAAACAAAGGTAAACTGCCAAAAAAACAGCAACAAACAAACAAGATGTTCTCAACCACACAGCGTAAATGTGGACAACTTAACCCTTTTCCCAAAACTAATCACAAAGCATGTTTATTTCACCCAGGATGGTAGTCACTTGCATGCATTACCACCCACAACCAGGCAGCATAACAGTGCAAGTATTCAACAGGAGGAGGAAGCAAATTCACAATGGCGGCCTTATTGTTAAACTCGATTTGTCTGGTCTTCCATTTCAGTCCTCATAGTAGTAAGGACACATTTATTTGTCAATGGGATTAGCCAATTGGGTGGTCCTGTCATAATGGCATATATCTGTGTAATGGAATGAAATTGAATTGTTCATTTATTGGTGACCCACGTACCTCGTAGTGACTATGAGATTACCGCCTACGGTGTGATGTATGTATGAAGCGTTTCCTGCTGGTTGAGAATTGAACTTGATGTCATGGTATTGCTTCTAGACGATTTCAGAGCCTGGTCAGAAGCTCATTCCAGGCATGAGAGGGTTTCCTGTTGTCTTTGAAGGCGATAAGGGTGACCATGTAGTGCACATAAGGGCTGCTGCTGCTGCTGCTGCTGCTGCTGCCGTTGATGCTGTTGTAGATGCTTGGTGTTGGGATGCCAGGATGCTGCTGCTGCTGTTGCTGCTGATGCCTGTGGTTGCTGCAGACCTTCCTCTATTGTCAGCCTCTGCTCCGCGAGACATGTGCATAATGAGCTGCCTCTACGTTCATTGATTGGAGCTACCCTCTCTGCCACTGCTGCCAAGCGCCATGTATGACGTCATCTTGGCGCATGCGGATCTCATTACTTACCTTCGATGACGCCATTGATTTTCACCCACTCATTGTAGTAGTTCTACGCCTGACTAGAGAGTAGGTAGGGAGTTAGACAAGGAGATATCACGTTAGCTATATAGTATAATGAATTCGTTAATGATATCTACTTATGTGTACCTATACCTGCTTACAACTATCCAGCTGTTATCATTGCTCTAGTTTGCTTAACATTGAATCAGGTACCGCAATTCCAATTAATAGTAATATGTAACTTTAATATATATCCATGTCTAAATCCTGTAAAATAACCTCAAATGTGTTGCATATTATTGCCTATTCTTTAAATGTATTATTTATGATATGCATCATTAATCCATGATTGTGAACATATCAGTCCTATAAATTCAACTGTATAGTCAAAATGCCATGATCAGTATCTAAAACGACATCCTAAAAGTAGTATTAGTGACGATGGCGAGGAGTCCAACATATAGTTTTATGGGCTGAGGAAAAATTATATTGGCCTCGGCTTTGCCTGTGCCAATATCTTTTTTCCAAATCCCACAAAACGACACACTATCCACCATTGCTTATATTCTCCACTCATTGTACAGCATCCAACATACACTCCAGCCGTCCAACATTCACCCATGCTGGATGACACCGAAGCATTCTGATTGGTTCACAGCAGCGGAGTGGAGCATATAAATGATATAACATATATGGCTGTTTAGACTCAAGAATCACATGTAACTAAAAGGACAAATGGTGAAATTCACAATGTCTGTATGGCAATTAACAAATCTACTGTATATTCCCTTCACGTGTGATGAAAACTGGTGATGTCATGGGAATACAAATGATTGCCTATAAAAATGGTAGGCCTATGTTGGGATTCAAACTTGTCAACAAATTATATCTCAATGCCATATTTTGTCAGGTTAGGACAAGTCAAGCAAGCATGTCCCTCATTTGCGTCCGAATTCGCAGAATGAGGGCCATGCAGAAGTGCTGTTATTTTTAGTGGGATTACCTATCTCAAATCAATTCTATACTGATAAATAATGAGTGCACACACTATTACTAAACATGCTGCTATATTCCACCATCACCATTTTCTTGGAAATAATCGGCAATTTCAACTCCTACTTTTTAAAAATTTGTTTGCTCAAAACCAGTTATTTATACTGTTTAATTATTTTCATCTTGGTATGTTAGAGTCAGGAATAGGAATAATTAATGTGTTTAAAGTTGCAGAGAGGGTCGTATAATCTGCATAAATGACAGGATGCAATAACTTACTAACTGAAATATAATCATTGACATCAGAAAAATTTGGGTATATATACATTGTTTATTATACACTTAAATTATTATACAAGGTATATAAATATCATAACGGAAATCGATTTACATATTATATATTATATTTACATTATCATAATGTAACAAAAAACAAATGGTAGAAAAAAAGAAAATATAAATCCTTCAATGTTGGCCAAAGCGGCCAAAGATACATGTCCGCCAGTTCACGGTATCTTAAGCCACTGTCACACTTAACTGGGCGATTTAGCCGTAGTGAACCCGTAGAGTGACGTAACGGTTATGTAACAGCTTTTTTCGCCGGTTTGGCGACGGGTTCTGGCAGCAAAAAGGGGCGGGGCAGCACCCGCCGGGTTCTACGGGTGACTAGGCGGGTTCTACGGGTCACCTGCCGGCTCCCACGGGTCACCCGCCGGCTCCCACGGGTGACTCGGCGGATTTTACAGGTGACTCGCCGAGTTGTAGAAGTAAGCCGGCGGGTAGTAGGAGTTACTCGACGGCTTCCAGGAGTTTACTTTAAAAGGCTGCTGCTCCCCTAATATTAGTCTGATTTTCGTCAAATAAATACTGAATTGTAGTATAGTTCATACTGATTCCATACGTGTTTTTGGATCGTAAATAGACCAAATATTAAGCGAGATATTCGTCTGAGAAGGCAGTTGACTGACGGCGGTCAAGGTGCTCTGTGTATGGTCATGACTTGAATGGTGTGGTCAATATTTTTGACCATGATATATATACATTGTTTGGATGAGCTTTATTGCAATTCATTTCTACTCATTCTGCCAACTGCCATGACCGTTATGTCAATTGCTATGGATAATTCGCCGGCTTCGACGGTTCGACCGCCGGCTTCCACGGGTCACCCGCCGGCTTCCACGGGTCACCCGCCGGCTTCCACGGGTCACCCGCCGGCTCCCACGGGTATTTTTTATTTTTTGGACACCCGGGAGCTTTCTACGGTTGTGCCATGCTTGGCCACGGGTCCCACGGGTGCTGGCCGGGTATCGCCGGGTATCCACGGGTGGCCGTTTTGTAGCCGCCGGGTTGGAGCCGGGTAGCGATTTCCGCAACTATTGCATAATACTACGGGTTCACTACGGCAAAACTGGCTAGTGTGACAGTGGCTTTAGTTACTAAGAGTCTTATCTTTATTTTAAACAGATAATGAAGTGTCACAATTACAGGCAAATTATTAGCAATTCATTATATTTTGGCTTTATTTATCAGCATCATAAAACCAGTTAAACAAATCCGTATTATGGACTGTATCCCGCAATAGAGTGTGAACCTCATAGAAAAACCATGAGGTTCACACAATGAGGTTCAGTGTTGTGAACCTCCTAACATACATTATCCCTTATAAAGAGAACAGCCTGGCCAATCACAGGACAGCACACACAAACTCAGTGGCGTCATGAGAACCAATAATCCAAAATTATTTCAGTAGATATAGTTACATATACTCAGATGTCCATAAACTCGCCATTTTAAGGTCGAAAGTGCTTCATATTGAAGACTCTCTCCTTGCTGAATTATGACGTTGTTGTTTTGAAATGGTGGCGTCATCACCATGGTGACCAACCAGAGTGAGGCAGAACAGATAGAAAAACAAAATATCCTTACTCACTGCTGGAAAAATAGTTCTCATAAAAAATAATAATGGAGAGGTTATTGCGGGATATAAATAAAACCTTATAACTGTGTGGTTCAGAGCCTTGAACTTCACTTGTGATGAGGTTGGGCTGGAGAACCCACTCGTCCCTACGGGACTCATCACGAGTGAAGTTCAAGGCTCTGTAATAGGGACCATAACGTTACTCTAGCAAGATTTCCAAGATATTTTGCTACAGTTCTTATATTGCACTATGGATCCTTGACCCTCTAATTTAAAACGTCATTACTTTGTTGCCCTTGAGATTCTTTGAATAGCAAGGACCGTTGACAGGCTGTCTCTTCTAAAATTGGTTACTGATTTATCTCCCAAGGACGCATTGTTTAGGATCACTGGAAGGCATTGGTTTAAAGTTAGAAGGTCAACTATTGGCAAAATTGCCTAGCCATTACCTGCAGTGAAGAAAGCGTCGATTTAAAATATGACCTGCTATTTGATACTATGATTTACCACTTACAAGTTTATTTTGAGAATACTGGAATTTTTTCCACGAAGTTGTCATTTTTGGTAGAGAAAATACTGCCTATCAGCTCTCGCCAAATCAGCGATCTGCATTTGACAACTGAGTGGTAATTCCTGTATTCTCAAAATATCAACATTGTGGTAACGATTTTATCATCTGTCTCTCTTTGCATTAAAAATGTAATTCATTCAAATGATGCTCAGCGCTCTAAATCGCAAGCGCTAAAAATTCTATATAAAAAATAAACGACGTAAACAAACTAGATTTTCTCAGCCTCTGATTGTTGTAGAGATATGGCCCAATTTCTTGCGAACAAGGTGATAGATAATCGGTTTTTGATTGTACTCCTCTTCGTTACGGAGATATTAGCAAAAACGGGCAGCAAAGTCAGATCGTTGAACAGGCTGTGGACATGCAGCACGGAACTCAAGCTTCCGTCCATATGACGTCATTTTAAAAATACAGAAAATATCCGTGGAGAGGGCGTGGCTAAACTGACCATTTGTGAATACGGATATGTATCTATCAGCTCTCGACCAATGAGCGATCTGCATTTGGTATTGACTGAGGATAAATATAAATACTGAAGGACGACATGAGGCATAGCTCTTTCACGTGAACCATATTGTTTTACAATAATAGGAAGAGGAAAATGAGGATAATTATAAGCCAACCTCAATGCCAGTTAGTGGTTTCGAACCCCATTTCCCACAAAAGGCAAACTGGTGAAAATGGGAACACTACGAGGCAGAGAGGAGAAATAATTAAGGCTTTAAAAAAAGCAAACGCTCTTCCGGAGCAGCCAGTCGGTTCTTTCATGTTAGCTGATTTCAACCGAAACCACCATCAAATCATATAGTACGTGGACAAAATTATATGGTGTCCGTTGAAACATGCCCCTAGGTTAGATATTGAACAAATTCAAAAAACCTGTATGTAACTGAACAAGCAACAAAGCTTCCCTGAACATCCAGTAGGTGACACTGCATTGTGCAATGTACGACTTACGCCCTCTGGATGGAAAATTCTTGAAGGGCAACGTAACAAATTGTTAAATGCATTGTCTGTGCAAAGGTCTCATTAAAGGACAAAGTCAGCTGATCACAAAATGGCTGACCACTTTTCAATCAACTCCTCTTCAGGCTGATTACAAAATAGCATGGCTTCCTACTTCAGTATTTTCTTTTGATACGCCCATACAAGCTGGTAGACGTCTACTGTTGTCTTTTTTTTTTGCCAGGAAAGCCACTGGACTTGGGAGAAAAATCGACGACTGAGTAGATGGGGTAACTCATTTTGGACTCTGTAGTTTGAAAAAAAGTTGAAAAATTTGTTACCTGATCTTGACAGTCCCTGTGCTGCTCCAATCCAGCATCCCAGAGATTTTTCATAATATAGCTCCAAAGAAACTCACTTAAAAAAAAGCGTCAACCTTGAGAAATCAACTAAAATTCAGCAGAGATGTATATTGGCGGTGATCATGTAACTAAAGTTACCCATGCAGCTTTCTTAGACTTCAAATTTAAAAAGCAACTTGTTTATAAAATTGTACTGTAATCATCATGTATATGTGCGGCCTTGAATTTTGCCTCTGAAGCCAAAAATCATGCCTGTCTTGGAAGATAGTGCGTACAACAGGCCATGGCATTTGATGAATTTGACCTTGTAAATTGGAACCAAACATAAGATAGCCAAATGCCCAGAAGAAAATGTGGTGCAACAAGCAAAGTCCGGTTTGTGATCATGCCTTGCTAATTAATGCTTCTGCAACACCCAGTCTCCTACGCAGACCCTCTCCAAGGTTACGCCACTTAAGTCCAGGGGCGCTGAGCGAAGGGTGTGCTAACGACCAATTTGAGCTAATTTGACTTGTCTTTCGGCCATAGATGGATATGACTTCGTGATGATCATCAACATTTGAATCAGTAAAATGATGATTCCAACAGTTTACATGAATGTGAACATCTTTTGCTAGTTATTCATAGACAGGGTATGCTAACTTAATAATACAATGTATTACTATTGATTCAAGTTGGTACACTACCTTTACCGGGTACATTATAAATGCAAGAATAATTAATTTATAAGCGTTTTCAAGCGTTATGCGTGGCCAAATCATAAACATGCATTTCTCTTGTATGGTTTTTGCCATCTAAATGTAATATATTAAATTTTCCAATTTCTAATAGATATGCTCTTTCTTTTAAAGTTATTGCATGGGATTAGCCCTCTGTGACCAATTTGATAGCAAGATGAACTATAAACCTGGCCGTCGTTATACATTTCTCCATGTCAGCATATTACTTATATTAGACCTGTTATTTCATAAGCATCTGTCATATTCTGTCAAAGTTATACACTGTGTGCTGTCACCTTGACCTAATTATCGACATTCTTTGCTAGTTTACCGAGTTAACCAAAATGATTAATTAAACTATGTAGCTGATAGGCTATAGACTTAAGAAATCTTCTCTTAAAAATACAAGAGAAATGGATTCATTTTTTTTGTTTAGGCAATTTTTCTGAATGGCCTGCTTGTCAGAACAAGAATGGCGTAAACTCAGCACACAAACATCTGTAATATTATTTTTAGACCTTTAATACCGTAAGCCAGCCCATAGTAGATGAGTAAACGAGGAAAACATGTACATAATTAGGTCGCCGGGCTGTGAGGTGACGACACACAGTGTGTACACAATGCTGTATCAAAATATGTATCAAAAATTATGATTTCTTATAATTTCATCTCACGTAACTCATTTATAGTTACATGCAAAGTACATAGGTGTGAAATTTGAACTTTTATAGCATATTTACTATTTAGTAAGGTAATGCATATGTTTTCCAAACAATTTTCACATATGTTTCTCATAAAAAAATAGCTTACACACTGAAATATATGTTCACGTTAGTGTCTTTTCAGTTTCATATTTTCATGTAAGCTGTCTTCATTTTTAGAATTTTTTTTTTATAAAATTGACCTCTTCTAGGAGTTCCTGGCCTTTTCTTTTGCGGTGAAATGAGAGCAACCTTTCAAAATGGACGCAAAATATGCTACAAATGTAGGATTGTTGTATCTGAAACTTTCTGAAGAGTTTTGATGAATATTATGCTTTATAAATTCAAAGTTGTAATGTGACTAATGTCTGTACTTCTGCTCAACCTTCATTTACTGATGCCATTGCCACACAAAAAATAATAGTGGATACTCAACAATATTTGGGAGAAAGTTGAAGGACATGATAGGCCATACAACAGTTACAATTACGGAGTGATTTGTGAAGATAAAAAAATTGACCTCCTTGTCCACCCTGGGTACAGGTTGATTGTGACCAGGCTGAGTGTATGATAAACCAGCAAGGTATGATAGCATTCTTTCATAAACGCTCTATTTCTTTTTATGTAAAAGATGTAGTCTTAATTTTTCGACTTTTTGTATCACTTCTTTATTTTTTCACATGATACCTCTCATTTTTGTCTTGGGTGATGTCATTGAACCCTGATGTGATAAAAAAAAAAAGACCTTACAATTAGATACGTAGGAAGTTGTCTCACTTGGGTGAACATCTGTTTCTTGGTCCTTATTAGGCACACCAGCAGGGCAGGACTGCAGGATCAGTATTTCTTCTGTGATAAGTGTTGCATTTCATTCTTGGGTGTAGATTAAATAATTAACTTCTGTTGAAAAAAGATTATAAAAATTTCGTAATGTTGCTAAATTTCACAATGTACGGCATTGTTCATGTGAGTCAATGATAGGTGTGTATTTTTAGTTGCAAATACTCAAGGTTGAACTGTGTAGCTACTGTGAAGCAGACCGACAGCTCCAAAACTTTCGTCAGCAACTGTATAACTACAATATCATGTTGTATTGTAGGGCAGATCTCCTCCTCTCCCTCTCACACCATCAATTAACCCTTGTGGATGGCAAGTATTCCCTTTAAAGGGTCCTCTTAACGAATCCTTATGCAATCATTGTGACTTAAGATGGCATGTCATCGTAGTTAGTCTTAAGCCCCGTTCCCACATAGCCAAGTTACTCGTAGTCAACTCGTAGTAATAACAAAAATTACGTAACACCCAAAATTCGAGGAGTTGGCGACGATTTTTTGCGGAAAAAATGACCAGGAGTGACTCGCCGAGTTACTCGCCGAATTACTCGCCGAGTTACTCGGCGGGTTCAGCGAGCGACTCGCCGAGTACCAGGAGTGACTCGCCGAGTACCAGGAGTAACTCGCCGAGTACCAGGAGTAACTCGCCGAGTACCAGGAGTAACTCGCCGGGTGAAGCAAGGTGTCTACGACAGCGACGAGTCACCCATCGAATGATAGGCCGACGCCAGCCTACCTGCATTCTCAGATGAATATCTCGCTTAATATTTGGTCTATTTTCGATCCGAAAAAACCTATGGAGTCACTATGAATTATACTACAAAACAATCTTTATTTGACGAAAATCGGACTAATATTAAGGGAGCAGTAGCTTTTTAAAGAAGCGCTCAGCTTTCTGCATTAATACAGTCTGGGCGCGGACGCTTCAGGGAGCACCAGTATAAGTAAATTAAATATAGCAAATAAAATCACAGATCAAATCACAAATACTAATTACAATATCAATATTAGATTTAAATTTTACAAAATATACACAAATTTATACTGATCATAATATCACAATAAGATTCAAATTAACACAAAAAGATAAGAAAGTTATACAAATATAATCATTGCCTGGTAATTACAATTAAATATATTGCTTTTAATTAATGAAAGCAATATCATATTTTTGTAATTGTGAATGACAATCAAGACAATGTCATATTACTGTGTCATCTTTGAACAAACCATGAAATGACAGGTCAAAGAACCCCAATTTAGGCAATTAGGCAATTGACACATGTATTGAATTTGCTGTATGCTCTACACCAATTCTTTGTATCATTCAAAATGCTAATAGCAATTACTGTGTCATCTTTGAACAAACCATGAAATGACAGGTCAAAGAACCCCAATTTAGGCAATTAGGCAATTGACACATGTATTGAATTTGCTGTATGCTCTACACCCATTCTTTGTATCATTCAAAATGCTAATAGCAATTGACATAACAGTCATGGCAGTTGGCAGAATGAGTAGAAATGAATTGCAATAAAGCTCATCCAAACAATGTATATAAAATGGTCAAAAATATTGACCACACCATTCATGTCAGGGCCATACCCAGAGCACCTTGCCGCCGCCAGACTACCTGCCGTCTCAGACAAATATCTCGCTTAATATTTGGTCTATTTTCAATCTGAAAATCTGTGTGGAATAAGTATGAACTCGACTATAATTCAATATTTATTTGACGAAAATCGGACTAATATCAGGGGAGCAGCAGCCTTTTAAAGTAGCGCTCAGCCTTACCTGCATTGATACAGTCCGGGCGCGGACGTCTGCGAGAGCACCACTGTTTGCCTCCGCCAACTTAGCTGCCTTCTCAGACGAATATCTCGCTTAATATTTGGTCTATTTTCAATCCGAAAACGCGTATGGAATCAGTATGATTTATACTACAATTCAGTCCTGATTTGACGAAAATCGGATTAATATAAATGGAGCAGCAGCCACCGCAAGACAACTGCCTTCTCAGACAAATATCTCGCTTAATATTCGGGTTTTTTTAAATCCGAAAATACGTATGGAATCACTATGAATTATACTACAAAACAATCTTTATTTGACGAAAATCGGACTGATATTAGAGGAGCAGCGGCCTTTTATATTATATACGACCCCCTACGCTGATGATGCATGTACTAAAGGTAGAACTCGACGAGTTACTCGGCGAGTTACTCCTACAACTCGGTGAGTTACTCCTACAACTCGCCGAGTTACTCCTCGCACTCCTGAACATCCCCCCCGAGTGTAATACGAGCGAAAATAGCGCCGAGTAACTCGCCGAGTTCGAGGAGTAACTCGGCGAGTTCGAGGAGTAACTCGGCGAGTTCGAGGAGTAACTCGGCGAGTCATGGCCGAGTTTTTGGACTCCTGGATAATTCGCCGAGTGTGCCGTGCAGCACGGCATACTCGGGAGACTCGGCAAACTCGGCTCCAAATCTCACGAGTTCGCTACGAGACTCAGGAGTTACTCGCCGAGCATCTCTCGAGTGCGAGGAGTAATCGCCGAGTTTAGTAAGAGTTGGGCCCGAGAGGCGTGTTACGTAATACTACGAGTTGACTACGAGTAACTCGGCTATGTGGGAACGGGGCTTTAGTGTGACTGAAGCAATCTGGATTAAAAAAAAAGCTAATAGCTATACAATACAATATTACAATGCCGAAGTATTCATGTAATTTTAATGCATATTCCGTCACATTGAAATACATTGTGTTGTATGTTGATAACAGCCAAACAATCATTGTGGTTGAATGCACATGTATATAATTCTTGCATTGTCCTTATCCTTATCCATTTTTTAGGTTGCTGCAGCAGCATACCCTCGGCAAATTTGAAGATATTGAACAATGAATTTTAGCCTAAGTGTAAAATTTTTACTTAAATTATAATATATATTAATGGGGGGGGGGGCAAAATATGAAAAGGGCTGCAAAATAATTTTGCAATGCACCATAGTATACTTATTAGTGGGGTACCAATAGATACAACACAAAGCAAAAAGTGCAACTACCTTTTGTTTTGAGTAAAGAAGAGTCAGTCACTATTTTATTCCCTTTCTCAACTTTAGACTTGACATAGCAAGGGTGGGTCACTAAAATTTCACATGCAGCTGTACAGTATACTGATATTAGGTTAGAGGTGTTTCATTTACATAATATTCTATGGTTTTAATGAATTAACTAGACTTTGTACCCATATAATATTAGCTAAAATATTGTCAACAAAGATTATGTAGTTTAAGAAAGGCTAAGATACTGCGTAAATGAGAGACAAAATGTATTTTATCTAGAAATATTATACCTAAGTGAAGAAATTGATAGTTTTTACAACATTTTTTCATGGTAATCAAATTTATCTTTAGAAGCAGTACACATTTCATGGTTATCTGCATGTTATTTCTAAAGGTTAACTATGTGTCTGATATCTATTTAAGTAATAGGGTTAGTGTAAAGTTAGTTTTTGCTGCCTTCTCACTTTAAATCTTATCTTCTTGCCAGGGGACACTTCCTGATGAAGAATTGAGGTAATTAACCAAGTACAATCTGTGTTCCTTGACTATCCTGGTGGAAAAGTTTCCTCTCGCAGGTGCCCCAATGTCATGCATGTTGCCAGTCTCCCTCCAGCTCCCAGGGACAACATCATGTGTGTCAGGTGCCTCCTGGTCCATCACTCGAGTGTCATTTGGTGAAGGGTATCTCTTCCTAATCAGGTTGTGGAGGCAACAGCAAGCCAGTACAATCTGTAATTGTAATTACGTTGCGGCCTTGTGAGACCCCTCTGTGGGATGGGCTTCATCAACTAGGGCCTGAGGGGGGAGGCTTCATCTCCCACAATGAAATACGGCACGTCTCTGTCACCATTGGGTAGAGCTTCAAGAGGAGGTAGCCCAAGACTTTCCAAGGCTTTTCTCAAGTCAGTTCTGGCAAACACACCTCCATCAGAGCCTGCACCATTGGAGCCCATGTCCACGTAGAGAAATTGATAGTTACCATCCACAAGAGCCATCAGGACAATGGAGAAGAAGCCCTTGTAGTTGTAGTACACAGACCCTGAATTGGAGGACACTTTATAGCCACATGTTTCCCATCTAACTCCAACACAATGAGGCAAGTTCCACCACGAGGCAAAGAGGTCGGCACCAATCTTCTGGAGTAATGGGACAGGAGAGAAGTTCATCACTGTAAACTTGGATGATGGCCTCACAAACTTCAGGGACAAAATTACAAATGGTATTTCCAGCCACTCTGAAGCCATACTGGAGTGACATGTAGCTGTTCCCTGTTGCTATGTACCTCAAGGTGATGGCAAGCTTTAGGCCAGGTTCTAAAGCTTTCCTCCAGAAAGTATTTTCCTTCTCTATGAGGGGTCCAACTCTTTCAAGCAACTCACTGAACAAGGTTGGTTCAACTCTCATGAAGTTCTTGAAGGATGCCACATCTTCATTCTCCAATTCCTTCATTAACTTCTCATACTGGCCATACAATGGTCTTCTGAGGAGCCAAGGTCTTGTACCTTTTCTTCTTTGCCTTTCTTTCCTTCTTCCACCTTTTGTGAAGCAGCAATGATGTCGCTGCTAAGTTGGTATTTACCATAGTAAGTAGCATCAAGTCTTTCTCATCCATAGGCCTCTCCATGGTCAATGTGTAGACTACTGTGTAGACTACTGCCAAGTTAGAAATGTGGTCAGAACACACATGCATGCCTTATATATAGGAGAGGCGCCCATTTTAAAACCCTCTCTCCAGGCATCAGTCGAGCAGTCGGGGAGTGGTCCGTGAATGGTCGGCGAGTGGTTGGCGTGTTTTTGTTCACTCTCCTTCAATCCTGTTCACTCTTCATCAAATGGTCTTAAACATGAAGATATAGATATATTCATAAAACAATTTACAAAAAACAACAAGACAACACGTACAAAACATCAAACATCCCCTAAAAAGCGTAAGAACTTATTACCTAAAGTAGGTAATAGAAAGTCAAAAATAAAAAACTTGGCCTTTTTAACGGCCACCCAAATCCTTTCACGAGAGCAAACCATGGGTTGCAATTGTGTGGCAAAAAAAGGTGAAATAAAATGAAAAAATTTAGTTCCAAGTTTAAGTTTAAATGATTGGGAATTATATCCCGCAATAGAGTATGAACCTCATAGAAAAACCATGAGGTTCACACTATGAGTTTAATTAAATTGTGAACCTCATAAAAGAAATTATTCCGTATACAGAAAACAGCCTGGCCAATCACAGGGCAGCATTTAGGCTTAGGGAACGTCATGAACGTCATCAGTAGAACTTCACAAAACCCATAAAATAAACAAATTAACTTTGTCTGGCATAAGAAACCCTAATTTTATATTCCTTCAATCTCAATGAAATTTTGGCAAGGGAGAAGCTTCAGAAAGACAAATTATTGTGGATAGAACAGATTTTGTTGTGGTGCTCCCACAAACGTCCGCGCTTGCGCTATATATAAGCAGCGAGTGCAGGCAATTCTACCGATCTGACTTGCCCATACGTTTTATTTAATAACTTCGTCAGTATTTATCCGATTTAAAATATTAAAACATCCTCTAAAAGCTACGATCTTCACCTAATTAATAATATGTGGCATTAATTCTTTAGACCAATTGTGGACGCAGCGCTATTTTTCATTGAATCGTTTGTTGACTGTCTGCTTTTGAAATGGTGACGTCATCACCATGGCAACTATTCAGAGTGAGGTAGAACACAATAGACAACAAAAGATCCCTTATCAATGCTGCAAAATGGTTTTTGCATTAAAAAATTAAAATAGAGGGGTTATTGCGGGATATAGATAATTATATTTATATCCCCCGCAATAACCCCTCTTTTTAAATTTTTTAGAAGGGACACAGTGTGAAGATAAAGATGGGAAGGGCACTTTTTTTTATACAACATGATATTGTAGTTATACAGTTTTTTTTTGTTAGTCAGCCACAAATGTGTTCATGGTTTGCTCTCTTGGAAGGATTTGGTGGCCTTGAAAAAGGCCGGGAGTTTTGGTGACCTTATAAAAGGCCTGATGGTCAAGAAGATCACTGCTTTTCAGGAGACGTCGTGCTTGCCATTGCAGAGAGGTTGGCTAGGAAGGTGCTGCTCAATCCCAGACTGGTATTGCCTTGATCTTGCTGGGAAGTCCCTTATTAGATTTATAGTTGGTAGATAATCTACATGTTAAGATAGTTACTATACGTGCACACTGGGTTTCTAGCATTTTTGACCAAATGGTCAAGTGCAACTGGCAACTCGCACAGTTGTCACTTTGATTGACAGTTGCTTGTTCAATCATTGGAGCATTCACTGCATTTAGCAGGAATTTTACTTTAATTTGCTGTCTAAAAAGCCATACTCTAACCGTTCGGCCACTTAGTGAGGCAAATAGGTGGAAAAGAACTTGAAACTTTCAGGACCTTTAGATAATCATATTAGGCCAATTTTTAGATATGGACCCCATTGGAATTTGACCTGGTTTCAGAATGGCAGCCATTTTGAAAAATGACCCCGAATGTTCAGAAGACGCTTAAGAGATGTATAGGGCACATTATGTTGCTTCTGGTCACTATAAGGTGTGATTTAAATGATATAGCTTATTTAAAACTTCAGCATATTTAAGACATATCCTTCAAGCCTATTTATTGTCTTAGTTTTGCTCTACACATCAGCCGAATATAGTGTAATTCACATGGATTGAACCTCCCAGATTGATAAATGAAAATAACTAATGTTTCCCTTGTCTTCCAGGTAACTAGGAGCTATTAGTTGCTTAGTCCTGCATGACAAGCATGATAAAGTGTAGTTTGTAGTATCTCCAAAATGTTTAATTTCCGCAGATGTAGTGCAAAGTATGCTCAAATTGTTGTGGTTGTAGTTTGCATAGTTTGTGATGGCAAAGCAAATGAAATTGGTTGACCACAAATCCAGAAAATAGTGCTCATGTAAAGCATACAGATTGAAAGAAATTTAAGTTTGCTGGATATGGAACTCTAGACTAACTTTCAGCTGACAAGAGCTTTTAACAATTAACATCATGTGTCAATGGGACTTAGTCCAGGTTAGATGATACTGGCATAAATAACGCTCACATAAAGAACAATGTTTCCTGGCACAGCACAGGTACAATGTGATGACTTCTACCCTGGATAATATGTTGGATCAGTTCGATTTCAGACTAATATGGGCTGGCATCAGCCAATGCCAAGCTGACATGACATGTTAGCTGGTAAATTTTCTGTGAAAATTAGGACAAGCAAGTTAAATAAACTTGCGACTCAAATTAGTCTCCTACGAAGATTACCAACTTTCTTTAATTTTGTTAAAAGAGAAAACAAGTTTCTGTAATTTCATGAAAAGAGGCGAACTGCATAAGGCTTTCATATTTCAACAAGTAGCAAATACCAGTGACATGATTGTCATAGAAGTACACTGGTTGTCTGGTAAGTTTGCACAATAACAAGGAGTGGCCTGTTCATAGGTTGGCATGGGTTGAGTTGATCACTAATACCTTGCCTGTTTTAAAACTTTTTGTACAGCAGCTATGTACAGCAGCAGTCTTTCAGAAATTGGGATCCTTAAAAATGTAGTTCAATAATCATGATTTCCATGAATCCTATGTTCAGCAGAAAGATGCCTATCCACACAAAGGGTACTCCAACTGTCTCAGATCCTGCAGTTCAACTGCTAATAGTGATTTAGTGATGCAATCAACAAGCCATCACCACACCAAAGCCAGAAAAACATTTCTACTTGTGTATCTTTGAATGCTTCTTTATAAAAGCGAAGCTCGTCATGGCCATAGGCCGTGAGCGAAGCTCACTTCCCGTAGACGAGTGGCTACACAGTGGACAAGCCAACCGGAACTGGATAAAAATTGATTTCACTTATTATCGCTGTTTTCAAAAGTACATGTAATCCTATGGAAGATCAACTTATTATCGTTTTTTGCCAAATGGTCCAGAACGAGACTATGTCATCATGTCATAACAACGTCGTCGGTTCAAAAGTTGCGATGTCCATAATTTCGTAACGAATACACATCCAGCTTGAAACTTGGAGTAACAATTCTAACAGTGACTAGAAATAGCGTTTATTTAGAAGGGGAACCCACCAGATATGAATAACAAATCATCTTGAATAGATCACGCTCGCGCCAACGACATTGTTGCGATGACGTTTTATCACACCAGGGGGTAGTTGTAAGCGATCGCAGCGCCCCTGGCGGTTGAGAAACGCATTACAATTATCTGACTTCTTTTGCCTCTAAAATTGTTATCTATTGTCCGATTTTGAAAATTTAAAAACCTACATGAAGTCTAATTAATAGTTGAGATTTAAAGCTGCACTGTCTGTCAAATTTGCAATTTGCTAAAACTCCTCAAACAGTTGAAAATAACTAATGGGCCAATATTTCTGTTGGATGCAAAATTCCCCACCAGAAATATTCAGGGCATACTAAATTTGTGTGTGAACTAATGATTTTATCAGACATTATTACTAAAAATAAATCTTACTTTGAAAATCCAGACTAAAACATTGGAAACACTGGGTATGATGGCATGAAAAACTAATACTTAAATTATTTATTGTAAATAAAGACTAAATTGTTGTGCAAAAGTGGGCATGTGTAATGGTAAAAAATATCATAAGACAAGAAGGCAGCATCTGTATATATATAATTACTTGAATGTGCTAAATCTGGAGACACAGTAACTTTAAGTTGACATAAATATACATATAATATAACTTCGCTCACTCCTGGCATTGACAGCTACATATTATAAAAGCATGTAAATGTATATCAGTTGACAGTATGTTCAGTCTGGGTCGGTTAATCTCTGATGACCATGTTTTGGCTTAATCTTAATTAACACCTCTTAGAAATTGGAAATGGTGTCTGGGAACTTAACAAATGGGATTGTGTTCTATGCCCCCCCCCCCCCCCCCCCAATATACGTCAGGATCTTTTTACTATTACTGCTGGGATAATGTTGATGATAACCCATCTTCATCAACAGTTGAAGGCAGCTATTATAACACAGTATCAGTACTGGAGGTGGAGATCAAATCAGACAGCCAAGAACACCAAGGTAGTTCAACCAAAGATAGCCTTTTTTTTACCTGAATTCTACACAAAATGTTTCTCCTTTTATACCTAGATCTTGTTTTGATATCAACTAGACATGTGGACAATGAACAGTGTCACTTTAGAGTAATTATGACTGTAGTTCCTTTCTTAACAAAATAATCAGGACAATATTATACACTCAAAACTTCTGTACAATGTATCTGCCACCCATTTCCGCTATTGTGACAAACCAGCCTTTTCCACTTACTGCTCCAAAGGCTGATGTGCTCATTCTAGATGGAGCTGTCTTTCATATGATTGATTCAATTCAGCCACGAATAGTCCCACCAAAATCTGATAAATTGGAACTACTTCAGTGACTTGACCCATGACATGACCTCCTTTTGAAAACAGTCCAATCCCATAATCCAAAAAAAATATAGCAAGCTGGGCAGTGTGGCTCAGACGCATCACCACTGCCTTAAGCAAAGTATTAATTTAACAGTGGACTAAATTTCACAATGTTTCAATTACCCATTGCTATGCTATGCTGTGCTATGCTTTGCTATGCTATGCTATGCTATGCTATGCTATGCTATGCTATGCTATGCTATGCTATGCTATGCTATGCTATCCTACTAGCATGCCCGTAGGGAGCTGCGAAGGTGAAATAAAGGGTATAATATAGGCCTATAATATATATGAACTGAAGGCATAGAGATCCTATGCAAGAATATAACCGGAGTGATAAATTGTGGATTGATACATATCGCAAGAGTATCCTCGTTAGAAAGGCTTGGATATATGCTTAAAAAAATTATGTTCAAGGTCAGAGTGTCTGCAATTACGTGTCCTTAAAGTGAGGTTAAATTGTATCTTTTATATATATCTCCAAATTAAAAATTTCATATATTCCGCTAATTTGCAATATATATACCGAAAAGAAACTCTTCAGTCATTCTCTATAGACATTAACGTTTTTCCATGAAACACACCAAACAAGCTATATATAGTTCAATCAGTCAGGTGAAGTTGGCTCCCCGAATCTGGTCACTGCAGTTACCTGATCCCAATACATCATGTTTTGCCAGATATCAGGTAAATGTACTCGGAATAGGAATGCAATTACCCATGCAGCTTTTCCCCAGTGTTACTTGTCCGATATGGTCAAGGGAGCTCTCAGGGAGCTGCCAGGGAGCTGAAACCAGGGAGCTGAAACCAGGGAGCTGAAACCAGGGAGCTGAAACCAGGGCGCTGAACCAGGGTGCTGAACCAGGGCGCTGAACCAGGGCGCTGAAACTAGGGAGCCAACTTCGCATATGCATATACCCGGCAATGTATTTCTAGGTCACTTAATAAAGATTTTTTGAGTTATTTTTCCATGAATAAGGAACCTCCACTGTGATCAGGAAACTGCAGTTACCTGTCAAATCAAGCTGAGATACATATTTTGACCAGGAAACTACACTGGGGTCTGGTTATTGAGTGTTACTTGTCCCATATGGCACAGGGAGCTCTCAGGGAGCTGTGAATGAGCAAAGCTGTGACGGTGTCTGCAGTTAAGAATATTGTGGATCTTATCTCAATAGACCATTTTTTTAAGCTCATCATAAGAAAGCATTGTTTCCTTCTTCATTGTCAGGGAACTGTGAGGAAACTGTGAGGAAACTGTGAGGAAACTGTGAGGAAACTGTGAGGAAACTGTGAGGGAACTGTGAGGGAACTGTGAGGGAACTGTGGGGGAGCCTTTGGGGGAGCCTTGAGGGAGCCGTGAGGGAGCTGTGAGGGAGCTAGGGCCAGGGAGCCAACTTCACATTTTCAAGGTGCTGTGAGGGAGCCGTGAGGGAGCTGCGAGGGAGCCACATTAGAGGTTGAATCACCCAGCTAGCTAGCTAGATAGGCAGATAGAGAGACAGACAGACAGCTAGAAAGACAGACAGATAGACGGCTAGACAGACAGACAGACATAGATAGATAGATAGATAGACAGATAGATCGATAGAAGAAAAAGATAGATTTTTTTTCCTGACTGGGATATATTGTAAAACAATTTTTATTTGTTTCTGTTATACTGTGAATAAATATTTTACAAATCAATGATAAATTAGTAGCTGACTCCTCTCTCTTATCGTGCAACATTTTTCTCCTATTTTAGCAAAATTATTTTGCATCTGCTTGGCTTTTATTTACTAGACCAATCGTATTTCATGTCAATATGGGGAGAGTGGGGCCAGTTGACTTAACGTAACAAAACAACCTTTTTCATAGACAGCATTCGCGATTAGTTGAAGCTATAGCTTAGTCAATTATGGTCCGTTTTTCACAATTTAAGTTTTATTGTGTAGCTAAATTCTTCTACTTTTTATTAGGTTGTTTCGTCCTTATTTGGAAATAGCAACATCTTGAATTTCCTTATTTGGGCATTACATGAATGTCATTCTGTGTGGTTGCAGATCACCCAGCCCGTATCACCCGGTTTTTCATGTGATAAATAAAGCTGCAATTGAGGAAAACAATTTTAAATTGTATTTTGGTCTGTGTGATCGTTCGATAGGTGACGACTGCAATTTTATTTAAGGTATAATTATTACTGTCTGCCTCGCAAATAAGAGGTCTGGATCGACTTGATGTCCTCTGGAGTATATATATGTATACAGCAACATCTTGAATTTGAATTATTGTTCAAGTTTACAAGTTCCGCTGTAACATGGTTCAACTGGCCCCAGCCACTTCTTGAAGAGGCTAGTTCAGTTCATTTAAATTAAATGGTGTATTAAACCATAAGTATTAGGTTTAGAATTTATAACAACCAACTAAATGTTGGTGCAACCGCCCACACTCTACCCTAATCAATAAATGCATATCATTACTGTGAGGTCGGCTAAACGACCATAAACGGGTTATCTGCTATTTATGTAAAACTAAGTCACACAATAAAAAGTTCATTCTGACAAGTTAAACAAGCAGAATACAGAGGCTGTTGCTGCAAAATGTTTGTGGAGTTTAGTTTCCAGAGCAAGTCTGGGAGATATTTATGACACACAACCATGTTGGCAAAACGGATTTGCAACAACGATGGCTTTGCATCATTATGATATTGGTCGTTTATTAGCATTTGATAAGTCATATATGCTACAATATATAGCGCAGCCAACATTAATCGACGTCCCGGCCCAGGCCTGATAAATGCAGGAAAATGCAGTCTTGACCTTTAATCACAGTCACACATGAGTGACTCCTTCGCATGGCTGGACGTCCTCATGCAGGGGGTTAGAAGACCTAGTTGTGGATTTTTGTTATGACAACTCATTTTTATCATGGGATTAAATCAACGCTTTCCACTGTCAATAATTGTCATTTTTTGTGCATCACTAATGGACATCACCCATTCAGGTAACTTTTGCAATATAAGAATAATATTTGACGAGTTAAAGTTGACGGAGGATGGTACAATATACTTCAGTATGCATATTTGTAGACCATGGTACATAATGTACTTTCTTCAGGGATTTTAGCTCTTGAAATATTATGGCGCCTGTTGTTAGATCACAAAGTCTTAAGAACGGAAAATACTGAGAGAGAGAAAAAGTAATGTTAATTGGTCTAATCTTGGAGGAAATAGTCTCTAATTCCTCCAAGGTCTAATCATAAAGAATGTTGGCATTCACTAAATGTTATAACCTTGCATTGTCATGGTTGAGTACCCATACTCTGTAGTTTTCCAAAGTGATATTTTTGCGATTCTCTTCTATAAACAGAGTTCAACATCAGATATTAATGATTTTAATTATTTAGAATATATGTCTAAAGAATGGATACCAAATTGTAATTGTGGTACTTTGTTTTGTGTTATCCTTGAACTATAACAAAACCTTGAATTAATGAATGAATAAATGAATGACAGTTGCATACAATGTAGTGAGAAGTTATTAATTTTAATGATTTGAGCAGAGATAACTCTTTTGTCTTTTATATAATGTTAGTTGTTCATTGTGTACTTATTTCCTTCCTTGATTGTTTACTTCCTTATTAGAGTGTAAAGTAAAAATGTGCAAATTAGGAAAATTTCCCACTTCCTCCTCCTTTTTTTTTTTTTTTTTTTTTTTTCTGTCGTCCTGGCCAGATTACAAAGGTGTTTATCTTGTTAATACTGATATTTCTCTTTTTTTCATAATTTTTTATTATTCTTCTAAAGAAGTGAAAGCTTACTATTAGGGTGGCCCAAAAATAAAAATGTTTAAATTAAATTGTGCACACTCTCCCAGCCACCGTACATCTGCGGAGGTTTGATGAAAGAATAACAATATCAATTTCAACCAAGCAAGTGCAAATGGTCCCCCAAGACCATGTATCAATTTGATATTTTTCTGTCAATAAAAATCTATATATGTTAGATTGATCCTGAGTATTGATCCTCCATATTTTAAATATAAAAATAAAAATGAATTGACATTTATTGCATAATTCCACACTAATTACAAAGTTGCTTTTTTAATGCTTTATTAAAGGCTTTGACACTAGTTTTGCTTTTTAATGTTATATTCGCATGTAACCATAGACTTGGTGCTTGTTCCAGATAACTTTTATTGTATATGTTTGTTGTATGATGTGGTGTCCTTAAATTGTTTCTGTTTCTTGTGTTGTAGTTATGATTGGTTAGGCTAAACAAGTTCGTAATTCGTAATGGTAATATCTCACTTATATACTTATAGGATATATTCAACAGTGAGCTTTTAACTAGATTATCAAATTTTAATATTTTACCCTTTTTATAGTATGGTTCTAGTCTGGTCCTTCTTTTGACATGATATATTAACCTGATTTATTTATTTTGTTGTTTCCTTATACTATGTAAATCCTTGCTTTTCAACATAGGTCCCCAGGCACTTATGTCATACGCCAGATGACTTTGTACATTACAATAATATACTTGTAATTTCGATCTAATAGGTATAATGTTTTTTATCATATTTAAACTATAATTTCCTGCAGTAACTTAAGTTAACTGTCTTCTAAACAGTACAATATTTACAAATCTATATTACACACCCAAACCCAACAAGGATTTGTAAGTCAATAAACATATTATAGCAAGTAATTTACATCAACAGTAGCTGATTAATAGAAAAATATAAATTTTCACTGTTAGCTTTAGGTATAGAGGTGTACCACTCCAGGAATTTACCAAACCGATACCGATGCTACTCCCTGGCCGATATCGATACCTACGCTGTAGTTGTCAGCACCTAATAAGCCACCCCAGCCGTGTAGCTCCACCCCTCCCCCCAGATTACCTTACCTTGTCTCACATATGTTCTGTCTTAGTCAATGTTTAATATGTTGTATATATCTAAAGGACACTACATATTTTTAAAGAAAACAATAATGGCATCCAGTTAGCATGTAAGAAACACATGCACTTATTTAGTCTAAATAAACTTCCACATGTACAATACGTAATGTAGATCTATATGGTATAGAAGGGTAGGCCTGAATCGTGTGTATTGAGAAATTAGACCTAATTCCTCCAAGGTCAAACCAGGCAGTGGCTCTGACGCAATTGATGTTACCTAATTGCCGACCATGCATAGTAAACAAAGGGGCTCGCATTACATGTAATTAGCGATCCCGTTGACTGATGCGATGGTAGAGAGTCCTGCAAATTTGGGGACAGTACTTGGTATCGGCTCCATTAAAAACCGATCCACCGAACTGAAACCAAGGGCATATAGTATCAGCCGATACCGATACCCGATCCTCATATCGGTACACCACATTGTCAATGTCAGCAATGGGCTGCAAGATGCTCTTTAACACTTGTCCAGTTTCCACTCTTGTACGAACTCAATCACCTGAAATGAACATAGGAAATTTGTGTACTGAAGTTTCAGTAAGCTTTCCTGTAGCAGGCAAAACTTACTGCAGGAAAAAATTCAATGCTATGGATAAAAATGAAATTTTCCCATATAAGAATTTGACCACCCTACTTACTATTAAAAAAACTACTGAAGAAATGTCTTTTAGGAGCCTCCAAGATGACATAGTAACTGTGCAAGTCTGTTATTCCAGTGATATATTTCCTGGGGTAAAGTTTGTTTAATTTCTTTATTAATGATTTATCCTATCTTGAAGAGCAACAAATATTTGTTGCAGGCTATCCTGCAAAACTTCAGTTTATGGTTCTTGGTGATGCATTTGAATTTAAAAACTTCAAAATTAGTTTCTACAGAACATAGTGATGTAAAGTTACTTGGCTTAACTCAATTTTAGGTTTCATTTTAACAATGTTTCGATGTTGCACAGAAAAGCAAGGGTGAATATTGATGGTAGCTTGGATTATTGTGAGATTGCTTGGCATGTTTTAAACAATATTATGGAAAGAAACTGGAAAAGTTGGTTTGAGAATTGTATTTAAAAGTGTAATATATTTATCATATTTAGGAATGAATTGGAGTCTGAGTCTAATGTAAAACATTGCATGCATGTGACTTCAGCATTATGAACCTAACACATATGCAAATTTATTCATATAGTAAATGAGTATGACTAGCATTAACTACAGTCGTGGCCAATGTTTTACATTATTGTACAGCCAATTAGTACTCACTTCAGGCAGTTTATGTATAATACACAAACAATTAAAATTCCAATGGGCCTACTTAAACGCAGAATTGAATAACATCACTGCTACAATAGCTGTGTTCTATTTGAAGTAAATATAACTTTTATAGAACTAGATATCCAAATGTATTCATTTGCTCAGAAAATGATAGTTATGGTACATATAACGGATTACATGCACAATGATTTCTGCGAAATAAAAACATAATATGAATCGAACTACTTCAGTATTGATCAGATTATGAACTTAACACTTGTGCAAATTTATTCATATGATAAATAACTATGACTACAGCCGTGGCCAACTCCTGATTTGGGTTGTATATTCCGTACTGACCAATAAAATCAGTAAATCAACCCTAATTTTTCCTGGCCTCACTTATCCAGTTCCCTCGCTACCTGCGCACAGTTGGCTTTATATATTCAGTTAAAATTACTGGCACAATCGAAATATTTCATAAACGAACATTGCAAAGAACAATTTGTGCTGATTGTGAATAAGGTGCATATAATTATAAACATAAATGACTTTGTATATATATGCCATTTTTAAATGACGATCTATGTTCAAGTGACTATCAGTGTGATGGGTCATATGACAATTTAGTATGGACTTTACTTAAACTATGTCCCTGTATGATAGAAAATCGATAACTTCTAATGTCCTTCAGATTTATTCTAGTTTAATGCTTGCTGGTAATATAATTTTATGAGATGGCTATTCAGACCCTTCAATATAACAATATATATATTCCATCACTTGTAATACAATCTTTCTAAGGTTATTGATTTTCTACACAGCAAACATATTTTACTGAATCAGCTGATCATGGCTTTGATCTTTCTCTGTGACAGACTCAGCTGCTTGTTTTGTTCTGTTGTCCCATTTGACACATGGCAGTGTTTTTCGCTGCTTGTGTTTCATTGCTTATACTTCTATGTCTTACCCTTAGTATTATACTCCCTGTTGCATATATGTACTACCCACCACCCAATAAGTACTCCTACCCTTCTTCCTAAAGGCAAATTTATTTTAGTTCTAACTCCTACGTCAACCATGACCCAAAAAGGTCATCTTTCATAATCTTATGATTTTTCAACTTCTCACTTCCCACATGCATCAACCACTCCACGCATCTCATTTCATCCCCTTCTCCACACCACCTTCTCACATCATTAGGCTGCAAATAGTTCTGAAACTGAATCCTCTCCTCCATGGCTATAGACCACGAATTACTATTAAATTTAGGAAGCAATGACAGATATTCTCTGAAGACCCTTTTGGAATTAAATGAAATAGAACAAGACGATGAGCCCACCATACTTCACCATTCTCCCTATGTTAACCAGGATATGTTAATAGATATATGTAAATCAAAAAAAGAAGTTTTTAAGTGCCTAGGATTAAATATTCAAAGTATAAATGCCAAAATAGACCAGCTACAGATTTATATCAATAACCTAAATGAACATGACCGTGAATTTGAAGCTATATGCTTACAAGAAACCTAGTTAGGAACCGAACATGACACTTCACTACTAGCAATAGATAATTATAACTTAATACCGAAACCCTACACAGCCACAAGACATGGTGGATTAGCAATATATCTAAAACAAACCATACAATATGAAATACTAGATTATCTTAATGAAAGTCCATCCAATATTTGGGAAGGCCAATTTATAAAAAAAATGCTACCAAACAATACTCAGTTCATACTTGGTAATATATACAGACCCCCTGGATAACCCAGGGAATAATAAAATCGATAAAATTTAGGGATAAACTATACCGTAAATTAAAAAACACTTCATCTGACACTGATCTATATGATACACTTAGAATTAATCTAGACACATATAACAAAATACTAAGAAAATCTATCAGAGGAGCCAAAAGAACACATTACCATGCCCAGTTCTCAAAATATAAGAAGGACCTTAAAAATACATGGGTAACAATAACAAAAATAATAGGTAAAACAAGCAACAATAATAAGCTTCCCAATTACTTTCTGATAAACAACTCTAAAGTTATAAAACAAGCATCAAATAGCAGAATCCTTTAATGAATTTTTTACAAAAATTGGTCCTAATCTTGCAAGTAATATACAAACCCCAATAGGAAAGAGTTTCAGAAACTACCTAAACAATCCCTTTCAAGCAAACTTTACCTTTCAATGCATAACTGAAGACGACACACAAAAAATCATAAATAAACTGCGCAACAAATCTAGTACCTACTTAAACACCTAAAAAATGAATTATATAACCGATTACTCTCTTAATAAATCAACCCCTAATCACCGGTATTTTCCCCACATACTTAAAAACAGCCAAGATATTACCTATACATAAAAAGAATGACAATAAAATTTTAGACAATTATAGACCATAATCTATTCTCCCAGCTATATCAAAAGTCTTTGAAAAAGCTATCCATATTCAAATTAATCAACATTTTAAAATTAATAGACTTTATTACTCAGGACAATATGGTTCTCGTGAGAATCATTCCACCGAGTTAGCAACAATAGAATTAGTAGACAGATTAGCATATGACATGGACCAAGGTAATACCCCAATAAATATTTTCATGGATTTAAGCAAGGCTTTTGACACAATAGATCACCAAATAATCCTTCAAAAATTAGATTACTATGGAATTAAAGGACCCTCATTGTCACTAATACAAAGTTACTTAACCGACCGTAAACAGTATGTTCAATATAATGAACGTAACTCAGACTTTCTCCCTATAACAACAGGACCATCCTCGGGCCCCTTCTTTTCATAATCTATATAAATGACATCTGCTTCTCATCAAATATTTTCCCGTTCCTAACATACGCTGATGACACCACCTTATACCTAACGCTAAACTCAATAGACCAAACTGACACCATACAACCCGCTGATATACTAAATAAAGAACTAGATAATATAAATGATTGGTTAAACCTGAATAAACTATCACTGAACATCAACAAAACTAAATGTATGATATTTCGACCCACTAAACGAACGATACAACCAACAAACCCGAATATTAAAATTGATAATACTACTGTTGAATATGTAGAAAACTTTAATTTTCTAGGTATCATAATAGATAATAAACTTAATTGGAAAGCCCATACGGACTCAATTGCAAAGAAATTATCAAAAACCATAGGCATAATGAATAAGCTTAAACACTATCTTCCTGTGTACACACTAAAAACAATATATGACAGCTTAATTAATTCATTCCTCAATTATGGCATTCTATGCTGGGGATTTAAACAAAATAGGATATTTCAACTTCAGAAGGAAGTAATTCGCACAATTACTAGAAGCAAATATAATGCCCACACCGAACGTCTATTCAAGAAACTTAATATCTTAAAAGTAAATGACATTCAAATTAGAAAACTGTACACATTTTACTTCCGATACATAAACAATCAGATACCAGATTATTTCACTACTACTTCATATATTACACAGTCAAACCATAATCACTACACAAGAAATATCAAGTTTGTTATCCCTAGAGTTCGCCACAAATTTGCAGAATCAAATGTCCGTTACCAACTTACCCTGCTGCTCAATAAGAATGAAACATATATATTAGATAAAGCCCATACCCATAGTGAATCAGGATTCGCCATATACATATATATAAACACTACATCATTAGCTTATACCAAGATACTTGTCAGATCCCTAACTGCTATATTTGTGAAACTAGAAACTAGCAAACTCTACTAAACCTCACTCTCCAGTCCTTTCATCAAAGTAAATTTAGCCTATATGATCATCATCTCCTATCATCTACTTCTTCATTTCTCTCTCATTAACATCTTCTTTTCCATTATTCTTTTTAATTTTCCATCTCCTTTTCTTTTTTTCTTTTTTTTCTGGTCTATCTTCCATTTCTTCACTTATATATATATATATTCATTTTTATTCATTTTTTTTTTTCATTATTTACTCGTATTATGAGATACTTATAATCCGTATCACTAACTTACAGCAATAACTGACCCCACAACATTCATGCAATATGTAGTAACAATATCATATTTAAACCAAAAGGGGGCAGTGACGATAGCGTTACTTCTGGTAACTTAGTCACTGCCTCCTTGACCACATACCTCCTAATGCTGCATTATATACTTTATATATTTATAAATATGTCTCTCTCTCTCTCTCTCTCTCTCTCTCTTACCTGGTTTCTGCACAGTTAAGTGGGGGACGAAGGTGTGCGGATAAATGAGGGTTCACTGTATATTAAAAAGGAAATCTGCTGTTTTAGATATATGGAGAGAGGGCACACACAGTGCCCCTTCCCAGTGTAATATAAATTTGATATTTTGTTTCAGAGTGTTTCTTACTATAGATTGTTAAGATCACAATAGGCCTAACTAAATATGTTCTTTATTTATTTATTTTTTTCAGGTATTGACGTAGAGTTGCATGCCTCGAGAAAGACATTGGCAAGGGCTGCTCGAGTTGCCCCATTTCACACTAGAAACAGAACTAAGTTAGCAGCAAGACCTGTGCCAAAATACTGGGAGCCAAAATCCAACTTAAAGTTTATTAGAAACACGAATGAAAAGAAAAAACCATCAAAGAACGACTATGCAAATATGCCAAAGTACAATGGAACAATGCCCAGGCAACCCTCAATTTCTCTCAAACAGGATGTGCAATATGACAGTTCACATGATCACTTCCACATCCGGAGCCCCAACTCCCTTCACATCCGTTCATCCCCAGTCCGCAAGAGGGGCTCCCCCTGGCCGATGCCTGTAGTCTATGACATTGATGCTTCTAAACGTTACGTCATTGACGCTTCATCATTCCGAGTATATGTCAAAAAATTCTATAATGACGTCTTGGAATTCAATCTTGGGCGATTTTGGTCGCATGTATTTCAACTGAGTTACCATGGAGACACGCACAGAATCAACATGACCAAATATAGAAAACCGCTGGAAAAAAGAAAAGGGCAAAACAGTTTGAACATTCTCGAGATCAATATCAACACCACGTCTTCTCATTATCCAACGACATCCATGAATGAATCGTGTAAATATTCTAATGTTTTTAGTAGATTTACACAAAAAGCCTAAAAAGATTATGCAAATGCATCACCTCTAATATCATTATGCTGTATGTGAAATTTTTAAAGGATTTATAGTGATCCACCCCTGCTCTGAGCTCAACCTCACAGTAATTGCAATTCACACTTACGTACTACTAGTACCACAAATTATTCCTAGATGCAGTAGCTCTGCTGCCAAAACATTTTCAAAAGTACTTATTGGAGGGATTGATTCAAATGTAGTCCAAAGTTAAGAAAGGGAAAAGTAGTGAATCACTCTTCTTTACTCAAAAGGTAGTTCCCAGATAGCATTCCAAATCGAATCAACATCGGCGCGATGTCGGCGATGTTGAAACTATGTTAGATCGAGGGTGGCCGATATAGAAACGACGCGGGCCCAATTTGGAATGCTATCTGGGCTACACTTTTTCGGTTTATGCTTTTATCATTTCTAATTTTGCCCCCCCCCCCCCCCAGTCCCCCCATTAATAAGTTCAGAGGTCTATAGTAAAACAAATTTACACTTAGGCCAACATTTATTGCTTTAATTTACTCAAATTTGCCGATGGTATGCTGATGCTGCTGCAGCCTATGTTTTTATTATTGAGCTAAATAAAATGTGTGCAGTATTGCCTGTTACAAAATTATGAAAATTTTAACGGCATTTGTTCCACTTATGAAGATTATGTCCTGGAATTTGGCGCACTTATAACACAAAGTATTAAAGAAACTGTAGTGTCTGCAGGCAAAAACAAAGGTATATACAAAGCCTAGTAGTAGTGTCTGCAGACAAAAAAAAGCCTACTTAAGCAATATTAGGTCCAGTTTTCCGTTCCTCCCCTCTTCCTCCTCCTCGTACTTCTCCTCTTCCTCCTCCTCTGTATTGATCCTTTTTGTTTTATCATCTCAGATTCTTTCAAGACGAGAAGAGATGGCGTGCTGCAGCTGGACTGCAGTCAAGTGTGGGGAGCCATCAGGGGTTTAGAGACCCTCTCTCAAATAATACAGGAGGACCAAGATGAAGTAAGTTTTGCATTTTAAAGTCCTGCATCTTTGATTATACACAGGAGATGGAAAGGAATCATTCTCACATAAAAGTGTGAACACAAATATGTGTGTCATTTCTGCATAGTTTGTCTATTTGTTGGTCAAATTAATGCCATATTTGACTATCTTAAGGTTACTTTAACAACGTTTAGTCAGCCTAGTCCATGTCATTGGCCTGTCATTTGTAACAGTGATATTTTTCGACTTGGAAGTTAGTAGTACATATGATTCAGGATATTGATTGTGTGAATTTCAAACTTCAGAGAATGTGTTTCTCTTTGTTAATGCAACCACAATGTAATGTAATTGTTTTCACAGGTCATCTTGTTCGACGTCAAGGTTAAAGATTATCCGAGGTTTTCACACAGAGGCCTTATGATAGACACGGCACGCCATTTCATTCAAAAGAAATTTTTGTTGGAAAATCTGGTAGGGCAATAATCAAATAAATTTGTTTGCTTTAGTCAGTTAGGTCTATGAATAAATCACTACTACTTCTTTCAAACAAACATTTTTATATATCATTTTAAGACCACTAATCAATTTCATTGTGATCAATAATTCTTGTTTCATATCAGGAGGCAATGGTCCAGAACAAACTCAATGTCTTCCACTGGCACATGACAGATGATCAGTCATTTCCTTTTGATAGTTTATTCTTTCCAAACATGACAAGATATGTAAGTATACAGGAAATGTTTCAGTCTCATAAGGTTGGTACGAATGAATGATCCTCTGCAAAAAGAATAAATCGTATTTTCTTTCATGTTGTCAATTCAAGCGCAAAATTTGGTTAATAGACATATTTTTGCTGGACTATATTTGTCAATAAGTTCATACTCTGAAATGCCCTTATCATATACAAAATGGACACAAAATTGACCTTTGATTATGGAAGTATACAGTGCAACAATTTGTGTAAACATAGCCTAACAAATTATGTTGGGAGTAAATCAGATTAGCGTGTGAAAATGTCACAAGGTGTAGCAAGTGCATATTTGCTTAACAGGTGTATCTTGTAAAGTATTGATTCACTTGTTGAGTTCTCAACACCTTCCCCTAAAAATGTCAGAAGTATGGGAGACGGGGGGGGGGGGGGGGCTTTTGGACATGGGGTAAATTGAGACACGTGCCATATTTGGATAAAACCTTAATTTTCTCTGGAAGCGGCAAAGATCAAGTACAGCTTTCTCAAGAATAATTGCCTGAAAAGCAAACTAACATCTACCCTTCACTAACTAATGACTGGTATGTTGCTGTGATTCATCCTCAAAGCGATATAATCATTAATCCTGTGATCATAGAGGAGTGCCTAAACTTTTGCGTACAACTGTATGTTGCTCTCATTAAAACGTGTTTAACATTATAAATCCTGTTCTCTTTACAGGGTGCATACCATCCAGAGACACACGTTTATAGACGAGGAGATATAGCAGAGATTGTGGAAGCAGCCAGGCTACGTGGTATCAGAGTGATACCAGAATTTGACAGCCCTGGTACGTACACTGCCCTCCTATATCATTATTAAAGTGACTTTTGTACAAATATAATCACTCAGATAATTAAAAAATTAATAAATCTGGGTCTATAAAGTAATTATAACTGCCTTAAACTCATGGCTTAACAACAAAGACATCGGAGCGATAAATTTGATTTTGACACTTTGGTACACTGGCTGGCTGCTCTTGAGGTCCTGGATTCGATCCCTGTGTAACTTGGTGTTAAATCCACGCCTTATCATCTCATCATTATGTCTGCCTCTGGTCTGCAGCTGGTCATAAGCTGACATCGTTTCAACATCGCCGACATCGCGCCGACGTTGATTCGATTTGGAATGCTATCTGGGACAGTCATTGCGATCATTAAAAAATGAAGCAGAAATTTTACAAACAGGTCATTTAATGGGAAACAAATATTGTCTTTTTTTAAATTTTCATTTTGGTATCCCAGGTCACACATTTTCTTGGGGTTATGGCCAACCGGACATCCTGACCCCCTGTTTTGATGCAAAAGGGAAGCCAGTGTTCTTTGGCCCTATGCATCCTTTGCATGAAAAGACCTATGAAGTCCTCAAAAAGCTTTATGAGGAAATTATTGAAATATTTCCTGACAACCTTATCCATATCGGAGGAGACGAGGTTTTCAAGGATTGCTGGTGGGTGACATTTTGTAAATCAAACAAAAAGTACAATGTTGCTGCTAACTGATTATAAAATTCATGGTGTCAAAAAATGATTGATATATTGCAAGGATACCACATGAACAAAATATACTTTTTGCCACATCCAGGTACTCTAATCCTGAAATATTTGCTTATATGAAGCAACACAGGTCAGGCGTTGAAAGTCTGTTGGTAAATTTTACAACACGGTGAGTGTAATTAACTCGCACTTCCATTCGCATGTCAATTATATCTGTCTGCCTTTTTATTTTATTTCGCAAGAGAGTCATAATTTTGGGGATTTTTTTTTGTTGGTTTTCAGATTACAAAAAGAAGTAACAAACATAGTCAACAAAAGAAACCAAAATAGGGACTTTAAAATGTTTGGTGCAGATTCCTTCGAAATGATGGCGTGGCAAGAGGCTTTTGATGAGGAGAGAAATGTCAGTTGCATGGCCTGCTATTTATATGTATTCCTCACAGTGCGGTGACAGAGCCTTTGTATTTGACTGATATTGGTTTAATATGCCACCAAAAATTGCTCGTCCCTTACTTTACACTCTCCTAACAGTCTAACAAGTAACATGCACTTTAGCGCTTCAACTACTTGTAAACATGCTCTAGCTTCTATTTTATATTTATTCTCTAATTGTATATATTGTCCAGCATTTGCTCCAAATTTGCACTCAAAACTGCTACATGTATTATACCACGTTTGTGCACTAAACCATATCTTTATATTCATACATTTAAACAACGCACTATTTTCATTAACCAACAACCGTGTCCAATTGTAAAATATGTTTAGAAAACAGGCAATGTTATATTTAACATGCCTGAACAGCCGTAAACACTTTTTATGACTGAGCATAAACATAACTTTGTTTTAGTTATCCAACAACACAATTATTCAAATCTGGAAGAATGATGAAAGGTATGCAAAGAAAATCATTGACAAAGGCCACAGGGTTATTTTCTCATCATGTTGGTATCTGGACATTTCAAAATATGGAGTGGACTGGAATTTGTTCTACAATTGCCTTTTGCCATGTAAGGGATCCTATTATTCCAGAAAATATTATTACTTTTGCCTCAATTATTCAAATTTCATGACTATTATTTTACTTATTTGTGATATATACCATTAATCAATATATTACTGAGTTAACGTCGTTTTTGGTAGACTATCAATTCAGGCAATCTTTAATTTCCCTAGAGATGCATAATTTTTCGAAATTTAGAAACTGAAATTATTTGAAGATAATATTTTTTCCAAAAGGTTGGCATCATTTAGTTTCCTAATATGATAAGCATTTTTAATTGCAGCAAGGTCAGATCCCACGGATTACAATGGCCGTTTGATAGGCGGTGAAGTTTGTATGTGGACTGAATATGTAGATGACCAGGTTCTCATGCCAAAATTGTGGTAAGTTTCATGATTTTGTTCATTCCTCATCAGATTAAGTGATTGTCTATGTGAAATAGAATTAGAATTTATTTGTACAAAAACACATAACATTTGTTTACATGTATAGAACATAAGCACAAATGGTATTATAAAGTATGCATACAATGTAAAAACAGATAAATCACGACTTGTTAAAAGTTAAAAGGACAAAAATAGTGTTAAATTGTATACCTTTGACTTTATTTACATTGTAAAGTAATTTAAAAGGTATACAGGTTTTGAAAACAGCATAAAAACATTTTAAAATTGTCTACCCTAACCCTGACTGAACCCTAGATAAAGGAATGAATGAATATATCTCATTGACACATAAAAAGGTCCAATTCGTCCGAATAGCAATACAGTTATACATATGCATGTAATACAGTAAACGAATAGTAATTATTTTATAGTATATTCTTTTTAGTCTCCATAAAGAGTGGTTGTTTTCATCGTACATTATTATTTGATGTAGTCAACAAAGCCAGACATCATGTTTTCAACAAAACGAGACAGATAAAATATCTATCTAAATATCAACTTTTTAAATAACAAAATGTCCTGCTTAGACCTATGCATATGTTATACATATCAGTTTCTCAATTTGACAGAATTTCTTTAAATTTGCAGGCCAAGAGCCAGTGCTGCAGCTGAGCGACTGTGGAGCAGGGCCAGTCAGCAAAATTTTGTTGAGGCTGGGCCGAGAATAGAGGAACAGAACTGCCGTATGAAAAGGTGAATTTCCAATCGACGTACTTCATGATTTACTTATTATCGGCTTATTCGTTTCACACACAGGATTAGGATTGAATCGTCGACCAGCTGTTTAGGGCAGAAATTAATATGATATTTACGATATCGATCTCATTCTTATATATTGTGAATACATGTTGGGATAGGTCAAAATTGCAAAAATATCTCAGATCCCAAACAAGCTGTTGTACGCCCATACAACACATTATAGACACTGATTTTGGTTCATTTTGTTAAACCAGAGACAGATTTCATACCATTTTCCTGAGAATTTCTCCTCCCAAAGGCAAGTCCTATTTAGGTTTAAAAAAAAAAAAATTACAAAAATTAAAATATGTAAATTTTAAAATATTAGGAAAATGTTTTAAAATGTACAGCAACTTCGTACAGATGACATGACATGAACATTTTATTCCTGTGTATTTCAAGCTGCAACATACCTTTAAATTGTATTTACTTCTTTGTTTTTCAGTCGTGGAATAAATTCTGGGGTTTTAAGTGGACCAAGTTTCTGTGACTTCAGGAAGTCAAAGCCAGTTCTTGATTTTGTTCAGTCCTCATCTCAAAACACATTGAACCAGGCTCAGGCTAGGGCTCCTAAGGTCAGCTTTGATAAGTTTTTTCCTGTTCAAACCTATTAGAATATTAACATAAAAAGACACAATGGGCCAGATGGTGTTCTTCAGAGTCTAATGCAATGGATTATTATTTCTGTAAAATATAAATACCATATGACACCGATTTCATGTTAAACCGTCCTGACCTGCCCCATCCACACTGTACATCGCCAAATAAAAATACTTTACATACAAAATGGTTCCTAAAATAAGGAATCTTTGTTCGTACAATGATATTGTTCAAATATATGTTTTCTTCTAAATATTTGCCATTGAACTTTCTTAATTCTTTTGCAGGGGTTTCTAAATGGTCAGATTGGCACGATTATGAAGTTTTCACAACGAAAAGAAGGACCATCCTCTATTTTTATTCTGGTTATTTTAGTGACCATCTGCTTCTCTGTCATTACATTAACATGTGGCCTCAGTGCTACAAAAGCAATACTTATCAAGAGGTCATCAAACATTGTGATCACTGCCAGAATTTTCAGACTCAAAAAGTGTCATATGACTCTATTTATTGTAGCTTTAGTTGGTTTTACATTGGTCGTCAATATTTTGAGATTATTTAGATCGCCTACAGTTACATTTAGATCTCCACAAACATGATACCAAACATCACTGTTTTCATTTTACTAGCTTGGGAAAGTGTGCTTTTTTTGCCCATGAATGTAGCATTCCAAGATCAAAAGGCGTTGCAAAATATTTTTTTTTAATACAATAGGATCAAAAGAATGGAATCACGTACCAAACAATATTAAATTGTCGACATCAAAACCCCTCTTCAAAAAAGCCTTCATGATTTTTCTTGAAACACAAGCTCACACTAGAGCCGATAGCGATTTCTATACTACTAGTCAATGATACTCTCATATGCATTGTATATATATCTACATTTTTTCATTCCAATTATTGTATACCACGACCAATTCATGCCTCATACCTATACTTTATTGCGCAATCCAGGGTCCAGATTACTCATGCCTGTATCTGTAACTGGTACCAATAAAAAATAAATAAACTTCAGCTCAGGGAAATAAACATGGCAAAACTTCACATGTCCACTGTGACCTTTGCCAGAGGGAAAGTATGACAAATGCATTCGAAGAAGATTACATACCTAGTCTGTGATGCATTTAGAGTACACTTGCCTCCCTCTAGTGCTTTCGTTTGTAATTTATATTTGGTTGTCTGATGTGAATTTAGCTACAGCTTAATTTGACTGCTGTATTTTCTAGTGATCATGATTTAGAGGATTGCTTGTTACAACAATATTATATATTATGGATGTTAATTTATGCAAGAGACAATAACAGGAATGATTGTATTTGTTTTCATGACCTGCATTGCTTTATGAAATTACTATTAACCAAACATTTTAAGCATTTTAAAAAGTTTAATTGTACATCTGGCTTGAAATTAGTGCTTTTCAAGATGATGGGGTCAAGGAACTGTTTTAAGAAAACATATAGACTAAATAATATTTAGAAACCATTTTGCTCATTTTTCATTTTATTTCCAACACTGTAATGCAATATAAAGTTTGGTGTTGCTCCAGACACCTTGCCTACCACAGTGATGACAGCAACACCATATACCAGATTAGATCTGTACGTCGTATTTTCTTGATTAGAAGCCGGGGCCTCAATTATTTTAGAAAAGTCTTCCACTCAAAATGAGACAGCCGTTTAGTACAGATTTAAAAGAAAATAATTTAGGATGACTTCAGCCAGCCGGGATGGGGGCCTTATTCAATGGTAGCTTGCTCGGCTTCCAACCATTGGGTCCCAGGTTCGATTCCCGGTGGAGCCTAAGTTGGATGGCTGTTTCATCCTTCATCTCATTGCCATGGTCCCTACCTTTCATAATTACAGAAATACAGGATGTAAAGCTCTGTAGACTCCACCCACCACCCACCACTTTAGTTAGCCTCTAAAAGAGACCGCCCTGTATTTTAAACATGACTTTTTATAAAAATTAATTACAGTTCATTATACCGGTAATACTACATATGGTTCCAGAACGTTATACATCTGTAATATTGCATATATGGTCAACTGAAGTCACTCTGAGCTGACCTTGTATTATTATGATATTGTGAAAAGAAACCGATGGTCTCTCCATTAATTCCTTATGTTCATATAGACAATAATAGATTCTGAGGTGTAGGTAATTTTGAACACCAATTTGGAAATAGGTTATATAATTTTATAAATAATTGCATTTGATACATTTTGTGATCATGATGTGACAAACAGGCAACCATTACTTATTGATACGTTTAAACCCTAAAGGGGCATTCACACTGTCATGTATAAGACCTACAAGTGACCACGTACATAAAAAATGGGCTATACGTGCTCACTCGTGGCTCTGTTAAGCCCCTGTCACACGGGCCGGTTGTGCCGTAGTGAACCCGTAGTATTACGTAATAGTTGCGGAAATCGCCACCCGGCTCCAAGCCGGCGGCCCCAATACGGCCACCCATGGATACCCGGGGATACCCGGCAAGCACCCGTGGGACCCTTGGCCAAGCCGCGAACCCCGGCCCCGGTAGCCGGTTGTGCCATGCTTGCATGGCACAACCGTAGAAATCTCACGGGTGAAAAAAAAAAAAAAAAAAAACCGTGGAAGCCGGCGGGTGACCCGTAGAAGCCGGCGGGTGACCCGTTGAAGCCGGCGGGTGACCCGTAAAAGCCGGCGGGTGACCCGTAGAAGCCGGCGGGTGACCCGTAGAAGCCGGCGGGTGACCCGTAGAAGCCGGCGGGTGACCCGTAGAACCCGCCAATTAACCGTCCCTAAATTCACCCTTTAGTAAAGCCGTCGGCTTGTTGAGGGGTTCTACGGTTAACCCGCCGGCTTTGACGGTTAACCCGCCGGCTTTGACGGTTAGCCCGGCAGCTTCCACGGTTAACCCGCCGGCTTGCATAGCAAGCAATCGTGTTTGCCCAGTGTCATCCTGTGTGGATCCAATGCGACGCAATGACGCAATGAGCTGGGTTTATTATGTAATCACAGCGGGGTACGTTATCCAGGCAGTATATAAAGATTGACCAGTGGCTATCAGATCATTCAGCATCTTGCTACCAAATTGAGAAGACAAAGAATACACTGCTCCAGAAAATATTTTTTATCATGCCGATGAAGAAAATTACTGCACCTAGGACCAGGACAACTGCAGTTCCTGTTGAGGACACAGAGAAATCGCTTTCTTCACTTCAAGCCAGCGATGATGAAGTATCTTCTGCTTCATCAAAGAAAAAGAGTGCTCTTCCTGTGAAGGAGAAGATGGCGAAGAAGTCTGCACCTGCCAAGCGGACTGTACCTGCCAAGCGGACTGTACCTGCCAAGAGACGAAAAATTGCCACGAGGTCATCCTCAGATGCTGCCAGCACGGATGAGTCCCAGAAGTCCACTGCTGCTCCTGCGCCTGCTCCTGCGCCTGCTCCTGCACCTGCGCCTGCTCCTGCACCTGCGCCTGCTTCTGTACCTGCAACTTCTCCTGACACTTCACCTGCTCGCTCTGCAGGTCCTGCATCACCTGTTTTCTCAGGTAGAGGAAATGAGCCTCGGAAGAAGCAGGATAAGCTCTTCCTGCCACACCAGGATGAACAGGAAGTTGCGGATTGGTACCGGGACCACCCGATATTTTATGACCGGACCCTATCGGAATATAAGGACTCCGGGAAGAAGACGGCCCTCCTTAATGCAATGGCTGCCAAGTTGAGTGTCTCCTGCACCGGTTTGCAACTCAGGACCTGGCTGGAATCCATCAGGACTAGTGCCGGAAAACTTATGAGGCAGGGGCCATCCGGAACTGCCAAGAGAAATCCCACAGAGAAAGAACAGTGGATATGTGCCAACTTCGGATTTCTAGTTGACCATATCACTAGAATTCCCAGTCGACAAGGAAGCAATGTTCTTTCAAAAAGACTTGCAAAAGACAACAGCAGTAGTGCTGCAGAAGAATTCGGGCCCCTGGAGATTTCGGATGACCCGGATATTTCCATGGATATCCCCCCAGCTCCTGCCAAGCGTTCCAAGGGCGGCCCCTACAAGAAACGTAGACAGGAACCCCAGGAGGAACCCCATCAGCAAAGAAGAATGGACGAGCTCATGGAATTGGCCAGGAGCTCAACAGGTGCCCTGCAGGCATCTATTCATCAAATGGCTGCTGCTGCTCCTCCTCCTCCTCCTCGTCATCCAGCAGATCTCCACGAAAGGAGAATCCGGGCGATGGGAGATTACATCGTTGCGGAGTGCCTGATGATGGACACGGACACATTCGATGACTTTCATACGCAGCTGATGCCTATGATTTTCCAATTAAAAGGAAACCTAATGAGGAACAAAAGGCAGCAACAGCAACCCCAGCACCAACAGCAGCACCAGCAGCAGCACCACCAGCAGCACCACCAGCCGCAGCACCAGCAGCAGTTCTTCGCTCCTCCTCCTCCTCCTCCTCCTGGGCTTGTACACGACCATCCTGAGTCCACAAAAGAATTGGCCACCTGCAACTGCAGCTGGACCTTCTTCACTGCCTCCTTCTGGCCCTCCGTCGATGATTTCTGAAATGCCACCCAGTAGCTCAACACCACTTAATATGAGCCAGTATCTCAACTTGTAGACAACATACTTGTAGACAACCCCGGCCTTTTTCAAGGCCAAACAACCCCGGCCTTTTTCGAGGCCAAACAACCCCGGCCTTTTTCAAGGCCACCAAATCCTCCCAAAAGAGCACGCCTTGTACACATATTTGTGTTAACAATCAATCAAAAAAAAAGTTCCCAAAACCCTCCAAACTTTTCTCTATCTTTGTCCAAAAAACAATAATATTTTAGTACAAAATCAATTTCTTCACATCAAGTAACTTGTTCATATTTCCTTTGGATTAGATCACAATATTTCTTTATTTTACACTTGAACTATCTTTCAGTAGATTGCTTATTATCACACTTTACTGAAGTTTTCATATTTCTTTAGCAAACAAATTTGTTACTAACTTAATAATTTTGAGCAAAGAAGACACAATTTTTTTGGTTCAGAACTGCCGCAGTTTTTTCTTGTTCAGAAGTGCCGTACTTTTTTTTTTGTTCAGAAGTGCCGTAGTTGTGTCTTGTTCAGAAGTGCCGTATTATTTTTTTTGCTTCAGAACTGCCGTAGTTTTTTCTATTATACTGCAATGAAAATAATGAAAGTACGGCACTTCTGAACAAGAAACAACTACGGCAATTCTGAACAAGAAACAACTACGGCACTTCTGAACAAGAGAAAAAATACGGCATTTCTGAACAAAAAAAAAAGTAAGGCACTTCTGAACAAGAAACAACTACGGCACTTCTGAACCAAAAAAAATCTTCTTTGCTAAATATTAGTAACCCTGACACCACCACACTTAAGTTAATTGCAACTTTGTTTCCTAAGGAAATATGAAAACTTTATTAAACCAAAAAAAACAACAAATACGGCATTTCTGAACAACCAACAACTACGGCACTTCTGAACCAATAAAATATTTTGTGTGGGTCAGACAGGAACTTTTTTTTTTATTACACAAGAAGTGTACATGGTCTGCTCTTTTGGGAGGATTTGGTGGCCTTGAAAAAGGCCGGGGTTGTTTTGTGGTTTCTTTATTATACCATGTCATCTTGCCATGGCACACTTCCTTCTTCTGAATTAACATAGTCTACCAGGTACTGCCGTTGACTCTTGGCTACACCAGTCATTGAATGGCCTTTAGTGGGTGGTGGCATTTCATCAATTTCTCCAGCTGCCCTCCAAGTTCCTGGGGTGATTACATGTGTGTCTGGATCTTCCTGGTCCACCATGGTGTTCTGGGTAGTTGGATACCTTATTCGCATCAGATTGTGGAGGCAGCAGCATGCAAGGACTATGGATTCCACTGTCTTGGTCCTCTGTGGCATGGTAGTCAGGAGACACCTGAACCTTGCTGAAAGGATCCCAAATGCATTTTCCACAATTCTTCTTGCCCGGGAGAGTCGGTAATTGTATATCCTCTGCTCCTTGGTCATGTTTCTTAGGGGCAGTGGCTTCATCAGCCAGGTTTTCAAAGGAAAGGCATCATCTCCGACAATGAAGTAGGGAAGAGGTCTTTCACCAGGAACGATTGGTTCAGGTGGCGGTAACCCAAGGGTCCCTTCTTCAAGTGCTTCCCTCAGGACTGTCGTGCTAAATACTCCTCCGTCCGATCCAGCTCCGTTAGCTCCACAGTCTACATTAAGGAACTTGTAGTCAGCATCCACAAGAGCCATGAGTACAATGGAGTGGTATCCCTTGTAGTTGTAGTACACGGAACCACCTTTGGGAGGACATCTGATGGCCACATGCTTTCCATCAATGGCTCCAACACAATGAGGAAAGTTCCATCTCGAAAAGAATAGTTCAGCGACTTTTCTCCACTCTTCTGGAGTTGAGGGGCAGGTCAGGAGTTCGTCGGAATACTCTGCAATTATGGCTTCACAGACTTCTCGAATTATCAAGCTGATGGTGTTGTGGGCCACTCTAAAGCCATACATGAGGGACTTGTAGCTGTTTCCAGTTGCCAAATAGCGGAGGGTGATGGCAAGTCTGTGTCCTGGGTCCAAAGCTTTCCTCATACAGCTGTTTTGTTTTCTAATCCTATGATCAATTTTGCCAACGATCTCTCGGAAAATGGCTGGTTCCATTCTCATAAAGTTGGTATAACTTGCGTTGTCTTCGTGGAACAGTTCTCTCAGTAGACGATCATAATATCCCATCTGCGGTCTTCTCAACAGCCAAGGCTTCACCCAAAACCTCCTCCTCCTCCTCCTCCTCCTCCTGGCTGCCAGTTCTCTTTCTTCTTCTCTCTTCCTCTCCTCCTCCTCCTCCTCAGCTAGTGCTTCCATACAAGCAAGTTGTAAAATAAGTGTATAATTGGCCTGAGCAGCTAGTAGTAGCAAGGCTCTATTTCGTTGGGGTTGATGCATGTACATGGTCTTTCCTCTTCAGCAGCCGGAGACAGAATGATGGAGAACAACAGATGCAGCCCCTATTTATACATTTTTGGCAAATTCCACGAGATAGCCAGCCAGCCGCCGGGTTAACCCGTGGAATTGAAATTAAACCTCTTCGAAATCCAAAAACTGCTAAAGTCTGTCACGGTCCCAGCTTAGATATTGTTTATAGATAATTTGTTTTGTAAAGATTAGTGTGTAGCCTTAATTAAGGCTGCAACAGGTCATATCAGCCTGCTTATTGGACCATGGCAGCCTAGTTTCAATTAGGTCAGCTTAACTGGCTGTGTCTGGTATTTATTTTCCTTTAAGCTGTTGAGTTCACATGGGTTGAATCTTTGAAGAGTTGTAACATCGTGTAAGTGTTTTTCCTATAACTATTTTGTATGGGAACAAGTGTATCTTATCAGTGGTAAGATTTGTATCTATTCTATATATATTATAAATCAGTAATTTACAATATAAGCCATAATTCATGTGTTAGAAAATTGTAATGCTGAACCATGTGACTGGCCATGTGTTAGCTTTGATAAATTGCCATTGAATTGCCTTCAAATTATAAAGTAGAATTATGGGTATTATAGATATTGACATTATATAGCCCTATATTTTGTTGAATGAGAATCTGATCTGGATGGTGCTGCCACCTTGTGGAAAGTGTACTTCTGTCTTGCTGGATATGGAAATGACTCTTTTATTTTCTTTTAATTTTTTGACTGTAAATAAATGTTTAAAATCTATTTAACTTGATTTGTCAATTAACCCCAACCCAAGAGCAACTGACAAAGTCAAACCAAAGAAATGTATTATGATGTCAGAGAATAAAAACATAGGTTGTGCTGCAGCAAAGCCCTCAGCGAATGACCACATACTGACACACAAGCACCATAAAGATTGTTCAAGAAAACCTCTTAAACAAATGTGTTGAGCTTCTGGACATCACACTGTATTTAGGCGGCAAGCATGACAGTTTCGTTTCCTGAGAAGAGCTCACACTAATGCACTTACCCTGATGAAATTTCAAACAGTAATAATCTATATGGTCTAGTGCTGCCTTTTGATTGTCACACTGACTTTATCTCAACTTTGGAAAACTTTTCTTTTTTTTTTCTGGAGTAAAACTCTGACACTACTGCATCTGTAGTTCCTGCCACAAATGGCCCCCTGAGAAATGACTATTTCCCTTATTTACGCGACATGTCGTTGTCTGCATTGAAGTTTTCTTTATATAAATACACCCTGATGAGCGATCAACTTGTCTAAAGGGACTAACGACCACCAAAATCATCAATTAGGAGGTTTTCCCTTCTTGAATGACCGAAAATTGCCATGCAGAGGGATCAAAATATACAGATGTCCTGTAGGTTTTTTTTTTAACTCCAGGGTGTCCTTCATTGTTTAAACAAGGTCACAATTGCACTTGACATTCTACCATGGAATAGCTCACTGATCAAGGAACTGATATCTAATTGTCATTCACTTTAACTGGACAGTAATCATTACCAAAGCCATTGTTTATTAAGCAGAGATGTGAAAATGATCTATCGACTCTTATTTGAATGTGTGGGAATTATAAACTTAACTTATGAACTTGAATTCTAAAACTGCTGTCATTGCAAAGTATGCTGATGCTTAATAACTAAATAAACTCCATCACACTTCTCAAACTGATTACTGGAAATTATGGAACAAACCTACAAATAAAAAGAACAGACCAAGTGATCAGCCTGACATTCAGATTATCCATGACTATTAAAAAATCAGGCTGAACCGCCTCCCTGTGACTATTTTGATAAAGAACTTATGGAAGAAATTAACAACTTTGTCCCACTAATGAATGGTAGCCAATACAACGACCCTGCACAAAAGCCAGTTTCCGGAAGTATATGTGACAGAAGATGAAGTAACCTTGCATATGAAGAAATTAAAAATAACATAGCATCTGGAATGGATGGCATCCCTGGGGAATTTTACAACGATGTCACAGACGAACTTGTCATCCCAGTCTGTGCAATATTTAACTGTATATTTGACACTGGTGATTATCCATCCCAGTGGGCTGAGGGACTTATAAATGCATTACACAAAACAAGATCACTCTAACCCAGAAATTATCGGAAAATCACTATTACAGTAGCTATGGTGAAGATTTTCGAGTCAATTCTTAATGCTAGGCTGTACTTTATAAATGATATGCTCTCGCTTGACGACCCTTTCAAGTTCGGATTTACACCCTCTCATAGAACGACCGATTGTGTATTTGTATTGAAGTCTGTGATAAGACATCAACAGTTTCACAAAAAAAATATAAAAAATTTATGCTTTGTTGATTTTACCAAGGCTTTTGACTACATAAATAGAAATGACCTATACCTTAAAGCTGCATTGTCTGTCAAAATTTTCTAAAAATTCATCAAATAGTTGAAAATCACTTCATTCAATCAAGGCACACTAAATGTTTTTAAGTTCATGATTCTATCCGGCATTAATAACAAAAAATCAATTTATGCATTGAGAGAAAATCCAGACCAAGACATTGGGAACACCACGAGCACTTGAATTTATTTTGCGCCCAAGCCAGTTCGTATGCATAGGCCTATAATATAACTCTTGTGACCTGGTGGAGAGGGATTCCCCGACTTGTATATGCACAAACCTGAAAAGTATTTTTGTCAATTCTTTAATATGTATTTTCTTCATGTGTTCTGGTTTGAGTAATGATTCTCTTATTATAATACATAGTACAGCTAGCTGATACATCCATCCATAAATTCAAACGCTCATGGGGAACACAATGGAATTGGCATCATCGCCCATTGTTGAGTATTGTGATGTCATCACTTGGTTTGTTTACATATTGGACTTTTGACGGCATAAAAATTAGTTCTAGGTGTTATTTATTTATTTTATAGAGAGATAGTGAACCAAGCAAGGCTCTGGATGGTAGGTAATTATTAAGAAGTGAATGCAATAGATTTTGGCCACTGTCATATTGAGTGACAATTTAGCTTTATTAAGTTGAGAAACCAGCAAATGGGTACAAAAATGTTGAACATCATCATGAACATATTGATAGAATTTTTGGGGTCTTACATCCCAGCAAGCACACCAACATTATTTCAACGTTGAAACAAGGTTTTACCATAACCTTTAAATAACGTTGATATCACACGTAGAATGAAAGTTTTTATAACTTTATTTCATGGAGGTTATTTTAACGTTGAGGTTTGGAGGTTATTTTAACGTTGAGGTTTGGAGGTTATTTTAACATTGAGGTTTGGAGGTTATTTTAACATTGAGGTTTGGAGGTTATTTTAACGTTGAGGTTTGGAGGTTATTTTAACATTGAGGTGTGGAGGTTATTGCAATGTTGCGGTTTGGAGGTTATAATTCTTAGTTCTAGGCCATGCATGAAACAGCAACATGTATACACTACAAAAAATTCGTGCAGCTTAATTTAGAGCAATCGATCCCCATGCAATTAAAGAACCATCAGATCTTATTAAACATTTGTGTGTAAATTACTCTTGAACAACAAAGGATGACAAAGATTAAAGCAGATTAAAAACTTACACAAATTTAAACAAAATGGTGCGGCTTCCTCCTTCAGCTGGGATGATGTCAGGCCAATTTCACCAGGGACGTTTGATTACATTAAAATTTGGTTAAAAAATGGTTTTGATATTAACATGAGATTAACGTTAATACAACATTTATATAAGGTTTGAATACATACAAATCCAGTTGGTTTTGATTTAAAAATTGCATTAATATTGAAACAACATATTTTGATAACATTCTAATCTGGTTTGAAGTATTAATTACATTAATTACAATATAGTGAGTGCATGATTACATTGAGCTATAATCATCATATATATATATATATATATATATATATATATATATATATATCTGATATAAGCACTATATATATATATATGTTGTAAGCATTTGGGAGGTGCATCGACTTGAGTATATGTATGATATATATATGAACTGACCCTGTTCACCTCTATTTATTAAAAAACAATAACCCTGTTCACCTCTATTTATTAAAATATGATATAGATATAAATATTATATTTATGTCGATCATTAAATTGTGATTGTAATGTAATGTTTTTTTTTTATTTTATTAACATCCAAGCTATGTGATTACAAATATATAAATAATAATTTGCATCTTGTTTAATTTGATTGTTTACATGGGATTGGTGTTGATACGTTTTTTATCATGCTCTTGCAAGTGTGTACTGGAAATTGCTCAGCTGGGTCTTGAGCAGCCCCCAGACCCCCTTGCCAAAATCGCCGGTGTTGGCCCTTCGGGCCTTCCAGATGCCCTTTCCTGTGTCCCCTTGCCCTTGGCCTGCATGGGCCCCAGAACTACCCCAGTCTATACTCCAGGTGGTGCTTGGTGGAAAACATCAGCTCCCATATCAACGTCAATCCCAAAGTCTTTAATAACATCATATAACATTGGTTTTCTGATTTAAGATGGTCTAATGTGAACTCTGAACAATTTGGGGGGACATTTGCCACACTTGAGCAATGATAAAAATTACTAAGTATGATTATAGCTCAATGTAATCATGCACTCACTATATTGTAATTAATGTAATTAATACTTCAAACCAGATTAGAATGTTATCAAAATATGTTGTTTCAATATTAATGCAATTTTTAAATCAAAACCAACTAGATTTGAAAGTAATCAAACCTTATATAATGTTGTATTTACGTTAATCTCATGTTAGTATCAAAACCATTTTTTAACCAATTTTTTTTAAACCAAATTTGAATGTTATCAAACGTCATTTTAACTTTAACCTTTAAGTCTTTAATGACATTAAAACATTAACGTTAATCTCATGTTAATATCAAAACCATTTTTTAACCAAAATTTTTTTAAACCAAATTTGAATGTAATCAAACGTCATTTTAACTTTAATCTTTAAGTCTTTAATGACATTAAAACATTAACGTTAATCTCATGTTAATATCAAAACCATTTTTTAACCAAAATTTTTTTAACCAAATTTGAATGTAATCAAACGTCATTTCAACGTTAATCTTTCAGTCTTTAATGACATTAAAACATTAACGTTGAATTGTGGTTTTTTTTTGGTTTGGTAACGTTATTAGTGTATCTGGTGTAATATCAACGTTGATTTAAGGTTTGTGTGCTTGCTGGGATGAGGGGGGGGGGGGGAGCCCTTAGTTGTTCAATGAATTCGTAAGTGATGGCTTAGAGATAAATGGGACACATTTCACACATCTTTTTATATGCAGATGACATAGTCCTTGTGTCTGGATCTGCCGAAGGTCTACGAAACAGTATTAATTCTCTGCACAGATTCTGTGCCAAATGGCATTTACGGGTGAATAAAACCATAATTATTCAATTTGGGTATAAACTCGCAAATAATTTCCTATAAAATGAACAATGTATTGAAAAAGTAGAATCAAATACCTCGGTCATATCCTTAACACCCACAAATCTATCCACAACAAAATGCCAGAACATCTAGTAACACAAGCTCAGATGCACTTTTTGCTTTTCACAACAGAACAAAACCTACCTTTGGATATATCCCTCCTTCTCTTTGAAACATACATTTTACCAATCTTGGAATATAATAACATGTTATGGTCAAAACCGAACCCAACTGACAACTACAAATACGACACTTGAGAAGTATTTTTGGTGTTAGAAAGCGCAAACACCTACCCAGCCATATATGCAGAGACAGGTAGATTCCCCCTTTATGTCAGACAAAAAGTGAACACAGTAAATTATTGGGCAAGACTATCAGCGCTGCCACAAGATGATGTCCTCTTACAAGTGCATTAAAATTCTAGAATCTCTGCATGCCAGGGGACAAACTAACTGGTAGAGTAATGTAATTCATATCATTGAAAAACGTGGCATAACTAATTTAACTTGGAATCAGAACATCTGTAGTTAACAGATTAAAATTAAAACTTTCCACTTATGAGCAAAGTAGAATCCTTAATGAGATAAATAACTCAGATCAAAACCCTAAACTGAGAATATATAAACTCTTTAAAACAACCTATTGCATTAAAACCCCAAAATCACCCTTAGAAAATAGAATATGGGAAAAATGTACCAGTAATGTGATAAAAGACGAAATGCATTGCCTCCTAATCTGTTGCTCAAGTATGACCCCAAGAACATAGCTAATAACAACAGCAAGAGATGTAATAACTAACTTTCACAACGTAGACATTACAGAGAAATTTAAAACACTATTATCATGCAAAGAACCTAATTGATACATGCACTAGGCGATTTCCTCAATTAAGTCCTTTGAATAACCTGGGCTCTCTGGCATCACCTACCATTCCCCATATAATACCCCTTGCCTTTAACAAAAAGCCAGGGTCAGCGCAATGTTGCCTGGTATTTTTGTTCCTGAAGTGTGTTGTTCCAAGAGATTCTGACAGCGATGCAAGAACGAAAGAAGAAACACATTAAAAATGCCAGGGTAAGCGCAATTTTGCCTGGTACTTCTTTGCCCCCATCTTGTGCTTGACAATAGACTCTTTTGGAAATGCCAGGGTCAGCGCAATGTTGACTGGCGTTTTTCACCCATATTGTGCCTAACATTGACATAAAATATTCAACAAGCAGGGGATGGCACACGATTGCCTGCTAACTTCACCCAGCTAATAAACAATTTCTAACTAGTTTGGTGTATATATTGCCATGTGTATATATTGACTTTTCATGTGATAATGTGCTTAACAATGTATATTTGTTTGTGACCTTAGCAGTATTGTTTTACAGTATTACAGGCTATTCAACTGTGATTGATTTATGTACACTAAAACTTCCAATTTTGGCTAGTTCTTAATCATTCTTTAATGTGTATATGTATCATTTTCTTTTGGTAATTGGAACCCGTAATCAGCTTTAAGTTATTACTTCAGGGAAATAATTTAATAGTTCAAATGTCTTTTATGTGTGACCTTGTTGAAACTGTAGTTTATTTTATTTTATTATTTTTATTAACTATATGACGAATGTATCTTTCCATGATGTGAAACCATCAATGAAATACTGTATAGTTACAGATTGTAGGGAATATAACACAATTTTTAGCTTTTGATGTAGCTTTTTCGTTTCCGGAGCAGAACACTAACACTAATGCACTTACCCTAACAAAATTTTGTACAGTAATACTCTATATGGCCCAGTGGTGCCTTTTGTTTTACAAAATTTGGGCAAAAAATTTTTCTACATGCTTAAAACGTTGTCATAATATGTCTAAAATAGTGTAGTGGTGCCTTTTGGGGGTCTCATTGTCATAAATATTACAGAATAAAGAGAATTTTTAAAATAAGGAAAAACAATACAAAAAGGATAGTTTTCAAACCTCTATGTCACAGGCACTATTAATCCTACATAAGTGAAATTGTGCAAATAATATATCATTATTTTCATTTTTTAAACTTCATATTGACATCATGAACGGCATATTTTATCATATACATACTAGATATAGTCCTTACAGACCTCGGTTATTTCAGATTTTAACAAAAATGTTCAGTCAGTTAAATGTTATATAAAATCCAATACGGCTGGCAAACAGAAATGTCTTGATAGGTTTAAATAGTTCTGGATAGTTATGGTTTCTGATGTCTACTGGCTGCAGGTGTTTAAGACAGCCACTTTTAAAAAGTTTGTATTTCTGCCCAGTGGTTCCGCTGCTACCAAGCCTTGCAGGATGCCAGAATTGCATAAAATATACAATTATTCCATGGTTACATGTGAGGCATGAAGATTTGTACCACTCACCAGTGCAATTTAGCATTAGGTGCGCCTGTGTACAAATCCTCATGTACAACATGTATGAGCCATGCCGTGCTACGACTGGTAGGCTGACTGAAAGTGGGCAGGGCCTGACACAACGCCACTAGCAACACGAACTGCAACATAATAATTCTTACAGAATGCCAAATCAACAGGAAGCCCATAGGCAGACTAGGATGGTGTTTCACCCAGTCATAACATGACATAATGCTGAGCTATTTTACTTGTCTAAAAATTCATGACAATTTGATCTCATAATGATCTCACAGCGATCTCATACTCTTACATCATATTGATGATATCTGATTGATATCACCATGAGATCGCCATTTGTTTTCACCAGGTGTCACTAGATAGCCCTAGTGGTGATGCCTGGTGGATGTCTGCTAGACATTGTGTGCATGTGTGTTGGCTTTTGGTGCAAGACTGGTGCTACTTCCCAAAGTCCCAATGCCAATATCCAATTCTACAAAATAGCTTCCGAAATCCGGCAGTGGATATTTCCATTATGTGAAAAGATCGATGTGGCTATTTTCTTATCCGTATTTGGCGATATTACGAATTTCTAGTTTCTGGAAAAATCAACAGAGGGCGCAACCAAATTTTGGGTATCGAGTCAATTCGTAGACATGCAAAATCGTCGACAAGCAAAATCGTTGACAGCAAATTCGTTGACACCAACCTGTTGACATGAGGGCGACCAACTGGTTGACAAAATATTTCTTCGGGCGACAAACTGGTTGACAGAAATCCGGCGCTATACTTAATCACAGACAGCCAAACCTCATTGCAATCTCAGTGTTCAGTACCCCGTGATTGGCATGATTAGTTCATTTGAATTGCAATTGCATGACATCTGCCTAATATGAAACTATTGTCTGGAAGTCTCTGATCGTGGCTTCAAACAGCAATTGCATTTAAATTTTTTAATAACATTTGCCGTTGTCGGCTGTCAACGGTTTTGCATTAAATTGTCATTAAATTGTCAGATGGTCATTACCTGTCAACGAGTTGGTTTAACTAATTTTAAGTTTGTCAACGAATTGGTCTCTGACTAATTTATACCAGTTGGTTTGTCAACAAATTTGTACATGACCCTCAAAAGTGTCAACGACTTGGCATGTCAACCAGTTGGCGTGTCTACGAAATGACCTGTATTCAATTTTGTTATGCATTCTTGTCGGTTGAAAAAAATTATTCGAAATAAACAGCACTAGCTGATGCTGCCAGTCTGCAGGGATCTTGACGACCTGAACAGAATCTTATGAATTAGTCTTATTAACAGATTTGTTCTTAAAGTCTTTAACTTATTATTGTTATTAAAATAGAATGAATAACGTTGTCACTTTATAAATTCTTTTCCTAAATGTGGTAAAGATTTAATATAGAATTAATAAATAAATGATGGTAATTATTTTTATTATTAATGGCTTTTATGTGAGAAAAGTTGGAACCTTTTTTTTTTAATAGCTCCTTTTAAAAATGTAGTCTTCCAGGATTCTTAATTATACCACAATCTTGAATTTAAGCCGGACTGTTCATTTGATAAATTCCGGATGTTGTGCATATTACAATGTCTTTACAATCAATGATGGTATGGAGTTTAGTTTTGTCTGTATCACATGATATGTGTATCTGATGGTTTAATGATATGCATGAAGCATTATAGGTAATATTCATATGTAGTTGTACAAATGTAATAATTTAATAATAAACTGAATTTAATTTTAATGCATCAGTGTTATTTCCTTTTGTTTTTTTACATATTTGTATATCATATACATATATTGCAGGTGCTCATTCATGGCAGGGGCGGATTCCCAAAAATTGCTAATGCACTATTTGAGCTGTTATTCTGCATCTGGCAGGAAGTTCCTGGAATTAATATATAGTCATTCATCTGTTTCCTCTTGAGTGGGTATTTTGAGGCAAAGACAGAGACGTTAATCATTTTTGTTAATATTAGCTCAGCTCTGACAAAGCCGCTCAAGCCTATAATAAAGAGAACTGTAATGCAATGGATCTAATAATAAATGATCAACAAAATCTAAGTATATATTAAAATTTAATATATTGGGAACTTTATTCATATCACACAAGAAGGGGATGATTGCTTTAGGACTATTTCATCAATATAGATTATATCTGTAATTCAAAGCTCATGCTCCAAGCTCCATCCACAATTTTTACAAGGGGGGGGGGGTCTTCGTCACACAAAATAGTAAACAAATGGTAAATTGTGATTATTATTATGCAAAATAACGTTTATTATATTATTATATGTGTAACTTTTTTTAGCAACCATGTCTGATGCAGACTTTTGAGTTACAAAAAACGTGATAGAGGTCGCCACAGTAAAACTACTACTGAGCGATAATTCGCACTCGAACTGAGCGATAATTCGCACTCGAACTGAGCGATAATTCGCACTCTAATTTACAAGTCATAGGAACTTTGGGCAAGCTGGCCCATAGGCTAGCTGATTCGCCCACAGGCCAGCTGATTCGGCCAAAAGTAAGCTGATTCGCCTAAAGGACATAATATCCTGCCCATTATGCAATCTCGGTAGATATTGGATATTGGCAGCAACAGCTAGCTATGGCATCATCTACAATTAGGCAAAAGGTAGGTGGATTTGGTTACGTTGCTAACATGTGGTAGGTACCCTCTGGTATAGGTCCCATCAGTCATGTTTGCATTTGTTTATAATAAATGATTTGTAACTAATTTCAGGTATTATGAGTTTTATGTCAAAAAAGAAATAATGAAATTATATCACAAAGATGTCAACATGATCTCACATGTTGACATTAAATGTCGTGATCGCTGCGAGATCAATATGTGATTACAGATTGATCTCGCAGTGATCTCATAATTATCTTGTGTGATGAGATCAGCGATGAGATCGCTGTGAGATCGTTATAATATCAGATTCCTGACTGGGCAGGCTGCTCTAATATGCATTTTCAGCGACTTTAATAATACAGAGTTTCCCTGTGGTCTGTCAGTTTCCATCTTCCTGAAGCAAGCCACACTCCTTCACACGCCTAAGGCGTGCGCCTTGCTAGATATCATGGCAAACTTCACTGTCGACCTGGGCCACATTGCTGCCCTGAATATAGATACAGTTCGTAAACATAAACGCTCGTTCTTTGGTCCACAGTTTCCGTGACCAATCAAACTGGATTTGCATAACCCAGGTAATTAAGGTCATTTATAGCAAGGCAGTGTAGCTAAGCTGGGTTGATCAGTTTCCGCTTTAAATATTGATGTCTTTTGTATATTTTTACCTGTATTTTATTTTATTTTTTCAGGAAAATAATATCAACATCATTACCAATTTTGCCAGGGTGATAGAGAATATTGTAATTATGAAAAACATATCAGGTTTGGTTTCAATGTCATTTGAATACAGTGTATATGAAATTCTGGGGTTAGCCCATTAGTATCTATGACTATGACTAGCAGGACTAGGGAACAACAAAAGATTTTGGCACCATGATTTGAGTGTGCTAAGGGCACCATTGCAGCTCAACCCAAACCCGTTTTAAAAAATCGAAACCTAAATAACATGTTGCGCCAACGAGTCAATGACATTCACATGCTGTTTGATCTCAATATTTTTATCTCATTATCATTACTATACAATAGTTGGCAACATCGATGACTCATTAGTAACTGTCCATTTGTGACATTAAACACCATATAGATTGTTGCTTCAGTCTTTGAGATGAAATTCTGGTGTAATGAACTTGGCATTTCCTTATAGAAACTGCGGAATGTCAGAAGTCTCAAATGAAATTCACATGCTCTCCAAGTATTTTTTTGACACTTTTTTAATATCATCTACTGCCTTGCATAAAACTGAATTTAAAATTCACATACTCTTTTATATGATCATTTTCATTTAATGAGAATTTATCATAATTTTCTTTACTAAGAAGAGTTGAAACAGGTACTGGCTCCACGTAAGCTTTTCTTTTTATAGAAACTGCAGAATGTCAACGGTTTCAACCAGATGACATTCACATGCTCTCCCAACATTTTTTGTTTTAATACAAGGGGCGTTCAGGAAGTGCTGAAATTATTTTCATGTAGACAGTTAATATGTTAATGCCAAAGCATGATGCCGAAGGCCACTATGTCACTGAATGCAATGCATATACATAAAATATATAGTTATATTTGATATCAATGCATTAAAAGCAAATTTATAGCATTAAATGAAAGGCAGAATGTCATAGAATTCATTTCTGAAGAGAAACGGTATCCATTTGCTCTCGAAACTGCAAAATTTGCCGTAGGTACCATTTGACAGCTGACCTTATGAAAGCGAACGTTCGCTGACCACAACGACCGGAGCGCATAACTTCATGAAAAGTTGATCAAATTTCTCAAAGGAAACATTAAATAAAAGCCAAAAGTCATAGAATACTTTTCTGAACAAATAAGGTATCCAGTCCCTGTGAAAACGGCAAAATTCTCCATATTATGCGGCAATTTGCACGGCCATTTCGTTCTGTTGTAGCAGTGACCTATATAGCAGACCTATATAGTAGTCTAGACACGTCACTGCGCATGCGCTAATATAATCAGTAAGGAAGAGGCCCCCGGCGGGTTTTCAAAATTGAACGACCAATAAAAGGTATAAGACACTGCAAGAATTCCCCGCCTGGAGCCTCTCGCCCGAACATGCACAAAGTCTTGTGACCGGAAACAGCCGAGGGACTCGCGGAGGCAACAAACAATGATTTAAAGAAATGTATGGAACACTGTGTGCCAATAATAACTAGTACCTAGATAAATAATGTCATAAAAAACACATGTTACCAAATCTCATAACCACACGTTAGGAAAACTTTGTTTGTATACAATTGCGCATGGGTGAGATAAATTCCAGAAAAGGCTCAGTCAAAATTATCGTGCTGGTGCTGCCACCTGTCGCTGGTTTCGTAGTGAGTGCTGCCACCTAGCTCCTGCAACCTTGAACATACAGCCTATGGCCTCTGGCCTTCGGCTATAATTAACATAGACTGATTAATTTTGCACAAAATTTAGGTAATGTGTATTATATACAAAATATCTGCTCACTCTGATAAAGTAAAACCCTTTTTCTTTACTTGTGAAAGTGAGTGATTTTTGGGAGCAGACGGCGCACTTGGTGTCAAGATGGCGACTTACGGAAAAGCAGATGAATTCTCAGGGGAAGGCGATGATTTTGAAATATATTTCGAAAGATTTGAGCAGTATTTCATTGCAAATTAATTGGAGGAAATAACGGTAAACGCAGGCCGGATGAACGAAGACCAAGTGCAAGTGAGGAACAACAGACGAAGAGCTGTATTTATCAGTTCAATTGGAAAGAAAACATACTCCCTGCCCCTGCTTCGCAATCTGTATTCCCTGTCGAAGCCCGACCAGAAGTCTTAGTTGACATTCTCAAGAAACATTTTTGTCCAGCACCTTAATTTATAATATTTATAAAGCGCAAATATCACAGTATAAGTTTCAGCTGCGCTGTACAATTGAAATAAGAATGTAATAAAAATGAGATTTAAAAAGAGATTAAAATGACTGGAATTATTCAAATAAAAGTCATTTAAAATTAATGTCCATAGGAAAGTTAAAAAAAGTATGTCTTTAAGCGAGATTTGAAAGCACCGAGAGTTGGAGAATGTCTGTCATCAGGAAGAGAGTTCCACAATGTTGGGGCTGCAACACTGAAAGCTTTAGGACAATAGGTCTTGGTCCTAAGTGATGGAACGACTAGAAGATTTTGGCTGCCTGAGCGAAGGGATCTGGATGGAAGGTGACGATGGATCATATCAGCAATGTAGTCAGGGCACATGTGATGAAGAGCTTTAAAAGTCATGAGACATATTTTGTATTTGATGCAGGATTCTATTGGTAACCAGTGTAAGGATTTTTAAAACTGTGCTTATATGATCATATTTCGTGTAATAATCCTGGCTGCTGTGTTTTGGACAGTCTGAAGTTTCTGAAGATGGCATTTGGGTGTGTTTACGAGTAAAGAATTACCATAATCCGGGACGTAATGTACAAGAGAGTGAACTAACTGTTCTGTGGCACGTCTTGTGAGATAGTTCCGTGCTCTGCCGATGTTGCGGAGATGGTAATTTGCAGATTTAGCACGTGTTGATCTGAGGAATCATGGAAAGTGTTGAGTCGAAGGTTACTCCAATGTTCTTTGCACTTGAAGTAAATGCAATCAGATCATCACCAACATGCAGAGATATATCCTCAAAAGTCTCAAGGTGTTTTTTGGTGGTGATGATCAATGCCTCAGTCTTGTTAGTGTTAAATTTGAGCATGTTCTTCGACATCCAGTTAAATACCTTGGTGATTGTGGTTTCCATGTGATCAGAGGCAGAGGGTAATTCAGCTGGCTCAAACTTCAGGTACAATTGTGTGTCACCCGCAAACAAATGTAAATTGGCGTTCTCTTGTCTTAAGATTCTGCCGAGTGGAGTCATGTACATGATGAAGAGCAGGGGCCCAAGAATGGACCCCTGGGGCACTCCACAGACAAGAGGCTCCTGTTGGACATATAGCATTTTAACCAAGATAAAGCAGTGTCAGATATGCCAAACAGAGTTTCACATCTTTGGATAAGAAGTTCGTAATCAATAGTGTCAAATGCGGCACTTAAATCAAGAAGTATTCATGAGCAGACAGGCCTTAATTTTGAGAGCTATTGAGAGCAAGAGCGAGTTCATTGTAAGATGAGTCAGTGGCTGATTTTATTTCAGACCTACGCAAACTGGCAGAAAATTGTAATTTTGGCAATAGATATGCTGATGGACAAGTTAGTATGCAGTTCAAATAAAGGTACACTGCAAAAGAGACTTTTGTTGAAAGATTTGACATTTGCGAAGGCATTAATTATCGCTCAAGCCCAGGAATTGGCATAAAAAAATCTGGAATTATTGCATGGTAAAGACAATGCCTGGTGTACGATTGGAGCAGTTAAAAGTCACAAGTCATCAAATGCTGCTTCGTATGCTAATAGGAGTGCACGACCGAAAGAGCCCCAGCTTACGGAGGAGTACCATTGCCTGTGCTAGGTGTTCTTGACGTCACTGTGGAGTACAATGGGTGTTACAAAGTTCTTCCATTGTATGTATTCGAGACGAAATCTGGTAAGCACCAAGCACCCCCACTCTTTGGACGGCAATGGCCTTACAAGATTAAGCTGGATTGGCACAGATTATTTGACAGTAGTGAGAAAACGGTGCATGTTGTCAAGTCAAGCAAATTGGATACGCTAGGCCTACTTCAGAAGTTTGATGAACTTTTCACGCTCACGTTAGGCTGTGTTAAAGACGTCAGAGCACTGCGAGATGCTGTGAACAAAGAATTACTACAAATGGAACACGGAATTTTCCACCCGATTGATCATAGCGCTTGGGCAACACCGTTGGTTTTTGTTCCCAAAACTGACGGAACGGTGAGACTGTGTGGTGATTATAAAGTGTCTGTTGAACGTGAAATTGAGGTTGATCACTGTGAATTTCCAATTCCTACACCTGAATTGGTATTCAGCACGATGGCCAATGGTCAGAAGTTCTCCAAGATTGACTTGCAATGTGCCTACCAACAGTTGATGTTGGATAAGTCACAAGAATTGGTCATGATCAACATGCAGAAAGGCTTATAGCGCTACACGAGATTGCCTTACAGTAATGCTTCAAGTCCGGCGATATGGCAAAGATTGAGCTAACAACCATTCTTAAATCGGAGAAATGAACTAACCATTGAACAAGAATGTATATTATGGGGACTACATATGTTGTTTTTCCTAGCAAATTTCACAAGAAAAGGTTGGATGAACTACATGTTGCGCATTCTGGAATTGTACGGATGAAGCAAGTTGCCAGAAGTTTTATCTGGTGGCCTAAAATTTATGTGTAACGAATGTCAACAAGTGAGAAATCTTTCACCTGTTGCTCCACTTACGTGGCCAGGTTCCCCATGGTGTAGGATCCACATAGACTTTGCTGAGAAAGATCGTGTGCATTATTTGGTGGGTGGGTGGGGTGGGTGATTAGGGCTTTACGTCGTGTATTTCTGCCAGTTGGGCTAATTAGGACAGGCAGAGACCATGGCAGAGAGCCAGGCCCCCGCCCTATTATTTGGTGGGAACCGGTGCATATTCGAAATGGCCGGAGGTCATTCTGATAAAGTCTACGACAACCAGGGCTACGATTAGAGAACTTCTTCTTTATTTGCCCAATTTGGATTACCATGTCAATTGGTCAGAGACAATGGACCTCGGTTAAGGTCTGATGAATTTGCCGTTTCTAAAAAAAAACGAAATTAAACATGTGCGAGTGTCTACTTATCATGCTGCTAGCAATGGGGCTGCTGAAAGATTAGTGCAAACTTTCAAGCATAGTATACATGCAAGTGCCATGGATGATACCAATGTGGACAGGCAACTTGCAGCATTTTTGCTGACATATCATACGACACGACATACTACGACTGGCCATACGCCGGCTGACCTGTTTCTAGGTCGTGAACTACGTACTAGATTACCTCTCGTCGACCTGATACTGAAGGACGTGTGCTCGACAAGCAAGCACAACAGAACTCATCACATGATGTTAAATGTCAAGATCGAGAATTCTATGTTGGTGATTCGGTGTTTGTGAAAGATTTAGTACATAACAAATGGTGGTTAGGTACTGTTGTTCAATGTACAGCACCTAAATCATATGTGATTAATTTCCGAGATGGACGCTTATAGAAACATGTTGAACATAATCGTGCAGCACATGTGAATGCGGATACTGTTGCTGTTCAGTTCGACATGTTATAACGGCCTGCACGTGTGCATGCAATTTTCTCCACCTATGGCGATTAACACTTCTGCAGAGAGCAAGAGCGAAAGAGTAGTCACTCAAGTTCCATGGAGCACCGAAAATGTACCAGAAGGTACAGAGAACGTACCACAAGAGACTAAGGGAATGATTGAAAATGTTTTACCAGAGACCAGTGTGTACGCAACAACAAACAGACCAACAAGACGGCATAAACCGCAAACTTATTGAGACAATGTAATGAAGCATGAAGCTAAAACTTGATTTATTGATTGGAAATTGTCACATTTGTTTGTTTGATATATACTGATGTGATTTATGGACGAGCGTTGCCTGAAACATATGATTTATTTATTTACAAGGACAAACACTGTAGTATTTGATTGAGGTATTGACTAACATTGCTCAAAACCATTGATCGATTGATTTACAAGCATTGTTTCAAATACGGATGGATTGATTTATTGAGATACTAATATCCTTGATGTAATTTTAATTGTAATGGTAAATATGGGAGCTATATGTTGTAAATTTAAAACCTATTTGTTACGGAAGTTTCGTATTGTTAAAAGGTTTATGGTAGTTCCTTTTACGTTTGTCTTAAGGAGGAGGGAGATGTGATGTTTGGAACCAATTAGTTTGGTTATTATGCACTAGGTGTCATGGTAGATTTTGACTACGACGCCCTCTGTAGTAGTTTTTTAATAAACGTTCACAACTCGCGTTGTATGGATATTTTGTCTACGGCAATTATTGGATATTCGAGATGATAACAAAAACCATTTTCGAACTTCGTTTGCTGAGGGTTGACTTTGTTCCCATATTGCAAAAATTTTGAAATAACACAGTGAAGACCGTCACAACATGTTGGTCTGAAGAACATTTTTGTATTCATAAATCAATGAATGTATTATATCAAATTGCCAGAGAAGAACTTATTAATGCAGTTTAATTTGATTCATTTTTTTTTACCCATATTAAGCACCAGATCTTGGTTTTGATTGATCTTAAACATATATAATATTTGAATCACACAAAATCAAATGTAATACAACCATACTTGTTCATTAACTGATTTGAAATCACCAAAAATTACTGCGGTTCAATCCCTGAGATCTATCGTAATATTAATGCCATTCAATAACATGGCACTGCAGTTGAATCAAGATGAAGAACTTGATTGTTATGATACTCGTAAAGTTCAGCTTGGCTTGACTTGTACTTCATTGACAATCTTTTTCAGTAGAGCCATACCATCTGCAGGATCTTTCAAGCTCAAAGGAGGACACCTGCAGACATCCCTAGTATTGATAGCCTGAAATAAATCACACGAAATACAACATTATACTATGCTCTTTTCATTAGGAATTTTTTGTTTTAAACCATGCACAATACTTACATCAGGCAATAGTGTTTTCAAGTACTCAGACCTATTTTCATGGCTAGGATGAGTTGATAACCATTGTGGTAGTTCAATTTCTCCTTCTCCTTTTGCAACTTGACTTTTGTAATTCATCATGTCCCAAAAGTGGCTGCTTTCTCTGACATCGTAGCAAGCCTGAACGTGAACGAAAAAGCAGGGTTCGGAAATTTGGCCACTCATTATATTGTACAACCATGTTATTATCATCATATTATAAGTATAAACATGATAAAGGCATTGTAAACTCACCTTGGCCATGAGTTCAAGTCCTACAACATCAGCTTCAGTTTCAAGTTTCCTCTCGTAAGGCAAATTTAAAAGCAGCTAAAAAAAAATTTCCAGTGTAAAAATGAAAATGTCTATGTAACTATCTTGCTCCAGTGTAAAGTTACTAGCTATGCTGTGATAATTGCTGTGTAAATATCTATTTTTTTTTGGAGCAAATAAATATTGTGTCATTGTCATAGCTACAGTTAAGTGCTCTATCAGACGATGCACTTTAATAAGGCTGGTGTCATTTTCATTCCTGAAATGTTCTTAACTCCAGCCAGTTCAGGGGTTCCAAAAAATATTCTGCTTACAGGTAATTAACCCTGTATCAGAAGGAAAAGAGAAGGACAACTAACCTCAATAACCTTTTGGTAAAAATAATGAGTCACAGCTGCAATACCATCAGTTGGCATAAAAAACCAAATTGCTGCAAGAGCAATGATGACAATCACATCCACCATTTGAGCATAGCTTATACGCTCAGCCTGAAAATAAAAAACAAGACCAGTCCAATGTGGTCTATTATTATGAATGAGATTTTATTTAGTAGATTAGAAACATGTTACATCCAAACAACCTACATTAGAAACCAATAATTACAAATAGGGTTGCTATATATCATGATATGTTTGTTACACTTACACCATGGCTGAGTACAGCATGTGACATTTCGTGACCAATCACAACAGCCAGCTGGTCGTCACTGGTAACCATGTCAAAGAGCCCAGTGAAAACGAAAATTTCTCCGGTCTGCAAGAATGAGTAGCAATGTATGACAGAGCAATATACTATACATTCTGATGATCAAAACAGTCTTTGGGTTGATTTTACAAATATTATCCATTCAATAACTAATATTAACAAGATAATACTTTAGTGAAGTACAAACTGCTGCTTTAAATTAAGGGTGCATACCGGTAGAACAAAAGCATTTTGCTCAGGAGATTTAATGACAATGACTTTCCACTTTTGCTTAGCCATGAATTCAAGGTCATCATTAGCAGCTGAAATTCTCTTAACGACGCGGCCCACTCGGTTGTAAAGAGGGTGGTTAATTGGAAGTATGGAATCTTTGCTGTTCTCCAGTATCTATAAAAAATTGAGTAAAATAACAAACTTTCATGAAAATATGTCAAATCTCTTCCCAAGCTTTATGTTCACAAAGGCCAAAACATATCTAATACATGTAAAATATGACAAATCTTTACCATATCTCTTTCAAATTTTGAAATTTTTTCAAACTGTGTTGGCGTAAAGGCGATATATCTTCTGCGATGTGTTATTGGTGTTTCCTGCAGATGAGCCACGTAGTATACCACAGTGGTGACACCAAAGGCACCAGCGAGTACAGCTAACTTTCCCTTTGATTTGTTGTATATTCTTTTTTTCTCTTCCGCTGGCAGTTGAGACCACCATCCTCTTAGAGATCTGAAAGAGAATAAAGAAAAAATAACAAGGAAATGTTCATCTACAATACCAACTTTGGCAATGTACTTGAAATGCATTGAAAGGCAAGTCAATTAAATGTTATACCTCCCGGTCAACATGCTGAAAACTTTAATAAGCGGTTTTGCAATCATCCATATGAGTGGGGGAAATGGTATATCTCTGCGAGCTGTAGTCCTGAATGTTTTTGGCATTTGGCAGATTTGGTACTTTTCTTGGAAACATAATGATGTTCTTTTCACGAGGCAAGAAAAAAGTTTGCTTGAAATTCCAGGTATTGAATGTGGTCGAACAGTGAACAAAGATCCATGACTGCCTATTCTTAATGATCCCATTCTCATAGAACACAAGGAAACCCTTGTAACACAAGTCCTCACTAGCAAACTCATTTTGATAATCTTATTAGTTCAGAAGAAGTGTCAACAGTTCAAGAAAGTGCCAGAATGAGATTTCCTGACTCAGAATTTTTGCAGGAAACTAAAAGAAAGAACATAAATACACTCAGTCATCACAAAATCACATTTGCGGTCATGGTAATGAGGAAAAGCACAAGAGTATCGCTGCTATTTTCTGTAGATGCTCTTATATTGGCAAAGGATGTCACAAGGGCCAAGTTCAGTCCCTGTTTAATGACGAGAAGGACATACTGTCCAATTAAGGGAGTGCACAGGATCTTTATGAGTCTGAGCCACACAGGTACAGTATGAGATAATGATGATGCCTGTGGGATTGCCAATGAGTTTTCGTCAGAATTGATTATAAACATGGACCGAGGATGAAATCTGTCACTTCTCAGCACAGTCCAAACGTCCAACATGTTGACATTGCGACAGCGACGAGTGTTTACATGGTGTCGCGATAATGTACACCGTGCAAAAACTTTTCAAAACTCTATTGATCTACAGAAGGACTTGAAACAGTAAACATTTTATTGCTACAGTATATCTGGACTATTTAAAGTTATCTGGAGATTTAGTTTACACACCAGCAGCAAGGCTACCAAGCACCCATTCATTTGGACTACCATTCATTTGTAAGTCTCATAAAATGCAGTAGGTGGCGTATTTGTCTTGCTTTGCCCTTCGCTGGGCCACTGCGACTAGCTGACGCTTGGGCAGGCTTTGCCCTCTCCAGGAAAATCAGTGAAACTACATTGGTAGGCAATGGTGCATTGCTGGCCCATTGTGTCTAATTAAACTATAGCGATAGTAACGCCTCATCTGGACAAGTTATGGAAATGCTTAAATAGGGGGTGGGCAAAATGGGACATGATTTTCTGGCACTGCTATATTTTGTATACTAATGGCTCACAAAGATTTCCAGGACAGTAATTCTGACACATTTCGTGTAATTATGCATGAAAAAAATTATTTTTCTTATATTTACCTTTTTTGGATATTGTAATTTATGTGTTAATGAACGTGACTCGTTAATGTATGATATTCACTTTGGTAGAGCAATTAGTGTAGTTGATTATACATTTTGAGTGTAATGGACATAATTTGTTATTGTTGATTGACTTCATTAATTAATTCCATGTGGGGCAAAATGGCACAGACTAAATGGGGTCGCCCAGATACCATTGCTAGTGTCCCCATTTTGTCCCATTTTCCCTTTTTTTTTAACCATGAATCACTGAACCTATTTTTGTTATTGAAACAGCATCATGGTATTATTAATTAACAAAAAATTACAATGAGACACTCATACATGTATATTGTCAGAAAAAGAAGATGTGACGTAACCGATAGCCTTTACTGACTATATTTTATACAATTAGGACTTTATTATTGACAGCCCAATCCAGAGGGTACTGGCTACCTAACTTTTTTGGTCATGGTATGATGCAGAACTCTTAAATAAATATCCCGGTACACCCACTTATACAATGTGTCCCACTTTTCCCGATATGGTGTCCCATTTCGTCCCACGCATGAAGCAAAATGGGACAAAGCATTTGACATTACTTTAATTATGTGGTCATCCTAAAAGAAGGAATGCATTGGTAAACTGATAAATTTGTGTGTCCCCTTGTGTAACAATTTTGTGGTTTTAAGATTAAACCCCTCCAAGCTATAGGGGTTCAAAGTTAGCGGGCCCATTTTGCCCCGCCTTCCCCTACCGATGCATTTTATGCCACTTGATCTAATCATAGCAGATTCACAAATGTTAGATAAATCATAATAAACAAGAGCTAAGCGAACATCAGATTTCTCGGGCTAACATCGGGAACAGCAGCAATACAACTCCAGCTGGTATGCCCTAAGTAAGTACTGATAATAGATTCATCAAAATTACCATTTTACCCTGACATAGGCATTAATATTATAAGGTTCAGACCTCTGAACACACTTCATATTTGCTGGCCGTGCACCAGACTCTGGACACTTGAGGTCATTTTGGCCATGGCCAAACATACCCAAGTTGAATAATCTGCATGGCTTCGATCCTACGCATACAGCATACCCCAGAGCAACACAAACTCCATTAATCGCCATCAGTTTTTTAAAATTTACTTTAAATGCAATATCTACATTAACTGTTTAGAGCGAGACTCCACGAAATTTCTCCACCCCCCCCCCCCCCCCCTCGCATTTATATATAGGCGCAGCTGAAGTTTTCACGGGGCAGCCCAAGGATGTTGCTGCTGTAGAAAATATTGGAAAGAAAATGTCATTCCCGGCTAGCAGGATATCACGTAATATTTGCTGTGCAATGAACCTTATCCAGCACGTGCATGCGCGTGCACAACTTCTAGGTTCTACAGCACGTGCGCACGCGTTCCAAACAACAGACATGGAACATAATCCATTTGAATTACAAGAGCTGCACAAAAACACCATTCGACAGAGAAACATTAGCTTGCGCGCTATTCCTATTAACAAATTGATATAATGCGGGGACCAAAGACGCATTGTTGCTGTAGAAAATCCATGTATAGTTTGGATGAAATTTCCTTGTACACCTTTTATTTCAACAGCAGAATTTTCTTTTTGCCCAGTGTTAAGTGACCATGAGGTCTATAGATCACACAACAAGCATCGGGCAGTAAAGCCACGAGCAATGTCAAACTATGGGCTAATAAATCAATGAGTTGGTGAATTCCGGTCTGTTTGGAGTACATTGTGGCTGTATGAGTGATGACCATTTGTGACCAGTGGTCAGTGAATGCCATGATTGTGGGGCTGTGACTTGAGCTGGCTTTTGCATTGCTGGCACTTGGCAACGACCATAGGCTGCCTAGTGCGAGGGCCACAGGTGCGCCTTGTATGGGGCCTAATGACAAGAAGTCACCGGTGCCAAAGCTGCAGGCCTCTGGGCACGAGGAGAAGGATGGCCCAGCAGTAGCAGCAGCAGCAGCAGCAGCAGCCTCATCACTTGCTATGCAAGACTATTGTCCAGTCTCTGCCAGACACGACTTGTCTTAAAGAATAGAGCATCCGAAGTCACCCATCAAGTACGCAAGCGAATCGGCTTTGATGATGTTTCCTTGTTTTGTGATTTACATGCTTTTTGTTAGTATGTGTTACACTACACTAGTACAAAAATATAATTACACTGTGGGCCTATGTGACTGCATTGAAAAGGGAGAGGTGTTCACATTACTTGCCTAGGATCAGTCAAGTCCATCACTTGGGGCTAAGTTTCGTATAAATGTAGTTTATCACACTTATAAATGTGTGTTTATCACAATTTCGAAGTGCGCTTCCGGCCTATACCCTGTTCTGTTATATTTACCGCAGAAACTCAAGATAGATATGACCATGATAATCCTTACTGCAAAAAGCAACTGAATTAAGATTTTAATTGATACATTTAAGTGAAAAATATAAAATGTAGCTGGTGATTAATATGGATAGGTAAGATGTTTTTGTTGTGTTGCTTCTTGCACCAGTCAGTCTCAGCAGCCGGATGACATCAGTGATGGTTTACATCACCTGTATCATTCGCCTGTCTTACTCCTAGCAGCTTATTGCGCCCATAATCGGAAAACAGTAAGCCAGGCAGGGCAGGGCGCCTGGCCACTAATACAGCCCAGCTTTATGCGTCACTAGCAACCGAGTGCCCGGATGACACGCAATCTTTGAATACAACTCCACTGCGCATGCCCAGTAGCCCTCACATGTTTACAACCACCCTGGTCGGGGCTAATGGAAGGGGTGCTTTGTTCTTTCAAACCCTCGCTACGCTCCAGGTCACCCCTCCAACTGATATTAAAGAGCCAAGGGTACCATGGTGCACTGAGCATGAAGGGGTTTGGTCACGTGACCCTCCTACATCACTCTCATGATGTACAGCAGAGCCACAAAAAACGCACGCACATGACCCAGAAAACGAAGCACGGCTCCTGTTCTGCATAAGATAGGGGATGACACTGGGATGCGCAATATGGCCTCCACGGTATCCTCTATTCTGTCCAATATATCTATTTACAATTTGTCTCTGCGAACATGAATTTATGGCAAATCTTTGAAAGGAATAACGATGATTAAGGATGCCTAGTAAATTAATATGAAGCTGTGCCCATAAACACAAAATGAACTATTTCTCTATGGTTCATCTGAGAGCGTCGGCAGCTGCATTGACAATGTGAATTCAGATTAAATAAACCCAATCCCTTTTGCTTGACGCTGAACTTCTGATGTCGTGATTTAGGGAAATTAAACCCAAAAAATCTGAGCACCCTTAAAAGGCCAAGCACCCCATGTAGTCATTGTTGCAGATCCAAATTAGGACTGGTGGCCGCCAGTTAATAATTGGCAACATGTAATTATGACATTATATGGCGAGTTCCACTATGATTAATGGCAGTAGCGTGACTGAGCGGGGAGTCCTGGCTGTGGCCACGTTTTGTGATTCGTGTGGCCCGAAGTGGACCACCATTACAGTGACGTATTCCTCTCCAGAGGTCGTCTTTGTCGCGTTTCCGGTTGGTCACGTGTCCCCTAATAACCCCCTCTAGCGGTCAAGTAAAGATAAAATGCTAATTATTCTCAGTGGCCTATTATAACCACGTCAGAGTACCATGTCTTTGTTTGGGGACTGGAATTGTCATGGCAAATTTTTAAGGGTGCTCTTCTGTAGAATTATTATAAAAGTAGACACTGCTGTGGACATGGGGTGGCTGTTTTGATCAGCCGAGCCAATTACACCCTTACCACACTGACCATACCCCTTTTGTCCAATCAATCGGTCAGCTTGGTCATCTTAATTGAACAAACAACAAGGAAGCTGCCAAAACGACCCTGGTCATCTGGGGGTCAAGCGTGCATCTGGACAGACATTGGCGCATGTTTTTTTGCCGCACCTTTGGTCTCCAATATCTCACAATTTCATTCAGGGATCAATTGCACACAAGTTGATGTGCACAAAAAGCCAAGCACCTTGCACTGACCTGAAGTTTGATCCCCTGGTGTGATCATCTGCTTTGATCCGTACTGCTCAAAAGAAATCAACATCGCCCAGGGCAAATACATCAGTTTCTTTGGCACAAGAAGCCACACCCTAAAGATGCTGTGTCACCAGGTAAATGGTGGCAATTACGAACGGGTCTTGACAACAGGTCTTGTATCACTACTTTTTCTGTTGCTTTGCTATTTTCTTTGTTTCTTTTTTTCACCTGATGGGAAGCTTTTTTGCACCATGATGTATATCTGACGTATCTGATAATGTACGCATATAATTTGCATATCATAGTTTTGAAATATTATGGCTTAGAGAAAAAAATTAAGAAGTGCCCTTATTAAACCACAATGGGGTTTTATGGTCACCTAATTCTGAAAATATGAGCACTAAAATGCCCATATTAAACTATACTAATTTCAACTATAAATGCAGAAGTTTAATATGGGCAAGATAAATGTTTAATATGAGCACATTTAGCAGTGCTCATGTTAAACATCTATGGGCCCATAGTTATTTTGCACACTTTATAGTCCTACACAAAAGTCATGTTACTGTGGTATGAATCTGAACAGTACACTTATCTGATGTTATTCATATTTAAGAGTTTTTATTTTAATGTTTCACTCCTTACATGATATTTTTGCTTGACAATAATTTTTACTAATGATAGCATAAATCACCTATGCCTATATCACCCAACAATGTGCCTTGCATTTTAGGCTGCTCTTAGAATTTCTGACCACCACATGACCATTGCAAATGAGTGAGAATCCAAGAAAAGAGTATTTGCTATGAAAAAAACATCAGGTTGATATATCTACACCAAATTAGCATATTCTACAGACTTTTCCCTTAAACAAAATAACGAAAGAAATGACAGGTAATTATTTAAGTCTCCGTCACATGAAAAAAAATAGCAGCCTCAAATGTGCTGTCTGCGCTACAGATGATGACCTTGAATATACTTAAAAATTCCACCAGGTTTGAGCATGTACCACTGATGGCTTTTAGTGCAAGTAGCCCATATTACCCAACTTTACCCTACCTATGATCAATACACTATTGGCTTGTAGGACCCTGTAACCAATAACATGTTTGTTCACCAATACACTATTAGAAAGCGATTGACAATAAGTCATACATGCCTCTCCATGTTCTTAGTGACCAACATTCGGGGTGTCCACTCTGTGGAGACCTTGGAAAGACATAAAATGTGAAAAGTGCCTGGGGCCAATTGCACAGAATAAGTCCTCGGCTGGGAGTGCACTCTCAAGGGGGGCACCACACCCCCAAGTGCTTGCTGCACGAGGTGTGATAAACTGGGGTATTAACAGTCAATGAACCCGAGAGGGCACAACTAGAAGGACCAAAGATACCCCAACTCAAGTGAAATGGTAGATTATAGTGCAACATGCCATGGGAATGCCCTGACAAGTATTGGTTTGATTAATACAAATGTAAGATTGCATGTATCAGCTGCCATTGTACAATAGTTTGTTAGTTATCAATGTAACATATTTATTAACACAATCCCAGACCCGATTCACTGTTAGTGGTGTGTTGTTTTCTTAGTTTATAGAAAATTGAACTGAATCTGATATGGATCCGCGTTTAATTTATTTATTTTGATTATCAAGCTTTTGTCTGGTATACAGGCCTGCAACAAAACGAAAATTGCTGACATTTGAATTTTCACATTTACAAAATTTTGGTAATTAAAAAGTAACAGGCCTTTTTTTATATATAAATCATTCAAAATGTCAATTATATCATTTACACAGTTGGGTGTTGTTCCAGTTTACCTTTTGCTCAAATAGTATAGTTACATTCTCCAACAATCAAAGCTCAGCTGGGTTATGCCTCTGTCGAACAAACATCCAGGCTATCTATCTGCCCGAATTTCCCATCTAGATCTGTATGTAATAACTGGAATACAGTCCATCATAGCAGTGACTCTTGTCATATTGCGGGGCCAGGACTTTTCCACGTTGTGTTAGGGCGTTTACAACACCAGAAAGGATTTTTGAACAGGGCAAGGTCAGGTGACATTTGACACACACTACAATAACGACGAGCGACAAAGCGCCGCCTGTCATTGGCGAGCGCAATCCGGAAACACGTGCTATCCTTCCTTCCGGTGGCCTGATCTCCCGAGGGCCTTCGGCGACCCCCGCAAAAACCCCGCTCATTACTTGGAAATAGTTCAACGCTGTGGATTTACTTGTCTTGAGCGAGTCAAACAAAGACGTTCTTAATGGGGTTATGCGACCCTTTGGACGGCTGAGATCGATGAGCTGCGCATGCGCAAATGAGAGACCATCCATCGGGCAGATGGCCTCACCACATAGGGTTGCTTAGAGGTGTCTTAAGTGACGCCCTGATTCAATAGAGAGGGATCCAGGAGGTTTTACTTGCCCTTCTCCTCATCCAGAACTGTCCTCTCTTCACCCTGCATCTCTGCAGCATCAGGCATTGTGATGATGCCAAGAGGGTGTGGCCAGAAACTGAACAGGCCTACCAGTTGCATCAACTTCATCTCTTCGCCAGAGATGCTCTCTACAGTCCTCTATCTGTCAGAATCACATACATCTCTCCCGTAAGCATCCCACTTCGATAGATCTACTGGTATTGTTCTCTGACCAATATAATGTAGTGCCCGGAAGTTTAGGAGTACATTTCTGTGATAGGCACAGGATTCAAGCAATTACTTAGGTTGAATCCAGGGCCTGTTGTAACCAAAGTAATTGCTTGAATCCTTCGATATTTATACTTATTAAAGAAACTGACGACTTCCCTCTGCGATACTCCAACTTGAGACACATATATGCAATATACAAATATCTGTGCCTTCCATCATTGGCTGGCAATGCAGATTTCAAGATTTCATATTTATCAGGCAAAACAGCTTGATGGCTGTCGGAACAATCACAGCAATCCCCGTTGAAGTTTCATTCAATGAAATTAAAAGACCTTCAAATTAATTATTCAGTATTTTTGTTGTGTATTCTTCTCAATTGGGACAATGGGAAATAAGAAATTCTTAAGAGTCAACAAGCTATAGGACCTTTGGGCATATCAACTGACCGATTTACTAGGTCATGCAGGCAGTACATGGACAATGTAATGCTATTGGGCTCAACTAGAAATTCAACTTTTCTGTGAACTGGAAAAGTCCTGCCGACGCAGTGGTGAGTCTGGCTCTGCAAATTGCTGGGTGTCGTTGAATATTGGACTAGACTCGTCTTGCAAAGTGCGGAATACAGGGAACGCCCTCTAGGGACCGGAAGTTAAGCACCTAAATCACGTGATCGATGTAGCAAGAAGAAGGCCTGCGTCTCTAAGGGAAGCGTAAGCCCAATCAGGGTGAGGAGTCTCTTTTTCGGTTAGCTGAAAATCTGCGAGTTTGCCTGATTCAGGGGGTAAAATAGAGAATTCTAAGCCAATTACCAACATTTATACTTTTTACATTAACCTGTGCACTCCGTACAAATATTCGTCAAAATGACAAGGAGAAGTCAATAATCATAAATGGTACTCCTATAGGTAGTCAATATGACAACCTTCTATTAATTGACTACCATCTAGTCATTTTCAAAATTTGAGAATACTTTGGTCATACGTTTAACTGGTTATCATCAAGACAAAAACAAGACTTTTCCTGGCATTTGACGAGCTGTTCCTAGGATAGATTCTGACGTTCCACATGAGTTATGTTTTGGGGGAGAGGGTTAGGGTATGTCATCAAGTATAATTGAGCCTCTCGGGGCTGATATAGTCCTTTGCACAGAGGTCCGGAGCAGTATGAACATGTGTCAGCATTATCAAACATAGATAATTCGTTTGTTTAACGATATATTGGCCTACCAGTGTAATTACAGGGCATCTCCAGGCGAAGCAGCAGACTGATTGGATTAGAATGTAGACCTTATTTATCCACATTTCCTTTTTTCCACCCAAGTATGTTTCTGTCTGTTGTATACTTTCCATATGTCACAAGTGCACTCCAGTTAAAACATAACTAGCTGGAAATATACATAGAAGGGAATTATGGAAAAATCAAAGAGCCTCGAATGCTTATTCAATATTTCTTGCTATTCTCAATCCTCGGGTTCGTTTATATTTCTAGGATTTTATTTCCTACACTTAATATTCTTTCAACTCACAACATGTTTCATTCTCAATGTAGAAATATATCCAGGTAATATGAGCTAGTATAATGGCAGTACAAAACATTCTGGATAGTTTTTGAACTTTAATATGAACTTGACTTCCTGGTAAAAAGTATTTCAAGTCTTTAGTGTGAGCTTAAGAGGGTCTATCAAATTACAAAACACTTCAAACGTTTTGGTTGCGGAGACATAACCTGCAAAATACAGAAAAAAAAGTTTACTTTGGAATGCCATTCATTCACTTATTGTGAATTCCTTAATCGTAAATTTCTTCTTATTAGGTCTTTTTGTGGCTGGTATCAGCGACGCTGTTTGTTGTTGAGTCCTAAGGCGTGTTTCCGGTGCGCCTTGTTGCTGCTTCACTGACCTTTTTCTACCATTTAAGACCTTTTTTCAGAAGGTCCTCCAACTATGGGGCATGTCTGTGGCACACTTCTTTCCGCTTTCAAATATTGCGAAGTCGTGTTGGATATAGTCTTGGTTTTGTCTGGGAGTAGACTTAGAACGGTTCACAAAACTGGCCACAACACCTGCAAGAGATGATGCAATCTCTTGGCATTACCACTTTTGTATTGATATATCAAGGTGAAGATCAACAAACAAAATTCAAAGTTGAATATCAGCAACAACATATCGAAAATGAAGAAAAGATAGAGCAATACTTGACCCATGGCTGCATGCTTGAACCAAGGACCTTAGATCCTTGTAAAAGCTGGCAAATCAAGATCAGTCAGCCTATAGAATTACCGAGGTACACATTTATATTTTTTATACTTTAATTCTAAAAAACTTATACATACCAAATGTGAAAAGTAACAAAAAATCTGGTGGCCATGTGTATATAGAAACATTAAGTTGTTTATAATAGGCAATATCCTCTTCTTTGTCTTTTATGTGTCTTGAATTGAAATTATCGTAATAACCTTTGATTTACCTGTAAGATTTCAAGATTATTTCAAGGTGCATAGATAAGCACACTCACCACAATATAAAATAACTAAACCAAGCCGATCATTAAGAGGTTCATGACAAGGTTGCCAGTCGGGCAACCAAAGTTCGAAAAAAGGTTGCCCAAACCTGAAATTTGGTTGCCCAATGAAAATGTTGTTGTATATTCTTTATCAACAAGTATGGCCTATCATGCTTGCAGTATACACCGAACATTACATTAAACATGTCCTTCAGTGACTATTTATGATGTGATTAATTCATTACTAACCACCGAACTCTAATGTGAGTCTGAAATACAAACACTGTTGACCAACTGTCAAGTTGTGTTGGAATTCAAATGAGCAATTTGCTGAAGACGTAGTGTAGTAGTGTATGTGACATTATGTCCACTTTTTGCGTAAATTCCCAATTAAACGCTTGACTTTTCAACATATGTTTATTTCAGGACCTTCAAAATTTGATGTTTTCTGATATTTAGCATGATTTAATTAAAGTCTGAATACAATTACTTTTCTCTCAGATCTCTTTAGATATTTGATTGCTATTGACCGTTGTATTTCAATGCCTTCAATAGCCACAGGGTAATTGCAATTTAGATGATTGCATGTCTGAAGTCTTCTTTGACCTTTGATAGTCTTAATTACAATCAATCAGCATCAGTCATGATCACTAACTGAATAACCTGTTCAACTTCTAAAGTGGTTGCACTGTCGGGCAACTGCATGCTCGTTGGGTTTTGGTTGCCCAAATTATGTCGAGCCCTGTGAACACTGTTTTATGTAAAGTTTTCGACAATGCGAAATACAGTATGATAGGGCAAATTGACAGACATTTTGAAAAGGCAGTCGGCCCAACATTCGATCTATTTCATCCGGGTATTCAGAGGGTAGCAGTCACGTGATCCGCCTATCAAGGCTAGAGGTCATTATGGCTTTAAATGCAGCCAAGACAAAACCATCACTGAGACACTGGCCAAGGTACAAGGCAAGACTAAACGATCACTAGCCATGTGACCCAGTTACATCCAGCAATTTGCCTGCATGATCTCGTTTCCTCAACACTTAGGCACCGGATATGAGCTGCACAGGGTCACTCACTGTCCCATGCTCTTATTTCGAAAATACCACGAGTAAACCCTGATCACTGAACCTATCGATGCAGTCGAAATTACAGTACATTGACTGAAGAACTGGAATACTGAGCATGCACTTGAAAATGTGAAATTAAAGACAACAGTTATTTCTGTCATAATATTATGTAATGTGTTTTGGAGCCTAGTCCATAAACGGAAAAGCACTGAATTCAGATAAGATCAAATTTCCATTTAATTATACATCAACATATTATGGATTTATATTCTAAAATGATTTGACAATCTAGGGAAAGACAAAGAGAGATATAATATCATTATAGTATACACTACACAGGAGCAAGTAGGGTTCGTCTAGTGGGATCATTATCAATGAGCAGCAGAGGGGGAGGGGGGGGTTGCAAGAGTGTCTGCATCAATGAAACGCCGCTGGGCCGTGCTGAGCGCTGGGCTTCGTGGGCCAATCAGAACGAAGCACCCTGCTTAAAGGCAGGTCACAGAGCATGCGCGGTGAGGCAGAGCACAGGACAGCCACTGCAGGGAGGAGACGACAGTGAGAGAGGTTCAGAAAACGTCAGGAGAGCGCTACAAAACCATCGTGTCATCTAGCAGGCGGCATCTAGGATGTAAGTAAGAACTAGCTGGATGTTCTTAGCAAACTAGCAGACATCTGGGATGCGGGATACGGCTGCAGATCGTGCTTGCTGCCCAACAGCTGGTTGGCCCTGCAGGAGGCTCATGGGTGAGTAGATTTCATTAGCATTACTGATCCTGCACTGCGCACCATTGTCTCTGTACCATTCATCACAAGAAGCATCCTTTCATTCACCTCATACTCACAATTTCAAAAAGATTACGTGTCATGTTACGTTCTACTACATCTCTATTCATTTAATCATTGATCAGTGATCGTTTTTTTTTTTTTTTTTTTTTTCGTTTTTTTCACACGTTTTGCATTGATTTTTTTGTCACCTTTCCATTCATGCATTGGTGGTGATGCACTGTTTGTTTAAGTGTTCAGTGTTTTAGCCTAAGGTTTTATTCTGTCATCTAGTGCAATTTCCTGTCAAACAAATATTAAACACTAATATCTTTGTACACACATGACCAGCGGAACACAATGTTCAGAGTCCTAATCCTGACATGACCTTTGAAATATTTGTTTGATCAAAGGCTGTGGTGATATGCCAGTAAAAGGTCAGTATGTTCACAAAGTAGGCCACGTCAATCATTCAATTAAACCCGTGTGTCATGTAATAGGCTATTGTGCAATTGTCACGGAGGTGCAGTTGTTCTAATTTCCACTAAATGTTATCGATCAGTGTTTTTGATAAATTTGAAAAATAATCTGTGGTTTGGGCTATAAAGGCTTTGGTATTGGCCATGGAAAAGGCTGAGCAGACCATCTGTCCTTGTTCAATGTTCATGGTCAGGGCCAGATGTCCCTCCCCAATGTGCCCCTCAGCGCTTGTGGGGATGGGGCACAATGGCCAAAGTGCCCCAGGCCTGCAATTTGATCCCCCTGGTTGGAGAGTGTCCCTGTCCTGTGGAAAAACAAGGGAAAGAGGGGCAGTGCAGCAATATTCATGATTCATGATATCAGGGAGATAAACACAAAAGGAAGACAGTGCCAAGACACAGCAGATGCTGCAAAGAATAATGACAGTTATTTGACCACTAGCAGGCTATAATGCTGAATATCATGACTGCAGGTGACTCATTGGTTTGAATTTCATAGACATTTTCTGATTAGTATTAAAGTACTGTATCATATTAAAATGAACAAAATGTGCATTTTTGTGATAAGTCCAAAAACCTTCATATGGAATGTGTGGTGTGTCTATCAACATGACACTGAATACAGTCTGATGTCATCCTAGGAGCAGTAAGTGGCTGAAAAGCATTGACTGCAGTCATAGCATAGTACAAAGAGCTTGATTAAGTAACCTTGAGATTTGATTGACTGTCAGAAGACCTTCGAGTCAGCCTCGCCAGTAAACTAGCTCCAGACGAAGCGTTAAGCTCTGACCAAGCCCTGTTCAGTGCTGTGCCTGCTTGTTTGTGTGTGCAGGGGGTAGTTTTCTTGAAATATTTAGAGGGTGTGTTGTTTGGACTGAGCTAGCAGATGCTGGGAAGTGGCGAGGGGCTTAGCAGGTGCTCACTACAATAGTTGACCTCTGTCGTTTTCCACCAGAGGGCCTGGGGTGCATGTGCACGTGCTCTAGTCGTGAGTGACTCGTGAAGCTGTGATTTCTGCTCGCCCCATTGTGCACTTAGAGGCGTCAACACGCACTGGTCATGATTCACACCTCCTTCGTTTTATCAATTAGTCCAATCTCTGATTTACTATTAATCACGTGCAGCACGCGACGTGGACGTTTCGACTAGCAACTTTCTTTGTGTTCGCCACTTCTTTTGTCGTTGTGAAGCGAAACAAGAACTTGGCAATCACAACCAAACGACACCAAACAAGCCTCGGGCCGCAAACCATTTAAATGCATACATGTCTTTTTGTGAGCTTTACAATGCTCATGCATATTCAGTTATGCATTTCTATGTGGTTTTTTTAATGTTTTAAATCCTTTCGGTGGTCTATTTAATCTGGGTCGTCTATATTAGCAGTCTATATCAGCAATATTACCCAGCTTATGTCCTGATATTGCAATGGGCTGACAATTGAGCTGGTAGCGTTGACATGATAAAGGCCATTAAATGTGACCCGAATATGACCAAAACATGAAGGGCATGGTTGTTAGGTCTTTGATAGGGGTCGCATTAACGGCATGGTGCTGTGTGTTGCGTGCATGACCCAGATTGTGTCGACGCAATATTGTGGACGTTAGACGCACGTGGCTTTGAAGTCGTAAGTGATGTCATGTTGGGCGGACAGGAAGCTGGAGAAAGGGAAATGCAGACAAGAAGCAGTCGGGCAAGGGGGGGGGGGGGGTCAGACGAGACACCATGTGGGCCCACAATGCGCATGGTCATTCTCCTATGGAGTAAAGAGCCTCGCCATCTGCTCCACATTGTTGCAGCCCCACAAACGTCTTATGAATGGATCAATCGAAACAATATTTAATATGCGAGCGGCCAAAGTTCATTGCCGAGCTAGCTGTGTAGTTTGGGCGGCAGTGGCAGTGGCAGCGTCGTTCCGAGGCAGATTCTAAATAGGAATTGCAGTGTTTCCGCGGGCGGCGAACGAGCTGGATGGCAGCGGGCGCAGCTCAGACGTCAATATGAACCCCCGTCCGTCCCCCCGTTCGACGTGTATGTGTCGACTCAATCAATACTTGACCCCAAGGACCCCGCTCAACAGCCGCCCTGCCTCCCTGCTGCCTCTGCCTGCACCCAGCCTTCGTCTGCTACGTCACTGCAGTGCCGTCTGACTACACGTTGCTGCGTCAGTCCGAGCGCCAGTACCGTCAGCAAGGACGTCCAGCAATCAAACAGGCGGTTGTGGTGACCTGCTGCGGCTGACATTTCTAGCAGGGTCAGTGGATGGTCTGCAATTCGTCTGCAATTCGTCCTGTTAGCACCAGACTGAGTCCGGGCGGATTCGATTGCACGAAGCCGTCGTCCCAGCTGCTTTGAGTGGAAGTTTAGTATTCAATCGGTGCTGGCCGGCCTGCCTGGACAAAGCCTTTGTGGGAACCTGTCCGCTGTGTCTGTGAGTTATTGGCTTAGCGGGGACAGCTGCAGCACCTACTCAGCCCGCTCATCTATTTTGAGTTGCTCAGTGAGACAGCAGCCTGCTGTGTGGCCAGTCGTTCCACATTCACTTCTGTGTACAAGTTGTGCACATGCACCGCACCTAGCACAGAGCAGCACTGCCAGTGTATGATCCATCCCACATCAATGACTTCACCTCATCTGCTGCAGCAACAGTTCCTCGACCACACCCTGTTGCTGTTCTGCTTCGGTAACCGATGGAGGTGGCTCCGCATCACTCCACGTCATCTTACTTGCACCAGCCTTTGATCTCGTGGGCATAATATGATCCAAAGACACTGGAGTACTGAAACCACTGATTCTACTGAATCTACTTGTCGTTCTCATTCTGGTTTGCCTCCATCTCAAAGGGATGCTGCTTCTCTTTGATGACGACTTCAGCTGGTTAGTACAAACGGGATCCAAAGATGTCAGAGGCGGGCACACCCTCTTTGCTACAGCTTCGTGGCATTCATTGCTGCTGCTTCTCAAGGTATGTGTTCTTCACAACTGTTTCCGTTAGTCATTTCTTGGCTGCCTTTGTCCCATTTCATATCCAGGAGCCCCCTGTGATTACATCTCATTTCAGTCACGGAATTCCGTCATTTGACGAGTTGGCCTAGGGTGTAAAAAATGCACCCAGTGATCCTGGCCCTGTAAATGAAATGAAATAAGTGCAAAGGCAGTCTAGAATGGCCTGCGTCAGTTTTATGGCTAAATGACATGTGCCAAGTCTTTGCTTGGTTTTCTGTAGTGTTTATTCTCGAACCTTATCAATGAACATGCAGAATGTCGTAAAAAATTGAATTGTTCAGATAAGGGTTTTTTTTGTCTTCCCTTCTGTATATTTTCGTCCCATACGTGTGTTTCTTGGTGCAAATGTAGTTTTCACTGACCTATTGGTCCTTTCTTACTGAATAATACCTTTTGTCCCTTTATATATCTTTATTTCTTACTGAATAATACCTTTTGTCCCTTTATATATCTTTATTTATGTTATCAGTAGCCTTTATGTCATTTATGTTTTCAAAAGGTATTCATTGTTATATGCAAAGACAGGTTGCCCAGCCGTAGTTTTGTTACTATTAGAAGAGTATCCAGAGCAGGCTTCTCTTTGAGTATTGAAAAGAGCAGCAGGTTTTCCTTACGGGGTTTTATGTTGGGAGTTAACATCGTGCAAGTGCAAAACCCTGTAGTGATGGAAAATGGTGTAATCCATACTGCAGTTGCCATGACAACCTTATCAGCTGCAGCCCTGTTGATGGCAGCCATTGAGTCACATCACCCCCTTATCAGCGCCTACAGACCAGATGTGTCCTTGCCTAGTGTAGCATCCCTTCCCTCAGCAGATGACACAGATAAAGCCCTGCAGCCGCAGCCGGCCTGGATCACCTTGATCTCCACTGATGTCTACCTCAGTCCATGTGTCCTCTGTTCCACAATTGGACCTCTTTCTTTTTCCCTTAAAATGGGCTTTCTAATATGGTGCAGAATGTGGCTTCGGCAAATGCACCATTTTCACATGTAGTGACTCAACTAGTGGCTGGATAGAGCACCACGGAAGATTTGTCATGACTCAGCTGCCAGTAAGGCACACATTATATAATATCAAATGATTCCAGAGCATGTCATGTACAGGTTTGAAATGTAAAATGACGCTAACATATCTAGTTGTTTCGTATCTGTTTCAATGAGTATCTGAATTGTTGGGTTTGGCAAACTTACGAGTAGTTTTGAATTTAGCTTTAATGTCTATTTTACAGCCCTCGTTTTCATTAAGTGGCGATAATAGCAGTTTTGAAATCTCTTGTACATCTACACAAAGGCTCATATTAGCACTTTAATCTCTCACAACAACGATCTAAGAAGCTCGAAATCCATCTCATGAACTTGGATTTTTGTCAAAGAGAGCCTAGTAACTGAGGCCTAATTAAAACCGGGCGTTATTGAAATGAGGATCCCTGTCTTAATTGGTGTGATGCAACAGAAATCACTTAGCAAGACCTGTTGAGTACAACAATTGATGAAACACAAAGTGCCAGTGGTCCAAGCAGCAGTTTCACATGAATATTTAACAGAGATGAATCGGTTGCCTTGGCAACCAGGCTGGAGAATTTGGTGGTGCTTCTGAGCCGGGGAGTCGATGGGTGGGCTGTGGAGGGTAGCAGCAGCAGCAGCAGCTGGATTGATCCACAGCAGCAGTCCATCCAATACGCCCTCAGCAGCATCAGCAGCAGAAGCACAAGACGCCCCCTGGAATGCCGCGTGGCGCTGGCAGACACTGGCCCTGCTGGGTAGACCTGTCTTTGTGTGCGACTGCCAGTGTCGTGGCTGCAGCCTAGCTGGCCACACTGCCTGCTCTTGTGCATCCGCATGGCTCAGTATATAACTAGGAGTAAGCTGCTCATGGGATGTCAGAAGTCTACAGACACTTGGAGCAGGAGCCTGGCAGTACATTGGACCTTTGCTGTGACGGTGGTTGGTGGGTGAGTGTTCTTCCTTTATCTTTAACAGATGCAGTGATAGACAGAGCAAGGCCTGCTGCCTGCTCTACCTCTGGTGTGCTTCTGCGTTGCACACGATGTACAATATGGAGTGCACGGTTGCAGCGGATGGGCTCAGCATCCTTTCCTGTATCCGAGATCATGAGAAGCATCTCCTCAGTATCTTGTGACACGATGTGATGACAGGAAGGCTACCGAGGACACAGAAATTAGGCTGCTGTCCATAGGGGCCGTCTGACTGGCTGTGTCCCTTGCTATAATTGATATGACCGCGGGCAGTGATTCCCTGCTGCTAATGTTCTGGCTGTGTCGCCTGATGGACCTGGCTGCGCTGCTTGATTTTATTCAGCGCGTCTTCCTGTCCTTTCTCAGCCGAGTTTCCTCGTGGGGTGTTCAAGGATGATACCCACGCTCCCTATTGGTAAATCAATGAAGCGCCTTCCTTTCTACGAGTGTTCCATTCATTGTCTGCTCATTCTCAAACAGCTCCTGGTAACTGGAATCAGCCTCACGTCGTAAAAAAAACTCAAGTGAAAGCGAGGCAAGAAGCCCTGGTCTCCCGACAACCTCGTGATCTGTTGTATGGTTTCTGAAATATCCGCCAGGGAGCGTCCTATGTCGCCTCGTGATCTGTGTCCTCCAATGAAACCTTCCAGTGGCTTTTATTCATTCAAGTGATCTATGTGATAACTATCAGTTCACAGCTTGATATCTCTGTTGGCCAAACCTTGAAGATGTTAAAATATTTTATTGTAATATTTTCATCTGAAAATGACCTAAATGTACTTATCGTCTGTGTATCAAAAAGGGTTCAGGCATGAGCAGTGAGATTCTTATCATCTTGTTTTTGGTCTAAGTCCATAACGTTTGCCGATTTCTTTACTTTTTTTGGTGCTTAAAATAGTAAATTTAGAGGATAAATCAATTTCATAAACTGTCACCATGGTCTGCTACCCAGGAAGTATTTAGCTCCACAACAAACTGATAAATTGAGTCAGGGGTGTTTTCCCTCTATCTGCAGTCGTCTAAGGGTCAACTATTGTGATCAAAAGCCAATAAAACGAGTGCTGGCCTCGGAATGACCTTTTGTTTGAGGTGGCCCTGGACCTTTTACTTCCTGGTCCTTTTGTCCTTCTCCCCCGGAGTCAGTGCCTAGTCATGTGTATTAGTATTCAGCGATTTAATTAAAAGGCTACCTAATTGTTCTGGGGGGCAAGCAGACAAACTCCATTGTGCAAACGAACAATAGCTTCAGTATTATTGCGTAAGACTTTCATAATGAGATGCTCATTAAAAGTGGGGTTAGTGATGCTATTAACGTTAGTATTGACACTAAAGCTTGATGGCAGTAGTTTGTATGGCTAGAACTGCTATTGTACTTAGCAAATGCTGGTATTATTTGCATTGCATTGTTCAGTATAATAACATGGCATGCATAATGTGTGCAGCTGCATTCACAGCACAAACCTCATAAACATGCAAGTGATATTTCACTAGATTGAAAAATAATAACCTCAATGGGTGGAGTTCGGACTCATATTTGCGCTTGCACAAAAAAAAAATCGAACACACAACCAATGCACAATCACACTGGGTGACCTCGTGAAAAAAGTTATGTTTAAACCCCGGGGCATTTTGGGCTCCCATTGGATTTAGATATTTTTGTTAAATGCTGAGTATATTGCAATGTAGGACCTAGAGGTGTTAACAATGAGTTGATGTAGGTTATATATGAGGTCAATAAAATGTGTCTCACACATGCTACCTCACAACACGTGCTACTCAACATCAGAATGAAAGAACTGACTATATAGATCACATTAGCCTGATTGACCAGCATTGCCTCTGGATAACTTGGTATAGCTCTATGTACATTACTACAGTGTATCTGAAACCAAGTATCAGTAACTAGGTATGTTAAATTCTCATAACATTGAATGCAATTGTACACTTATATTGGTGTATGATATGTCTTACTGACGAAGGTAGCCTGAAATGATGATCCTCAGATGCATTTAATGTGGAAGAATAGATATTTCATAGAAGTTACTATGCTGGGAAAATTACCATGGATTAGCTTGCATAAAAAAATCTTAATACTTCATGATTAAGCCTCAAATGGTTCCCCGAAGCCTTGGGATTCCTCTTTCTTAAATTGCTTTATGTCAGTTGGATTTGTGGAGAAAAGAATTTCTTAGTTAAACTCAAAACCAGTGAACAGACAAATGCTGTCAACATTTCTCATACCATTGTCATCTAAAGTAGCAAGTGCCTGGCCATACATCTCGTGTAGTCAACTGGACCGAGGTGACCCCAGAGGGTTTCTTTGAGGAGCAGTGCACTGCAAATTACACTGTCTACTAAACCCTTGGTCTCAACAGGTCGTTTTCTCAGGGTGTGTTCAATTGTGTGAAGGCAACTTGAACATTCCAAGGCAGAAATTCAGCATGACTCACTAGAAAAGGCTGCTGTATAGTAGAGGGCATTTCCATTTTGCAGCTGAGGCTGGACTGCTTTGACGGGTTAACACTAGACATTGCAAGTTGGTAGACAGTTGATGCTGTTCTATATATTTGTTATCCACAATCTCATCATCAATTAATCAAAATTTAGGTGAGTGCATCTTCCAAACGTATGGCCTTATCATTTAGTGGTGCATTCACTAGTTTATGTCTTGAATGTTTCAGTGCTCCCCAACTGTCTGGGTGTGCCCGCTTCTTGGCTTTCTTTCATTGAGAGCTTCAACAAGCCTGAGCAAGGTGTCATTACTCAAGGCATCACAATGGTGTCCACCTCTTGATATGACCATTAGATACCATTACAAGTCAGCCATGTGGATAATGGTTAAAATGCCTGAGATATGTCATTGTTAACTGCTGTTTTGATGTTATGTTGGAAGACCGCTTATTTTGTTGCTTGTGGCATATTTAGGTTTGTGGGTTTCAATAGAAACTTCGGTTGTAAATGTGGTGGGTGGGTGCAAGATGATAGTAAGTGTTACAAGGGTTCAGTTTTCTGGCCTGATATATGCCCCACTTAGAGATTTATACGCTGGTCCTCATTGATGTCTTCTATTCAACAGGTGCATGTTGTCCTAAACCAGGTCTTTTGTATATTGGGTCCTTTTTTCCTCTCCTCAGAGAAGCAGGCCATCTGTAATGTTTGTTGTATTGTGTGTATCTAAATTTAGAGAAGGGCGAATAGCTGAGTTTTTTTCCTTCGAGAGAGGTGATAAGTTACAATTAGCTGTTCTATAGATGTTCTTTACATTTATCTGGACTGCTTTGGTAGGTGGTCCCAGTGCTTAGTTCGTAATGGCCTCTATCATGCTAGTAATGAAAGTGATGGTCTGCAGCTAAACACTTAATTAGAGTCTTCAGGAGGGTATTAGGTACTGATTTTGGCTCTCCAATTAAAGCAGTGATTTTAACAACTCCTCCAAACACGATGATTTAGATAATGACTTGAACCCTGCTGCACAATAGCAACTTAACAGGGCACCAGGGACTTGCTGTACCCCTGAGCTGGAGGGTCTTTAAAGGAGATGCCTATAAATTATTTGTGTGTCTAGCCATCTGTCCAGATTCAAGCCCCACCTGGTGAATACGGACATCTGATGTGTTGTCTTCGTACACCCCCTGCCATTGCCCCTCTCACCCTGCACCACTTTCCCCTGCTGCATCTCTTTGTTGCCCCATTATGGCTCTTTTGCTTTGAAAGGCCCTGGCCACCCCTGAGCTCCATCGGGCAACTTGAAGGACATCTACATTGTGAAGGTCAAAGGGGGGACACCAGAGACCCCGACCAGCCTCACCAGCCCTGCCGGATGCTCATGTGTTGTGACAAATGGGCTACAATGACAATGCCCCCCTGAACAATAGCTTTGTGATTTGGGGCCGATTATTGCAAGTTGTGCACTCAGCAATCGCGTGTTTGGTTATTACATACATAGGGTGCAGTCACAATGTTATTCTGTCACAATGAACTCTCATGCCCCACTCCACATTGATACCTAATGATACATAATGATACTGGGCCCCCCATCTTTCGCCAGTACATATCAATTGTCATGTATACTATACATGTTATACACATTAGACAACCATGTGCTAAACTGACGGGATGCGAAGTTTTTATATATAGGGATGACCCGGTTATGAATGTGGCTCAATGCATATGAAAAGTAAACTTATGACTGAAAGTCACCATCAAGAACACACAACATATCGATACATTGTGATATCAATGTGTGTAATAGTTATCATTGATGAATCGCTATCATTCACATCCGTGTGGATATTTCACATGTAGTTGGAATACAAAGTGTATAATGACCAGGACAGTTGAAGCTAGTTGAATTTGGACAAAGTTCTTTGAATTGGACAAAGTACATTTTCTGTGATCTGACCGACCCTATCAGTTATCATACCTTTATTATATGATTTTATGCCGAAGGTTATATATTACTTGGTCATTTTAAGTTATCTATTACTTCTATTCATATAACTTCTATTGCTTATAACCAGGTATTTGGTGAGTGGAATTAGTGTATTGACAACATACATGTAGTGATGAAATTGAACATGTGGCAGAATACAGCTTGTTATAATTGAGGGATAAGCATGGTGGGTGACACGTACATGCTATTTATAGACATCTAGAATATATAGTATATGCACATGATGGCGTTTTTGCTATAGGGGTCATGTAGGACTATATATATAGAGAGAGAGAGCTAAATAGGCCAGTGGTATCAACAGGTGTGATCTGACACATTTAGTGACAGTGAGAGTTAGAAGTATGTATACCAGTCTGTCAGTAGAAGTCACCCTTGGGGAAATATTAGTTTAGGAGTTTACTTTTAAGTTGAACCGTGTCCCAGGTGGCACTGATTGCCCTTAAATAGCAAGACACAGGTGAGCTTGACCACTAGCCAATGTCCACTATGGGACTTTTTGTCAAGGGCAACGAGGAGGGGCGGCGTGGGCAGTGAGCCGTGACCAGTCACACTGTCTCTGTCCCCTGCATAGTTGTTCATTCATAGATGACACGGGCGTATTCAGATAAGCTCTGGCAATTGCTACCTGTACTCATTACTACCTGAATAAATGCTTTCAACAGGATGTCACCTATAAGCATATAAACCTGCGCTGGGACAGCATTTAGACACCAGTCTCCAAGCACACAAGACTGGCAGCACTTTAGCAGCAGGTGAGGTGTTTTTTATGAGCCAGACTTGACCCAGCTACTTGGCCCAGTTATTCAGTGTGTTTAGCAAGCACTTTCCCGCTGGACCCACCTGGACCCTTGAGTTGGGACACTAGACTCAGGGACAGCATTTCAGTACCACGCGGCCTGTTTGTGAGGCAACATCTAGGAATTAAAACACTACACAGGTATGTTATCGATACATTTGATACAGGTTTAGATAACTCAATTATATCAATACTTTCTTTCCGTGCAATCACAGTCCTTAACTCATCTGTATCACTGCAGTTACACCAATTAAGGTGGACTAGTACAATACTTAAATGCCATAAAATACACGGAGATTGAACTGGCTGCACTTATCTTCTTGTTTTAAATTCAGCCTTAAAGTGGTGTCATGATATTGAGTGGCAGGACCACGTGCTTGGCTGGTCGCCATGATTTTCACTTTTAGATGACATGCCATTTGGGACAACCATGCTTTTTAGTGTGCATGAGAAGCATTAATTGTCATATTTGTTTCTTGGTTTATTTGAGGCCACTTCCTCGTTTTCTCTGTCAGTTTTGACGCTGAAAACACTTGGTAGCTTGTATCTTTTTTGGTGCATTTATATCAAGTGTTTGTTCAACACCTGTCACTTTCAGACCGGAAGCTAGGGCTGCGCATGCGCAAGACTCACTCTTAATGCCATGAGGTACAAAATGTCCGGTTCAATGGGAGAAGGGCAGTAGGATAAGAGAGTGCTCTTTGGGGAGGTTGGGAAAGTTTTTTGCTTGGCACTTTGTACAACCTGTGTTGAAACATTGATTTCATCGGTAAAGAGACCTACAAAGCTGCATGCAATCACTGCACTTTCACATATCTCACTCTTATATTTACAATTTGGGAGCATTACCAGATTACAAGACTATTCAAGTCGGATTTTATGTTGGAATTTGTACAAACAGAAATAGAACACAAGGACCAAATGTAAACTTTCTTATCAGTAAAACCAGAATCGCACTTAATCTTGATATTTAGTCAGAGGAATGTAACATTATCTGGCAAAGTGTCTAATATCAGATTTGTAGGATAAGAATGTTGATATTTTACAGTTTAAGGAGGTTTCATATCTAACTAGCATTTACTCTATCTGCACTGTAATACGCTTATGCATCATTACGTAACTCATCTGCCATGCATTGTCATTTCTGTCATGCTTCATTAATTACCACATGTCTGTTTTCATTCATTCATTGTCATTCATTCTCATGCATTTTCAATTTCATTACATCATACTCATTCCAATTTCAGCTGATGATAATACTACAAATAGCAATCACCAAAGCACGAGGCTGCATATGCAGTCATCCATGTGCCTCGAATGTATCTCTACGCCACGGAACTACTTTCAAAGCAACGGACTACTTCATCGAAGATCTGCTAAGCTAGAAGAAGTGCCCGACGTATTTTCACGTTTCCTTCTCACTTGTTCGTCCGGTCTTAAGTTCGAGTACTGGACGGAGAACTGATAAGGGCTTGTGAAATGTTAAACAACTGATCTCATGGCAACATACCTAGCAACGGATCTTCTACTGCAACTCCTTAGCAACGAATTGTGACATCAGGGAACTCACCTTCATCATTCTTTGTCAGATTCGAGGATTGGCAATTAAGTTAGTCTCATACGTCTTGCCTTTAATATTATATATTATACATTATAAATTTAAGTGTGAGAGTTCTTAAGAAGGCAATTAGTCTATGTTCACTTAATCACATGTAGGTCATTTAGTTAAGTCGTGTTATTTAAGTTATAACGTACCAATTAAAGTTTCGTAATTGTGTGTTTGTGCAAAAGTGATTTGGTGTGTTTTTTTTAAGGCGTTTCCAAGGTCTGTGTGAAATTGTGTCTGTGAGTATGAAGTAATTAGGTTCCCTTGGCAAATCTTTTCACCCTTCCTTTTGCTCATCTTCCAAGGCTTTTATCCCAGCACACTTTCCGACAGAAAAGTTGACAGGTACAACAGGTTGGTGTGGAGATGACAGAACTGGGAGTGGCCCGTTGTTGATCCGGAAATCGGACTGACAGGTAAAAACTGCAATCGTGCAGAAGAGTAAGACTCTACGCGAAATCAAGAAATAAACAAAAATTGTGGGGAATAACATTACACGCAATATGTCTCAAAATCTGTAACTTTCAACAATCAAAAAATTTATGAAATGTAAATGTTAAGCTGATTTTTGGTCAGTATATTTTAAGCTCAATCTGTCAAACATAAACTCATACAAAACAGAATGACTTACATAGAAAGCCAATGACCTTTGTCTAGTTGCCTTCCTTTGAGCATGAAATTAAACAATGCAAATGCATGGTAATTAATGCATACTATACTGCCAGAATTGGCCAAAACATGAGACATTTCAAGAAAATTTAGTATATGCAACGAAAATCAGAAACCGTGATAAAACGTCTGTAGATAATTTACTTGGGCCAACAAGTACTCAGATTTTAGTTATTACATAACGTGACGTGATTGTTAAGTAGTAAGTTACGCCAACAGCAATCTTGAACCTCTCGTACTTGGTGGAGTTGACCCTCTTTTCGCTTCCCTCCACCCCAATTACTCAGGGTTTATCAATAGAGAAAAGAAAGGGCTTTTGATCTTGTGATGAGAGATCAAAGATGAGCACCCATGGCTGATCACACGGAGGCTGTGATCATCCTTTGAAGCATGTTACATGGTCCGATTCAGTGCTTAAGAGATGGTGGATAATGTCAACGATGATGAATGATTGCCTGATAGTAGTTGTTGCTCTGCTTCTTTGGGTCTGTGGAATAACGTAGAATAATGTAAGTTGTGAATTATTGGAAAGTTATTTTTTAAATTACCGAGCTAAGACACACATAGGTCATCTTCAAATAGTAAGATTAATTAAGTTCAGCAAAAATATCGTTGTGTGGTGTTCTTGCTTTGTGTCCCGGGTACTTAGTCCTTGTTGAAATTGTCAAGGTACATTGGGCGGATGCTTTCATCATTCTTTCGCAAAATTTCAAAGATTAATATACTTTGTACAGGCCTTGTCAACTGTTGTGTTATAATAGTATGGTGGTTTGATTATTACTTTGTTAGTAGAGACCAAAGAGAAACTTAAGAGTGATCTTTGTGTTTCATGTCTAAGTGTTGGTGACTCACATGGCTGGCATCTTTTTATGCAGAAATTGGAGCTTGATACTGTTGTGATGTCAAAATTGGGGGGCAGTTTTGTATTGATGTCAAAATTAAGGGGAGTTTTGTATTGATGTCAAAGTCTGTGGTCTTGGTGCTTTTGTTTCCGATTAGGCAATGAATGGACCAGTGACCTGTAATTTTATAGGAGATCATTGAATAAAATGGAAATTTGACATCTGTCCTTCCGACACCCCATAAAGGCCTGTAATTAACCCCTATAGGGGGGTTGGCTAATTGTCTGCATTTAGGGTCAGTGGACAATGAGGGTTAGGGAAATGCGATGCTAGAATGGAGGGTGGATGCTGGTGGGCTGAACTGACCTCAAAATGGGTCATGTCTGATTAGGCAATTGTGACCTTCCACGTGGATGCCGGATTAGCAGGGGTCATCAGAGGCAACGTCCTGGGCCCTAATGTTCTCATATAATACTAACAGTGTCCTGCAGTACTAACAACTGAATTTCCTTCATGTTCTGGCTTTGTTTGAGATGCTAACAGTTTTTGGGAATCAAAATGTGCGAAAAGAATAATTTAAAAATACTAAAACCAAGGCTTCACTAAGAAACACTGAGGTGTCAAAAAGATTTGTTCTTGGTGCGAGAAAACAAAATGTTTAAGGTTCTGTAAAGACACAAGACCAACTTGGGAGACCCAATTACAATGTAATCATTAGGATTATTCTAAATATTAGCAAAAATATCCTATATGGCATTTTAGATATTACTTGTCAAGGCCTGAATTTTTAGCAATTTTGGTGCTGCATTTCTTTTAATATTTAATATAGTGCAGCAAGCTACCAGAACCTCATTAACATACGGAAGTGCATGGCAATTTATATATTACTTTACCTTCAAATTGTTTGTGGTATTTAAAATTTTTAATATTATTTCTTTGGTGAGGGAGTTTCTCTTTAAGGTGCCCCTTGACTGCTTGAGTGTTGGCATTTTGCTGCATGGTGAGGACAGCAATATTTAGCAGCAGTCTAGTTGCAGGAGGAAAACTGTTGCTGTGTCTGATAATTTTAGCCAGAAGTGATTGAGGGGGAGTCTAGGAGGTCCAAGTGGATGGATTAGATGCGGACTGGTTGCAGTTAGGAGGTCGATATTTTGCTGCTGCTGCTGCTGCTGCTGCTGCTGCTGTAGGTGCTGCTGTAGGTGCTGTGGGTGCTCTTGATGATGATGGAAAAGCTAGAGTTTGCCAACAATGCGCTGCAGTGGGGTGTGGCCGTAATAACTGCTAGTGGCAGCTTTCATCTCTGGGATGCTTGTAGGGCCAAGGACATGATGACGGTCTGCTCCTGCTGCTGCTGTGTTTCTGCAGTTGCTGCTGCTGTTACTGCTGCTGATGCTTGATCAATGACAATATGGCTGCTGCTGTAGATGTTGACAAACTCCAACCCTCCCTCTATAGTTGCGCCCTGCTGCTGAAACCTCCATCTTCATCTACAACTGGTTTCGTTTTGCGATGGACATTAGTTGAACTATTCTTGACAAACGTAAATATCACCAGAATATTTCACGTGTAAATTATATTTAAATAGAATTTAAATAGGCTAACCGGTTAGGCAAGTCACGTAGTTGATCGTACTACGTTTTTCAGTTTTACATTTTCTTCGAATTTCAATTGACACACAACATTTTCAGCGTAATAAAATATTTTGATATTTTCTATCATGGATAGTTTTTTCGTCTTCCTCAGACAACAGGACATAAAGACCATCTAGAAAGATATATTAAGTGCATGAGGTTGAACAGTGGTTCTAATTCATCTGATATGAAAATTTTATGAACTGAACTAGGGAGTCTGGGTATAACTCCTGTCATTGTGGTGAATCTATATTGCGCAAGTTAGTATGCAGTAATTTATGCAAACATAGGTTGCTGCAGCAGCATCCCTTCGGCAAATTTACGAATATTCAACAATGAATATAGACCTGTGAACTTAGTCATGGGGGCCCAAAATTAGAACTGTACTGCATCATTGCATTTAGTAATCAGTGAAGCGCCTATGGATAGTTGGCAAAAGAGCCAATTATCATATTTTGCCAATTATTTTGGTATATATTTCACAAATATAATGTCATACGAGTTTGACTATAAAGCTACAAATCTTAAACATTGTACACTCCAATTCTACCAAATTGTATGGATGTCATTGTCCATATATAGTACCAGGGTTTAGGGAATGTAGCAAACAACCCAGTATTATGAAAAGGGTGAAGTAAATGCTGAATTAAGTCTTAAAAGTGAAATTACTCTGATTTAGAAAAATAAATTTCATGGTTATAGTTGAAATCAAAAGGTTTCGGAAAACATGAATTTTCCCCTCACACTTATTAATATTATTGATGTACTTCTGAAGCATCTAGAGGAGGATGTTACTGGATGTCATGTGGGTCATCAGTTTTTTTTTTTGGTGTTTGTGTTATGCCGATGATGTCACGTTGCTACCATCCACAAGCAATGCATTGCAGCACATGTATGCTTACAACATGTGAGAAGTTCGCCAGAGAATATGTCGTAACTGTCAATTCCAAGAAAAAAACTGCATCTACTTAAGCCAAAAGAGCAGAGAAGCTACCCTGTGTTAGTTTTAATGATGATTGGCTACACTGGACTGATTGTGTAGAACACCTTGGAAATTTCGTAATGCACAACTTAGAGAAGATAGTTTCCAAAAGTATGAACTCAGTTTTTGTTAATTGTGCAATACTACCCAGGAGGCTGGCTATAACAGTATACTTAAACCAATGCCATGCATTTTATGGTTGCCAAACCTGGGATTTATCAAATCAGCATGTGCAGAATTGCAATGTAACTTGGCGTAAGGCTACCAGGCGTGTACTGGGACTTCCAAGCCATACAAGATCAGCTTTAACAGCAGCAATGCCAAAGTGTAGTATATATGTTCACTAGATACCAGCATGGTCAAAAGGAACATTGATTACATCTAAGTACCAATGCAGTTCTAGCAATCTGACTATTATTGGCAACTATGTCTTTGAAAAAAAGAGCAAAGTCTGATTGACTGCGTTGACAAACTGATGGTCCTAGAAGGCTTCAGTGTGGAAAAATTGGATTCTAAAATAAACTTTGTAGCATGTGATCATTAAATTTATTCGATATATTTATGTTGTAACTCATCTTCAATTTCTTGTTTTATAATACATCTTTACAATTCTGCTGTACACATTAAATGTGAATAAATTATAATGAATATGTCTATGCAAACAAAATTACTCTTAGGTTGATCTTAAAACATACACATATACACTTTGTTTATCCTAAATTTATGGATATCATTGTTAACATATAATACCAGGATTTTGGCGAACAACACAATTTTCAACAGTTTTGTTATATTTTCCATTTTAGGAAATAAATTGTGAAATAAATGTCAAAATGAGGTTTTTAAAGTATGATTTAGACATTTCTACAGCTGAATAACATGTTTCCTTATTTTACAGCGAAGTAACATATTGAAATCCGGAGGTTTGCAGCTGCTTGGGAAAATATGAACTATATTCACATTTTTGCCTCACTATTAAGACATATTATGACAACGCTTTAAGCATATAGATCTAGTAGTTTCAGAGTTCTTAAATATTTTCCGAATTCCATAAAATATAGCTGGGACATGTCGATTTGACCATGAGCAATTGAAGATTTTCATCCAAGCCAGGATATCTGCATATATATATATATATAATTATGTTATCATGTATCAATAAAATTGAGCTAATACTAATATAGATTCAAGACCACTCTTCACTGAAGTAACTAAAACCCGCCAGAAAATGTTTTTGCCGAGGGTAAAAAATGCAGTTTCAATAGGTCATAGATAGTTGATGATTTTCATCGCAGTTGATAATTGTCGAATCTGTTACCTTTAGGTAAATCAAATCGATATAAATTGCGTGTCTGTCACTCCAGCTGATGGAATTGAACAGCTAAGTTACCAAAGAAATATGTTGCATTGCTATGTTTAGTATATATATATAATTTTATTGACGGACGATGTCAGACAAGACATATATGTCACAAGTACAAAGATAAAAAGAAATAAAAGCAATCAGAAAATAATCAAAAATAGGGAATATAACAAAGATTATAGTTACAGATGGTTCCAGCCACCAAATTTAAGTATTTACATAGAAGTTAACATTTGTTTAGCTGTTTATCCACTCCTTATAAAATCCAATCAGAATCTTTTATGCATACAGCTTGTATCATAAACAAACAGTTATATTTTACATATATAATACATATAAACATGTTCAACAAAATACATTCCTTACATGAAATGTATGATATAACTATTTACAGAGTGATTTTACTTCATAGAGCTAACTATATATTAATAGGAAGTATATATATATATATATTTACAGAGATTATATGACTTCACTTCTAGAAAATAAAATCACTAAGTGTTTTCATAATGGCAGTTTATTTAGGCAGTTTTAAAGTTCAGGATATGTAAATGCATTGTTTAAACATCAACTTGTAAAATAAATTTTCCTAGGTTTATCAGTCCATGTTGTTTAGTGTATTATAGTTACCAATATATTTCCTTGCTACAATAATTTAGATTTTCTCGAAATAAAAGTTGCTTGGACAGGTCACAAGACAGTGTATTTCATCTTCAGCTTCATTCAGATTACATTTTAAACAGGTTCTATCCTCAGCTGGTATTTTAGGCTTTTCATGTCTTCCTGTTTCTATACGGAGGTTATGTGAACTGATTCTAGATCTAGCTATCTTACTACATGTTTTCCTATTCATGTTAAGAAGTGTTCTTAGCTTAGGTTGCTGTGTCGCATTGTTAATTTCTCCAAATATTTGTTCTTCCTGTTTTTGATAAAGTGTGAGTTTAAAGGTTCTGCCGATATTGTGAAGATTGTTGTGACTATTTTCATGAAGAGTATTTAAAATGTGGCTCACTCTGCCAAACCAGCTACTTCTACTGTGTGTATGAAGATCTTTTTGAATATTAAGGCATCTCTTTTGTCCAATAATTTATCATTCTTACTTTTTGTCTAGCATGTAATGGAAATCTACCTGTCTCACTATATACAACTAGAGTTGATGTTTGTTTTCTAACCCCTAACATATTCTTAAGATATACCAATTGTAGCTTTTCTAAATCATGTATGGGTTTCTCGCTGGCCCACATTTCACTATTGTATTCTAAGATTGGTAGTATATAGGTGTCAAACATTTTTGAAGATAGACGGAGCGCTATTTTTTCATAGTGTATAGGTTGTATACTAATACAGTGTACATGTACATAAAAATAGCAGCTGCAACATCGATTTTAATGTCTGTGGTTTCTCCCTGTATTACTATTGGCCTCATTATTTCCCTTTGATCTCCCATCGCTGCAATTGTTGCATTGTCACCATTGATACGAATGCCTTCATTTGCTTACACGTTCATTGTATCACTAAACCCTAATCAATCCATTTGTATCTGTTGGACAAAGGAGACAATGCAGTCCCATGTGACCTCATGATAATCTCACTTATTCTGTTAATACCATATGTATTGATTACCATCTGCTTGATTAGTTTATGAGAAGTGCAATTTGTATGAATAACTGGGTTTCCAATAATTATGTATACTTGTAACATCTTATAAGCGTGCCAGACAATTTTTAGTATATGTTTAAAGGAATGCAATTGCAATTTATATAGTATACATGAATGTGGATTGCAGTAGAAGTTGTGGATTGCAGAAGACACAAAATTTCATAAATATAAGATTTGTCAGCATATTTAATACTACATGAGTGTAAGTTGTTTATCTTGTGGAGTGGAATTTAAACGTCTTTCTGGAAATTCATGGTGGTATGGTTTGTAAAAAATATATTGCACTAACTCTTAATAATTTTAAGAAAAAAACCAGATCAGTGACATGACAACAATGACTGAAAATCAAGACTTTGAGACATGGTCACTGAAGATGGATTTTCCATCCATTAACTGACTGCAGCTATCTTTCAAAGCTCAATTATGTTCCTGCTTAACGTACAATTTATGCGGTATTAATTATAGTATGATGTTAGCATAGACCTTACCTCGGAGATGTGTTCCAATAAGTGGGCAAGATCTGGCTTTGAACAGCTGTCACTTGCATTGCTATTGATCAATTTGTAAATAAAACCGGAATTTACAAATGTTCATGCTTGTTGTCAGTTTGAATATTTTGACCTTTAAGTTATTGCCAAAGAAAAACCCCTGAAATTAATGTTTTAATCTTTAGTTTTTCAATAAACTGACCAGAGCTGAGTAATATAGACACCATGAACCTGGGGTATCTTTGGCCGCTTTGGAATATGGAGATATATATTATATACGCCATTCAGTTTCTTTATCATGACAGATTTATTAATACAAATAATAGGTTGCCTACCATTACTTTCGCAATGATTCAGGCAAATTATTGACTAAGATATGGAAAATTCAATGACACAGCTCTAGGTGGAACAGCAGCAATATTATGCAACAGGTTCATCAAGAAGATACTATACAATTATACAATGGTTACATGTGAGACATGACGATATGTACACCCGAAAATGTCAATGTACAACGAAGCCAATAGGCCGAGTTGTACATAACATTTGAGGGTGAACATATCTTATGTCTCACAATGTAACCATGGCGTAATTGTTTTGTACCGCTGAACCCCATCCAAGTGTCATTACAAATTTCAGTTATTCTGTTCCCCCATTACGAATCACAGGAAAAATAGCGCTCCGTCTACAATTAATCGAATTGATTGATATCATATATCACAGATGATGACCGTAGCTTTCAGAAAAATATTTTAAAAATCGAACGAAAACTGACTAAGTTATTAAATAAAACATGTAAGTAAGTCATATTGCTAAAATTGCCTACAGTCACTGAATGCGTGACGCTGGAGACGCTGCTTCAGGCCCCACCCTCTTTTGTCTGTCTACCAATCCCAGCGCAGCGTGGCTGGCTAACTGTTGTACATGAGGATTTGTACAACGGGGTACCTAATGTTAATTGCACTGGGGAGTGGTACAAACTTATTTACCCTTGCATATTTATGGTTTATCACAATATCGAGAGCACAGCATTCCAAATTCTGCAAGAAAGCTTAATGTACAGATTCATTGATGATTTGCAATGATTTGACCATTTTAATTTAATAAACAACCCTTTGCAAACACTTCATGTGGAATGCATCAGTAAACTACCACAAGAATGAAATAAGCCCCTTGAGGTCACTTTGACCATGACTTTGGAGGGCTAAATAATAATATCCTTTGTCTCTCCCAATAAATACTAGTATTTGAAATGGACACACAGCAATTTGATGGATCTGTGAGACATTCTGCACAACACATGCATTCCATGTTTCTGGCATGTGTATAACTGGTTTCCTGAACCATAGGGGAGAGTGGGGCACCATAAGCCACTTTTAATTTGTTCCACATTGGAGCATGAAGTGACAATCGAACAGTCTTACTGTAACCATCTTACAACAGTTTAACATCTTGAGTATGTTATATATAAAATGTTGAAGTTTATATATCACTTGCTAGAGGGAGAAATGCCATCTTTAAAAAATGTGGTCAAGTGGCTCATGGTTACCGTGAGCCAGACTTTGGAGCACCTCGAGCCAACCCTAACAAACACTTGAAATTAGCTTAAAGAAGCTATAGTTTGCTTCAATAGTGGCACATATATGGATTGCCAAACATTTAAAGCAATCGCCAATCAATTGTGAACCATTAAAAGCCTATTCAAGGAATAATATGTTGTGAAAAAGAAGTCACATCTCAAAGAGAATGTTTTATTGATAGTTATATTTAGAAATACTGAATAACTCCTTAAAAAAATCGACATAAATGCAGGGCCAAACCTCAATGATTTTCTGAAGTTTGAGTGCAAGTAAAGTGGGTCTTGGGTAAAATTACATATAAAATATACAAAACTTTAAACATACCAGACACAACAAGAGCTCTCAGTAAATTCATATATAAAGGCTTAGAAAAAAGAATGAGAAATGAAAACTAAAATGAAATAAAATAAAATATAATAACAAATTAAATAAGTAAATATACCATTAATAAGATAAAAATTAACATAAAGTAAACATAAAACTATAATGATGAGCATTTACAATAAAGTATTCAAATAAATAAGAAATAGAAATGAAAACTAAATAGAATTGATAAGACTCTTAAGGGGCATTCACGCTGTCACAGATAAAACCAGCTATACATTCTCACTCGTAGCTCTTTTAATCACGTATAAATTCTTTCCACGAGCGTACATGAGGCAGGCATAGATTGCTCGCCGGACTTCCGTCAAACGCTTGCCGAACGTCCGCTGCCAAGCATCCGTGAGGCATCCATGAGGCATCCGTGAGGCATCCGTGAGGCTTCCTTTAGGCATCCGTGAGGCATCCGCTCGTCCAACGAGCATTTTGCGAGCATTCTACGAGTGGACGCCAGTTGATGGCGAGTACATACGTATGGTTACGTATGGCTACGTATGGCTACGTGTGGCTATGTATGGCTACGTATGGCTACTTATGGCTACTTATTGCCACATATAGCCACGTACATACATAAAATGTACGTAGGAAGTAGTACGTAGAATGCCCGCCGAGTCAATCCCGACCAAGTAATGTAACTACTATAAACAATTTACTCGTAGAATGTCTGCCAAGGTTTTAAACATGTCCACAAATGGTCACGGATGATTTAGCACTACCAGGAGCATTCTACGGATTAGCAAGAGTATCCTTGAAATTCTCGGCGAGTGAATTACGTATGAACAAGCATGAGCAAGAGTAAAAAAAATACTTTCATACGTGGTCATACGTAGGTCGTATATTATGGCTTATTATTCATCAGGTCTGTACTATTGCGAAAATGCATAATTAATTGTTAATCGTGCAGAATATGTTGTGGTATTGTTAGCTGAATTATGATAGACAGAGATTATATTATTAAAATTAAGGTGCTATAAACTGGCTGTGATTATAAGGGGTGCTATGCTGTGCCTATGTAATAATCGTGACAACATAGTCACTTGGTGCTGATTTAATTGTCTAACGGGTGCTGTATACCCAAGGTGCAATTGTTTGTAAATAGTCGGTAGTACTAGTCTAGTTCGTACTCATAGATGTGTTCTTTTTTCCAAATGTAATTTCTGTAATGACAAATGGGTCAAATGAGACCCGATATGTCTCAATAAAATATATCTATCTATCTATCTACTACATTTTTGCTTGAAAATATCCAAGATGAAATTAAATAATGTCAAGCCCTGAAAAGTAAAAACATGCCTATGTTGCTATGTTAAATATATTGATATCAGGCTTATTATGTAATTAAAGTTTAATAATTTGAATATCCAAGGCAAGTAAAGTGTTCCTTGTGTAAGTGATAATTGGAGAAAAAATATGTATTTATGAAATACACTATATAGCTTGTTAAATTAAAGCTTATAATATAATAAAAAGTCTATAACATGTACTAGTATGCTTTTAACTAGTTATTATTGTTTTATAGCTAGGCTCAAAGTACCCCAAGTTGCTGGCTCAAGGTGCCCCACATGTAAATTCTGTGTAAAATATGTGTTTTGTGGTGCAGAAATCTCAACTTATCTGCAACCAGGTGAATCAGTGGCATTTGTGGCTGAATTCTACAAGTGATAAAGAATATTAGAAGAATAACAATCTTGCCTTGTTTTATGATTTTATTGTAGTGAAAATTTAAATTCTGAATTGACACATTTTCCTGATTGGGAACTTACTAAATTTATATCAGTGACCTAATTCTTTTTATCACTAGCAGGAAAATACATTGCCATTTACAAACTTAATGTCAAACATTTTGGCCTGCAGAGCCAATGGATTAAGGTGCCCCACGGCTCAAGGTGCCCCACGGCTCAAGGTGCCCCACTCTCCCCTGCTGCATCATTGAAAAACATAACATACCTGTCCCAAGAGTGGCATAAGCTGCATTGATGGTTATAATTTTTATCTTTAGGATGTAACAAATTTAAGGACCTTTTTTTTCATAGGCGATCAAACTTACCTCGAGGTACCCTGGTTTACGACAGTGTACCATGTCAGCCCAACATTGGCCCGATGTCAATCTGATGTGGGTGACACCATTATAATTCTGAGCCGATGTGACATGTTATCTGGGGATAACAATTATTATGAAACAATTTTAAAAACTAGATCTCAGTAACGCAGCAAAAATTTTTTTTTTAAATATTCTTTGATTGTTTGCTGATTGGTATTTGATTATCAAATGTGGACATTGCAAATAGAATTTTTGTATTGTACACATGAGAAATCTTTTCAAAATAAAATTATATTGTATAACATCAACAATCAGAAATGATGACAGATCAACTGAAGTGTATTTTTGAGACATTTGAGAACTTTTGGCATTGATAAATTTTATATATAGTATAAAAACAATGTTACAGTCGCAGACAAAAGTATTCATGCAGAAGTGTTAAAAATGGAAATTTTATGTACAAGGCAGACAAATGTATTCTTTTAAAAAACATGGCATTCATCTTTTGTCTTCTTGCCCCCTTTTGATCATATTAGACTGGCCAAAGCAATACAATGAACAGAACTTATATTAAAAAACTATTTTGTAAATGAAGCAAGGACAAAATATTCATACAGTAGCAAATACATAGCTTGAACTTAGGAAATATTATTTAAAGAGCAATAGCAATTGGTTTTTTTGTGTATCTACCTTTTTATCTAGTGCACCTACATGTCAGTTTATTATGACTATAGGTTGTTGCACAATGCACACATCCAAGAATGGCATATGTCTTTCGTCATAGTGAATCTCTGATAATTCAATCATGTTTCAATGGTGTTTGTTAGCTGTAATTCTGAATAATATCTCCAATAAATTAACTGAGCTCAGGACAATTGATTGGAAAGGCTATGGTTTATTAGGTTGACATCCTGTGTTTTAGAGTATCCTCATAATTTGGTTTTGTTGTAAGGTTTGTTTACTCCTTACATTCAAATCTTAGGCAGTAGGCAACACATGTTTCGGGGAGATGTCTAAACGCACCTGAGCATTCACAGTACTTTGTACTATGATTAGTCCCTCGTTCCAATGAATGCCAAGTAATCCCAACTTATGGTTAGTGGCTATATGTCACGGTTGGAAGAATACAAGAATCTTGGAAAGGCTTTTTTTTTCTGAATGCTTTTATTTTTATATGTTGGTCAGAAAAGTGTAATTTAGTCTCAACCAGACAAACCATGAATTTAATTTTATTCTCAGTGTGCATGATTTACTTCTATTTGGAAATCTAAATTTCTCAGATGGGAGCAACTTTCAGTTCGTGTTTGCCCAATCTATAATCCATGTCTGGTGATGTGTTGTGATACTGGCATTGGATAGACATGACCTCCAGCTGTAAAGAGATCTGTTGTTAGGTCTCTGAACATGCATTTGAGGTCTTGCGCAATATTTTGGGAAGTGAGCTTTCAGCAGTTGCATTGGTCGTCTAAGTGTGATAAACTTTTGAATCTGTTAGTGTTGATATATTTGTTTTTAAATAAGTTTTAATGGAGGAAACTGCTTCTGGGCATTCACATCTCCTTTCAGGTCTTTTCCATGAGGTTTCCTTTGGCTATGGAGTCAGATGATGATTTACTTTCTACATCACATCGTCATCTTGTATTTCCATCTTCCAAGTCTAATATCTCATTAAAATAATTGGTGAAAGAGGCCTGACAGTGTATTGTTTGAATGGTAAAGTCATGTTTATTGAATTCAGAACCTGATTGCACTGAAAAAAGGAAGAAATCTTGAATATGGAAAATAGCAACATATCTACCATGCTGTATGCATACTTTTGTCCAGGTACAATAACACATAAATTCATTTAGTACATAATATTGAAGGCTGATTCATCATAGGTATTGATAATCCTGCTCAATTGACATCTATTGTTAATTCATAAAATTATCAAACTGGCCACCTGTATGAATACTTTCGTCTGCAACTGTACCCCTCCCCTGCATCTAGGTAACATTGACCTGGCTTTACAATGATGAAGCCAATATTTTGCTATGATATGAAACAGCAGCAATACTAAGAAACAGTTTCCTCGTGAACATTATTTTATTTATCCTTACATGTATATATTTGGTTTATCACAATACCAGAAGCACAGAATTCGAACATCTGCATTAAAGTATAATTTGACCTGTGTCAGTATACCACAGAACTGAAGACCCTTGAGATCATTTTTGCCATGACCATAGCCAAAGATTCCACGCATAAGGCTTCAGAGGGCTAAAATAATAAAATAAATAATAGTTTCCCTGTATCTCTACCAAGAAATGCTAAATATTTCTTTTGATTAGCATGCTTAATCTGAGAGAAATTCACTGCAGAATACTTGCATTCCAAATTGCTTGCATGGCTAATAGGTTAGATATCTTGTTTAAGTTACCTGTATTATGCCTTTTTAGAGTGAGACTCAATACATTTGTTTTCTTTTAAAAGCTGCCCGAGACAGTCAAAGACGCCCCAGTTAACAGGTTGGTTATGGGTGGAGTAGGGTTTTACGTCCTGTATTTCTGCACCTCATGGGCTAATTAGGGCAGGCAGGGACCATGGCAATGAAATGAGGAAGAGACAGCCATCCAGCCAACTTAGGCTTGACCGGAAATTGAACCCGGGACCCAGTGGTTGGAAGCCCAGCCGCTACCACTGAGCAAGGCCTGTATTTCTCCTCATAACCTATAAAAGATGAATAACAAAATTCAGTTTCTGATCAGGTCTGTGTATTTCTGTCTCTTTCTTGTTCTCCTGTAGTAAGGAAATCAGCTGCATGTGGTTGTGTTACATTTGTTTATCAGCCTAATCCTTTTTCCTTTTCGAGTGCTTCACAATTCCACTATCTGTGCAGGTCAGCTGCTGACCTCTTCTGATGGCTTGGACATCTATCCTATTTCCTGCCATGATGGCTGGATTCCCCAGTCTCAGCAGCCGATTCCAGCAGATTGTTGTTTATTGGAGAGCTGACCACAACTGGCCTCCTACACTCAATGGCCAGTCCCTCTATGGCAGTCCCTTTGCAACACCTCTTCTTTCTTTACTATCACTGTTGTGTAACAAGTGTTTCGAATGAGCTTTGGATAGATAAAAATAAAAAAATAAATATAGTTCAGTCGTGTTTTTTTTTAAATCTTCATCTTATATTAAAAATAATATATGTAGTATGATCTTAGGCTTATTTTTTCAAATATGTGATTGAATGATTTGGGGAAAATATGATGTTCACTGTGTTATTCCAAATAGGTAGGTTACATGTACCTTTTATCTAACATATAAACTGGAGATGTTCCTCGTTACATTTAACCATAAATAAAATGTCTTGTTAAGTAGGGGAGAATGTTGTAATCTATGAATTTTTGCCAAATACATTGGGTATACAAAAAGACGCTAATGAAGAATATTTAATATACCAATAGTTGTGTTGAGATCAAATTTGCAAAACACACACTATGCATTGAGAGGTTGAAATTTTTTAACAAAATGGCCTGTTCGTAATATTTCGGCTAGTTTCAACTTTCCTCGTGTAAAATACTTCAGTGTGGCTCAACTTACCCTATAAGCAGGGTAGGATGAGGCATTGTTTCATACATTTTGACGGCAATATTTTCCATGATAAAACTATTCAATGCAGTTGACACTTTGGTCAAACCTGCATGCTGAAAACGCTCACAGTTTAATTAAGCAAAAGCTGGCTTAACTTATCCCACTCTCCCTGTCTCTGCTCGGGGCACTTGAATACAACGTATTGCTGATAACAAATTAGTTCAATGTTTGCTGCTCTAGATTGCATTGCAAATAGCGTAGAATAACCTAATTCCAGCAGGTTTGTATTCTTGTGTAATAATTAGCAAGTTTGAATCGAGGACAAAAGTGCTGGGTTAGTTTTGCGGGCACGATGGCGAGTTGCTCAAAATGAGATTCTGTAGACACTCTCGCTGCTCGCCCAATAATATTTAGCTAATAATTAAAGTGAATATAGATGGCGCGGGCAGTCGACTTGTAGACAGCCACTCTCCTCTGCGTTTTTCTAGTTTGTCCAACTGGTTCAACATCTTCTTGCTCATGTGTTTGTCTAAGGAGCTGCTTGTTTATTTCACCAAACCAGCAGTTATATGGTTTCATAAATTTCTTATTCAACGGAAAATGAATATAGATTGCATTTTCCATCCAAGATATGCCCCATACATCCAATGCTTATTCTTCTTATATTGGAATTGCAAGAAAGAAAGAAAGATTGGCAGGCTTTGGTCTCATCGCTCTTCTCCCGGCCAAGAACATATATTAGGGTTGTAATAAGTTTGGCCTTTTGTGCAGCACACTTATGAAGGCAGACATTAGCAGATACAAGCAGCTGCCTCCTTAATGAGGTAGCATCCGTGGCCTGCTGCTGATGTTGCTGTAATGTGGCAATCATGTACATCATCTCCGATACTGTCAGCAGCTCCCTAATTGCTACACAACACTGGCTTCATTAATTTTTTCTTTCTACTGCACTAACAAAGCAGCCTTTGTTAAATGCACTTTTCTTGGTATATAATTAGAACACAGGTTCGGTTTCAAAATCATGTTTCATTCTCTTTTTATGGTTATTTCTGTTGTGTAGTAACATGATGGTCTAGCCATCTTTAATTGCCATTATAAATTAGTCAGAGTGTGTCAGTTATGATCTATTGTTGTTGTATCATTATTAGCAGCGCCGTGGCAAGAAACTTTGAAACAAACAACTATAGTCCAGGTACTTTAGCTTCAAAATTGGGCTATTTGTGATACAGCTATGAATTTGGCACAGTTATAAAACTTCACTGCAGAATATTTTAGATGTGGAGCCACCTTGATATCAGCCAAAAAACCAAATTTTTGCTAGTTTCAATGGTACCCAATTCAAAAATCTGTAAAATTACATTTTTGATAATATTATTTTCAATCAAGAATAACTGTAGTGACTATGATACAGTGACACCATGTAATCTTTGCTATAAAGTAAGAGTTATCATAATACCTAATTTGCATATTGCCAAATAAGGAATGTTAGTTGGATATATATTAGAATACCTCATTTGCATATTGCCAAATAAGGAATGTTAGTTGGATATATATCAAAATTTACTGCACTTAGTACAACATGCTTTAATTAGTTTACACTAATATTAGTTTCATGAGTCTATCTAATGTTATTTGAGACAAAAAAAATTGCACTTTCAAAAAATGTCTCATTTTATTAGTTACCATGGCAACAGAACTGTGTGGCCACTGTTATCCCAGGATTATTTTCTTAAAAAAACAGGCTTTTCCCTATTTTTCTGCTCCTATGTAACATTTACTTCAAGAAAAAACATATTCGATATACATTTGAAGTTTTTTATATCTAATTTGCATCTTGCCAAATAAGGAATGTGAATTGAATACATATTTGAATTAACTGCACATAGTACATAACATTAATTATGTTATTTTTAGTTTCCCAGGGCTATCATATGTTAAGTTGTATATATATCAAAATTTACTGCACTTAGTACACAACATGCTTAAATTAGATTACACTAATATTAGTTTCACGGCTCTATCATATGGAAAAAAGGACTAAACTTGCAAAAAATACCTCATTTGAATTATTAGTTACCATGGCAACCGAATTGTGTGGTTTATAATGGTCACTGTTGTCTCAGTAAGATTTTCATAAAAACAGGGTAATAACTTATTCCCACATGAAATGTACAATTATGTAGGATTTCCACCTAGCATTTGTATATTAAATATCAATGTATTTACAATGTAGTTTTGTTTATACCTAATTTGCATATATGGCAAAATAAGGAATATGAAATTAATTAATTGGATTAATCATGTTTAGCACTGAAGCAGACTCAATCTTTGCAGGCCAATCCAATGTTATTCTGTAGGATATGAATGCAGACTTGTACAACTCACTTTATTTTACTTTTTAGTTACCATAGCACCAGAAATAAAGCTCTTAACACTGAAGGGTGTTAAAAAATGCATGCTAGAATAAAATTACTCTATGAAATTAGTTTAGAATATATAAAGATGGAAAGAACTTTTTCTACATGCAAATCAGATCATACAAATATTGCCCAATAAGGCTTGACTTGTTTGAAGTCAATGCCAGGCTCCGTGTAGACCTGACACCCGCCTGATGCAATCATTCTTGATCATCATTAGAATAGAAATTAACATTTATATGTCTTGTAGCCATGCATCATTCATCATTCCTTCATTTGGCATATATTGGACTATCTAGTGGAATCGTCAGTATTCTGGTACATTCTGTTCTTCAATTGATAGGAAATCATCTGGATGTTTCATCAATGAAACTGCCATGCCATGAAAGGATCCCTTTGCTGTATTGGACTGGTGTTAGTCCAGGTTATCTACAGCAGTTTTTGTGAAAGCTTTTGAAAACCGTCTTGTAGAAGTGGCCATACAACTTCTTTTTTTTCATATAAAATGCTGAGGGGCATTTTGTGCAGGGCATCAACCAATCCCTTTTTTTTTCTATGTAGACTGATGCCTCCATATATAACTGTAGGAGTTTTCTGATTTGCATTGTGCTTTCAGGGTTTGCTGGTCAATCGAATTTCCTTTAGTAATCATGTTCATGAGTGATCTCAATGTTTCTGGTGCTGTGTTTTGTTGGTAGTGAGTTTCAAATTCCCCTTTTTTAATCATGAAGGAAAAGTCTCTGTGTATAAACTGTGCTGCTCTCATGAGGTGAATTGCATTTTTATCATCACATGCATGCCTCAATGCATTTCCAACAGAGTATGTGAAAGGAAGAATGTTGCTTTATTGGGAATTGTGGATGACATATCTAGTAATTGATAGGTAGGTATAATGTGGTGAATTACTATTTTGGTACCTATGTTTGTTTATATGAAGTTAAATATAAATATATGTACTTATTGATTTCAGAAATATGTATTTCTGTTTCATTGGTCTATAGACAATAAACATTACTTACCAGAGAAAGCATAGCCATCTTGCTGGTATAATAATACAATGTTACAAAGTTATTTGCATAATTAACAGTACAATTTTCTATTAGAAAAAGATCTGGTCCGATAAGTCAGGTAACACAACATATTTGACATATTGAGGATCAATTTCCAATCAGTTTAAAATCAAATAGCCTATTTCATATCACACAGCCATGGCCAAAAGTTTTCGGCCATGCTGTAGATTGTGCCTTCGACACTTGATGTTATATCATAGGTTTAATAAGCCTTGCCTGCAAATATTGCTTAGGGTATTGTTATGGCCTGCACATTTGCCAGTTTGTGTGTGTCCCTCCCTTTTGTGTCTCTGTCTACCTGTGAACCACACTTATAGACCTGGTGAAAGTTCAAGTCTACTAATGCAAAGAAAAAAAACGTGACTTTGACTTTTTCTTTGTGGTCCCAAAAGTCAGACTTATCCGAATCGTGCGGTTCTTCACTCTATTGCTGACATTCAAACTTGTGGAAGACGAGGCTCTTTCTTCTTCCCATCCTTTTGCAACTGTCCAACCGTTTGTAACTTAATACATATTATGGCTTGACTATTGTACCAATATATTTTCAGGACAGTAAATATGGTCCCACAAGTAAGTAATTCAAGAAAAAGTGAAAAAAACCAGACCAAAATCACAGTATTCAAAAGCATTAGAAAACTTTTGTCCACAGCTGTAAAAAAGGTACAGAGTTATTTAGAGCTATGCCAAATTTTAACCTGCCAGCTGTCATGGCGGCACAACATCTTGCCATGGTAACTGACAAGTAAAATAAAGTGACTTATTCAAGCAGATCCCATATCCTACAGAACTGGCCTGCAAAAGATTGCATCTGTGGTGCTATACATGATTAATCCAATTAATTCAATTCCCATTCCTTATTTGGCCATATATGCAAATTAGGTACAAACAAAACTCTATTTTGAAAACATTAATATGTATGTTTCTATTTGTGCAAATCTTGTATGGAAAAGTTTAAAGTCTGTTTTTATGACAATATTCCTTGGATAGCCATGACCATTATAAAATTAAAACTACACAATTTGGTTGCCAATGGTAACTAATAATTCAAATGAGGTACTTTTGAAAGTGCAACTCCTTTTGTCTCAGATTACATTGGATAGGCATGTGAGACTACTATTGGTGTCCACTAATTAAGACATGTTGTGACTAAGTGCTGTAAATTCCTTTGTATATCCAACATACATTACTTATTTGGCCATATGCAAATTAGGTATTTAGAAACTCTATTGTGAACACATTGATATTTGCTTATGTTATGGTTATAAAACCTATATTAGGGCCTATTTTATGAAAATAATTATAAGCCTGTTTTTATGACAATATTGCAGGGTTAACAGTGGCCATTATAAACCACACAATCCGGTTGCTCTGGTAACTAATAATTGGAATAAGGTATTTTTTGAAAGTGAAGGCCCTTTTGTCTGAGAAAACATGATAGCCCTGTGAAACTAATATAACTAGTGCAAACTAATTATTGTTAGGTACTATGTGCAGTTATTCAAATATGTATCCAACTCACATTTCTTATTTGGCATTATGCAAATTAGGTATTAAAAAACTATATTTTGAACACATTCTCATTCTAATATATATAGAATATGTTTTTCTTGAAGTAAATGCTACATAGGAGCAGGAAAATAGGGAAAAGCCAGTTTTTTTTGAAAATCCTGGGATAACAGTGGCCATTATAAACCACACATTTCTACTGCCATGGTAAATAATTAATAAAATGAGGTATTTTTTGAAAGTGCAACTCCTTTTGTCTCAGATAGCATAAGATAGACCCATGAAACTAATATTAGTGTAAACTAATTAAAGCATGTTGTACTAAGTGCAGTAAATTTTGATATATATCCAACTAACATTCCTTATTTGGCAGTATGCAAATGAGGTATTATAATAACTCTTACTTTAAAGCGAAGAGTACATGGTTGTCACTGTATCATAGTCACTACAGTAATTCTTGATTAAAAATTATATTATCAAGATGGTAATTTTACTCATTTTTGAATTGATTACTATTGAAATCAGTGTGCCAAATTTCATAGCTGTATCACAAATAGTTCAATTTGGCCTTATTTTGGAGGTAATCCTGATAGCTTTCCAAATCAGCCCAGCATCGTTTCTATATAAGTCATTGTTGGTACAACATCGAATCAACATTGCCGACGTCGTGCCGACATTGAAAAGATTTGGAATGCTATCTGGGAAGCATCTGGACTACTACTAAAATTATCTACCACATACTTCTACTACTTGACTTGACTAATGTAGTGATAGAAGTAGTAATGTCAACAGGACCAATTTGAAAACAGCTTTAGTTGAATAGTTAATCTACTACTCCTGCGACAGTTATGCAGTTGCTAATACCATAGCAGCATAGTAGTGATGTGGTTTCTTTCCCACCATTATCTCTGGTTGCTTCTTTTTCTCTCCTCCTAAATCTATTCTAATTTATTCCACGCATCCAAAACATTTTTTTTTACTTGAGCCAAAAATGCAGAATGGGTCTGTGTGAACCCAGGTTTTTATTTCCTTTCTTTCACTTTTTTTTTCCTCCTTTCTCTTCCCAACAGCTCCCTGTTTGTGTTTCCTGGGAATATACGTCTCCTTGGCAAGACAAGTGATAAGAAACATATTGCCATGACAACGGAAAGACAACGCGGAAATGACTGGAGATTCTCAGAACAGGGGCCCATGCATATACATCAGGCCGTGAATGGAATTTGTTCCATTTTCAGCTGTTTTCTATACATTAGATTGTCACATCATTCATATTCAGTCCTAGGCAAGGGGGAATCTCAACATTTCTGATAAAAACGCAAAACGGCAGAAACGTCTCCTGTTCACAAATGTTTCTTTATGATTACATTTATTCCGTTTTCTTCATCTGAAGATTCCAAAAGATGCAATGAGATACAATGAGCCCCATTATACCGCGAAGCAAACAAAATGACGCCAAAATAGCTCTGCTACTGAATTAATCAGCTGAGTTTCTTATTTATGAGTGGCCGTTCATATTCATAAGCGACGATCGTGTAATAATAATATCAAAATTAAAGCTGCAATATTAGTATTCTACAAAAAGCCTTATAAATACGTGTGACGCTTCTTCTTGTGAATAAGATAAGTGGCTACATCTGGTTGACGTATAATATTGAAGGGAACCTTTATAATTACACAGTTGGTACAGAGTTTGCAGCACATTTGTATTGCCACAAAGCAGTTTGCATATGACTCTGACCTTGACGCGATCTTGAATGTCATTGCGGGTCAGCACGGGAATTTCCAACACCTAATCCGAAGAGACATGGCTCTCTTGGTTGTTGTTTTATCGATCCGGCGAATCGCATATTTCTGAGGGAGCTAGCTTTGCGTGGCGGATGGTTGTGAGGCGTCTAGTCACGAAGGCTTGCTTCTTTGTCAGCTCTGTTGCTGCCAAGGTGTTTCTTCGTCATGTCGCCCCAGACCCCTCACGTGCAGGCTGCCACTCACAGCCGCCGCCATATTGAATCACGTGACCACCCAGAGATATCCCAGCATGCCTTACAAGCGTTTACAGTCACAGTCAGCCCCTGTTATGGCTCAGATATTGCTAGATATTGGCGTTCACTGATTCGCCCTGACCCCTTCGAGTGGCCCAGTTTGCAGTTCTCTCAGTCAAGACATAAACTGGCAGATTGGCTTTGGCCTGAATTATCATTTTCCTTGTTTCACCAACATTTCCTGCTGATTGTCCTGGCCACATGTTGCCGTCTGAGGACATTGGAGGGCTATAAAAGGCAGAGAATGGCCAAGTCATATGTACCAATAAAGCAAGATGAAGCACTTGTTAGGTCAAAGTCTGCCAACTGAGAGGTTTTATGCAGGACCCATTCATCACCTCCTGATAAGAAAAGGTGATAGTGATGACTAGGCGACTACAAAGACTGAAGGAAATTCAAGTAATGAAGCGTCCATAGGACGGCGATTCTATCGGCCTGCCAGCTGCTCAGATGCAGCCCTTAAGGTCGATCCATAATTTAATAAGTCTGACAATTCATCATAATTATGAGGAGGGCGAATAGCCTTGGTGGAAAGCATCATATATTAGGCAAGAGAGTGTTCTCCCAGTGGACTTGGTTCTGGACCAGGACAGCTGCTCAAGCTTTTTGCAATTTCAACCTCTATTGCCTTGTGCTGCTGCTGATGCTGATGCTGATGCTGATGCTGCTGCTGCTGCTGCAGGACCTCTTCTGATCCACAAAGCAACAAGTGGGAGGTCTTCCCATGCCACAATTGCCTCTATCAAATTAGTGCCCAAAGTATGACCAGGTCGCCAAGCAACGCATCACCAGCGGAGCAATTAAAAGCTGAACGGTCTGTTACTCTGGCTTTACCGTTGTTATATCAGAATCAATAACAAATTCCACGAAGCACAATAAGTTATCAAATACTGAAGAAATGGAGTTCAATGAAAACTGACTTCACAACGTCCGGTCAACATGCAATTCGCAATTCTGATCATTAATGGCGCAGCAATTCTGAAACGTCAGTCACAATGAACCAACGGTCAATGAACTCATCAACATTTCACTTGAAAGTTAAATATCGGCCAGATACATCATTAGATTCCCACCAGAGCTTTTCAGTTATAAAATGCGTGATTTATGACGTCAGATAAAATTATCGTTAATTTAAAATTATTATGTTGATGCAATCAACTAAGACAAACAAAGATGATAGTCAATAAAATATCCATGGGATATTAAATATAATTGTATCATTGTGAAGGAATTTTGAAATATGCTGTATCATATTCAAACCTAACACCAATTAAGTGCTGGTTAACCTTCCTGGACTACACAGACGTGGGTTGCTAGAGGCAGGAGCAGGGCTGGGATGAGGGGAAAATGGTGCTAGTTGGTGGAGAGGCGAGCAGGGCACTTGAGCCGGCCAAGAGAGAGGGACGAGTAAACAGTGGAGCTAGGGGCAGGACGAGTGCTGCCTAGCATGCTAGCAATCTAGCAGGGTGGTGGGACTGGGTGGTGGAGCTAGGCAGTCTAGCCACGCACAAGCATCAGCACATGGAGTGACTCCGCATCTCATCAGACACTCCTGGGCTGCTGAGGCAAAGCTAAGGCAGGGCGTGCCTACCATGTGTGTCCAACATGAGCGTGTTGTTCCTCAAGGTGCAGTTTTGCAACCACTACATGCAGCTATTGTTGGTGTATTGTGTGCTCTTGTAGACAGCAGCCCTCCAGAAACCTCCATTTCTCATTTGAAAGGCAGTCATTTGAGACTGGCCACCACAATGGTACTACAACAGCTCTCCTCTTGCCTCTTTTCTTTGCTGGAGGATTAGGGGAAAGCAGAATATCATTTCCCTTCAATGTGGCAAACTTTACACGGCCATGAGACTTTCTCTATTCCGGGCGGATTGCTTTTCGGTGGCAGTGGCAGTGCACAACACTCAGCCTCTCCCCATTTCGCCATTTATTTGCCTTTTTGTATACAAGTTTGCCTTTCATAACAGCGGCAAATATGAGGCTGGAAAATTAGTGGCTGCAGCGGCTGTGCTACTACGATTTAACTGCTGATGGTGGAATTGCACTGTGGATGGTAGTGCTTGGAATCTGGCGGGCGTATTGGGGAATATGAGTGGAGCACATAGTGAGTGGAGTGGGTGAAGCGGGCAGCAAGGGCTTTAGTAACTCAGACTCAGACACGTTGATATAAAGACATAGTGGCTGCTTTGAAGTGGCAGCTAGCAGGCGGTTTGGGGCCAGCATATCAGTGTGACAGCAGTCAAGATGCTATCACAATGGCCTGCATCCATTATGGCTGGTGCAGTGATAAACATTTTACCCGTGTGCAGCCAATTCGAGCCGGTCCTGAACCTGCAGAAGTCTGTTGAGCCTGCAGGAAGACTGATGGACTTCAAAGACAAGCGTCTCCCGTTCCCAATGGACCTCCCAGGCCTTGTTGGCCAGTGCTCCGTCCACTCTCACTAGTTGGCTGAAATATTGGAACCTGTCGTCACATCCACAGACGGACAGACATGCACAAGCTCTGTTTCAATATTGTCAACGCCCATGCCAATAAACTTGACAACACTGCCATTAAAGGAAGAATATCTACAGTGACAATGCACAACTATCGCCTGATCTATATCAGTTCCTCCTTTATGTACACATGTGTCTCTGCCTGTGGCTTTGTCTATCTGACTTCGTCTGTATACTAATAACAATCTAACTGAGTTTTTCACCCAGCTTATCGCCTCTCTGTGTGTCTGGCTCTAGTGTTTTCTAGTCTTGTTGTCTCTGTCCCATTGTCCTGTCTACTGCCACTGCGTCTGTCCCTGGTGTTGTCTGTCTGGCCGTCCCTATCTCTCCCCCACTCTCTCCTATTACAGTAGGCAATATGTCCAGTCTGTCAACTTCCTTGAGGCTGCTTGCTGGCCACTGGCTTTGAAGCTAGTATGTTCTTCACAGGGCTATGAATCTAGCGGGCTGTCAGCCAATGGCCAGCAAAGCAGGGCAAGGCTGCGAATGGCGGACACAAGTCGGAACGATCAAAGGCCTTGGTCAACGTAAAAGAGAACGTCACAAGAGACGCAGGACACCAGCATCTCCTTGGAAACGGACGCCACATCGCCCAAAATAACATAAACGCATCCTAGGTGGACAAGGAGCAAGCAAGCAGGACAAAGGTTGTTGCAAAGCCAAGCAAAACCTCCTGTGCCCACTGTTGACTTGAATACGAAATCCTTCATATTACATCCAGCTGAGGCTGTTGTCACAGGAGCTGCTCAGATTAGAATCTTTGCTATTCCATGATGACAATATAATGAATAAGTAATTTTAAACACTAATAAACACGATAATTTATAGGTCTTCTTTCTTGGCAAGCAATTAACATGGCTTATCATGATTTCAAACGTTCAAGAACATAACAGTTGGTTGAGAATTTGGAAATAATGTTGGTCACGCTGAGTCACCTTCATTGACGAAGTGTGCAATCTCCTTATTACAAAATGGACGTTGTCCTGTCACAACATTTCATTACACTGGACACTGGGCATCTCATGTGTCTGTTTGTTGAAAGTGTCCTGCATTAATATGGAGAATCACAAAGGGTTCAAGAAGAAATCCTGTGTGACGTCATTCTGACACCTTTAATCAATTGAAAGGGATGTCTTGCCCAGTAAGGATTTCCTTAATGGTAATGTACTCCACCATGCACATAACACAATTCATAATATGATTCTCTGCCTAGCTTTTACTTTAGTTAAATCTTTATTAGCAAATCTGCCAATCATTCTGACTATCTTTTAATCTTTAAACTGGTAATGGCCGCACCATTCCTGTGACTGTTTTGGATCTCGTCTGCGGCGAAGTTATGAATTCATGAAGGTTGCCATGACGATGGACAGATCACTTGCTTTGGCTGTTTACACATCCGGGGACTCCCTATGACTAAGCGCCAAATGTGGTCAAAATTCCCCCACATCGTCTGCTGGGTCCAGAGGGGCTGCTGCAATACTTTTCATGTAGAAATGATATAAAATATTGACTATCACCAAACATGTTTAGACTGTCTTCTATAAGTCCACAGTTGACGCAGCTTGCTGACAGGTCATTGACAGTCCAAACCCTACTATTTCCTACATGGACCATTTCCATAACTTCAGCAGAACCTAATATAATCTAACTATAATGTAACTACAATGTAACTACAATGTAACTACAATGTAACTACAATGTAACTTCAATGTAACTGCAATGTAACTTCAATGTAACTTCAATGTAACTACAATGTTTATATTTTAATATAATTTCTGGTTGCTTAGCTTCATTGTAAGCAAAATCGCTACTATCCATACAAATTATTAGAGGAAGAACAACACTTATTTGTCTGACGTGTCTTTATTGCTTTGGTTTAAATGGAAGCTCTACATATCACAGACATATTAACACAGAAAAGAAATATCTATCACAGAATCGTGCTCATTTCTTTGCCACTAATGGATTAATTTCAGTACTTCGGAGTACTTCGGAATTCAGTGTCATGCAATGAAACAATTTCATTCACCTGAGCTGGACCTCAACTAAAACAAATCACCTTGAAGATATCAAAAATGACACAGGTAATGCCTGGGGCAGGGATTTACTTACATTCCAAATGGCTGCTTATGTTGGTTAATGGTAAAAGAGTATTTACTTTGAAAGGTTCATTTGACTTCATTATTGCACATTTTAATCACCATTTTTACAGCATTATTAGGAAATTTCAACATTGAGTGTCATGATTATTCTCAGACATCCAAACTGCTTAAAATTCAGATCAAAATTATCCTAAAATTTGCAGACAAAGACCGAAATATGCTTGTTTTCAATCAGCCAGGTTAATTTCATTAATGGCTATCTATATATATAAGCTTTTAGCACAATAAACATAACTACTGTGCTTATGAGCATGATAAGTAAAGGGTACATGGCCCTTAACAAATAAATTTGATAAATAAAAACTAAACATTGATGCTTCTTTCCAGAAGTTCAGGTACATGTACATGTATAACAATGGCATATTACAACATTCATGATTTCCTTGATCACATGTTCTCTTCTCACAATCAACGTCGACAACATCAGCTAACGGCGGTTCCACGTCAACTCGATGTGGCATGTTTCACGGCAATCCTCACTTCCTCGGTATTACACGTACATAATACAATACACAATCAGATGTTGGTGGACATGTTGAGATTCATAGCACAGCTAAAGTCTCTTCGTGGATGGGCTCTGCTTTGGCAGGTAGGGCTTTTAGTCTGGCCGTCTTGCCTGACTTGCCCTTGGCTGAGTTGTTCCTGGTTGAAAGGCCGCTGCCACTTGTCCTCGCCAGTCTAACAGAGGCTCTCTCCTGCAAGAACACACATGGGCCATGACTGCACTCTGTCACTAAGACCGTTAGGCAAGTTCTTTATTATCTGCCACAGAATGAACACTCCATCATTAATTATGTTAGGTCCATGGAAAATACCCGTGTAAAACATATAGTATTCAGCGGAACCTATCCATTAAGACCAGCCTCACTTCACAATGTGGTCTTGATGGTTAGGTTGTCTTATTATCTATATCTTGATGTAAATTACAATGGTAAAGATCGGTAAAAGTCACATTTTTTTGGTCTTAATCATGAGGTGGTCTCAATAGTGAAGTGGCCTTACCCAGACAGCATGCAAGATCGGGTCGACGTCAGGCCAACTTAGCAGATGTCGACCGAAGCAGGGCCAATGTTGACACGGCATGTTATCTGGATAAGGCAGGGGGTTCCATAATATACAGATAGTTTCATAAAAAATATGGTCGACTCTAGACAGCTGTAGCAACCTATTCCTGGCTGAAGCTATAACTGGCTAAAGCCAGCCGCTTCTGTCTACTCCTAGCTTATAGTCGGCTTATCCCTACCACCAATAAAAAAAATATAAACCTTGGTAAATGTAAGAAATTTTTCTTTAATATATCATAAAATATGTATGTACAATAGAATTGCATCTTTTCAACAAAAAATGACAAATATGTGTAACTCTCAACGTATGCACCAAATGGTGCTGCATGGACTTTAAGATGTGGCTTTGAGTATAGCCAGCTATAGCCAGACAGTTCCGTTTAGTGGCAGGTAGCATAGTATGGCAGAAGTTGTCTAGCTTTGTTTTAGTTTCAATTTGACAGGCCGTTTTTAATGAAACTAACTGTATCTAATGATGTTGATATGATGCTTTTCTAGGAACTACCAGTTCTAACTTCGATTCTAATGTATATCTATCTATAGGTGTTTTTATTTCAAACTTTAATATTGTGATAAATTTGTTAAGCGGGAATTGTCAAAAAACGTGTTTATTGGCAATTAATATCAAACATGGTGGGTTCATTCCTACAGAAATTTGAGACTTGAATGAAGGTGGCAAAGGTTCCGATTTTAGTCATTTTCAAAATAATTATTCCACTTGAAAAATTCCCTCGTATGAAATTTGGCACAAGCTCCAGAAAGTAACAAGCCGAGCTGGGTCCTTTACGACATGTGCCAGTTCTTCTTATTTTGTAGAAGTGCAGTTTTCAACTATATAGATTTTAACTGTATTATTTTGTTTAACTCAAATGTCAATGAAGTGGTATTGGTTACCACAGTGAATTTATATTACACAGTGGTTTAATAATTTAGTATAGTTGTATGTGATGTCTACATGCAGTTGTAATATCTCTTCTTCTTCTTTTTTGTTACGCAAACTATCATGATGTTGAGAAACGTTTACTGTTTTCAGAACTTGTATGTTTTCTCTATTTTATGTAGGCCTATATATAGAGATCTTACGACAAATAAAACAGATGGGATTTAAAAGGAAAGCCAGGGCCTATTCTAGTGGTTGACCTGACGATGAAGAATAGGACCTATCACCTGGATGAATATTGGGCGCAAGTTAGGTGTTAGTTGACCTGTAAAAATTTAATTAGAAGAGTGGGTAAAATAGGAAATCGAGGAGTTAAGGGCGACTGAAGGTCATAATGGGCGACATCAAACAGACGAATGCGCCCGACTGCCTTATGACGTGGTGGCTCACGCGCCATGACGCTGCTGCCGACGTCCGCCGAGGTCTTAATCACGCGGCATCGTTGATTTGGAAGGACGCTGGGTGTGCTGGCTGGGCTGTCCCCTGGGCCTGGATCCATCAATGTCATTGCAGCGGCGCATTGCTGATATATGCCAGGCCTGCTGGGAGCGTCCGACGTGAGTAACGTCCTCAATGACCCGCGTCATCACGCACCGCCCTGGCTCTGACGTACGTCCTCCCCCCAGAACGCACGCTGTACGCCAACGACATCCCCAGCTCCAAAGGTCCCTACGTAAAAGTCGCGAATGGCGTCTAATGACGTTGCCGTGCGCTAACAGCGATGCGGTCACCTGACTGGTGATGAGGGCCAATGAGCCCAAGCACAAGGCAACGTCTGCTTGCTAATGACGCCACATTCTAATTGATGACGTCACAACTTCACCTTGGAATTCCAGATGCAAACCTTCGAGTGAATCGCGTGACTCTAAATTCAATAGGTCTACTGCTGCCTTCGGCCAGAGCAGTGAAAAGGTTGTCAGAATGACCAAACATAGTCTCACAGAACTAATTTTATCTACATATAGGCCTACAGTCATTCCAGAGGTGAGGACCTTGGCCAGCTCTGTCGCAGGTCCTAGGTTCAATTCCTTTGTGGTTATGCCTAGTATTAGACGAGAGTGAAAAAAAAATCAAGCTAAAAATACTTGGCTTCCAATTTGCCTGACTTGATGTCATTTTATGAAAATGACCTTGAGACCCAGTGAGTCATTTTCACATCACCGAAACCAAGGTAGCGATGTCCGCTTTTAACAATGTTGTCTGGATCGGTGGCCATGAAGTGTTTAAGGACAAAAACTTCGATCACTGTTTGACCAGAAAGCATTCCAGAATTCAGTTACCACAAAGCACACTAAGACAGTGAAGAGCATTCCATTTTCTGAAGAACTAGATTCTAGCTGATTATATATAATAAGGTACCAACCACCGTTGAACCACATTAAGTTGAACATAATACACAAAACGTAGTATTTTTGATTGCCGCTGGAAATAGCATAGAGGCAAGGGTAGAAATATCACTATTCCTTATTCACAACTACAGGTTCCTGGGATATATTGGCCCTAAGAATGCATGCCATAAGACATATATATATATATATAATTGATGTGAATTATAATTCATCATAATCATAGATCAGCATGAAAAGGCCCCCCCCCCCCCTTGGATCTCTGGTCCTTGAGCCATGACCCCGCTGGCCCCTGTGTAAATCCGCAATTTTAAGTCCCACCCATATGATGAATACAATCCATTCATCCATCCATTCATGCGATCATGCATATATATATTAAACGTACAATGACCTTTTTAGTGGCAATGACGGCAACATATATATGTAATGGGAGTTGCTGGTATATGTTCTTGCATTTTATCTTTCTGTTCCTTTGAGAATATCTACCATTGTTTGAAATGTTTATATCCATATCTGTAGCTTAATATGCATGATTCCTGCATTGCGCAATATTGCCATTTTAAGCAATTAAAAGTATGCGTTTTTTTTTATCCAGCATAATTCACACCTGCATTGATTGAATTACCACCGCAGGGCGCAAAATTAATATTCATAAAATGCCAATTCTCTCTGTCTGATTGATTAGGTACATCGAAATGCAAGATTATTATCAAATAACTTTACGCATGCATCGCATGGTCCGAGGAATAACTTTTAATAAATTTTATCAGAAATGCTTACTGTAAAATTGCACTTTACAAAATCATTGACAATTCTCATAACAATTTAGTGACTCCTTTTTCTTTATTTGTTCGTATATTAATAAAACGATAACCTGTCTTCATATTCTAAATAAAACAAAAAAATGGTCCTTCATATTTTAAACGATTTAAAATCTGAAGAATACAAAAAGAAGACAGCTAATGTTGTGTTTTTGTCCTTCTGCTCATTATGGCCATGTTTCCTGCTTCATTTCCACTCCACCACCTGCTCTTTGCTTATGGCTTCCGGTCTCAGACCAGCTCAGAATTTGCACTTGACAGTCACTAGCGGCGCTGTTGTATGTTTTAATTGAGTCGTAAGTTGGCGCTTTATTTGATTTTTAATTAATCAAAATGTCAGTGTAGCAATTTGTCATTTCGTTTCTTTGCACAACCTGGCTAATGTTGAGTTTTCTTTCTAATACTTTTTATTTGTTGTTAATTATTCATTTATTTATATCGATCTATCGGCTTACCTGGTGGATTTGCATAAGGCCTACCTGATAATTTCTTGAAACTATTTAAAATTAATCAGCGTTTTCTTTTTCTTTTCTCTCTCTTTGTTATTATTATTATCAATATATATATATTTCCTTCTTTATTTGTGTGCATAGATAGCCCACAGGTAATGTTTTGACTTGTGCAACCAACCGTGACTGATTGCCAATTAAGTCGATTGATTGTTGACAATCAAGAGCGTCTCAAGTGCAATGTTCAGTTTAATGACCTTTGTTTATTACGAAAGACAAGCACTGATAAATTTACGTTATTCTCTGTATAGTATCATTAAGTTACGCCTGAAATTTGTCCTTCAAATATACTTAGGCCTAAATTTCAGCTTTCTATATATACCGTAACGGAGGGTATTATCGATAGGGCGGTATTTTCATTATAATGTTAACAATTTACTTATTTCGTTCTTAACAAACTAATTTAAGTGTCGAAAATACCAGCCCTTTGGATAATACTCTCCGTTACGGTAGTACAATATTCCATATACAGTAGGCCTATAACCTCACAATTGAGACCAGTATGGTAGCCTTGGAGGGTTCAAAATGTTAAAATGAGTTACGCATATCACCAAGTCATGGACTTTAGTAGTTAAATGACTTATTGTGTGAGATAGCAGCAATGCATACTTTCGTCTTATGACAGTATTAACACAAAATTTATTTTCATTTTTTTGCAGATGGTCCTTAAATAATTTAGAGGCTCCACTACACGAGTTATTCTTATACCTATATACATATTTATAATATACCTAGACACTTACCTGAGCATCTTTCAGCAGTTTCTGGTGATAATTTCTCATGTTGACTTCAAAGTCAAGGATGTAGGCAGGAAATAATGTTTTTTCGTCAAAAGCACTTTGCAGGTCTATGTGAAAAGAAAATGTGTAAAGACATATTTATTTCTTAATAAATTTAAGCAAAGGGCACACGAGATCTGAGCACAATTTGTACAAAGTTCTGCAAATTTACATAAATCTTTGACTGTTAAGTAATATTTTATCATATATAGCATTTGTCTAGTAGGAGTAAGCATCAGTTATAAAAATGTTAATAAATCTCTATTTATATGTCTTTTTACATGCTTGTTGACTTCAAAGTCAAGGATGTAGGCAGGAAATAATGTCTGCTACCTGAAAACTCTTCTTTTTTTTTTAACCAATGTATTTTAGCTCCAGATTGATAAGCCTGATTAATATTATTATTTTCAAATATAGATCTACATACTCTCTGCTAAGACAGGAAGTCTGACCACGTGTTCAGGAAGAGAGTTGAATCCTTCGATGAAGTACTTGTCTGGGTTTGCAATAAAGTCTGGCTTAGACAAAGATTTCACTGATGTCAAGGAAGGTGTGTCTAAGGCCTGAAATAAAATAAGTAAATTTGAAAAAATTAATGTTACAAGAAAAAAGTCTTAACCATGACCCGTAACTGAAAGACAAGGACTTGTAATATGCCTTTATATTAGAGCTGTGGTTCATACGTAAATAATTAGGGCCCTAAATGCTTCATTGTCATCCAGCATGAGTGTAGGCTTATGTTGGACGGCTGAAGTGTAGAGTCTATATTGGATGGCTGAGGTGTATGTTGGATGGCTGCAGTGTATGTTAGACAGTGTATGTTACACAATAAGTGGAAAATATAAGCTACGGTGAATGGTCTACAATCCAACATAGAGTTTTGTGGGATTCATCGCAGCCAAAATTAATTTCCTCATCCCACAAAACTCTAAATTATGTTGGACTCCTCAACATCCACTAGGCCTAGAGTTATAATTTTGTACAGCAGCATAACTAGTATATTGGACAGCTAATTAATTATGTTGAATCACTGCAGTGTCCTTTTGATGGCTGCAGTGTGCAACATTTTACAATAGGTTTTTTTAGGCCTGTAATTTTCTTTTTAATTTTCATTTAATTCTTTTTTTATAATTTCTAGATTTATCCTAGCCAGGAATTACATTATTAAAACATTAGGCCTACTGATGCCCACAGCCTATTGAATCATCATGAAAGTCTTATAATTAAGACATTAGTAATTAATAAGAATGTGCATTTAAAATGACATTCGGCATATTTGCGGATTTACTCAATCAATCGATATGATATTTTCATACTCCAATGCATTTCCTTCACTAATTAGCCTGTATACACAATGTAGGCCAATTTCCAACTTAGCCTATGACATAGTTTTAATACCACTAAATATATGTATACATTGAATATTGTACAAGAAAAAACAAAAGTTGTGCCCCGAGTGAGGATCGAACTCACGACCTTGAGATTATGAGACTCACGCGCTGCCTACTGCGCCATCGAGGCTTCTGCCGTTTCCGGGCTTCACAAGTATATTTATTCCTGGCAGAGGGAGTCAGCGACGCCTACCGGCCTGGTTCAGATAGTTATTTTTAGCTTAGTAGGTGGGGCGCTTCACGCGATCGAGACAATCTATGCCTATTAATGCTGATAATTTAATGATATTAGAAAATAATAGTAAAAAACCAAAAACTTATAATAATAATCTATTAAAAAAAAAAAAAAGATTAAACATGAAATAATAATAGTTTCAACATGAAAAAATAATAATATCTAGATTCAACATAGATAATAATAATTAATTAATTATAGATTAAAGAGAATAGTTTTTAATCCTAATTATTACTACCATTGTTCGTACATGTTATTTTATTGTAAATATATATGTCTAAATGTATATATAATTGTATAGTTGTATATATTGATCTTTTAGCTTTTATGGTGCTACTAGTATACATACTACTCTGATTGATGTGGTGCTCGAGTTACATTGAGTTAGGCCTAAATGTAGACCTATATCATTATTTTCTATGTTGATGCTGACTGATTATATTCTTAATTATTGCATTTATTTATCAAAACAACACAACTCTGATCACACTGTAAAACGGTATTTAGCTGGAGAATTTTTGCACAGTATTTTGCATACCAAATTAATAGTATTTTACCGTAAAAACCACAGTTAAATTGCAAGACAACTACGGAAACTCCTTATAATGCTCTTATTATACTGAGATAGCCTATTCATAAGCATGTATATTATATTATAAGGAAAATATGCATTGATGTAGCCAGTTATAGACCAACATGTAGGCTATCCAAAACCCTTATGTTGCAGATGTAGATATCTAAGCATTGTCCAAATTTCATGAGAATAAAAAATGTTTTTAAAAGAAATAGGCCAATCAGGTAGTTCTACTTACAAACTTCATTTCTTAATGATCATCAAATTTAACTATTTCCATGTCTCTTTAAATAAAAATAATTAAAAAAAGGTAGGCATTGGCCCAGGTCTACTCACTGCAAAGGGGCCTGTTGGGGCCTGACCAGTTTTCTCCCATGTCAAATATGGCAAGTTTGGAATTTTCGACAGAGGCGGCCTCTCTCTTTTAGTGCTGCGTTTCTCTATATAATCTTTTCCTGCAAACAATGCCATGAAAACAATTGCAATTGTACATTTATGTTGTTGGGAAAACGAATAGACGAAGAGAGAATAGTACCAAAGACAATATAGCTTTGATAGTACAGTGTATTACTAAGAGCCTAAGATAGTTTGCACAACAGGCATCATTGAAGCATCCATGGAGTTGAGCACTAAAATGAAGGTTGTGTCTTGAGAAGTGTAATGTGGTTTGCAATCATGAGCAATTTGCGGCATTTGAGACTGAGGGAGCTGTATTGGGGGGCAGGGCCCACTTACCAAGCACAGTGTTGGTCCATATATTGATGCGGTAGTTGGTGGGGTCAGTCAAGGCTCTCTCATCAGCCTGTTGGAAGTCCTCCTCAGCAGCCAGCTCCATCTCCTGCACCAATTCAACCTCCTCCTCTTCCTTCAGCATCAGCAGCAGCAGCGAGCAAGCAAGCAAGCAAAGAGCATCGTCAGTATGCATCATCATCCCCCCATCATTAGAAATAGGGCCAAATCACCCAGTAGCATTCTCTTCCATACCCCTACCATGTAACGCGATTTGCGGCAGCTACAATCTGCCTCCCAAACATGCCTCCATGCTATTGCTTCAACCCAGCCATTCATTCATTAGTCCCAATCAATGCATTCAAAGCAAAGGCCGAATTCAAACATTTCTTTTCATATCACGACTGATCTTGCTTCTAAATATAGAAATCCCACCCTATCCGTCTTGCCATGAACATTGTTGTAACTGAGGGTTCGATGAAAATCTGGATCTGGTAGGATAACAGGAAATATAGGAAAGTTAGACTGACAGACAGCTAGACTGACCGAAAGACAGACACAGACAAAGACAGACGCAAACGAAAAAGACAATCTGAAAAGAAAGTCTTGCCTAGATTATTACAAGACATAGTTTAGTGCTTCAGATACAGCGTGTATTAAAACGCACCCATAAACAGAAGGAAATAACACAGAGACAGAAGGAGGAACATGCAGACATTAGGGAGTCGAGCGTTAGGAAAATCCCATAATTTGTCCAAAATAGGAGACGTTTACTCTCAATTTCCTGCAGCAAGTGATTCAAAGCAAAAGAAGTGAGTTGTAGCAAGATAAGCCAGACACAGACTGTGAGCTCTCCACTCGTTTGCTCTACAAACAGATTTGTCAACGAGTGCTGCGGACAAAACAACAACACAGCCACAGCATTTGAGCACTGCCAAATATGGCCGTGTTTTTTCACACATTTTTGCATTAAAAGACCTCGCTTTCTGTATAATACCACTGGGTTGATGAGTTAGGGGCTGGGAGGTCCACTCTGTCCCACACTTATCCCCCGCTCGTTACACAATTGTCCCACACAAGCCACTTGTTATGAAAAGACCTCTGTCAAGTATGATTAGAACGTCAGCTATAGAGGAATAGCACCCAAGGGACCATGAGACCCCACCCACCCCTAAGCCCTGTCATCTTCCACTCACATCCATAACACAACGTCATGTTAATTACTCCTCACCCCTCCATTTCTACCCTTAATGTGTTGGAACAGTATGTTTCTGCTGTTACATTTAGCAAGCACACAATGCATTCAGAGAAGCTGAAGCACTAGGACAACAATCCATGTGAAATATTAAAATCACAAAAGAACATTGATTTATTGCAGTTCAGTTGTATCCACACAGTTGTTTCGCAAACTCAGCCGGGAAATCAGATTCTGTTATCCTTGTATTTATATAAACGATTTTATGTGCCTAAAGTTATTGGAGCTGTAGTCATTGTGAAGATCGAACTTTTTGTTTGATATTATATTATGTACATTTGGTCTTTGTTAACTTCTAAATAATATTATATTAAAATATAGTAAACTTCACAACCCAGTTCAGTTACAAAACAAAACAAAATATGATATTAAAAAAAACTTCTATTAAAAGAAAAGTCACTTATTATAGTGAAGTCTATAGGGTTGCAATCAAAGAAATAACGTTAGAATTGGGCTTAGTTAGAAATATAGTGTTTTTGAAGTGTATATTACTTTAAAAATATGCCCTTAAACAAGTTTCATGTTTCATTTTCTCGAGTGTTAAATTAGCTCACCTGTCCGACTTCCTCTTCTTGTTGAACAAGATGTTCATAAGGTTCAATCTTCCAATGTTCTTCCTAGATTGTTATTTATTAGATAAATCATTATACATTATATATATAAAGTAAGAAGGAAAAATACGATAAGATTAAATAATCAACATATTGGCAACTTGAACCTTACATTAGCCTAATACACTACATGTGTCATCAAAAAAAGATTACCGGTATCGTAATATAAAAAGGTATGACTGATTCATCAATTATCAATTCGATCCTCCTAAAAAATGACAATAAAGTTACGTGACAGATGCTGAAGATGCATAGGAGCATTTACCTGACCGAAAACTCCAATTTGGTTTCCAAAAACATCCCACAATGCAACAGAACAGTCCAAGGAAGCGGAAATGACAAGCACCCGCTCGTCAAGGTCATTTCTTTTGCACAGTTCCAAGGAAGTGATTATGGAGGTGTGAGGGGAAAACTGGCATTGCAGTTCTGGAGAACAAAATATGAAATTAATGCTGTGTATGAGTTGTAATATCAGCGACCAAACTATAAGATTACAACAAATACCACATGGGCCACGACGATATTATGTATATATATAATTAATATATATATATATATATATATATATGGCTTTTATTGACATTGATTCATATCAGAAAAGATACAATTGTCACATATAACTACAGCTCTACTCACTAAATCTAGCTAAAGCTACACCGGTCTACAGAAATATGCTATACAGGTTCTCATTATTTTATACATAAATTATAATATACTAAATATAGCTAAAAATTCAAGGTAATAATATCCTTAGAGTAGGATTTACATAAAACATAGAGTAAGATTTACATAAAACATAAATCACATATCAACCAGTGAAGCATTTAACAAAAATACTGATTAATGTGTGAAAAAATAAATAAAAATAACAAAAGGGTCAGAATTTGTCATTTCCAATTTTTGTATCACCCTGAATGTAATGCACTGAAGAGCCTATACAATCAGCGCATGTGTATGAGGGTGCCCATAAAAATGTGAAATAGCCCTTTTTTTCAAATCCTTGTGTGGCAGCTAAATTATGATATTGGAAAGTTTCGGAAACAAACAGGCAACAGTTGAATTTTGTAATGGAATAATATATACACGTTTAAATTCAGGAATTATATTTACAAATTATAACGTGGATTACACAAATATGACCTCCCAGACTACAAGCATTTGCAAGCTATAAATAGCGACAATTCCAAATATAGCCCCTGATGACAATAAATGCACGCATAACTGATCATGCATGCACATGGCCAGTCACTTGTTATGATAACAAGGAGAAGAATAAATGTGGCAGATTTTATTAATATCAGCCAGATATAATGAAATATGGGGCCGTTGAACCAAAACTTACAGGTTTATACACTGTGTGGGTTTAGACCTACACAAGCTATAATGAAACTGCTAAGAAAGATACATCACAGTAACACCGAATACGATTTTTCTAACGAGTTTTAAAGGTAGGCCTGAATCTGCTTCTGCGTTATGTGCCTGTTGTTTCTGGTGTATTTGAAGCTAAGCCTGCATATAATACATGTATATTGTATTGCTTTGGTCAAACATTTGAAATATATCAAATGTATTTGCATTTGCATTTGAATACATTTCTAACATTAGACAATTGCATTTGCATTTGAAACCATGTAAAACATTTCCATTTCCATTTAAATGCATTTCTGAAATTAGGCATTTGCATTTGCACTTGATAGAACAAAACATGCATTTTCATTTAAATGCGTTTGGTCGCATTTGTACCCAACCCTGCCCTAGCTGTTGGTTACCAAAAGTCTTCTTCCCTTCATTTCTCTGTAATATTTTCAGCTTTATTTTTATTTTTGCCCCTTTTGATGCAAGCACCATACTTACTAGGAGGTCTAGTGATGACGTCATCTGTTGGAGTGAGGCAATATTCAGAGATGTCCCAAATTTTGACGAGCCCATCAGTGTCCCCTGTAGCCAGCCAATGGTTGTCTTGGTCTATGGCCATGATAATACTGCTCACTGTAGGAGAAAATATTCAATAAATTTAGTTCTGCAAAAAGAAATAAAAATGGTACACTGACTTGTACAGATCTTCTTAAAATTTTATACATTCCCTTTTTCATGTAATTTTACTTCATACATATTTACTAATTTATATAGATTTCATCTGAAGTGTTCTGTCCTATGCAGCAATCAATTTATTTAAGCTTATAATTGAACATCCAACTGCCACACTCAAGAATTATTGATGCCATTAAAAAAAATCCAAAAGCTGATGTGATTAATTCATCAAATTCAATTCCAGACAACTTTCTAAATCCGTTTCAAACCGTTTATGATTCCGATTGAGCTTTTTAATGAGCAATCGGTATATCTTAAATAAAATCAGAAATCATGACAAGTGCTGTAGTTCCAGCAATAAAATGAGATGGCCGCTTAGTGTTGACGTGACGTCAATCTCATTAATTGCCAGGAAGCATTCCAAGAATTATGGAACATATTTAATGACATCTTTTTCAGAATTTGTCATTTCCAATTTTTGTAACAATTACGTCAATAAACAGTCCCCAGCCGGGTTGAGTCTTTTAAAATGCACTTGAAAAAAAAAAGTGTACAGCACACGCAGAAAAAATTAAGGTCATGCTTCAGAATTTGTATATTAAGGTTTACGCAAATTTCTATGTTGCTTCAGGTCTCTTATAACGCAGAATTTCTTAAGTTTATTGGTATGCTATGCTTACCATAATGGTATGGGAAAATTTCTTTTTGAAATTCAAGGTACAATTTGGTAGGATGGTTGAATCTAAACTTGAACTACCCCTTAATGCAGAATGGGACCATACCAAAATATAAAAAAAGTGTCTGTGTATTAATCAAGTTCAAATGAACTCTTTTTACATAGCACCGTAAAATTATGAATAAATTTCTATTTGAATATTCACTGGTTTTATATCATCTCTCAATGGACCTATCCACTGTTATATTCGTAATAAAATAAACCAAAAAGGATATTTCGCATATTTGTAATGAAGTGCAATAAAGAAAGAAAAGTAATTTGTTGTTATGGCCTACACATCCTGAAACACTAACATCGAGTTTTTCTTGTCTGGTTAAGTTTGTGAGATTCAACTATCACTTTATATTGTTTTTAATTATCATTCCAAATTAATTTTAGACATTAAACAAATTTCATATCACAGTATCAACAAATTTGTATTACAAAACGTTACGAAATGACCAGTTAAATTACAACAAGATCATTGTAAAATTCACCGCACATGCGCCAATCTGATGTTGCATTACATGATGCAAATATTAGAATATTTATCTTAACTTCAGAGATTTTGGCAAATTATCTGGGGCTATCATTCACGGCCGCATCAAACTTGAAAGTGTGCTCAATTCAAAACTGTGCTTTTCAACTATTCATCTTGACATTAACACAATACATGTGGTGAACAATTGGAAGCTGTCTAGTGCTAAAACACCAAGGAAAGGCTTTTGTTTGGGAGGAAAACGACAAATGATTTCTGGATTATTCATGTGGGTGTGACACAAGGGACGGAGATTTATCATCAATTATTTTGGTTATCAACAAACAGCTGCTCATGTCATAATGGCCAAGTCTCAGAAGAGACCTGCAGTTCCGCAGGGGAGCCACAGACATGGGTGAACAATAACGAAGTTTCAATGAAGCAAAAATCAGATTCTAAAACCATCATCAAGACACTAAATGCTTCTTCTTTTATGATTTGAGTGGACGGGGAATTACAATTTCAGTTGTGACTGTTTAGAGTAGATAATGGCTGATACAATTTGAACATGGTTGACAATCCTTATCAGCTTATCCGGTAAAACGTGCACTTATAATTGCCACAATGGGCTCATCATCAAATCCTTAACAACCACCCACAATGGGCCTTTAAAAATACTATTGGTATTAGATAAGGTTGCAAAACGTACTATGTTTGGGTTCCTAATGATATAATGACCAACTTTGGAGAAAAATTTCTATGACAATAAAGTTTTATATATACAATGCAGTTTGTTTATACATGTAGTTTTAATCCCATGAGACATACATTTTAAAATATCCAATCTAAACGTAATATTTAAAGGTTGAAAGCATAACGAGTTTTCCTTTTTTTTTTTTTATCTATGAAACAAGTCTGTTTGGAATACAGTGTATTTGGTGACCAAAAAAAACAACAACAACACCAGAAACACCACTGTTTATCACATTTTATCTTTTAAAATGTAATGTGATAAACTAACTACAGTATAAACGGGATGTTGTTCTATTTAGAATTATAAGACTGTTAGGCAACCATACGGAGGCCCCATTGTTGAACATATACATAGAGCGGAGCTTGCTTTGCTTTCTTCTCAAGTCAGTGGCAGACTGCAAAGTGTGTAGAGCTCTTTTTTGGTCCTCCCAACTACAAGTACACAATGACAAGGATTTGTACTTGGGGGAAATGCTTGTCTGCAGACAATGGCCTGACCGTCAGCCATGTTTGACACGTGCACGTTGCTAGGCAAAGTGCAAGCCTTCCCAGCATGCAGTGCCTGGCACCAGCAGTGAGGGAAGAAAGAAGTGAGGGCAAGTCAGCCATAGTCAACCAGAGTGGGGGTAGTATGGCCCACCCGCTTGGGTGGGTGCTGATGCTGCTGCTGCTACTGCTGCTACTGCTGCTGCTGCTACTGCTGCTGCCACATGACTAGCGCTTGCCTTGTGACGCAATAATGGATGGAGGACCAACCTAGACATAATGACGAGGAACTTCCAAACAAATGCCTGCTTCCTATGAGCGTGCATTATTCATGGCTGAAGCTGAAACCTAGCCCAGCACTAGATCACATGGCGCTGCAGTCACTGACAGCAACTAATGCTCTCCTCTCCTTTGTATACATCTTGCAAACCGTCCGCAGCTCCTAGGCCAACAGGTCTTCACTTTAACAAATGGCTTCTTGCTCAAGACCGTTCAACAAAAGCAAGCAGACTGATGTTGCAGCACGGCAAACAAGCTGATGTAAACGAGCCTGGCTTAGCGTTTACACACCTGGCAGTGAATTCATTGCCCAGCTCAGTCCCCTTCGTCCTCCTAGCGAATCAGGGATTCCGTGTGAGGTCTTTGGCAGCCTGCAGCAGGGCCTTGAGGGCACGCCATCTGATGCAACCTTAGTCTCCCAACATCCTCCTTGAGTCCGCCGGGGCATACAGCAGCCGGGATAAGGGTATCAGAAGACCAACCTATCATAAGTGGTCAGTTCATTGAATGAGACATGGAGCAGCATAGCTGTTTGTCTTGCTTTGTAGTGGATGAGAGTAACAAATTGGCCGTGCTCTATTGATGGCTGGCCTGTGACAGCCATGGGGTGTGCTGGAATGCTACAGATGCTGCAGCGGCGTGGAGGCAGGCCCATGATGAGAGTGGTCCAGCATCAATAACCAGCATCCCCCTCTTCATTGTTTGCCCACAATTCATAAAAGCAGCCATGAGGAATTGTTGGCCGGGGTTCGGCTGTTAGGCTGGTCACCCTCTCCATCAGACTATTTCCCCAATATTGAGAGAAGCAGCTGCCAAGTGTCCGCTCTGTCTCCGCCGCTGCTCGTTTGTATTGAGGGCGGACATTGTGCCTGACCCTCTGGTTATATATCAGCAGGAAGCGGCCTGCTGCGGGGCTCACTGTCTCTCCGCACTTCTGAGGTATCCCTCTTGGCCGGACAGCTTATCCATCTCCTTCTCAAGCGGTGTCATCAGCCACAGACAAACTCCCTGCACTTTGTCTCCTGCCTCATGACGGCCACATCTTATCCTCTTCACTTACTCTTCATCCACTTCCTCTTCGCTTACTCCTTTTCACCTGTCTCGCTCTCTCTCTCTCCTCTGTATCATTTTCCATCCTCAAAAGACAAACCGGCTTTATCCCACACATCCTGTCGCTTGTTCCTTTGTACCGGAGTTATGTTTCCTTCATTACCCTTTCCTTTGGTATCCTAAAGTCAATTTGCAGTCCGGCACTTCACCTGAACAAATGCATAGCAAGGGCCAATAAAACAGAACTGAGCATTAGGACAGAAAAAAGAACCAACCCAAATAACTGGAGTCACGTAAGAATTACATGTTTTGTGCATGCACACACAAATGGACACTATTGCCTCCGGCATTGGATAAATTCATTGCTGGTTTTTCCCTAAGATTTCATGATATTCCAGTAGCCCTAAAACGCACGAATGGAGAGGGTTATGAGTAATAAATCCAACAAATTGCAGTGGCGAACATTAGTTGGGCATTACGTGGATACCTAGACAGGCGCTGATTGGCTGAATCATCGCCCATGTGACAGGACATGACACGTGACCAACAGAATCCATTTTAGGGCTCTGATCCCTCGCTGTATCTTGCTGCTGCTTTCATCGAAATTATCTCATTGGTTTGTTTGATGAGGCCAAAAAAAAAAAGGTCCATGTTTGCTTCTATCTGGATTTATTTGTAGACAAAGGTCAGGGTAGGAGCCGTGAAAGCCTTGTGCTGTAAACTGTAATATTGGAGCAATCGATGGAACAACACGTGCTTTTTATCACAAAGGATGGTTGGTCTAATCACAGGCCCTCGTCCTCTAAAATGCATTTCATTACATGCCTTATCACGCACATTTTAAATAAACCCATTGAAATGTGTGTCACTTCCATTTGCTCAGTAGAACGGTAATTGATGGAAATGACTATCGCATCAACAATAAAATCCATAAACAGTGATTTGTAAATAATCTGCATGGCCACGTCTGCCAATGAGATGCAAACTAAATACTGATAACTACATGTGCATAACAAAATTTTTTATTTGCCATTCGCTAATTCTAATTATGATTGGCCAATAAGTGCCATGAAACAATTTTTAAGTGTACGATAATCAGAAAATATGAACCATGTTATCCATTTAATACTGTTTCCACTGACTCAGTGGTCATGTCAATTAACATCTGTCTTACTGACTAGAACAACTTTAGTTACTAAAGCCATCAAAACAAAAGACTTCCAAATTCACTAAGGATAGTCTTACCGATCACGAATTCTAAAAAGTAGACTGACTGTCTAGACGTTTATACCACGACTACCTTTAGTCACTTTGACAATTATTCTTTTCAATGCAGCTCATCCCATGTTTACTGGAATAGTAACATGCTTGAAATTAGATTCTACCGTTGTCAGTGCCTTATGGCAGAATAAGAATGCCATCATTGGTGATGTCAAGCCATTCTGTGTTCCAATTGGTCCAAGGCTGCGGTCATTGTCCAGGCGCTGACCTGTAAGATGCATTTTGGCCAGTGGTCAAACTGGTCATCCCATGAGCATTGAATGGAGATGGCCACTCTTGTTGGTAGCCATCAAAGAAACCCACAATGACCCTTTGGAAGACCTCTCTTGTGCCATGTAACTCGCAAGTGGACACAACCAATAGATTGGCTAATCTTCCTTTTTGTGTTCTGCCAATTTGCTTGACAACCAAATATGTCACTAATGAATTCTTTCGCTTCAATTGTGGTGATCGAACGGCCTCTACACAATGTTTCTAGGGTGACAAAGCTTAACGATATTTAGTATGAAGGACACTTTTTTGAAAGCTGAACCTCTCCAAAACATAAAGGGTCATCTCATTGCAGTAAGCCCTTTTTTTCTTCTTCTTCTTTTTTTACTAACATCGTTGATTTACGCCATTAAGGGAACATGATGTATACCAAGATATGGACAGGATATTTGATGGTCAATTAATCTTTGTTCGGTCAAAGCAAATCACAAGGAAATTGTTTTGTAAATACCACTATCTTAACATCAAGTCATGTTATCACATTTATCTCCTAGATTACAAGACAACCAGAGACAGGCCGGCCAGATATATGGTTTGAGCATGCACTAGAGAAGCTGCCCAGTTGAGCTAACCCAGTTTATTTGGAGAATCCTAAACATATTTATTGCTTGTAGACTTTGAGAAAAGTTATGGGGTTTTGTAAACTGAGTCTTGGGATGTTGGTGCATATAGTTATCACCATTGTATGACATTTGAATGTTTGTTATATCAATAAAGAAATGGGAGTAGGACGACAAAGCACACTAGGGGGACCCCTTGTCCAACGAGGCGATGCAAAAGCATTATGTGACTGCTGAGGCAGATACCTGAGTTATGGAGCGCATCACTGATGCCTGGGATGCTGGGGTACTCGGAGAAGCCCAGAATAGGTTCTCCTGAGCCTTTAATGCACTGTAGCTTACAAGACCTCGTCTTTTATGTATGTTCCTTTTTGGCAAGGAAGGAGGTGGGGGGGGGGGGGGGGGGCTATAATTAATGCTTACTCAATTCAAGTACTCTCAGTCAGACGGGAAAATACCTTTTAATTTAAGTAAACCATAATATAACCCTTCCTCTTTGTTGTAGAAGCTGTATACAGCTTCAACCATCACACAGCAAATCCCCCCTAAACACTCTAAACGGAAGTTGTGAGAACAACCAACACCAATCATTGGCCTATGTAGTGCCAAAGGGGATTAACCTGAATGATGAGTTTACCAAATTTGAGTTCTTCTTTTTCGTTATACTTGGTAAATTCAACATCAGATGTTGTGTAATGAAAATTTTGCGTAACCCCATTGGTAAATCCGGGGTTAAAAAATGAGCTAGCCATTAATGCTGCTGTGCACAGTGGCCAGGATCTTTATAGGCATGCCATGGATGCTGGATTCAGAGGAAGAGGAGGAGGGGGTACAAGCTGCTGCTGCTGCTGCTGTTCCTGCTTCTGCAATTACTATGAAGCTATTCACCAAAGAACATAGAGGCTGGATGCTGCTGAGGCAGGTCGGAATCATCAAAGAGAAGGTTGCCATCTCCAGGGGATGGTGGTGCGCCTTCAGCTCCCCAGTGGCCAATACAGCCTGCTCCGCACTACAAATATGTACGCCAGAAAATGGCCAGCAGTTCAGCTGCCAGCCAGTCCAGCAACACTTCTTATTGCATTAAGTCCATTTTATTACTATGTGCATGTTGCTGTTGAGAGCTCCACCATCAATTATTCAAGGGTTTGATAAAGAAGTGATTTAATTGTGGGGGCATAGAATGTACAAATGCATCCCAGGAGTGAAAATGCAAGTTAGACCAAATACAGTGCATTCTAGTATATTTTTGTCTGTCTTTATGCATAAGTTCTGACTGTCCAGTTGTCTTAGCTATCTGTTCACTGCACTCTACATTTATATAACAGTCTTTTTCAACTTGGTTACTGAGTGACTTCAGTTGTTTGCTTTTTTATGTCAAAATCAGTTATACACACAAGTTATACGACCGTGATGGATGTAGCATGACATTGACACAAAAACCAACAATTAAACATGAAGAGATCTCCATTGCTCTTAAAAGGCTACACCCATATAAGATAGCAAAATTAGCAAGGATCAAATAAATTCACAAACCAGTGATGCATTAATTTATTTTACCCCTATTTTCCTTTTATTCTCGTTCTTTGCATAGGTGCCTGTGCCCTTCTACACAATAACAACATTTCTCTCAACGGCTACAAGTCTTGAAGGCAGCTAGCTCCAAGATAGAGGAAATTTGCCCATCAATCATTCTAATCATTTTACACTCCACATATTTAGCCCCTATATGCTCTGTCGCCTCCAACAAAAAAAATCTCCTCGCATAAATATTTCCCACTCAAAAGGGACGCCAAAAATCTCGACCTGTCATAATGCGAAATAACTCGTGATCTCCACCTGCCTGCTTATATTTTGGTTATCTGTAGTTAGTAAACACCATTCAAACATTAAATTTGATATATGATGATGTTGGTTAATCTTTGCTGAACAGGATAAAGGAGTTAGGAGTTTGTGCATTTTCAGACATTTAATATAAAAAATTTAATATAACATCTATAAGTTATATAATTATAATAGCGTATTGTCAAATATGTCGCTGATCAATATGAAGTGCGTGCAGTTTTGTAACTCTTTGATAAGGTTGTTAAACACATTCAGGTATCTGGTCAGAATCCACACCGTGAACAAAATATTTGAAAATTATGATCGTTCTGCACCATTTTACTTTTTAATAACAACTGACAAAACCGACAACTTCAGAGTTGATTTATAGAAAAAACTATGCCTACCGTGACATCAGGCCAACATTGGGGCCAACGGTGACGTTGGACTAACATTAATCTGAGAGCAACAACATTGGGCCAACATGCGTATCATCTAAATAATCATTTCATATTTCAATTTGCAGTGAACTCAACATTAACAAGATATCAATCCTGCCCTGCAGAGACCTTTCGAATTATCTAAACATTTGTACAATACAAGAGCACTTTCAGACCGATAAACTTCTCTCCTATTGAGCTTATTCACCTTGAGTATGGGCGAGGAATTCAGCCATTAGTTGGGACTGATTTGTGTTCCAGAAGCGGACCCATCCATTTCCTCCACAGGACACAAGATTGGCCCCTCCAGGGGGTTCCCCTCCTCGGCCCTTCTGCAGAAAGACTAGTTTGGTCACTGCAAAGCTGTATTCACCCTGGAATAGGCACACAAAGACAGATAAATGTACCTGCAAAGTGACACAACTCCACTGCATTTGTCATTCAAGTGCGCAGAGCACATAAATCACCAAAACTTCCACAGATTCATATAAAGAAGTAAGATTAGTGTTGTTGTTTTTTTCAGACGTTATTTATAAAAGCAAGGGCTTAGTTTACAAGGTCTCCAGTTCTAATATATCATCTGAACTGAAATATTTAATTGTGTTCAAATTGCACTTAATATATGAAACAGTACTTCTTTGATTAGGTGACATTTCACGTTAAAGGAAGATATTCCCTACCCAAGCTTCTGTAACCTTGGAAACATTATAGTATCTCCTCAAAGGCAAAAATACACCAAAAATACAGCAAGAGATGAGAAACCATGCTGAATTGGCCACCTCCCACTCACAGGAAACCACTAGGAAACCATTTGGGAAACTCTAAACTAGAAGGGAGCAGTTTTTTCTGCTTCTGTACCAAGCCTATCCATAGTATCCAAGGTCCAGTCAGACCATATGAGTTGTAGAGAAGGGAGGGGCAAGCTCTATGTATACATACGGCTAGTATGGATCATACAGACACAGATGCATGGCGAGTATTAGTCTGGAAGATGATCTTTTGGCTCAGCAATGAACATCAGGACGGACCAGCCACAAAGTAGTCCGTGGAGACCAAGGTTCAATAATGCATTGGGATGCCCGGCCCTCTGTGTCTGATGCGAGGCCTGAATGGAATACTTGCCCTAAAGGTTATATTATCTATTACGACTTGTTGGTTGTTTGGTCGCTTGCTTGCTTGATTGGTTGGGTGTTGTGTTGCTTGGTTGTTAGTTTGGTTGTTTGGTTACGACCTACTTCTTTCCTTACTTTGCTTGCTTACTATCTCCCATATCTAAAATATAGTTTCTGAATTCTATAGTTAAGTCATAATTATACATGTAATAACTTGATACATGTGGGACAGGTTTGCTTTATTTGAAACATTATCATATTAACAGAAACTGCACACTATTGTGTTGAGGTGAAATTTACATTTTTATGTGCACATCGTTCAAAAGCAATGACAAAATATCTGCTTTTCATCATGTTTAGTTAGCGTTAGAGCAATGTCTCTTTCCAGCTAAATAAAGCAAATTTCATAATTTTTATTTTCAATCTATCTGCACGTGGATCAAATAATATATGGATGACACAAATCTCATCCTTGGATGAATAAACAAAGAAAAAACACCTGTAGGGATGATTAATTGGTTCACACAGTACTTAAGGGAGATAGATGGCAAACAGTTCTTGCTGCATTTCCCCTTTAGACAATTCCCAGTGTCTCGTGTGTACTATAAAAGCTTCTTGAAAACACCAGGGAGCTAAGGGGCTACATCTAAGAATGCGTATTTATAGGAAGAATAACATAGAAAGAAGGACTACTGCATGCTATTAATGTTGCAACGATTCTGGTATTCACAAAATCATGATTTTTTTTTCTTCTCTTTTCGGCAAACATAAATGGGACAAGATGATAAGCATGGGGTGCATGGAATCCAGATAAGGGGATATAATATTCATTACTCCGAATCAGTTCATTTCCCAAATCATGTAAATGGCCCAAAGTTTACAGTGACACTCATATAATAAAGCAACATACACATCAGATTATTGCTAGAATATGAGGAGGGAGCGTGTTGATTTTGAGTTACCATGGCAACAACATGGACAGGGAATATACATCAACAAACACAGGGTGCTCTTTCCATCCAATTTCAATATTCATCTTTGCCTAGCCCAGCTAAATGTGGTGCCCCCTTCGCTGGAAAATTCTGCCCTCTAACAGCTCTATATACACCGGGGCAACGAAAACACATTGCCCACTGATACACCACAATAAGAGCGGATGAGCAAAAAGATCAACAATATAGTGCACAATGAATGTGACACATTACTAATACATCCAGGGCTAGCATGCAGAAAATAGCCTGTATCTACATACAGACAATATACATGCACTTCCCGGCCACTCAGTCTATCGAGCACACACAGAGACATTCTAGCTTTATTTCATACCGATTGCGACATGATATATCATTAAAAGGCACAAGATAACAGGGAATGTGGACTTCAATAAAATATCTCTGTGAAAGAAAATAAAAGAATATTTATAACAGTTGACGGTCATGTATTACATCAAGCTCTTGCAGCTTTCGGATGGACCCACCAATTATGATATTTGACCGAAACTTGGTAAGATATTTTGACCGTGTTAAAGATATTCAAAATAACTACCTGTTTTATAATTTAATACTATTGAGGTAACTAATCTGTTGAAATCAATACATAGCTGCATCATACAGAGAAAAGGTCAACTTACAGGGTCATCGCTGAACAAACTTATTCGGGAGAAAGCCCTTGACCGAGTTCTCGTTACTGTCGATCTTCCGGAAGGACTCGATTTCAATTCCGTTTTAACTTCATTGATATTTGTATTCTGAAAATATATATTGCATGCAAATATCATGTATTGACATTTGCAACCACATTCCTCTAATATCATACGAAAAGCACTTGTTTCTGGAGCCAATGTACCACGTAACAGAAATAATTCCTAACTTAATTCTGGCTGCAACAAAGCCATATGGTCAGATTGATTCAGACGTGGTTCAAATTTTGATGAATGGGGTGAAATGGGACTAGGAGACGTCTGTGGGCAAAATTATACTTGTTTGGTAATAAAAAATATGGAGGCGAAACAAAATATGAAGCTGTGTCAACATTTGCAGAGCTGATGGCAGACAAATTGCTGGTGTGATCATTGGTCTGTGTGCTGCTCAGAGACACAGACCACAGACCTATCACAGACAGGACACAGACCAAACATGGGGAGGCTGTTTGCAAAACTCCATAACTCCCTCTTTCATCAGAGAATGGCAATGCAGGATTAATAGATAATTTATCTCTAGTTTGCAGTTTAATCGCCTCTGATCAGCAGCAGGTTAGAAGATTAAAGGTGGATTCAATCATTAATTGTTTTTGGCATGACGAGCTTTTGAAATTTAAACAACCTAATAACTTTATTTTCATTTATGCAATTACCATGGCTATTATGTCAAAGAGTAATACCCTTCGCAGCAATCAATTGATTCTCGTTTGTGAACAAAAGATAATGTAACAGAAAATTTTACAGTATCACCAAAAATAACATGCAGCATTAACAATGAATAATCCAGTCAAGCAATGATCATGGTTCATTTAGTCTATCTTATATGAAATTGGATTAATGACTGACAAGCATTGCCACGTCTTAAAATTACTATTTCAACTTTATGCAACTCATTATAATGTGTTGCCCTCACCTCCCGTGAAAACAAAAAAGTTTTTCCCCTGTTGGGCTGCTGGTTTCTGCTTCTCTGAGTGAGCCTCTTGGAGACTAGTTCTGATGTGTTGTTCCACACGATAATTTCTCCATCATAGGATGCGGAGGCAAGGCTGCTGTGGCCCGTGAATGCCATGGCTAGGATGTCATCATGATGCTCCTGTACAGCAACATCAACATCAAAAACATGGCATTTTAGTAGAACATACACACTCACTCCTTTGAAGCATAAACTGTGTTGTTGACACTTTTTAGATGTACAGTACATTATGGCATACTGTCTAAATACACTTTCAACATATTTGTCATATGATTTCGTAAATGTTGTTTGCCTGCTGTTTTTGAAGTCTAAATAGATCTGCTCTGTAACAAGATCCCTTGGCTGATTAATGCATGGAGTATTCTTCACTGTAGCCCTTTTTTTCTTCTTCTTTTTTTTCAATTTTTTTTTATACCTTTGCAGCTTTTTTAAATAAACAACATAATTGGCAAACTGGGAAAGGAGTCAACAATGAACTCTGATCAAACCTGTAATTATGTTACTTATACATGATGCAAATGAATAATCTGAAACCTCAGAAAGAAGCAGGGGGCATTCATCTTACAATTTCTTCAGGAGGACATTTTGAAATATCTTGCCAGGTGTTATTGGGTAAACTGCGTAGTAGACCATCAGTTGCCCTCATATGTCGTTTGCTTAATGGCAACATACAGATGGTCTTCAGACATAACCAGATGGTCTCCTTCCGAAACTAGATGACTGATGCTTTGGATAGTCCATAAATACAGAAGTAAATAAGAAAAGTGGCTAAATGTCACCAATTACTGAGACAAGTAGTGACACCAAGGTCACAACTGCTTGTATATGTCTCAATGCTACTGGGTCTGAAGTTTAGTCAACTTATATGACCAGCTACCAGAGGCAGACGAGATGATGAGATGATCAGGCTTGGAGTATACACCATATTACACATTTACATTTCATTGTTTTTTGTAGTTTGCTTTTTTGAGTGGTCAGTCATTCATTTAGTTTAAAGCACGTTCTTCCTCATAAATCTAATTTCAAATCGCAGTTGTAGAAGAATATTTACCTGTTCAGTTATGAAAGTTTAATTATCTCACATATATATTGCTTTTTCCCGTTGTTTTTTAATCATTGAAATATACATGTATTTTTCAATACAATTAATGCGTGTAGAGCATAGGCCATGCAAACTATTTGATTCTTGAATTTACTTGGAGCGACGAATTGTAACTCTATTCTTTATAAATTCTTTCTTTGTGTGGTGTTTTGTGGGCGCATATTGCAACAGAAATCATGAAATATACAGTAATATCGAAGTTTTTCTTGACATGAGTCTTGATTCTGCTTAGTATCGATGACAGACTGACAAAGAGCATCTATAATTAGAAAGGTTCGCCTTTCAGCCTCCTTATCATCATGTCTCAAAATCATTCAACAGTTTATCTGACGTTGCATTTCTCACAGATACATTGTAAGGACATACGTGGAGATGTATCCTTTTACAAATATAGCACTTCTATATCAAAGCATCTTCTTTGAACTAAGGGAATTGTCATTTTTCAGGATGTTGTGGCTAACCCAACATTCAATTGAGTGGGCTTACTAGTTTCTGCTGCCTTGACAGATGAAGAATGAACTCTGCATAGAGGAGTATAAATATGTTGTATATGGCAATATCTGCGACTAAAACATACACTGCCATCCAAAATGTTGCTGTCCAGAGCATTTCCAAACTTTTGGAGAGCAGTGTATGAGCATCGGACGTTACAAAATCCCGCCTTGCGAATAATGTTCAACCTCCATACATATTTCTCTTCATTACAGTGGTTATGTCATATTTACAAACTTCATTATCTATAATGCAATTACACATGTACATTCCCATTGACGCTGAAAAACACCCTTTCCATTATTCAAGTTAGCCATACAACACTCATGGGATAGTCAGGGTGATTGTACATGGTAAGTGGAATTTTATTACCTGACCACCTTTCCAGTCAGCCGGCAGAACGTGAAAGTCTTTGAAAGCCTGGTTCCTGAAAACAGCAATATACCTAAAAAGAAAAGCAAAGATAGGTGAATAATTAGTAAGTGGGGGCAAAGTAATGCTTGCTAATTGTCTGTGGAGTCGTTTTTAGTCATTGTTTATTTAACCATACAGACATATACTGTAGGAGAAAAAATGCAACATCACCAGGCAAAAGGCAAAATGGCATGGCACAGTGATTCATTTTCTCAATGCTATAGGTCTCTACCTTGGAATGGCCAGGAGAGCCACGAGAGAATTTGGCCGAAACGAAAGGCAATGGTGGGCAGGGCGGCCAACAGATCGGAGAGGGGACGGGGGCCCGCGGGCAGGGCAAGGACCGTCCGGCCAACAAGGGGCCCAAGGGCAGTGGCGAAAAAGGAATTGAGCGGTAAATAACAATGAGTTGAATTATCAATGCAGTTGTCATGCAGTGCTGGCTCTGGGAGTTATCCATCACGGCCTAACAAAGCCCAGACCATGATCAGGTCTCATTATCCACAGTCCTGACACATGGAAGCTCTGAAAAATTCATGACGGCTCCAGTCCTTCGTCACCCGTCATCAATCAATTTGCTAGACAAACTTAAGAGAACGTCCACAGAACGTCTACAAAACGTAAGACGATGCCCTGAAACGTTATGAACTGGCCGCCATGGTGCACGTACAATGGCCAGCTGCAGGACCAAAAGAATCAGGAAGCTGGGAGATGGGTTCACTGGATCCTCATATCTATCAGCCAACAATAATAATACTTGTAAACCACTGCAAGACACCATAGCATCAATGTCAAGTAGACTGTTGGCATTAATAAGTCTGTAGAGTATATTCTGATGAGGGATTAAGACAATCAAATTATTATCACACAAGACTAGTCTAGCAAATTTTCTGTGTCAACACATTTTCGTGAGGGATTTTATTGTTTATTGGTAACAATTTCTTCTCCCAAAGGCAAGATGCATGCCGCTTTAGGGAAGGAGTATAGTGCAGAAATGAAAACATAAATTCATTGAATACAAAAAGCGATTAAAAAAAATATGATAATAAGGAAAAAAGTGAAAATGGCATGAACAACATTAGAAAATTATTAAGAATATGTATATATACAACAATAATACCGAAATATGATGCTTTATGTAATTTGGAAATTATTGGTTCATAACAATTTGGAATGTCACACTCAACCTTATAAGTTTGTATTATTATTTTTTTAATATAGACTTTAAATCCAAAAAAAGCTGTGTATGATGATTTTATCTTAGAAATGTTTTGTCATATTATTGTAAATGATTGGTACTTTTTAAGACATACAGTGCCTTGCTATCAAACTCATAATTCATAGCGGGTATAATCTCAATTTGTTTTCATGTCTGGTAAAATACCCATGGGTATTATACTCTTTTAATGTGTTTTTAATGTCGTTAGTAAAGTAATGTGGTAAAAGTGAATGATGGGAGTTTTTAGCAAAATTTATATCCATGCAGTGCACATAAATCTTTGAGTAGGTTCAATTCTTTGAAAAGGATATTGGTATGTGCAATTGTGCATTGTATCTATCTTCTTTTTGTAATAATACACACAGCTCTTATTTGTAGTTTTATCAATCTATCTGATTTTCATCCACAAATCATAAGTCCATAATATATGTAAGGAAGTATCAAGGCTTTGCATATATTCAGCAGTGCATTATAGGGCACTTCTTTCTAAAGTTTGACATGATTCCTAAGGTTCTGGATATCTTAGAAACAGTACCTGTCTAAGTTTATTCCAGTTTAAATCTTCATCAATGATCAGACCGAAGAAGTAAAATTGCTTGACAAATTCTATCTCAATTCCATCTATGATGCTCTGAGTACAACTCATGAAACTTCCTTTTTCTAAGTACATATTGTACAAATGAAATTGACCGCTGAGAATGATCAATATGTCACGTTCTTGATCAAGTATCATAATTTTTACGTGTCAAAATGCACGTAGCAAAAATAATATCGGAAACACTATATCAAACACTGATTTCTTACATTAGCATTTACATACTAAATGTTATCACGTAATCAGCATTTCTGAGAAAAAAAAATTTCCATTCAAATTATAAGGATAGAATAACAGAAAAAGCATAAATAAAGGAAGGTATTGTAAATTAAGTCTAGCTCTTGAGGAAATGGCCTCTCAGGCATGATAAAAACATCATAAAAAGTTGACTTCATTACGGCACCGCCAGGGCCCACTGTTTTATAACCTTTATTTTATTTTTTATTTTATTTTTTTTTTAGATGAGTTCTTTCAACTCAACTAATGGTTGGGTGTGCTAGGGTTTGTATCTTATCCTGCACAAATCTGAGCTATCTACATTTAATGTAAATGGTTAGAAAAAATAAATAAAGTAAAATAGGGAAATAAAAAAAGAACTGGTGAATTTATTATTGCCTTTTTTTCTGCGACTATATAAAAACCAGCATATTCAAAAAGCTTTTTTTTTCATTCTCCCAATAAATATTCTATTAAACAGTGACATAGGTTGCTTTAATGGAAAAAAATTCAGCCCCACTCATAAATTATGTATGGTGATTTCTAAAACTATGGAAAATCATTTAAAAAAAAACAAGATCACAAAGGTATTAAATAATAATATAACCCCCCGGTGATATTCGTCCGTTGGTATTTATTGCCTTTTTAAAGACCTCGTACACTGGAATTAAACACGATAAAATGTATACAAAGTAACAATGAAGCAACGCCATTCTGAGATTGGTTGAAGTTTGGGATTTGATGAAGTGGCACAATATCTTCCACTTTACAAATTATATAGATATATGATTGGGTGACACCTACTTAGCCCATCCAACTGCCAGGATCGTGTGTTTGAGGACCAGTATTTGGACTACCTCGGCTGGGTCACCTTCCTCTGTCAACTGCATGCTGTGATGACAATGCCCATTCATGTCCCACATCTGCAAATATGATTATATTATATAAGACAAAACTGAAAAAATTAATTTTATCTACTACATATATGTACAATGAAAGGTTAAATTCAATAGACCGTGAAAAAAATAATAACTCAAAAAAATTAGAAAGTAACTATAATGACCATGACGACAAAATATGTCAGTCGAAGTTTGCAGTTAAACAAATCAAATAAAATGACATGGTTTCTTAAGATTGTCAAAAGATAATCGCTTTATATACAAGGGAATGTCATAAGGGAATGCTCTTTTTAATGTCTACTGGTGTTGTGCATACACACATTCTTCTACAAGGGTCCTGACCAGGGAGCTCTAATAAAAGCCACGTTCAAAATGGCCAAGCGTGGGGCTCACCGACCAACATTCAATAAAATATTCGTTGATTCGTTCAATGAATTATGACGTAATTCTGCAGAATCTGATTCAGCCACTTGTGGTGGCAAAATTTTATCTGGAAATGGAGACATGACAGACAGATCACTACGAACCTGAGTCCCTCACACAAATGAAATGTGAAATTGTGACAATTACAGCTAAAATTCTGAAATGGTGACAATTTGATCAATATAGAATTGAGAAAAACTTGATAAAAAAAAAAGATATTAAAAAGTGACAGGGTCGTGTCATGTCTCTCTGGATGCGTCTCAATACGATGCCGTGAATTTGTAACTGTGATAGTAAATAAAATCTGGAAACTATCTTTGCATTTAAAATGTCCCACTTGAACATCATCTTTGTGGCAGTGTGAAGATATTACCAATGCATAAACAGCAGAATAATATTCAGAAGTGAAGTGAGGCCAAAAGCCCATGACATCTCATGCTTATTGCACTCCAACACAGATTCCCTGGGTGGCTTATAGCTGCCATGTGTCCACATATCAGTGCAATGTATTTTAATTTTACATCAAGATTAAGTTGTGTCTATCTGGAATTTCATTATTGGCTCTGAGAGTATAAGGAGCATCACTCCAGGCTTTAGCACTTTTTCAAGCTAAGATGTAGCTTGGCAGTGCCTTATTATGAGTGCCATATGCTTTCCACCCATGTAAAATGCTGCCATATCATTTCATCGTTACGTTTTCGTCTAAAGTTTAACCCCACGAAAACTTCATACACGTGTAGTGCATTCTGTTAAGTCAAATCCCGATCTATCACATGTCTACAAAATGCAATAGGATTTGCATGAAACTTGAATTTTAAAATTGACGTCAGCGTCTGAGTCGATCATTTAGAAATAAACATCCAAGGTCAAAGAATGCACTTATTCAGACGTGCCATTATGGAAATATCAAGTTAATAACGAAGGATTCGTTCTTAATTCTCGATGACAAATGAGAGATGTTCTAACTCATGAATCGTTTATTAGATGGAAGATGAATATATGTGTTGTCCTTGAGTAAAATTGTCACTAATTAGGATAACAAGAGCCTCATCAAATTACCTCTTGGTTGTTTAATTTCATTAGGCAGAGAAGAACTCCTCAGATTGCATATAAAGTTTCAGAGAGTGGCACTTCTGACAGTGTGTGACAAGTTTTGTGACAGTTTGGATGACATGTTGCAAGAGTAACACCCCTTGGGTCAGCAACAGTCGGGATAGGGATGATGGCTTTTTTATATTTGATGCAAATGTCTCTTCATTCATTCTCCAATTACAATGCTTGCTGACAACAAGTCTCATTATAAGTGTTCATGTTGGCTTCACACCTCTGCAGCTTGTCACTTGAGACGGGCAACCTCTGCAGATCTGCACCACTCTGAAATATGCCCAGAAAGAGTCTTTATGAATAAGACATGAACATTGGAAAGGTGTTTGCTTATTGAGCCTCGCCTTTGGGACCTTACAATAGGATTAGGCGAAGGTCTGCCTCAGACTGAGATGCCACTAAGTTGCAGCCAGGGCTCTATGTGAAACAGAGCAACTTCTCTGAGAGCAAAAAGTGCTTCAGGCAACAATACTGCCAACGCCTCCACAAAGAGAACAATAAAGTACTTCATAAAAAATGTGAAGCTCTTCTTTCACTGCATCAGTCCAGCAAGATAACTTGAGTAACTTGAAGTCCATTTATATGAAGTATGGTATTAAAATTGAACCTCTCCTCTTACTACTTGAGTTGAGGCAAAAATAATTGCAAACCAAGACTGAAGAATGAAGATTGGCTCAAAAGAGTTAAAATCCACAGTCAATGGAAAGCCATGAGTACGAATGACTCTTCAAATTGAAATGAATGCCATAGATCTCAATAAGAATAGAAACTGCAAAATGGGCCATTCGATATAAATGTTCGTCAAATTCTAATTCGAAAGCCATACCCAACCTACAAAATACATGTGAATGTCTAGTGTTCCTCGAAAGTGTCCCTAGCCCCATATAGTGTTGAATTTAACAGGCAGAATTCACTAATTCACTCAGGTTAAATAACTAATAAAGGAACTAAAAATGACCACAATATCATATTAGTGGTTAGGAAATACGGCGTGAAATTTTAGCTCGAAAACAGCCGGGAAAGAAAAACTGTTTTAATCTTGGAGTCAATTTCACTTAAGGAACCCCCTGCAAAGTGAGAGAATCACCCCCTCCCAGCTTCTGTGCATTCCTAGGACCAATATTCTGGCCACACATACCACTTGTCACATGCACAACAGGCCTAGGGGTGGCAGAGAGCATTTTAAAAGGCCTCCCTCCTCCTCACTCGCTTTGTGCATATCACTTTTCTCATTGGATCCCATTTTATTAAACGCCCTGCGGTCAATAAGCCTCATTCTCGAGTCAGGTCAGACGTCACGTGACTCGATTTTCGATCTTGGGGTCTGTGACGTCAGCCCAAAGTTATAATGGTTATCCCCTTTCGTTCGTCTTGAATTTCAAGGCAGGCAAGTCCCTCTCAGATAGACTACCATATAATACATGCATGCGAGAAATCAAAAGGTCCCAGAGCCTCATCGAATATGAAACAATATCGATTTCTTGACATTTGACGAGACATATTGCATAATCGAACTTGTGAGGAGATAGATGAGAGGAGAGAGAAAAGGGAGATAAACAAAGACAGACAGAAAGAGATTCATGGACATAACACACACATACATATTAGGGTTGGCTCGGTGAAAGATCTCATTGTCACCAAAAACATGATGCAATACTTGTAATAGTATATAATAAACATAACATACTTGAACAGAACGATATGGCGACATCATTTGCTCGCGTTTGAATATTGCATGGCTTTCGGATTCACATTAATTTATTTTGCGAAGTTGTTTTATCGTTAACCTTTATTTCTTTCACGTGGATTGCCACACAACAAAATTGTCACATAGGTGATGCTCCACTTATTAGTAGTGTTAGTAGTCTGCAGTATACTTCTTTCATCCAAGGTTTCATCTTGCCTTACGATTCTTTCTGTAGGACTGGACTATCAACCTTCGTATGAATGATTGCATTTTCTGCCCTACCTTAATGGTGCCATCCGTACTGCCTGTTAGGATTCTGGTCTGACTGTGGTCCTGAGCCAAGCAAGTGACCTCTGACTGACCATGGGCTTGAGAAATCTGCTTGACCTTCTGACCAGTGTCCAGCATCCACAAGATCACATTCCCTGCCTGGTCTGCACTTATCACCTGCAAATTTATACTCACCGTTAAAAGTGAATAAATTTACCACACCAGCATGAATCTGAACATGCCGATATACTGCATCAATAACGCCAATGCAAGAAACAATGGTGTGACAAACAATTCATTAAATGCCATAAACTATCATTACAATCCTGAAAAACTAGTTTGTGCAGATGAAATGGGAACTCGGAATAAAAATTATCTTTCGGAAACATAAGAGTGGTCATACTAACGAAGTTGTTTTAATTCTGAACTTTTCCTCATAGTAACAAAAGATATTGAACCAAACGAAGCAGTCTAGTCGCAGTGAACTTGATACTGGTTGCCTTAAATGTGGAATTCCTTTGTATTAGTTTGATGAATTCATTCGGATTTATTGGTGTTTCGAGATCAACTTAAGTTTGGGTTCAATGACTGCAATGGGCCTTTGTTAACCAGCATCTGTAACCTAAAACCTTTCAGGTGGGGATTACCAAGTCTTATACCTTCCAGGTGATTCCTTTGTTCACAGTGGAAATTATTCAAAAGGATTTTTTGTTCAGACATCAAGACAACAAGTGCTCGATCAAAGTCATCGATTTCAATAAAGCCAGAAATCCCAAGACAAACAAAGAGCGGATGAAAAGGCACTTTAAGGACTACAGGTGAGGCTGCTAAAAAACTAAGAGGAAATTGTCCCCAGTCTTTTTCACCAAATGGTACAGTCATGAAAAAAATGGCTTGAAGAAGAAAGCCATTAAATCCGTCAATCGATGAGTAGCAATTACACCTGGTTGCCATGACAACAGACGAAACAAAGTCTCGCACTGTCTCGGCGTGTCACGAGAAAGGCTTGTGAAATTGTGCGCACCAGTGTCGGCACCCATGTCAGCCGATGTAAATGACTCAACAAAGCGGACTGCATGAGACTGAGGCAGCTCATGGTCAATGACACAAGGGGCCCAGATTTGCCTCGTAAAAAAAAATCCTGATAAAGCTTGTGTGCCATTGTCAGCATTGTGTGCCATTGTTCTGGAATGAAGAGATTGTGAAGTGTCATTGTTGCAAGGCATGGGACTAACACGCGAAAAATCCCCTCCTCCCTCCTCACAGCCCAATACAGCCCAATCCAGTCCATAAGGCTGCACACAAGCTGCACAATCTGGCACTGAAGCCGCTTGGCATTGATGAACAGATAGAGAACACTGCCTGGTCATTTTCCCCCATCTATTCACACAGCTATTAAATTTCAATAGGAAATTATGGCCAGCTCATCCTTCTGTTTACACAAGCAGCAGCCAGGCAGGACAAATGCAGCATATTCTTGGAAAGAAAAAAAAAACAGCTGGGGACATGAGTGTCCCAAAAGACACACGCGTGCCTCTTAAAATGCCTCGCACACAAATGCCTCAAATCTGGCATAAACTCAGGCAAGTCTTTTTCCTAACCAGATGAATACCAGCCTCGCAAAACTAGGATCCTTATATTATTTGTAGAAGTAAAGATCAAGAACACTTTCTCGAAAAATCGCTGTGGCCTCATGATTTCCCAAGGTCACGGGTAACAAGATTGCGATGGTGCAGAAAATGCCCACATAATCCCAGTTAAATAAGTATATGTAAGAAATTCAGCACCTTCTTAAAGCTATTTCATTCAGGTCCAGTAATTGATGGACCATAAGGGCGAATACCTTGAGAGACATTGCATGTTATCATCAAATCACACACAACTGTGTCCTTTTTTGTCAAACTTTTATTCCGTGGATACAGAGAGACAGTGTGGCTGACCCGAAAGGACGCTCAGTCTGTAGCAAGCTCGTTGTTAGCCCCAGCCGAGCAATTATCGGGCGAATTCCACTATTTCCGATTCAATGACAATTCATTAGCAGGGATTTTGGGGGGACGTTTCCAGGAGGTGTAGGGCCATGGTCATGATTAACTAGGATTATGGGGGGCAATAACAGTGTCATTGTAAAGACGGGTACCATGTGGCAAACTGGGCCTGCAATCCTCGGTGGGTGGGGCCAGTGGGACCAACAGCAGATGTCGCTGCGAGGGGGTGACAAGCAGCTCAGGGGGGTTACTGCAACTCCCCCCACTAATCATCCTGCTTACAGAGCCTCGGCACCTCCGGGGGGAGCGCCCCCTAGCCCCCCTGGGAGTCCATCCATCCAACGAGACGCACAACCCCACAGATAGCATCTGTGCATCTGATTCCAGTCCGCATCTGGGAGGTTGCTGCTGCAAGTGCTCCTACTAAGATCATCAGATGATAGTTAGGCAGATTTGCATCACACGATGACCAAAGGTCATTAGCTATTCTCTCTTCTAATCTTTCCTCTAACTCTCGATTAAAGTTTTTGCGGTGTACTATCTGTAGGTGCTCCCAAGTCATACAAAACTATATTGAGATACATCTTAGTACGAGGTGCTTTGACCTGCATCTTCTGCATTGTCTCCTACCACCTTCGAAGGACCATCACATTATACACTATATTTACGTGTAAATCATTCAACGTTTAATGCATGTCCAGGCACATTAAATTTTGTCCTTGAACAATGTTCGTGACCTAATGATGAACAAGACACTTGGCCATCATTGTCCTTCGCTCAAGGTCATAGATATCCATTTTTAAAGCAGGAGGCGTCACTTCACAACTGAAGAATTCACCTTCTATATACGACCTTGACAAATACTGCCGCAAGGTCACTTGTGTCTCAATAGTTACAACAGGCATATATATCAATGATATTTCAGTATAGCTTCAATCAAATTATGCTGCACTCATGCTGCAGCCTATCTGTTACCATATTCAACAGGCAGATAGGGTAAACAATGAAAAAAATTGGGGACAAAATTGATTGTTCAAACAGTAGGGGATCTTTAAAAACTAAAATGAGGATTACTAGAAAACTTGGTTTTCTAAAATAGCAAGTTTTCTATCCAACGAGAGTATCCACAGTTTCACCGTGCAAATCAGGATTATCCAGATGCAATAATTGTAAATTTGTCTGGCCAGAATAAGCCACCAGTGAAGCTCCATTTGACAATGTATGAATGTTTACAATGTAATTCATGAAATACCAGAAATTTTGTTTTTTCTGAAAACCAAAGTTGGTATTTCCAATACAATTTATATCAACTTTTTAAAGAAAGAAACTGTTATGGCAAAACGGACAAGGCCAAAAACCAATTTTTGGTTGTCTAGGCAGGATTTTTACGGGACAATAAACAAAGTAAAAATTCTACCACATCTAACTTACATAGATGGAAATAACTTGATTAAACAGAAATCTTATATTTTTCCCCTCATTGTCTGCATGTTTTTGTAATGCTGAATTTAGAATTGAAAGCATCACGTTACCCTTTATTGGAATTTATGTTCCCCAAGTGTATGTGGAGATGGTATGTGGAGATGGTATTCTGGCACTTTCGATGATGCTTTGAAGTATGTGTGACTCATTCAATCATGAGAATTTACGTTACTGTTCCTTGGTACTTCCCAAATGTTTCCCACAGGTGCAGCAAATTTTGGGGATTTTTGGTACAAATGCAATAATGTGGTTGATATGCCTGGCTTTCCACAAGCCACCAATGGAGGAGGGTCACAATATCAAGCAGCAAGATAAATACAAGCCGTTTCCCGATGCCAAAATAGCCACAGTCGTTTTATCGGGGACAAATGCAACCAGGGAGGGCAGAATGAAAAAGCAATGGAATCAATGGAGCCCTGCTGCTGCTTCTGCTGCTTCTGCTGTTTCTGCGGCTGCCGCTGCTGCTGCTGCTGCTGCTGCAGGGTGTTGCTACTGATGTCGGTGTGTCATGACTCAGTCTCTGTGACCCTCACATGGGCACGCTCATAGGCAGCAGCTTAACCTTTGTAATCCTTAATATTACAGACAAGTGGCTGCAGAAGCTGTTTGCCAGCAATAGCAGCAGCGAGCAGAGAATCTAAATGATGCTACATTCAGCTGCAACGCCACCATCAAAGAAAAACATGTGGAAAAGGCAATGGATGGGTGAAGGTTAAAGCGATGTCATAACCCTGTCACAGGGAAATAAAAATTGGCAAGTGATTCCGCCGTCTAATTATAAATATTGAAAGTTTGATAATTCCAGTTTTGTTCCAATAAAACAACATCCAACATTTATATTTTTTTGTAACGTGGGCTCTTTTTACAAGTTTCACAGAAATAATTCTGTCAGACCTCTGTTTACTATTGCTTTACCTTTGAACATTTTATAATTCCCTCACAACATAAAATGAAAATAGCCGCCTAATTTAATCACTTAGAAGTAAACGATCCCTTTCCCATTGTTCCCAATTCCATCATGCTTCAGCGCCTCTGGCGGTAATGGCAGCATTACGCAACCGCAGTTGGCAGGGTTGCCTCTCAATGCTGAGTTTAATTAAAATACGGACGCCTCTTCTTTGTTACCTGCCTGATTAGACGAGGAACTCTCCCACCTGTCTCAGGATATTAGAAGGGTTTAAGGTGTCACTTCAAATCCCTTTGTCTTGGGAATTTGTTACCCAATTTTGGATCTAATTTGCATCACCGTCACAGCATTGTGGAAAACTGGAATCCAACATTGTATCTTCTCCCCTCTTTGGTGTTTATTTATTTGTGGAAAGTTTTTTTTTATCAATAATCATCAATTTATTTTAATACTATAGTATTAATTTCTTAACTTTATTAATCATCAGTATATAATTTTAATTTTCTGCTCTTTTTTGCCTTGGAGTTGTCCAATCCTGGCTCCTTTGTATTGACAACACTTTCTCTTTTAGATGCTCAACCAAACCTTGGGGTGACACAAACGCTTTGACCCAATATGAGTGACCCTGACCTTTTCTCAAGGTCACAGTTGCTCAAATTTCAAAAATTACAAATTGCGATTACCCAATAATTGAAAGAGCTAAAGACTTGTGCTTCCCATACGTTTGTAGGTACTAAGCTTCAATTCCCACCCATCTAATTGACACCTCAAAGGGGGTGAAGAGGGTGAACTAGCTCAGGGTCAAAAATCTGTTATTACTCTAAATGTGAAGAACATGAAGTTGCCGAACTTAGTTGAGCATAGATTTAGGTTGTATTATGACAGATCTAGTGCAGCCGAATGACCTTGGGTCCTAGGTCAAGGTCACAGGTCACCCTGAGTTTGAATAAAAAAAGTATTGTAACTAACTTAATATTGATGGTAGAGTCTTGAACAAGATGTCAAAAGGTTTGTATTTCAAAGTCGCTTCAAGATGTATAACATTTGACCTTGGGGTAACATTAGGTCAAAGTTCAAGGATCAAATGTTAAAAAAGTGGTACTTTTGACAGGTTTTGGGCCTGATTTTTACTAAAAACTTGATGCTGAGTAATGTTGACTGATGTGGCATCCATATGTCATTTGCGACTCCCCCCCCCCCCCCCAGGATAATTACTTCAAATGGGGTAACATACTATAACTCCTCACTGAATTATCGGATCTTCACCCAATTTTAGTTGTACACTGCAGAAGTCTTACAGACTAAGTACAAATACTTTGGATGACCTTGGGCCAAAGGTCAAGGTCACAGAACAGATTGACTGTTGCATCAAGTTCACATACATGAGATTAAAATATCAACTCTTTAAGTGCATTCATGAAGATATTCTTGTAACAGTAACAACAATAAAGGACATGATAATTCAATGCAATAACACATTACATAACAAAGTAACTGAAGACGTTAACTGGGTGAAACCCGTCACTATTTCAGCAACAGTTACAGTTGTCTCATGTCATTGTGTAGTTTGTTCAATTTACAGATGTATGTACATAAGTTAACTGTAATTAATATATCTATCTGAATACTTTCAGAGTTGGCCACTACAGCGAACCATTTAACAATGAAGCGGACCAGTGCTCAATGAGAAGCAGTTGGGGGGGGGGGGGGGCAAGAGGACTAGGGGGGGGGGAGGTAGGGGCTCAACCGTGGGTGAAAGATGCGTCTACATATTCATGGTTTGGATGCCTGGGCCACTTAGTAAGCTTCAGCAAACCTGTTAAAAAGGTTTTAGCGTCTTGGACATCAGTTGTGTATGCGGACTCACAGGTCCAGCCCTTAAGCCAGACAACACCCAGGCCGGACAGGATCGGATGTGACAAACTATTCCCTCGACACCTTTTACTTATTCCCATTGCATTTGTTTCTCACATACTCACACATACGCTTAAGCAGGAGTACAAAAATCAAAAGACACTGAACTTGCTGACTCTCACCGAGATAGATTCTCTCCCAACGGAGTCCTCTTGTGTTTGAATTATCTTAGGCATATATGAAGTTCACCCCAACAAAATATGAACTCTTTTTTCACATGATTGTTATGATCAAAGGTCTGTAGACCTGTCAGAGTCAAATATCTCATACGTAGTCCAGCTTATTTCTATGTAATAATGCAGTACAGATATCCCAAATATTTAATTTACAAATTCAGCTGACTGCAACCCTGTCATTTCATTAATTAAGCCTTATTTCAGATGTGTAGCCATCAACCATGGACTTTGCAGCCACCAAAAGCCAGATGAAAGTGCTCCTGTCCTGCTCACCCAGCTCCTGCAAATTACCAGAGGATATAGATAGAGGAACTTGGATTAGTGCAGTGTCCGGTTGAGTGGTCAGCCCAAATGACCATCTGCCTCGCCGTCACTGACCACCCGCCTTGTGCTGTTCTCTAGTCTAGTCCGAAAAGGACACTGGACAGTCCGTTGTTTCGTGGAAGGTAGGTTGGAAGTAAATGTAACCACATCAGCTAGGCTATAATACTGCATTGCAAATAGAATGAACTTAAATTGTTGAGGTTATTGTCATTTTATATGAAATGTAATCACCTCTACCGAAGAGTGAAGTGTCTAAAACAAACTTTTAGAAATCAAGGCCACATGGTCAGATCTGCAAACAATTTTACAACTGAAACATGAAAAGTAGGTCGAACTATAGCTCGTTTGTCACACCATTATTATAGGCATGAGTTAGCATCAGAAGGGACGCCTATTATTACATTTCAACATAAGTCTCTTAAAAATCTTGAAGACTTAGCTTGCGCACATAGAAGGGTGGGAGTGACTCACCTGGTTGTAGGTGGAGTTGTAGATGGCTTGAACGATGGGCTTGTCATGGCTGGTCACTCTGTCCTTCACCTCCACCTTCATTTCCAGCATGGTCAGTTGGTAGTTGAAAGTGATGAACAACCTGTTCCTGGCTTCATCAAACAACAGGATGCTGTGAACTGACAAATCACCCCAGTCTCAGTAACAATAGCTCCAGCCCTGACTCCTGCTTTCATTAGTTTTGTCGAGTCCTTCATACCCAGGGCTCACCCTGGCCTGGCCCCAACCCTGACATGCCACCATGCATCAATGTGTACACCAACGCAAGCTTCCTCTCCCATAACCTCCCTCTTACCATTTACAACAACCTCCCTGATGCCTTTACTCTGTGTTTTAACAATTCAGGTAGAACAAAAAAAAAGTGACACGTCTTGGATATGGGCTTGCTAGTTTGATTCATAAGCTACACGAAAATTAAGAAAAATAATATTTACCGTGGTCATTATTGTTTCTAACGTCTAAAGTGTCATATTGAAAAACGGGCTTACTAAACGTCAATTCGTGGCTTCTGTTTCATTAAATTGCAAGTGTCTCACAATGTTTTGTATGCCCAGATGGCAGAATGACACAATATCATAATATTGAAGACCATCATCTTTGTAGTATCTACACCTTGAATGTCTCGAACAATCCAGGTCTGAACTTGTTAAACGCACCATGACATCAAACAAAAATAGTCATCCCACTGACATATCTGTTGGCTTTAGTTCAACAAATGCATTAAAGACATGTGCCATACACACAAAAGGCACCTGCAATATCTAACTGCTTAAGACAAACTGGTGAAAGATATATGGTTTCATACAAGGGTGTAGCAATATATTATGCCAGAATTTACAAGGCCCAGAGAGAAAAATGACCAGCCTGTGCTAAAGTGGAATAACTCCATCAAAAGAACATCTGCCTGTGTTGGAGTTTGACATTGAGACGACACCACAATCACTCACTCATTAGCCTCTGTGCTGAGCCAGACCTTCTTGAAATATTTAAGAGCTTAGTACGTAGCTAAACACTTGGGCCTTTTAAGCTTTATGATGTCAAGTAGTAAAAAGACAAGTATACCACTACACAGCCAGCCTCAATGCAGCCACAGGCAAATGGTATTTTAAACAATAGCATAAGGCTAGAATTATGCATTAAACCATAATTTAGAACCCTGTTCTATCAATAGCATTTCAAAAGGAACCCACTTAACATTCATTGCCTTGATTACTGAAACAATTGTAAACTGACTGATCACATTAGGGTCTTGGTTCAGCTTCCAGATGGCAGTGATATTGTTGTGAATATGGTTTTTGATCTAGGGGGTGCAACAGATAATCTAAATGGCTTAGAAAATTTCATTTCGTAAATGGGGTATAAAAAGATAGTAAATAAAAGTTATAATAGTTATGCTGCAGGTTTAAGGTCATGCTGAACCTTCCTTATCAGTAGATCGATGGGTTGGATATTAATTAGAATAACTAATGTTTTGCTGTGTATATAAAAACCTCCGCAATTTACTTGGTGTAGTTTTGTTTGCAATTATGCTTTATCGCAATTGGTTGGGCTGTCATATGTACATGAATGTTCAATAATACAACTGCAAATTTTTACTACCATCCACAGAGTAATATTGCCAATGCTACAGCTATACCATCCGTGATGCAATACAACACCTTGTATTGTATGGCAGCATTCTAATAATTGGTGTTTATTAAATCAATTCATCCAGTTTACGTCTATAAAACATCAACAAAGATGACATTATGTACACAGTCAAGGTCCTTTGGACTTTTCTCTGGCAAGCATAACTTTATACGTACCCTCAGGGCCCTTGGGGAACATGCCAGCCAGTCTGGAGATACAGACCTGCAGCTGCACATCCCAGATTCGCAGAACTTTGTCTTTGCTGAAACTCATAAGTTGACCTCTGGTCTTGTTGAACTGGACCTGCACCACGCTGGTCATGTGACCCCGCAGCACCTATCGATAGAGGGCAGCACCTGGCAGATCATGTCACGAAAGAACTTCACACACTAACAATGTGTGCTGTATACGGCACACGAGGCATTTTAATAGCAAACGTGTAGCAAATCCACAACAGAACATGCCGCACTTATTGCAGTGTAATATTATAAGAAATATGATGATACAAAAATGGTCAAAGTACTTACCCCATTTGGTTTGGATACTACAAAAGGATTCCAAAGACAGACCTGATGGTCGACACCAGCAGTTGCTGAAATACAACACAAATGCATTATCACATTGACAAGTATGTTTGCTTCCCTGATGCATATTCTCAATACTCTTTCTATGATCCCTGTCCTTCTGTCTCTGGAAAATGAACACTGACCGTCTTCTGTGTTAACTGAATGTCTTGAAATGACCACCAGTTTAAGATTCATGACTTTCACTGGTCTGGAAAATTTGCCTCGGTTCTGGATATGGACACAGCGCACATGTCATAGACAGAGGAGGGTGAGATGCGTCACATTCCAGAGATGGACAGGGCCTGTTCAGCTTCAGTAGCCACAATGGTCACTCAACGTTACCATTCACATGCAACAACTGGTCAACTGTATAGTACAGTGTACTACAGACCTACGATTATGCTTTGTAATGTACTGTGGAAAAAGTTATGAATCAATTGTTAACATCTTTAATTGCGTAAATGAGAACGGTTTATTTTTTTAACTAGGACCTTTGAAACGAGACAAAAAAGGAAAGACAGAACGAGTATATTTCATTGATGTCATAAACACTTTAAAAGCAAGCTTCATATGATTGCTGGAATCGATCGTCGTCAAGCTGAACATTGTTGATATGAATCATTAGCTTTCAACCTTAAACTCTAAATTAAAATAGATGTACCATAATATTTTACATAGTCTATTAAACCCATATTTTAACTGTAAACTTTCTGCAATGTGTGTGTACTTTGAATGCTTTAAACTAGGATAAGTTTTAAATTAAACACTATGCTAAAGGGATAACCAGAGCTGAGGGACTAGAGTATGAGTGTAGAAGAGGCGAGCAGCCTGCCATGCAGCAGCTATCTGGTTCTGCACATGACTGCGCTGTCTCCCTCCTCCAAATGTCAACCGGCCCTTCATAGGCAGGGCCTGTCACATGGGAGCATCACTCAGTTTTCATCTAACATCGCTTGTTTCCGCATCACAGCACGATGCTTTGTGCTCTGTGCCATGATAATGATGACGATGACGATTATCATTACGATAATGATGATGCGATCCTTATGACCTTGGGTGATCCCCTCAAGGTCATTCGGGGAACACCAACAAAGACTTTCGTGTGTACCTCTTGGTGGATTCATTCACCACACTAAAGAATCTTTCCTAAGAGCATAAAAGAAAGTAACATGAACCTAAATAAAGGGCTCAGCCTTAGCAGCGTGTCTGTGACAAGCTTGTGGAGTCGTAACTATAAAAAACATGGTTTATCAATTATTCCATAAGATGACTGGTTACTGATGTAGAAGGATACACTCCTACATAACTGCACGTTTTATGGACTGCATTTTCGCGGAACCTATGGGATAATTCCAAGTGCCAGGCCAGTTTTATTAGGGTGGCAGGGAACACTTGCGAGTGATATTGATGTGCACATATCGCGTCCGTTTCTGCTGGTCCGCTTTTTACTCTAGCTCGGTGGGAATTGCGGAACAGCAGATTCAGCTCCCATGTGAACGCAGTGGAACATTAAAGCCAACTTTTATTTTATTTTCATCTTCTACAATCATTTTTCATTGCAAATTACGGAAAAACATACAAATTATATTCAGAAATTTAACAACAGACAGCATGTGAGTATCTGATCATCTTGTTCACCATCACACTAAACGCACATGTACACGTCCGTATGGTTTTATCTCTCCGTGGTATTCAATTTCTAATTTGCAATTTGTTAATGGTGTGTTCTATTTGCCTTGCAGCATGTGATGTGTCTATCTGAAAGAGCAGATAGCATCCTCTTTGTTGGCTCTGATGCTTTTTGTCGGTTGGCCCTTTTCTGTTGGCTTTTTGGGGAGTCCTTTTTGTTACTCCTCCCCCTCTCCTCTTCAAAAGCAGATCTCTGCTCAGCCAGCTATTATTCAAACGTCACGGGTTCTCATTACTGACACGTCGAAGGCCGAGTTTCTAAAATCACAAATAATGTTTTCTAAATGTTCTCTCCATTAGTGTGATAGAAAGTGTCTTCAGTTTCCAGCTGTGGCCCTGAGCAAGATACATTGTGGCAGCTGCCTGTCATCCATTCCTAGAATTTGTCCATACACGCGTCGTCATGAGCATTTTTTTTAATGTGCAATTGCGTGCAGATACCTATCTAGTCACTGGTCTGTTGAAATGACCTTTAACAATCATTTCATGTCACCACACCGCTGCAAATCTTTGAAAAATGCAAGCATATCCTTTTAAAAAAACTCTTAGAAATGCATGTGATAATAAAGAAATTTCTGAACCACAATGATAGAACTTAATTACTCTATCATTCAGTACGCTTGCCCACTAAGACTGTTTGCACATATTATTTGTATGCCGTTCTGCAAATTTTTGGAGAAAATCCTATCCCAACTACCATCTTTTATCCAGCACGCCAAAATCACAGGATGATTAATTGTCCTTCAGCATCACTTTATTTTCAGCTGGACTCTTCTGGATCCACTGGACCTGATTCGTGTGTAACAGTTCTCATCCTGAGTCAACAAAAGCAAGCTTGGTGGAGAGCTCTACAAGGCCCGTCTATGTGACCTGTATCATTTTAGCCCACTGCACCGAATAATGCCAATCAGACTCAAGGGATAGGAATACTGACTCTTCTATACCCCCACATCAACTCATTTTTGTATGTTTGTGTATAAAACTAGACACTTGGAAGCTACAGGTTCACATCAATGTCAACAGGCTGATCTCATATTGTCGGATTAGTGAAGTGTGATTTTCATCAGATGCATAATCAGTTTTCTTGTAAATGAAACTGTCCCTTTATTCCTTTTTGTTTCAAAATACACGTCAAAAAGCTACACAGTGGGACTCTCGTTATAAAAACCAGATTTTTGTCTTAAGTTGATATTTCTTAAATTCTGAATAGGGTGATGGTTATTAATTTTGAGTCATGCTAATCAAGCACACAAGAGATATCCCTTTACTGTTAATGTTTCAAGACCACTGTCTCATAGGATTACAGCCAAAAACCAATGGTAATAATTGTGAGGTTGTCTTAAGGTCTCATTATGCATTATCTAAACCCTTTGTACCTGTATCCCCGTCTTTCAGACTCACTGATAAGGTTACTGTAAAATGTAAATGCATTCAGAACTGAACTGTGAGTGAATTTGAACATGCACCATATTGTGTATTAAAGCCCTTGTAAATTCCCAAACCCATTATTTTTTTGCAAAGTATTGTTAAATTACCAGACATAAAAAGTCATTGATAGAAGCAAGAGAACCCTCAAAGGATGCCAAATGCAACCGCTCAGGAAACAAAATATCGATCCTGTTTAGAGGAGGGAGGAAAATGCAACAAGGAATTCAACCAATCATGAATGCAAACACTTTTTGTCTTATTCAAACATTGGCCGTCTAAATAGTGACTCACAGCCCAGTATTAGCATCCCAAACAATCTGGAAGCCACCATTGATCTCCCAGCCAAATGACTGGAATTTCGTTTTCCATGTTGTGGTTAATCTTAAGAAGGACAGAGTGCAGATCTAAGTCATTTGGGTTTTGCATAGAAATTAGAGACATAAAAATTAAGCAGTGGCTTGGCTGAAATATGTTGCATCACGATGCATTAGAGATAATGAAGCAATTGTGCTTCTGTTGGACTGGGACAACTTGTAATATTAATCTAAATCAAATTATTGGAGAGGCAAGCAAGACCGACAATGAATAATATATGACTGTGGTCCCCATCTGTTGTCTCATCACTATTACCAAATGCATTGGCTTCATCTAAAAGCTATTTAATGCTAGCAATCCGCTATCACGAAATGTAATATGGTTTATGTCACACAAGAGCTGTTGCTGCTGCTGTCACGTGAGCTTCTGTTATGACGTCACGGATCACATGACACGTGACAAGCCAATGGCTTCCAAAAGAACAAAACGACAGCACCTGAAAGAAGGGGACAAGATGGCCAGCACAAATGCAGGTCCTCTCAGATGCCAGACAACAATACTGGGAGGGTAAATGGGGAAAAAATCGAAGGGGGTAAAAGAGGAGAGAGTCAAAGGAGGGCAAACAAGACGAAAAACAAGCCGGACGGCTAAATCCAATAAACTGTGGCCCAGGACCTGTCGAGCTTACCCAACAGGGACAGAATACACTGCTCCTGCCTAACACACTTTGTTGACAGCCTTGATCCAGCTATTTGGTGCCACAGATTCTTTGGTTGGCTTTTCTATGGCCAGTTGGTGATAAATGGAAGCAGAGGAAGACCTAGGGGACTATCTAACAACACCGTTCTAAGCAAGCAATAGGGCGATACTTACTCATTACCCAGCCCACATAAAGTACACTTCTGCTGTTAAGGTTTAAAACAAGGATCAACTCTCTCTATACAATTACAGTCTATGTAATATATATATATATATATATAGAGAGAGAGAGAGAAAAATGAAATATGTTGATATGGTTCAAAAACAACATTTGCACTCTCAGTGACGAAGTCTTTGTGAATGAAAAATTTGTCAAAGCAATAAGGGTTAAACTAGATGAGGAACATTTTCCAAAAATAAGAGTTGCATTTATCAGTGCATACATTCTAATGTCTTAATAAAACTATATGCCATGTAGAATGCACATTTACAGTGCACTACATATTTCATATCATATCACATATTACATTCCTTGCAAAAATGACGGTTCGTGGATTCAACGAGGCTTGAGGCCACAACTGACAACTTAACCAACCAATAATTCTGTAAAATTAAGTTCGAATTTGAAAGCTTTAGTGGGACGTTTCTCTTCTGCCTCTGAGGCTGATACACTGTGCATCGTCTGTTTTGTAAAGTCGCGTGTGTGAAGCAATCGTATTTCTGTCTGGGAGACAGAAAAAAAAAAGGAAAAAAGAATAACAAGTTGCTGCTATTTTAAGATCCTGTTTCAAGTCAACTTGTGAGCTACTGAGCTGTATGCAGTTGCATCTGTGGGACAAGGTCTGATCACAAAAATATGCTTGTGGCTCAGTGGTAAAAAGGGTCAGTAACCATTCAGAATGGTGCAGATAATACTCCATAGTAAATGAAATATTAAGTTAAAAACAGGAAAAATATGATAGTATGAAATAGTAACTTCTAAGACAAATTGATGGCGAAAACAGTATAACTAAAATATCAAATAAAGTAAGAGAGAAGGCTCCACTTCTTATGTAGGATAGACACATTAAATGAGCATGGAATGCGTTTTGATTTACTTGAAGATAAGATGTTAAAAGGCGATGATTAAAGAACAACACAGCACAAGCTATAAAGCTTTTCACAATGAAAGTGATATTTATTGCTGGAATAATTAAGATTTATCTTATTGTAAATCATCTTGTCTTTTTTGTTGCATCCCATCTTCTTATCTCAACTCAACTTTTGCTAATTCTAAGTTCACGTATAGCATATCCTGTGGGGCCATACATTCACGCTAAGACAGCAATATTAGGCTGTTTAATCAAAGTTTAATAACCTAAGTAACAGCAGGATGGGATGTGATGTAGGGTGCACAGGGTTAAACATAAAACAGCAAGTATACTGAGCAAACATCAGTAGAAGACACAAGACCAATCAGACTGTTCACCAGTCTAGTCTGAGCACACACTCAGCCCATTCATTAGCTGCATACACAATGTCATCATCACTTGAGCATCCCTCATCCCTGCATCAGCAGCCATTAGATGATGCACATTCTTGCACAAACCTTCACCTCCTTCCAATTAGGCATAATGCGCCATGCCTGCACTACAAATAAGCATGCTGCTATAATATCATGGCAGCAGCCGGCTGAATTTGGCAAATGGGATGGAGCCAGGAAGACAGCTGGCAACAGGAGATGGGATGACAGAACTGAAAGAGCATCAAGAGAGAGGGAAAGCAAATCATTTACGGATTCACAATCATGTTTAATTCAAAATTGTTTCGAACAGTATGGAACATACGGTTGAAAAGTAATTTAGCTAGGTTTTAAGAGGCTGACAGACAAATACACACATTGAATTATCAACGAAAAGGCTAGGTACAGGAAGCAAAAAAGTAAAATCTGAAAATGTCAGGCAAGACTGAAAACTTTTCTTATGCATCCCACACTGTTGGTATGCAGATTGAGCAAGATGAAAGAAGAGACTGAAGGAGTGAAAGTACGTAAAGGAAAGTAAAAGAAGGCTAAGAGCTAGCATTACATATTATCCATGAAGAAAAAGAAGCAGCCGTGAGACAGGAGAGGAACGTGCAGACGGGAATTGCAGGCCAGAAGAGACATAATACACATGGCATTGGCACATGAAGGTCGTAAGAATCACAGCATTCATTTTGTCTATGACAGACCTCATAATTAGCATATGGTTTGCATTTTGAAACGAGCTGGTTCTACCTGAGTAGCAGTGCACGTCCCAAGGGCGGGTGGCGGATCAAAAGACTCGGGAGTGGGACTTAGGCCTACAGATAATGTCGTTTGCAGGGTGGCTTGCTGGCTGCAGCACAGTTTGACATTTCATTAAAGCAATTAGCCAGGGAGGCTGGCCTGAGCAGGTGGGCTTTGTTTACTTCATATTCGCATCACGCCGCATCTCTGTACAGCTGCTGCAGCAACAGGGCTGCCTCTCACCCTCTTAGTTTCCCCCTAGAAGAACAATTTGCAGTAGGACCAATCTCCACCGCCCAGCCAATTACAAATATACAGCAGCACCCTCAAAGCAGCATTAAAGAGCTCTATCAGATGCACAAGCAATGTGCTGAAACTCTACCTTCCCAAGTTCGAATCTTAGGTGAAATACAAGATCAGCACAAACACAACATGCAAAAGGCACAAAGTGGATGATGGGATTCCATGTACTCATCTGAGAAGCACAACAAAGTGCGCCCCCTGCCGGTAACAGAACTGCGAAAACCTGAGGCCAAATTTAACGAATTCTGTAAAAAAATTTAACACATTGATTTGCTAGGAAACGATAACCACTATATTGGTGAACACATGCGAACCTTAACCAAATTAATAAAACCTACGTGGCACCCGAAAAGTAGGCAAAAATGTGCACCAAATTGATGGTATCGAACATGAAGGTTTCCACAAAAGCTGCCACCAACATCCTTTAAAATCAAGAAATATGGCATTAAATAATTCAAAGAAGATACAGTGGTTTGAGAATTAATGTTGGTGTTGTTTCAGAGCTAATGAAATATACTTAACAGTGGGAGGGTCCCTTGGTGGGAGGATGGGCTGCAGGTCCCGAGGCCCTACAAGAGGTCAGAGATGACCTTTGGCGGGAGAGGACATGTGGTCAGCGAGAGCCGTGTGTCTTGGTCAGCCCATGAATAATGAGTGAAGGTAAGAATGACCTGGCCTGACTCCGCTACACAAATGATGATGAAGCGGGCCCGGTGAGCCGGCATTGCTGTCCATCACAGTGGCCTGCATGTCCGATGAGTAGGATGACAGTGTCAAATGACAGGCAGGGCCTTGGAGTGATGGCTGTCAGCCTCCTACATCCATCTCCTGTCTTATTAACTCCTTGTAGAACAATACTCACTGACCAGTGCCATGTATCACTGGCCTCCATCCCCCACTAGCCCCTCCAGCCTCCTCTGCTCCTCCTGCTCCCTCTTGCTCAGCCTACTTACACAGCCATATTTCCAGCACAAACAAAGCCATCAAGCAGCTTCTGCTCAGCCGACCAGTGTGTCTTACAAAGAAACCATAAGCCAGTCGACACCAAGGTCATTTCTCTCCGTTCTTCTGGGAGAAATCATCTCCTAAATTGCTCTAAGTATCTTTGCTCAGCACTCATACATCCACAACATACGTTCCTCACTCACCTATCAAATTCAGTCCTTCGTGGTAGTCGAAGCCATTAACTCCTTGAGAAATATCAAATGAACTTCTGCAACACAATGAAAAGAACCAATCAATATGAATGTACACGCATGGAGGCTTGCAGTCTTTTTGAATTGGCAGTACCTGTAATTCAATGTTCATCAAACAAACGCAAAAGGGAAGCCTTTTTCATTCTTAAATTATAGTAGGCCTACTCTCAGTACATAAGAAGTACATAACTTCCATTACACTAAAATCGTCTTAATACTGTACTTTAGATGTTGATGGTTTTAAAACAGATGAAATGCGGGTTAGCATGCGTGTAATAGGATGATTTCTGTGCTGCTCAAAAAGTAACTGATATTTGGCACATCTTAATTTGACACTTGAAAGATGAGTTTACAAAAATAGGGCGAAGTATGAGAGAATGCTTTAAGTGGTGAAGAGAATAGCGCACTCCCCAAACACCAACTGCCCTCGCCATTCATCCCTGACCCAAAGGAGCACGTCTAAGTACATGCTGGGCTGGGCAATAAGGCCGTGCTGCAAAATTAAATTATGGCAGACAGCAATATCAATGACAAGAAAGAGAATGGTCAGCGTATTGGTCAGTATCCGATTAGGAAGACTCTTGGAAAGGTCAGAAAACGATAGGTAGAAAGTTGTGAAAAGGTCAATGGCCTTAATGAATATCAGAGTAGCTGGAGTGTTGCGAGACCTTAGCCAAGAATACGTTAGAGCCCTTGGACAATACTGGCAACTTGGCCCTAACCAATTATGTCAGCTGTCCTCACTTAAAATGTGTGGCCTCCAGGCTGCGATCTATGGGAATATTTAGCTTTAGCAAATTACTGGTGAAAGTACAAAAACGTTTTGCAGGTAAGAGGAAATGTTGAAAATAAAATTTCTGCAAAACTGTCTTTATTGTTTTCTATTCTATTGATCACGTTTAAGGGGGATTTTTTGCTTAATAATTTTCATATGAAAACTTTGTTGAAGCATCATACGACTGCCAGTTAACCAACACAGGCTATGTACACTGTATTTTAGTGCATGTATGTAGTTATATAGTTGCTTATAATGTACATACCCATGATGCTCATCTGTGGTACAGGTCTTAAAGTGGGACCCTGCTATACACCTTACTCTTACCCAAGAATTACATTTGAAACTGTGATACTATTCTTCATGAAGTGTTCTTGGTTTGTTCAGGTTGTCCCCAGTGTAGCCGGTGGCCCTGGGATCCGCCAAGGGTGAAAGATGAGGGGAGAGGGGAGGAGGTCTTCCTTGGTCAAATTGACAGCGATGATCGAGCAAGGGGAGTAAGAGGAGACAGGAGACCCGCTCAGCCTGCCTGCCCTAAAGAAATTACCAAGGGCCTACAGGTCTTAGCAATTCCCTGATTACATTGAAGGTCAAATCATTGCGAGCGCGGATCGCCAACTAATGCCATTATAGGCAGTCGTGGCGACTTCTGTATTTTGGTAATTAAGCAGGAGGACAAGACAGAAAGACTGGCGACGCCCTGGGCCACTACTGGGCTACAGATGAAAAACCTCCTGCGAAAGAACCATTCACCAACTTCTGGCATGCCAGAAACACCAAACAATGCTGACACGATTTCCAAGAAAACTCACAACTATTTTTAACCAAAGTTATTGTCTGTAGCTGTTACAACATTAGATTAGTCAATAATTGCATTAATTATCTAAGTTTATGAAGTGAGTGTTTCAGAGAAAATTTTTTTGATTGAGGTCATCCTAGTATTCCATCTGGTCATGGAAGTGCACTGGTATTCAATCAGTACCATCTAGACAAAGCTGAAGATAGAATTTCTCTGATCAAGTAATACAGGATATGGATACTGACATGAACGAAGACAAACTGATGTCAATTTGACCTCAGTTTCAGTTTAAACAATACACACAACTATTCTCTATAACCGCGAATGTATACTTAAATGGCGTTAGTACCAGACATTGCCAGACAATGAGTACAGCATTTTATGGGAGGTACAAATCCCTAACATGCATCCTACAACAGCACAATTTCAAAGTGCTAGGCTGCAATCACGACAATATAAAGAGAAGTGTTGCAGACAGAACGTCATTATTCTCTGTCGTGCCGTACTAAGGGATTAAAGCAAGGGAAATCCCTGAAGTAATCACGTGACCGGGGGATTCCCCCGAAAATTGCGCAGCTACGCCCTTTAGGAAGATAAATAGTTCCAGCACAAAAGCGCAACAATACAGAAGCCGTGTAAGAAAGCAGGCCAATGGCAGATACCGTGGTGCAGGGCAGTAACATAGAGCAGTGTCTGCAATGTGTCTGCAATGTGTCTGCACTATGGTGAAATAAAGCGATGTCTTGAAATTCAGCTTGATGCAACATTGGTACTTCACGGGTAATATCCCAGATAGCATGACGGAAATTTTAACAACAGTAAAATGCTCTGTTTGTATTCCCTTTTTACCCAGTTGATGCTGTAGTTTGAGAGAGATTCAGAAAGGAAGGTCCATGATATCTCAAGTATAGTATGGACTATGAAAAAGATAGGATGTTGACATGATATGTGTCCATAGAACTTCAGCCTCAGATCAGACAATGATGTACATGAACATCATGTATGGAAACTTTATGTCATACTTACGTGCGTTGTATCATCTTGCTTGCAGTCTTCGTGTCCCTGAAAAAAGAAAAACAAAAATCAACATCAAATGTCTCAAGGGCTGTCATACACGAGCTGTAGCGTTTTGTTAGTAAGTTGTACTACAAGGTCTTTCACTTTCACCGTCAACTGCTGTGCTACCTTAACTTCTCAATCATGCCCGACCTCACACTGTGGCCTTTTCTTTGTGTGTTTTTTTCTTTTGCATATCATCTAGATATCACTTGATATCAACACAGTTGCACTTCGTCTTGTACTGACACCTCATGGCCAGCAGCCAAATCGTTGTATTAATGAGATATTTTATCTGGGCCTTGTGCATGTTCTTATCTTTGACCATCCATGTTCCTGAAGCTTGTCCTTTGTAACCAGAGGTTTTTAGGCGCCCATTAGTCTTTGCTGAGGACACTCTTTGACCAAAGCCTGTCCACTCATGCATAGTCAATGACCTTCACCACAATGTTGGATAATTTATTCCAAGTGCATGTATAATTTGTTAAGGTAATTGCACAGGGGGCTGAGAGGGTGACTTGCTGGATTTTACAAGGATCACTATGCTAATGACCTGTCCCAATGACTTCTGACATGATGGGGTGTCCTCCAAACCCTCTCTATGCAGTCAGTACATAACTATTGGCCATTTGAGACAGTGAAAAGTGCTTCAAAGCTAGTTTCCCTGATCGCAACAGCATTGCCTTGAGTAATGGTAACACGGTTAACATATGAGCAAAGGCAATTATTGATGTAATGAACACTCCAGGCATGAAATATTGATGTTGAATAATGCACAGCAGGAAGTTCAGCTATATAAGCTATGTGTTGCATAACAGACATGAGTCATGTACACAATACAATATTCTTCCACTGCGACGCAAATGCCTATTACATGTCTCACATTTAACGTTATGCGTTTATGTAGCATTTCTGTCTTTGAATAAAACTATTTGTGATGTTGTCTTTGTCTTTGTTTCCGCATCTCTTTATTCATTTTTTGTGGCATTTCTTTCTCAAACACTCACAATAATTAACTATCATTCTCTTAACCAATGTATTATTTCTCTTTATAGATATGATAGTCAAACATTCAAAATGTTTCTCTCTCATACTCTGTTTCTTGGTGGGTTTGAAATAAATGCAAAAACCGCCACCAAACCTGTCAGAGGACTGGTTTTCTTCACCCACACAGCATGCATATTTTTCCATCCATCCATCGATCTCATCCAATTTCCTGCAGTGCAGCGAATAATCATCTCCTTACAAAACCATTACTGCAGCTTTATGAGTCAACAAGAAACATAACTGTCCCAAGAATCATAATTCATGAGATACTGCAACATCTATTCCCATGTACGTACCTCCAACACTTATGGTCTGTTTCTTCTCATACAGTTGACAGAATAGAGAATATTGTTTCTACATAGGACAGTAAATAGCTACATATGGCAAAAAAGTGTGGCTGCCCAACAACTCAACTACAAGTGAGCATGCTCTGTATGTACTGCACACCAGTAGATGTATAGATCCAGAAATATCACCAATGTAATGTACAGTTTATCCGTGCAAGTACATCATTTTTTTAATAAACTTTTGTACTTTTACATTTGAAGACTTTGGCTGTTATACAATACATTCTATACAGATGTCCACCATTCATTTCTTGTCAAACCAATTGACAATCCTCTATGTAGGGAGTTCTCATTTTGGGTATGGCCATCCGGGTCAAACTACTCAAAGAATATATTCCTTTTTGCCTGTGCGTATTCTAAAACAAATTTGTTTGTATTGGTACATTTTACGATGGTCAATCAGGCAATACATTAGCCCATCAACAGCAAGCAAAATGACAATCTCAGCAGTTTTCATTTTGCGTTATGGCCATTAGGGTCACACAGATCGTGATTGAAATGTGAAGAGGACAGAGACTGGATGGCGTGTCCCAAATCGTCATCTCTGATAACTCAGCCCTTTTTATTCCCTTGCAGTTCTCCTGCAGTCAATTAATAAGGCTGCTTTGTGTCCTTTACGATAGGAAACATTTAGACTGCGGCCTTCTTAACTGCATCCCATAAAACAACCATAAAAACGCATTATCAATGGGCCAGCCCCACAGAACAGCTTTGTAAAGCTGGCCCAGTTTTAGTCATGGCTTTAATGGAGCTTCGAGGTTGGGTTGAGCTGCCACCAAAAGATCTTCTCTTCAGCTCCACTGACAATGCATTCAAAGGGGTCAGCCAGGTTGACATCATGTCCCACACTGTAATAATAGAACACTGTCAATCTGGATGGTTCCGCTAAAGCTTTTGGCTGATCGTAACCCAGATGTGTGCTTTGTAACGCAAGAGACATTGAAGGGACCATTAGAAATAGGCTATTAAGTACTTAAGCGAGAATTAGAAGATGAAGATGCAACTTGTCATCCCATCCCTATAAGTGTCAATTCGCAGAGACAAGCAGTATAATATCATGACACACAACAACATGGGAATTAATAACAGAACCACTGAATCAGGCTCACAGATGACTTTGGCTGGTCTATCGTGATTACAGATCTCTGTACCCATTTGCTAGATGGGAAAAGGCAGCAACGTCGATACATGGCAATAGTGAAATGGTGCATAGGTCACAGTAGGGCTGAGTCTGCAATCAAACATCCAAGCAATGTATGCAGTGAGTTGACAGTATTTCAGGAAGCTACCGTTTGCTGAAAAGAAAATGGTTTATACAGAGTTACAAAGGCAGCATACATTACTGGAGGACTAACTTCATTGTGGCATTTTAGCTAAAGGTATAATTGAAGGAGGGTAGGGTAAGAGTGTCAGTGGAGGTGACACGAGTTCACTTGATTTGCACAGTCCATTAAGCGAGGCACTTGGGTCAGTTGAGCCGAGTGCGCGTGCGCCAACCGATAATGGCCAACACCGAGCGATATTAGGTAAAGAGAGTGAAATGCTGAAGATAGCTACAAGCCATCAGTGGTGACATGCAGCCAAGCATCCTCAAAGAGAGGCAATCAAGCAGCCTCAGCAGCCGTCTATGGTGTGTCATGTAAGGTAGGGCTCTATTGTATCAGTCAGATCAAAGCAGCCACAAGCATTCAGCCATGCAGTTAACCACCAATGGAAGAGCAAGCCAACCCAGATTTCCCAAACGAAGAGTACAGAGGGGAGGGGGAACACGGGTGTCACTACCAAATGAGAAGAGAAGTTATTTACACGAAATGGGGTCAATAAAGCATAGTAGGGCAATGGCGGCCTGCTTTCGCAATTTGCAGCTCTCTCACCACGGCAAATATGATTTGAAAATGATGGGCAACTAAGCACACAGAATCAAGCTTGACCAAGCCCAGCAAATGCTTGGCAGAGTAATACGTCCCTTGGGCAAGATGATACTCGGCAGACTCCGCTCCACACACGCTGTGCACACATTGAGTCCACAGAGCAGTGTAGACCGTCTGTACAAAAACATGCAGACAAAACAAGAGCACCTTGTGAGACTCCATGTCACAGAGCAGCCCACTGAAAGAGCATGAGAAATAATTCAGCAACAGTAATACTGCTTTCCTCTCACCCTGACCTTTTCCAACAGAGCAATTACACGACTGGCTTATTCCTGCTTGCAGTCTTGTTTGTAGAAATAACCGTGTGACAAGAATAAATGAATTCGTCCTTACATCATTCATAGCAAATCGAATGGGTCATTGTTTGCCTCAGTTTCCTTATTGACTTGAGTCCTCCAAGGGCCAGACTGGTACTGAATGCTGCTTGTTTTAAAGAGAAAAACAAAGCTGCGATAACCTGCCTGAATATATAATCTGCCTGGGCTACCTTTTTCTATCAGCAGCGTCACAACTGCCTTTCCTGTAATAGCATCACGGATGGAATCTCTTTGAAGTTTCGTGGTAACATGAAATGAATTGGGATGAACTTGAACTGAAGAGTAAAATTTCAGATCGCTTCTGTATTAACCTCACTGTGTGGCGGAATATTGCAGGCTGGTTTGATAATGACAGAGGTGAAACCCAGAGCCTGATAAAACCTGCACAAAACCTCAACAGCAGCAACAACATCAGCAACAGCAGCTTTAGTAATATATTACACCATGAATTCCTGCATGCCAGGTCCATGAAGGCACATCACCCTAAATCAGAGAAGAGAACCCAGTTCGTGCAGGGCTGTGTCAAGCACACAATGGAAGGGATTCTGGTGATAAAGCAATTGGGTTTATGGAACAGAAGGACAACTTGCATGCCTGTGTTGGTCCACTGACCTTAATGGGATGAGGAGAGCCACCATGCTTGCCCACGGTCAGTCTGACCAGTGGTCAAGGTGAAACTCGAGTATAATACGGCCAATCAACAGATATGAAAATCACGTGCAGTGGGATTTGGCCAAGTGAGACATGTTGAATGCACAATAAACAGACAGCACAACCATACTAGCAAGTCTCTTCCCACAATACCGTAGGCTATCATGCTTGGCATAACGACTAAAAATCGCAAGTAAATTGTGGAGAAGAATCAGTGAAATACACCACAATTTGGCTCCCTTTTTTCACAGTCATTTACGCCTACCAGACCACACATGCAGACAGGAATTCCATTCATTCTGACAAATATTGCTTGGGTCAAAAGACTGCAAAGAAGTATTTTTTGTGTTACTGAAATCGCTTCCCAAAGATAAATATCAGCCCGTGCACATCATTCAAGTTTTTAAAGGATGGCAAATTCATCAGATGACTGAAGATTTTATAACCTGTTAAAGATGAAGCAGAGACTAAAGAACAGTAAAACCAATGTGTAATCCCAAGATAACAAGTGAAAAAAAGTGAGAGAGATGAAGCAGCTAGTGATGGGAGATGAGCCGATGAGCGGGAGGAAATAGACATCAACTCAAGGGATGAGGAGGCAAGAGATGGATATGAATGCAAGAGGAAGCAGGAGGGATGCGGATGCTCAGGCATGATAAGTAGCAGCTTTCATTAATAAGATCGCTGGGGCAACCAGTGACCTTCTCGTCAACTTGCCATCTCGAATAATCAAGACAAAACGGCAGAGCCCCCCACGACCCGAGCGCTGCTCTGGCGCGGTCCTTAGGCCCTCTGTCTACTTGGTCTTACTAACAAGTCTCAAGTTACCAATCTCTTTCCTGCTTATTAATTGGAAATAGGCTTCCTGTTGTGACAAACTCTTCTCTGATAAGGCTGACTTCATTCGTCAACACACTGGCCCTGCGAGGACCACATGTCATTGGCATGGAGTTCTATGAACGCAAGCCAAAACCTCTGTGTTCTCAAGTTGCTCACCCTGCCTTCTGGTCCGCCCCTGTCTTCTGGACTGCTTCTCATTTGGCTAAAGAACTACTTCCTCTGCACCTCTGTTCTACTTTCCTCTACTTCCGGTTCTGATTGTCATTTTAAAAATTGGGGTGGACACTAGTTTGAGCTACATCTACCGCTGAATGTGTTATGCAAAATAGCATTTTATACACTACGCCCGCTCTGCTCCACACGTTGCGACACTTCCTTTCATTAAACTCTCATATTATGCATCAAATACCGATTTGTCTACCATGCACTAGCTTCCCGTATGAAAAATGTGTAATTAGAGGGGTCCATAATGATGACAATTATGTTGATGACCTTCTGCTGCAGATGCTGCTGCTGCTGCACCTAGTGATGCTGATGCTGTTGTTGTCCAGCAGCAGCCAGATGCTGCACAGTTACCATTACTCTTGTAGTGGGGACCTCATCAAAGACTTTATGACTCATAGGTCACAGCGCACTGTTTTATGACCTCACACCTTTTGCTCTGCCTGCCAGGCCCTCTGCGGCTCTTATTATCGCCCGCCCAGAGCACAGGTTATTACCAGAATCAACAGAGCCAAAATATCCATGCAAATTGGTCGTCTAAATTCCACCACAAATAAAGGCATCCATGTAATCTTGCTGCAAATTAAAAAGATTATGAGAAAATTCTACTGGCATATTAGCTGCATTGGGAATTATGAGCCAGGCAACACAACGACATCCACCTGAGTGATTTATTATTGAAATGAGAGATGAGTTCTTCTGGGTCAATTTGCTTTTGTTGAGAGGAACGAAACCAAAGTTGGGTTTTGGAAGGAACGGAAGAGCAGTTGGAGGGGGACTGTCACATAACAACCGGCATAACCCGAACCACGCCTGCAGCTAGCTCCCTGCTCATGAAACATTCATGGCACCAAGTGTACGTTGAAAAATCCTTGATTTATGGCAGCAGCCGAGGGAACAGTGGGGGTGAACCTGTGCACTCGCTACCCCAGGGCGGGGTGGCAGCTTGCTATCATCTTGCTGCTGCTGCTGGTGGTGGTGCTGCTGGGGCTGCTGCTGTTCCATCAATGACTTTGGCCATCTGAGAACCTGATGCAGCTCTGCTGCTGATGGTTGACCTTGTCATGGACCATGAACCCTCTCTACCCAGCGCCCTGTCCCTCAGCCAGCCCAACATCAAATATTCACACGCCTCAATTAAAATCGATTCCACGGGGGCTAGGCGATGGGGCTATCAGAGCGCTTGATAGGGCCTTGATATGGCCATGATATGGCGGGGCGGAGGGTGCACCCTGCTCTGGGTCAGAGGTCATCAGCAAACAAGAACCAGCAGCCTAAACCAGTCTGCCTCAATTGCTCCCTTATATAACAGATGGAAACGCCTCTTTCACAATGCCTGCTGCCCGTATCAATGACATAGAACACCGGCTCAACCAGTTGCTAGATGAACGCCCTTCATTATTAGAAAAACATCAACCTGCTACGTTATTTTGTCAGCCAAATATCAGCCTTCACATCCAGTGCAGGGCGCTGTAAGTCTGATTCCCATTGCATGTACCCTTTCTCGTTCACCCAAATTTAATTCATGTTTCTGAGTGCAGACTATGAAACATAAGAATCTACATCAGACTGCAGTCGTCTTAATTGACTTGCTTGACTGGAAGACCCATGTTAAGGTTCAGGCAGCCTTTAAATGCAAGCGATGTCCTAAAGGAAAAGACAAAACCCGTTTGCCAGTATTAAAATACTTGTGAAGTACGCGAGCTTAAATTTCCATAAATTTTAATTATCTCTCATTCTGTGTTTGCATTTAATGATTGAAGAATTCGCTTAGCCAGGGCCACCAGAATGCGCTATGGAGTTGCTGTCAGTATCAGAGCAAAACTGGCTGCTCCCCGGGGATCCCACATAATAGAAACATTCATGCTCCCTGATTACATCATGGCGTTTCAATTCCGCCGCCATATAACTCCTAGATATGTTTTGACTGCGTCCAAAAAAACTGCTTTTGCTCTAACTCATACAACTGGCGGCGTTTTATAGCACAATATTTGGCCAGGCAGATGAATGCCTTATTCACTAGTCTATCATTGGAGGAGAATGTGAGAGGGGAATGTGAGATGAATGAATAAAAGGACAATCAATTTACACATTGCTAGGACACTTGGCCCTCCGTGTCCTGCAACCCTAATTCGCCTGCTATTACACAAAGTAATTCCATAGGAATCCATTACGTTTTATGTGAAAACATGATGAACACTCGCTCATTAGAGGCAAAGTGAATTCCCAATCATCGCTTCATTATTTCTAAGTGATAGATGGTTAGCAACAAGTGGCGACAGAGCACACTGGAGCAGGCCCATCCATAGCATATTGCCTTCTGTGTTTGTCACTTCCCAACCTCAACTCAATCACTCATGGGCGCTTTATCGGTCCAGTCTGATCTAATTGTGCACACTAAGGCAATTAGCCAGATGGATTTTTGCATTCAGGGAGTATTAGGCTGGGTGGGCTACCTCTGGGAGGCTGTGCAAGACTTTAAGAAGTGGCCATGCAGCCAAACACCCCTGACAATGGGGCACTAGGAGGTAGAAAGGGCCACAAAGGGGTCAGGGGTGAGGAGACACTTCCGGGAGGTTGCACCCCTTCCGGTATGATATCTGCTGTGGGGTGATGGGATTATCCTTTGAAATGCTCCCCTGATCATCTCGGGTTTATGAATGTTGTGTGGTAGGCAGAGATAAGAAGTTGGCAGGAAATGAGTTCCCCTCAAGGTGACCTTGGGTCCCCTTCAAATGACCTTGAACTCCACTCATTCTCAAGGTCATGCCATTCCTCGATAACAGCTTTTCAATTATTCTGTACATTACAAGATATTTTGCTGAGTTATTTGGTCCTTAGGCAATGCTACTGACTTACTGTGTCCCAATCCAATAAAAGTCTCTCTAATAAATTGATCAGCCAAGGTCACCCCGATCAATACTGCACGCCACCTTGTGGGTATAGTCAACAACAGTAGAGTGACAAATGTTTGTACTGCAAAGAGAAGATAATACAAGGAGTAATATCAGAAAGACGTCAATCTTGATTATCTGAGGGTAAATTTAGTCTTGATGGGGAACTTACCCTACTTGGTTTGAATTTGTTAGAGCGTTATTACAAAAATTAGATTAGGCTGACCTGCGATTTTTGGAAAACGTCAATGCATTTATATATTAAATTCATTTACTTTATGTTAACGTAAATAATATGCATTAGGCAAGATCTCCTCCAATTTGAATCAACCAACACTGTTGAAAATTCAGTCTTAAGTTAACTGAGAAAGTTCTCAAATGCAAACATTTTTTGAGGCACAAGAAGTTTCTTCATCAAGGGAGGCAACATAACTGCACACAGAGCACGTGCAGAGGAGAGCTGAGCCATAAAATCGATGGAAGCGACACCTGTGGAATTTGGCCGAGTGGGGCAACATGGAGGTGTCCTGTGTTGTGGTGGGCAGTCGACAGTGGTCATCTTCCTTTTACAAGTGCATAAGAAGACATAGTGAACTTATGGTTACCTTATGTTACTGAAACGAATCTCAGTCAACACAAGAGAATATTGAGCACCTTTTACTCTAAACCGATAACCATTTGTCGACAAAAAAAACCAAATTAAAGCGAAACTGCCTCTGCTTTGCTGTTTTCTCGGCAGTCCGCATTCAATTAACTAATATAAATTTACCCATATTCCTTCTCCCCACACAATATCTCCTCTATATTGAGTTCCAAGGGCAAGCCACTCGGGCCAACCTCTTCTTTACAATCAACTGACATTGGACCTCGGGGTGATTGAACCGATAACATTTCTCATTGTACAGATAAATTACCCATACATGACCATTAGTTTGCTGTGGCATATTTGCGCCTATTGTAATCAGTTCGCAGTTTGGAGGCAGCTCTGAGGATACTGTCTGAATGCTTTAGTGACTCCTCTCAAGAACAATGAATTACATTCATCAAAATTGCACCTTGCCTGACACCTGGTGTCAATCATAATGTGACAAGTGTCAAGAGGTCAGGTCCGCCCTTCAATTATTGATACAGCTCAGTTCTCAAATGACTCCTGAGCAATGGCCCAAGCCACTCTCATTCCCGCTGTACTTTACTTACCCCTCCAAAACTTTCATAAACAAAAGTGTTCTAGTATAGTACACAGATGTTAAGACCACCATCAAGAATGCCCCACCATTGAACCCATTAAATTTAGTGGTAATCTGCTTGCAATAATTATAATTTATCTCAAATATAAAACTGATTGGTCATTAAGACCAGCGATTTCAACAAAAATGTCTTAACAGCAATTTGTCAGAATAGTCCATGAAACAGACCTTTCAAACCCAATAACGTGCTGTGGAACTTTCATTAAAAAAAAGCACTTAACCGTTAAAATCACCTTATGATTTAAGATATGAACTCAGGACTAAACTCAATAGTACCAAACATTACCATCTATAATTTTGTTCGCCTTTGCAAAATGTAAATGAAAAATGGTTTTACTCCATTTACGATGTTCTGATGTCTTCATTTGCAATCCCAGTTGATTCATATCATCCCTAATTTATTTGCCAAATACGTGTGTCACACGGATTGTCCATGCAACAGACTCCTCACAAACCAAAACAGATGACATCGTAACAAGACATAAACTGATGTCCCTTGTGATCAGTTGATCTTGTTTGAAGGTGTATACTCAAGAAGTAAGCCAGACATTCCCTATAAAACCACGGTCATCATTTATGCATGGTCAGCAGAGCCACACTATGCCATATATGGATGCACTTAATCTGGTCTTATTAGACGTAAACGAATGTCTTGTGTTATCTCAATACCACACTTAATGTTAGATGAGAAACGGTACGGGGCTACATTCAAACACACAGCCCATGAGTATCAATAAACAAGGAGAATGCTGTATTATTACTCCGTTTCCCTTGCTTTAATTGAGCTAGATTCTAACCAGCTTTGATGTAGTAATTATTTCCTAGGGGCAATGGAAATTTCTGCTCTTATTAACTCTTTTCTTTCTCCCTTAAACATAGGCAAAATAAAAGCTCACATAAAATGGTCCATAAATAATACTCATTAAATTTGAGCTTGTCACCATCACATTTTGCCTCTGGAATTTTGAAGCTTTCATGATTGTCTTTTGTTTTTTCCTCCCCAATGCATTTTCCCTTTATTAGGTAATCAACTGGCTCCTTTCCGATCATGTATCTTCTCATTAAATAAAGCATGCGTCCTGGTTATCTATTCTAAACCCAATGCGTAAGCGCTTTGATAACAATATTCAATTTTCTGATGGGCTGGGTGTTTTTCCCCCACACCCTAGGGTATGGCTCCTGACAATTTACCTCATGCTGCAGCAGCCAGGCTCACTCTTATGTCCACTTTCAATATTGTCGGAGTATTTTATCAATTTTAATCAACCTCTGCTCAATATACATGCAGTAAACTTCTGACAAAATTAAAAGGCAAAGCTCCATGGCTAGTCATTTGAGTCAACCTACAGTTAGTTTCATAAAATAGGGTCGACCCCAGACAGCTGCAGCAACCTATTCCGGGCTGTAGCTATAACTGATTAAAGCCAGCCACTTCTGTCTACTCTTAGCTTATAGTAGGGTAAACCTACCACTGAACAAAAAAATGACAAATATGCACTAAATGGCGCTGCATATACTTTTAGATCCGGCTTTGAGTAGCCAGCTATAGCCAGACAGTTCTATTAGTGGCAGGTAGCATCGTATAGCAGAAGTTATCAAGCTTTGTCAAGGTTCAGTTTGACAGGCCGTTTTTGCTGGAACTAACTGTACACTGTAAACCATATTGTACTATGTAATTCGATACAAGCAACAATGTCAAAAAACATAACACAAACAGGAACGCATGACTATATCATTTACACAACATCTACCTGTCATTGTAATCATAAAGTTATTTACACTAATAACACAATGTTTACCCCTACAACAACATGCAGTGTGCCCTAATTGCCCCACGCCGATTTACATATATTGGAGACCGCAGCGACTACATACGCGACCTATGTGCACTAGAATGAGCCTGTACTAGAATGAGCCTGTACTGTATGAGGTGACATAAATGTCTAGGTTTCGTTATCAGTGAGGTTTGCATTATACAGTATAGATGAATGACTTTTAAATGAAAATTGCTGTTATTAAGGTACTTTTGTGGATAGTCTAAGTGTGTTTGGACTTCTAACTTCTAGCTATGATACTATCTATATTTACAAGTATACATGGCCAAATGTGCCACGTGCTTTTTCCATGCGTTTGGATAAACGCATGGAAAACGCATGGTTTTCGCCTCATTATAATTAGCTAAAAACCATGCGTTTTCCATGCGTTTATCCTTCTCATGGAAAACGCTCGTGGCACATTTGGCCATGTAGTAATTATCGGGAATCAGAGAGTTTGTCTTTTTCTGGTTCTCGTCTTTTCGTCAGTATGTCTGTCTGGATTCATTCTATCCCTGTCCCTTGTTAAGCCTGAGTAAATACTCTAGTTGGTTTTTATAATCAGACATCATGAGGATATTCCACATCATGAGACCAACTGTGCCACTGCAATGCTGCACGAATGCAGCGAATTATTTCTTTGAGAAGGACCAAACTTTCGCTTGACTTGTCTCCAATAAACACAAAATACAAGCTCTTCATACCGAGCAGCTGCCTGGTTTGTCATTGGGAGGCTGCTAGAACAGACGTATACGATAGAAAAATAAATCCAGTCTGGTTCCAGTCTGCATTACTGGCTGCATGGTCTAGACTACACAATCAGTGTTTGTTCACAAATAGCATCACTCTTCGCCTTTTTATTTTAAAGGAACAAACTGGTATCAAGCCTCCCTCCATCATGACGGCAATCTAATCAGGGTGACGTCATTCTTCATTGCCTTCTAAACCGAGGCTCAAAGAAGCTAAGAGAACTACTCCTCTTTTAAAAATACTTAATTGCAGTGTATCTTATCCAGGGATTTCCTCTTGTCTTCAATTTAACTAATACTTGTTTCTGGCTTGTATTAGCTTGTATTAGCTTGTATTAGCTATCTACAAATTTCATGACTTTTATAACTGACCATTAGGTGAATAGCAGACTGCAATACTAAATTAACGTTCATATCAACAATGCATGCACTGCATAAACCCCAGTATGCCTGTAGACCTTTCATAATCTTTGTGTGGCTGTTTTTTGCCTCTCACACATACCAGTCAAGGAGCCCACACAGCCTGAATTAAAATAATCCTTTCTTACTCAGCAGAGTACACAGCCAAGAGTAGGACTATCTCAGGCTTCAGGTTTCCTCGCCTCTGTTTACTTTATTGATTGAGTGGTCTAATGCCAGCCCGGAGTCACTGACATCTTCGGAGCCCTTGCCAGTTTGTTATAGCATAACATGTTAATCTAATGGCTATTTATAGAAACATTGACCATACTTGGCTCTATGCTATAAAGCAGCTTAATGGCATTGCAGAATTATTGCTGATGTTGTTCTATATGTTTGGTTGCTTTTTTTTGGTAAGTCGTAATTAAGGCTTGGTCAACCATGTTAAAGGCATCTATCTATCTATCTATCTCACAATGTCTATCTGATTTTCTGTCTTGTTAGTTCTGCACCCATTTTGGAAACTTGAAAACCTTCACCAGTTCAACTACTCGAAAGTTAGATTCCCAATGCTAGGAAATTGCTGGATGTAACTGTGCAACATTTCCATATTCAGGACAGTTTACAATTGGAAATGAAAGGCAAGGGTTGCATTCAGAAAAGCAAGAGGCTGTCAAAAGCAATAGGTTCATTTGTACAGACACGCACATAACTGCCTTGGCAAAAGATGCAGAAGATCAGCAAAGATCACATGGATATAACACAATGAAGTATAATTTCGTCTTTAAAAAAAAACTTTACTTTACTTTAGTGTGGAGGTGGTGAACATGTTTGCATTGTTTAAATGTGAACTAAATTCCCACTGTATCATGAATTTCTTTCGAATGGAAACATGATCACTCCTTGAGCAGCTGAGTGGTCTAGCTGTTAGTGTCATTACGTGTACATTGAAGGTCCTGGATTCCAAACTCTCTGGACTAGTGTTCTCTCGTTCTTTTTATCTCGCCTAATTACGTATGCATCTTACAACTGCTTGAAGAAACTGACGCAGCTGCCCAACAGTAAACTATAAGGCAATTTAGAAAGGAAAACAATAACCCAGAAATACGTGCAATTTTTTTTTTTCAAAAACAAGGCTCAGATCCACCTCGCGGAATGCAATACAATTAATAAGGTACGCCACCTGACGGATGAACCCTTTTAACAACCGCTGTTGATATCCTTAATCAAAGCAGCTGCCATCATTCGTCAAACGTGATTGTTTTACAACTCCTCTTTTTCATTGTACAAAAAAAGAATGAGACCATGGAGGCAGCAAAACAGTGGACACTGGAGTGAAATGAAACCCATAGAAAGATTGAAAGGTAAATTTCAGAACGGCCATCCATAAACCTCGGTCAGGAGAGAATGTCACGTTTAGACAGAGAAACAATTGCGTCCCTAAATTGCTGCAGCTCTCTAAACAATGCGCTCCAATTAAAACCAGCATGTCTATTTGTTTTATAGGACGGTGACAAGGATCCCTTCCTGCCTCTCTCCTGTCGGTCATTTCTCAACAACGCCCTCTCGCGTGTCTTGTGTACAAGACGGATGAAAGCCAAACATGCAATTAGAGCGAATTAATCAGCAGGGTGGGCACCTGCAGTGACTAATAAGCGCACACTGGACGACATGTTCCTTGCTTTTTATTTAATCCCTATAAACAATACAAGGTATCCTCCCCGCGTGTTCTTTAGCACAGCCCCTAAATTTAGTGCTAGATCACACCACTAGGGGGGGGGGGGGCCCTCCAGTTTGTTTGAAATAAATTCTATGGCAAAATTGAGTTTGCACTGAAGTAGCATTTTGACGATGCTTACTTTATTCCACGAAATTAGCTAAAGCATTTACAAGTAGCTACTATGGTTAAAATGCTTTAAGTGAAACTTACGGCAATGCCTTATTGATATTTTGGGTGAAATCAATTGGTGGAATAGATGGCAGTATAAATATCTATAATAGGCCTATATCGTATGAATACTTCAACAGAGCATCTTCCCAACTAATGCAAAGCCTACTATGCTGTCTGGTTTGGAAATCGAACCCACAACCTCTTGGGCAATAACAACTACCACCACTGAGCCACCGCCGGCACCGGTTTAGAATGACAGTTTATCAAACTAGGCCATCGTGTGCGTATTTCAAGGAAATCTTCGAATCATTAAATCATGATTGTCCAAGATTAGTGATGCTGCTTTCATCATTGCTCATTCAGCCAGCAACGCCCTCCCCTCCAAACATTCTCCACGGCAAGGAGGTTCAAGTCCAGCATCCCAAACCGCCAGGCTGACAAATTGATGAAGATGCTCACCAAACGCTTCTTGTTCACCACTCCTATTACATCAAAGCGCGTTTCATCCAGCCCCAAGCACCCGGCACAGAAATTTATGTCCCCAGAAGAGCAGACATTGATCAATAACCATCGGCTCAGTAAATGATAAGATTAGGAATTCCGCAAGCAGACGACAGCAGTCTTCCATTGCAATTCAGAGCTTAGCCTTTGAGACCATTTTTGCAATGCGTTTCAGTTAGATATTGTAATACTAGTTCTGATTTACAGAAACTTAATTTACATGGTTTTTTACTCAGGGGTTTTTACTGTTCTGCCATTTCAATTCACGGTGTTCTCCACCATACTAAACTGGAAATTCACGAAACACACCAGGGGTCTCTGCTGCAAAAGCACACATGACTTATAGTGCCCCCTACTGGATTGCACATTTCACGAAGACTACCGGATATTGAGAAGAGAATTACTCACAACTTCCTTGAAAAATGTGAAAAACATACGTCAACAGGCATTTAACTGTATAACACCTTTTAATGTTACAATAACCTCAGCAAGGTTTAAGGACTTCGAAAGTCCTAGATGTAGATGAAGAAATTCAGAAAGATATCAAATTATTTTTTTTTTTTCATGTAATAACTCACAATAGCGTCCAATTCAGAGACTTTGTGAGTGTCCTGGCCATATTTAGTTAAAAACGTTTTATGTTGTAAGTGTTGATACTGTCATCTCACACTTACCTATTTGCTTGTTATTCTGGAATGTATATGGAATATATGGTCCAAAGAAATCTATCTACCAAGCTATGTTATCTATCTATCTATCTATCTATCTATCTGTCTATCTATCTATCTATCTATCTATCTATCTATCTATCTATCTATCTATCTATCTATCTATCTATATGTCTATCTATCTATATATCTATCTACCTATATGTCTATCTATCTATCTATGTAGTAAATTTTTTCCTGGATTTAATTATAAATAAGAGTGAGGTTAAAGTAACGTTATTTAAATTATATAAAATAATATTCGAAGCCTCTGAAGGTTCAAAGCCCCCCCCCCCCCCCCAAAAAAAAAAAAAAAAAAAAAAAAAAGAAGTCTGGAGCAGCCGTCAGGTGACTGGACTCAGCTTTGCATTGTTCCTGTGGTGTAATTGTAGTGCCAGGCAGAAAAGTGCTTACACTGACAAATAATGCAACATTTTTTTATACATCTGCCACGTCACATTGATTGTTATTGTTAGTTTGTTGTCATATCGAAACTACAAAATTCTTTGGTAATGATTAAAATGTACATGATGCAATCACAGTGGTCATAATTTTGACGCATGACCATTTGGTGTGGCTAACGTAAATGGGAATACATGTAATGATGCACGTCGCTGTTAACATATTCTTGTAATACAGGAAAATAGGTAAATGTTATGAACAATAAAACAAAACATAGTGCTGCATCGTAGAAAACATCCGCAAACATGCATCGAAATTATTTTTGAAGCTTATTCACAAATGAACCTGTTAATTTTCATTATAACCTGTAATATAACATACCACACACGAATACTTGTCTGCTCCTGAGAAAAGCCAATTTTAAGAACTGCCCCAAAGCTGGGATAGAGTCAGACAGCTGAAGTCTCCCCCAAAGCATGCAAATATGCTTATATAACTCTTGATAATATATGAAATATCAACAATTACAACTTTTAACATAGGCCACAGAACCAGAAAATGACCTGCTCAAAACGCTATTAGCAGAAAATCAAAATTGTTAAAAAATTCCTTTTTGTTTTCAAGCCAGTAGACTCTACAACATATCCTCAAAGAGTAATGGATGTGGGTCCCGTATAAATCTCACAACTCTTTAACCTTGCCATGTGGCCCTATACCAAATTTCCTAATAATACCTGTTCACAGCGTGTGATTGTATTGCCTATTTGCGGAGCATTTCAGTAGCCAAAAGAGGAAAATATAACCTCCCATTATTTCTCAGTAAATGATGTCTTACTTACATAGAATATTGCAAAGAGATAATGTACATATTTCACTTAATTGTCTTACTTCATGCATGTAATTGTATACTGTACGGAGTCAAAGGAAGGAAATGCAGCAAATTAATTTTTTTTATAATTTCCTCCTTATTATGGAGAATTCTGTAACAGGTGTATCAATAAAGCTTTAAAATATAGAAGTACTATAAATATGGATGTTTTACTAATATGTTATGCTAATAGTATCTTGGCTGTACGTGGAGCTTTAAAAAATATGAATTTTTCATATTTTCCCTTCATTATGATATTTCTAAATCATTTACGCTTTAATGGAATCCCCAAAGGCACAACTACACTATTTAAAATATTCTAGAAGCATTTCATTGAACAATGAATGTGTATCGCCAATTAAGGCCTGAAAATGCCTAAATTCCCATTTATTTAGCTCTAGTTTTGAGTTACAATGTCCTATATACAAATAATATGGCGATGAGGTGATCAAATATGAAATTGTATATTTTTATACTTTAATTTTGCCTAATTTTATGGATGTCATGGTAAATTATGAGATCTAGGAAGGAGAATGCAGGAAAAAATATAACTACACTAATTTAGACATATTCTGGGAATGTTTCATTAACGTAGGTTGAATAGGGTATGAATACTGTTCCAGAAATGAAAAAAACATGGTGTTTTTTTTTACCAGTTTTTCCTTAATTTCACAAAACCTAGCTGAAACATCTCAATGTGACTATCAAAGGGCACAACTAGTCCATAAGGACTAGTAATATACCAAATTTGATCAATGTATATACATTTTTGTCAAGAGTCAGAACTCAGAACAATTTATTCGAAATATCACATGTTAAAATATGAACATTCGGGAGTGGCCCTCTAAGGCAGAAATTCTGTCGCTATCAAGGGCCACACCCTAGTTAATAAACAAAATCTGACATAACTTCAAAAATTGAAACCATGATAATTTTAAGACTTTTTAGTAATGACATTGCAGAAGTATATAGGTACAGTCACTAATGTAATGTGTCAGTGTTAATGAAAATGATGAGTTGGGAGAGGAATGGTGAATCATTGATGATGCTGGTGCACCTTCGCACTGTGGATGCTGAGATATAGGAAACACCGAAACTTTGTCCATTTAAATGAAATTCACATGCTGTTCCAGAAACGAAAATAAAGTGGGGCACGGCATGTAGCAAATTGAAAGAATGCCTGGCAAGGATAAGATGTAGAAGAAAGCCTGTAGAAGAGATGGCAATACATTAAATTTGATTAGATTGTGGAGGCCAGTTTCTGTGACATAATTGGCCTAAATTTCAGTTGGTGGAGGTATAATAAAACAATTATTGACTGGTCACTTCGGACATTTGACTTTTTTTTATTTAACGCCTCAGGAAATAGGGGCAACTATCACTCCCTCGGGTCCAATTAAATTTACTATTGCCCTGGCACCAGTCAATATTTCTAGTTAAGATGAAGCATGTCTAACTTAGTAGACCTTTAAAGCTATGAGTTATGGTGGGGGGGGTGTGTGATCGTTCTTGGATCAGTCAAAATGTCTGCAGAAAGTTTAGCCTTTTCATTTTGACTAATTTCTGGTACACGGGATTTTCAATGTAGTAATAGACTATGCATGAAGAACATTTCTGTTTTCATAGTTACTTCTAATACCTTGACATTATGAAAATCATACATGTGATTGAAAACTTTAAAGGCTTGCCCAATTCCAATGTTTACACTTACTTTGGGTGCACAATTCTGGATCATTTGTGTATAGTTCTCATTTTTTAGACATCGAAGAAACTGCTCAACCCATTCTTAGTTTTCATCTATTACATGATGATTAAGAGTAACTACTAACCCTGTTTACATATACATTTTCAGTGTTGTTTCGTATTGACTTTGGTCCTTATTTTCCTTATATTTTTTTTTTTGTTCTGAGGTTGGTTTTTGGATTTATTTGTGAATATTTTTCACTTTAATCTTTTTCGAAAGTATCTAACATGTACCTACGAAATAAAATCAATTCGAAATTGACAATTTCATTGATTGATTTCAATTAATGCCCTTTTCAAATTTAATATGAACTTGTACACTGAACACCTTTCAACAGGCATGCAGTATAAACCTGTTTATTTTACATAACTTGTTTTAGCGTTCATTGCACAACAAATTAATTTACTTCACATGATTAATGACTCAATACTTTCCAGAAAGGTTCACTTATTAACAACGTGTAATTGCGTCATGTTTTTTTGTTGTTGTAAAATCACTACTTCCACAACCATCGCAGATTTTGCTGATTTTATTTCATTACAGAAACATTTCCAAAAATATGTAACATTTACAAGCACTCAATATGCATATCGAAGTTTTTGAGAAACGAAATTTTCCATGGAAATATTTTAGAAAATGTTCTGACATCAATATCCGAATTATCTGGGGTTGAATAATTTGGAGAATATTTAGACAAAATAAATATTTACACACTTAATAATGTTACAGTGTCCTCTTGCGTTCTTGCTCTTTTATTCTTCATGGAGAACCAAAGATGCCCAATGATTAAATTCGTCAAGTGATTATTTATGGCATTATATAATTGAGATAATTAAAATTTCATGTGAAACTCATGAGTTCACAAAGCAATGAACAATTGAGAAATTTAGTGAAATCTTAGCAATTTGGCGGCGTACTCATTTATTCATTCATTCATCCTAAAATGTGCATCAACTGGCCTAACGATTGGTGTGTTACATACACACAGTAAGAGAGTGATCATCATAGTTAATTGCATAAATTTACATAGTAATTGAGCAATCATGTTCTTCAAATGACATATGCCGTATAATTACACATGTTACTCTTGCATCTCTGAGTTGGGGATATCCCTGTCATTTTGACCTGTCATTTTACTGCAATTCATGAATCACTGAATTCACACTTAACACCAACGCTATTAATTCAATAATCATCAGACTTATACATTACCATTAGAATTAATAGGTAGATCATCGTATGTATGCCTTTGACATTAAATGTAAATTTGACTTCATATAAAATGTTGTAAGAACTAATTCTATTATCATAAATTTCCTCACTTATATATAATTTTTATAGATTAAATTAATATTGCCTCATTTGTGTATTATATTATTATTTTTTAAACTACATGATCTATGTTTTGGCTAATATTATAGCTACAAATTGTGTTGTATTGGAAAAATATGAGAAAATTGCCCTTTTGTCAACTACAATTCAGCAAGTATTAGAACTTCATTTACACAACTTTCAATTTCTTGAGAATTGAATCTTGAAATTTAAATTAGTTTATTTCGATTTGATATGGTATGTGAAGAAATTAAACCTCTCTGACAAAAATATGGAATTCCCCAGACTATCGGTTGCGCATAAGACAAACATGATTTAACGTTTAAGGGAAAACATTTCTCAGCTGTGTGCATTCGACCATGACCGAATCTGATTGGCCAACAACAGGAAACGAATTTTCCAGGGAAATACTCAGGAACTGGTTAATTGGGATATTATATATAATAATCAGAACGGATGCCACTTTTGGTTTAATACCAAAATATGCATGCCTTAAATGGAACTACAATACTTCTAATAAATACATGAATTTATTAAATTAATATATTACGCAGTTTGTATTTCGCAAAACCAATTCTATAGTAATTCTATATAACAATCTGAAATGGCACCTGAAGAAAAACAAAAGTAATTTCATACTAAATCTGATAAGTCCAGTAGGACTAGTACCAAAACGAAAAACAAAATCAGGTACAAATCATAGTTAATGTGTTATAGATTATACAAATAATTGGCAAAATGCTGAGCATGTGGTTTGACTTTCTTGACAATGCAAAAGGATGTTGGGCCAATTTATGCACAGTGTTAACACTAGTTGTGAAACCTAATCCAAAAAAAAGACGCGCAAAGCACAGCAAAAACCGAATGAAAGTGAAAATGCATTTGAACAGAAAAAAATAAAGCACAAGCTGAAACCACAAACTTAGAAGATTAGTAACCAGGAAGTAAGTCAATGCAGAAGTATTAGACAATAGAAAGAATTTATGGAATGGCAAATTTGCACAGTATGATTCTCTCCAACCACCCTTTTTTTTTTTTTTTTTTTTTTTTCAAGGTGCCTTTTTTGTTATGTTTGATCCTGTGTAAGGTAAGTTTGGAAACATTATTTTCATTATTTCAACACAATTTTTTTTTCTATTATTACATGTTATTTTTTATTATGTATTATACATTTTTAATTGTTACTTCATATGTCGTAGTGCAATGATCATGAGCATATGTTACCCTGTATAAATATATTTTATAAATAAATAAATATACATAAATATGTGAATCACAGAGCTTTCATTTGAACAACGCCTGACGTCACATCCGTTTTGACGTTTCACAGCGCGTGCACCACGCGGAAATGACCGCCAACCCTGCGCCCTACGCTACAACATACGTAGCAGTCAGTGGCAAGGCTAGGAAATTCCGAATTTTGAAAAAAATTCCATTTGACAATCGGGCTATTTTTAAAATGGCATCCACCACATCGAAGTATATAAGGGTTGGGATCATGAAGGCTTATCCAGATCACCAAACTATCACCGAGGGTGGAACATAGAAAATATTGTGGACTTCAATTCAAACTTACTACACATTTCATTTTATTTTATCAACACTTGGAATCATCAAAGTGAAGATGTTCTCTCTTGGCAGTTTTATCGTTTCTTCAGAGGGCCAAGCTCTGAAGAATAACTTGTTCAACACGATTACCAACACAACAGATAGTCTTCTGCAAGCATTTGGAAAAATCTACGGCAGTTCTGATCCAGTAAATGCAATCTCAGTTAAACATGTCCTGCAAAGGAGTTGCAGCATTGAAGACCTCATCTTGCATATAGAATTGCAGTCACAGCAGCCCTTCGTCCAAACAATGAGGAAGTTACGTAACATGTTTGGAGAACAATGGCCTCCGAGAGCCTCCTTCGAAGACTGGCCAGAACAATGGTCACCATATATGGACATGGCAGAGGAAATGTCTTACAAACTGAGAGATCTGGACAGTCCACAGCTGTTCAGAGATTGGATCAACAAAATGGGTGAAAATGTAAGTGTTTGTTTTTTTCTTTTCAAACTTGTATTTATCACTTTATCGCCGAAATTCATATGCGAATTTTTTAGTACACCTGATAAATATTATTGCCAGAAATACTAAGGAATTAATATTAATATTATTTTCTTTGGCTTCTTTCTCATCATTTATATTATTTAGTAATGAATGTCACTGTCACATGAAAATATTAACACAGATGACAAAAAAAGTTAAGAGGATAGACACATTTACCTTAACACAATAAATGCAGTAAAAGAAAGTGCAATTGTTGATGAATGCTTTTTTTACTCATTAATAGATTGACGTAGAGAAAATCACACAAGAAGTTGAAGAAATGTTGGCCAGAGATGGTCACAACACAGCAGTGTATGGTCTCATGGGAGCGCTAGCCAAGCTCAATTTTGCATACAGGTGGGGCAGACTCCCTGCCATAGAGGAGGAACTCAATAGAAAGACCCTGGAATTTCCAGCTCATTTAATGAAACCTTTCGAAAAGGTACGTTATGGTAGAAAACATGCTCATAGCTTCGGCTCCATACAACAATTATCATGGTCATTCCGTGAATTATAAATAAATCAACCATTTTAAACTAATGTATCAAATTTTCAATTACAGATTTCTGCACATTATGGCACACTGCTCCGAGGGTGTCAGTTCAGTACTGCCTTCGGCAATGCAATCTACGAAGATGGATTCGAAGGACCAACAGGACATCGCTTTTTCTTCACAACTGATGAACTTATGAGGGAGACGGAGACCAACTTCTTCAACTGCTTCGCCCACATGGATGTGGAAATCGCAAAAGCTTTGTCACCCATGACAAAATACATGGCGTTGACAGATGTTGCTCGGAGAGCTGAGCCAGAACTTAGTGAGCAACTCTTGGAAGACAGAGTCCAGTGCTTGCAAGAGATTTCCAAGCACATCAAGAATATGTTCAAAGTTTTCGGGAGGTACATCAATGAGAGAAAAGTTAAGAAAGAATACTGGGCGCCATACATTCAAGGCGCGACAGCTTGGAACATCAATGGAATGACGGAGGGCATGAGCGGGGCTGAGACTTTGGCTTTCCATCTGTTGGACGCTTTCCTATCGGTAAAAGGCAATAGTCCAGTTGCTCAGGCTTCTGTTAAGAAACTCCTAACCATCCCAGAAGTGTGCCGTGACCTCGTAGCGACATTAAACGATGACTCCACTGACCGATTTGACTCTTTCTGTGACCTTGATGGTCAAGAAGATCCAATTGCCAAGGTCAAAGAAGAAATGCTCAACTCTCTTTATTTGTGGCGTCTAGGACATGCAAGAGTTCCCGCCAGATATTTCAATTCTGAGTACAAGACGACGTCTGGTGGAGTTGTGGAGAACGTTGGGGAGACAGAAGGCACTCTGGTGGAAGTTACAGAAAGACAATTGAGACAGAGAGCTATGGAAACCAAAGAATGTTTAGAACAAACCAGAGGTAGACAACAGAAGAGCTAGTCAATTTTCATTTGTTAGTCAATATTTATCTTTTAATATTTACCAAAACTTCTGTGATATACGTGTGATAAAGTCAACAAGCAATTATACTAATGTACACAAAGATAGACAGATGTATATAGTGAATCTCGTTTCATTGGCAATATGTGTACTTATGTTTCCAATTGGTGATGATACTCAAGAAAACGTATTATTTTGATAAAAATGTTCCTTCTGTGGCTTTTATAACTTAATTCTTATTCATGCAGATGTATTGTTAAAGCGAGACAGATGTATAGTGAATCACTTTTGCTTTTTTGGCAAAATGTGTCCTTATGTTTCCAATTGGTGATGATACTCAAGAAAACGTATTATTTTGATAAAAATGTTCCTTCTGTGGCTTTTATAACTTAATTCTTATTCATGCAGATGTATTGTTAAAGCGAGACAGATGTATAGTGAATCACTTTTGCTTTTTTGGCAAAATGTGTCCTTATGTTTCCAATTGGGGATGATACTCAAGAAAACGTATTATTTGTAATTTAATTTAATTTGATTATAACAGAAACAAATGTGATATTAATATGCTGCTTGTTCATGGCCGTTATACAGGCCTTAGAACATGTAATACATGGCCATAAATAATTCCAGTGAATGTCGACATGTAACAACATAGACATGATGTAAAACGTGATAATAAATCCATAAATTATAATTTTGTCGTCTGTTGTATTCTGGTTAATTGAAACGTTACTTCCGTTAATATTTTAACAACTATTTTTAGCACCGTTGTTTGCTAATGGTTGTCTAGGATCAACTAGTCAACAATGAACAAAATGGGGGGAGGGATTTCCATTTATTTGAAAGACTGATGGAACAACTAATTAACATGGTAACTCGACTACAAAACCTTTTTCCAGAAAAGCAAATTTGAGAAAAGCCAATTAAGATTTAGCAAATTTGGTCACCACCGGATTTTTCTACACCATCATTATCATGAATTGCCCAATAATTGTAGTAGGATTTCAACTGATTGTCCAAGACTCAAGTCAGTTTATTTGTCCGTTGTGTGACAGATATACATATATAAATAACCCATATAAATACAGATAACCCATAAAAAAACATGATCACAAAAGACCAGGAATATAGCCCTAATTAGACCCTACCTGGGTCGCTAGTGAGTCACCCTCCTGTGTTTCAGAGAGAGCACGCAAGCATATATAGTTGTGAAATTAATAAATTAGTAAAACCCTACTCTGTAATAATTAATAAAATATTTGCTATAATTGCCATTTTTATCCTATACACTTACTTCTAACCATCTCACAAAATAGTAACTTACGTTTTTCCTTTTTTCTTACTTTTTCTTTCTTTTTTACTTACTTACTTACTTACTTACTAACTTACTTACTTGTTTGCTTGCTTTTTAGCTTGTTAGCTTACTTGTTCGCTTATTTACTTATTTATTTACTTGTTTATTTACTTAATTTGCGATCTACAGATTCATCTTACATCTATATCAATAAATATACAATAGAACAACAGTGGATGGAATTAGATATTCCGTTGAACAATTACTTCTTACTTAACTCTTAATGATGATGAAATAAGCAATGATTGCTTTACGTAACAGATTGACTAGTTAATTCCTCTTAATAATTATGCGGGCAGCACGTGCCATCACCGACTGCTTCGGACCAAATTCCGCTGTCTTTTTCCCCTCAGGTTTTTTTTATTTATCAGTGAGTTTTATCCACTTCAATTATGGCTTCTTTTTTATTTTTCTCTTAGTGTAGAGTTCAGAGTAATTCCAATATTAGCCAGGAAAAAGGGAATACAGCCATCTAATAAAATTATTTTATGAGGTTTCAAACTGAGAGGAGAACTTTTAAAAGAACTACTTGGATTACCAAGATAATTAATAGTCAATAAAAGCAACTCACCTGTTCTTGACCTCTTTTGTATGATTGTTCTTTTCTAATTTTCCAATGACCAGGGAATTGTTCGATGTAGTTGCGCAACTTATGAACGACTCCAGATGATGCGAGTAAATAACTGGAATTAAAAGTCAACATGAAACTTTTCTGAACTCATCAAAAGTTTCATCATAAAGTAATAACTGGAATTAAACGTCGACATGAAACTTTTCTGAACTCATCAAAAGTTTCATCATAAATTAATAACTGGAATTAAAAGTCAAAATCATCAAAATCAGGCACTGCAATACCTGCTTGATGAAATTTCAGTGATCTTTTGCTTCTTTATATTTAATGATTATTTCTCCTTTCATTTTTTTTTCGTAACAATTGACATAAAACAAAATATTATCTTCTTTTCTTCAATAAACTGAATTTACCTTGCCTGACCCATTCGTCAGAAAGACCCATTTTTTTCCTGGTTTTTCCTGAATTTTCAGTTTCTTGTTGTTTCTTGATTGGAATGTGTCCTTCGTGGTAAAAATACGTGGCATTCCTGAACCTGAGGCTAACCAAGTCCTTCAAACTCACGTTCAAACAGGGTTCTGTAAGAAATTATATTGTGTCAATGCTACACTGTCTGAAGTTTATTTACTTCGATATATAGCTATATATATGACCAGCCAGAGGCAGACGTAATGATGAACTTCGGAGTCCACACCACCATGTTTACACATTTAGATGGGGTTCTATACTTGCCACAGCATACACACTAATTACAAAACTTCCATCTGAAATGTAGCTCTGAAGAACACCCAGACCGGACTTCAAACCCAAGACCATCATAGGTGCTAGCTATAGATTTATATCTAATGCTGAATAAACCCATTACCCAGCTCACTACCATATATGTCTCATGCATAGTCTTATTTTATGATGGCTCGTTGTATAAAAATTTTCAACTTTACTTGCATCACAATATAGGATATATAATATTTACCATGTTTTTGTCCGGCAGGGGCCGTTGGTCGTTGGAACAGGGCGACACTAGCGGAAGTGAAGTGAATCACATTGACATGACCTCCAGTGTCTCCCCAAACCAGGAGGGCTTCGTCCACATTCTCCGGGTCATACCTGAGTGACGAGCAAAGGAAATACAAAATTAACTATAATTTCAGCCAAAATGCATGGACCTTTTAGTATAAATTTTTGTATAAGACATGTCAGCACAAACTGACAGAAATCTAAAAAATCCCCAAATATTGGAGGTAAATTGTCATGGGTGGTAGCTGTCCTTATTGTAAAAATACGAAGAAAAAAACTTACGCATCTATTACGAGTTCCTTTAAAATGTTTGTGTTATCAGGTTCTTTAGGATTTCTTGATAAATATGGGGAATGAGACGTGTCAATAAAGACTACATCTCTAAGAAACTAAAAAAAATATTATAGCTAACATTTGTATTAAATATACCTCTTTATAGTTCTCATGGCGCCAATTTCATCATGAATAATAATGAAAGCATTACATTTTTCCCTTTACCACAATAGCATCAATTACAGGTCCCCTAGCTATTTTACTAGAATGATGACCTACTTACCAGTAGTCTAAACTGAGAGGTGTAGCATGCAACCCATGTATCTTGTATTGGCAGCTGAAATCCATTTTGGTGCTAAGGTCATAAATGGCTGGAAAAAAAAGTATCACTATTCAGGACTGAAAAATGCAAGATAAAATATCTTTAACAAAGTCCCGTAGAAAAAAAAAAAAATCCTGTGTTAAATTTTACCAATTTCTTTGCTCGTGAAGGCCAGTGCAATTTTGTTGACATTTTGCAGAAGGACAAAATAAGTGACCCACAGGTCCTTAGGCTTGCAGGTGTCTGTTGTTATTTTTAGCGTTCTTTGCAGTTTCATCTGTTGGTCCCACAAAGATACACAACCTTCCTGGAAACGAAAGCAGATTAACGTTAGATGTCGCCACTTATTACACTCCACCACAGTGCTGCACCCTGATGGTTATGTGGTTTGCAAAACGTGTGTGTACTTTTCAATGGTCAAGTGTGTCATGAGATTCTAAATTTTGACCATTGTTCTGAAACCATATGCGGCACAAATAACAACCTAACATCCAATAAGGTTCTAACCAACCGCTGCACCTAACTAAACCATCTATCGCAGCCAGTCAACCAAATTGAGCATGAGTTTGCAGTCAACGAGTATTGGAAGCGTTGATTATGCAAGGTCAGCAGCTGTTGCCATTCAGTCTGATATTTGTGATAAGGCTGCATATCAGGGAGGGCAGACTAAGGAAGAGCTCTGACCTCTCTCACTTGGACACACACTCTCTCACTAAGCTATGGATCAGGGATGCTTCTGACGTAAGCTACAGCCTCAGATGTTCCTGTGTGATCCTGCAGGGCTAAATTTCACCATCAAATATCAGCAATGTCGATGAGAACACTCCTGTTTCTCATATAGACATCACAGGTTCTAATATGACTGCAATATTACATCTCTACCAGTGCACATTGGATATGTATCTGTCTATGAAGCATACCTTTAATTAGTTCTGTGTATAATGCTGGTTGAAATATCCATTGTTCCAAAAGCTATACCACTAGGAATTGGTAAACTTAACACCAGACCTCTTCAGCCACCCAGGAAAGGTACTTTGCTGGAGTGTCTCCAGCAAGTGTTGGATAGCTCCTAGGTTCGATCTCAAGACTTGGTATTACTTCTATCATCTCATCAATCAATGTACTGGTCATAAAAGTTGACTAAGCGGTATCACTAATTAGTATCCAGGCAATTTCAGGTCTGAGTGTTACCGTCCTTAATTAACTCATAAGACAAACAGAACTGTAGGACCCCAGTGCTGTTTCCAAAGCATTATTTAACACACATAAATGTCATAAACAGATTAAAAATTGCACAGATTGACGTAAGGCAAGTACATCTAAGGTAAGGGACAAAAGAAGCAGTTGTTCATAGCATTTTGATAAAAGGTAAAGGACAAAAGGTTAACTGCAATGCAGCTGTTTTATGGAGTACTCCGGTAGTTCAACAACCCAAGCGGAGGCTGGAAAGAGCAACGCCCTGTTCGTCCAATAGCTGCCTTAGGGCATTTTTTTGGGTAAATTTATACAAAAAATTGCCTCAGTTGATACAACGTCGAATGTATTAAATCATAATATGTCTTTGTCAGTGTGATGAGATTTTGCAACGATGTGACTTTTTCACCTAATTAAAACGTCTTTTTCCAGAAGACCTTTTTCTGACGCTGAGATTTAGCTCGTGCAGATTTCAAACCTTTTGATGTTAAATCTTCTTCAGAATAATGGTCCCCTTTCCAGTGCACTAATATATACTTTACTCTTAGAATTGCTTCAACCTTCAGTTAAACGATAATGACTTTAAAAAACTTGCAGCAGCCCGATACCTAAACGATTACAGTATGTTGAGATGGCATCAGTGCGCTCTACACAACAGCCTGGAATTGATCGCTTCTGCCTGGATAGCTGGATATTGTATACAGATAAGAGGCGTAAAGGGAATAGGCAGCTAATCTTGGCTACATCTTGTATTGAGTGTGTTGCATACGAGGCGGCCACTCAAGCATTAGCTTGTGTGCATAACATCAGTGCATCGGATGCATCCTGCATCAGTGCACCCTGCAGCAGCAGCAGCAGCAGGGAGACCACAGCTGCATCAGAAAGTCATCAGCAATCTCTATCTGATGGTACGTAAGTTGCCATGAAGTCAAGTGTGAAGATTGTGGGTGTTTGTCACATCTGACTATGCAGCCAAAACAGAAGGTGGTGTGGTATACCTCAAGGACAGACCTTGCCTCCTATTACATCCTCTACTGATCTTATCATCCTCCTTATGTTGTGCTACTCTGGTCTCCCAGGCCAATGTCTTGTGTCAAACCACTTTATCAGATTGTGCGGCATAGTCTGTGCCGCTATCATCTGTAATAGGAGTTGCTTGCTTGTGGAAAAAGTTTAGATCATGCCTTTTTATTTAAAGCGATGTTATCACAGCTGCTCTAAAATTGCACCAAAAGGTCAAGCCTTTATTCGACTGAAATTGATTGTTTTCTAAGAAAACGTTTTACAATTCGAGTACGTAAATATACTATCAAATGGACAAATTTCCAAAACAAGAAACCAACGTCAAAACAATTTTGCTATTGTCTGGTTCGGGATCATATAAACAAGCCCATACACCAGTAATCCTGTACTGTCAGAAATGGCACTTGGTATGCTCACTGATGCAGAATACCAAATATGAAGGGCTGTCATGTTGATCACATGTATCTCATTTGAAATGCTTGACCATGGCTGGCAGTCCCGCTCATGTCCCTATCTCCTTTGACTGATGCTTGGTCATTCATTGCAGGCCACAGATATAGCAAGCAAGGCAGATATACCAACATGACGTTATCAAGATGAAGATGCACACACAGAGACAATAGGGCTACCAGGACTGCACAGGAGAGCCATTCCATTGATTCAGCAGACAAAATAGAAAGAAAAACCTACAGATTCGGGCAGAAAAAAAGGCAAAGTGGCTTTCCATCACTTCTATGGGTGCTGCAATGAAACTGACCCCCACAGCAATGATATTAAGCCTTCCACAGCGATGAAATCAAGCCCTTTTCCAGGAATCAACCAAGCAGCATGGTCGCTCCGGGTCAACCGCCATCTAACTCTGCACAGCAGTCAAAGATCGCCTCAATCACCCAGCCTGTTTGCCACTGACTGGCACTGACTGACACTGACGGGCACAACCAAGAAATGCCATAAAATGCCTTCCAAAGGTTGACATTGGCACCAACGGCGAGCAAATGACCCACCTGCCAAAAACATGTCCTAAAAATGACATATCGCAGTCACAAACATCGCCTACCTGCGACTAACTACTGTTTATTTATGTCATTTTACATCTGATCGGTGGTGAAAATTCAGTTCTGTGTATTTGCCATTTCCTAGCAGTTCTAATAAATTTATAAACACTGCAAATAAATAAAAACATCTGTGATGTTTTACTAAATTTGAAGGCAGTATAAGGACTGTCAAGTTCAAACCAGTTATTTACAGATGAGGAAAAAGGCAAAGTTTGAAGCCTGGGGTTGGTTGTCTTCAGAGCGGGTGGCTAAATGCACCAATGGGGCCAGGGTGGTTGATAGAAGCCCCTGGCATGTGATCAATCTCAATCAAAACATCCCTCGACCCTTTAACTCAAACAACAAAGTCATGCATCCCTCTTCCCCCATACATTCATCTTTACTTGGCGAATCTGTCAAGCTAATTGTTCCGCACCCTGGGGACTCCGCCCAGTGTTTCAGCTTAAGGGACATTTTTGCTGAGGCTGCTAAATTCGGATTTCAAATTTCTTCCATGAAGAAGCAGAACGCAATGGATGAAAAATCTAACAGCAGCATGAGAGGGAAGACGGGAAATGCTGGAAAAGGCAGAGATCTGTGGGGAGCAGTGCAAATAGCAACCTACTTGAAATCAAGCAATCCCCAATTTCATTTAAACAAGTGATGATGCAGCCAGGTCTGTGCAATTCCCACCTTGGCAGCTGGCCCTGGATGCTCTGTTTGCCAAGGCTTGTGTTGCAGCCCATGCATCAACCCACAAGCCAGCAAACGGGCCACCCCAACAAGCCACCCAAGTGAAATACCCATTTCTGCTTTTAGGCCTGATTGCGCGTTACAACAAAATGGCCGTCCTAATTCTCAACCAAGCAAATTTCCTCCCCTTTTTCCTCTCTAATAAAGACAATCCAAACAGGTTTATCTTCATTTCAATTAAGTCTACCATGACGCCACTCCTACTACAGGCGATTCCAGCTGTCAGTCTCCCTGACAATCTTCCCAAGAAACCGTGAGAGAAGATTAAGATAGATTTTGTCTTAAAACAAGCCATTTTTCTCATTAAAACCTTCTTTCAATTAATTATTCAGGCAAAGCAGCATGCATCCGGTTACATTGCATGTTAGCATGCAAAACCAATAGATCAATTACCGTGACAATAAATCAGATCGATTCACATTTGTTTACTTCTCACTCACAAGAACAAAGAAAAAATCGTTCATATACGTGAACAACTGGCATATTATCAGAGGAGGCAGCATCTTCTGCATCAGTCAACATGGAGTGCACGTTAATTGGGCGACAGTATGTGACATAAATGAAGTGATCAATGCTGAAGTAATCTTCCTCTCATCACTCTGCCACAGTATATGCAGTATTCTGGAGAGACATCGTGCCACAGTGCTAGAATATCATCCCTGAGTTCTACTTTTGTGGCTCTGAATGGCTAATGTGGCCAAGAAGTAGAAACCATCCCAATGAACACGCCAAAGCACTTGGAATTAAGAGGCAACGCTCAGGACAAATGCAATGAAATTCTGAGCAGTATAATTAGGTTTTAGGAAACATTTTCTTGTCCCTAAATGATATTTATTCAATGGTAAAAGAAACTGCAATCTGGCGCAGATTAATATCAGATTAGGATATTTGGAGGGAATTTCTTGGGCTGCAGATTGCTAACATGCCATCTCCATTAGTAACGAGACGGGACTCCTAGGCAACCAAGTGCTCTTCTGGGACCCATGGATTTAGCTGCATTATTAACATATATTGCTTTATATCTCCTAACTAATCATGAGTTATGCTGTTACTTCTAAACTTTGCTCAAGGAGAAAAACTGATGATAATGATAAGTTTCAACGAATGAAATCAACTACTGAACAGTCATTCAACCTAAAATCAAATGCTAATTTTCCTGTGAGATGCTTTTAAAAAATCTAAAAAGAAAGATGCACTTTCCAAAAAAAATTCTTCATTACTCACCTTGCTGACTCCAATGTATCGGTTGCTTAGCTTTACATATGCCAGGCGGTTTATTGTTTCTTTGTGTGGACTGAAACAAAGTATTTGAATATTCAACAATTAAAAGAACAAAAGGGTGGAAACAGTTAAATGAAGGAAATAACAGTGACAGACGTAAAGATAACGAGCCACGACGATATTTATAAGTAGAAGACCAGCCATGCCACATATTGAAATGCTATACCACTGGCCTTCAGGACATCCCCTCCTCTGGGACAGCACATAAGGCCCATTTGGAGTAAGGTTGCAAAAGCTACTTTTGCCCGTCGTATCTCTCATGGTAAATGGTGGCTCAACTTGCCCAATCAGTATGTAGGACTTTCCGGATGGCATAACGATTTTTCATACCCTGCTTTACTGCTGGGGATATCCTATGCAACCAGATGACCATTTGACCTTGACCTTTGTCACGTGTTGGACACGTGATAGTAGATACCCCACTAGGTGGCGTTTCTACATTTTGCCAAAACAAATGCAAAGTGGGTAGGAAATAAAACTTTGCAAGTTAAACCACCCCACCGCCCTTCCAGCCCCCCTTGTCACTTCTAGTGTCTGTGGAATGACAGCTTAGCATTACATACGAGTCGACATGCAATTTCATAAATTAAATTTACACAAACAGGGTGACCAAAATCAATTTGAGTTTATCAGCTGCCTCCATAATGCGTGTGTGGTTTTTATTTGCTAAGATGGGATGGATGGCAAAGTCATTATGATTCTGACAGTTGGAAGCAAGCGAACTCCCATTGGGCTGGCTCAGCCATTCTCCACTTCCTACACGCGGCCTCTTCGTCTTCGCAGCGGATCAATGGCAACATTTAGCCGGCATAGTCGTGGGTGAAATTTCATTTCCACTAACTTCAATAGTATCGAAGATTGAGATCTTGTGCTGGTTTCATTGTGAGTCCCCCAAACTGACAGCTGATGTGACGATCTGCAAGCCAGCCTCCAGTGGATGGCTCGGGGGCTATTGATGATGCAGGGCACCCAGAGAGGCAAAAGGCTTCTTCGATGGGAGCAGTCAGGTTTGCAATGACATGCCTCTGTTTACTGGTCGTCCTGAAGCACTCATCCATCTTGATAGTTGATACACTCAAGTTATTCCAATTGCTTTGTTGGCTTCTGGGGGTTCTTTTGCTTTTTATCGCTCCCTATTTGCATCTTTGAACCAGACTTTTCAATAGGTCAATAAACTTTAAATCCTTGAATTCAAGGATGATAGATCAATTTAAACTTAATTATAGGCCATGATCTTTCGTGTGACTTTAGTTTCCTTTGACACTAACCCCCCAATCTCTGGAAGATGCAGCCTAGTAGTGGCCGAGGAGTGGTGGGCCTGTCTTGGACCACTGGCCCTAGAGCAGGGACCCTCTCAGACACAAAGTGATCCACCAACAATACAGGGCGACCCTTCAGAGCAGCACTTCAATCTATTTAAGCATTTTTGCGCCACAAACAAGAGCAATTGATGGTGGCTGGGAGGGTTGCGCTCCCCGTTGGCACTATTTTCCCCACTTGCCTCTCCCAAGAGGCCTAGCTTAATTTAGTCAAGACTTTACTGCCCGGCCCATCAATAGCAAATGCCAGAATCTTTACACTACTCTGCTCACAGAACAGTTAATCAATAACCATCTTCATCTGTGATATAGCAGTCAGTAAAGGAACGCATTCTTATGTAAATGAGGGAGCATCGTTCTCCGGAGAAATCAGAAAACGTCTACATACTCGGAGCGGTCATCCGTCACAGTTGCCTTTCTCTCGCTAATCTTCAAATCTCTCTTCTGGACCCACATCGGACCAAATGACACAGCATAACAGCAATAATGCAATTTGGCCCAGAGCTCCTCCTGTATATACCACAATTCAGAGAAATCTCTCACTTCTTGCTTCACCTCTTACACAATTGCTTACTCGCTCGTTTTGAAGTAGCTGAACCAATGACTTTTCTTCTTGAAGTGTTTATTTTCTTTCTTGCTCTCTTCCCTAACTTATTATTCAATTGCCAGGGCCCCTAGATGGCTGTGTCCCAAGGCAGCGTTTGTCTTTCGTCACAGACCTTGAGAAAGCCCTCCAGTTTAAGATTTCACGAATCTTTATGAATTTGGAATGAAATTACATCAACTTATCATAATATTTATGGTGATTTCCTCTGTTGCTCTAGTAAATAAAATTCATTTGGTGAGCCATGATGAGGTAATGTAATCAGGAAGGCAAGTTTTGGCAACTTCATCCAATTTTTAACATGGGATGAAGAATGTTTGACATGAAGGTAATTCTCTAATTATTTACGATGACTGATGCCTGTTATGTTCCTGCTTTGATGTTGCTTTTAATTAACATTTCAAGCACTTCAAAAAATTCTAGACACCAATTAGGACCATAAAAGGGATCTATGTGAAAAGACAATATCACATGAGAGTCCCAAATAGGAGAGTAATGAGTCAGCGGTACATAAACAGTCTCCGTTAATATTCCTGTATTATCATTATAACCATAGAATGTTCCCTGTCACCTTTAATTTGATTTGCTCAATTTGTTTATGCGCACAATATACATGAAGAACTGCCATAATAAAGTTAAGTGCTATACCAACGACCTTGTAGTTATAATCATTCCATTGTGGTCAAGCTATTAGCATCTGTAGCAATTTAGTGGCAGTGCACAGCTCAGTGCCTTTCATATGTCACCGCATAGAGGTCTATTCCAGGCGCGTAGAGATGGGCAGATGGCTATCGTTGTATTTGCATATCATTCAGAATTATTGTGGTTTGCTGAACAAGGTCATCTAGTGATTACGATAGAGTGGACCATATAAGATAACTGTAATAACACATGAACAGTCAACTATGAATACAAATTTTGAATGTACATGTACATCTACGTTTCAGTCATTGCATGTTTGTCTGCCACGAGTTAGCCATCATATGAACACGTAAAAATATTGTTTGGCGTTGTGTATAAAGGTTCTCGATTGCTTTTAAATCGCTCAACCAGCAATAGGAAACCTAATCCACCAAAATGGGCCATATATGTACACTGTATGAGCTTTAAAACGGTACAATAGTGAATAAGTGGGGTGATCTTTTTTTTTATGGTAGTGAAGTACATTAACTGCACTTTCTAACCGTAGTTGTACTTGATCAAAATGCTTAGTGGATGGACAAACAGCAATCTATCACTTGTGTATTTACTATTACCTGATTACAAGGTCACCCTGAAGTGAAACACTGTTTGCAATGTGGGACTACTTGATTAAACGTGGCCTGCTTTGGAGCCTTTCAAGGCAGTTTGAATGGTACTAGTGTGCCACTGGGACTAAATTGGATGTTGCAATGAAAGGCTCACCTTGGCAAATGTTTGAGATTCTTCCACTGGGGCACCTGGGTTGATTTGACCCTGTCATCTTTCTCGTAGAAATCAAGCAGCATATGAGAGGCGAATTTGTCCCAATCAATCAGCCCTTCTTTAGTGACGTCGATCTTGTCATAGAGTTCAGCATACTGCAAACAAATCAAGGACGACGGTCATGTAGTGTAAGAAATGATGTAGTCCACAATATTGTTGATATATACAACTGAGGTGTCAAATGTATCGAAAATTGTAGTTATTTTCTTCATGATCTATTACAATATATTCGTTTTGAGCTTGTATGACTGACCAATGACTCATTACTTCTGTATAGTATGAGCTATGCGAAATAAGAAGCCATGTTTTCATTATACAAATTTTGATTTCATTGAATATTCTAGCACTTTTAATGAGCTAGTTCCACCATACTTGTGAATAAAGACACCAATTTATGTTCCAAACTGTGAGTTGATCCTTTTTCTACCAATTAAACTAGTTTTACTGATTGCCTGCCAGCCCAGACAGTATTTTTGAAAGTCAAAGCGCAAACGATCTCCTAATCAGAGGTCATTTGTGCATCGAATCCATTACATGTTGATTCCATTTAAATGTAATCCTCAGACAGGGGAATTTAATGCATCATAAATGAATTAAACAAAACTCTATCAGACTGGCGGCCAGGACCTGCCTTGGTGCTAGATAAGCATTTGCTTGCCTTGAAATGAGAATCAATTTGGGGAATAAAAAGCGGAGGCCCTCTCACATGGCTGCCATATTTACACAATGTGGGCTTTTTCTGCTAGACAATTTGGCTAGAGAGTTCTTCATTCTAATCCAATAGGCGACATGATTACAATACGCATTTAGCTTGCTCTCAAGTACTTATCACAAGACGCAGCCCCGGAGGGCCAGTTTTGCTGGAATCAGCTCGTGCAACTATTGATATGGAAATGTCATTAGGCCCTGCAATCCATCCTGCCTGGCCAACAAATAATGTGGATTACTAAAGAGCAGAGGTTTGCCGTGGGGGTTGCTCCTCATTACAAGCCTGTTTATAGAAGCAGATATAAGTGGCAGAACTATATCATTTACTGATATGAAACACAGGGGTATAGGAATTATTGCAGGGGGCAAAAGTGGCTGCGCATAAAGGTGGCCTAGGGCCAAGGGTCCTGTCGGTTCGGAGGTCTAGCAATAGATGGGAGCAAGGGCACGTGACCTGGGATTAGCCTGGTAGTCTATGCAATATCCAGGAGAGGGCAGATAAAGAACAAGTGCAAGCCACGGGGATTGGGGTTACAATGCTGTCACATGCAAACAAAGCCCCCTACAGCCAAAGTGGCGCTCCCTGCCCTGACCTAAGGATGGCCCTAGCATTGGAAGCAGGTTGAGTTCTGCTTGAGTTCTCACTGCACATGTATATATGGCCAAGTCATTTGGATGGGGGTTTGCTGGGACATGCATGGCAGTGTCCACATGGCATGGAGTATGGCTAGGTCCCCTGCTTTCACCATGTTTATTCATGGCACTCACCAGATCCTCCTTGTCCTCTCCACTTGGCAAACATAAGCTTCCCGTTTACATTTTATTCACATTCTGGTGACAGATGGCCTGAACTTTGCCAGAATAATTCCTGATGCCCTGGCTCAGCTAAATGAAGCCCGCTCCTGCGTAGTACATATACACACTATCTGCCCCCCAACTCCTAGTGCTCTTCCCTATCTGTCCACCCATCCCCTCTTTTCCATACAAATCTGATGCATATGAAATCACAGACATATGCGAAGCTAGACAGCACCGATGACTTCTAGATGCTGTTCACAGGATGACAAGTTCGAAACTTCTCCAATATTTCCCTGATATTTATGCCTTCCTTATGCGAGTGCAAGATCTAAAGATATCCTGGAATTTCCGTAGGTGTACTCGTGAACCGCGACCTATATGACTTTCTATTCTTGTGAGTGCTTCAGGAGTGCGGAGTAAGGAGCAATGCCCTCATATTCACAACTTCAAAACTCTAAAGTTTCACAAAGAACTGCAGAAGTGTTTATGACAAAATTAGAGCAATCATTGAGGTAAAAGCGAGTACAGCAATTAAATCATTAAGAAAGCTGTCACAAATTCCATTGTTTATGAGTTTGCAGAGCTCACATCTTGGTGTCAACTGAGAACTGCAGGGAAAACATAGTGCCCAAGGCAAAAATAAACGACTGTCTCAGTCAGAGTTCTTTCTATGCAGCGTAGACATATCTGGGAATTCATGAATATATGGCATTCATTTCTGGTGCTTTCATTTGCACAAGGCTGGCTTTTTTGTCAGGGCTGACCTTTTGCGAAGGATTTTCTTGATCCTACCAACTTCTGTATGTTACGTAATACTTGATAGAAGACAACAAAAGCAGGCGCGTGAATGGGCGCCATCTGATGGCATAATCTCTCCATACATAGAAAAGGACAGCGAACATGGAAAGACAAGCAACTGTCGTGCATTTTACATTACTCCTATATGCAGTGTCACAGGCTCAGCTATTGACACAACTATATATCCACAGCAGAAAGGCGACGCCTATCGGCAGGAATAACAAGCACGCTGGCGCCACCTGGTCAATAAAAGCCTCTATACGTCATGGGTGTCGTACATCGCAGAGTGACCAATGGTGATGAATAAGTGTTGACACAATGAATTCCTGATGCCATCCAAAAAAATTAGAGGTATGGGTCACGCAATGCAAGGAACTCGCTGAATACCGTTTGAATACCGTTCTCCCAAGCCTCTTGATATGGCTGTCGAAAGATCTGAAGGCTCGCATGGCAAACTTTATGCCACCACCATATATTGCAGATCCAAAACTATGCAACGTCATTGCATTAGGCATCCAATTTGCATGTAACTGTCTTTGAATAACTTTCTTACAACATTCTGTAAGACATCAAGAAAGCAATCTCATAGGGATGCTGCTTAATGGTCACATTTGCTAGGTGTGACAAACAGGAAGCCTGGGTTCAAACCATCCATCAAAAAACACTTTGTCCATTTAGAGCAACACTCTGGATCACCACCTGTGTGGCATGAGAAGGGAGGCAACACTTCTTCGAGCAGAAAGGCTTTTCAAGCATGAATGGCTGAACGTCTGAGGACCATAATTACCCCGCGAGTTTTCCATTTTGGGCTGCAGGGTTTAATAAAGCTGTTGGGGAGTGGAGAAGTAAGCCATGGACTTCTGATGATCATCCATCATGTGCGTCTCAAGCCAACGTGTCACATGGTAGGTTATTTAATAGGAGAGAAGTAAGAGCCATGAGCCACAAGGAGCCAAGATCAAGAAGCCCTAGGATTTGCCAAATCTTGTGAAACCAATGTACAGGAAAGGTAGTGATAATGTTAAGAAAATGCATTGAATACATGTGCGAGAATATGCAATTACAAAGAATAAGTAAATAAACATGGATTGTGGAACTTACACACTTCCATCTATTACTTTGAATTGTCATGCCCAGCCCAAATCAAATAAAGCACAAAAAGACAAATTGCTTTCTATCCAATTTCAATGTTAATCCAAGAGGCAATATAGTACGTAACATTAGCATGTAGATAGAATAAGTATAAAAAATAGTCGAACATCAAATTAATTTGAGAATGTAGCATTTTGTTAGGAACGCAACTAATTACGCAGATGAATTACCCCGTCTTGCTCCCTTGACAACAGGGCTAACAAGAAGTTGGTTCCATGCGGAAGCAACAGAAAGCCATAATGGCAGACACAGAGAGAAGTTCCTGAATGAGCAACATATTACATTTTGTCCATACATGCCATTCACGTTGCCATGGAATATAGAAAGTTGCAGACGTTCAAACTTCAAAAGAAGGGGGAGAGGAGCAGGGGGCTAGTTGAGCCTTCAAAGGGTCATTGTCAGGCATTCAAGTCAGAGATGACACCCAGTTGATCGTTCTGGACACAAACGAGCAAATTGAAGGGGCAGAAAAAAGAGAGAGAGAGAGGAGAGATGAGAGGTGCAGGATAGAGACGGGAGCCAGAGGACCACCCTGGGGAACTGGCGATGCCTGACCGTCTGCCTGCGACTTAAAAACCTATAATGGCGGCCAATTCATCATTCACAAGCGATTAGGAGGATGCGGGCGCCCTTGTCGACTGACATTAGGAGGTCCCTGCCTCAGCAGCATTGCGATTCAGACCCAGCGCTGGCTGATTTCACAGTTGGCTGACCGGCCTGGTAGTCTGCTGGCTAGAGGTACACAACGGACTGCTTTGTCCTTCCCAATCACGTCAATACTCTTACAAGGAGTGGCCAACCTCAGACCACACACATGCTGCTCCCTGGGCCCCGTATGTGCTCTCTAGGTGCTCTCTGTGTGCTCCCTGTGTGCCTTCTTGGCTCCCTAGGTGCTGGGCCAGTCTTCTTCCTTGCTCTGTTCCCCTGTAACAATTTCCTAAAGCAAACAACACAGGAGCCACGGAGTCTCCCTGGAATTAAGTCTCAGCACTGGCCCAAAATTGATATGATATGACAAGGCCATGTTAGAGGAGCCCCACCAATGAGGCTCATCAACCAATAAGCTCATCTGTGCTGCTCACCAAATCCACTTTAACCACGTGCACGTTCGCCCAGAACACGATATATGCGTAACATTATGTTATTCATTGCCAAATTAAACATCTGGAAAAAGATCGCGATCATACTATGGCATTCTGTTGATACACCATTTATAACTAGCCACAAATGTGACTATCAGGAACATTGATTTCACCATATGACCACCTCACAAACGAGGTTTGGAGCCGAGTGAGGTGTTGCAGTACGGTCAACATGCGTTCCTCTCCTTTTGGCTTCAATGAAGTAGTATATAAAGTAGGTGATGTATGACATACAATCTGAACGCTGAATAAAGATACTGTTCAGTTGCTTGTAATAAAGGTCCAGTGGAACACGAGAGAGGTACCGGTATACATTGTGTGTGTGTCTTTATGTGCATTGTGCCCTTTTATTGCACCACTGCACTGCGACTATGCGACTAAGAAAACTTCTGCCCAAGGACGAGGTGCAGAGAGGAATGGAGTGCTACTTCGGCAGTCACCAGGCATCGTCTGTTTTGATTAAGACAAAGAATTGTGATCACGTCTTTGCAGCGACCTTGACACTCGACCGCAGGTCAATCAGAGTTGCCGAGCATTTATCACATTTATAAATAGAGGTTGGCTTATCAGCTGCTTTTCTCATCAATCAATTTCCTCATTTTCCTGACAGCCAGCTCTCCTTTCCAGGCAGACCAGGCCTCTTCTTGGGGAGTTAGCGCAAATAATCTAAGGATAGCAGTCACGTTGAATCTATCAACCTATGCATCAATTATCGCCCGGCTGACATGCTTCATTATGCTCCCCTTGGCCTGGTTTCCAAGTGGAAAGCTGCTCAAGCTTCCATCAAGGCTCATTTTTATACGACTGTCAGGCCAGTGACACTGATTCTTCAAGATATCTGGTGATGTGACCTTGTACAGAGGTCAAGGTCACGCTGTCCTGCATTAACCCACAATGACCTCATTAAGCGAGTCCACAATCCCACGCTGCTTCAGTTTTCTTAGTGGGACAGAAAGGGGAAGAATCAGGCATGAAACATGGCTACAACAGGCTTGATTCATTATAGATTCATTGTATAATCTCGCTGAAGGGTTGGTGTGGCAGAAGATGCCAAGGCAGTGAGACCTCTATTTTCTGGGTGCACTCTATCAGCACAAGAGTCCAGTTGGGATCCCCTCACAAATTGACTTGTAAGCCCTTGACCAGGCACTCCGCAAACAGCACATCATAACTGGCCAGTGGCCCACTAGTATTTGTTATGAGCAGATTAAGGAGGCGGTTGCCTACCCTGCTTCTGTTTGAGGTGCACTTGGTGGGCCGGTGGGCCCCTTGTCCCCTGACAATGCTAATGCTTATAAGCCCGACGCCTCTTAGCCTTCAGCTTATGAGTTAATCAGACAAAGCGAAGAAAGACACCATGGAAATGCCAGCTCAGCGCTGTTGTGATAATTAAAAGTGGATGGGCCCATGGAGCAGATAGGAAGTGAGCAAGGACATCATATTAACAGAGAAATTATATCCCATTGCGCTTAACTCCTGAGTCAATTACCAAACCAAGCACATTTCACATTGACTCAGAAGCTCCTTTATGATGAGAGTCTATTGCATCACACAATCACAATGTTGAAACTGTATTTCTTTGCAATTTGTTTAAGTAGCAGGCACTATTATAGCGATGGATTGATGAGTGCGAGAAAGATGACTTGAAAAGACTTTCAGAGATCATTCAATTCACAGATTAATGACAGGAGCCAGCGAGAAAAAGTAAAAGACTAACTGATAAGCACTATTCTAAGCTCTTTTAGTAACAAGATACTGTTGAGCCAACTTCAAAATCTCATTATCAGAAGTTATCTACGAGCAGGAGGATCAAATGGTCAAAGGCACGAGTGCAGTCGAAACGGAGATAGCACAAATGCGACCATTTCTTTGCAAATTGAAGGTCATTATTGCGCGTGCAAAAACATGGGTGGAAAATTTTCCAAGTCGCCCAGCAGCAAAATGAAGCAGCATATAAATGACAGTCGCATTTACACAACGCTAAAGTTGGAGTTTAAGTTATGGAGACAGAATGGCACCTAATCCTCCCAGGGCGAAAGAGGGCCTTAGGAAAAAGCCTGCTGCTGAGCCAGGATGTTAGGGAGGACTGCCAAGGTGGCGTCCATCCCGCGTCCCCGTGCACATCAGCCTCCCACCATGCTCCACACCAGAGAATATTGTTTTGGAGCATCGCAGTGTTATAGTCACTTGATGTGCGTAATTCAATGTTTGCGAAATGAGCTGCTCTTAGCAGCCAGCGTATAATAGAGGCCAAGGGCTGTCAGTGGGAGACTGTGGTCACAGCTTGCTGTTCCTGGTCTGCCCTGTTCCTGCCCATTACGACAACAGAGTTCAATTTGCACAGGCAGCGCCTTCTCATTATGGGCTGGACTGATGCCCTGTCATGTGTCTCCAACGACTCCATAGAACAATCTAATTTATCCAGGTTCCACTCAAACATGGCCTGACAGCCACAACAGCCACTGACCACAGTCCACATCCCTTGACCGCCAATGCAATTAGACAATTCCTTCTAATCGCCACTGCAGCCATTGCAGCTGGATGGCTGGCGGTTGGGTGGCTGTTGGTCGGAGTACGGCTATAGTGGATGGGGAGGCTGCTGTGCACTGCCTGATGACTTCTGCTTCATCACCATTGTCCTTGCATCGTTGTCATGGGAACAGTTTAGGCAGCATCTTTCCATTTGCTGGCTGCCATGCAAACCAGTCATCTGAGGAGGGCCGTGTGTTAGAGGGCAGGGCGGTTGGCTGGGCTGCCTGACCCCGGTGCATTGCAATTAATGCCCTATCTGTGGGACACGAGGGAACATTTCAGGCACTGCAGGAGAGGAATGCTTGAGATAAGCTTGCGCATCCCTCTGTGCTCATAACTAGTGCTCATAACTGCAGCTCATAACCAGTGCGTGTACATCTTTCATCCTTTAATTGACAAACGCATCAAGGGCCCATACCCAGTTACCTATATGTCACTGGTGATCTAATATCATCAGTAAAATGCACCATTACTCCGCCTCATCCAGAACAGAATGTAATAAAGCATCAAATAACACGACTTCTATCTCGTTCCAACTCAGTTTTCTATCAAGAATCATTAAGCAGCTATGTATTTTCCCGGTGCTGGCCTTGACCCGGCCACTGTTTAGGAACAGACATCTGTCTAAATGTCATTCCCCAGGCCTCCTGGGTGTAACATTTGTTTCGTGCAATGCATATCTTATGACACTTGACTGAAAACTGGGGGGTTTAAAGTGAATAAAACTTCGAAACTAACCACACACCCTGGCAGTGCGGACTGTAAAAGTTCATTGGGTATAAATGGTAAATGTCACAACAAAACAAGCTATCTTCCCTGACGGCGTTTTATAAGCCATTTTTTGCTGGTAAAATGTTATACAGCTCTCGACACAGCTGGTGGCGCCTCCTACCTAGTGTGGCGTTTTGACACCAGAGGGACAGGACGTGGGACTCGGATATCAGGCCAACGCGGCCTAATGTGAGAACAATGAGACGTGCGGACACCAGATAGCAGGACTCACTATTATCCACGGCAGTAATGGCTTCTGCCAAATGAAATTTTCCACTCGGACCGCTTGAAAAATGAACATTACAAGGGCCAGCTGTTGGTGGTACGGCCGCTGCCGTCCATCTGATTATGATGGAATCAAACTGCATGCAGGGCAAATATAATTTATTGCAAACAATTATCTAGCCCCATTCAAGGCTGGTAATGTGCCGCTCCTGTGTGTCAGAGGGGTATGCGTAATTTCATCAGTTTTGTAGGGAGCATGCGCCGCCTAGCGGGGGGAGGTATGCTGGGCCAATTTCCCCCACATCTTTATCTCACAGGCTGCATGGACCAGGGGCCTGCAAGTTACTTAGGTAATCTAGCGACTACAGACCGGCCCAGTCATCTATTGTAGACACAGTGTGCAGTCTGCCACCATTCGTCACAGACTAACTGCTCTGCTCCCCATTATATGCATTCTCCAGCAAACACATCCAGTCTGATCTGACTAAAGAGCCAAAATAGAAATGACCACTACCGCAGTTGGCCGATTTGACCAGCGTAAAGTGACAGAAGACCCATTTGTATGATAGCTCAGTGCAGAGAATCCGATTTTGTAAGACCTATAGCCACAACTTTTCTACACAAGTGACACATTTCAGCGAGAACCTGACCTGAAGTTTGTAATATATATCTGTTCTGTACGTTAGTGCACAAGAGCACACATAAACAGTTTCTAACTTTTGGAATAGCATGCACCTAAAGACAGGCATAAATAGAGTTTAACTTTTTTCATGCTCTTCAGAACCACAGGTGGTACTACTTTTATTTCCTTCCTCACGTGATGTGTTCAAAAGCACCAGAAAAGAAGTGCCAAATGAACTAGGAAGCGTAATAAAACTCAACTGCTCTTTATTACAATGCGAAAAGCTGAGTCATACAATGACATAAATGTATTTGATATACCAGAAACTGTGGTAACTGGTTGCATAGCCAGACAACAGACAAATATACAAGTGATAGTACACATTGACACTAGGAAGTGACAAAAAATACTGTCAAGTGATCAGAGTATATTATGGTATCAATATCACATGATGAATTGATGTCACCCGTAACGTAATACACAGGTTGAGTGTGTCACTGAGGATGACTGTAGCTTGCACTGCTATTCAATTTCATTTGTTGTTTCCAGTCAAAAAAACTGATTCTGACTGTGTGACAAACAATACCAGGTGTGACAAATTACTTAGGGTGTGATAAATCATTTCTAAGTGTGACAAACATAATCGTAACCTACATACATGGTCCTGTTGATAAGATGGGACGAGAACATTAAAATAATATCTTGATCTTTAGCGATACGAATTCTCAAATAAATGCTGCTTTGAAATAAGAACATAGACCTTCACCAAAAGTAAAGATCATTATTTTTCAAAAAATGACATTGCTAAGTGTCTCTTTCTGGTGACGTGTACCACTCGGGTGTGACAACACGTACGGCCATAGAGGGTGAAATAATAGAGTTGTTTGTGCTTAGTTCTGCCTGGACTTGGTGGGCTTAGTGAGTATGTACAATACTAGGTAGATGATCTCAAGCAAGGTGAGTGCCTGTGCAGTGATGAACAGTTTATGGGATTTCCGCCTCCTATTTGCCTCCGCACTTGGTTGGTGAATCAGCAAGCCCTGACTGTCAATATCTTCACATTGCACTGAGTGTCTTATAATCCTAATTCGGCAGGAGAACAATTAAAACTTCGCAGTTAACAATCCCAACTTTTGATTGTTTTGGAGAAGCTCGAGGTTTTTGCCAGTAAAGGCATGATTGACTTTGTCTCCTTTGTTAGATTCCTATTTTTCTGCGCCATCAGAATGCCCAAGCACGGGGGCAGACTGAGTGGGCCTCACTCCAGACCTGCGATAAAAACAGCGCTAGGGGTAATAACAGCGTTCTCTGGGATTGATGTTGCAGGGGCTGATCTTAGATTAAACCCTGCTGCGCATTGCGCCCGCTTTTCTAATTAATATCTCTGGAATGGTGGCCAGTATTGCGTTGTCGGCAACTAATGCCCCTGTAGTCTGCTGTTAATGAGAACATAGGCCAGTTCACGGGGTCAGCATGTCCCTGCAAAGCCGCTGCTGAGCCAGAGAGAGATGCCCCGCTAGCCCCAGGCAGACACAGGCAGGCAGACCCAGGCTCCAGGCTGCCCTCCTCAATGGGTCACTGTTTCATCCCCATTTGACGCGACTCTTCCAAGATCAATAACTGACAGCCAATATGGAATGCAAATGTGACGCCCTAATCAAATGGCAAACAAGGCAATTTCATTAAGTCCCCATATAGATGCCAGGTCAAAGACTCGGAGGCTTTGGTTCATGTTGTGATCTTCGACATTCAAGCAAACTCTCTTAGTAATGCAATATGTTGCTCAGCTTGCCTTGCTTGCATCTCATCTGCACCACTGGTCTTCTAAGGTGCTCAACCTACGAGTCTGCTGCTGCAGCTGACCAAAATAAATCCCCTCCTCATCTTTCAAAAGGTGAGACTCTCCAGGGAATGGCAAATACTGACCTAATCACTTCCTCTTAGGGCCTGAGAAGCAAAACAGGCAAATGTGCCCCTCATTATACCATACGTGGCTTGTATTACAGCCCTGCACACCGGTCCATTAGCGGGCATTAAGATGACCAACTTCATGCTTGGACAAATAACAGGCCTCATTATGTACACACCTTGCAGTCAACGATTGTCTATGACCACCGCCCAATATCATAATATCTTACTTAAATCTATATGTATACCATGTTAGGTGAAGTAAGACTGCTAATCAATTTAGGTTTATTCGAGATATTTAAACTGATATTGTATTGATTTATTGTATATTTAATTGGCTAAAATAATGAAATAAAGTATTACACATTCGTTTGGTTGTTCAATACTTTAACAGTACCAATCACAGATTTCAAAAGATTTCACATGAATTCACCATTCCTTTTTTCACACAGCTTGAGTTGATTGTGCAGCATTTTATCCAACAAGCCACCAGCCTAATGTTGAGGCCATCAGCCTCCCCAGTGCTTTACTGCATCCAACTGCAGGAAATGGCTGCAGTGAGGCTGATTGTTACACAAGCGTAAGGTGACTTTTGATTAGAGATCGCCCAGTTCCAGACAAGTGACTAACTGTTATTACATGGGCTGGCAATCATGTTCTTATTGACGTTATGTTCAAGGGACTGTGAGGCAGAACTTTCTTTTTTCCACTTCAGAGGAGGCTAACTGCTCCAGCCTTTTTGTGCTATTCTGTCCAAGTCCAACAAAAATGGGTGATTATTAAAAATATCACGAGACCATGCCATCGTTAGAGGTTTTACTCTACCTCCATAAATTGTGCAGTGGTGTGACTCTTGTTTAGGGCGTTAAATTGTAATCTTCCCACGGCAATTCTTTTATAATACACAGAACGTCAACGATTCATAAATATCAGGAATACTGTCTGAAAGCATGTGGGGAAACTGCCACACCCTCTGGCTTTACGGAATTTGCTCACCTCACAACTCAGCGAGACGCTTTTCTAATTGTTATCTTGACAGTTTTCATTTGCTCACAATTCCATACGCCAAAACAAAAGAGATATGTGCTTAGGAAACAACATGATTATGCCTCGCAACCACATCCTTTATGTCTTGAATTTTTTTTTGAAGTTATGGGTGTTATTAGGGATTCATAATTCAATAAATTTGTAAAATGTTTGATGGCAATTAATTGCACAAGGAGACACGTGAATATTTCATGTCTGAATTAATGTGATTGTCGGTTTATTGGTTTAATCTTAGGTAATTATCAGAACGCTTGTGATTAATTCATAAGAACAAATAATTGCACCATGCCAAGATTCCCTCGATTCTGGAACGCCGGCCACCCTGGTTTCAGAGGAACTTTTTTCCTCGCTGCGGAGGAACAAATAGGCCAGAGTTGCACAATATGGCAAAAGTGACGAAGCGCCACCCAGTGGATAGAACGTGTAAAGGTCACGTGCGTCATTACCTTTAATATCGCCTACTTTATCGTAGGTCCACTACTTTATGTCGACGAATATTACCTACACGCATTGCCGGGCGCCCTGGTCAAAGTTGACCACCTATTACGAAGGACAGAGCAATAAAACAGAAATACGAGCTGTGATCTCTGAGCAATTAGTCGACCTGCAATTTGACTGCACCACACTTGGCCAGTCACATGCAGCCAGCTCCACTCATTATGCACTTTAGCAGCAGGCCACAGAGATCATAAACTCATTTTTCTGGACCTCTGAGGTTCATTGACAGGCGCATACCACAGTCAGAGTAACACGCACCACATACCCACAAAGCAAAAGCACAGGAATCGAGCCATCTATTGTTATTTCGTAGAAACGAGGTTGGTATTAGGTGCTCTGGCTGGATGATAACTACTGGTTAAAGGAGATAGCCAAAGTAATCAATGGTAATAAGTCATTGGATAGAACACAGCAGGCTGTCCGTGACTTGCCTTGCTCTTAGGCCCATCCATTATGTTCGCTTGAGAGTTCAATTAAAGACCAACATCTGCAACCTGTTGCCCTACCTATGAACAATGGGTCCCCAAGCTGTGCAGTAAGGACCTAAGAACACGGTTCAAAAGGAGCCCATGTCCACCGAGGAAAACGTGTACTCAAAATTGACCGGAGTCGGTTCCAGGGGGACAGTGGCTCCATCTGCCGTTTTCTCTCATCATTCCATCTTAAGTGCTCCTGATGACCTTGGAGTCAGATGTGGTCAGCAAATACGTCCCGACAACTATTAAGCCTTAATCGCTTCTTGCTGGTATATACAACTAAGCCTGCAGAGTTTCTTCCATAAGATTGTTTCAGTAGTGGACTGCAGTGCCAAACAAAGAAAAACAGCAGGCTGAAATAGTATCAGGTATGTCGCCTAGATGTTCCCCTGAGCCAGAGGCTCGTGTGACAAGGCAGCTCAATCGCCTACAAGAGTCTTTTCCTTGGATCGAGAAGGCAATAACAGCTCAAAGGACAGCCATGGGAGGGATTACGCCTCCTTGAATGATCCCATTTGATTTTTTGTGAGCACCATTGGCCTGGTAAGGATGCATGGCGCATCAGATTTCAGGATGGCCTTGCTTGGTGAACTTCTTAATGAGGGATGCATCCTCGGGGAAAGGGCGCCTCTTGGATGACTAGGCAACGGCTCCCCAGTGACCTCATGTCGTCTCGCTACGCCACTGTGGCTCCCAAGCCAGCCACAACTTCGACTGACTGCATAGAGCAATAAGTTAGCCGGCCATCTCTCGATAAGCCTGACACCTATCTGTAAATGTTGTCCATAGCAGCACCGAAGGGATTCGTCCAGGCGAACTGGTCTGCCCCTGGCCTCATATCTGCGCAGGCTAGCATGTTCCATCATGTCTCTGGCGGACTGACCATTGCTATGGACGTAGAAGGTCACTATGGGTCACTGACCATTGTTGTTCAGCTATGTGGTGCCCCTCTCTCGGTTTAACCCAAATTGAATATCTTCGCCATAAGGACAGGAGGTAGTGAGCCAGCACACGTGGAAGTAAAATCAGCACTAACATTAGTTGCAAGGCATGTTTGGTCAAATATTTAGCTGCTTGACCACCAATGTGCCAATGAATATTCTGTCTGACTTCTCTAGGTGCAATGATGACCTATGCACGTGAGTGAGACGAGTATAGCCCTTGGGGCCAATGAAATTTGCAAGGACAAAGCAAAGAGCATTCGCATTACAGCACTTGGGGTTAGCATGACAACAGTGAATGACCCTGGTCAGACGGCTACTCAGGGGTGGTCACTTTTGCCTTCCTTGGTTGGGAGTTCAGTCAGCCAGAAGCCACTTGGGCCGATGCTTGGCCGAACCTCTTGTCCGCCTGACTTACAACAATAGACCACAGCCCCACTGGGACGTGCCATTTTGATTCGGCGCCCAATGCCGCATTGCCATATCTTCATAAACTTCTTCAAACTTTCCTCGGCCGGTCTTTCGTACAAAAAAAGAAGAGCATCTCTGAGAAGCAGCGCTCATACCATTATTCATGTTTCATCCTAATCCCATCATAATGTGTGCGGCTCTATCGTTGTCCCATCGTATTCCAACCTCCTACAATTTGCATACAAAGACATTAAGTGACTTCATATCTTTGGCAATTTTAAGGAGATCTTCCCTGAGTAGATTAAGAAGCTGCATATAGAACGACGCGAGTCTTCTCTCTTTCTTTTCTTTTTGCAGGGAGGGGCCTTTGAGTCGACTGCTTCGGCAGTGTAGCTGTCTTCCCACCCAAGTCCTTGTCTCCCATGGCTGCAGTGTATTTGTGTATGGGAGACCTTCTAAACGACTTGGAAAACCTAGTAGCTTGGGGGACTGGGAGACTCAATTCTGAGTGGCTGTTAATATGGGAGCTTGATATGACCTTTTGTCAAGCTAGCGACCAAAGCAGCAATGCCAAACATGAAGTTGAAGATAAAACGGGGTTAAGATTCGCTCGTCAAACATTGGTCTCTCTTTAGAGGCTGGCTCCGGCAAATTGCCTGTCTCAACTCGTTGGCCGCCAAGTGTACAGTGTCTGGGAATTTTACTGAATAGAAAGGCAATCTTAATGTAAGGAGGCAATCTAAATCTGAAATACATCACAGTGGACTGTAGACTAGTCGAAGTCCATAAGGTCCTCATACATATATACACTGCAATCGATTGTCTCCTAAACACACTTTGGAGCCCTGAGCTCTGCTCTACATTTCTGCCATCAGATTTACTTATCATTGCCAAACACTCATATCCTTTTTCCATAGGTTAATGAGAGGCAATCACAGTCATATTTGTGTATGTTTACATTGGCTCACGTACACTAATGACAAAATGGACTGGGCTCAACCATTAGGCTTGTAGTATCATGGTAAGCTGATGCATTAAATAGCATGACAGTGCCATGCAATAGGCTCAGTTGGATATTACGCTTATAACTAGATATTGTTGAACTGCTTCAGAAAATAATGAGGATGGCCACCGCGGGTAATCCCTTTGCAATTGATCAGGGGGTCAGCCTGCCAACCAGGGATGAGAGGTCAAAGGCAGGATTTGCGTGATGAGAAGACCACCACAATACAGAGGTCAGGTGAATGTCACAGCCCTGTCCATGTCAATGACCAAAGGCTGTCTTTCTCGCCAGCACACATTTGCACACAGCAGAACACATAATCCCAGAATACAGGGCCAGGTCACACAACACTCGGCTGCAGACTTTCTTCTTAGGTTACAGAAAGGCGGATTCAAGAAAAACATGGCTGTTGAAGCAGATACGAGATGCATAAAGGAGACGAAATGAAAAGAAATGCAAACATCAAGAAGGTGACAATGGACTCTAAAGCCAAGTCATGAAAACCCCACAAAGAGGGCTTCCAAATATACATGACAAAGAAGCTGCTTGACATTGGGAATTCACTGTCAAACCCACACCTCTCTATGGTTTCACCAGCCTAATCTGAAGGAAGCAAAGAATGGGAAAAGCCATCTCTACCTACTAGAACTGGTAGGCCAATAAAAAAACTTGCCAGCAATATACTTACAGTTCCTTCTGATGATTGTTACATGCAAGTCTGCAACTGTGTAGAACTACGATAAAGGTAGACTTTGCTATATCATCCTCAAAACACCACATAACACAGCTTGCAATGCTTTGCATATATTTATAAGTCCACTGCATTGAAAATCAAGGACAATGCTCGATTTAAATGCTTACATCAAAACAGACTGAAGAATCACTAATGGAGATTCAAAGTACAGGTAGGCATGTATAAACACTTCAGGAAAGACACACAAGAACATGCTGTGTTGCAAACAGCCTTTGATGAATATTCTGCTTTACCTAAGTCATGTTAAGGAGTCTTTTATAGCAACACAGATGCTCCGTTTAAAGGGAAAACGTTTTATACCAAGGGCCCAAAGATGATGCCAAAGCTGATCTGCGTATATTTAATTAAACAACTTAGAGACAAAATTGTTTCTGTATCAAAAATGTATCTTGCTGAATTATCAGTAGTAACATGATTAAACCAAAACTAAGCGATAAACTTTAGAGATGGCTGGTGTCACTTGAATGTTGCTGTTTAGACTAGTAGGTTATGAGATGATAGCATAAACGCAACAATAAGTATGATGTGCTCTTGAATTTAAGAAATAAACATTGTTTTGCACAATTTATTACGGTTGTAAATGACATTTGCAATACAAGTATGACTACTTGACTAGGACGAAATGTGCTCAGACTAACTGTATATATGCAGTAACTTCCACATAACACCATAGCAGAACATAACGTAGGTGGTTGTTTGATTAACCAATAGGATGAGGCAGACACCACAGGTAATTTTCTTTGCAGACACCATTTACAACCAAATCAAATCAGAAAATGGACCGCTGTTATTTTAGACCTCTTTGCTGTCTACCAAACTCATAAACAACTTGGTTGACCACAAGCAACCAACCAAGTGACCAGTCACCCAATCACTAATCAACCAGACACAACAACCACTTTACTGAGGAGAGGGACGAGGACCACTCTTTCTAATGGAGACTGCTCTCCCCTCTCTTAACCAGGGCTTTTTTTTACCCCGCAGCCATTATGCATTGTCATTGGATCGCGTGAGGACCTTCTCACAGTCTCGCCACACGTGGTCATCTCATCTGTGTCCTCCAGTCTACAAGGTCCAATCTGAGGAGGTGACCAAGGGTCATAGATCAAAGGACCCCTTCTTCTAATTAATGAGAAGGTACATGGTGCTCCCCATGTTGTCCACTGCCTTCCATTCACCAACACGTCAAGGTCAAACAAGGTCACTGGAGGACAGGATGACATTGAGACCTGTCAAACTTGCATCATTAAATCTTATGTCTTTTTCAGATTGGGTGAACTAATTGAAAACCAATAATAAAGTTTTTAAGTTAACAGTTATCCAATTTATTTCCAGATAGTTTCGTGTATCTATAAATACATCTAATATTTAATTGGTCCTGAATTTGAGATAGCTCACCTCAATTTGCATCCCTTTGTTGATTTTTCCCATAATTCTGCAGAAATCATCTCTCGTGACCGTCTCATACTGAAACAGAGAATCAAATTAGTGTGACAGAAATAAATTTTTTTTTTTTTTTTTTAAATAAATTACACGAACATTTATTAGTTCAGTTCAATAAATAAATTTAAAATCTCGTGAAATTCTGCAATTCATTAAAGTACTAAAAATGTGACGGGAAGCTGCATATTTTGAGAACTGTTCTACAATACTGATATTTAAAACAATGCCTCAGTTTGATATCTTTATTGACCATATTGACAAAAATATACCCAAAGTTAAACGAAACAATAATACAATATATTTCAGTATAATTATTGGTAGACGTGGGGGAAAGTAAGGAGAACTGGGCCGTTTATCACATTTTGATTTTTGCTGATTCAAATAATAAGGCAAAGTCACTTTTTTCCTTTCTAGATGATACTATAAGCATTCTTCTAACCATTTCTCGTATAAAGAGAAAATGATATTTCAGAAAAAAGTGGCCCAGTTCTGAAAATTACATTCATTTCACGTTAAACTTTAATATACAGCAGTTGTTAATACAGCATATCATGGTCAAAATTTATTAAGTTCAAACATCTTGGCATAATTCTGTAAGTCTAATCAAAGCTCCATTGGAAAATTTGCAGGATTTAAAGATTTTTGTATGTAATCGCCACCAAAACTGTAGCACGTAGGCCTACTATATCTTAACTTTAACTGTAATACAACAGTGAATCACTGTCATATAAACATTTGATGAATGATTTTATGTAGGGTAAATGTGCCTGCTAAATTTATGTTTTGAGAATTTAAACTCTGTGGGTTAAACCAACTTGTATTTTAAGCCATACATCAACTACGATGTGACATAGATTATTTTCTAAGTGGAAGCCAGGGTTTTAACATAATCTTAATGCCAGGTGGTAAATAATTTCCAATTCAAAAATTGTAAACTGTATTTTATAACAGAGGGAGGACTAGGACAGGGGCCCATTTCTCCCCACTGGAGGTGGCCCAGTTCTCCCCAAAGCTGTTACTTGAAAGGAATGGCAACCATATTTTTCTGCATGTCAAGAACAACAGTTCAGTTACATGACTGTACTGATTATGCGCTGATTATAACAATATGTTTATTTCTAATCTATCCTCTATTGGTTTTTCTCAATGAACAATTTTATACATAGTGCAAATTTTACTCACTGACACCAAAAACAAAAATTCACTTTATCAGAAAAAGAAATATTTCAAATGGTTTCTTGCTTTCAGCCATGCCCTTGTGATCACTTAGGAGTAGTGTGACCCGATTTCAGGGTAATATAAATAATACTTTTAGCTGTAGAGGGGGTGACCCAGTTCTCCTGCCAGACCAGTTCTCCTTACTTTCCCCCTACACCAAAGGTGTACATTCCTTTATCATACTTAGAAATTACAGAATATTTAGAAATAAACCAAAGTATCAAATCAGTAAATTACATTCATATAGTATATTTCGAAAAACAAAAAATGTGGCAACATTCAATACAAAATAGTTACAATATTTCAATGATGTATGACAGCAATGATATCAACAGTTCTAATAAATATATACAACTGAAATATTCTAAATCTGGTCATAATTTATTCAGCAAGTATGATTTCACTCTCTTTTGAATCTGTAAAAACAACAGTAGATACCAATTTCATTATGACCTGAGTTCCATTCTTTTACTCCTTGACATTTGTTCTACATGTTTTAACTCTGGATGTTGATTATGTCTTGTTCGACAGGATGATGTATTTCTCAAAAAATATTTCTTGAAACACAAGAGGTAGCATATCTTTTAATAATTCAGAGATAAAATGAACTATAGAACAATCTCAATGCTAAAATTTCCTTCATACACAGCTCAATCAATGAAGCAGGTGTCATTTTGGTTTTTATAATTTATTTTATTTCATTAAAATTCACCTAATTCCCAGCACAGGTTATTCAAGATGAATTTAATAACCGCCATAATGAAATAATGAATTTTTTGGAAAAGATCCTATATGTAACACTCTTTAGTGATGATCAGTCTGTTTATGAAACTGGTTTAATTCAAAACAGAACTACACACAGACCAGACTGACAACAAGGCGTTTACACCGGATGTCATTTATAAAACAACTCTTCCATTTGCATAAGGTTCATTTTATTTCCAATTTAAAAGGAATTCAACTGGAGCTCACATTCAGTTCAGGTCATAATAAATAATTCATAAAAAGAGCAAGGGATGATTACATTTACTCAAAAGAATTTAAACACGGGACACATTAGTGCTTCTCCCAAATGCAACACAGTGTTATTTTTGTCAAGAATTCATTAGGCATCGAAATTATCCCAGAAGATTGATAAAGCAACGTGATACCTGCCAGGCTTGACAGCTTTCGCATTAAATTCAAAATTAAACTGGCAAAAATCCCAGCAAATTGGTAAGACAATCTCAGAACAAAAGAAAAAAGTAATTAGCATGGCAAGATAGAGAATGCGAAAAGTCCACTAATCACAAGAGTCCAACCAATTAAAGTAGCAAATCATGAAGAAAACACCATTCGAAGCAGACCTAATTAATAAAATCACCAAGAAAAGGGCTAAAGCTACATAGGACGATGAAATATAAAAATGACCTTTCTGAAAGTATTTGACACACAAAATAGTTATGATAACAATGTGCATTTACTTATACATACATTGTAAAAAAAATTTTAATTCCTAAATGTATATGGCTAATTTTTGGACATCTTCATTGATTAATTTCTAATTTGAGCATTGCATCTTCCTAAGAAAGCCGCCATATAATAGATCTTCGCCTAGCTAGGGCGTAGCTAGGCAAAGATGGCGAACATTGTTTACTTGCTAAACTGTTTTTGGAGCTGTTTATAAGCATACATGTAATACATTCAGTGCATTTATTACCTGTACATATTTATGTATGACTTAATTTTGTCAAAATCTACAGCACATCGGGAACATGACATTGTAGTTCTGAGAGTACAAAAATGTGGGGTCAGAGAACTTCTAAGAACATAAAAACGTTCTCATTGATGACACTCTCTATGCTGCTGGAAATTCCTCGACTGTCCCTGAACTGACAAGATGTCCTCAATTCGTGATGAGGCAGCACCAAGCCAGATTTTTCCAGCTTCTTCAATGACACAAGGCCTTCAACACACGAAACTTGCTGAGGGCACTGGAGATTGGGCGACGTCTCCAATTTTTCCCTCCATTTTCTTGGGAGATGGCTGGCTAATTTTCTGGAGCTCCAGCAATTGGCCCGATAAACATTTTGCCTCTCATGTTACATAATCGCCGGCTTATCTGGACCACGTCCCAGCGCCATGATGCAGATTTGGAGGTTGACACTACTCAAGACAAGTGGCTGGCTTCATTAGCAGTCACAGTAGGCAAATAGCCATGATTGATCATTCTCTATTAGTTTTTTCACTTAAGCTTACAAAAATAATGAGAGACATTCAGCCTGCGCTGTTTGAGACTTGTGAACCTAGCTGGGATGCATGTCATCCACTAGGCTGCAGGGAGATAGACTTGTAAAATGTTTGTCTGCTGGGATAGTGATTCAGGCTACAGTGCAATAATAGTTGACAGCAGCCTAATCTACAACACAGTAGGAAGTGTTCGGCCAATCTAATCAGCGGGCCTTGTCAATACAGTCAATGTGGCTTTAAAACAAGCAGGAGGTTTTTGCTTGCAGATCGCGACGTGACGTTGGCACTCGTTCCACGATTCTCGGCTTAATAACTCCATGGAGGAGAGTCAGCTTGATATTCCCAAAAGTGATTGATTGGAACTTGTAGAGGAAGCATTAGGGTTTAAACTTTATTGAAATATTTAGCGACAGTTTTTCATCCTTGAATGCATGATGTAATGACAACAGATTCGGGTGAAATGGCGGTTAGCGAAGGCGCCAGTCCCAGTCGATGGGAGGCCACCCCACTTTGGGGAAGCTTCCAATTTTGTAGCTCACTGCCTCCCCGCCTGCTTGACTAACCAAAACATCATTCTTATCGAACAAAATACTCTAAGTGTGAAGCAGCAACTGCCAGTTGATGTTCTTGCAACAACACCAAAGTCTACAAGGGGTGTATAATTTAGGACACATTTCTTACACTTAGCCTGAAAGTTACCCCGCGATGGTGATGTCTTTTGCTATATTTTTAAGAGGGCAAAGCTCTTAAGAAGTTTTGAAATAGGTCCCAGTGGGCACAGCCACAAGAAGATGGCATAAAGTGAGACTAAGCACCCTGAGAAATTATGTAGCAATTACAAGCACCGCCCAGCATTCATGATTATTCCATTTCAACTGTAGGTCCTAGAGGGGTATAGGTACTCTCCATTCATAAGGGTGCACCCCAGGGGGTTGATGTCTCTCCCCTGCTACCCTTTGTAATACACGTCTACATGAAATATTTGTCGGAGGCGTTTTATGTGGGTCTCCTGTGATAGCCGGATCAATAGCTTGGCGCTCTCTACCAAAGCATCTTCAGTCAGCGACCCCTGAAAATTGCTCCTAACTCAGTCATCCCCATCTCACGCAGTCTCTTACTGCTACATTGTCAGCTTAACTGACACATCGTGTATTTCTTCATTGTTGAAGCGAAATCATGCACAGCAATCCCAGCATTCCTGGCGATAAATCTCCTGTCACGGAGATCAATAAGAGGACCCGGCCGGAGTGCTCGCTAAAGCCGAGAGCGGATTCTCCGCCATTCGAGTTGTGGCACAGCTTCCATCCACGTGTCGGACTCTACAAATTTATTCAGCATTCCCATGCATCTCACTTTCAGGGGCTGTGAAGGCCAGCACTCTATTTCCTTTCCATCCCATTTCCTCAATTCCAGGGAGACACCCCACTCCATCCACCCTATGTGTCGCCCTCCCACCGAGTGTCATAGAATGACTGACTCCACCACAGGAATTCTCCAACTTGGTTAGCCAAAAGCCTTGCCTAAATATAGCAACCCCCATCTTGCCAATATCCTCACGTGTAAGATTAATCTTGCCTCCTGCTTTACACATTCCACGTGGGAGAGTCATCAAGGTACACAACTTTAATTAGCACGTTGAATAAATGCAAGATGATCCAGATATCATTTAGAGTTATTTATGCTCAGAAAGCCACTTGAATAGCTCAACTCATAACAAATAGCTGTTTGCTAAATAAGCCCGTTTTGCTGTTGGTAAACTAACAAATGACCTACCAAGCAGGCAGTTTTAGCATATTGGTTGCAGCCGTTTTTCCAGTTTTCATTCAACTGTTTATCGCTTAACCAAGACAGACAACAGGGGAGACCGGGGCTGGTTGTCACACGGGTTAGTTGTCATCTTCTTTATATCTCCTTTCCTTAGAGGTCTTGTCATTACTATCCTCTTTGGTTGGTCAAGCATGTAAAATTTGGAGATTGTAATGATTTGTTGTTAAAGGTTCAATGCCAGGTACAGATGACCTAAGTAATTAATTTTGTTCAGTAATAAAAAAGGGCTTCATTTTGTGATACAGCTGCGAATGCACAGTAGCAAGGCTGCTCGTTCATCAAAGTGGGGCTGGTTGTCACATGATTAATTGTGATTCTGATGCAGAGTATGTGTTGGAATCATTCCTAGGCATATATGTGTGTCATACAAGACTGTTTATAATTAGTCTGTAGGTCATTACCCAGACAAAGTCCAATGTTTTTGAGAGTTTGGTGGTCTTGTCAGTCTTTCGTGATAGATGATACAAGTTTATATTTCATGCTAAGATCTCACTATTTAACTTGCTACGATTTATTTAATCATTTTTGAAAAAGCAGTTAGAGAAGCCTCATCAAATGTTTTGCCAAATATATATATCACACTTATGAAGAAATTTTTGTCACTAAAAATTTTGCAGTTCCACCTGAACTCCTCATTAGGTCAAATATTTTTTCTCCTCCAATAATTCAGACTATATTTGTTTAATGCGTTATACATTTATTGACATGATTTCTCACTTCCATGCAGGTAAGTCCACTAAAAGAGATTTAGTTTTATTTTTTTCCTATTCAAGTCAACCCATTCAATAGGTTTACTGTTAGTTTTCTCCCTTTTTTTTATTGTGTGACAATCAACCCCATGAAGTGTGACAACCTTCCCCGTCTATAAGGCTAGTGGTTTTCACATTTGGAATACTTTTTATTTTTTTATTTGTGTGACAATGGTGAACAATATGTAAGCAGCACAGCCCCTGTTGCACCCAAGATATTGCTCTTTAATATGGTAGGGCTATCGCTGATCCATGTTATAAATTATTGAAGATAAGCTGAAAAGAATAAAAAGTGTAACAACAAGCCCCGGTCTCCCCTAGAGAGCTTCCTCTTAATAATATTATTTTGTTTAATCTATTCTTCTGGTTTCATAGAAAAGTTAGCCGCAAATGTTTATCTAATTGAAGAAGCATTTCGCTGCATGTCCTTTCTCTAATTGGCGTGGCTAGCAACTGTCAAGATGGAAAAGGTCGGAATGGCTCAACAGATGAATAGCAAACATGGCGGATGAATGTTAGTGCTGTTGGGGCAGCCATAATTCTTAGCGTGTCATAATTTCATCCGTAATTGTGACACGGCAGAGTTGTCATATTTCCCCAACAGGAAGTTTACTGTCACGTGGCCCATTGTAAAGGCAATTGTCTGTGCGTCTGCCATTGTGCTATAGACACGGAGCAGTCAACATAAGTCAGCGATTCCCAACACCTGTGGGTCCAATTTAGCAAGGCTGCTCGTTCATCAAGCCCTTTTGTTGTTTTTCCAACATTTTGCCTCACCCCAGGGAGACACGTTTTATAGCTCAGCCCCAACCATGTGAAATGCTAACCTGCCTTGATTTATGGACCTCTGCAAATTTCATTGTCACGCAGGAGAGCTGCTTTTTGTTTGTACTCACTTCCTCAAACTGCTGCTGCAAAAGGTCAAGGTCATCTTTCGTCAGCCTCGATTCCAACTTCCCTTCAAACTTCAACAATGGCAGAACTCTGAAACCCACGACAGGAACATGTAATTGAGGAAAATGACAAAATTAATAACATTATGAAATGGTAGGGCGTCTTCCAACATGGCCACAAACCTAGTTTGGTTTTCTCGGAATTTGACAAGAAACAGCAGAAGGGATGCATGGTAAACCATCACACAACTGCCAAAGCTAGTTGATTTTTAATAAATCGTTCCTATTCTGTGTCCCAGGAGGTTGAAATAAGCATGTAGAATAACAGTACAGGATACTAGATCCGATTATTTAACTGATCTGCTGTTACGATAGACCCACATTGATTCAGTAATGCAAGGCACAGGCATATCAAGGGTGCTAGTGTTTCAGTTATTGTAGAATGACACCATTCGCAGGACGTAATCCTAAAAGCATCGATTGGGGTTATAAAACAGGGCAGGGTGAATATCACTGGGGAAATTCTGTTGCATAGCTGCTCTCCAAGGGTCTGATATCAGGGTATTGTTGAGCATCAGTCTGACCCATACATATCTATTGTCAATAGAGAGGCATTGATCACACTGCTCTCTATTCCCAGTGTCACAGGAGTGTGCTACCAGGGTCCCAAGGGACATCAGAAGTCACAGACATTGCTAACTAAGCACATATATACAGGAGCAGGTCCCAGTCTGGTTGATCTGGCTGACGCGCATGTGAGAGGCAGGAATATTTGACATCTTACGTTCTTTCAATCCAACGAATCAAGTTGTTCGTGCAGTCTACAGAAAATGAACTGCTATGCAGAAAGATGGCTTAGTGATAAAACCGATGTACAAATTTGATATGGCTTGTTTGGAAAGACGACACTTTTCGATATATGTTATATTTCATTCGTCCTATCTGTATCGTATTGGTATTGTGTCTTATTTAGTTTCTTTCTAAATTAAATGTACATATGCTATTCTTCTGATTATTTACAGCAAAAAAATTAATAAATAGATAAATGAGAAATTGGTAATGGTGATAGTGACCGCCTTGGTGCCCACCAACTAGCTCATTATTTTAAAGCATGAACTTTCTTTTGTCTAGTTGGTCCTATAAATTAATATGAATTGAATTAATTGAATTAAACTGATATAATGACTGATTTAGTTGCCTTGTTGCAATTCAAAGAAGAGGAAGAAGTTATGCTCCTTTTCGCCTCCTCCCCCCTCATTTTCAAAATGTCTGAGGGTGGTACTGACTCCTCTCTCCATGTTCACTTCGGATGACTCCAGATGATTGCTAGTGTCAATTTCGATACATATATGGACAGCACAAGGAGGAAATTAGAATGACGCTCAGTTTGACTCATTCATCATCCTGTCCCCTTTATATTTCCGTGACAACAAAATTCATGAAATTACTAATTCGAAGTTGGGGTGGTCCCTGTCAGGGTTTATCAAGAGTAATCTCCTAACTCAAGATGAATGGCGGATGGCTGCTACCAGAAATCGCAATTAATTTGAGCAAAACACGAACCGGAAGTTGTAACAAGAAGTGTTTGAACGGCTTATGGATCATTCATTATTCCAGTCAGTTGTGACTCGATTTGTTTTTTTCGTCCATATTACACACAGCTCTGCGTTGTGAAGGGAGGAAGAAGGGAGCAAGGGTAGTTGTTGGGATTTGTAAAGTTTCAGATGAAGTAACAACCCTTGGGCAAGACAAATGCCAGACAGCACAACTCTGTGACTAACATCGCAGAACTGCCCCCTCCCTCCCATCTACTCCCCCGTCTGACTAGATTTCGCTTGATTAGGCAGTCCTTCCCTCTTCCCTCTGTCTTTTTAACCGTTCTCTTAACTACGCTAGGCTGCCAGTCTAGACACAACTGCCAAATGTGCCAGTTCTGTCTTTTTTGTGCTTCTTATGGGCACGCGTCCTAGAGAGGATTCAAAAATGTCTTCTTTTTTTTTTTTGCCGTCAGCCATCAATTCGAGTTTTGAAAAACAACCAGGGAAATTAAAATTTATGGAAGAATTCTCTCAAGCGCCAGTAAAACACGTCAGATGGTAATTTCTTTAAAACGGACTGGTTTTCTCCAGTGGTAATCAAGGTTCCAATTCAGACTTCCATGAATAATAAGTTACCATCACAGCAAAGTTGCATGTAGTTATAGAAATTTCTTGTCCCCAACACATCAATTAGAAGAAAACACAACCCAAGCTGACCAGCATGGTGGAGGCTTTCTAATCAAACAGGCAAATTATCTTGGCTGGGGCAGATGGACAAGTCTGTTGTTATAAGGCCCGCATGTCTGCCATGATGCAAACCAATTAATAACCAATATTGACCATGGCAACCGATTGATGATGCATTATGTCCGGTAAAGGTCAATGTATGCAATGAAGTGGACAGTGGGCAGTTAGCCACCAGGCCAGTATGTCTTGACTGTCAATATCTTCTGAGCGCAGGAAGACAAGAACAATTCGTGTAATGAGGTCCGTGTTTAGATTCTAAACAGCAGCCAGGAGCAGAATGAAGCCAGTATAAACAAAGAGGACCTCGTGGGTCATTGATTGTCCCACCAGGGCTGGCCTATCTTTCTGAGTGATGACCCTTCAACATCCGCTCAAGTTAACCCAAACCTCCCTCCTGTACTCTCTGCACTGTTCAAATGGGTTGGTGTATAAATTCAGAAAGGACAGAATTTCATATCACCAATGTAGAAAGCAAGGTATGAAACATTCAGAATGAGGATGTTATACAACAAAATGAAGAAATAATAACATCAAAAGCATTTTTAGGGCAGAAGAAAATTTAGGTTTTAGGTTATATGAGGTGAAAACTATGCGTTTGTCCAAACGTATGGAAAACGCACGTGGCACATTTGGCCATGTAGTGAACTGAATGTCTCAATGCTTGTGGTCTGAATTAGCCGGCTTTCATGACCAGCTGCCAGAGGCAGACATCATGATGAGATGATAAAGCTTGGAGTCCATACCATGTTTTACTTTTCATCCATCTGAGGTTCGTCACTGGATGGATGTTACAATTTAGCATAAATAAATAAGTAATCATTTTTCTAATGACTTATTGACTTATTGTGTATTTATGCGCAGAGAAATTACAATATTTTTTAGAGACTGTATACATACATAGCTGTTTAACTATCAGTATTATTTTCACATGTGATTTGTATATTATGGTGCATATTAGGTGCTCTTATTAAACATTGGGCATAAGGGAAACATATCCATTGTGTATATTATAACTTCATATTGTATCATTATTGCTTTCTTTAGTTTTCTTTACCCTTTTCTATTGTACATACTTGCTGTCTTTGATGTTTTAACTTGACACATCATGAAATCCATAGTGACGGAAGGACATAAATTGATGGAATTTGAATTTTCTGTATTGAATAATCAATAAATAAATAGGTACTCTGTTAAAATGATTTGTGATGTGGTTTAGCTTACATATTTGTGAAAAACAAGCATGTAAAAAATATAGGAAAAGTCAGTTCAATAGCTTCATGGTCTTAAATCTATAATATAAGTGTAATTCAATGTAGACAATAAGTACTATATACAGCAGCTTACTTCCAGTGTGACGGAAGGACAAACCTTTGTGACGAAGGACAATGAGGCAACATAAAAATTTGACACTCAATAAATCATATGTAATGAAACTCAAATCATATTAGAGAAATATATTCAAACACAAGATAATTTCTGATTTCAAACTACTTTATTTTACTTGGTAACATGTTATTACTTACAAAAGTCACAAACAAACTGGCCAGATTCGTAACCGGCACACTGTCATAAAAACCCATCACATAACAACTGGTATTTAGGCATTTTATTTTTTCAACAAATAGTTGACATTTCCGTGGATTTCATATATGTATCTTTTTGTTATGGATTTGTCAATAAAAGTGAATGTATATATATGTGTGTGTTTTATGATTGACAGAGTTTACCAATCCAATTTAGATCCTGTATAACACAATGCAAACAATAACAGGATTGTGTAGAGGCTTCATAAGAGACAAATAGTTCATAAGAGGATTGGCAGTTATATAGTGGTGGTGATGCCCTCTGCCGGCATTTTGGGGAGGATGATTGGATGAGGCTTCTGCAGCAGAGGCAAGCAGCCTGCCCATCACCCATAGCATCAGCTAAGCGATCACTAATCTGATTGCTCATGAAATATTGGATGATTCAACGTATTTCCATGAAGATATGTAGGCCAGCATATGACCTTGGGCTAACCAGTTCTCAAACGATCGTTTTAGTCCAAAAGCCAGCGCCAGATGCAACGCCACAAATCAATACAGTTTGTCTGTCTCAACCCCTGCCTGCCTGGCATTCCTTTGACTTTTGACTAAACTTGTTCAAGACTAGCCCCGCCATCCCCCATACAATATTTAACACTTCGTGGCTCATATACGTCTTAAAGTTTGAACGTGAGAAAGGTACAGCAGTTAATGTTGGTACAAAAATGATATGTCAAAAGTCTAACACTTCATCCATGCATGTCTTAAAGCCACGTCAGTGACAAAGGTACCAACACCAGTAAGGTAACAATAAAAATTTCAATAAATGACTTTAACGATGCCAACTTGTTACTGAAATCAGGTGGACTGGAACCATAGGTGGTTACTCTGTTGAGGTTAAAAACAACTTTTGGTTATTCCACTCCCGTAAACCGGGGTGCATCTTTGGCCAACTCCGGTATATTGATGCAGTCTACATAAAGAATGTGCAGAGTTTTGTTTATTAAGGTAATGTATTGCTGCTGTCCCGCCAATGGCTGTGCCATGGAATTTTTCATGTAACCAAAATTTGCAAAGGCCATGCTTTTAATATTGTTAAATAAATCTGTTATAATTAGGAGTTTCAAGATACTGTCTGGTGTATGTGTATGTTCCCATATAAGGTCCGTTTACGTGACATAAAAGGCATTAATTTTTCATTGTCTGTTTTGGTAGAGCCAATAATGTTTGCAAAAGTGCCCAAAGATACCCCGGTTTACAGTACACAAATATTTTAACAAAATTCCTTTTTCAAGAGGAACAACCAATGTAGCAATGCCTTGCCATGTGGCCTTGCCATGTGGCCTTGCCATGTGGAAATCTAGCCTTCACCATCCGCAATTTCTTCAATTTTAGTTTTGAGGGCAAAACGAGGGAAACTGGTTCACGTTTAACGTCAATACTTTTTGGGTCTAAAAAAAAACTGGGAAGTCGATTTGTGTCATAAACATCCTTTAATCATTCAATAAAGACAGCAGAATGGGAGGAGGCCGGATTTTAAATAATGAAATTGCACTCGGAGCTTCGTGACAAGACGTAATGCAATTAAATGAGAAAAAGGGAGTATGGTTAGGAGACGTTCGGTTGGTGCTGTCAGAATCAATTAGTGAGCGGGCAAAGTGGCCCTGAAGTCGTTAAGGAAATCAGGGGAGGCATGATGTGGTTAGAGATGTAGCCCTGCTTGGTGCCCCCTCCCCCCGGTCTCCCAACTCCCCCCTCTTGCCCCCTCCCCCTGGTCCTCTGGTGCCTATCTGCACATATTACGTTAATATAGGTGAATAGATTATGACAGGGCTATTGGCCAGGGGATCTCTGGGGCTACCCACTTGGCTCAGGTTAAACCTACTGCATATCAATGGCATTCTCCCATATTAGAGGTCAACGTATCTGCCGCAGAATTTACCATATCCAATATTTGCCCGATGCCCCTCTTTCTCCTATCACTGGTCACAAGAGCAACTGGACCAATTAAGAAAGCCAAAGGACAAAAATCACAAAACTATTAATCATAATTTTTTTATCAATTCATCAATACCATTTAAACATTGGCATCTTAACCTTTGATCTTGCAGTATGCAATCAAATGATGGGATAAAGCTATCGTAATAGGGGGTTTCTGTTGTGGATTTGTTAATGGAATACTATTTTCATAACAAATTGACGGAAATGTTAAGCCAAGATTGTGTGCCCTATAAAAAGTGTCATCCCACTCATAGTTTACTTGAACATTCAGACTGCAATCATATCATCAATGATATCAGATTGAGTTCTCATATATCCTGTGACCTTACCATTCCTTCCTGACCACGGTATTTGATCAACCAATAAGGAAAAACAAGCATCTCGTGGTATTGCAAGTTAGTTGTACCATAGCCCATCACTTTATCGTCCTCCGCAGCAGCAGCAATAGCAGCAATAGCAGCAATAGCAGCAATAGCAGCAGTAGCAGCAGTAGCAGCAGTAGCAGCAGCAGCAGCAACAGCAGCAACAGCAGATCCAAACTTTACCCATCTCATGCAATCATAACAAACTAGCCTCAAACAATACACTTCGGTCATTTCCCCGAGTCTCTTCAAATCTAATTCCCCAGCCTGGACTTGTATTGGATTTTTTGCCCAGCTTCCTTCTATTTTATCAGGTACTTGAAAGTTCACTATATTGGAGCTCCATGGCACGCACTAAATCAGGTGGGGTAAATGTGCCATGCAACTATAGTAATAAATGTGAAATACGTGGCACTAGGACGAGATTTGAAAATGTGGGCGGATCCAGTAAAATTGGAGAGGGGTGTGTATTTGTGAGGGGCCATAACTAGTGCCCACCCGGATATATAGCCATAATCACTTGCTCAACTGCCTGGAAACTACTTAAATTCCCCTTGGAGATGTAACTTCTCAATCGGAGCAGCATCAACAAAACTGCCATACATTGCCTTAGTGACAACAAAGAAGTGCAGTTCTAACAACTTTTTGATTTGATTGAAATCGAACAATGGGTGTATCCCAGCAATCATTGATCTGATGCCCTCAATGGTGCTGGTGGTAGGGACTGTGTTTCCACATGTGCAAGAAAAATGTACAACAGCATCGACTCATATATTCTCGGTCACCTCATCAGTCTACAGATATCCCTAAACGTGTGACTGTCACCTCTGCAGTTGACCCTGAAGATACTCTAGACTGTGGTGGCCATTCTGCTTTCTTGCTTGCTTGGTTGTGATAGTTGATTGCTTTTGCTTGTGCATCTGATTGAATGTATGACAATTTTCATCTGGATACATCACACACGCAGGCGTTATGTATCATTTTTCTGCAATGACTACATTTAAGTGTAGTAAATAGCTGGTAATTTTACGATTGTTTTGTTGATCATTCTGATGGCATGGTAACTGATAAATTCAAATCTCATCACCTCAAAAACCACTTTGTGAAGTTAAATTGTCATCTAATGACAAATTACCGTACAGTTGTAGGCACATTGCAGTTGATCAACTTTAATATAATTTGAGGAGTCAAACAGGTGACCAAACTTGTTTGTGCGTTTTTCCTCTTAGTGTACACAGCATTGCAAAATGTTACACATGTAAACTGGCCCCTAGAAAACTTCAACAGCCAAAACATACAGTAATTGCCCAGACACAACAAGATTGCTGGCATGCTACACAACATGAAAAGTTCTTCCATTAACCCCTACCTACTTTTTTTGTGAGGGTGGATCAGAAAGAGAAGGCAGTTATGTAATACTGCTTACTTCTGATCCCCTCCCCCTCTCACCCCCTCTGCTCCATCTTTCCCCTCCCCATAGGACCCTCCCCATAGGATAGACGTTTGCTGCTGTCATGACCTTTTTTGCAAGCATGGAGGGAGACAAATGACTTGGATGATGGCAGGAGACGAGGCCCACATCCCTGGCCACCCTGGCTTCAAATTTGCCAGCGCAGGTCAGGATCAATATAAGGCAGAGGAGAACGCTTGTATCCAGCTCCATATTGATCTGAGTTAGGACATCAATGACTTGTCTAGTGTCCTGCCAGCCGATCAATCCTTGGCCCTAAACTCTACCCCATCGACCTGCACCAATATTTAAATATATACACTAGCAATAAATAACTCCCAAAGACTCCAGAAGTCCCCACTAACTTTGGCCATTCACCAACCACGAATGACCAGAAATGGCTTGGAAGCGCTCACTGCGGGTCCTTCCTGGCTTCCCTGGCTTACATGCACTTGGGATTGTGTCAATATGACATGTCATTTATAACAAAATTTCACAGAGGCAACTTTTTTAAAAAAGTTTAAATTAGAAAAAAATGCTGTTACATCAAAGGGTTGACATGCTACCAATTAAAGTCCTTATTTATAAAGATAGGTCCATACACAGGTCGATCTTAAAACTGCCGTGCCTGCTTATGCATGACATCACGATGAGGATTCCATGTTTAGTGAATTGTTTTATATATATACCTTAAAAGTTCATATGACATAAATTGATAAAATGTATAACGGATTATATTTTCTAATTTTAACTAGATTACAAGTAAATTTACAGTGACAATATTCGATCCAATGATTTTTTGCAGAATTAAAAAAGCTGGAAAAAAAAATAGGGCAAAGGTCCCGTTAACCCTACAAAAATGTTTACTTATTAATAGATGTATTTTTAAAAGTGATACATTATCAATTACTGTTGGATCAAATCTGTATGTACAGCTTTTCTACTTTCACAACAAGGCAGACAAAATCAATATGTGGCAATTGACAGTACAAGCAAGGCCATGTTCTGCTCCCAAGCGAACTTCACTTGACAACTCAATACAAGAAACTATAAAAGAAAAAATAAGTCCAACTCACTCTTCTAATTTGTACGAATCCACTTTGGAAATCCTACTTGGACTGCTCGTGCTAGCTGTTGACATCTTGAAATTTTCATATATATGATCAATGAAAATCAATGACAAGCAGAGATTGAACTGCTAAGACAGGCACCTGTCCGCCATATTGTATCAATTAGTTGCCATGGCACCAATGACCTAGTTTTACCTGACCGCGCGGACCTGGCAGATTTGCCCAAAGAGCAACAAAATGATAGGCCTAAGTATGATTTATTTCATTGCTAAGCTTAGATTAGTCCAATATAGATTATGCAAGTTAACACAATTAGCGGTTCACAAAAATATAAAAATAGATAAATAAAAACGCGTAGATTTATAAGATATTGAAATTAAATATCTTTCGTAATAATCAAACCCTTTTTACAGGTATAGGCCTGCTAAAATTAAATAAATGTGCTTATATGTAATTGTGTAATTTGCAGTGAAAAAATTTTCAAATCACATGAAATTTTTTTAAATAATCGACCCTGAGGTCTGCATTATACAATAAAATATATAAAAAATACAATAAAGATTGATAACAAAAACAATAAAACACATACAAAATTATAGGCCTACCCTTTACTACAATGTATAGGCCTGCAACATTAAAAATATGCATAAAGAAATCATTCACTGGATTGAAAGTTATTACAGAACCGAGCTATTTAGCTTTGCCAGCCTCTGGTCAATGGTGAAAGTGAAAGTTTCTGCAAAGTGAGTCAGCTGCATCACTACGCTCGACTCGGGGCCCCATATCCGGTTGCTGGGATCGAGAGCTTCCGCTAAGTTCACATTCTTTGTGCCAAGTTTTAACTCCTTAAAAACCAAGAAACACGGGGTAAGTGTACTAGATTTGTTACTGTACACCTAGATCAGTTTGTTGTGCATTCTCTGTAAAGATTTTAAAGCTGTGCTTGACCTGGATGCTGCGTAATCGACGTGGCATTTTCGGCGAAGTCAGGGACTCTCTTGACAGGACGAAAATGAGTGCAAGCTGTCAGTTGGATTTACTGAACTATTTCATGCATTTCCTCTCTGACTTTGAAGAGTGCTCTGCCCTAATTACCCGTCTAGTGCAGTGCATTACATGAAAACGTGTAATTAGAGCGAGTATGAAGCAGAACAATAACGTACAAGAGTTAATGTCAGTCGATTTCTCGCCAGATGGGGTGCTGGGAGAATGTAAACACGCTGGCTGCATGCTTGTTTGGGGTAGGGTCCTCACAATTATATTAGACGGCTCAAAGGGTATAATCTACGGCATGACTGGTATGATTGTTTGTATAAGATCAGTTCTGTACACGTCAATGTTGACGTTATCCGGATTCCTGATAGGATGTCAACTGTGTCAGATAGACCAATAATTTTACAAACTTAGCCACGCCTCCATTTTTCTCATGCTTTGAATACATCTTGCAAATTGCTTCGTATCCAGATAAAACAGTCTCATGTTAACAGTCATATCAGTGGTAATATTTTTACTCGGCTGTCCTTGTAGAGATTTTTGAATGTTTTAGTCTAAAGCCCACAGTCTGGCTAACCTCTGCACTCCAATCACTGCTGCCTATAAATGTTTTGGATCAATACTGAACTAGCTGACCCCTAGAGAATGGTGACTAACGGGGTACAGTCATGTGAAATATGCTGGCTTCATATCGTGGATCCATAACACCCTAATTTGTTAAGTATGTGTATTAGTTCATGCCAGGACACTTGAGTTTCAAAGTCAACTTCTGATTTTGATAATTATTGTATTTATGTAATCATACATTGAGTATTCATGCATGTCTAGATGTGCAATTAGGGTTAAACATCTTCAATATGTGACTGATTGTATGTAAATATTCTGTTATAATACGTATTAATCCCCAGTTGATTATACACTTGATTCTGTGTTATTAAAGGTTTCAATTGTCAGGTTATCTGTGTGTAGTTGTTGCAGTTAGTGGAAAGATATCAAATCTACAGTCAGAAGAAAAAATAGATAAAATAAAATATTGATTGCATTCTCATTTCTCCTGTGGTATTTCAATCATGCTCAATGTCATATAATTGTATACAAGCATGTAATCAGTACCATTAAAAAATTAAACTCAAGGAGAGGTTGAGGTAACTGTTGATATAATTTATCAGTTTGTCCAGTTTGCTGAAGTTGAAGTAATTACTTTGGTAATGAAGTCCTGCCCTTGAAATTACAGTGATTTGAAGTCATAGTACACTCATTCATAGTTCACCCATTTAGTTTAATGGCATCCAATGACAGTGAATAGGGTTCTTATGACATTTATAAGCCACTTAGTATGTAACTAAATGTCGTGATTATTTTCCAAGGAAACCTATAAGTGCAAGAATAATCAAATTTTTCGCTCAGTGTATGAATATGAATGTCAGTCATAGCTATTGGCTGACCGACCTGTTAGTCATCAAGGTGTATAACATGGTCATATATGACTATGATCAGTCTAACAATGATCATAATGATGCATTGGCTTCAACCACTGAGTGTCATATCAGTGATTTAATATTTAGTCATTGACCATGGTCCACTCACCTTAAGTGGTATGCTGTGGGTTATTGCTCAGATGGAGTAATTCTCTTTCACTGATGTGGCGTACCCCCCCCCCCCCCCCCCCATGTTTTTAAACGCTTTGATTTGATGTATTTTGAATTCATAGTAGATGCATTGGGAATAAGGCATACGAATTTTGTTCCTCAGAAAATGTTTGTTTCTTAATTGAAGGCAGGAAGATGACACAGATGAAAGATATCTTTGATGTTTTTCTTGTTTTCATCTTTTGATCTCACGGCACAGATTATGCATTCATGATTTTCATTGTCATGAGTTGAATTCTGATGTTTTATTTTTGTTGGTGAGCATCTTTTTCGTGGTCATGCATTTTAGTTCTCGGGTTGCGGAGACGGATGACAGGTCAGCATCGGTGTTGCTGTGTTGTGATGGGGATGGGGGGTCAGCGAGGGATCAAAGCTGTCAGCTCACTAAGCCCCTCGACACCCTGAACCTGCTTCGGAATAGCTTGGATCTCTGAAATAATGACCAGGGTAAATGCAAGTTAAGGTTGCCACTTCCCCGAGGGAAAGAAATGTGTTAGGTGACAGATTCAAGGATTCCGTTAGCAAGAGGCAGTGCTTGAACCTGACAGGTGAGGGAACTGCGCTTTATGAATTATTCCGTCCCATATTGCCTTGGCCGTCCTTCCTGCCTCATAAGAATTCCTCTTCGCCTGCTAATGGCAATTTGATCTCCTATATTTTTCACCTTGCCAGGATTATTATACCTGCAACAATTTTGGTCTGTTGTCACACAACAGCTTCTAATATCAAATCTTCTCTTAAATAATCTTTGTTATTCAAAGTGTGCTTAGACAAGAAAGTTGCTGGCAGTTGTGATGAAAATTTAATGTGGCTGTTGCTGCTGCAGATTTCTGAAGCTCGTTCTCCTTGAAATTCTTGTAGAACATGTATGTTGTGTGCTTGCAAGTGACATGATTGCTTGTGATTATACTCATTTGAGAGTTTATAGACTGGATGGTGCCTTGAAAATTAATCTGTAGTCATAATCTCTGGGGTACTCTTCATTATCAAGGGTTGCCTTTGATGTTATTCCTGTCAAGAGTTTGTCCTAGCAGTCTGCTGGTGTGAAATGTATTTTGGCTGTAAAATGTATGTTTAAATAACTTTAACATCATAAAGGGAGTTTATTGAGTGAAAAGAGTCTGTCCCAGGAGTGTGTCCGAAATATCGCATTGTTTCGCACTTTTGCAGATTTCAATTTGTGTGTTTTATGTTGCTTATTAAGGTGGTAATTACTAATTTGATACATTGGCAAGAAATGTAGAAAATATGGTTCATATTGTCCTCCATAGCATAGCACATTCATCACTGTTCATGTGCATATCTTTTTCACTTGTGTCTGTTATTTTCCTGCAACAGATTAACTCTGAAGGTAGACAACATATGCAGTGATTATGGGATATCATTTCCTTTCCTTGTCTGTTTACTGTGTTAGTTGCTCTGGTGGGAAATGCAAACCTATTGAATAACTAGAAAGCAACTGTGAAGAAGGACAGAGAGATTAACTGCGATACCAGAGCCTCTTGTATTCCTTCAGCAGCTGTAGATTGTTTGTTGGCTGGCTCTCTTATCAGCATTAGATAAGCCTATTTCTCTTCTCGGATGTTAGCCATGAATAATTATCACAGGTATTTTTGTTCCTTTCTACTGCTGCCTAGAATGTATCTTGTTATTACTCTTGTAGATTGGTAATATAAAGAAAATAGGATTATGTCTGTGGTATGGGTCTTACAGACAGACTGCTGAGTTTGATCATGTCATTGAAAGAATCATCTTCCTTCTAGATACTATTCAAATGTCAGGGGATAAACCAAAAATAATGTGGGCTCTGTTGAGAAGAGAAAATTAAACTATAGGCCTCTTGTGCTAATTGTACATGATGATAATTTAAGAAAAAAAAAAGGAAGAAAGAAAACGGCCATATTTAGAATGATATGCAGTTTTTATTGTAATGGTTATTGTTAATTTGATTGATTGTTATTTAGTGAAATTTTTCTTTTCAGTTATATTAACTACAGAATATGATATTTATGTGAAATAATTGTGCAGATATTATTTTACAAGTGATTAGCTTTAGGTTGTAATGTATCATTTAAGAGGAATGTCATGATTATTATGTTTACTGATAAGACTTGGCCTGGTGGAGCCGAATTAACCCATCACACGTCATTATTTAACATTATGTCCCACTTCATGTATTATAAATAGCCATTCATGACATTTGTGAGGTCAGTGTGTTTTCAGGGCATGGTCAGTGGTCAGTTAGAGTCACTGTGCGTTAGGGAAGATTGCTGACCAGGTCACTGTCATTAGGTCAAGGTCACGGTCAAAGGTCAACCAAGGTCATTGCCAAAGGGCTGATAGTCTGGGGGAAAGACATAATCTGCTCCTGTCTGTCCTGTAAATATTTATATTTTGGCCAGAGGCTCACTCGGAATAAGTTAGGAACTTGGAAAACCTTGTCTCTATGAAATATTTGGCAGTGTGCCAGGGCTACTTCAGTCATGGTCAGTGGAAAACTGGGTCAGGGGGATCAAGGCTCCCGTGGCTATGTTCATAAATATATCATGTTTATGTAAAGAGTATAGAGCATATGTTTACACTGAGGAACCATGAGCTCTACTACAACAGAGGCATGTTGTGATCAGTCTATGTGATCTGTGGGTGTGATATGTTGGATGGACACTGACCCCAGAGGCCTACAGTAGCCCTACACCCCTGTGCTGCCTACAGATCAATCTGTGTTGCTGCTGCAGGGTTTAACTGATGCTGCTGCAGGGAAATATTGGTGGATGCTGCAGGAGATGCAGGGGAGGATGAAGCTTCAGTCACGCTAACCAGCATCCCTAACACAAACCAGACACGGAAGGTAGCTGCTGTTGCTGCTGTTGCTGCAGAGGCAAAAGCATCAGTTCCCATCAGCCCCATTTCTAGAATTTTTTCTCTTCCACTACTCTGGCCTCTCTGTCTCTCATCCTCACATCTGCCCCCTGCAACCTGCATCACTCAGTTCTCAAAGTTCCCTTCAAAGGGAATGTCCACCTTAATTGTGTAGATGTTATTTGAGCAGTTTCCATGGAAATGAGAGGAATCTGATGCTTAGAGAGCTGGATCTTTTCCTCTCGACTTCTGAGGGGTGCTCACTACTCCAAACTAAAATAGACTTTCCAAAGCCCATTAAATTGTGTCTATTTTTAAGCAGAATGTACTTGAAGTCGGAGTTGTGTGCTTTTCAAAGCACTTGATATTGAATGGAAAACTTCACCCAAGTCTCAGCTGAACTGTTTTGTATAAAATAGAATTCTTTAGTGTGGGTTGTGTCTTGTACAGATGCACACATTTTCTTTCGGATGGATACTTTGCACTTCATACTTTTTGATTTACATACTTTGGAGAAGTTCAAATATTCTTCAGCAATACACACCTGGATCAGCCCACATTATTTACTATCATTGCCACCTGGACAATATTTAAAGTTGACAGCGTCCATCTCTCTGTTGGCAGAAATGTCGGAACTGATATTTCCCTCATAAATATTTTGTATTTATTTCAATCTAATAAATGCTTCTGGCATTAAATTGGTTGTAAGTTTGTAAAACAAAAGCTGAAGGTATTGTTTATAATTGAATACAGGATTTGTCAACTTTAATTGGGAAAACCGTCTCATTTTGATATTAATTGAGTTGTAATACGCAGCCATTGTGTTATTTAGCTATTTGCAAGTTGTTTTACGTTAAACGTCTCATCATTATGAAATTTTGTTGCTTTAAACATTTCTGGGAATTATTTGATAGGTCTGTAATGAGTGTTAATTTATGGAAATTTACAGAATGCTTTTTCTCGTATGCTGTACATACATCCATATATTTTTTTAGTTTTGCTTGTATTTCTTAATTGCACTGATTGTACAAAATTAACAAAATTGCTAGATTACCTCCTAAATAAATGAGCATTATCTTCCTGAGTATGGTTCTAAATGCAACTGCGAAAACCATCATGAATTTAATTTCCTGATATCTATTCAGTCAGAAAATTAATCAGCAATGTCAATGGGCTTTCATTAGCATTTTCTGTTCATGCCAGAATTACTCGAATTTCCTGCAGTTTTAAAATTATCAAGTGTTGATTTGGCAGGGTAGAGTTGACCTACTTAGTTTTATCTCTTTCATTGGATCAAACTGACAGCTATAAAAATAGTTTTATGTGTTTATCTCACTGACTCTTTTGTAAATAGTTATTACATGAAATCAAGTCATTTTGAAGCCTTGTGTTCATCTGGCAGTTATTTTCATTGCCCTATATTACATAAATGTTTGTATTCCCAGTTAAAAAGAGTGCACTTTTACTGACCTTTGTATGTTTACATATATATTCATATAACTCTATTTGATGTCCTACAATTTCATCTTGACCTCTTTTATGCTGATTTTGGGACATGTTGAGTTTGTGTGTTAGTAGGTTTTGTATTTTTGAATGGGTTACCCAGTAAATTATTGTTTAACTTTGAAGTGGGGAAAATTGTATTGTACGTTTTGATATAAGGACACTCTTGTCTACTAATGTTGTACTGCACTTGGCTGCATCCCTTTAAAACTTTCTGTGAATAATGAAGCAGACTCGCGATTCGACGTTTAAGGATAACGATTAATCAATTTGTTACTTTTCGTTCCGATTGCTCAAGGAGCAGTCTCCAAAACAGATCAACTCTGGATAAAGTTTTTATTTTGAGAAATTCAAAACTTTCTGCAGAATTGCTTCAAATTAGTTTGGTCGTTTCGCTTTAAATTTGTTGATTTGGTATTAAACAGAGGAGGAAATTGTTTAACCGACACCGACCAAATTTCGAAATAACTGCATTGTGTGATTGTACATCATATAAGCTTATACATTCAAGTTTGTAAAATGGCAGTTTCTCAGAAAATTGTTAGAAGTGCCCTGGAGGTCCTATGAATCATTCAAAATGACAAGTTTTGCAATGTTTGACATGTGGGATCCAGAGCAACTTAAGGGTGCAAATTGAAGTGCAAGTCCAAACTTTAGCTTCTTCCTCAGGCAGTGATTCATCATGCCCTCCCAGGTTTTAATTTTCTAGAGTGGAGAGGCTGGGACTGTTCTGATTGGAGTATGAATCGAATTGGCAGAAGTGTATTTATGAACTTTGTGAGAACTGTATATGAACTGTATAAGACTTGTACATATTTGTTTGATGAATGAGGCAATTGGTCCTTGGAGCTATTGAATCATCCCATTGAGAATTAGGCAAAACGGAGGCAAGTTGGTTTGCATTCTTACAATATATCAGAGCAAATCCAGCCTCCCTTAAGACAAACACATGGCTGATGTAGGTGCACTCCAGAGCCTCTGCTGCACAAAATTGCAAGACCCTGTAGATCGATGTCCTGCAGGGAGGCTGGCAAACAAACACACTTAGACATGGTCCAATCTGTTATTACGTAAGGGAGAAGGGGGGCTAATTGCCCTGCAGTGACTTCTCTCCCTCTCTCATATGGTCTCCTATAGCTGTGTGGACTCTGGATTGGAATAAGGAGCTCCTGTGCTGCCTTGGCTACTTAGGACCCACCACACATGCTATTGATGGAGCTCTGCCTCAACCAAGATTGATTTGTTTGTCAATGAAAGAGAGTGTGTCTATGACAGGCTGCCTTTTGGACTTTGTTCTGGCTTAGTTACCCTGTGAATTGTTTCGCTTAGAAAAGACGTAAACAGATTAAGACCAGGCCAAACTCAGTCACACAAACTAGATGGGTGTATCTGGGTTCATGGTGGGCTGCACACTGTTTTGATACAATGCATTGTGATTTCTTCTGATATCCTGTGTGATCTGGGCGTGTCTCAGTAACATTTTTGTGAGTATTGGTGTGACAACTACTTGATCAAATTCATATTTTTGTTTGCTACACTGTATACCAAGTTACTTAATGGGCATTATTAGTCTATATACTATGTAGGTTGCTCACTCTGAGTCACTCATAGTAGTCATATGGAAATAGAACATAATTTTTTGTTAGTCTGCTTCCACATATTTCTAAGTCACAGCACTGATTTCTTTGCTTATTTAAAAGGAGAAAATTTTCTGCACTTCTGTATAGCACTGATGAGCCATGTGGAGGTGATGACATGTTCATCTATGGCGCCTTATAGATTGCACGCTGGTGCACATTTGATTATTTACTAAAATTAGTTGTCTTAGTTAATTTTGCTTTATGTTAATGTTTGAGGTGCTGCGAAATCATTCTTTATTTTTTGATTCACGCAAAATTAGAAACCTCCTGCCATGCTTAATTTTAACCACAATCAGGCAATTGATTTTATTACGAATTAAATATTTAAAAAGAAAATTATTTGAAAAATTGGATATGAATTATTCTTTATGATTTACCGCATCCATGGATGGTGTGTTGTTTGCGATTTCAGAAACAGACTTTGGCAAGAAGTCACTTTCTCGCCCTGGTTCCAGATTCCAGAATTGTTAGAAATCATCATTTGCGCTTTTGGCCAATGTCAAATGGAAATGATAACTTTTGGATGTGATGGAAAAAAAAACACTTTAATTGCTCAATTACGAGTGGCATGTCTGCAGACATGAATTCATTTGCAGTTTTGTCTTAATGGTTAGATAACATTTCTCCCATTTTGGAGCGTTGCTTATCCAGCCAGAACAGCCTCATAGACAAGGCAGGCAAGTGTCAGTTTTCACAATTCTCATTAAAATTATTGATTCAGTGCAACTAGATTCAGTCTCTGTGGGTTAAAAGACACTGGGTGAGCTGATCTGGATAGTGTAACCTATTCGCTATTAGATTTCTAACCAGTTTTTACGTTGTTTGCGAATGGATTTGTGTCATGCAGTGTGAGTGGTTTTACAATTGTTGCTTTGAGAAGTTTAGTAGTTCAACATTCATTGAGACTTGTTTCTTGTTCATTATTGAGAAGAATCAAATTCATTGGGTCATCTTTCTGGTTTGATACCTTAAAAATTAGTCGCATACTCCTAACAGGAAGATAGTCCTTTATCATGCAAATTCACGAAACTTTGTTCATAACATTTGCCGTAGGATTCCATTGGCTCATTTTACTGAACTTTTTCATTATGTGCCGTTGTGTTTCATTTCTGTATTTAACATTATTATTACAAGCATTTTGTCAAACAAATCAGGTGCTGGTGTTTGTGTTCATAGAGTGTCTATGGCACCTTGCTACTAGTCTAATGTTTGTGTGCTGGGATTTCTCTTATAGAACCCTGTTGATGTATTGGTTGTTCTTACTGAGGGTAACATTGAAAAGCCATGCTAGTTACCCCAGGGGTAGGGTATGTTACCCCCTGGTAAAATCACCATTAGGCAGTAGGGTAAGGTTGCACAAGGGCCAGGTAGACCACATCTTTCCTACGGTTACCTGCATAGCTACAACAGCTTTATTTAGTGCTTGATGGGATTTTTTTTGCTGTCTGGGTTAAGCTGCTAGATAACCCCTGATGACAGAGCAATTCTAGAGAAGAAAAATAATATAGTAGAAAAGCAGAACTGTATCATTCTGTAACTCAAGGTTATTCTTAGATGAATTAGACTCTTGAAATTTATGAACTTACCAGGTGAAATTACACCTGTTATTTTGAGCAAGTAATATTTAAGTGCAACTGGAGATATGTGTTTTAATAAATTTAATTATACACCAGAAGTTAGCCCATGCCCAAATCTCAATCCTCAATATTTTTTTTAGAATATTAATAACCTCATTGATAAGACCTCATTATAAAGATAGCATTGGTCTGAAATTGAGGGTGGCACTGATGTAAGGATATGGGTGTATAATATCAGTGTTGTGATTGACAGTATAGCTCATAGTAGACAGACATGCCAGGAAATGAGAACTCTTTGTTAATTCCTGTAAGAAAGTTTCGCAGAATGAAATCTCGTTGGAAGATAATCTCAGAAAGTGCTACTGCTTCAGCAGCAGTCTTCATGTGGAGGGAAATTGCTAAGTAGGGCACAGTGATGAGGGCTTGGAATGGGAATGTTTCTTGGGGATGCTTTGTGGGAACTGTGGGGGTCCATTTAAGAGTAGCAGTGATGGCTGCGGGCGACCATTTTCATTACTTGCCTCTTAAGCTCAGATAAAAGGAGCCATGACATCTCCTTGGTGAATGCCTGAGCTGCACTAGCGCATGACAGTCATTGTTATGTTGTCATAGAGAGTATATGGCATTAGTGTGTTTGTTGGCTGCTGAAGGACACTAAACAGACATTTACTAATGTTTAAGGATGGAGAGGGTCAGTGGATGGACCGCTGCTGCTGCTGCTGCTGCTGCTAGTTCAGTTGATGCTTCTGCTTTCATAGTGCAACTGTAAGCAGTGGACAGCCGAGCTCTTGCTTCAAACTAATGGTGCTTGCACCCACCAGCTTCAAAACTGATTTATCAAAAAGGTCTTGCACCAGGCTTTACTCAGCTCAAAGTGGCCTGAAGCTGCATGAAAGACTGGTCATCGTTTAAGATGTTTCAAGTTCGATTGGAAGCGGGGAAAAAGCTTTGCCTGGGGCTAACACTTAAGGGGCAACATTTGACCATAAAAGCCCTAAAGGTCTTGGACATTATTTCTGTTTACAGTTGGTGCCTGTTATCGTAGGTCTTGGAAACGTGCTGTAACTGTGCATTAAAGAGTTTACATCTTAGTAAAACTCTTAGTAAAACACTGAAAATTTTAATACGAAAAAATTATACTGAGGTTTGGTTCCATTTACTAAGTAGTTTTGAAGGTGGAAGAATCTCATAGGTGGTGCAGAATGATGAGTTACAAATTACCCTGGGTATATTGCAGATCAGCAGATGTCAGTGATCAAGAGGGAACAGTCTTTAATAAGACGAATGTAAGGCAGTAAATGATTAATGCCAGCTTATTTCTGTCTCCCATCTGACAGCCTGCTCTATTTAGGAGGCATTCTTGGGGATACAAGATTAGGCGAAATTAACATAGGGTAATGATAAGAGCTCATCACGATGTATGGGGAGAGAAGCGATCTGCTGTCTTATTGGCACAAGAAAGAAATTGCATATCAGTGTTGGCGAATTAGCAGATGTAGAAAAAAGGAGGATGCATTGCTGCCTCAGATATGGGTTGGCGGCTGCTGCTGCTGCTTCTACTGGTGTAGGGAACCAGGGCTTATTAGCCTGGGAAGACTTTCAGGAATCATTGAATAGGCGACTGATATGGAAAATAAGTGCAGCGAGATGGCTGGGTTAATTACAGGTTTTTATTGGAGATAGGATGGTGTGTGATAAACAAAGCGTGGATGCAAATGGTGACACGATGCTCCTGCTGCAGCTTGCTTGGAATGCTGATAGGCCCACCGACTGCCAGCCCTGAATGCTTCATTTAAGGGGCTAGCGCCAGCCTGTGATTGATGGCCAGACAATAGCTGGCCACATGACAAAGTTTCGCAGGCCAAATTGCCTGGGAAGCCATTTGCTGGAGGTATGGTGCGGTCTTTGTGTAGGGCAGCCAGTGGTAAAGGGCCTTTGATAAGGTCTCTGATGTATGCCAAGGGCCCTTGTCTGTGGATGTCGGTGGATGTCCGGTGATGGTCAAGGGATGCTGGTCGGTCTCCGCAGCCGCCTCCCATCCCCATATTGCGGCCGTTCATCCATCAGGAGCCCGTGTTTAGAGAGCAGTCCTTAGGTTTTTAGCAGGTTCAATAGGCAATTTCCTGCTAGCAGCAACTTTGTTTAACTTTGAAATGATGCTATTATTGGCGGAGAAGCAGCCGGCTGGACCTGCTAAGATGCCATATAACATGATCCCAGTGTGCATTACGTAGCATCCACAAACCAATGGCATGATGCACATGATACAATATTGCCTGCTCTTTCTCTTCAGGGCTGTATGTAAGTGGAGACTGATTGAACAGTCCAATATCCACTCTGCCATCAAGTGAGTGAGTCAAGTCGCCTTTTTCTCCTTCTACAAGAAGTAGTTTAGAATGCTATCAAGTGTTCTATCACTCTTTTGGAACCACTCTACAATAATGCAGACTTTCTCTACCGTATTTTTTCATTTTTACTCTCACAGATGAGCCTCAGATCCTTTCAAAATCTTTCGTTTATTCCGCTTCCTCTAATGTTGAATAAACGCACAGCGACAGAATCCGAATTACTCGCGTTCAAAGGGAGGACCTCGAAAAACTCCTCAATTTTTGATGATAGACAACAATAAGCATGTGATTTGACGTGCATGCCCAGAACTAATATGGAAGTTTTTAAATTGCTCTTTGAGCGTGAAGATAGGATATTGAATGCATAGAGCTGATGGTAATTCGAACAGTGGGCACATGGACCGGAAGCTATAATGTATGCTTTAATCATTGCAGTTGGCATAGGAAGATCATTTTGTGGTATGGGGATATAATGTGATCCTCCACTTTGCCCATATACTCCAATCCCATTTGCTGCACAACATGTGCACTGTTATCGTGGCTGCAATTTCTTTAAAAGCCAAAGGCTTCTCTGGCTCACCGTGTTCCCGGGCTCCCCTGGGACTGATCATTTGCAGCTTCTTCTCTCCTGTTTAGGGTTCCTCTTCATCAGTATTCTCTTGCTACAGTTATTCTGGCCTTTGTTATCTTAACCATGTTTAGAGTGGCCTTTCTGTTCTAAGAGGTACCACATTGCCACAGTTGTTGTTTTTAATGTTACTTGGAAAATGCCAACCAGATATACGCGTGTGGTTGGAACCAAAAAAAATTTGGTACTACTTGGACATCGTTTCCCTGGATTCAATGGTTTGGAAAATTATTTAATGTGAGTTTAATTCTGAAAAATGACTGTTTAGAGGTGCAAATACCAACTGAAACTAACCATACAAGGACTGTTTCTCTTTTAGTCTTGCTGCATTCTGACCTGTAACGCCTGTAGTATACCAAAATATTGATTGCATGGAAAAACATGGCCATGGCACGCTCTGTGTTCGTTGTACCATGGGAGTTGCAGGTGGTGCACCCTTTTGGTCAGTGAGAGGACACCCTCCCTGGACACTCTCCCTGGATTCTCTCTCCGGGCACCCTCCCTGGACACATGTAGTAAACATTGATTGGGCGATAGGATGCAGGGCAGGCCAGGGGTGCTGGGGAGGGTGCCATCAGTGGTCTTGTAAGGCCATGGCTGGAATACAGAAAGCTGACCAAACAGCCCATGTTTGCCGATGCCCCAGCGCCGAAGATGGCCAAGTGCTGTCTTCTGGCAGCTGGCTACACACTCTAGCCTCTGTAGCAGGATCCCTGACCTTAGATGCAGCACTTTCTCTCTCCCCTGACCTCTCTTGGACCTTTCAGTGGCCCCATTCTGACCTTCAGTGACCTGGCATGCCATTATGTCATACTGAGGGTTTCCCTTATAAGTAAAGAGTTCTCTTCTCTGATGTGCCTATCATATAATATAAAAAGTACAGCAGATATAGGTCTTCTTTGGCTAACTCCATTCTTGCCCCTTTCCTTATAGTGTTTCTTAGTGGTCTTTCGTGGAATCTAATATCGGATATTGCTGCAACTCTGCCTTGGATATCAGCAGTTAATTCGCAGCTAATTCACATCAGCTAATGGAATAACTTCCAGGAGCAAATGACAATTGATCACAGGTAGCTCTTCCTCGAAGGCAAGCAGACTGAATTGTGTTTATTGAACTTATTTGTAATTTCATCCAGCTGAAGTTGTTTTGATTCATGAAAACGCATTTTGGAGGTCCTTCATTTGATTTGCCAATCTCTGGGGTTCCATACTTTTCCAAATTTTTCCCCCTCTCCTTCGTTTCCCTCTTCTTCCATTATTCACAAAACTTGGAATCTGACGTGTTATCAAATTTTCACAAGATGCAGGTACAGCAGGAGATAACGATTATTTCGGCAATTGCAATGAATTCTGACCAACTTGAAATGTTGTCATGATGAAGGGCTGCAGATGCTGATTGATAAGCCTATTGAAACATGAAGATTAAGGGCTTTGTCTGTGAATCTTTGTGACACATAATATTTGTGGTTGTCTGGGGTATCTGACACTCACTGGTTATTACTTGGATGCCTGGTCTTGGGTCCAAATCCAGAATCGATTTAACCAGACAAAACCATATGAATGTTCAAAAGATTCATAAGCAGAGACACTTAAATATTTTCTTCAATTTGAAATTAAAGTCAAAATTGTTTCGTTCAGTGTGTTGTTGATGGATAATTTAGATTTCTGCATTTGTTACAAAGAGAAACTTCTACACTTTTGAGTCAACAAGGTTCCCCACCATTACAGAGATAAGGGAAACCTAGAAAATGAAATTCAAGTTTCGAAGGGAATCTAAGATTGCATCAGAAGTACAATGTTGTTGAGCTTCTCATAAAGGTTTTCAAGTTGACGTACCAAATGAACGATGGTTAGTGGTTACAGGTCATCATTTTAGCTGACTGATATTTTTTTTTTATCACACTGCTACACTTATATTGTTTTCTCAGAAATGTTCTTTGGGAAATTGGCAACAAAGACAGTAGTAGCAGTATGGTAATTCTCATCCGTGTCTCAAACAGCAGTGTTCTAGCCAACATGGTCAGCACTTGCTTTGCTGGCGATCTTCTGACTTGGATAGCCAAGTGTGAGAGTCCTAATGACCCTGATTTGCCAGTGTTTGGAGTTTACTGATGATGGCAAATGAAGCGTGAAAGGAATCGGGATGAAGGATGGAGATGATGATGCAGGTTGAGGGAAGGGAGCAGGCCTGCTGATAGCAGTGAATGAAGGGAGCAGGACCCCAGGACCTCTTCCAATTTAGACCTGGATGACTTGGCCTCTCCTTGCAGAATCATGGCATGGATGGTGGCTCCATGCTTGGGCCTTACAGGGTAGTAGCTGGCTGTCAGCAAATTGCTTGCAAGAAGCTTGAATGGGGGGATGTTTCCCTGACCACTGAGATGAGGCTGTGAGATGAAGCTGATGATGTGCTATGGATGCCAGATTAGGAGGCCTCACCCCATCAGCCTCTGTTTGCCTGCCATTTGCGATGTGTTTGCCTGAACAAGGAGTTGCAATTCGCCCATTACTACAAGTCACTGGAGACTCCTTCGTCACACTCCGCATCGCACTTCTCCACTCCTTTTCTTCACAAACCTTCATTCGGAAAGACCTCAAGGAGTTAAATGTCACCCGCACTTTCAATGCTTACTCTCCTCCATCCAACCACTCCATTGTTCAGTGCTGTCTTACAGGTCCAAAATTTCCCTCATTGCTTTACGATTGCCAGCACTTACAGTTGGTTAACAGTTGACGTGAGGTAATGACCTAATGTACTGTGTTGACTACAGTTGTTGTATGTAAATGATTGAATTGTGCAGTATCACCATCATATGACCAATCGCATATTGATAAAACAGGCAATGAATATGATAAGTGCATTACCTTCAGTTAATTAGTCCCACCACATACTGTTCGCCAGAACCACACATTGTCTGGGGAGTACAGCTCGTCTGCTGTCATAAGCTTGATAAGCTCCTTATATTTCACCTGAGACGTCTTGTCTTATGAGAGTTCAGTCTCTTATTATGCTTTTCTATTTAGATTGGAACAATGGGTCTCAATAATGCAAACAATTAGAGAGACACATATTGCATACTGCTTTTCAATATTCTTTCCCACACCTCTTGGAATCATCTTTTAGCTGTGTTGATTATTTGAGGCTGGCTGCTGAAGGTACGGGCTCATCATCACTTGTCTCCGCATTCCTATTTGGCTAGGGATGGCTGCGGTGGCTGACATGTGTATGATGAATGAATGAGCAGGGATGGTGATTCCTCAGAGATGCCTACATGATGTCACTGTAATTAGTTTCACCTAATCTGACAGCAGAAAACGCAACCTAGAAAGGCTTGCAGCTGCTGAAAATGTCCCACACAACCCACACCCACACCCACACCCACACCCACACCCACACCCACCCACACCCACACCCACCCACACCCACCCACACACACACACACACACACACACACACACACACACACACACACACACACACACACACACACACACACACACACACACCTGCTGGATGACAAGTTGCACATCAGTATTTATCACTGGGAGATTTCTAGCCATATTATGCAATAATGTGCATTTATTAGGAGCTCCTGTTGTTTGCACTGAATAATGCAAGACTTGCCTCCCGTTATTTCATATATACTTTTTACGTTTGTTGCTGCTCAACAATCGGTCATGTGACGTACAGACAGTTGTCACGTGACCGGAAGGAAGTGCTTCCAAAATGGCTGCCCAGCCCGATGTTAGCGTTGTCATGGAAACTGGGACAGCATGGTGTCATTGGCTGTCACTTTGTGTGACTGGTGAAGAATAAAAGTGGTAATAAGTTGAATTACTTCCTTGCGGTTTGGTGATGGTGTCAATGAAATTGATTAATATTGGTTGGCCCTCGGTGATGTTTGGAGCTGTGTTTATTCAGTATGTGTAGCAGAGGAAATTGTTTCGAAATTTATCATGGCTTGACGGGGATGGGTTTTCCCTGCATATGGTACCCAGTCAGTGCCTTTTGCAGGTGGAGACACTTTGATGAGGGGTTTTGATGCTTCTGTTGATTTTAAAACTATTATTATATTTTCAAGAAATGAAGCTTATTCCTTTGTTGAAAACCAGCCTGATGTTTTTTTTATACAATTTTATAAATGCTAACGTTTCTTGACTTCTTCCTTGTCCTAACCTAATTTAGTTGGCTCCTCTACTTTTAGAATAGCTGCTAACCAAGAATAGTAGGTGAACTGGAGCTTGCTTTCATTGTTGTAACCAAAGCAACACATACGTATGTCCTGATCCACAGCCAATGGAAACCTACCTGCTGGGGAAGACTGTTGTCTGTAGACTTTACTGATGCCAAGTGTTGAATATTGTTGATCCCAGGTGTTTCGTGGAAAACCGTCTTTTAAATCACGTTGTAAACTGTCTGGAAGGTGACAAAAGGATCATAAATGTCTGTCTTGTATTGCTGGGGTAAGGTAGTTTTTTAGGACCATAAAATATATGCTTGCTGCAGTGTGGTTCTGTTATATGCAGGTGGTCTTTCTAATGGAAAATATAGACGAACAAAAAAATATTAGTTGGCCTGAGCTATATGCTTTGTTATATTTATGCTTTGTTACATTTTGTGCTTAAATATGCTAAGAGCCAAAATAGAGTGTGTTATTTTGTACTTATCTTGGCATTACTTCCACCTTATTTTGTGGGATTTACTTTTTTTTTTCTTTGCAATTTTTGCCTCACGTTTGAGCCTGTGCCTTGGAATTAATATCCGGCATGGTTGGCCTGTCCACACACATGTTGTGGGCCATTTGGCGACAGATCATGATAACGATGTAAACATTGCAAACCATTGCATGGCAGCAATGAGACGCCTTGTTTAACTCCAGCAAATTGCAGCAGAAAAGTTGGAAATGCTTCTCATTCTGCTGGAGAATTTGTGAAATTTGTGCCCAGAGCAGCAGAAAATTATTCTGGCTTAGGCGAGTTACTCGTTGATTGGGCTTTTCCACTGTTTTCCATTGTTTTGGTTGAGTGCTTGGCAACTCAACTGGTCTGTCATCAACCGGACGTGCATTTGTGTGTTTGTGTAGTAAACACAGCTCTATAAGGCAGCCTAACATTCAGGTTAGACTATGGAGTGAGGACCTTATGCTAAGTTATAAGTCCATGTTGTCGAGAGTATATAGTCAAAGGTAGACTGCTTGGTGAAACCATGGTTTCAAGTAGACTTCTTGGTCAGCCATGGTGTTGATGGTATACTTCGTGCCAGGTCTATGTAGGGTCAAGGGAAGACTTCTTGGTCATACCAGGATCAGTAGACTTCCTGGCCATAGCATTGTAGTAGACTTCTTGGTCAGACCATTGTTTCGGGAGTAGACTTCTTGGTCAGGCCATGGTATCAAAAAGAGTTGTCTTCTTTGTCAGACCATGGTGGTTAGATTATACTTCTTGTTCGATTGCTTCTTTTTTCCCCAAACTAGCGGTAAACCTAATTTTTGGATTATGGTGATTCATTTCTTACGCTACCTCATTTGTAGCTGATTTCTTATATAATATGATTTGGTGACCCTAACTAAAATTAATAACTTTGTTGTTATCATATTTTGTCATGTACACTTAACTGATGTGTGTCCTGGAGTAACAAGACATAGATAGACCTAATTTATAGGGCAGAACTGTATAGTAAATGAACAATTGCATATATGGGTGTTTGCCTGTGGTTGATGGTCTGTTTTGTGTCAGTTTTTGTTCCAATAACCAATGGTCTCCCCCCAGAGGCATGCCCATGGTCTGAACAAAAACCCACAGACCAGACTTGTGCTGGGAATTTTAGAGTGCTACTGGATGCCAGCAAACCGTCAGACTTGTGTTATTGATGAAATCAATATGGTCAAAAGAAAGCCAACAGAACTGCTCGTAGTTTTTGTGCCGTGGTATAAATCAAGCCATTTGTTTTCTGTGGCTGCCGTTTGTATAACGTTTTTGGCACAGCGTATATGAATAATGTCAATAGTGTGCTTATATACAAAAATTGAGGAGCTTACATGAGCCAGGATATGTGTGTATTTGGTGGATACTTTTAATGTTAGTATATATATTAGATGTTTCAACTTTGGATATGTTCTAATTGCAGCCTTGAACTTCAGTGGAGTAGTATGAAGTGCAATGACTTTGAACATGATTTTTATGCTATTTAGTGAGCTATGATCAATAGAGAAGTTGGTTGTCTTGTATTAACTTGCCTTGAATAAAAAACAGTATGCTTTTTAACACCGCAGTTGACTTGTTCTGTGGCACACATGAGATTACGAGAGATTCATACCCTGGGCCGTGTAGCTCCTGCAATTCTCACTAGGGGGACTGGCACTCGTCTGCAGTCTGAAGCCGTCTGCTTCCCCAATAAAGCATCGATGGGCTTTGGGAGGCTGAAATATTGGAATATTGGCTGCAATAAACCAATGTCAAACATGCCAAACAGTTATGTCATGTCCCTGTCACGGAACGGACCCAGTTCCTGTTTTATTTTTTCTTCGTTCTCTTTGAAGGAATTGCCGTTTCATTGCCCCAGTGGAGCCTAAGTTGGATGGCTGTTTCATTCTTCATCTTATTGCCATGGTCCTTGCCTATTCTAATTAGCCCAACAGGTGCAGAAATACAGGACGTAAAGCCCTACTCCATCCACCCACCCAACCAATCACCACGTTTTGTTGCAATAAGGAATGAGAAATTCACGAAACGGAACTACAATGTGGAATAACTTGAAAGAACACGACTGTTAGCAGGCCCGCACAAGGTCGATTGAGTATAGCTGCAGTGTTCATAGGTGCAACAGAAGCAGCTGCAGGTGTACTTGTGCTGCAGGAACACTGCAGGAGCTGCAGGAGCTCTACGTCATTGGCTCTGATATGCTCGATCAGCCCTCTCCCAGTGATGCGTCAGTTGTGAGCAAGGGGGTGTTTTTTAGAGGGGTTAGCTGGCTGATATAACCAGGTCACATAGTTGGCAAATACTTCAGAAAATACTCAGGTTTCAAATAAGCTAAAGGTCTGGTTTACTGTAAACACAAACAATTCAGGTGTAGTAGAAGTATATGACTGGCTGAAGTACATAGCCCATTAAACTAATGTCCTCTGCGAAGCACAAGGCTTCTACAAAAAAAAAAAAAAAGCTTTTGATTGGCTTCTAAAAAAAAAGAAGCTTATTACAGTTCAGAACGAAAGTAACAGATCATTGTTGAAATTTGATAGAGTGTTATGTTTCTTCTCATGTGATTTAATCAGGAAACTAGGAAGCGTCGGCTAGACTGGTGACTGCTTCTTTTTTTCTATTGATTGAGTCTATCAAATGACATGACTTACGAGTTAATATAGTGGGATATTACCTCGGAGTAACTTGTATCCAGTGCTTGGAAGACAACCTATAAACCTCTAGTGTCCCCTTATGAGTCATAAAATTGATAGAAGGCCTTTTTACAGTCACTCCGGCCAGCGTAGGTATGTGAGCCAGAACTTTTTTCATTAAGGGATAATGAGTTTATCAGTAGGAAGCTTAAGATGTTCACCTTGAAGGCTGTCCAAGGTCAGAGATCGGAAGTGAGGGGGATGTCAATAGATTGCTTGTGAGTTGGCCATTGGCTTTCTAGTACACTGTAGTAGGTTGGAAGTGATTAAGAGTAGCCTACTTCCTGGTCAATTGAAAAGCTTCAGACATTTTAGCTCTTCAGGCTAGATGCTTACGTAAGCCCTGATCAGGTGAAATGTAAAAGCAGTATTAAGGTTATCGGATTCAGGATGTGGTGATGTTAAGATATACACATGGCTTTATTTTGTGGCAATATTGTCAAACCATGCAAAGATGAAGCTGATTATGATAAGATGTATCCTCATGTATCACCCACATGCACTTATATATTCTTTAAAGCAATTTCAGCCTAGATATATAAAAGAAATTCCAGGAAGACATCCTACTGTGCAAAAATAATCCACATAAGAAATAAGAACTATGAGTTTCACTGTCAACCTTAGAGAACAGGATAAGAAAAAAAATAAATGAAGGAAATGCGATTTTCTTTTTCTGCAGGTGCTGAGGCTAATGACAGGTAACATACCTACTGAAAACTCTGGCAGCTGACTTCTCAAGTAAGAACATTATATTTTCCATACTTTTTATTCTCCATTGCAGATTTTATTTTTGGTTATTGAATGACATTCTTTGTCAGAAGTCTTCTCTTGTCTCTTGTCAGTGCAAATCTCTTCCAGCTATGTCTGCATGGACCAATTACCAGTTATTATTTTCAAATATTTTTAAATCTCTTTGTTTTTATAGTCAGTCGTTGACCTCTATTTTCTGTAGATTTAAAGATGATACCTCGTAGTACTAGGTCTGAGAAATTTAAATGTCCTAAAGTTATTGAAGTTGCACCAAAACAATGAAAATACGGTGTCTTGATTTATTGTAATCTGAGAAACCACTACAAGAGCAGCTGAGCTGAGAAACCAACTTCTGTTACGATATACACAATAGTTTGGGGGATTATGTTGAATATATATGAAATCATATTAGAAAATATACGTACAATAAGTAACCACATTTAACAATGTTTACTAAAGAATAATATACAGTAGATAGGATATACTATAAAAGAACAATATCATTGGAAATAACAACATAAGTGGAAATGTTAGTTATATATCATCTGGTTATATATCATTGGTATGGTCTTTTTATTCAGCAATAATGATATAGACAACAGGGATGTTAGATAATTTGACATTTGGCTTCCTAGTCAGTAATGCCCGTGGCTTATTCCGCGATATATAGATTTTTTTAAAGTTCACCACGATTGTTACTTGAGGCTTATTCACAAATAGAAGTCATCTAGATGGTTTTAACTTTTTTCAGATGTGTTGGTGCCCATTGCCAAAAGGAATTTAAAGTGATAGCTTGCAGGTTGGTAAATGTCGTTTGAAAGTTTTTTTGCTGACGGCTAGAAAAAGAAATCAACAAGGTAGATAGAAAAATAGGAGGATAAAAAGTATGAAATGCACGAACTGATAAACCCAGAGTAGCTGAATTTGATTTGGCTCATTTTCCTTGAATGTGGCTACTGTACCTCTTTGTATACCTTTGCCTGTAGCTGTAGAAAATGGAATGTCAGGCATCAGCAACCCATTTAGAGTGAAAAAAATACTGACAAGGTAGAGCAGATTCACGGATTACAAAGAATGTGCTACAGTAGAACACCAGATGAGACCTTGGGAGTATTTTAGATATACGGAGTGATTTTAATCCAGAATTCTTATGCCTGAGGATATATCATCTCATTTTGGACGACAGAAAGTGTCAATCCTAATTTGAAATGTTATTAATCGTGGGTTCATTGTATAATGAAGGGCAGTGGGCATTGCCCTATAGGATTCTAAGTATTAATTCCAAGCAGCAGTGATCTCCATGTGATTAGCCTCCTTTCTTCCAGCACTGTTTACTTGCGCGTGGGATCCTGCCAGCCTGCTGACTCTGCCGGAAAATCCTGACTCACTGACTCCCAAAGACTTCCCTAACTTCACACATTGCATTTTTTCGGCTTCTACTGACTCTTAAATCTGTATTGTTATCTCACTTTGAAATTTGGCGTTGTCTTGTGCAATATTTTGCAATATTCGTCCTGCCTTTTCAACTTTGGCGCAATTAAGAAAGAGCATGCCATAGTCGAACTTCACGGATTATTACAATTACATTAGACATGAAATGGAGACAGGTTACTGTATATATGCTGTGTAATCAACTTGGATATCTTTGAATAATGTAGACCTCATTATATAAAAGATGAATACCAAAATATTTGCAATTGAGTAAAATAAGTAAATACCAGTTCCTTATCACAAATTTCCTTCTAAAAAATGAGAGTCCAATAGATATTCAATAGCCAGGAAGTCATGTCGCGTTGTTATGATTACTAGAATATCCAAGTAGCCTCGACAGAGGGTTTACTTTGTAGATTAAGGTATGCGACCATCGGGTAATGGTCAAGGTCATCTGTGACCTTGACCATCAATCAGAGGTCATCCAAAATGGCTGCACACAAATGATACAACTACTCCCTAAATATAAACTAAATTAGGTAGAAATGCTGTAGTCCAATGTTGAATTACAGTTCCTACCCCATTTAGGAGTAATTATCCCATTTACAGGTGGTAATATTGTGACCAGATTCATTCAAATGACTCTTTGTATAATTCTTATAGATTTGACAAAAGACTGTTGAATGATGCACAGCATCCATTACATTATCTGTATTGATTATTGCCGAGTGGTAGAAATTCAGAATGGTTAAAGCCCGTACTAAGCGATATCAAAATACCTTTGTACCTGTATCTATCAAGTACTCAATGAATGTTCACAATTGCAATCTCTACCAGCTTGAAACTGCTTATGTGTACACCAAAAAATTTCACGCTTGTGACAAATAAAAGTATGTTATGTTATGGTATGTTAATTACACTGAAGTACCTGAGATGTCATGCAGATATAACCAAAACTCTAAGCAAACAATCTTGAGTGCACTTAAAATGTCATTGAACTTTGACCTTTACCCACATCAAGGTCCAATATCCTGTAATAATCTAAAAGCCCTATGTTACATCATATCATGACACTGCTCAAAACTCATTGCTCAAAATTAGGGGAGATACAGCCATTTTAAATGTGTAACTAAAGATGGTCCAATTTGGGCGGGCTACCCAATCAAAAGTTATAAATTGTTAAAAAGTTTTTGGGGTAAATAGTAAAATCTATAACGCCCAGCAACCCTTCACCAGATCACCTCAAGAAGTTTGGCTGCACTGGATCGGTCATAACACAACATAAACCTATGCCTGTGTCCCACCATATGCTTGGTTCTTAAGATTACGTATGTCAATTGTTTTTAGGGGGTGGGGGGTGTATGGATCACCCCTTTCTGCAAGACTGAGCATCGAAAGGACCCCTCAGACTTATAATTGCACAAGCAAACATACTATGATATCAGATAAGAGTTGTACCTGTATCAGTTTATGATATATTTCATTCCAAAGTATTGCAAAAATATCATTAAAATGATCTTTGACCTTGAGAAATTGATCAAGGTCGTTTTGGTTCGACATAAATGGAGTACTGCCTAAGGTGCACCTATCGACCGAGTTTCGTTCCATTAGAAAAGAAGTTTGGTGAACATTATAACGAAAACAATATGATATACCATAGTGATGGTGAATCATAATTAGGCCTATTATGTAGAGGCTTTCTCAATGTATTTAATGAATAAGCTTGCAGTTGCTTAGAATTTTCTCATATTGGTGCCATACATGTAAATGTACATGGACTCTGAGATTCTGCGCAGGTAGAAAAAAAATACATGGGTGGCCTACAATTAAAGTTAAATATAAAGCAATTAGTTACTGGTATGTGAACATGTTCAAATTAGTACCACCCACTTTCCAAATGTTTTATCTATGAATTTTGATATTGCCAATTTGGAAACTGCCATAGCCAGGAGTTCAAATTTTTAATTAGTTTAAAATAGGCTTAGCGGAAAATTTTGTCAAATTCCTGCTACGTGGTTTAGCACATGGCCCTAGTTAATTTAGATATATCCATAAATTTAGATAAATTTAGATATATTCCATCTGGTGAAGTATCCATCTATCTATACTTATCTTCACCAGTTTGTAAGTACTTCAAGTTAATAATCAATCTTCACAATGAGGACCCTTATTATTTAATAGGGACGAAACTTTTTGGACCAAATCAGCGATTTATGAAAAAAAGCAATGAATAATGTCCCTGCACTTTATCGGATATTTATTCCACTTCGGAAAGTTGTCGCATTATTCATTTTGGATTGTGACTCTAGTCAGGATTCGCTTCCGAAATGGGAATTACAGTTAATAAATCACAGTCTTTCTTCAATTTTGCTGGTGTTGTCAATGGGGAAGATCATAATTTCATTAGAAATATATGAGGAATTCTGATCATCTGATGCTTGGTCACGACAAGTATGTGTCTGGGCATAAATAGGAGATTGAGGCAGATGGAATTATTGATGGTCATGAAATTAAAACTGATTTACTCACTGGTGTAAAATTTGCTCTGCTCATAGCTGTTGATGTTGGAGATCTCCTTGGCTATTTACTCTGTGTATTTAGTAGCTAGAAGGTTTATATAAATTCAGTGTCTCTATGCAGCTGTCTATACATATGTATTACATGACATAATATGATGACTATCTGGAACCCCGAGGGTTCCGGCTGTAAATTTATGTAAATAAATTGTAACACTTTCTGTTGCTGTTGTGGTGGATAGTGTACTGTATACAGTGTATGAGTTTTATATAATTAATCACAACTGGTTTTCATAACTAATGCTGCGATACATATAGTTCAGTTGTAAAATTAACATTATATTGCTTTGGCAATGCATGGAGACCATGGGCGATGCGTTAATGCATAAGGTATAATTTTGAAAATGCATATTCTTGCAATATTCACACTTTCATTGCACTATGCATTGATCTGATCCTTGTAATTCCTCAGCGCTGAATCTTGTATGAAGGGGTATTGCAGGGTGGCATGTTTGACCCAATTCATCTAAGGGCCAAGGAGGCATGTTTGGAAACTGACGGACTTAGCTATACGTGATGGTTGGCAGGTCCGGCCTGCTTGTGTCCACACTGCTACATGTTATTACCCTATTGTAATTCATCTGACCACTGGTCAAACTGACCAGGCTGCCATCGACTGATTGCTGCCTTTCTCAGGCTGTTGACTCGTGTCCTGTCCTTGTCATTGCTCTTGCTACTTTTGTGATGAGGGACAACAGGATTGCATGTATTTGCATCAAGAACAGACTTCTGAGAGGCTGCTTTTACGCTACATTACTTCTTTATGGGATTTGAATCAAGTATTCCGGCTACTTATGTTGCAGTTGTACCTCAGAAAATGCATCTTCTAGTGCCTCTACTCTGTTATTCACTTGATAAAGTCTGCACTCATACTCCTTGCACTCATACTCATTTCCATAGAATTGCAATTTGAAATTGCTTTGGGAAGAGTTAGAAGTTTCTTGGAGAGGATGTTGCATTTAATCATGCTACATTTGTAAGTCCTTCTTGGATCTCGGACTCATTTTGACCGCTTGAATTTTAGTAGTGAAGGTAGTCCGATAAAACCTACCTTCACTACTAATTTTATCATTCGTTCTTTCCATGCTGTAATGGGATTTAAATGTTTTTGTGGCATTCGAGGTTACGCTATTTTTCCATAGAGATATTAGTGCAAGTTGGTAGTGTGGTCTAATATAGGAAACTTAGGTACAAAAAACGTATGTAAATTTTCTTGGAAGTTTCATGGAAGCATGTAATGCTAGGTATAAATGGATTGCACGAAAGGCAATTTGCTGAGTGTCTATGTTCAGACAAGCACAAAATAACTTTCTATTTTGAGTGGTTAGTTTTTTAACATTTTTAGATCATTTTGGACTTTTTTGGATTTGATCCATCCCCAGGAGTTCACTTGCCATTTATACTCTGACAAGAGGAGTATTTACTCATAAATGGTCATCAGTGATTTGCACAGCTACATGCACCACTGTAATGCTGTAATAAAGTGGAAAAAAAAGATACATTCGTACAAAAACAATTGTAAGGAAACTTGTTCGAGTAATTTCAAAACATTCATTTTTTTGTACAGTAAGTTCAACCATATACAAGATACATGTATATGTAGATGCATTTAGAACCATGTGAATGGATGTGGACTTGCATGCAAGGATTCAGATGAAAACATTTTAATCTGTAATTGTAATGTTCTACATTGTTGTCATGACAATCTAGGAGATTCGTGATGCTAAATGTCATGGAAAGGTTCAGCTGTCAGTGGAAATTCAAAATGCATTGGCCATTTATCCTGCCTTCATCTTCCTTTTCATTGACATGCAATAGTTATCAAATGAGGAACATTGCAGTTCCACGGGGTCCTCTTCTAAGTGGATTTATGTTCCATGCTCCTATGATTTGATTACAAAACGCTGTTTGCTAATTGACATGATGATGACATACCTGGTTGGGGCCAGTTTGAACATTGGCACCATGGAGAGAGGCATTTGGCAAATGCTGCCATTTCGATTCTGCTGGCCAATAACTGCCTGTTTTGATGACCATATTTCCAAGTCTATTGCTGCCATTGTCATAGCCCATATCTGCATATTCATAATCCTCTCCGTATCAAGATCATAAATCGAAAGAAATAATGCTGCCATATCCTCTTGTGTATTTGCCAAGCTGTTTTGAGTGACGTTCTCCTAATTTAATATAGCAGATCGTCGATAATTTCACATATGAAGCAGTCCCTCATCTCCAGGCTACATAATGGTCAAGTGTGGCTCATGTGCTGCTAGTTGGCTCAACATGAGCACTTTGACTCATGACAGATGACAGAAATGCTATCAAACTTTATGAGGTCATTTGCAAGCCGAGATAAAATGAGAAGGGCCCAGACCAACAGAAACAGAAACAGACAGAACCATAGTGTAGATAGATGGATGAAACGATGAAACATGCTCAATTTTGCTGAAAAGAACACTATACTGTCAGCCTCTTGTATTTAAATTTGGCTGCATGAAAAGTTATCTTTCCACATTAAGATTTGTTTTTTTAATTTTTGACCCTATTATATTGTGGGTCGTTAGAAGTTGTCCTTCAAATGTAGAGATGTTATGCATTATGTTCTGAGCTGGTTGGTGCAGTTGGTCAACATTTTCTGTTTTATGCTTCTTCCTATGACCATGGAATAGGTGTGTGAAGAACAGTTAAGCAAGTGGACATCAGCATGCGGTGTAATATAATCACCATGCTGGTGGGTAGCTGCCTTATAAGCATGGATGGGGTATGCTTATGAGTTTGCCCATCTAAGCATAATTGCTGTGGCAGTAACCAGCATCATAAAACTAATGGCGCGACTGTAATGCTCCTACCTATACCCATATCTGCTTGCACACAGAAAAACTCCACAGCTTCTGAACTTGGTAGCTGGAATATTTGCTGCTCCATCCACAACGTATAATTCAATGTGTGGGATGATTGCAATAACAACTGTGTGAAGCTGAAATTGTGCACTGCTCAACTGAAACAGTGTTTACAACTTTATTGTAATTTCAGGACTCAGGCTTTTTAGTTTTTCTACCTTGCTCAATATTCATCATGGTACTGGTGAAGAATTTGGTAAGAACTGAGTTAGTTAGGTGGCTCTCATGCTGGTCAGTTACCATGAAGGTCATTGGTTAAATTCACAATTTGGGTACACTAAGTCAGCTAAATTTCCACTGAAGGAAAAAATAAATTGAAGTTTCTCCATTTCAACAGAAACCCCTTCCAGTGGGTTGAATTTAGCAATAGTGACTTGAACTAAAGTTTAAAGGTTTTGGGTAATCTACGGATGAGTAGCAGTGGGGTAAGTTTAACACTTAAGGGCAATTTCCTGTGGCTGTCCTTTTCCAGGAGTACCATGTATGTTGGCCAGACTTCAGGGCGTGCCGAACACAAGACCACTGCTCTGTCCTTCATGGTGCTTTGGGGTGTGCTGGTGATCTATTCTGCTGGTCTGTTCTTCTGGTGGTCTGTGCTGTGCCTTTCTTCCATTTCTGCACTTTGTTAAGTTAGGCTGTTGGACAAAAAAGACAAATTCAAATGTTTGCATGGGCTGTCCAATGGAGCTTTGGTCCCATTCCGTTGGAGTGTTTTTGCTGGAGTTGTCTTTTTCCTGTTTAAGAACTGACAATATTTTTGCAGGACTTCAAAGCAAACGTGCTGCCAGGGGGGTTATTTGCCGCCAAGGGTCTGCAGTGAAGAGAAGTGCAGCACATCCAAACTGCTGCATCCAACTGCTCCAAAACTTCTCAACGATTCCTCAAGTAGCCCCAAGCATTGATTTGAAATGCTAATATTGGTTAGTTAAATACCTAACCATGACTCTTTGTTGTGGCGAGGATTTGTAGAGCACTCCGGCAGATCTTGGTGGCCAGGCTGCCTCCAATTGTCTTTGGCAATGAGACGAGGAGGTGGCAAATTTGCCCGCATCCATATTTTATCAAGCGATATTGAGTTTGTGAGACTGGGCGTGATTTCAGCAAGCATTGGCAGGCGTTATTGAGATTGTCTGCAGCAGATGGACTCAGTCATGAATATTGCATGTAATAAAGCATGGCTGCTTATGGCCGATTATTTGTTGGACCCCGTCCGCTCTTGTTCTACATACAAAAGCTGTCCACCAGCTGCAAAGACAACAGACAACCCAGTGTACCTTCCACCAATGTAATTAAACCCTCTAAGATGTTGAGTTGATTGTATTGCAGTGATGCCTGTCATGTGCTGACCATGATGATATCCAGGTTTGTGTTGTGACGTTGTGCCTGAAAATGTTTTGGTGATATTTGTCTCCCGGAATTACGCCTTGTTATTGTGAAAGTACTATAAAACATTTCTGTGAATATTTTCAATCCTTTTTATGCTGAACCACTTACTGTGTGTTGTTTAAGGATTTTTCATTATGGTTTCAATTGATCTCGACCTTTGGAACTCCCATTTAATCTGAATTAGTCTGATGTGCTTGATATTATGCAGTGGCAGAGAGGGCGCTCAGTACACTGTGGAGTCTGAGCTTCTTACATTTAAAAATGACCAAATGCAAATGTGGATCGGACGAAAGTACATTGTATCAGATGAAATTTGCTTGGACATATATGTATTTGTAAGTGAGGGAAGACAAATTGACAATGGAATATAAGATGCTGCTGCAGCGAGTCAATCTTGAAGATAGGGGATGCTATTCGTGAGGATGGCAGGATGAGACACAGGGGGACAACTAATAGAGTCATATGAGCCGAGATGACTTGTAGAGTATAGGACTGGACCCTTGACATACTAATGGCTGGCTGTGGGTGGCAGACAGTGCACTCTTATTATTGTCATATTGTCAGGACAGACTTGACACGAAAAGGAGCCTCTCTTTGCCCTCGTCCACTTGATAATGCACCCTGAGTGCAAGTATAACTACAGCAACGACCATTGTTACGTCATGCAATGTCTAGTGTGTATTGTAAATTCTCATTGAGACATCTTGACAATGCTGGACACATGCATTGTGACGTCAGTAATGGAAGTGGCTTGACGTCACTTTAATGATCTGCTGCCATGAAATTCCAATCGAAGAGCTGACGTCACAAACGGTCACACCCTTCAAGTCCTATGTCCACCTGTTTCATTCGAGGAAATGTGTAAGTTTCTTTGGTGGAGAAGACAAAATGATCTACGAATCGTTTTAAGACATCACGGTGAATGAGTTTATACTGACCTTGCCCAAAAAAGTTTATTTGGTGTCGCCAATGTAATAAATGTCAGAGGCTCAGAGCTTTTCTGTGCTGGACCTAGACCTAAGAATTAACGCAAAATAGTTACCTAATCTGTCAGCTGTTCGTAATACCAAATTTTTATGTTTTGAGCAAAACAACGTTTTTCTGACGTTGTGTGGGAGGTCATGTGTAAGGTCAGACTAGAGGGATAGCTTATCTATAAATAGCAGAGGGACAGAGCAGCCCACGGACTGTTTGCTCAGTGGGCCATATGGCAGGGCCATGTAGAGGGCTGGAGGGCCAGTCGAGTGGTTTGCGAGTGCACTCTTGAGTGGCATAGCCAGACTGGAGCAAAGGGAATAGTGCAGTGGGCTGGTGTAGGGGACTATAGCAGGGGGACTGGAGCAGGGGGACTGTGTTATCTGGGTGAGTTAGACTGGGTGCTCTTGTGGTCATTGGCTTTGCAGCAGTCCCTCCCACTTGTTCTGAGATCCATCACAACTCTCATTACGGCCAGCTTCAGCCCAACAGCTTGGCGCCGCCAGCCCCATCAAGCTCACTGCATTAAACCAGCCCCCTCCTCCTTAATTAATTCAACCAGGCTTCACAGTCTATACCTCTCCCACAAACTGACTGCCAGGCTCAGCCAAACATCCTTCAATTACCCCCAAATAAATTGCCTCTTTCCTAGCAAAGCGTTTAATTAAAATTTAATCATGACCAAATTACATGGAAGTATTTACAACTGCATTGAGGTACTCCTTTGGTACCAAGTGATACTTAAGATCTCTAGATTACATTGTACATTGTGTGATTCGTGTCAATGGAGTGTGTTAAAACTCTTTGAACCGTGGTTGTTTTTATCAATAACCAACATGAAAACTTTAAGCCAAAGCAATGAATTTTCATCAGAGGTGTTAATAACATTGCCTTTATGGTTCAAACAGATGTCCTGTTCAGTGCTGATACAAGAAGCAATCTCATCTCATCAGGTCTTGCATCCTCTTCACACTTCAGCTCATAAAATCAAGAGCTGTCCTAGATGAAGAATGCAGAGAACTGAAAAAAAATTGCTGTAAATTGCGGTGTTTTTCTTGGAGGAAGAGAAAACCGTGTGACAGTTGGAAGGAATGTGTGACAGTGTGGTGAAAGTTGAGTGATGTCATTTTGTCGTGAATCTGTCAACAACCTCTGCAGGTGGTCTTGTTCTCTGCCAGTGTCACAATTTAAAGTTCCCCAAATCCCTCAGGCTTTTGGCTCTCTTGGCTTAATAGATATAAATACTGTCTTGAGAAATAGGTGGGTATTAATGTCATGACGGTAGTGGTCTATATGGTTCCGAGACCATTGTCACGGAAAATATAGACAACAATATATGATATTTTATGAAGTGCATTTGTGGGCAGTACTTCAAAATACAGATAAAATTATATGACTAAAATTATTAAGTTTGCAGTTACACAATGGGAATACTGGCCAAAATATCGGGTTACTACCTCGATAATTGGTAATTAGGCAACTTTAGTGAAATACCTGTAGGTTAAAAACCATGAATATCACTGACGAGGCTGAAATGCATGAGTACTGGAGTGATCATTATTGCTGAATTTTATTGAAAGGCCTTGTGTCAGGTAGGCATGTCAGAGACTATATATATTTGGGAATGTTATTGGAAAAGAAGCAAGAGACTAGCCATATTATGTAGGTACAGCCTTATTCGGGTTCTGGGTGAGCAATTAAGCATGTTGTGCTCCCTTATCATCAGTGCTGCTTTGCAGAGCAATTAACTCAAGTTTCTGCCTGCTTGTGTGGCTAATTGCCTTAGTCCTGTGGTTGTTAGTATTCTTCCTGTGGCTTAGTCTTCCACTACCTGAACTTCCTTTTGGAGCTTCTGAAGATCTTTTGCAAGCTGTAATGAGCTGGAAAGATAACCACTCAAGTCTTTTGATCATCTCAACTATATTTTCCTTCTGGTGTAGCTATTGTGCTCTTTTCCACGATGTATTTGAGGCAGCTAATGATGTGACCCACATACTACTTACTTCGACTCATATGGTTGCTGTTTTGGCTGTTTTTGGCCTCCTTCCAGCTCCTCGAATGCTGCTTTCACTCAGTTCTTCCTCAGCCCACAGTTAGTGTCGTGTTTCTTTTATTTTTTGAGTCAGCCACTTATTGATTAAGTAATTGTAGTAGCAGCTTGGAATGTTACCAATCAGAAAGGCTATCTTGCATAATGCAGGAATCTTGGAAATCCCAGGGATCCATCTCTTTAGGGAAATAAGCAACCTGAGAGGTTCACATGGGTGTCCATTTCTTTTCGCTTGCATTTTCGTGTGACCTGAATAATGCAAGACAAAAGAAGACACTGCGAAGACACTTCTCGGAGACTCTGAAGCAGTGATTCATTGGCTTTTGACTGAAATTCCCTCATTTCGTGTCTTAGGCGGTTAATGCTCAATCGAAATCCATTCTTTGGCCTGATGTTTTCGCACGAATTCTCCACCTTATTACTTGCCAGGGATGCATGTGTTTGTTGCTCACATAAAAGCATCATGTGAAGTTGTTAAAGTGGCGTACGATATAAAAGCTTTTTTATGTGTAGGTTCGGAAAGTCCCAATGGAAACTTTAGTTTTTTTATTTCTGAGTTCACTGTTATTACCTGCCTGGAAATTTGTTCATTTGCTTTTAATAGTTTGTACTTTAGTTCAGGTGGCTGGTCTGATTTATTGTTACAAAAATGGATTTAAAAAGTGCCTTTTTAACTTTTGAAAGAATTTCTGATTTTTAACTTTGTTTTACCTCTTTTTTTTTTTCTTTTTTTTTTTAAATATCATTGATCTTAATCTCTCCACTAATTTTAACTTCTAAAAACTTCATATACATGTACATACTCTTTTAATGTTTACATTTATTTATATCATTACTTGTTAATTGTTTATGGTCAGGGGCTTCATTGAAAAACAGTGTACAACTGAATTAATTTATACTGTTTATACAAAGGTATCTTTGACTTTGACGGGTATAGATGCCCAGAAGTAGTGGTATTTCTGAATGTCGAAAATTAATTATATGGGTTTTCCTGGAAGTTGAATGATCTTTGCCAATGATGAGGGTGTGTAGGGGCAGGTGGGGAACAGTGGGAACAGTGGGAAGGCTTGTTGCTGAGATTGGAAATGGTGCTGATTGGTAGTCTTGGAGGCAAAGGAAGGGAGTTGGCATGGGAGCCTGGAGCAATCCTTAAGCTTACGAAGAAGGCAGAATTTGTAGCAAAAGGGGGCTAGACCGTGCCTTGCTAGTCCCTCATCTACGACAAGAATATTAACAAGCTAATTTCTGGAGAGGCTTTGATGTGATTATACAGCGGATAACGACTTTTCAGAAGGATGAAAGAGATTGGAGAAAGTCTACCTGCGAGGGGCCTTGTCTCAGCACCCTGCTCATACCAATTGCCAATCGCTTCATTACTTGCCATGTTCCTCTGATTGGGATGTCTCCCAAAGCCAGCCCATGCATTTCTAAAGTTCCCAAGTTACAGGGTCTTAGGAATCAAGCTCTGTGTGCCTTAAATATCGTGCCAAACGACGTTCCCCACTCCACTGTCTTTATTTTCTGTGGTCCTATCACTGATAAGACAGAAATTGTGTTTATCCGACCTTTGTGAAATGTGTTAATATTTATAAGTGTATATTGGTAGTTTGCCTGAGGACACATCTCTCTAATCTTTAGTTTCAGAAGTTAGTTACCCACTGTGATTGTCTTTTGAAGACTGCATCATTCATTAACTTTCTTTGATCTCTTTATCTTCTGTTTTATCTTGTTTTGTTTGTAACTATTCAGAAGAAATTCTGTGTTGGAGATGATATCAAAGATTGTTTTCTGGATATCAGCAAACATAATTTTTGTCTTTAGTTGCAATATTTTTGTCGTATTCAGCAACTTGTAAATTTTGTTCAGTTTTCAAGTTGCAGAATATTCCCGAACCAACAAAGAATTTCCGAGGTTAGATATTGAAAACCTTTGGCTTTGTCTGTGATTGCAGCTGACTTAGATTGAAACTGTGATGAGAAAGTTTGATTCATTATCAAAATTCAACACGTGTGGAATATGAATGAAGAACAACAAACACTGGTTAGCATTTGTAGATGATGAGTTTCTCTGCATATAGATTGATGCTCTGACATTAAAGAATTAATTTTTCCCCAGATCACTTTCTCCTCTATTCAATTGGTCATTAATATTATATCCCCGTCGGAGGCCTCAATCCCGTCGGAGGGCTCAATCCTGCTTGCAAACTGTCTGGCCTGACTCTGGTGTTTGCGACTAAAGTCTGGTAATTTAGTGTTTTTATTCATAACTCTATAAATGACTTTAACTCAAGATGTCTGGTGGAAGTTGTGAGTTTTACAACATTTCAAATCAAGTTCCGTGTTCTGTTTTGCCATTTTTATGTCTTTAATTCTCTTAAGAGTATATTGATCCGATATTTCACCGAGACACCCCTTGTGTATCGATGAACAATGATACAATACTCTGCTATCGATTTATCATTTTTGTTTCTTTAATGACTGAAATTAATTTGTGGAGGATTTTTGTGTTTTCTAATTATAAGAGTTTCAATTAGGCATACTACCGTTATGATGATAATATCATTGGGATATTAGTAGGGAATCTGACTGATCCAGAATTTCTGGCATTTATTGCTTTGCCAGTATGCCATACCTGCATTTGGAACCAGTCACTCTTTCAGTGTAGAGAATCTTTCCCAAACCGGTGTGGCTTTCCTCAAATTAAGAGACATTTCTGCGGTGTCATCCTCAGAGTAACTCGCTCAATTGTTGTGGTAGTTGTGGATGAATGGGATGCAGGTGGCTGCTGATGCTGGTGTGAACGACCTGGAGAGGATGAAGTCAGGATGCGGATGGAAATAGGGCAAGAAAGAAAGGAGGAAGTTGCAAGAATGGCATGATGCTGTTACAGTCTGCAAACAGTCCCGTGTCAGGTGATGCTGGCACTTGGCCTTTTCACAGGGCAAGATGCAATCTGTGTAAGCATTCAGCATGGCCAAGAAAGAAGAAAGAAAGGGAGAAAGGGACGGTTTGCATTCATGAATAGCCTATTTGCTTGCATCACAAGCAGCTGCTGGGGATGCAGTCTTTTAGTTTGTAAATGGAAGCAGCATCACCAGCAGTAACAGAGCAGCAGCAGCAGCAGCAACAGCAGCAGCTAGGGAAGAGGGAATAGGTTGCATGCATTTTACATGTTATATTCATGGGCTGTCATGTAACAGGGCCATTTGGGGGCCAGGTGCTAGAAAGACACACACGACCATTAATGGGGTCGCACAATATTGGAGAAACCCTGCTCATGGCCTCACCTCTGTATCATGTATCCCCTGACATGACCAACTCCTGGCATTGCATTTTTTTTAGAGGTTAGACATGAAATGCTGGCCAAGGTTATTTAATTTGTATGAATTAAAACTGCTTTCGAGGATAATTGAGAACCGTTTGAGATGATTTAGTCTGGAAGTACAGAGTGCATGGTTTTCCCAGGCTGTATCTAATCAGTCTCAATGCAGTAAATTGATATTAGTTTGTTTTAAATGTGCAATTGTAGTAGTAGAAATTGATGCAGTCTTTTTGGAAGAAAGTACCGTGGTGCCCCACAATTAGGACCATCATTGGGATTTGTGGAAGTGGACTTAATATTGCGTAGTTTTAATCCATGGAAGTTGATTTAATACCTGGTGAAATTGGCAATCGTGTGGTCTTTAGTCAAGGAAATGACTAAATATCAGGCAGTCTTTTTTTTTTTTAAATATACTTAATATCAGGTGGCCTTCATTCGTGGAGATGCATATCAGGTGGTCTTAATTTGTAGAAATGAACTTAATATTGGGTGGACTTTAGTCAGGGTAATTAATATCAGGTGGTCTAATATTTGTGGAAATGGACTTGTTATATTAGGTTATCTGAATTTGTGGAAATGCACATCAGATGGTCTTAATTCATGGAAGAAAATGTTATGCCTAAAAGGTCATAAATGCAGACATTGACTTAATATTGGTGGGTGATCGTAATTCCTAACCATTTTGCTTGTTAATCACAGTTTTAGTGTTATTATAGAATATTTGATATATTGAGTCATCTTATCTGTGAAGTTCCTCTTTAGACAGCCATACAGAGAAAGAACCACTGTTAGATAGAGACAGCCAGGAAGTCGTCCTTGAAGTACGTTCCTTTCATATGACACACTCTATATAGCTGAATGAAAAGCTCCCATCCTAATTGGAAGTACTTAGGCTGATACTGCTCATTAGCTATTAAGCAGTGATCTAGACGCGGACAGTCGTATATGTCTGTTTCTTGTAATTATGATTAAGTAACGTAATAATGCTGCTCGCGGACTTTGGCCTCTATGTACAATCATTGTACATCATGTAATGCAGGACAGTCCAAATGTCTAATATGTCACATGAAAGAGACGGGTCTAGAATGTGGTAGATTATATCTATTGTTAACAACAATGTTAGGGGGATGAGGTCAGGTTTAATTTGGACATTTTTTGTGCTTTGATATGTGAATCTGTTGTATTTGTAAGGTCCTTGGTCCGATAAAGTTTTTGAGTATCATTTAGGACTTGTGGAGATATGTTGAGTGCATAAACAAGAGTCTAAATAATATTAGTGATAACTTGAACATAACTAGATATTGACTGAAACTTACTTGCAATATGAATGTTTTGTAAGTTTTCTTAATTGATTCATTATCTATGTTAATTGATATATATCCATCTTTGATTGATATATTATCTATATTATTCTCCCCATTTGATTTTGACATGGAACAGTATTCGTTGATAAATGCATTAGTCGCTGCCTGGGCTCGACCCCAATTGCCACATTATATTGTATGTACATATTAGGCCAGTAGTTAATGAACATAACTGTTTGAAATGTTATCTCATTTTGCATCCTTTTTCAGATCCTGGTGCAATATTTCTGTGGCCTGGATCCTCTATTCTGGATTAATGGTCTTCTAGAAAGGTAAGGGAATTTTTCACCCAATAGTACAATGTGTTGTAGTTAAAATAGTCCCAATGTAGTTTTATTTTTGGCACTGTTTTGTTTCGGTGTTGTATGAACTTTGTAATTAGGCCATTCCTTCGGTTCATATTTGTGTTATTGACAGTTTCATATCGAGTGAAAGATTCCTTTTTATATGCCACAGGACTTCCTCTGCTGTTGTCTTTAAACATTTTTGTTCTTAGAATTTCTCTACTCTTGTGAACACAGATTATAGATTCTATTAGCGTTCTTCGGCGTAGAAACATTTATATTTTGTAAACACAGCGGTTTGTATTGTCATTTCAATTAACTGCTAAATGATTGGAAAAAGTATTAACAGAACTGTTACTCATTTATTCGCTGTGTATCGCGAAAAAGCTTCCAAACTATGTTTCTGTTTGGTTTCTATTATAATGTATTATTGGGCAGATTGTTTAAGAAATTTTTGTTTAATATGGTCGTATCATTGAATGCGATGTCAGCTTCACAAAGTTCAGTGTCCCGGATGTGTGTATGTACATGTATTTACAATATGGCGCCTTGGCAACGTCTAAGCAACAGAAGCAATATCGTGGTTACTAAGGAGAGATGGATTCTCTGAGAAAGGAATTCATATCGTGTGAGGAGCCTTTGGAAATGTGACTTGAAACGTGTCATAAGATGGCTGGTGTTGTTTGAGACATGGTCACTGGTGATTGTGGGTGTTCTTGAACATCTGATATTGCTGGGTGGATCACATCGCCTTGTGGTGGTCCTGGGACTTACATGTGTGAAACAGTGCAATCCAGTGGGCAATCCAGTGGGCAATCCAGTGAGCAATCCAGTATGCAATCCACATGGCAATCCGGTTGGCAATGCACCTCCTTGAAGGACTCCACTATGGCAGGAATGATGAACTGGAGAAGTGGTTTTTTTGTGCATTGCACAGAGCGTGCAGCAAACCCTCAAAATGTTGTCTGAGCAAGTCTCAAAGGGTCCTGCCATCTGTAATTACTTTTATGATGTTTACTCGTTTGCTGCTTGCTGGCCTGTTTGTGTTGTAATTGCATTGTGTGCCTGTGAGCTGAATGATGACTGGTCGCCAGGGACGCTATCACCAAGCTAGGCCAAGCCTTGCACGTTATGACGACGTTCACCAACTTAATATGATGACGTTCGCCAACTAAATACGTTTTTTGGCTGTAGCTGTCTCTGTCATGTTTAGTACTTGTGTAACAGTATTGAGATTTGCATGAAAGTAAAACAGAACAAAATGACCTTGTAACATAAACAGAACAGTAGAAATGTTGCAGAAAAGAAGGCAAACACCTAAATATAAAGATAAGAGCGTAATGTGATTTTATTGCATTAAAACCCCTTCTCTTTGTGATGCACCCAGGCATCCGGAAACTTGGAAGACAGGCGAATATAAGAAAACGGCAATGTTGGGCAATATGTTGAAGCATTTATAGACATTTTAATGGATGCAAACATCTTATAAATGCATCATGCAAAGATATCAACAATACAATAGTAATTCAATAAAATTGCCGATTAGGCCCAGTTAGACGTAGAACTCAATATAGTAATTTTGGCCACATATTTTTGACAGGGAAGGTCGACGTTGTTTGATGGATAGTCGAATGTATGAAGAGAATGTACATCACGTGACATTCGTGTTCCATACTCGGATTGATCCTGTTGCTGCAGCTGCATCATTTATCACATCCGTGCAACATGTCAATCTGTTAGTGAAATCCTGGATGCTGAATACTCATATCTACCAGTTGAATGATGTATATTTATCACTATGTGCAGTGGAACCAATTCTTTCGACCACCAACTATTAACTCATAAATAGGATATCATAATTATATTTATCAAATAGTATTTCTCCTGTAGTACTTAGTACCCTATTTGAAGCACCGGTGGTGGTCTCAATATTGATTCTTGGTGAGTCCAGCTGCATTGTGTTACGAGTTGAAAGAATGGTGAATGGGTCACCAAATACAGACTATACCTGCATCACCATTTGAAAATAATGTTTACATAATACTATCCCAATTTTATGGTATCGTGTGTCCCATGATATCTTCTAGATTCTTTCTTTTTAATTATGTTGATGCTCCAGAATCTTGATGAGCACCACCAACCTCGACTTACTGTGGCTGACACTTGGAGCTCATGGCTTCTAAAAAGTTTAGGAGCTCCAGGCTTCTAAAAAGTCACCAGGAAACCTAACAAAAGCTGGGGAAAAAGCTGAAGAAGGACTCTGCTTGTCAGAGTTACAAACTTAGACGTGACATTAGCTGGTTTGCGAAGTTTATGGACTGTTCATTGACTTCTCAATATTGTTATAGTTGACATGATAATCACACTACTTTAGTTGTGGATTCGAAATGTGTTGAGTGCATAGCTTTTCTGGTCCACCAATTGCCAGTAATGTCTTCGGTTTGTTGACTTGTCTATTTGCAATGATTAGCCTGTCCCCATTTGTACCTGGGTCGATTTGTATCTGACAGTTTAACTTAACCAACATGCATAGTATTTCATACCCTATTTGAGCAAGCTTTAAAGCAGCTTAGCTTATCAATTTGAAATGAATAAAAAGGAATTATGATTTTATTATTGCATTCCGACATATTGCTGCATTTGGTGGGATTGCTGGGCTTTGTCATTTTGATTCTTACAGCAAAGAAGACATAATTCAATGCTGCTTTTTATATGGACGTCTCAAAAATCCTTAAGAATTAAGTGCTGGATTGAAGAATATTTTGGAAAGTTTTGACTTTGCGATGAATGGGATGAAAGAATTTGGTCCTTTGATCACACAGTTGGACGAATGGAGAGAATAGTTTGGCGAGATGTCTTTGATGGGGATGCTGGGCTGTGATGAGGTTGCAGCAAGCTCATCCCATGTTTTTATCTTTATCATTGTAGGCCAGGCAGTGGCAGCCACAGATGAGGATGGTGGCCTCAAAACTTGTCATGTCATGCATGCGGAGGCAAAGGGCCCTGCGATTATTCAGCCTAATAGTTTTAACTCCTGTGTTTAATTCGATAAAGGGGGTCAGATGGGAGGCTTTTTTTCTACTGCTCATCGTGTCACGCACGCCATACATCCTCTGAGCCTTTGCAACCTTTGGAATGCCTTTAAACCTCCCGATTGATTGGCTGTTGTAAATAAGTTATTGTGCCCTGTCATGATTGGCTGGTTATGATAACAGTGACATCCATTTAATGTGGTGATATTAATAGATCGGGTTAGTATTATGTTTCTTTGGGCCAACAGATCTGGACTGTCCTCGCATTCAGTAGCCAGTGCTTTTTTAGTGGCTTTCCAGCTGGTCCGGCATAACAATGCTGGTAAAAGTAGACATTCTACCAAAAGTTAATCTGTTATTATGCCTTAGTCATTGTTATTTTATATCATTAGTTTCTAATGACTAATGGGTTGGGGCCTAGCTAAGCTCAGCGGTAGCTTCTAACCACTGGATCCCGGGTTCGATTACCGGTCGAGCCGAAGTTGGATGGCTGTTTCATTCTTAATCTCACTGCCATGGTCCCTGCCTGTCCTAATAAGCCCATCAGGTGCAGAAATACAGGATGTAAAGCCCTAATCCACGACAACCACAAATCTCAGTCAAAAACGGCTTAGTGGAGCCGGTCAGTGTTAAGTCTAAAAGTTCGTAGCCCAAAGATTTCCAGCATATCCATGCATTCCACACTAAATACGGTTCACCCTTTGCCTTTGTTGCCACTGGCAAGTCTGGCCAATAACTACTTTCTCAGAAATGTCAAACATGTATGTGTCATATAAGACGCAATTTCCTGCCTCAGATGCTTTATATATGACTCTGGAAGCATTCACACAATGTGCTTGAGGCGTCAGGGCATAATGACACGAGCATCACTAAACAATTGGTCACGGTGCTGACACGTGACACGTCGGTCATTAACCCGGCCGAATAACTCCTGTATTATCGCCCGCTAGAGTAAGTCGGCCATCTAGGATGATTACAGGCAAAGGCATTATTATCCTGGGAGATTAATTCATTTAATAGTAACGAGGTAATTATGCTAAGTGTTTTGGCCCAACTGTCATTGTTTTCAATGAATTACGTCAGGTCTATATAAGGAATGCATATCCTTCACGAGGAAATTATTACCAGGATAATAATGCCTTTGCCTGTAATCTTCCTAGATGAGTAGATAACCCAATTATGTCATAAAGCATATTATAGGCTGTAATTCGCTAAATTTCTCAGAAAATAACTGTGCAAAAATGATTATAAAAAGTCCAATGAAAATAGCGAATAACTACAAATGTGTTGGTTATGCCTGATCATGCTTAGAGTGCCGAAGAAGCTCATTATAACATGAGTACTTGTCAGACAAACGTAATGATGAAATGACATGGCTCATAAAGAGAACGTTGAGGCTTGACATCACCACTGTTACATCAATGTACCATCCAACTGGTCGTGTGCATTTATGAGATATAAGGCTTGTTTAAACATAGTTTCGTGCGGGGGATATGAACGTGAGTATTTTTGCTTTTGCTGTGTTTTTGGCTGTTTGTTGGATGTGCCCTCAAGGTGGCAGGTACGACATGGGCTTGATGAACAAGGGCAAGTCGTGCGAAAGGATGGAGGGACGTCATCATCATTCTCTGCAGCAGCATCAGCAGCAGCACAGAGCCAACAGCATGTGTGGCCAGGCCCGAGACACAAATATTTATCTTGCAATTCTTCATCGGCAATGGAGCCTGGCTTTAAATGGCAATGACGCTGGTGGCCAAACTGCCCTAACAGCCTTGATGCATCAGCAGCATCAGCAGCCACAGCATCAGCAGCAGCCATCATGCAGGGTTACTAAGCCAAGGTCCGAGAGATCGTGTAGTCTGGTGCATATTGCCCCTGCTGCCTCTAACCCCCACAGATTACCTTTCATCCATGTTGGATCCTGATGTCTCTGTGATATTTACATGCTCTCTTGCGTGTCTCTTGCATGTCACTTGCATGTCATTCAATGACAACTGGCTTCATGTAATGAGACTTGGCTTTTGCCTCCAGCAGGCTCAATGTGCACAGAGCATGATTCACCTAAAGTGCACGTTATCAAAGCAAACCAGTTTGCAACTTTTCTGCAATCTGGGACCAACTTCGCAGTTTCAAATTTGAGTTCAAATTCCATTTGCAGTAGAATTACGCCATTTTGGTCTCATTGCAACGAGAATTATGATGCGCATGCAGAGAGAACTGTATTATAACTATTAACGACTTCAAATTTTAATTTGGAACCAAATTGAAGTTTAACTAATGACATTCTGTCATTCAGGCCATTGATTACTTTCGTTATGGCCGACGATATCATCCTTCAGGAGGGGACTTATTTTTCAGTGATGTACTCGTAACTCCAACTGTAGGTACTAATTCTTACAAATCAGTAAGAGGAGGTGGTGCTATCAGCGGTGAGATAAATGCACAGTGTGTACCTGGACACTGTTGGTGCTGTATTTCAGTCAGTACCCCAAAGTACAATATGAATGCAGTAGAAAATCACACTTAGGGGAGGTAATCCCTTTTGTTGTTGTGTAATTGTGTCAATGGGTTGTTGAGACAGTCAGTCTGACTTGAGGAATGGCCACCGTGACTCTAGGCTGAGCTGAATCACGAGCTCCTGGGTGTGTGGCTCATTAAACCAAGCTGGCTCAATTTTTATGCCGTCATCCTCGTGCAGAATAGACCAGTGGGCTATGGCAAGAGGCCAGAAAGGAAAAAAAATGGTTGATGTTGCTGCAGATGGTATCCTTGGTAACTCATCCTGTGGCAGGTTGGAGTTCATCTTGACTAGGTTTCTGGAATTCCTCACTTACTTCCTAATTCACTGATTCCACATCTCCCCCCCCCCCCTCACTCACCTCTCTTACTCACCTCCCTCACTCACTCACCTCCTTACCTCACTCACCTCCTTACCTCACTCACCTCCCTACCTCACTCACCTCACTCACCTCACTCACCTCACTCACCTCACTCACCTCACTCACCTCCCTCACCTCCCTCACCTCCCTCACCTCCACATCAATTGATAGTGTCAACCTGGCTGCCATCCTGCAATCAGATTACAATCAGGCAGAGGACTGACAATCACCAGACCTCTGCTATTTAGTTGTTTTAACCACAAGAATGATGAGCTTCATCTAATAAACGCTGCCTGTCTGCTGACTTGGCCCAACTGCCAGAGAAACCAATATTGGTCAGCCTGGTAGAGCAAGTTGTCCGCTTCTTGTGGAGAAGTGAAACGGATTAAATATTTTCAATGAAATTAATTCAATGCTAAGTGAAAGGTTTGTTAGGCTATCAGTAAATCGTATTTTGTTTCGCTGTTCTGTTACAGCAGACCCATAGAATTGGAAAGACTGCCTTAGCCAACGGGAGTCCTGGATTCGCATGAGGTCTGCTCGAGTTAGAGTTTCTATGAAATCTTCCGTGATATTTGTGATCGTGTTCTATAAGTAAAATTTCGATAAGGAGGACAATTTAGTTGAATGTCTTCCAGGAAAGAGTAAGTGATTTACCAGACAAGTATAGACTTGTTTAAAGTTATTATAATAATTTGATTTAAATTATTTCAAACTTATCTACTGCGTGTTAGAATGACACAGTGGCATCAGAAAGTGTATCATTACATTTCCAGTTTCTTACATTTATGACAATTTAAAAGTTAAAGTCTGTACTACGATTCAAATTTAAGAAAATGGATATGATAGTTTCTAAGCTATAGAATGAAAGAAATAAGCAGGAGAAAGGGATAAGAAATAATCCTCTGTAGCTTTTAAACACTGTCCTGGAAATGTGCAGCCTTGGATGGTGTGTGTAAGTGCAGCTTACACAACCTGTCCTTCTAGGACAGTCGATCAGGCTAAAACATAAACCATGTTCATTTTAGACGATTTTGACAGAATTATGGAGGCCTGAAACTTCTTAGTCGATGGCAGGGGGGCTGGCAGAGGTGCTCAGGATATTGGTTATGGAAAAAGTGCTGATTTGATGGAGTGGCAAGTTGGGTGTGGCAGGCAGCAAGTTGCCTATCTTTTTCATTGGATTATTTTGTTGGAGTTTTGTTACAGCAGCTTCTATCCAGGCCTGCTTTTTGGAGAAGATACTCTCAATAGGTCTTTTCACTGACACAGGCTGGTTATTAAATGAAGAGGGTTTGTGGCACTTTATACAATCCTGGCAGAAGAAAAAAGGCGTAAAATTTGAAGGAGGAACGAAGACACTGGATGGCACTTTGTCACAGCCTATTGATCTCTTTGGAGGAGCCAACTCACATCCTTCGAACGGTGAAAGAAGATCTCGCTCGGTTGGCTCCTGCTCGGTTGGCTCTTTGAGTCGAAGGAAGCTTTCTTCTGTCTGGGAAGAGGAGCCGGTGATCGTTGAAACCCGTTGTATTCCAGACAGACCCCATTATTTTCATAACAATGCAGGCCTGCCTCTGAATTGCTGCCAACACCATTGAAACATCTCTAATTTGCAATTCACTGCATGTTTGTCCCCACACTGAAGTATCCTTGATGGCAAAGCAGCGAATTATGCTAAATAGGCCCAAATGCAAAAGGCGGGTAAAGAGCAAACGCCGGGCTTGTCTTGTAGGCACACTGAGGTGACTTTGCAAACATCCACAAATGGCATATTGATATGAAACATAGCAGCCAGCGACTTTCATATGGAATGTCTGGCCTCCGCTGGATAATGCCCATATTCCGCCTGATGTTTTTTGCAGCTCAAGATTTCCATATGATAGGCATCGTTTTCCCAGCATCCAGCAACTAGACCACTTCTTGTCTCTGTATCTTCTTGTGGGGATAATTGCTCACCAGTTCCACAAGCAATTAGGTGGATTTTGTGATATCTGGTTTTTGGTGCTCAGAATTTGATCCCTGCATTGCCTTCTGTAGGTGGCTCTCTCTCCCTCTGTAATAGTGTCTGTATGTGGCCCCTGGCTGCTCTAAAGACCTTTGTGACATCTGCTTGAATCAACTGACGCACGTAACAAGCATATCGATATATATATAGACAGCTGAACCTAAAATGAAGTGCTATACAGAAATGTGCTATATTTATTATATATTTGTTAGTCCTATTAGATTTATGTATTATTATTAGTATGTCGTACAGAAGCTTCTGCTTGGTTCGTGTATTTTGTCTTGAACAATGTATGTGATCCGTGAATTGAAACGACAATAAATAACATTTTACTACTACTACTACTACTTACTACTACTACTACCTTTGAATTTGAGATATATTTCTAAAGATATTATTTTGAGGTTTGAAAAATACGATTTGTCGTTGCAGTTTTTATAGTTTTTTTGCTGCAATGTTCTCCATACGTAATGTTTTCTTAAATTTTAAACTGAAATGAAGTGTTTATTGTACGGGATGTGGTATGGATTTATCATATAAAAGTACATCGTGTCTCACACGCCAGTATATTGTATTACATGGGAAACGTTACGATCTCTCATATCACCGGTCTGTTTTAGATGGCAGAAGAATTTACGTTAAGTAACAGCCTGGGCTCAGATTGAGACACCTCTTTGCGTTTGGCTGTAAATAAGCCATAACTCTTGGCCATTCGTTTTACATCTAGTGACATAAAAGAAGCATCTGTATGTAGAAGCCCTCAGAACGGCACACACTGGTCTGGGCAAAATGTCATCAATGATTCAGTGGGTGCTCTGAAAGGCAGTGAATGTTGCATGAGAGTAATCTGACTGTGCGATGAGGCTGTTCACTTGTATGCAATTATTTGGAGGCATATGTATAGCAGAGAGATGCTGACACCACTGTCACGTCCCATCAATACTGATGAAGCCTTGCATGTTAGCTCTGCTGTTCTCCTCCCTTAACTCTCTGCACAGTGCTCAGCAATATGTGGATCGTATGTGGATCTGTGTGCGTTGATGGCAGGCAATCTAAGACAATGCAAAAGCCAACTGTAATCAAGATGTTTTATACTGGAGGAGAGCCCAGAAATCCTTGGGAATTGGATTTCTTGAGCAGAGTGATGCAAATGGAGGGTCAGGACCCATGTAGAGGGGTAAGACGCCTCTGCTTCCAAGACCTTGTCTCTGGCTCCAAAAACACTGGGCGATCCCCAATTGGCCAGAGAGCAGTTCCGCCTCAAGACCCTATTTCGGAGGTAAGTCAGCAGAAGCAATCGAATGCTTCCTGTAATCCCACGACTTAATGTTGCCAATGTCCGATGCAGGAACAAGCTGGCCACTGTGGCGTGCAGCTTTCCTCATAGATTGCTACAAACGATTCCATCTTTTTCTGCTGCTGCTGCTGCTACTGCTGTGGGTGATGGTGCGGCAGCAGAAGCAGTCTCTGAACAAGTTGTGTAGTTGGCTGACCCCCTCGACCCCCAGGAACAACCTATTTGTCTCTGGGTATGATTTAAGGGAAACTGCTGGGATGTATGAAGGAGTGCATTTCATCTATTTGGCCATCTTTTGGTGATTTGATTGTGGTCCCTCTCCAATAAAACCTTGCTGGCTGCTCATGTCCTCAGGCATGGTGAAGATGAAGGGCTTGAAGCAGCAGCAGCAGCAGCAGCAACCATTGTCAGGAGCCGAGATGCTTAAAAAGAGGCAAGCAGCCTCCTAAGAAAGAACTGCTTTGTCTCCCTCTTTTAGCGTGGACAATTTATACGTGTTCCATAACACCGGGTTGTTGTTATCCGCGGCGAATGACAAAGTACTCGGAATGAATCAAAAAGACTATTTTTTGTGAGATGCAATGCTGCGGAAGCAGGGAGAAGTGATGAAGAAAGGGAAAGGGCATGTTGCTATCGAGTGGGTGTCCTTTAAATAACAATAAAAGGAGATTGAGGGGCTGGCAGGGGCCACCCTGGTCTGCTCTGCCTTGCTTTGTGGTGTGGAAAGGACAAGGCCAGGGTCCTAGGGATTGTAGCCAGTGCTCTTCTCTCCAGCTTGAGCAGCTTTAATGCAAAAAATGCTCTTTGAGTGGGTGTAATGGCGATTGGCCAACATCTAACGTTCTCCTGTTCTGCAGTGCACGTTGTTGGAGGTGACTCGTTGTGTCACAAAAATGATTTATGAATTAAGTACAGGCTTCCTGTCACGGAAGTTTGAAGTATGCAAATGTTTTGAGAGACTTTGTCAGTCTGTAACGTACCCAACATATATACCCTTGTCATCTTTGATGTCATGGCATGCAGCTCTATGCAAGTTGCCATTGCAACCAGTCTGTGTGCTTTTGGAACTACCAGAAAGCATGGAAAACGAGCGGCTACTGTATTACAGTTGCGCCAGCTTTGAAGAGATCTGTGCCCTACCAGCCTTAGAAGGGAGCAGCCCAACTGGACAGGGAAGGGAGGTGGAAAGGCACAGTTGAGAGGGTAGCAGAGGGGTAACAGAAGGGGCTGGGGAGGGAAGGTGAGACAGCATCCAGAGTGGCGCCCTTGGGCACCCTGAGGCCGGTGGGGGCTGGCGGGAGGCTGGTGGCCATTGCTGTCTGCTTCTTTCTGATGGCCCCCGGGGGCCTACAAACGTGCCCCCCAACACTGTCAGCCCACTGATAAGGGCCGAGACTCACACGCACCTCTGTCAGACTGGCCATGTTTTATGGGCGACCCGTCTCCTGCCGTCCGATCTTGCACATCCATCATAGCTCAACTGGCACTTCTAACTGCTCGCCTTTTTGTCTCCTCACTCTCTGGTCTCACTCGCCTGCATGGAAATTGTGTGCTCTCCATCCCTACATGTTGGTCCCGCCTGCCACACTGTGTGTGCCTCATACCTAGCTTTATCAGCCTCTGTCACATTAACCCCTTGTGACCCTGCCAAGACTCTGCAGGTGTTGCCCTGCCTTCATCAAACTCTTAATGGACTCCTCTACAAACCGAATTCCCTGCATATAGCCCATATAGGTGTCTGTATAGAAAGTCCCCTTGGCGCAGTGAGCCATTCCAATGCATCATTCCATGATGTGTCTGTTGTTGAAAAATGTCTTCAAGCAAACTGCATTGAGGCAGTAAGTTGAATTGAATTAGTCATTGCTTTTTGAGTACTTTGCTTTAAAAAGACCCCTGGGTATATATATGTATGCTAGCTGCTCAGAACAGACAGCCCCCCAAAAGAAGAAAAAAAGATGAAAATTGATAAATTACTTTTGATTTTATTTTACACCTTACTAATATATCTTATTAATTCACCTTTTTTCTTAAAAGAAAAAGAAGAAGAAAAAGAAAATCCCAATGCGATTGATGCAGCTTTTCTTTCCATGTGTGTCTTTATTTAAACTTCCTTTCTAAGCTGAGCATTCTTAAACTCGCCACGATGTAAATTTCCTTTGTGCTTAAAAAGTCAACACGTTAAGATAAACGTGTCCACTGCTCTAAACAGTTACATAACTTGATCACATAATTGTTCATAGACATAAATGGGGGATTTCCGCAGCCTGATTCGGTAACACTACGATATGTCTTATATTATATGTCTTGTTCCCTGCGTAAAGAGGTGACTAACCTGTCATTTCGAACGAACATAGATAATGTGTTATGTGGAGAGGAGGAAATTATGAAAGAAGATAATGTTATTATGAAACTTCATTTGTGACTTGTCATACTGTGGTTAGGGAGTATCTTATTACGTTGGTTGATATTAATTTCCACATTAACCTAAGTTGATTAGGATGATAGAACTCATGTGCTAGAATGAAGGAGCCTGAACTGTAATATATTTTTGAGTTAGTGAACTCGATATAGTATGGTGAACTTGCTTTATGAAGCTGAATATGTTTATGATGTTTCAAAGATACTAGATGTGGGTGGATTAGGGATTTACGTCCTGTATTTATGCACCTATTTGGCTAATTAGGACCGGCAACTGCACTTGGAGGATCTGAGTGATGTTAAATTTTAAAGTTGCAGTTGATGTGATCGTTGCATTACAAGCTGAAAGAAAGACAGTGTAAATGTTGCTGCTGACGCTGTAGTAGAGTGTGGTTAGGTGGCAAGTAGCCAAAACGTGTTAGGGACAAACCCATCAGTAGTGGCTGGCAAAATGCTGCTGTTGGTACTTGGCAAAGGTTTAGGCTCTAGCACTAACATTAGTTAGGAATGGGCTCAGTGAACTGGCTAAGTGCCAACTCTGATCATCTTTGTCTTGTTTCAGCAACAACAGACCACAACAGAACCATCGTTAGGCCTAAGAGATACAAGAGAAGATTTCCATGTGCAATCCAGGAAGACTTTATTCTTTGTAGACCAGTTGCATAAAACCCTTTTATGTGGGGTATAATGCACGCAATCGGATCAATTACTTCCTTTCTGTTTTTGTGCTGGATGTAATCATAATACAGCTGAACAAAGCAGGTCACATTGGTCCTCCTTGAACTATCCCATTTCTTAAGCAAGATGCGATGTATATAGGTGCAATTGGAAACAGGTGCACACTTGAGTCTGGTGTATCTATTCAGCTTTTGTTTCTCGTGCAGATAGTAGGAGATTAATTTCTTTCTTTCTTTCTTTGCAACTTGATCACTCAGTTGAGTCTCAGTCAGTACAGTGCAACAAATTTCCAGATGTCGACAATAAATCTCATTCATATTTTAGGCATTTAATTGTCTGTTCGTCTCAGATTATTGCTTCATTGGTCATGAACTTTGCAGAGAAGTAAACTGAGAGACCCTTTGAGAAGGAGGCTTCGTATCAAAGACTAGAACGTGTTAGTATTATGGAGTGCTTCATTTTAATTTGAGGCTCTATCTGCCTGAGCCACCCGCATTAATTATGGTCTTTGGAGTTAGATTAAAGCTCAAGAATCGTAAAAGTTGTATTATGCTTTTTATCTTGCCATATTCAAGAAGGAGACTTGACAAGAGGCGATAATACTGCTTTAATGATAAGAACGAAAGCAAGAAAGCTGAGAAGGGGAGATAATAATGAAATTGCCTTAACGTAAATGCAATAATGAATCAAAATGCCTCTTTAAATACTCCGGGCTATTATCCCAGTACAATTTGTGTACGTTTGATTTGGTACTGTCTCTCTCGATAAATTGCGGTTATGAGGGATTAGTGAAGTTTCTGTTAACGTGGTGCATTTAAGCATTTTAATTATTTAATTGTATTATTGTGGCCTGAAGCTTATGGAAACGTCCTGAACGTTTCGGATTGATAAATTGTACACTTCAATTGAAAAAAACTACGCCTTGTGAGAGACTGTGCATAGTTGATTCACGAAACAATACACTGTATTCGAAATGTTGTTTTGTAATGAGACTTGACATACAATTGTTTGTAGTTATCTAGCTAGATGTAGCCTCACAGAATATAGCTATAAGCGGAGGACCTTGTTGCACGCCATGTCCAAGCCATTGACCTCTTTGACCACTGGGCAGTTGGTCAGTCGGAATGGTCAGCCATTGTCCGGTCTGTGGATTGGAAGCAATTCGTTGTGTGTACAAAGAGGGGAGATGGGGGAAGATAGGTGGGATCAGAATTACACCCAGATATGATCTGAAGAGATGCAATGGCCCCATATTCAGCCAAGGGGCAGTGGTCCGTGGGAATTACATCTTAACCCCTGGGACATTGCAGCCAGGACAAGGGTCCAGTCATTTCCATCAACAGAAGAGGAAAGGGCTATATTGCTGCTGCTGCTGCTGCTACTGCTGCTGTTGTAATTTTGAATTGGAAGTGGATGTAAATGCTCCTGAAGAAGTATTTTCTTGCCACTGTTATTAGTGTCACTGACTCGCTGTACCTACTGGGAAATGGTGTACACATATGAACTAGAGACATAACCAAAAATAGAAACATTTGTCATTTGCACTGAAACTAATCATAATAGACACATATGTTTGAAGTTTGTCATACTTGCACTGTGCTACCTTGTCAATTTGTATGCTTTTCTCCTTAAGGTGATGCATGTGCATTTCAGATGGGAAGCTCTGTTATGATTTCCTACAAAAGTAGGTTTTTGTTTATTCAGGAGGTGGTCGTATAAATGCTGATCATTTGTATGGACATGCTTTATTATTTTTCATTGCACCCCCGTGTAACATTACCTGGATTATTCATACGGCCTGCATATTGGATGCCTTGGTCTTGCACAATATGTTGGCTTCCAGAAAACGTTTTTTCAGCACGTATCTGGGTTGTTTGTTTCTAGATGAGGTTACTCCTTCAGTGTTACGCGTCAAAAGAAATAGAATCTAAGGGTAATATTCTCAAATGTGAGGCTACTTAAAAATTCATAGAAACTGTGGCATTGTTGGGCAGTAGAGACTTCATGTGCGAAGATTTTTGTTGGTCGTATAGACTGACTGTTCTGTCGTTTTTGGCATTTTTATGAGTTTTTGTTTGGACTTTGTCTGCCCATCTTTTTGTACTATATTGACCAAAAAGTTGTTTTTTGTACAGCTGCTTGAAAGGAGCAATGGAACTGACAATACTTCAGCTTCTTTTTGCAAAGTTAGCCAGACAAAGGCTCTCTCGGCTCATTGACTGTTTCTGCAAGACCTGCTCGGACCTTAGTTCAAGTCCTCATGTTTCTGAGAGGGTGGCTAGAGGTCAGATCCAATGCTGACCATTGCTGACCACTGTCCATTGTGCCTTGCTGTACCTTATGATCATCCTACTGACCATTAGCAAGTTGACAGTTATACATATTCCATTTGATACTGAAAAACCATACAGAATAATGTATAATGTATTTTGTGGCTAACCATTTCACAGTTAGAATTTGGAAGTCTGAATTGCATGGGTGTGATGTGTATTGTTTTATTATAATATTTATTCGGTTGTTGGGCACCTTCTTGCAGTATTTGGCAATATTTATAGTACTTGGAGATGTTGGAGGCAAATATATTGACTTGAAGGAAATTGTAAAAGCACCCAGTTTCCTTTCTTTCTTTTCTGTCTTTTATTTTTTCTTTGCTTGACGCATGGCTTGCTGAAGCCTCTAAGGCTTTTACATCTTCACTAACTCACTGTCCCTGTGTAACTTCTTGATGTCTCACACTCTGTAATGTTGCTTTCCTGCCTTTTAACAGACTTTTGTTACTCTAGGTGCCTTGTTTATACTGCTACTAGCTAAGTGCCATTTGTTTTGTCGATATAAGTACAAATGTCCAGGGTAAAGTATTGTTTCTGGTAATTTCGTTATCAGTGCAGAAGAATGCCTGTCTAATGTGCTTGGTCGTAGTATTTCTTACTTTATTCACATGAAATTTTGCAGATATCAGTAGGGTATATTGATGATTTTCAATGCAAAGCTTCAATTGTTCGTTAGCAGTATTTTGTCCCTATTTCACAGTTGGTGTAAGTGTCGTCTTCCCAGATATGGCCTCATTTCTGCCATAGTAGTGTTGTTGTTTTTTTGTGTGTTTTTTTTTCCGCCGACGTAACAGAGGGCAGATGATTTTATTAACTGTATGTGGGATGCTATTGAATTGTCTTGGATTTATTTAGTAATCTGACGTGCGTAATATTTGAAGTTCAAACAAAACGGATACACCTTTGAGGAATGATTCGTCTTAGTTCATATTATGACAAGATTATGACACAAAACAACCGACTCCCCCACCCCCTCCGGCCGCCTGCATGTGTTTGTGGTATGAAGCCACCAATTGTAAACCATCTAAGCAGTGGGTAAGCAGTGAGGCTGGGTGTAGGGTGGATGTCAACCTCAGCGTAGGGTTATGAGAAATTGATTTATTCCAGATAAAGCACGGCCCAGCGAACTCATTGATAAAGGCCAAGTCAGTCAGAAATGTATCAGGGGCCAATCTGTCTTGCACAGGCTGCCTCTGACACAGCTGCCCTGCCTGGCACATCCAACATCAAAGATGCTAGATTTCCACCCACCAAGGCCACACCGTGACTCCCTCTCACTCTCCTAGGTAAATTAAAACTTTTGATATATGGCTCCCGGATGAAGTGATGTTAAAAGTGCAAGGTATGCCATTTATGGGACTCTAGGGAACTTCCAGGAGTTTAACTGTCCACTTGGTGTTGTCTCTAAGTGATTTGGCTGTTTTCATTAATCTGGTATGCTTAACAAAATGATCACCTATCTGATGATATAGGTAAAGGTGCGGCTGCATTTATCAGTAATTCATATGCCCTTTGCACAGGACCTGTTCAAGCATGAGGTCATAATTTCTCTCAGTCCAGCACTAGTACAACATACAGTAACGAATACACCAACACTGTTCTTGGCGGGTAACTACATTGACTAAGTTATTTAAGCTTGTTCTGATAGTTTATTTAGAGACTTAAGAGACTTTGAATGTTATTGGTTAATTGCTCAAAATGGAGCTGAATTAAGGGTGTGGCAACATACCCCAGTCCAGACTACAACACTGATTACGTAATCACTTATCCCCCAATTGTTCATAGTGTGCAGCTTTATAGCAGTGATCACAAGCGTGTCAACTGAAGGGGAAAAACATACACCCGATTGCAACACGTAGTGATGAATGGCCCATCCATCGATTACACACACAGGTAGATGATAGATGCATCACGCTATTCAAACAGACGATGAAACGAGCTGTACGTGTGAGGTTTTTGTTCCCCCCAGAGTGATGATGGTGTTCATAGAATTGACTGATGAGCAGACGGGTGGTTTGCAACACCCACTATACATGTCTTATCGATCTATCACTTCGTTAGAAATGTATCCAGGAGCACTTGGCGCCATCATCACAACCAGATTGTTTGAAACATCCACCTGTAGCTTATGCTAGATTAGTATTCTTGGCAGTGCAGTCTATTGCACAACACAATATCAAGATTGAACTATTGATATTGTGCCATTTTGTGGCATATAGAATTTAAATGTTGTTGAAAAGAAGATAAAAATTTGAAAAGTTTGAAATGACATTTAATGCACTGTATATAGCAAAATGTTTGTTGCAAATTGAAGCTGATGGTTTGATGTGATGGAATATGGTCAAAATGTTGGCGCCCTATGTTAGAAAGGCATATAACAATCAGGCTGAAAGACTGTCAGATATGATAAGTCTGGCAGGATGTAAAAGTGTACTAAAGTTATGCATTAAGAAGTAAATGGGGTGAGCTTGCAGAAGACCTTTCTTTATGGAATTGTGAGAGACCAAGTCGTCAATCTTTTAGTCACAATGTGAATAGTAATGGTTTTGTGGTGAAGTCTGTGGCTGACAGGCTGAATCTCTTGCAGTCATCAATCCAATAAGGTTTGCTTGGCCGTGCTTGGTAAATTGTGGTGATGGTTTCAAAATTGGTCAGAGTGGGAGAATATCCTAGAAATGCCTCAGCAATGACTAAAAAATGTCTCAGCAATGCCTACTCAAATGTCCTGGCGATGTCTTGGCGATGTCTTGGCGATGTCTTGGCAATGTCTTGGCAATGTCTTGGCGATGTTTTGGCAGCTGGGAGGAAGATGGCTTGTGAAAATGGCGCATGTCACTAGGCGCTGGAAACACTTAAGCAAGAAGATGCGGTGACGTTGCGTAAAACGCTCGTAAAGAACGTCAGTAGCGCCATTAAAACGTCGTCTACGTCAATTGGAAATCGTCTGTTATTGCATAATTCCCTAGCCCCCATTCTCCTCCCTTTTTGGAGCTGCACTTCCGCAGGTGGTGTAACTACAGCCCAAATGATGCCATGTTCTGCTACAAGAAGACTGCGGCAAAATAGCCCGGGATTTAAGAAAGAAAATTGCTCCGGCTATACAAAATATCGAGCGAGGTGGGCTGCTACAGACTCTGCTGGATATATTGGAAATGTGAGCCTCTCAAATGGAACATTTATAGTGCTCTCCAGTTGAGCAAATCCACACATTTATGGTACTCAGCTGTTGTTACCCCACCTGCTGTAATGCTGCGAGGCATTGACACACATTACAAGTTGTATTCGAGACAAGTATGGCAGATATGTGCCTCCATGCCCTCTTGCTGGTGTGCCTTGTTTTGGTTAAATTCAACTGTGAAGCCATTATATTTGCACTCAAAATGATAATTGTTGTCAATATCGTTAAGTTCTTCTGATAAACATTTATAAGTTCTGACGTAATTATATTAATGGTGTGATTACATAACTTAAATATTTGACAGGTGTATTGATGAATGACGCCATATTTAAACAGCGTGTATCTCTTCAGATTTTCAGCTGCGTTGTACCCAGTTTGGTACACTCAAAAAAGACAAGTGGTAGTCGTATTCAGAACTCATCATAAATATTGTTTACTTTGACGTCTTCGTGGTAATTGGTGATGATTATGCAGATCGTGTGGATCATTATTTATATTGTGTGGAAATTCCATTTGTTTGGGAAAATTTTAGTGGGCTCGAAGAATCTGCAGTAAATTGGCGTGTGGCTGGGAGCACCATTAATTCTGCACCTATTCCTGTGTTCACAAATATGGCAGAAGTTGAGCAGCATAATGACAGTTACACCTCTGTGGCTTAGAGGCAGACAGATCTACTGGCTTCATATGCATGCAATCTGAGGTGCAGTGGGTGTCTGGGGAGTCATAATAAATATACTTCTTCTTGGAATGCTCATTGCTTCTTCTTATGACTTCTTTTTTGTGAGTAGTTCTGCTGTTGTTAGTCTCTTTCTACCAGTCTACACGATTCCTTTTTCAGCAACATATTTTCCCTGAGGGAGTTAACTTCGCTGATACAAGCTCTTATTTCTCTTGGCTGTATCATAGTCGTTCCAAAGCTGCCAATATCGTGATACATATTTGAAAACTCCGTATAAAAATTTTCCTTTAAGAATAGAACCAGTGAGCCACAGCTTTAAGGTTGAAATACGTCAAATGCATGATGTTAATATGATACTTATATTAATACGATATATAAAAGCGGGATTACAGGTTATTCTGCCAAGAATATGGCTCTGCATGTCACAATGGAAGAGAGGAATGTCACTGATTAATAGAAGTAACAACATACACTGTACTAGATTTCTTTGAAAGTGTCCCTTTCACACATTTCACGATAAGATTCCTTTCGTCTGTCATGTTTAATGTCCATTATATTAACCAAGCTATAAACAGACATTACGTTGCATCTACGTTTGTCATAACTTCTGTGAACTTTGCAGTGCCTATACATAAGTTAGTTTATCATGAAGACAGGAGTCTTATTTCATTTAATTGTCTTTAATGTGTGTTCCTTTTGTTTGTTTGTTTTGCTATGTCAGTACTGATTGTCTCCTGCAATAAGATATAGTGAAACAAGCACCTTTCCATCTGGATGGTTTTACAGGATGAACCTTTAAGATAACAGAGACATTTGTGAAACAATGCATGGCAATAAAGAGGGACCTGTTCTTCTAAGAGGGCAATGAGTGTGACCATAATGGACAACAGGGTTAAGGGCACAGGGCTATTTCTACTATGTCTAAATTAAACGCTACAAGAAGAGGATGGGGGGGGGGGGGGTTGCAGTTTAGGTGATGGATGCTGATGACCCAACTCGTCGTGGCTCTTTTTAATGCACGTGCAGCCCCTGTGCATCCATGCGTGAAATTGTGGCCTGTTGATGCATGTGCAATGTTCCCTCACACGTGCATGTGCCCAGTGATGGCCATTATCTTGCCCATTGAAGTTAGGTCATGTTTTGGCAATGTCATGTCACAGACCTCAGGTCGTTTCTCCTCGCCTTTTCTTTTGTCTTATGAAACAATGCTCTGCATGGGGTGTTGACACTTCAACCCATTGTCCAATTTAAATTAACTCGCCGAAAACACGACATTGTTGAATCACAGGTCGTGTTTATGTCAGATGAATGACAGTTTCAGAGGTCTTCCAAAATAAACGATGAAATGATGTGGTGATGAGGGTCTCCAAAGAAAATTAAATGATGCTTGGTATCAGGTGCACGACGATTCTGAGAATAAAAAGGTTACATCTAGCCTAATCCTAATCACGAATTCCCAATCACGTCAAGTCTGAAATCAAGAAAGGGCAGTTTATTGCTCTCCCTGAAGAGACTTATTGACCCATGTCCTTCACAAGGTTCCAGATTCTTTTTTGCCATCGTGTTTTTCACCACCTGTATCGACTAATTGCCTTGATCCAATCCATCACATGTGTGACTGTCCATGGTGACTGCAGGAGATTGGCAGTGGGACTCCATCATTTCGTGCATGACACATGATGATGATGACCAATGATGATGATGCGGATGTTGCTGCTGCTGCTGCTGCTGGGAGAGAGGCTGTGGGAGGCGATCCAATGTTGCTAGAGATAACAACCTGTAGGTCCTTGTCACTGTTTAATCTGTCTCTACCCTGTTAAAACATGCCAATGTTCCCATGAGCCTGTTCAAGTGAGCCCAGCAAGTTTTCAATTTGGGACAAATGCGGATTAAAAATCTGATCAATTTGATGAACGAGCCTGGCTAGCTAATGCGATAAACTGCAATAGTCCTCTTTAGAATCTTGCATGCCTAACGTGGAATTCTCCTCATGCCTCTTTTGTCTGCTGCAATTTCATTTTGGTATTAAATGCATCACAGAGATTCCTCTCACTTGTGTTCAACAATGGCTGTGGGCCAAATTGACAAGCTGGGTGGGTAAAATGATAGTCCATGCTGCAATTATTAAGGTGATAGTCTTTGTTGCCTGGATAAAGTAGCAGTCTATTTTGACCAAAAGAGACTAGTGCTTTTCACATTCAGTGTTTTGTAATTCAGGGCTCTCAGCAGTTCAGTATTGCAGTGCAGATCCCCAACCCGGGCACTCCTCATGAGCTACATCCCCGCTGGATGTGAATAGCATAGTGAAGTAAAGACCCTGCCCTGCGCAGGGGGTGAATGTGTAACATAGTGTTGACTCCAAACTTTATCGTCTCATCATAACTTCTGTGTCTGGCAACTGCTGACATAAACTGATTAAGCGGACCCAGTAGACATTGAGACATAATTGCTAGAGAATTTGGACTAACACCACTGTTTGGCATCATCTAATTTACTTATATCTTTAGAGCCAAGACATTCTCTGTTGCCAGAATAGTTAGTGGCAAAGATAAATAATGATCAAAAAGTACACCAGGGTCAGATGCAACGCTTCACTCATCAAGCATATAAGTCTCACAGGTCTAGGGAACAAAAAGAGGCAAGAAGCTTTACTAATCTATTTCATTCTACTGCAAGTGACAGTAAGCAGGCCCAGACAAGAGCAGGCGTTGACTTCATGCCGTATACAAACAGGTGAAGGTGCCTGGGGGTCTCTCATGACAGTTTGTACCGCTTAGTTTATCATGTGCCGGACCTGAGTAGGTGTGTTGGGGGAAAGTGTATACTTATTCTAGGTTGTATAAGTATCACTAACTTACAGTTAGTTTCATAAAAAATGGTCGACTCTAGACAGCTTCTGTCTACTCCTAGCTTATAGTCGGCTTAAACCAAAATATATAAACCTTGGTGAATTTATGAAATTTATCTGATATGGTACTGCATGTACTTTTAGATCCGGCTTTGAGTAGCCAGTTATAGCCAGACAGTTCTGGTTAGTGGCAGATTTGAGTCATGAATCGTATTTTTGGGTTTGTACTCGTCAGCATTGTTGTATTTTTTTGGCACTTTTGATGGACTTGTTCTTGCACAGGGGCTCCACTGTATTCTGGAGATTGTATATTAACGGAATTTATTGTTGAATAACTGCAACTGAGAAAGGGAGGGAGGGGGTGGGGTGTGTTTAGTCACTGCCACTGGTTACATAATGAGAAACCCCTTCAGTGATAATTCATCAATACAGCAACAATACACAAGAATGAAGCAAGCTGCAGAAGTGCTGCGAGTTTTCGGTATATATCGATGTCTGAATTTAAAATTCTATTTTTTGATGTGATATTTAAGATGCACACTGACCGTTGATAAGTAAATACAGGTTGGACTTCTTTTGTAACTAATTCTTGACTAGAAAAGCACGTTGATCCCCTTCATTCACAAACAAATGTTTCATCTTCGACTGGGAATCTATGAGGAGGACAATTTAATTTTTTACAACACATATCCTAAACCTTGTATAGAAGAAGCATTATGTCATCTATCCAGGAGAATGCTGTGACTTGACCTTTTCTGTAAGTACAATGAGTGATGTGGCGCATGGGGCTGGACGTTTAGTGGCCATTGTTTGACTGGTCAGAAGTGAGAAATTCGTCTGGACAGGTGCCAGTGGCTGTGGCCCACGCCTGTCTTGTAGGTGTTGTCGATCATAGAGCTTACACAAGACAAGCCAAGCCTCTTGGCAGCTCCATTAATAATGCAAGGCTGTTCAACGGCCTGTCCCTTTATTACTAGGGACTGACTAAGAGTTGTGATGGCCAACATGAGGAAACAAGGGAAAACACCTCATGGAACAGTGTGTTCTGTTTCCCCATGTAATTGCTGAGAAGCTGGTCAATGAGGCCATAACACGCAACTCTATCTGCAAGCTTAATGAACCACTTTATCATTTTTCTCATTTTCATCTGCCTAAAAGGACAATCCACCAGCCATTGTTGATTGTCTTTGTTATGATTGTCATTGGAGACTGATAATGGATATTTTTTCAAAAATTTCATCTTCATTGTTCTACATCGTGATGATGTCCATCACAATGATGCACTAATGGAAAAGAAGTTTGACAAATGATGAGTATTAAGAAAATGACAAAAGCTATCGAGTATCACCCAGCTGTACAATCGGCCAGGTATAAGGACAGAGGCACACACAAATTGTCAAAATTAAGCAAGTGGGCAAGAAAGGAATAATTAGGCATAGAACCAACTGACAAATAGACAACCAAAGAAAAAAATAAGAAATAAAAAAAGAGGAGAAGAAGAACAATGGGAACGCAAGGGACAGCATAAACGCAGGTGGCACCAGCAGTCCTGCAATGGCAATAGCCGCATCACCAGCAGCAGCATCAGTGGGATGAGGCAGCAGTGCGCAGGATGAGCTGGAGGCAAGCACATCTCTTCTCTGGTCCCATGGTGAGGGGAGTAAGGATGGAGACATGGAGACCGGTGTTGAAGCCGGATACATGGGATAGTGGAGGTTGATGGAGGTTGATGCAGCTGCATCCCTGGTGCCCGCTGAGCTGCTGAAACAAGAGAGATGCAACAAGAGATCCAGGATGTAGCATCTGATGTTGACCACCCAGCGCAGGATGTACTCTCTGCCTGTCCATCCCTGTAACATGAGGCCAGGTAAGGCAATCACCTGAACCCTGCCCTATCATTCTCTTCCCCCCTCTGCTGCTGCTGGGCCCCCCTCTCCCAGCTGTGCGTTCTCCGAACAGCATCTTTTTTTTTTCTCTGCATCAAATTGTATCATCATTCTTTCTTTCTCGATTAATTACAGGAGAAATAAAGTCATTAGTGTAATGAAGCTGGGAGAGGGCGAGGAGCAATGCAAAGTGGGGAAGGGCCAGGGCAGGAAGCTCATGCTGTATTTGCTTATAACTCGAGCCAAGTTAATTAATCCACGATCTGTGCCCGGGGCCAGTCTCATATCCTCCCAATCCACTCATGGATGAGCTCTGACAAGCTAAACATGCATTGACACAGCCATGTGCTCTCCTGATCCATTCTCATATCATGCATTATCCCCATAGTAATGATAGATTGGCCATTTCTCATTGTAAGGTATGGCAGATTTCCGATGAATCAACTTCGTGCATAAAATTCATGTTGCGACCGATATCGTAAATTGAGAAAAAAAAAAATGAAATGTCAAATTCGTGTTTGCAAAAAATAAAAAAGAAGTGGGAGATAAGAACATAACATCTGCAAATTCCATAATTATAGTTTGATAACATGCATGTGTATCTGAAAAGTTCAAGGCATCTATGCATGTTTGTGTATCATGCATTTGATGTTCATCCAAATGTGCAATGCAGAACGTTTGGTACTTTTAAATGCTTTTGGCATGACTGAGCATTTTATTAACTAGAGGAACCTGTTTAAGAAAGGAGTGCCTCAAGGTATGGGTTGCAATAATCGGTCTTGGCAGACCGAGTGGGCCCATTGAGAAAAGTGGGCTGGGCACCCTTGCATGTGCTGATTGCTAGGCCTTGGGGGAATCCATTCACCTTGTGGTATTCCTACTGCTTTGTATGTCAGCCTGTTTACCTTGTTATCAGATTTGCCTTGAGTCCTCCCCGCAGCTGCCCTCTGTGTCCCCTGACCATTCTACTACCAAGGGACCAGTGTGACTGTTTTGTGAAATTCTCTTCTCTTATCCAGTCCCCACGACTCTTTTAATTAGTTTGGCTTTATGTTGTGGACTGCTGGATGTGTAGCTTCCAAAGCTAACTTTAGGTAAACACTTACTGTACATTTATTTAATGTGTAAGATTATTATATGTTGAATTTTGGGAAATTTGTTTCCTCCACTCAAAGATACAGAAAACCTAAGCGCACTTGGGCAGACAAACTTAACAAATTGTACACTGTTGATATAATGCCCCATCATGTTAAGTATATCTGGAGGAAATTCTGTTGCTGGAGAGCTAATTATGTTTCTGTCATGTGCTGTCTCCCAAGGGTCTTTCTACCCAGGACTGAGATACTTGCCAGTAGCAGCAGCAGCAACAGCGACAGACAGCTTATCTTTTAGGAGGATTCCGTGAGTCCGTGACACTATGTAAATGCTGCTATTCCAGCCATTTGGAGCGTCCATTACAACCATTAGTAAGGACCGTGATTAGCATATCGTGCAAGCACTAAGTTCCATCTGCAGGGAATTGGCCTAACAGGCAAGGCGAGTCAGCAGGACTCAGCATCCCAACAGGTCAAGGGCAGATTTACATCTGGCTGTCAAGGGGGATGAAGGCTGATGATCCATTGATGAATGCCAGCATCCGCACCAGCACTTAGTCGCCTCTTCCGCACATCACAGGTAATCTGAAGATGCCTGTGTAGTCACGTCAGACCTTTGTGGTCATGTGACACCCATTGCATTATGACGTCCCTTTTCGGGTGACTGGGCACCATAACAGGTTTCCAATATGCCACACTACAAGCTACCCCAAGATGTAAGAGTGCAGGTAACATCTGTGCTTTTGAGTAATGAGCATCACTTATCTTCTTCTAGTGCCTGGGGACGTAGTTCCTGAGACTTACCTTACAGCAGTCGTTCTTTATAGGTTTGTGACACTTTCTGGCTGTGAAGTGACATTTCGAGGACATTCAAGTTAACCTGTTAGGTCAGGTCATGGTATTTATAAATGTCATCATTTTACTAAGAGCAAGCATGTCTTAAGGTTCTATGGGTGATGATATCTATCTTTTATCTGATGTCAGCCCGAAGAAATGAGATTTTTAAAATGCAAAGCTTTGAATGTTCAACAAGTATTGACCCAGAAACCCCAACTCCAAAGCATCAATTGGATGGGGCTTTGTATAATGAATTGAAAACCAGGAAGATGAGTTCTTGACCTTGCCAAGGCTTCCTGGTGAATAAAGAAGTTTCTGTTGTCACTCGGTGAGCCAGCGCCTCACTTTTTTGTGTTCCACGATTGCATTCTCAATTAAATTCACAAATTCCCAAATGCAAATGAGTTTCGGAAAGCAGTAAATCTGATTAAGGACATTTCACGAACGTGTGTTCAGCGCAGCAGCACCAAACTAGGAATAATTGCTGTGAAAATCGCAAATAAAAAAATGCAATCAAAGAATTTGCAAGGAGATCACTCTTCAAGATTTACTGTAATTACACCTGCATGTATTGATAAATCAAGCTGGGAAAGATTTGCAAGTGGGGTTGTGGAGGCTTTTTCCTCCAGCGTTTCGAAGAGTTTGCGTGAAGAATGGCGTCTTAACTCTCTCCGTGCCTCTTACACAATTAAGGAGTTTATCTTTTTCAGATCCCTCTTTTCCAGGCTCTTTGCAATTCCAGGTTACATTGCAACAATATTGCCTTCTGCTTTGGAACAAGGTTTATAATGCATGCCATTATCGCGGGGAAAATATTGAGATGTTTGAAGGATCCAGGCTGATTCAATAATACCTCAATACAGCCCCTGCTCTGCACCAGCCCAGCCCTTGATAAACGTCTTTGTCTTCCCCACAAGTGCAGTGTTTTAGTCCATCAATAAACTGTTAAACAAACCTGAATGACGCTTTGTCAAATTATCAATTTGGCTGAATAAGTTTTATCTCTACGGGGCTGGAGCCCCATCTCAATCTCAATACATCAAATTTCTTATTTTTAGAGACTGGGCAAGAATTGTGAGAAATGATGTGTCTGAGGCTCTTGTTCTGTTGTTTTTACCATTGTTATTATCGCTAATCTCTGATGCAAAGTGTCCAGTAACTCTCTTTAATGGTGTGACAAACAAGGCACTGGATGACACTGAATCTGATGAAATCTGTGATAACTTGGAACAATAGTTTCTGAACTGATAAGGTGTGTAGTCCACTTGACTGGCTGAAATAAGAAAAAATAAATGAAGAGTGGGAACTTTTGGGATTCCTCTTGGAGAAATGGAAAGAAGAAGGGATGGAGCTCATCTTTTTAGTCACCAATGGAGCCCCAAATCCAGAAGTGGATTGATCTGGCTTCTTGTCCTGCTCATGTTGTGGGTTTAGCTGGTCTGCTGATGGTCAGTGGCCACTTCTTTTCTGAAGGGATAGCTTGGCCCATCGACCTGCCTATCGGATCACTTGTGTTTGGGATATAGAAAGATTGGCGAGACAGCTGCTTAGGAGTGAGAAGCAGCTGTTATTGAGCTGTAAAGCTTGGTGGAGAACTCTGATAAGGCTACAGCTAAGGCTACAGCTGAAGAGCTGGAGAAGGTTGGAGGGAGCAAATGCAGGTCATTGCACAAGTGGAGCGATCGATGTGGCAGCAGGTAAAAGAGGCAAACATTGATTGGCCGAGTGATAGTTGCGTGTGCTTATGAACTGACCTGTTGCCAGCTGTTACCAAGAGGGTCAGGGGGCTGCTGCAGAGGTTCTAAGGCAACAAATGGTTAAGTGGATGTCTCTCTGCATTTGTCCTTTGATTCTTCAGCAACGCTTTAGGCATTTGCTGTGGAGATTGACAAAAAGAGAAAGCCATAACGTTAAGTGTGGTAGCATGCTGCAATTGGTGTGTAGGATTACAATTAGGATGCTGAAAAGATGATTTTGTAACAACTAGGCATGGCAGGGCAGATAGTTGAAAGATTGTGTTAGGAGCTATCTTAGGCAAACTCCTGTTGCTCTTAGGCCCAATTGGCAAGCACATGGGCAGGCACAGGGGCGACAGGTGCCTCGCCCCATATTGGCCAAGCACTTGACAGATTGGATTTGTGCCACACAACATTGAGCACAGAGTTCACCCTGCTCCATCACCGCGATTTACAGTGCACCTTACAAAAGCTGACCCAGTGACAGGGGCCAAGCAGGAGCGGCTTGCAAATCACCAGCCAAAAGATGTGGTCAGCATCTTTGAGATGGTGCGGGATTCAGCAAAGGGGTGGTAGAGGAGGGAGATGAAAGGGACCAGCCACTAAACACTGGCAAAGCGTTGTATATCTGGCCGAGGAGAGCCAAGGCGAACCATAAGCAGTTAGGACCTGTGCCATTTCTCCATTAGACGACGCATTTAGGTGCTCACAAAGCCCCAGCCCAATACGACTACAAAGGCCATTAGCATTAAAGGATAATGCTGTCTTCTAAGAGGAACTGTTACATGATCAGCCCCCAACCATTTTATGAACGCCATAAAGTTGAATTACGGGCTTAGCTTGAGGTCTTGGACCCTGGAAACAAAAGAACTCATCACACTGCTTATAACAATGTGCTTGAGAATTCCTGTACACATTTAAGGCGCACTGGCTTTGAAATGCCTGGGGTGCTGCAGGAAACTGAAATTGCACAGAATTCCTGGAAGGAGCTTAAGAATGCCTCACCAGCATCACTGTGCTTCTTCTTTAAGGAAATTGAAATATCATGTGAAACCGCAGTCAATATTAGCTGCAATCTGAATCTTTGTGACCATGATAGAACGGGAATGTGTAAGCTGCTACTGCTACTGGTGATTTGAAACAGCAGAGAGAACTACCACGATAGGCCTGCGGTTGGCGAGGCTTTGTTGCAACATCTCCCACTAAGAACGTTCTTCAAATTGCAGACAAGTAAATCGGCCAGGTTGAATGATTAAGCAGAAATTCAACCCTGGGTGCACTATGCCTTTGCTGTGTGTTCGGTTAATCCCTCCATGGAGCGAATTGAAGCGAGGTGTTCAGTGGCTCAGGGGCTGGATTACTGACGTATTGTTTACAAGCTTAGCAGGCCTGTGGTTTGCATAAACCCTGTAATGAATGGTACTTCCTTAGTGCCTCTGCCTGTCTTTCAGCCTAGGCCCAATTAGCCCCTCTAATAAATTTGCTGCAAGCCGAGCCCCAGAATTCGCAACGCTGTTTCCATCTCACTTCTTGTGCTACTATACCTTGGGATTTTTTTTGGTGGCTCCAAGTCATAAATTGGATGGTTATTATCACTAATTAGGACAGCCTAATAGAGCGTACTTAAGCCTGTAACATGCCCAACAAAAGCTCTAAATTAATGTCAGAGAGAGTCAATCAATAGAAACTCGGAGACAGAAATACACAAAAGATATACTGTGTTGATGTTGTTGAATTTGTGGCAAAACCACTTTTTACGCAATCTTTTTTCATGCTATTGCATCTTTAGGACAAAACATTGCATATCCACTTGATGATATCCATTGAAATTTAATTGCTCGTATAGATTGGTTTATCACAAACCGTTTTGCTGAATTGGACAGTCAGTTTTTGTAGACCTCGTTACACTCAGACTGCCGAGGTTGTCCTTTAAGCGCTTGTGTGTCATGGATGTAAGAGAGAGGGACACATTTGTTGCACTTGTTCGTCGTGTTGGCTTACTGCCAGCCTTTAAAGATTTACACTGGTCCTTGTTGGACTGCTAGAATTAGTGACTAGCTTCCCTGGGGTGGCGAGCAGCTTTCTAAGGCTTTGCCATCGATCTCCAAGGGGTGGTCCCTTCGCCATTTTTTGCCCCTCTCCTATATGGATCGTTTGTAGGGCACAGTGCACTTAGTTTCAACAGGTATACATTAGCAAGTGCAGAACGTGCACTGTTGTACACAGATGTGTGGGGTGCACTTAATTGATTGGCAAATTCATCCATTGCATGTAGCAGTTTTGCGATGTGCAGCAATTGCAGTAATGTAGTTGCTAATGCTCAGATTGCTTCCGGGTCAGTCAGGTTCAATTGTGTAATTTTCTTGTAGACTTGCTTAATAATGACCTTATATATCTGGTGTCTAGACCTATAACACAATATAACTACTGATATGGACTTTCACAATGCTAGATATATATAACGAACAGATACTCAGATCTGTGACAATTTCTAGGTCAATGACAGATAGGAGATTGGGATCAGTAACGTACATAAATATTATAACAACTTGCTTTGGTGAAATTGAAAAAAAATTAATTTATGAATCTCTTCCATTTCTCTGCTTAGTGCCACATCTCCTGTACACTGACATCTGGGTGCTGCTAACATAGTTCACAAATTGCCAGATATCTATTCTTCTTTTTTTTTTAAAGAACTTTCTTGTTAATGGTGAACAGAAAAACGTTCTGACTCTTATTAACTTCCCACAACTTGTCATCTACTTTGATGGATGTATCCACATATGGATGTAGACAACAACTGGAACCTAAATTTGATAGATGCCATAGAATCTTTATACCACCTTCCCTTATAGCCAAATCACTTCTTTTACACTTTGAATTTGTATCAAGCTCTACAAGTGTCTGAGTACTTTTTGGCGTGACTGTAGGTAGGTGAAGTTTACAAGGGAAATCAGAATCTCTTTATTGTCAGCATATATATATATAATAGCAGCACCCTTTGGAAGTAGTGGCTCTGGGTAAAAAATGGCTTCTATATGGGACTCGCAATTAGATAGCCAATGGATGCCTTACACAAACAGATGACCCTTATATTTCCAAGTCAGCCAATTGCAATAGCCACCAGTCACCATTAGTTAGGAAGATTTAGAGGTGGTGGGAAAGAGAAGAGAAGGAGGCTGCAACATTATGGCTGTGGTGATATACTGCCCTGTAGAGATAGGCTGTCTTGGTGGGTGACCAGCAGTAAATTGTCCAAGAAACTATGACACCTCCCTGCCTCTATGGCTCCTGTGTGGATTTAGGGCTGTGTTCAGAATACTCTATGAAGAGGAGAGAAAGAACCAGACTGCATATAAGAAAAGCTGAAAAAGTTATTGATATGTTTTTTTTGTGTTGTATTGTTTGCAGTAGATCGTGATTTAGTGGGCTTAATACAACACGTAAATACATCTAGATCTCTATATGATTGTAATAAGATAGTGATAACGTTCTGGTGCAGACAATTCCAGTTTTTGGATGATCACATTAAAGCATATAATAAATGATGTGCACTTTACTTAAAAAGTTTGTCGCGTGTCTGTACACTTAAGCGATATGTTGCTCTTGTATTCAAATGTTTTCTTATGCTTCTTCTGATATGGTTTCTTTGTTGAAATTCAGTTAGATACATGCAGTTAAGTTTCATTAAAAACGGCCTGTCAAATTGAACCTAGTCGAAGCTAGACAACTTCTGCTATACGATGCCGCTAAACGGAACTGTCGGGCTATAGCTGGCTACTCAAAGCCGAATCTAAAAGTACATGTAGCACCATATCAGATAAATTTCATACATTTGCCGAGATTCCTATTTTTTGGTGTAAGCCAACTATAAGTTAGGAGTAGACAGAAGCAGCTGGCTTTAGTCAGTTATAGCTACAGCCCAGGAATAGGTCACTATAGCTGTCTGGAATCGACCCAATTTTATGAAACTAACTGTATCATCTGCCAGACATATCATAGAAGGGAGTCCGGTTTAATCGCATCTAAACATCATCACAGATTTTAAAGATCGTCAGAAGTTATACTGAGCACTTGTCCCCAGCTGCATTTATCTGTGAACTGCTCTTGCTCCATAATTGCTCAGCTGACAGCACCTGACTTCTAGTGGATGCCAGTGACTGGGGCTCTTTGAAAGAATGCTTTGTGGCTCTGTAATGCTAGTATTTCCTGCTGTATCAATAGCAGTCTATCACAGCCATTAGTTGACATCTGGCCTGAAAGGATCCTCTGTTGCTGCAATGCTCTTGCAATGAAATTGTCATGTCCTGACTGCAGTTAACTGCAGCAACTACCCAGCTCTGCAGCTTTTGTGCTTTTCCAATGGATGGCTACAGTCCTTAAAATAGCATCTAGTGCTCTTTGGTTTTTGTCAATAAGGTCTGTTGTAGAGCTCTGCTTCAAATCTGATTCCACATCGAAATTGCCCTCTCCCTGTAATCCATGTCATTGCTTATGTTATTACCGCCTGATTACAATGTTTGTGATTTTGGTGAAACTGAAAGGTTTCTTCTTCTTTCTGTTGTGTTTGAAACCTCAGGTTGTCACAAAGTACATGTCATTGTAATCTGTAGCTGAAAGCCCATGTTAAAGACCTGGTTTACCATTTAGTACCAGGTACATTCCAGCCGCCCAACAGACTGATGAGGTGTCAATTAAGCAAACCATAAACATGGTTAAGTCGCCTCAGCCACATTTTCCAATTTCGCCTTGTTTCTGTTTCCTGAAAGTATTCTCCACCACGTGAAATTGGATGCTGAGGCTTGCCCCTGGCTTTTGAGGTAATCACCAAAATGACAAATCAAAAATGTGGCGGCTAGTCTTTATTCCTAAGATGTATTATACAGTTTCTGGAGGGGACCTTGATATATGACTGCTTTCTCCATAAGGTAGACTTCCCTGGTGGCTTAATAAAAGCTAGAGGGAGATGAATGGCATGAACACCCTCCCTAAATTTAATGCCTATTTGAGACTCTTCCTATTGCATAATGAGATGTTTAATAAAGGATAACAGCAGCCGTTTAGCTGGAGACATGTCATTAAGTGATAGAATTACGGTTATATCCGTAATCCTATATTGCTATGAGCAGGAAATTACATAGGCAGCTCAGGGCCACAGTAAGCCATTTTATGGGAACGTGGCTTGGGTGTGGATGGAAATTTTGCAATGAAAATCTTGGGTAGAATAGAAGAGCATTCAGGTAGAAGGCCGTGTTATATAGGCCACAAAGACCTCTGTATTTACCTCGTGGAGAACTGACACCTGGTGCCTTTGCAACTAAATGACTGTAACCCTTTCTTCTAGGTCAGAAAGGTTACAAGATGTATGAATTTCGTGACATAACTGCACGTAAACTGAGTGCTATATTCTGACTTCGGTGGTGACTATTAGGTATAGCTGCTTCGTCCATGCTTGGACGAAATTGAATAGGGTATACCATATTGTTGAATATGGTACATTACGTTGTCGTTTCATCCTCAATCGTCACTTTTTAAATGGCGTTTCATTTGAATTATGGGTATAACTTTCTGAATCGTATGACATTTTAATATCGTGTGCTCCTATATGTCTAAACCCATTCATGTGGCACTCTAGAGTAGTTCATTGGAATAAGATAATATCCCCAAGTATTGTGGGATGTTTTGAATCACGTGTACTTCGTATCAACTTCTCATGCTAATATTGCCTGTATATAACGGTAGTATGAAACACTCCATAGATTGCGTTCTTCCACACATTGTCAGCATATTTGCTGAGCCAGTACACATGGCGTAGAGCCTGCAACATTTGCCTGGAATCGAAGTGCATTCACAATGGGCCACTTTGTGTCTACCTGGATGCTTGATAACTCTCTTTGAAGTTGGTGAACAAACCATATCTCTCATGTATCATAGGCTTGTGTCTTTGATGAGATATCAGCTTTTTGTCTATCACCCAACCTGTAACATCACTCTTTAGAACCTTGTCGCACCATGTGCGTTTGTTCTCTTTGTTGTAAAGTTTTACTGTGGCTGTACAGAATAAAACACCTGCAGTGAGCTGTGGTCTAATGTGACAAATGATCTTCATGTCCAGACTTATTGTTTATCACCTGGACATGGTATTGATTCTTAACACAAGATAAGTTAAAGGTTATCATTGTACACCCCATCAGGTGGGAAGATCAGTCAATGCCTTGGTTGCTCTGATAAAAACTCATGGTTGGTTATTTTGTTAAAGAATTGGTGAAAACAACAAATCTGATTTACCGTCCACTTTGAAGAAACACACACAGCTGTGTCATCACAGTATGTAAATTGGTTTGCAACTAGTTGAAAGATGTTAGATATTTCATGTGACTTCGTCAAAATGTAAACCTTCAAATATTGGTAAAACCTTCAAATATTGGTAATGTGTGTGAGTCATTGTTTGGCCTGAAGTTAACAAGTTGCCCGTTTTGAAATGAGAAATGCATTTTTCAAAATAAAAAAAAGTTTTTTTTCCGGTTAATTTTAGAGAAGCTTTTAAAGTGTCAGTTTTTATTAAACAACTGTTTGTAATCATTCTTTAGAAAAACAAGAAGCCATGATATATTTCATGTTTATCTGTGAAAAGCTTAGCTTTTGTTACGAAACATGCCTTATAAGGTGCTTGCCTTTTGTAACATTAAAGCGGTTGTCAAGTTCCTTCTTCAGGGTTTCTCTTAGTTTTGTGATTTCCTGACTGATTGATGTTTACTTGCTTTTATGGCTTTCCATTTCCCATTTCTGACTTCGGTTTCTTTGATTGAAGTCGCATAGAATTACATACGCTGAAATATAGAGCATTAAAATGCAATGCATTGAAAAGGAGAACTATATGCCCTCAGATCATTAATTTTTAAGCATGATGTCGTTGAAGGTTATACTTTGTAATGCAAGCGGTGTCACAATATTTTTGGATATATTTTGAAAAAACGAGTTATAAAATAAATCGGTTTTACTTATGAGCAACATTACACAATGCCTTAATGAAGCCTTTTGTGAGTTTAGTTTATCTAACATGTACTTTACCACATTCTTCTTCTTTTCTTTTGCAGTTTTGAGTGAAGGAAGGGCGGCACAATGGCTACGTTGTCGCTGAAGATCAGCGTAGTCGGCTACAATGTCGTCAAGACGATGCAGTTTGATCCTTCGACGATCGTCTTCGATGCTTGCAAAATCATCCGAGAGAAGATCCCGGACTGCAATGCCGGACAACGTAAGTTGATATTTTTTCATCGTAGTGTCTTCTTTATGGCAGAACTGCCAGAGGGATTTTTGCTGGAAAAGGTTTTTAAAAAGACTGATGATTGCATATTTACCAGTTTTTGCACATACGGATGTAATTAATTTCCCTTTGATAAAAGAGGTGGTTTTTTCAAGTAATGTGTTTAAAGCAAATTTGGTAGAGGACCTGTCTTGCATTGCTAGCCCTGAAAAGTGTTAAACTACATATTGAAGAATCCTTGTCTCTTATGCACTTAGTATACCAATGATTTTTCAAATGTATTAATATTCGTGTCAAAAGGTGTGCGAAAATTGTGTTAGGGTTTTGCCTCTGAACAATTTAAACTTCAAAGATCTTGTGTTTTTAATTTATTGCGAAAAGCCTTTGAAATACCATAGCGTTTATTCAAGTTATTTTGCGGAAGAGCAGATAGGCGACAAAAGAAATGTAACTACATTTTACCCCCAGAATTTCACAATTTTAATTGAGAAAGTTCTGAATTCTTTTCTACGCTGTCTGTTGCTTGCCCCACGAGGCACGTCTTGCATGTAAGATGTAAGCTCCCAAAAGCTGTGGCAATCATCTGATTTAATCTCAGGCCCCTAATGACCTTTGTTGTTAATTAAAACGTAATGGAAGGAATTAGGCTAGAGGTCAGAGTGCATGCATAATGAGGTCAGAATAACCTACCGAGCATGCGCGCTGAGATGTATTGTAAGCGCACGTTTTAAGGGTAATTGCAACGGTTAAGGCTGACCATCTGCAATGAATGAAGATGAGCTGAGCTCATAAACTGAGGATTGCTGTGCATGACATAGTGTGAATCGCCACCACCATTAGCACTGTGAGATGGCAGGATCACAAAGAATCCATGTCCTCTGACCACTGGACGTGCCTTCAACAATTGTCCCTTTCTTGTCCCTTTCTTGTCCCTTTCTTGTCCTCTGTTCAACCCAAATCACTGTGAATACCTTGTTTTCCTTTTACCTAATGGTCACAAAATCCTCAGCGAAACAGCTAGGTGTGATGTGTCGATATTCAGTAATTTTCCCTGACAAATCATTTCAAAAGTACAATGTAGACCATACTTAGTAGTTTTGTTTCGGCACTTTCCTTAGGGTGGGTAGCGCGCTGGGCTTCCAACTACTGGGTCCCGGGTTCAATTCCCGGCCGAGCCTATGTTGGATGGCTATTTAATCCTTCGTCTCATTGCCATGGTCTCTACCTGTCCTTATTAGCCCAATAGGTGCAGAAATACAGGACGTAAAACCCTTATCCACCACCACTCGGTGCTTTCCTTTGAAAGTAAAACATTTCTTTGTCTAAATAGGAAACGTGTGTGATATGTAGGAGTATGACATTTAGTGTAACTATCACCAATTTCCAAAAATGGTTTCTCTGCAGATACAGGAATAGAATATTGTCTGAAAATATCATGTTACTGTGATGTGATTCACGTAGTTTTCCATTCACCGATAGAAAGAAACTTCCTTCCTGCGTGCTTATGAAGCAGTCGAGAATCTTAACTCAGGTGCAGTGTTTCATTTTTTCTCCGTCATTTCAGGAGATCAAGCAATTTTCATAACTGATGAAACATTCCGTCACATTTCATTCCGAGTAATGCAGCGGCTCAAGTTTTCTGCTTAAAATAAATCAAAAAGTGACTCGATCAAAATGAAAATTTTAACGGGTGGAGAAATGGTAAACGCGAGTGTGATTTTGAAAATGAACATTATAAAAAGAAGTTGTTGGTTAAAACGTTGGGTTGTCAGCAAACTGGCTGAGATGTGCTTTAGCTGGCAGCTCTGTAAGCCCACAGTGTTTGTGTAATATTGTGATATTTAATGATGTAAAACTCTTCATCATTGGCTGACAATAGCTGCCATGTTTAACCAGGCGGTTTCATAGCGATCATAATGCTTCAGCTGCTTTAAAAAGTTTTTTCCTGCACAATGAAAAAAGGATATCAACATGGAAAATCGATGGAGGCTGTCTGCTGAAGCAGATGTAAATATTGGCGAAATCTCCTGGACCTGCAACTTGTCTCCTGTCAAATTCTGTCCTTTTTGAGAACCACAATCATGCACAACTCTCCTTTTTGAGCATTAAACTCATGCACATCAATATGCATATGTTTTCTCACTTGGGCCTCATCCGTGCATTGGAGAAATAGCCCCACCAGCGATGGAATTGGCAACCATCATGGAATTGCTTAAATACTCGTGCTGCTTCCCCTTTCTTGGTCACGTGTCTTTCATTGTAACCAGAGCGAGGCTGATCGATGTCATTGTCAACCAAACAGTCTTTGCAAATAGTTTCGCCTGCCTCTAAAATGGACGCATTGAATGAAAATCAGAATTGACACTGCATCTGTGAATTATTAAGGAGAAAAAGGAACGCCAGGTTACTGTTAAAAGATGCCACTTTCTGGAAAAGAAGCTAGAGTGATTCATAACTCCCATGCATGGTTAGCGGATTAGAATTGCTAAAAAAGACAAGATTCCTAAAGAATATTCTTGGCACTGGTGGTTATTGTGGTTAACACGCTAGCCAGCTTCTCAGTAGGTCGTGGGTTCCATTCATGCCATGAATGCTTTTTGTGAGCTGAATCGTGAAATGCAAGTAGTGCTTATAGCATGGTATAAATTAGTGTTGAGTTGACTTACTTGTAAAGGGAGGCACAACCCATTCTCCGCCCATTTGGAGAAGACAAAGTCATACTTGGTTCAAACATATGATTTGTTACTTATGTGGTAGACCAGTGGTGTTGGAACACTAAAACCATGCCTAGAAAGAAAAAAAAGTGAAGAAGAGAATAAAAAAATAAAAGAAGTGAGACCCTAGGGCCAGAGACATGGAGGAGCACGGGCTCTAAGTGTTAGCGCTTAGTACATTGAGGCTGTCGTAGATCACTGCCATTTTCCAGTCATAAATCACTGAAGTTAAAAAAAGGCGGGGTTCTTAGAGGCATAAGAGGGTAATGGATGGATTGGTGTGGTTCGTAACCCTGTCTGACGAGGTCTGCACACGCCACCTCTCGGCGGATGGGGACTAGACAAACATGGCGCCTGGCACGTTGGAGAGTCACTCTTTACACTGGCCTGCTTGACTGTGGCGGACTGGCTGGCTGTGGCTGACAGTGGCAGGAGGCATTGGTTGCTCTGAAATGTGATTCTTGTGATGCAAGTCCACGTAACGTCTATCTTTGCCCTGCCCTCTCCTCTGATCCGCCTGGCCGCTTCAAATGTTGATGTCTCAACGTGAGCAGGAGTCACGTGACCCGCTACTTTGACGCCAGGGCGTGACCTGCCAGCGCCCTCTGTAGTATGTTACTGGCAATAGCATAACCGCTGCATTTGATTGCCTTGTTTGGTCTGACTCCAAAAACATTGACCTGTAACAAAAGAATGGCATGATCCGATTGGAACTGAAAGCTCGGACACAAGTTCGGTGTGGTTTGATCTGATTCTGTCTGAGGTCAACGTCTTCATAATCCTTGAGGCTAAGGTACAACTGCAGTCTTACTTTCATCGATTTCCCTCAAATAACAATCCTTTTATTGACTCCATTGTAAAATCCATTCTTCAGTAATGACTTTCTCTTTCTGCCGTCTGGAGCTGTTGTGACATCTCTATTTTTCAGTTAACCACCTAGAAAAAAATTGCATGCGAAATCCATCTATTTTTGAGGCCCAACAATTACATCTCTATATAGAGAATCTGAAGCAGGTTGGATGCAGTGCCCATGGCGAATGAAACTCAAAAACATATGAGGAATTTCCAACAGAGCTTTGTGTCATGAGACTCCGTAGCCCGGGGCCAGTTGAGTGTTGAGTTTATGTGCAGAAGTGGAGAAATAACACATGGATGGCAGGAGGGGGGGGGGGGACAGAGAGCATATGGCATCCCTTTTGACTGGAGGCGTAGAGGAAAACGCCACCACAAATGTGCACAGCTAATATTTACCAAGACCTCAGCTCAAACAAAACATACTAGAGCAGGCTGAAAAGGTATTGATTAGGCTGCAAGCCCACTTGATGATGACTTAAGATAGCGATTTGATAGTGCTGAGGAGGCCGGGTTTTCTGGTGCAGAATCAACAAGGCCTTGGATGGAGACCATGGATGAAGGCCAAGGATGGCGCTGGATGCAAAGCACTGGGCAAGAGGATGCTCTGCGTTACATAAGGCAAGAGAAGTAGTTGCTTCTGCTTCTTTTGCTGCTGCTGCTGCTGCTGTTTCTCAGAAGCCAGTCCGTGGTATTTTTGGCCCTGCTCTAGAGCCCGATAACGTCTTGCCTCGAGACTGGCTGGCAAACAGCAGATATGTATCTAGGAATATCTCAGAGTGTTTGTCTGGTCGTACTTAACTAGATTGCTGTGCACCATGTCATGTTTATCAGGCTTAACCTGCGCACCCTGCCCATTTTCAGTTAATGGAAACAGAACCATGGCTTCTTCAGCCTCCTACGGCTCTGTCTCCCTCTCCACAGATGTGCTCTGCCTTTGCTTTTACTGCTCCTGAATATTTCAGACTCACATAAAATGTATTTGCCGTGGATGTCATCATTTCGCGATATGGAAAAAGATGTGATACCTAGGACCAGATGCTGTCACAAAACTAATTCACTACGGTTGACTCAGTCAACTCGCTGAATGGCGTGTACATGTATATTGTATCCGGTGGAGAGCTATACAGTTTTACGTCTCTCCAGATTATACTTTCTGAGAGAATGTGTAATACATAGAAAGCAAGTGTGGTACACAGAACATAGGTTTATCTGGGAATAGTAACTACATAACATAGAGGGAAAGTAGATGTTATAAACTCCCCATACAGATAGGTTATACGAATTCTTTGTGATTTCATGTTTGCCTGAACGTTTAAAGAAGAACAGGTTTAAAGAAGGTGTTAGTTATGTGACAATTGATTTGTTTGATGAAGCTCGACAACATGAGTTCGGTGGCTTCATTATGAAATTGTATATGTCAAAACACATTAGGTTCACATCAGTGTTAGATTGCGTGAGTTTGTTGAACTCCTGATTCTGCCTTTGAAATGCGACGAACGACAGAGACACCAGGCTGGCACAAGGTTTTGTTAGACAAAAAACATTGAAAGGATCGCGGTATCATGAAGCTTTGGAAGGCGATATGTTTTGTGAAATGCAGATATGACAGGTTCTTTTGAAGGTGTTGGATTGTTAGAAAGGAAGGTGTGAAGTTGCAGGGGAATAATGAAAAACGGTGGAAGCAATGCAGGAGCAGTGCAGCTCTATGGAGATGAAGTAAAGGCAAGGGCTCGACCTAATTACCAGGGAATAGAAGAGCCGGGTGTAGCGCAGGGCTCCGCACTTTTTCTTTATTGCCTGGCCACCCATTGCTGCACCAGCGGGGCCAGCTTCATTAGAGGCAGAATTTGGCGCATGTCTCATGATTAACAGTCCTTGTTTTGCTTGTCAGCAGTGCCGTGCTAATTTGTTCAGGCGCTACATCTATCAAGCCATTGGCAAAGTGGCTGGCTGTGCTAATTTCACGCCTCTGCCACTGGCTACAAATCAGCCTGCCTAGAGACCTTGGCGGCTCTACAGGTCTGCATGCTGGCCTCTATGTTTATACTAAGATTGTGTACAAGCTGCAGGCAGTCCTGGAATAAAACACACCCTTCAATCCGTGACTGGCTTTATTTAGTGCGTTGCAAGTCAGCAAACACTTGGTGTCTATATTGACTTATACAGAGCGCTAACCATGTCATCCCGTAATCTTGTTGTCATGATTTGGCTAGTGTGTCTTTGTGCTGCAGGGTGTATTATTATCGGTGCAAATGAAGCATTTTGCTAACAATCTGTTGATACTCCTTAGATCAGACATTGCTGGCAAATAGGGCCATGCTACTCTTGTTCATTGTCTTTAGGATGAAAGGTAAATCCATTAGTTTTACTAAGAGCCAATCCATTGGAAAATTCAATGAAGCTTGCAACCTTAGGCTTTGTGGCTTTTACACAAACAATTGAAGTGATGTTGACACCAGCCACGGAACCACAAGGCCTCGTTGAATGCCTTTGCAATAACCTGCCTGGTCTCACACAAAGCTTTGTTCTGGTGATTATGGTTGGGAGAAGCCATGAGAGCAAGAGAATGCTGGTTGAACGTGACAGCACGCCCTGTATTATTCTGCTAGTTCTTGGTATTGAATAATGTTTATGGCTTGGCAGTTTCATAAACACGTGTTGGGGGTTTGAGTAACACCACAAGAACTTCAAGTTGTGTAAAACCTTGAATGAAAACATCCATGCAATGATTTTGCAAAACAGACTCTTACATTTGTTTTGCCCACCAATGGATGTTTTCTTCAGATATTGTTACTTTAGATATTGTCACATTGTACGCAGAAGTGTCACCCATATTGCATGAGGATGTACTGTGTATAATTTTTGTCGACTTCAGTGAGAATTGGCATTTGAATTAGCCCTTCACAATGACCAGACATTTAGTTTTGGTATAAAAGCAACGTTATGAACCACTCTGTAGGCCATAAGGTCCCTTGAAGCAGCTCAGTTTCCCTTATGCATAACTTAACAGCCACACTTCCTTCCCTCGCGTCATTTCAGCATTATGGGATACTCACAAGGAAGTTGTATTTCCTGCATTAATACAATATTCTTTTTGTTTCTTCCTTGTAAGGCATTGGTGATGCACAAGACCAGGAATATACATGTCACTGGATATCCCAGTAGGAGTATTTAAGACGTAGTGCCTGCGCCTCTTGATTCAGGCATATCATGACAAATGATTTTTTGGTCCGATTCATGTGTACACAACCTGAGGTGCAGTAACCCGAACTTGCAAAACAACCAAGTGATGCTAAGTGATGTAAAGTGATGCTGGGTTTCACGAAAATTCCTTTTTTTGTGTGTGTGTGTGGTGAGTGATGTTTGGCTCACAGAAACTACCTTATTGTGTTTAACGTCCGTCAGGTGTTAACGTTTGTTTGTTGGGATAGCCGCACGTGCGTTTGCCTAACGTGTTTGTGAGAGGTTTGAAGGTCACTCAGAGGGTGTTTGGAACACGCAGGGGCGGGAAGATGTAATGGACACGAGCCAGAGACATGACCTTCCCTCTGCCACCAGAACCACTGGCAACAGTGTGCGTGCTGCCTCTAGATTATAGACACCGCCGCACCTAGCTCTTACAAGTGTTGTGCAGTCACTAAGTGCTCACTAGCAACACCTAAGTGTGATTGTGTGGGAAACAAACCAGATAACAACACAGGGCTTACACAAATCCTCTCTACATGTCTTCAAGCAGCAACTTTTTCAGGCTAAAGTAGAGATTGTAGTGTATATGGTGTGTTGAAGATTCTTGTAGTGATTTGATTACCACTGAGTTCAATATAGAATATACATACTTAGTATACACAGTAGCTCAAGATAATTCGGTTTTCGTATATATTAAATGAGAGTATAGATGGATTTGAAGTATTTTTTGTGTAATGATGAAGAATTGGCAAGGTAATGTCAAACCATTTAAAACGTTAATCTAAGGAGACTTACATTCCATGTATCAGATCAGAAGCAGAAACTAAAGTATCCTGGACCACCCTTGTCGACTTTGGGGCTCGTCTTGATCGGACATGAGGAGGCCCCAGCTCAAGACGCCCCATCTGTGGAACTGGATTTTTGGTCAGAGAGACCACCAGAACTACATCACGATTGTCTTTCCCCTCCTTCCACAGGTGTGGTGAAAGCTTTACACCAAGCCTTCGAAAAATTCTCAAAGGGGCCATCACTTAGAGAATGTACAAGCCCGATGCTATAGAAAGTGGAGTATTTATATCAACCTCCGGCAGCTGGTCATGTAAGCTCAATAGCATTCAGATCAGTGGATCTGAGACAACACAGCGCCATACAAGACGATAAAATGCAATACAATACAATGCATCGCATTTTACATTTTGTATTGCAGAACTTTCGTGTTGTATCGGTCTATCAAGTTCTTAAAACTTTAATCAGTATGCCTGGAATCATACTAAACGTATTTGTTTTATGATACTTTTACTGAGTGGGTGAATCATGCTGTCATAACTGAGCATACATCGGCTTGATCAGAGAATATGCCAGTCACAGAGGAAAGAGTGGGAGTCGATATGGTGGTAGATATGCAGTGCTCCAGCGAGCATAGCTTAATTGATTTACATGTCATTAACTAAACACACCCCCCCCCCCCCTTCTTGAGGCAAATGCACTAAATCTCTGGCATGGGGTGATTCATTATGCTAACAAATATTGTGTCAGATATCGTTGGTTGTTGCAGAATGCTGCAAGCTGCTGGCTTAAATATGGATTAAATTGGTATTGTATTTCCCTTGTAGATAATTCCATTTTCATGAGCTGCCCCCTTTCATGTGGCGGGTATTATCCCCTTGATGTATTTGAGGCCGGAATTCCCATATTTCGGATTCTCTTACAGTGCCCTCAGCAGATAAGAGTGCAAGAGAGCAACGGTCTATCAAGTACAAAGTTTGTATTGCTGAATCTGACATTAATCTGAATTAAATATCACATAGAGTTATGAATATTCCTAGACTGTTTCCTCTGCCACTTAATTCTTTGAATATTAACTTTACAAACAAGCATTTTAAGTACAGTGTATCTCTTATTCCTTCTGTTGTATTTAAAGTGTTAGATTTGGACTGGCTTTTGCGTCATACTTTGATATTGTAAATTACTCTTCCATTCACCATAATACATGTTGTGTGACGTCAAGCACTTGTCATCCATCAGCACCTGTCTTTACGCCTAATCACTACATAACAAAAACTCTGGCCAATTGTAGTATATTCTGCCGAGAAGTGATTTCTATAGATAGTGTCTTATCTTGCTTTGTTCGCTATAGATGACTATTTTGAGACTGTTCTGAGACTGTTGTCTCCCCTCAGCTGAAAGCCAAGGTGCTTTCAAAAGACACGCCGAGTTCTTAAAGAGTTATTGCGTGCATCTGGGATCACGTGACTGTCACATGGACCACGTGCTTACGAAAGGTCGTTAAGGAAACGTCCAGGTGTTCCGTTGAGGTAGATCCAAGCAAGGAGTATTTTACGATCTCCTGAGAGCGTTATCTACAGACCTGTTCGGAAACATTATCTATGAGTACCAAAGAAAAAAGTTCATCTTTTTTTTTGTTCTACATGTTGATCAGTCTTTTACGGTTACCTATTGTTCAACTTCATTAGAGAAATATTCATGCCAACTGGTAAATTTAGCCATAAACGTCCATGAGATTTGGCTCAATAGAGAAATGACCTTGACAGTGAGGTTATGCATTTTGTGCCACATATAACTACCATATATACAATGTATGGTCTTAGCTGAAAGGTACTCATAATGCCTTTATAATAAGGCAAATTCTTGTATATTTCTGCTGTTTAATGGTTATCATATTTTCCTCTTTTATTTCAGCCACAGACCATGGCCTGTTTCTGGCAGACGATGATCCCAAGAAAGGAGTCTGGCTGGAAAGTGGAAGAACCCTCGAATATTATCTTCTTCGAAATGGGGTGAGTTAATTGCTCTTTAATCTTGTGTTTGGTGCATCAGTTGCCAATACAGGTACAGTATTTACAATGCAATACTATGTAGTGTAAGCCTATACTTATGACAGCTTTGTGCTGTGAGAGCAGATGGTGTCAGCATATCACAAGCTGTATAGTGAACACAGCGTAATAGAATTGAGCTGGCAGTGTAGCTTGGCAGTTTGGCTTGGCAGCCACTGGCTTTATTCCCTTGCAGGGCCTATATGAGGCCGTCGCCCGGAGCTTCAGGAAATTTGTCCCAATCCCCCACCTCCTGTATGTTTGCAGCAGGAAATTGTGCCTTGTTGCTCAATTTTCTTTGATTAATCTAATTTGACTGCTTTATAAATCCCGTCTTTTATGCTGGCTTTGATATAGGGCCTTTGCCTTGTAGGTTATGATTTATGGTGCAAGTATTGCAAGCCAGCTAAACTTAATTATGAACAGGGTACAATGCTTGATGTATGTAATGGCAGTTCAATACAACATAGTTGAGTGGGTTATTTTCTTTAGAAAAAGGCTCCTGTATTAATAATGTGATATTTATCAAAATTAGGCATGTCTCACATGTAATGCAGATAAACAATTTATCGAATTCTTCCATTTTAACAGATTTTTCTTGGAAAAGGCAATTCAAAGATTGTTATGCATATCGGAAATTCTATACGTTCTTTATTATCAGATGGTATTCTCTTAACAAGTATCATAAATGACACGTAATGACATGGTGTCATTTTACTGTGAATCTTGATTGTTTTTGCTTGGTTTACAAGTTTGTTGTGAGGCAGTTTAATGAATTCTTGGTGCCTCAACTCTGGCTCGGTGGCAAATGACAAGAAGACAATAAAATGGAAGCAGCAACAGCAACTGCAGGAGTATATTCTATAGTGGATGACTAGATGTCATTTGTAGGAGCCCTGGTTCGCTGTCTGAATTGGATTGGCTGCGTAGAGTTGGTATGTGAAGCATGCCAAGGCAGTGAACGACAAAAGCAGCACAATACGTGACAATTAAGCCCAGTGTCTGGAGACTAGAGAAGACCTACAAGAAGAGGTGGGCAGCTTTGAATTTCCTTGCACTACATGGGCCAAAATGACAGGCAATTAGCAGCAAGGGATAAGTCAGCTGGCATGGAGAATGCTGGGAAGCAAGGGGCTTGCAAGTCATTAGACTGGGTCACAACTGTCTCAGATTCATATCTTGATATGGCTATTAAAAGGCCGCACTAGCAGCCTAGGGATAACTTGCAGCCCGCTCAGGAAATTGAACAGGATTTGCACAAGATAGACGTATTGAATTGACCGCCCATGCAGATTATAGCTCCCCTGCTTGCCCAGTTGCTGTTGCTTTGCAGCCTCTAGCACCAGGTCCTGCTCTATCAACGCCCCTTCCATGCCATGTGTTTGCAAGTGGATAGGATGACTCCATGTGTCCCGGGGGAGGACAATTTAACATCTCATCTTAGATGGCCGCATGGTGAATTACGATCTGGGGTTGGGTGTGTTTTGTCGTTACTTCGATGTCCTTGATATTTACAGCCGAAATCGTGACTGTTACATCACCTTAGTCATTTAATTGACATATTTCAAATCATTGTTTATCTTTTCTTTGTTATTACCGTGCATCTTTTAGTCAGTTAGATCAAGTCTAGCTTCCTATTTATTCTGATAATTTTGTAAAACGAACGGGATTGAAATTGATAACCAAGCAGTGATGAGAGGAGCAGTCCAGGTGTGAAAATTCCATCAGATCTTATTTCATCAGATATCATTAAGTTAACAAACTCTGGGTTGCACGTGTAGTACTGATGATATTTAGGCCCATCTCAATCAGTGCTGGGGACACGTGAAGTGGCATTTCACATGGCAATAGCTCAGCAGTTGGCGACACTTCCATTGGCACATTTGGGCCGCATCGATTTCACAGCCCAAGGCACAATATAAATATCTGTCAAAGGAGGAAAGGGATGGTTTGCTGCGAGGTACTTGTGTATACACCAACCAGATCTGCTACAGGATGGGATGGGACGCTCAATTACCTTCTCATTAACTAATTGAGACGGACTTGTTTGACTATTGGCGATGCAGATCAATGCCACCAGCCTCTATCGTGTGCTGGGGAAGCAAGCAGGCTCAGGAGGCTTGATAGATGTTTCCTACTCTTGTCTAGGAGCAGCAGCAAATGATCAATATGAGCTGCTGTGACTGCAGTCCATGTGGGAGGGTGGGACCAGCGATGAAATACTGGAAAGATGCCCAAACCGTATGAATCTCACAGTTGCAATCAGGCTTGTAATGATTCGCCAGCAAATAGCTGGGAGAGTGAAAGAGAGGAGTGCGGCCATCTCGTGGGAACCTGAGGTGTGTTCCCCACACTGTGGCCAGTTTAATTGGCCATATGTGTGAGTTGGTGCATGTATCACCGGCAAACTGCACGAAGAAGGGGGCCACCTGGGAACCAGATTGTGTTATAGCAGGGCTGACTTTTGTCCCTCTCCCGGCTGCTGTGGAAATTGAATTTTACCCTCACAAGATGGATGCATGGCAAGCGCTGCTAGGGGAGCCTGGCCCGCAGTGTCATGCTGGTTTCATCCACCTTGCGTCGAGCTGACAAAGTCCACATACAATCAGTCAGTGGTGACCTGCACCTTTTCTCAGCAAATTGGATTTCATTAGGCGAAGGAGGGCATTCTGACACAGGCAATGTGCTGCGAATGCCAATGTGGACCGGTGGTCTGTCCTAAGGAGCGCCTTTGCAAACAAGTCGGTATTTGCAGCCTGTTGTCTGATTTCAATTCAATTACTCTGACGAGCCGTCATTTTGCATGTGACATTAGCAGCGCTTCTATTCTGCTGCTGGTCACACTGGGCCTTGCCTCTCTGGCCATCCCCTGGACCTTCTCACTAATGGCTTTTCCAGATGCTGCCACACACTGCCCCACCCTTTCAAACTAGCTTAATATCTCTCCCAAACATCAGTCTAGCGACTCTTATTTGCTTACTTCACATCAATGTTTCTTGCGCAAATTGCATTAGAAGCGAAACATTTGGATGGGGCTAGGCTTCCATAAGAAAACGTTTTGGGCCAAACCCGATACTGATTCAATTTAATGCTATAATGTCCCAGTGTGACGGCAGGCTGGCACGTGGCACATCTGCATGGCCCCCCTCAGAAACCCGACGCGGATCATCTCCTGATAAAATGACTGCAATGTGTTCGCAGATACCGCCTCCCAAAATAGCCTGATTGGATTTTCTCTACCAACCAATAGACTAATGAGCACTACTTTCCACAGCTCGGATTCTGCCTCTAGATTGCATTTCTTCTACTTCTACACTCGAGACTTTCAGAGTATTCTTATTTCAAGTGTGTGCCTCGACATTTTAAGGAAATGAAAAATGAAAACTGAGATAGCATCTCCAGTAACTGCAGGGAATGTGTGACCCATAGCTAATTACTTGCTCTCAGCAGACTTTTAAACGAAGATGTGGAACTACAAACCACGAATAGTCTTGCGGTTGTTCAGCCTTTTTTCTGTGCCAAATTTCCATTACAGTTGTGTGAGGCGAGTGTTACTGGCTGCTGTTATAGTACCTACCTTACTGTACATGAGTACTATGTGTAGACACTGCCTGGCATAATAAGGTTGTTCCAAACTGACCTGGTCTGTAAAACCTAAAGACCTTTCAGGATGGAATTGGTTAAGGGATTGAAGATCAACTGGCTTTACTCTCTTAAGTCATTACCCTCAGGGAGTCTCTTCAGACCATGATTGTGACGTCACAAAAGAGGCAGTGGACGTCTAGGGGGCGTGGTCATCTCTCATCCGGGTCTTTGTTCAGCTTGTCCTTGGTAATTAAGTCAACACTGCTGTCCCCAGCTTCCAGTCTGTTGGGCCCATGTCCTACAACACAGCCACTCGAGTGTGAGAGATAATCGTGCCTCTAGGGCCCAGCTATACACAATTCTAAGGGCATTAGGCATGTCTTTGTGGGGCATTGTTTATACTAAGACGCTGTAGTGTCCACCACATTGTAGTAAAATGAGATGTAGTACATAGTTAACATTATGTGGAGCTTTGCTAATTCATAATGAATTTTACGAAGGGACCTTAATTGCAAGCTTGTGGCCCTTCCAGTCTGTCTTGTAGTGATGGCATTTAGTTTTCTAGCCGATGAGGTCAGGCTACTGCGACCCTGAGTTATTTGGAAAGTGCCCTAAGGCGCCCTGTACAGAGTTGTGAGGCAGCCATAGAACAGAGAAATGGAATTTAAACGCAATGATGTGGCGCAGAAGAGAATTGGCAAAGACGACAAGGCAGGGCTGAGTGGGCAAATCAGCCAGCGTTTATCAGTCTTCCAGGCCCTGAGCAGACCAACCAATTTAACAGTACAGGGAAGCCAGTGTGGGCAAAAGCCTGCCACTTTGAGTCCTGATCAGTCTGTGGCTGCCGGTGCCTGTCCTTGCCCACCTCGCACCTCTAGGTTTTCATGCTCTAGGCTGGCTGCTTCTAGACTTCCACCTTCCTCCAGGCTCCAACTAAGCTCGTACGTGTGCAGGTTTCCAGCTCAACTGACCACTCAGTGTTCACTATTTAGTGTTCTTGTGGAGATGTTAATGGGAAGTGAGTGCTACTTCCACACTATGTGAAAAGTCTCTTCTTTATCATCCTGCAAGAGAGATCAGTTGCATGATAAAGTGAACTTCTTCATTTCGAGCGTGTGACTTCTCTGCAATCTGCAGTTTCGTGCCTGAGTAGATTAGCATTTCCTTTTGGGTTTCAGGGTTTTTGTTTCTGGGTTCTTGAACAAAAGGTAGCGCAGGACTGCTTCTGGTTTTTCCCATGTCTCCTTCCAGGGTTCCTGATGTTTCTCACGTCCTGTGCGTGGCTAATTGCTCCACTTTTTTTTAGCAGCAATTACAGGAGAATTCGACCAGGCCCTGAATGATGGCTGAATCTTGATTTAAGGCGCCATTCAGCCGCTCTGCTGCTGCCGTTTTTCACCTCTAATAATGCCTTTAAAAAAAGTGCAAAGCAAGCCGAAGTCACGAGGACTGGGAGAGCGAACACATGCTGCGTGGAGGACAGTTGCTGGACAAATGTTTGAGTTGCTGTAGGACAGTTGTCGCGAGCAGCACACCGCCTCTCACCAAGATTACTGTCTGCATAGGCCCGCAGCACAACCAGCTTATGCCATAAAAGTTACATGTCAAACAGCGGAGAGGCGATTTGTTAGAATCAGGAGGTAGGGGTCTCGCTGCGAGTCCAGTGAGTTGACCAGATGGCTGAGGCTGAAATGATATTTGCATGTGGTCAGAACTGGCCCAACTGCCTTGATGGATGACCGGACGCAGATAAGGCACGCTGCCATTAGCATTGGCATAATCATAGCACAAGGAGCCACACATTTCCACTGCTCTACTTGGAAAGCTGAGGCAGCTTGCAGCATATTGCCATTGCCCACTCGCAATTGCCCCCTTGCCATTGCCCACTTGCTGGTGCCCCCTTCCTACTCCTTTTTGGGCGGTGTTAACAGGGGACCACCAGTTCCCTGGGGGACTGCACCTTTATACTCACCATCAGTCAAAGACTGCAGGAAATCTGGCCCTCTTGTGCATTTAGCTTTCAAAGAGCTTGACCTGCACTTGACCTTTGACTCTGACCCCTGAAAAAACCTCGTTAAGGAGAGTATTAAAAGCCAATCAGCGCTTTGCTATGGCCACTGTGGAGGCCAGACCTCCTCATGACATCGCTGTCTTGTGGCCCTCGTCCCAGCTCCTTGTTTCAGCCTATTAGTAAGACATTTTCAAGGTAAAGACGTCACTTACAGGCCTCCTCACAAGCCTTAATTGGACGTTCAAAAAGAAAGGGAAAATGTTACTATTTCCTTGGAGACTGCAACTTTTATTGCAGAGAAATGTAAGAAAAAAAACAAAAACCATTGGGTTCGAACCATTACTGGGAATATCCTTGTTCCCTTTCCACAGAAGGCTTAATATTTGAATAACAGGAACTGCCAGAATTATTACTTTACGTATCACGTTGCTTATGGTTACTAACGTGATGGTGACGCTGTTTCTACAGTATAGACATTCGTAGCGGAGCAGCCTATTCTGCTTGTAGCTTGAGAATTCATTAGCACATAATAGCAGCCGCACTCTGGTGTTTTACTGGTTTCCTGACACCCACACATGTTGTAACACTGTGTAAGACGTGATTGGAGAGGCAAGTTTAGCTCAGTAAGAGGACCTACTTAGGACAGGTGGCCGTCACACAACCATTCTTAGCCCCAGGTGACCGAGTGAAATGTTTGCAGAGTGTCAAGGAAGACCTCTAGCTGCTTCTCCTATCTATTCTACAACTCTTGTGTAAAGCAGAATATTGAATGAGCTGGTGTAAGCCAAGGGCCTATTCTTGCACCCAATGCTGCTGATGCAATAACATGCACAGTGTAGTAGTCTTGTATATTTTAGTAAATCCCACGCCATGCATTGAATGTGTCAGTAATACATTAACCAATAATGGCATCATATAGTATGGAAGTTGTGCAGTTGGCGTGACTCGTATTATTCTCTTGCCATATATCAATTATGTTTCCCTAGAACTGTGACGTACATGTGACACACTATCCTTTGTTGGTTTCCGAATGTTGCCCAGTATTATTATGTATTCCTGGTTCTTTGTATAGATTGTATTTCCTTTCACTTGTGGTTATTTACAGCCACTGCTTTTTTCGTCATGCTGAATAGTCAATATCTATTGATTGCTGTATGTATTTTCAGATGGAAATTGTTATCTTTTTGTGTATGACATTTGTATTGGATAAAAGAGTGTAGATTTAGCCTGTTATCGTTTTTTGATATTTCGTCTTGGAATGCTTTTGACAAATTCAATCGAGTGCATTGACATGGCACATTTGTGAATGTGCGTCACCTGGGATACAATAACTATATATAGCTGTGCATCTTGTACAGAAGAACAACAGACCTGTAGTCTCAGTTCTGGAACTTTTTTCAACCAATAACTGTTTCTTATACAGTGAGAGCCATGTGGTCTCATGTGTATGGTACACTCCACCTTAACATGGATGTACAAAATTCAATGTATATATTGAATTGAATTATGGTTCGTTCAATGCTATTTACGTATGCCATATGCAGCTGGTTAGCTTAAACAATATGAACTTAATTTTGGAGTTTGTACAACAAGCACGGCAACAACAATATTGGCAGACAAGCCAGGGCATCCAGAAGCAATTAAACGTGTGCAATGGGATGCCTCAGGGCGATGTGCTGTCACCACCTTGTGGAAGTTATTCTGCACCTCTGCTGTGATTGCATCCGGCCAAATCAAATGTCATGTCATGCTTGAACCTTTCAGGGTTGGTGCTACTATTATTATATCAGGGTGTTGACTGACTGCCAGTTGTTTTTCTTATGCCAAATTGCTGTGTTAGTATGATTCAGAGCATGAATAATCTGAAAAGTTAATTTGGCTAAGGGCCTCTTTTCGTAATTGATACTGGAAGGAATTGAGATATTTTAAGAAGATGTTTTGTTGTTTTGAGTTGCACTCTAAATGTCTCTGTTGCTGTTCTTGTAAATTTCATGCACTGAGCTTAATGGATTAATGTCACCAGTTTCTTCGATTTTTCAGCGTTTCATGTCTGTCAACGACTCGAAGTTGGAAAATGCTCGCATTTTCTGTTGTCATACAGATATCATTTTAATGTTTCTACAATGCTCAATTGATGCATGATAGTGTTAAAGGATTAATCTTAGATTTAACGTTGGATCATTGGGCGTGAAAGGCATTGGATAGGCGGAGGAGTTTGATAGTAGGGCAGTGTCTGCATGAATGTGCAAGAAGCATAGAGTAGGGCATGGTGGCTTTACTGCGGGGACAATTGGCAGGAGAGCAATGTGAATGAGGCCTGCTGGATAAGAGGGGATCACATGGCAGCTTCAGTGGGTTGGCCAGGGACATAACAAAGCCATATTGGCTAGCTTGTCCCTAGGTCTTCATAGTACTGCTGCATTGGGCCTTTCTTGGTCCTCCTTTTGGTCCTCCCTTGCTCTTCTCACTGCACACTCCTTTGAAAGGCGCTTGGCCCCACCAACATATTTCATTGGGTGGTCGGAGATTAAACCTCAGTGGCATTATAAGAGGCAGGCTGGGGGGACGGAGGTCTATTGAGGACCAGGACGACCTCATATGATGGAGTCTTTCATCTGGACAGGGCGGGGGCTGTTTGTTCTGCCTGACAATATCCTGTCAGAGAAGCACCGTGCGTCCCTCCCTTGGCCGCCTCACCGCACCTCCTGCCTTGCTTAATGACATCCACCTTCTTAAAGCACCTCCTCAAAGCACCTCATCAAAGCACCCTTTGTTTTTAGCCCCCAAAGAAGTCTTAGTGGTGCACTGGGTCGTGTGTTCCCTTTTGTTAGGAGACCAGGGTAACTGCTGTTGTTTTAACCAGGGCAAGGTCGATATGAGTGAAATGTGGATCACAGAGTTATGCCCTTGACACGGATCGAACACAAAGGAAGGACTTCTGAATGAAATGTTTTGAATATCAAAAATCACAAAACCAACGTTTTCCATTATAATTGAGATCGATTATATGCTAAAAATGTACAGGAGACACGTAATTAGTGACACTAACAGGAAACAAGAGCAACTGAACACTGATGCAGTGTTATGTCCAGGGTACCAGGGCACCAGGGCACCAGGGCACCAGGGCAGCTGACCACGTAGCTGGCCTTGTGGCCGTTCACCTGTCCTGCTGCCTGCTGGCCTTGATTGATTGTGCAGGCAGCGGTGTTTGACAAGCATACAGCACTGCTTACACAGAGATATATGTGTGTGTTCGGAGCATATTCCCTCTGCCAATCGATGAGCACATGTCCGTGGACGTCTGGCAATGACAGGCCAGCAAATAGCAATGGTCGAGCTTTACATAATACAAATGTTGGTAATGTTGGCTGTCAGAGTCTGCAGCCCAGGACTGTTTGTCCTTCTCCATCAGCAGCAGGGAGGTTGCTATCAGTTGGCACTCCTCATCCTTGCACAAACACCCGCTGGTGTCTCTTACCCCTCTGCCACATACATCCACTTGTGTTCTGTCTAGATTCTCTGCATCCATGCCGTAAAGCTGTTTTGTGCCTGTCCAGCTCAGTCCCTAGTCGTCTAATGTTCTCTTGCTGTGTGCTCTGGAAATAGAGCAGCCAGTCTCTGCTCAGTCTACTCACAACTACTTCAACTCTACAGACTTATACAGTGTGTGTGCTGCCTGTAATGCTGTCTGTAACGTCAGCATATGTAGGCAGCAGACATCACCTGAAACTCCTACATCAGGTTTCCTATGTACATATTCTGCCCGCTTCGTACTTATCGGACAAATATTACCAACAGTTTTTTGTACTCCGTCTACGACCTTATCGTAGTATATGGCTGACTGGGAGGAAATTGGCTAATCGGTGGTGAACCGACTGGTTTCCGCTCTTTCGGTGACATTTTGCTGTCTTGTTGCTGCTCTTTCGTTTCATTGGATGCAGTGTGTAAGCAGCAAAGGAACAGAACCATTAACACTTATCTATTTCTCTTACAAGGACTCCTGCACCTTGAGTCAAATCTAAATGATGTCAATAAGATATTCTGGTGAAATTGGGATCACCTTGACGTAAATGAGCTAATGGGCTGGAAGTTGCCCTTCCTCTTGAACAACCTTGTCAGATTTGTATCACGTGGACGAGGTGACTTATTGGCAATTCAAAAGCTATTAGGAGCATATATATGATTAAATCAGATGCTTGTTACTAACCTTTTATCTCATATCTCTGCATTTCTTCATCGGTTAAAGATGTTACACATGGAATGATACTACATGTAATTGAATTTCCTGACAATTTTAAATATGTTATTTTACTTATGAGCGTATAATGATATATATGATGACCATTTTGAGTGGCTGGTAAGTACTAAGTGGGTCAAGTTGGAATTAGTAGTCAAGGGGTATAACAAGGAGAAACACTTAGGCCTTCTCTAGAGGTTTATCATGAGTAGACTTATGTGTGGGGATAATACGTTAATGCATTGTGCATGTTAGCAACAGAACCACTCTCTTAGCTCTGGTGTCAGTAAGCCACTCCCATCACAAGCCCATAACTAAAGCATCAGTGGTTCTCAGCTAAGCCGCTAGGAGGATGTGCTGACGTCATCAATGGACATAAAGCAGACGACGCAAGTGTTTCTTTTCTAGAGTAATGCTTGTACGAGAATTATATAATATGGAGTTCCCTCACAGTTAGTGATTAGAAATACGAAAAAGAGAAAACTTGGACGTTTTAAAACACCGCTCATTAATGGGGCCAAACGATTAGTCAAAAGAACTGTAGCGTCCGAGGGCCAACAAAAAAGCTAGGGAAAATGAGATATTCGTAGTAATGACTCCAGCAATGACTTGTACTAAGTTCAGGTGCTTATTAATTTGCACTGTGAAATGTCAAGCCGTTAAACCAGGTCGATGAACCTTAATAATTTTTATGTGCCATATTCTGTTAATGCAACAGCAAGTCAAACACTCATGTACATCAAAGATCTCACCGGTATTGATGCTTTTAAAGTTAATCTTATACGTTTTATACTTCAATGATATTACTTTAAATGTTATTTTAATGAAGCATATTTATCTTCATAATGTTTTTATCTTTGTAAATATTTAAAAGGCACTAACTGAGCATTTTACCCCTGTAAATTATATTTGTAAATAGATAAATGAGTAAAATTAATTAACTTTAAAACGTAATATTTAATGGCAATGTAATACTGCCCTGAAGTGTAAGACCTAAAGATTTAGATGTTATTTGTACTCCCAGGCCTGGTGTGGTTTTGCACTGGGATGTTCTTAAACTGTAACACAATAAAGTAGGCACTTGAATGTACGTCAAATGAAAGTTCTTAGCTTCTAGTGCGGCCAACTCATTCAGTAGCCTCAATAGAAGGTGCCTGCCTTGCCACTGAAGGTGTAGTGTTCGCTGTTGTAGGTGTGCTTCATGCTTCAGTGTGTGTTAACTCCGCACAACTCTGTATATACAGCCAGAGTAAGTTTGTGACAGCTAATGTGGCCAAATGGCCACCTGTATCTGCCGTGGCGCCCCCTGGTGTTGGTACGTCATAGACGAAGTCTGCCACGTCACAACACCCAGAACGCCACGTCACACCGTGAACGTCAGAAGCGTCAGAACAACGTAATAGACGTTCTCACCTTTGTGAGCGTTTGGGCTTGGTTCTACTTGGCCTGATGGGAAAAATTTACTAATGGCCGTTTATATAATGACGGACGTTGACGCATTACTCAATTAGTCTTCTCAATTACAATAATTGCCCAGTGGTCAGGTTCTAATTGACCTAATGCTTTGTATTACATATTACCTGCTCGCCCATTCACAGTAGAATATTAGCAATCCATGCATACAAAGCCACTTAGCCTCTTGTGCACCCGAAGTGTCACCTGTATGCATGCTACATAAGGACTTCAATACCCAAAATGCCAATACATAATTCATACCTCACACCAATGACCGCTTCTCACCAATGTCACTTACCCGGATAATTACGTCGCATTTTGTTACATTTCAAGGGCTTAATTGTAATAGCGCATAGCTCTGTAAGGATATAAAATGTCCCCCATTACACTTGATTTTATGAAACAATGACGTCACAACTTGAATTTTGATGGCGTCAGCAGTTTTAGAGTCTAAGATGGATTTGTTAAATACCACCAAAATGGGTTCTTTTTTTTCACGAGAACCTGCTTTGAGATGAAAAGAGAATCAATTGAGTGTAGAGAGACTTGAGTCTAATTGCTGTCTGACAAACTGAGTGTTTATGCTTGAGTTATAGTTATTTAATGCATTCTTCTGTGTGGCCTTCTAAATTCTGTTTCCAGGCAACAACTTGACAATGTTAATCCTGGAACGTGACCTAGCATAGAATGGGGAATAGTGGCTTTCCACCAGCTTGCTAAGCTCTGACTTGCATTTCAATGAGTTTCATTTGCTTTTTAAGGAACACAAAATTGATTATTTGTATTTCCAGCAGCAGTCCCTCTCTTCAGCAGATGTTTTTTTGCAATGCAATTAAATTCTGAGCACTAGCTTTTGATTGGACTTGTATTTTGGTTAATCCTTGCTTCTTTTGCAGCTTTTATGTTTAGATCTACATCTGTGTTAATGTTTATTTGCCATATATGGAAATGTCATTTTTGGCCTTGAGTCACAAAAACAATCCGGATTTGTGGCTGAAGCTTCCAGTGTCATTAAGACATAATATGTATACTTCTATTTTATAAATGTTAGTGAATTATAATCCTCATGGTTGGTGCATCTATTTTTAAATGTACATTTGGAGTTGGTGTAATCTTGTGCAGTAGGAGTAATCTTTAAAATGCTTGATATGAAATAATACCAATTTACATAAAAAAGGCTGGAAATGAAATATGTCTGAATGAAAGGATGGTGACAAGACAGACAAAAAAGACAGACAGACAGACCGACAAATAGAGATAAGTCATAGTGGCGTGCATTTAGGCTTGACATGGATGCCTTATTCGTACACTACTCTCCAGTCCTCCTCTCTAGGGCATTGTGTAGTGTGGCTACAAAGCTCCGGGGGTTGGCAGCAATGGCTTGTATGGGGGAAGTGGTTAGTATAACAGGTCTGCTCTAAATAGACAACAGTTGCAGCATGGTAACTGCAGGCCTTGGGGATAGGATGAGAAATCTAGGTAATTGACGTCTGGAGGCTAGTGAGGGAGCACTGAGGATTCTGCTACTGACAGGATGTACCTCTGTAACCTCATCCCATCTCCAATGATGCTGAGAGATGTGGGCCATCATCACCTGTTACACTTCTTCTCCTTTCTCCTTCCCAAACTGCCACTCCAGCATCTTCTGGTTCTGTGAGCTCCTGTCAGCTTTCCATACATAGCAAAGGAGGCTTGAAGCAGCCCCAGTCTGCTGTGCACCTGTGTTATGCCACAAGCACATATATATGCAGACTCCACTTAAGTTTGTTTGCAAAAGTACAGAATATAATATATGGCTGTTGAAATTTGATACTTCTGGGCATACATGCAGTTTCTAACTTCTTTATCTATGATGTATGAATAACATATGTGATGCTTTTTGACATGATTGGTTGACAAACTATACCATGTATGTGTAGCTTTTTGCAGTGTATTGCTAAAACAAAAGATGAAAGAATCCTCCTGAATATGGAATATTGAAAGAGCAGTGCTCACAATATAACTAATGTCAGAATTCATTGTTGTTCCACTCACCCAATGTGTTATTAATTTTAGCTGATTGTATCTCTGTTACTTGCAGGATCTCCTAGAGTACAAGAAAAAGCACAGAATTCTGAGAGTGAAGTTGCTGGATGACTCCGTGAAGACTCTACAGGTGGATGATTCCCACACAGTGGCCCAGCTCATGATCACCATATGCTCCAGAATTGGTGAGTATTCTCAACTGATGAAGTGTTTTTCTCTGTCGAAAATCCACTGAACACTGATCACCTGCTATGGCCATGGTTTTGTTTGAAAATTTAAGATGCTCCATTGTGAGCTTGGTATTGTACATATAATATGGTTTCCACCTGTCACCAACATCGCTTGTAAATTTGAGTTGTCTTTGACGAAGACGCTTTTATGGCCGTCCCAGTCTTTTCTATTCATGTCTGATGTGTAAATTCCTGTCCCGCAATCAGGTCAATGCTATTGAATGTAGAAGGGACTGCAGCACGCTGCCAGCTTGTGTATCTGAATGACCTCTTAGCTAAGATTAACCCAATGTGCCTAAAGAAGATTAAAACCCTTGTTTTTGGTCATTTGATGTCCTTCACATAAGGAAAAAGGGCTCTAAGTCAGTCGTGGAGTCAGGATTACTGTCTATACTAATCAAATCTGGCCTGTTTACCTGCTTGGATATTAGTCTAGTCAAATTCTCCATCTCTGAATATCTTCTCTGATATTCACACAGCATATTCCTCCTCATAAGTAGTTTGTAAATACTCATTTTGTTGGGAAGGCGATGGAACAAGTGGAAGAAAATGCTTATCTCGCAAAGAACATTGCGAGCAATGAGAAAGTGATGATGACAGCTGTCGTTTGGGGACGAGGAGGCGGTGACCCCTTACCTGTAATAATTCCATTGGGTATGACGGTCGGTTTCAGGTCCTGATCCCTGCCATCAAATCTACTTAGGGCAGCTTTGGTGAATGGTGATAATTACTTGCAGAAGCAAGTGCTTCATCAAGTCGCCTTCATAAAGCCGTATGAAGCCAAATCCAACGCGGAATGCCTTTCTGACTGCAATGCTCGGCTAATAGATTGCTGCCTCGACCTATATGACTAGTCTTGCTTTTGAGCACACATTTTGTCAGGGTGCTCGTTTATTGCTTCTTACTACCAACATACTTATGGTTACATACTGTGCAAGCCAGATTCTCTGCTTTGATGTTGATGCTTTTATGGCCAGTGTTTCAACCAATCGTATTAATATTTGTTGTACAGATTCACGACAGGTAAAATGCTTTCAATCTCGTATTTCATTATATTTCAGTAAACAAGAGCATATGTGCGCCTTGAAACTTTGTATTTATTCTTTGGAGACAATTACTTATTATGAATCTGAGCCTTCTCATTCTGTACATCAAGGATGTATTCCCTGCTGATTCCAGCTCACTTTATTTTTCATTGAAAGCAGCACAATGGCAATAATTGAATTAGATTGTGTATCATTTCTTCGATCTTTTCAAAGCAATGGTATGCACTGGATTCCTGTTACAAATTAAAGCCATTGTTTTCATTTAGATGGCACTGCTGAATTTTAAATAGAACCTCTCTGATGGTGGGCTGGAAAAACATAACAGATCAGAAGGTTAAAGCATTAGGGGAATAAGGCAGTGTCACATTATGAAGTGACACATTTAGGTCATATCCATTGCATTTTGAGCCATCAATGGTAAGCCTAATGATTTGATGGAAAAAGAAGGTTGTTTTCAAGGCTTTCTGGGAAAGCTAATGCAACATGTCATGAGTCAAAGCACCTTGTTTGTTCAGAAAGCGTTCGCACAAGCTGAAGTGCATCCAGGGCCAGCGTTTTGAGATTTGTTTGATTCTTTACCAAAATGTGATGATTTTTGCGTCGTTACTTTGCAATTGGAAGATACTTTGAAAGGCCAACTGAAGAAATTTTCTTTGCTTTCTTTGGTGCTGTATGTTATCAGAATCAGATACATGGCCTCTGGTATGAAGCAGCCGCTGTCAGTGTTTTCACACACAACTCGAGTTTTTATGAGAGTTTCAGTGGGCCGGGCTTTGCCTTGCTTTCATAGAGACACTGTGTAATCTCTTCTAAGTGCCATGGCTTTCCTCCAATGACACTGGCAACCTCGAGCTCCTTGCATGACACCCAGTTCTGCCCAGGGCTTAATTTGACTGCCTGACGCCTTTTTATTATGGAATTTTCAAGGCTTGGGTTTGGCAAACATAAAAACAAAAAGAGCTGAGAAAATGTTGCTCTGGTTTTTTTGTGGCTGCTGCAAGGGTTTTTCCTGTCCGGGGTGTTTTTGTGTATTTTGTTTTTTATATGTCATATATTCAATGATATTTACGTCATATTTTCTATCATATTTATAACTTAATTTAACAAAGCAGACATTCGTCTTTATTAGCTTGGTACGGTAATTATATTATAGGATAAAATTCCCCACAGTAATTATTTCTTGTTACAAACCGGCTTATCGTCCTTGAGAATGAAGTTCATTTATGAATAACACAAGAGAGGTGTTCTATATTTCCTTACATTACAGTACATTTGTATTTCTCAAGGATGGCGGAATATTTATTGGACAGGTATATCGATTATGTGAATGAAGTCAATGAAATGACCTTCGAAGTGACATTTTTGTAGCGGAAGACCCGTTTCTATGATGACTAACAATGGCAATCAGAAGAGATGCTGTCATATTTTTTTTTGCTTTTCTTCTTGCCTTGGTCAGTATGATCTCCTTGTATTAGGTCAGTTACGATCTGTGTCCTGCTTTTTTTGCTAAAGTGTTTGGAGGCCAGGTGATCAAACAAATTCTCCAGTAATAAACAAGAAGCACATTCCATCAAGCATAGAGGATTATTGTGGCTTTTTGGGTTGGGATGGGGTCGTTCATCATCTGCTTCTGCAACTGCTAGGGCCTGCTCGGGCCCTGGATGATGTCGGGCTTGAATAATCACAAGAGGCCATGGAGCTGGTCGCTGGAGGCAGGGGAGTGGCGTTCTACATCACCTCAGCTGCTGCACGAAATAGCAGGAGAGGGAGAAAAAGGCCAACGCTGGTGGTTCGTTGGCTAGAAATTATGACTTTACTCTGAGGGATTGGACTGCCAGGCATTAACAACTGTTGTGGTTATTAGGTGGTTTCTGGTTGGAAATGTAGTCTGGCTGATGACGAGTATCCATATTGGTGGAGTGAAAGCAACAGTCCCTCTCTTCAGCAGATGTTTTTTTTTTTTTTGCAATGCAATTAAATTCCGAGCACTAGCTTTTGATTAGACTTGTATTTTGGTTAATCCTTGCTTCTTTTGCAGCTTTTACGTTTAGAGCTAGATCTGTGTTAATGCTGATTTGCCATATATGGAAATGTCTAAACTGCAGGCCTTGGGGATAGGATGAGAAATCTAGGTAATTGACGAGTATCCATATTGTTGGAGTGAAAGATAGCCATATTGTGCAGAAAATTCAAAATGTCTTTAATTTCTTGATGTTAGAATAAACACATTCCAAAAGTATAATTGTAAGGTTAATGTTCTCCGGTGGTTGGCAGAATAGTGTGGCATTTCTGGTTGTCCTTTCTTATTGGTGTCTTCGTTTCCTTGTCCCTCTTCATCTCTGCTACCTTCTGTTTTTTTCTGCCAGTCTCCTTGATCAGGGTTTTTCTGTGGACTTCCTCATTTTGCTCCATATATTGCCACTCTATCTTGTCCTTTTTTTCTCCTTTTGACAATGTCTCGTTTCTTCATTTGCATTCTCTTTATTGTCTTCATCGCTTCCTCTGTCTGGTAGTTTTTAGTCATTCGCGGTCTGCTTCCACTGCGAAGCAATGTTGGGAGGATGTTTTTGGATGAAAGGCAGGGTCTTGCAGGGAAGGTACTTGGGGGCATGCATCGATTGCTATTCATTGCAGGTGATAGGTGTTTGCCAGTGAGTAGGTGTTTTGGATGGGGCCTGCATGTCGCGTGGTTAGTGCCCTTGGGTTGCATCAGCATCAACAGCAGCAGCAGCCAATGACCCCATAGCGCCATCATACCCAGCACCATCTCTGCCTACCACAACCTGCATCTTTGCTAACAGCAGCAGCAGCAGCAGACCATTCTGGCTGTTCTCCAAACTAAATGATCCACCAGAGACGTATATTTGTCGATGAAGTGTCGCAGGAGACTGTCTAATGGTGCTTCTGGGAGATGCTACCAACGCCCTGCTACCACGCCATCTAGTCTGCTCCCTGCAGGTCAGGTTTCTTCTTGCTAGATAAGGCAGGCACCCTTGCATCTCCTGCTCACCAATCTGCTCCTCTTATTTACACATGGGGCCACTGCCAATTGCAGCCTGCTTGTGTAACAAGCCGCAATACATCGTCCAATAGTCTTGTTTCAGGTCTGTAGAACTAGCTCAATACGTTTCCAAATGGTGCTATTCTAATGACTGACCTTTCAAATGCAGTGTGGTTAGTTTGTACATCAAAACACATCCTTAGTTCATTTTTTCTGTATCTGCACTTTTAGATGGATTACTTGTAATACTGTCTCGGACTCTTATTTTGAAAAAGTTTCATCTTCTGGAAACCAACGTCAACCTGTCGTGTGCTATAGGTGTGACGTGGGGTTGTAAGCCGTGACCCCGGATGGTTTTTGTTGCTTCATTTCTTTTACGATGCTTTTATGGTTCCATGCTTATTAATGTTGACTGGCGAGACAGGTTTGCCATGTAACACTCGTAAAATTTTATGTATTAATCAAAAGACTGGGAATAAGTACACAAGACAGACCATGCTTGGCATTTGCTGTGCCGTGTAGTAAGATTTGAATACCGTGTATCAAGAGTAAAACTTTAACATTGATTTTTTTACCATCTCCCAGGAATCTGAAGTTTTGTGAATTGTATCATTCTTTGAATTTAGTAGTAAATAAGTGAATTCATTCTTTCTTGTTGCTTAAGTAAAGGATGTCTCTGATATTGGAATTGGCTGCTGAAATTTGCTCCTTAAGCCGATGTGCTGCATACGAATTTGTGTCGTGACTCCTTCGAACCGAGTGTGTTTGCGTAGAAGTTCCATATCTTTACTGGAAATGTTCATGCGTTGGCATTGTAAAGAATGTTGTCTGTTTGATGTCCCACCATTTATTCGCGCCTGACATAATTTACCAAACATACGTTTAATGTACATTGTAACATCAAAAACCCTTGTTTCTGGTTGTCTGCATTCTTTAGGTTGCTGCAAGTTTCTTCCTCATCAGAAAATATTTTGCACATGTTTACCAAAAGTAACGTCTGTTGCATATGTCAGTTTCAGAAGACAAAAAATTGGCAAGAGACACATCATATATTTACCATTTCCTACTGTCTGAGACTATTGTGTCATCTTTTTTTAAGCCGATCTTGAGGTGTGTCAAAAAGAAGTTGCACTTGGTCCGTGCTTTTCTTCTTACCTTCTCTTTTGCATGACTTGACGTGTTGCTTTTCGTTATATATAACTTCTCTTTAGTAACCTGGGACTTGACTATAGCTCCTGCAGAGGGCCTATGCAAGTTATCACGCCCACTAGGCAACCATAAAATGTGTGATCACCATTGTTGTTGTGCTGGATGGGAACTTTCTCTTTTGTCATTTGTTGGGTGCATCGCATTTATCGAATATGCTGTGTTGTTGATTGGATCATCAAGGTCAAAATGTTGGTCACTGTAGAACCCCACAATTAAGACTGCCCTGTATTAGGACACCCTTAATGGTAAGAACGCTTAGCTGGGTCCCAGAGAAGAATCGCAATGTGTGTAATTAAGTTGTTTTGTCGAAATTAAGACCGCTTAATTCATCACCAACCCGGGTTTACAATGTGACATTCCAGAAAATGAAGAAACCGTGAATTATGACAATTTTCAGCGATACCTATAGGTGATCTAAATTGCTGGGTCGCAGTCTGCTATGGATATCATTAGAGTTCAGTAATAACTGGTAACCTGAATGATGATGGTTTGTTTTTGGTTTTCAGGTATCACCAACCATGATGAATATTCTCTTGTGCAAGACTTGACTGATGAAGAGAGGGAGAAAACCCTCACCCTGAAAAGAGGGCAATCAATTGCAAAGGATCAGAAGAAACTGGATGAGATGAAAAAGAAGCTGCACACTGATGATGAACGTGAGTCCTCCATATTGTGTCATATTCTTGTGAATTATTAAATATTCTCAATATTTGATAAGCGATGATCAAAGAAACATTTAAGCATTTTCAAACAGACAATTCATTTCCTATTTGAACTAATTGCATTGCACGCGCCATGCATTGTTTTGTAGGTGCATTATTTATCTCTACTTGTAATAAACATGTATCTGGTCTGCTCAAAAGTATCACAGAAGTACTAGGCAAATCCCATTAAGGATTTATGACATTGGTAATATCATTGAGTGTTGCCATGGTAACAGTTGTGCTTTATTCTGCTTTGACAGAGTGCTGTTGTTCATCATATCGTGTATGATTACATTGTCTCAGATGTTATGTAATGCTGTCATCCTTCATCCATAATGCATATAGTCCAGCATACTCTAACAGGCATGTATTATGGTCTCGCAGACAACATGCTGATGCCATTTCACTAAGCTTTACTCCCATCACCTTATTCAAATCTCACCATTTTATGATGTCGATATTATGTTCATTTATTATGCGGTAACATCATATAGTCTCTGCTCTTGGCTACATGGTCATACTAATGCTCTTCGTAATTAAATTATCTTGCAAGGGCCTGAAAAAACCTTTTTAAAATTGCGTTCACTTAATTATAAATAGTTGGACTTTGCTGTTAACGACTTGTGACTATATTTTTGACTATTTTGCGTTCTATTTAGATGCTAAATATACATGACATGAACATATTTTACATCTGTTTTAACGTGAAATTCATGCACTATACAGTAAGTACAGATATGCGTGATAATGTCTAGGAACAATAGGGACAATTCATAGGAACACACTGGTCAGTTTTTACCCACAGCAGGCGTGATGGAGTAAAACAAGGAGCAAGGATGTCTGCCTATGCTGGCAATGCATTAGCTCTTGGCCTTTGGCTGCAGTTCAGTAAACATCTTATGGACGTGACAGCAAATAACAGGTGATGCACAGTTGCTCCGCATCCCTTGTGTTTGGTATATTACTGATGAGATGAATAACTGCATTATGACATTGTTTGCTGATCCCAATGCAAACACAGGCAAGATGGATGGAGTGATAGGGGCATCATTTTCTCTGCATTGCTAATGAGCGATGTTCTGAACGGCCATGCCTTGGTGTCACTGCATGGGTGTGTGAGGCAGCATGAGGTGTGACCATGCACTAATTCATCTGCATTGGGTAATCCCCATACACCATGCTCAGCATTGCAGACTCATAACAATTGTATCGTTCGATGGCTGCTTCTGCCTGCTTCTACTCTAAGCAGATGCATTATACGCCTCATTAGCTGGCATTGTATGCATTTGGAAGGGTACAGCATTACACAGAGTTACAGTGCCTCTTTGCATTCATGTTTAGTGTAACGAGGCGTGTGTACCCAGATATTCATGAGTTTCCATGATACATTTAGTAGTGTAGCATGTACAAGTGAATCCTAAATAACTAAAATATATTACATAAAAATCATCAGGATAACGAGCATGTGTTCATCTTTTTTTATATTTAACGTTTTTATTTGACATAAAGGGTTGTTTCTGGGTGTCTTTTCATGCACACGTGTCTTGAAAATAGGGCCATGTCATTGCTTTTATCAATAGATGGAAATGTTGCATTAATTAGGTCTTACCTGAGACCTAGTCCGACAAACTGCCTCACTATTAAGAGGGTCTATCGGCGTGCTTGCAAATGACAGCAATGTTTCGGTCTACCGGACACCTTTATTGAGCTTTGCAATATCCTTAGGTATTTTTTTTTGGCACATCATCTTGCTTTTGATGTTATATGAGCGTATTTGCTCTTGCATGTCTTGCAGTTGTACTGTTGGCACTTGCCATGATCCAGCGTTAAATCAGCCAAGGGTTATTGATCTTAGAGAGCTATACGAGGCTAGTTCCTCAAATGGGCTTAATTGCTCATAACTCTTATGGAACAGGAGATAATACACTCTGCATTCAGCGGAAATGATATAATATTGATAGCTCTCAAGAGCAATTGTTAGATGCGAGTAGCAATAGAAAAAGAACAAGGAAAAAAAAATGAAGGAGTGAACGATTCCTTCTTGCCATAATCGCAGTTCCGCTTTCTTTACTTGGGGCTGCGATTGATCGCCAGATGTGGACTTCGTTTGGAGCAGTATTTTATCAAGTCTTGCTTCAATCAGCAAACTGAGTCAAGCTCATTATATCATTTTGGCAAATAACATTGATTGAACTGTGTAAGCAATGCCATCGATGATTCGCGCTTAAATCCGGCCGGAAGTGTAGGTCGACTTGTGAGTTTGCGAAAGAAGTTAAGCGAGTTTCCTTGACATGCTACAAGAATTAAAAGTTGAGGAAATTGTATGTGGGAAGCATGAAATTCATGCTAGTGGGCCATCAGCACGTTGCATGTCCATGCTGCTGTATGTCATTTCCATAATTGAATAGGAGTTCTTCATGACTTGCCATTGTCTCAACATTGTCAGGCGACACACGGTTTGTGTAGGATTAATGAAGGCCCGAAGCGCAAGACATGGCTAATACTGCAAAATGCGTGTGCTAATTTACTCTCCCTTACTTGGTTCTTCTCAGAATAAGGGGGCATTTGCGGATCAGAGGTGTGTGCATGTTTTCGTGATGATCACAACAACACAAGATCAAAGGCTCTGGTCTCTTACTGTCATGGTCGTGTACTGAACATGAAATAAGCCGAATGGTAATTATCTGACTACTTTATAAAGCAGAATCGTGTGGTTGAGGGAATATCTTGCATTTGGATAATCAATATCTGTATTGGTGTATCTTGTGCAATATTGCATAGATTATGTAAAGTTTGCCTAAAATGTGAAAAGTGGTTACAATTTAGTATGAGCACCTCACAATGAAAGACTCCTAGAATTTTGACAACGGCATTTCATAAGTTACAATTTACCTCATCTATATACAGACTAACTCACTGTTGATATCTTTATGCTAAGCACCAATGAGTTTGGAATAGTGAAGTCGTAAGTTGTACTATCATCCGCAATGTAACTTCAAATACACTACCATCCTAGATGATAACTCCTGTTGTATACATAGATTGTGGATGGATGGTACTACATGCATTGACAAACCGTATGTTGTTCAGGAAGCATGTAATAAGATAAGTTTATGAGCTATTGGCTAACTCAAGTCACACTTCCTAATTTAGTAAATCGCCCTCTCCTTTAAAGGAAGTTGGTAAAAACTGGCATTTTTTCTTGTACTAATCGGAAGAGAATTCAGTTATTTTAGACATTGCTTTTTCATTGCATTAAAAAGTTGGAGGAAGACTGCACCTTACTGATGAAGCAATATCAGTATTGAAAAATCCAATTGGTTCCCAGACCAAATATTGTGAATCAGACCATCAAACGTGTCCCGCTCATGATGCCTGAGAAGCAGAGAGATGATTTCATCGCCCTGGAATCCAATTTCAACAGCTCACTTCTAGGGCTTTGCCACATTCTTTCGACTTGAGCCTATTGAGATAATCATTATCCCACGTGCTTCCATGTTGTGGGCTGAAAGAGAAAAGGATGGTTAAAATAGCCTCGTCTAAGTGGCAGGGTATATTAGAGGTACTGGTATGGACACTGGTCATATTATATTAGCTATGGTCAATGAAACCTAACTCTAATACATCCTCACTGAGGGCTACTAATTAGACTTTATTCTTGCTATTACATTTTACCTGACTGTTACGACTGCATCACCATTAAAGCAATAATTTCTGACATATGATGGTCCCAAAGATAAGAGTTATGCTTAATAAACGTATTACCTTTATACTACTACATGAACTCAAGTATGGTTTCCTTCATAGGAAACGCATTCTCAACAGCAATGGAGTGTTAATCTAAGGAAGACACATATGCAAGAGACAAGCCTTGAACTTGCATGTGTTATGTGGCGTCAGTATGAGTCATCCCAGTATTTCATCTGCTACCCCATGGGAATCTATTCAGTCTGTAGTGTGGAACTCAGTAGTCTTGTATGAGATGCTTTCATTCATAGAGCTCGAGAAGGGAAAACGACAGATTCTCCAATAAACACATTGTTGTGAGCGTTGTGAAATATTTTAGGGAGATGTGGTGCTCGTAACATTGAAAGTAGCAAGAATGAAGAGCATCGGTTAGAGCTTACAGCTCTCAAATCACTTTATGGATGATGCAAGCCACACACATGGTTGCAATATGAATCCATCAGTATTCACAAGCAGTCCTTAAGTGCCTGGCAAACACCAGTCTAAAACTGAGGACTCCTAAATTTGCAAGACAAGCAGAGCAATGTGTCTGTGCATAAGTATGACATGTCATACATATCACTGCCATCTCAGTGTGGCCAGCCTCTTGCTGCTGTTTTGACAAGAGACACACAATATTTCTGCTTTGTGTGTGGTCTGGAAGCACGCTCTCGTGTCCACTCAAACTGACCTCTGGACTCGACAGTGGTCCTTCTCTTTTTGCAACTCAGCACCATCTGCATCTCAATCTTGCACCCCTCTACATCATGATAATGAGCAGCAGCATCAGCAACTATTGGAGTTGTTTCATGTAAATCCTTGACTTCTTTGGCTACAGAATGAATGACATGCCTCGCCAAGGAATTAATGAATTCTGACTTTATCTCCTGTGACATTCTGACCCCCTCTTTACTTCTAAAAGTGAGTTTGTGTAAATCTCCATTCTCAATATGACTTTCTTTTCCTTCTGTGAGCACTACTTCTTATAATTAAGGACCTCCTGGGTTGAAGACAAGACTCGCTCCTACCTCCTCCAGCTTTTTCTGCAACCTTCGGATAATGAGCAAGATGACAAAGAGAGTCACTTCTTTTCCATTGCACTACATCTCATCTTTTTTCTCTGCACTACACCCTGTGCAGCAGCTATGTCATTGCACTACTGACGACACACTCAAATCGTTTGCTCACATGCCAAAGGAGAGACCTTGGGCCTTGAGCTAGAAACGTCTTTTCTGCTCTTCAGGGACATAGATAGTTCACAGGCATGACAATTAGGACATCTTCAAAGACATGTTTGTTTTCTGTGCTGCTTGCTCTGTTCATTGGCTGCCTCTTTCTTCCCTTTTATTTTCTTACTGTGTTCTATTTCGTAACATTGTAAACGGGTTTAATATGCCAGATATATGCATTTAGTCTCAATAGTAAAGGCTGACACTGCCTGTTAGCTGGTGTTGCACTTGTCCATCATTTTTCGTGACAAGTTGTAATTTACCCTGCCCTTCATGTTGCTTATCGTAAGGCGTGAGGAGTGAGCAGTGACTTGGGTTTGACCTTGTGATGGTCTGCGTGATCTTGGCCGTGACCTTGGCTGCGTATGTTTTGGGACTGGTGTCTGAGGCCCTGTAATGATAGCCAGGGCACTGGTTGGGTCAGAGTGGACCTTGAGTGATGGTCTGCCTTGGACCTCGCGTAAAGGGCCACAGCCATGGACCATTCATTGTGTCCTACCTTGTGTGTCTGTGGGCCACTGCTGGGCCACTGTTGGGCCACTGCTTGACTGATGTGGGTCCACTGGGCCACCCTGCAACATACCTTAGTGCGCCTGCATTAGCAGCCATTCATTTCCATTGAATGATTGTTCTATGGCCCACATCAAAAACTGTTTTTTGTGGGCAATTGTGACAGGTCATTTCAATAAAACAACGCAGACAGACCTTTTAAGGCACAGACACAACCATATAACAAAAATAGTGAATATGGACAAGCATGAGCCCCTGGACTTACATAGAGTGTATGTTTCAACAATGCTGTCCTATACTATGCAGTGTAAGTGAGTTTGCCAGTATACATTTACAAGCCAGTCATGTCTGAAAGGAGGGAATAGAATCAATGCCTAAAGGCCGACAACCCTAATAGCAGTGCAGTCACATCTATCTAGCAGTCCTCTCACCCCTGCTCGGTGTCTGGATGATATCTAACTTAAAACATGGAGCTGGGGGTGACACTTACCCCTCATTCATCATCTTGCCGCCAAGATATTGACCAAAGATGAGGATCTTTTATAGCAGCGATTTGTCTAGCACGACTGCTGTGAAGTCAGCTGCAAGGCTAGCACGACACTTTCCTTTTTACTCTGTCTGTCTGTGACTCATAAGACAGTAAAGACAACAGCTTCTACTCTATGCATGTCATGTCTGTCGATGGTGTCAGTGATTCATGGTCCTTCGTCTTCAACTCTCCGTTGTGCTTAGAAAGTGAAACTGCTGAGCTGAGGAAGAATATTGCATTTGAAACTGGTAGAGCAGGTTTCAGCATGTCTGTCATGTTTGTCAGGTTGAAACAATTTAACGATGAACAATTAGATTCAACACTAAATACAGAATTTTATTCGTGTCTATCATGCATCAGACTTTAGTGACGACCATGCACACACAAATCCAGAAAAGATATGGTGGAGCACTATAGCCAGAATGTTATAGCCAGGTCTTGTAGGAAGTGTGGACAGGGTTGTAGGTCAGGGGAAGCAAGTGGGAGACTAGGGATGCTCTGCAATAAAGCGTCCAAGTGACAGGTCTGTCTTCACAGCTGTCACCATAGTGCTGGCGATAATGACCCCCCTTGAGGAACACATACAAGAGCAGCTAGGCTATGGGGCCCCTGTAAACGTGCTAGCCGCGTGCTGACCACGCCTGGTCACTAGTGGTCAGCTGCTCTGTCGTTAACGCCTGTCCATATGGTGTCCAGGAGGACCGTATGTCTTCTTTCGGGCCACTGCACCTTGTCAACTCAGCCGGCCCTTGATCACTTGCTAAGGCCCGCAAAACGCTGACCACTGTGAAATTCTCATTTTTGTGGCTAAGTTGTGTGGCTTATGGTCACTGGCGTGGACGTTGGTCAGTTTGTGGTGGTTTGACCACTGATTGTAAGGGCAAAGTAGATTCAGCATAAAAAACAAAGGCCAATAATGTGATAGTCACTCTCGGTGAATGATTTGAGGCATTATATAGTCACTAAGTTTCATAAAATATGGTCGACTTTAGACAGCTTTAGCCACCTTTTCCTGGCTGTAGCTATACCTGGTTAAAACCAGCCACTTCCGTCTACTCCTATCTTATAGTCGGCTTACTGAAAAAATATAAATCTTGGCAAATTTAAGAAATTTATCTAATATATCATAAATATGTACTTTTAGATCCGGCTTTGAGTAACCATCTATGGCCAGATGGTTTCGTTTAGTTGCAGGTAGCATCGTATAGCAGAAGTTGCCTATCTTTGTCTAAGTTCAATTTGACAGGCCGTTTTTAATGAAACTAACTGTAAATAACAGCACAAGTACTGTTGATGCGAGTTATGACGTTTAACTAATAAATCTATTTGCTTTGACTTTAATTTTGAGCTTGAGAAAGCGTGATGATCAACTGAGTGGGGTTCCATTGAGTGCAGATACATTTATTGCACAATCTCCAATTCCATTCCTTTAAAGTGTGCCACTGCTTACATGGTGGATGTCGTGGGCAACTTTACATTTACGAGCACAAAGCCTACCCCATTGTACGTTCGAGTACAGCTCAGTACCTAGCACTTCAGCAGCTGCCGCATCAGTGACAGATGATGCTGTGCCTGCCCCTGGGTTAATGTTGCCCAAGGTGATGCTTTTAACCTTCCCTGCACTTGTCAGCCATCTGAGGTGTTCATTTAAAGCACCTGTCAAATAAGGGTCTTCCACGGGTATTGTTGAACACTGCTCCAAGCATTTTGTTGGAACACGGGCAACTTTTTGCATTATTGGCATCTCAGGTGATTTTTCTTGGCATTTACCGTCGTGCACTGCAGGCTGTAAATCAGGTGCACAATATATATGTTTGTAGTTGTAAGATATGTGACGCAGGACCTGTTAGGTTAATTAAGCAATGGTGTAGAGTTGGGCGTGACTGTTTTCTTGCATTAGGTTGAGACCTACAGTGAAAATATATGGATGTCACATGGTATCATAAGGTTGACAGTACACAGGATTACTTCATCAAGTGTTAGCTATCTGGAACCATTATGAATATTCTGAGGTTTTTATAAGTGTTGTTAGGTACTCAAAAGGCATTAGATGACGTAGCTGTTCCAGTCCTCAAGTTTTCAATGTGGTTGCTATTTCTGGAGCCAGTTCGGTCATGTTGTCCAGTAAATGGGGTTCACCGCAAATGACCCGGGTCTGCCAGGGTCTGCCAGGGTCTCAGAGGATCTGGGCGGGTAAGCAGAGGGTGCTAAGCCAGGCCACTTTGAGTGGGCACATGGCTTTGGTGGGCTTTAATGTGGGTCTGGTCAGCATTGCCTGCAAGCATTAATCACTGACCGTCACATGACACATTGCTGTTGGGCACTGTACATGCCACTCTGGCCTGTGTTTGTGAGTTGCTTGTGGAATGGATGGTGGGCTGTGTGGTTTGGTTGAGATCTTCTGACTCCAATGTGGTTGCTTGGTGGTATGGTTCTGTGCATTGGTGGTTATGTTAGGTGCCTGGTGGTAATTTTGAGATAATTGTAAGATTTGGTATGGGTGGGTACAACTGGGGTATTATTACAACATCAGGTAAACATAACTAGTATTCTCACGAGTTTAGATGTAATGTGAAATGCTACTTGTTTGGTGGTATAGAATTCAAGTGTATAGTAGATCATGAAGTGCTTCCAGGACTGCTAGGAAAGCATCTATCAATACCGATATGTATCTCCATGTTAGAGTTTTCCCTGGTGCATTTGATTATATTTGTGGTGTTTCTCGGTGTATTTGTGTGCTTGTAGATTCTAAGAGTGCAGTTGCCATCCCTCTTACTTCTAACTGTGTCAGTGTGCTCTAGTGGACAGTATCCTTAAGGGACAGGGATTTGGTGCAACTAGCAAGCCGGGCAGGGTGACGGAGTAGGCAATCTGCTCTAACCATGCAGCGAATGTCAAAAGCTGCTGGCCTCCGTGACTGTCTGATGGCAATCACCCTCCACTCACGCCTGCATCAGTGGGATACATGATGGAATACCCGTGACAAACTGCTCAAGGGGTGTGATGGACTTTGTGACATCCAGCATTAATCAGATGCCTCAATATGTTAATGTTTCGTTACGTGTCAATATTGCTAATGGTCCCACAATCATGATAATGCTAGTCATATGAGGTAAAGAGATGAGTCACACATTCTAAGTTAGTACAGTATGCATATGCAATGTACTGTACTGTAATGTTTAATACAAGTTTGTGTGAGTGCAGTAACGAAGGGTATAGCGCACCTGTACTTATTGAACAAAGATATAGTAACATTTCTGATCTTGAGACACACATTAAATGCTTGAAATAATGTTACCGTTTAGTTCTATGAGATTCTTGCGAAAAGTTTGAGGATATAGACTTTCGCACAGGCATGCACACTTTTCTTTCTGTCCTATAAAGACGATACGAATAGAAGAGACAGCTGAGGGATTTGGCTGCCTGTTGTAATTGAAGAATGCATGAGAATTCAGCTTGCATTTTTATAATGCTACATTCAACTTAAGGATGTAAAATATCTTTCGTTGAGTTAATAATTTGAACCATTCTGTGTTCAAATGTGAAATGTTCAATTTAGTTTCAGGCGATGATATGCTCTTGCACAATGTTTACTTAGATGAGTTACTCAGAGTATAAAATCAAATATTGTAAATTACTTCAAAGCATTATAGTTCAGCTAATAGGTCTACACGTATCTTGTTCTTGCTTATCGAGTGCAACTCAACCCGTTTCTGTTCAAATGTTATCGGTTAACCAAACCAAGCGGATAAGGTGTGTTGTGTAATGTTTGGCAAATGTAGTGTAATGGCTGGGAAGACTACCAAGACTACAGAGCACTGCCATGCCAAATGTCAACGGTGCCAGAGTCACATATTGAATCAACTGTTTCCTTTCAACATTCATTGAATGTTTCCTCGTTTTGGCTGACCTTCAGAAAATGATTGAAATGGCAACGAAGCGGAATAAATAAGAACAGCAGTGGGGCTATTGCGAATGATTACATAATGATATAGAGCACTTCTAGGGGGCTGTTGTGTGACATATGGAGAAGGGAGGGGACATTACAGACCACCTCTGCAGCTGTGTGACCGTCCTTGCCTCTTAGCCAAGGCTTCTGCCAAAGCAATTACCATCGTTATTGAAGTTTGCACGACTCACAGCCAAGGTAATTGCTTCAGCCACTGCGACCACATTCAACTAAACAACAAACAATTGCTAATACACAACAAAGTGGTCATTACACATGTGCATGGTAATATGTACTAAGCAATTGCAGCCTGATGGAGACTTATCCTTCCTGAGACCTTGGGCATGTGTGTATTACAATATGTATAATAACTAAAGAATATTATAGAGAGATAAAGGGAAAAGCGACTGAGTGCAGATGTGACACCAATCATAAAACAACTCTCCAATGGAGGGATAAACATATTGTGCATGTTAGAGCACTCTTGAAGGTTCTGGAGTAGATGGGCATAATCTAGAGGCCACTGCAGTGGTCATTGAGAATGGCCATTGGCAGTGGTCATTGGCAGTGGGCAGTCCCTTTCTCCTGTTTCCCCCTCTTCTCTGGTCCTTGGTCCAGTCTGTCAGTGGCCTAGAACCAAGGAGACGCCGGACCAAGGAGACAGTAATTACTGGTCTGTGTAAATGTGAGAGGATCTGGCCACTGCTTGCAGTTACTGGCTTTTCACTCAATCCTGCTGATCACACGGGTCAGTGAGCCACAAGGAGATGCATTCATCACTCCCCCGGCTGCTGATGCTGCTGATGCTGCTGCTGATGCTGCTGCTGATGCTGCTCACATCTTAGACAAACCAGTACAGCTATTCCGTGTGACTCTAACAACGCTGCCTGCAAGCTGCTGTACAATTTGCTCTGCTCCAAAGAGGCTTTACTTGCCTTTCCCCCACTTGTCCCTTACATGCCACCTAAGTACTATGCACTGCCACTACACCTTGCAATGAAACTGTACCATAGTATTTAGTCCCTTTCTGTTTAGATTGTGTTTCTTTTTTTTTTACCATGTTACAGGTACTTAAGAGTTGTACTCTAGGATAGCTGTCAGTAAGAGTTGTACTCTATAGGATAGCTGTCAGTAACTGTCAACTATTACATTTGGTTCAAGCTTGCTGCCTGAAGTTTGATCAACTTATATACGTATATGACAGCCGTCCAAGCCAGAAGGTGTCCAAGGCAGAAGTGATGATGAGATGACAATGTTTAATGCATACACTATGTTACGCTGTGCACCTTTTAAGATTGAAATATTTGTATAGCTTTAACTTATTAGGTGCCCACTAACAGGCTCTGCTAATGAAATACCTCATTGTCGTTCTTATCAAAGCAAAACTAATTCCATAATGGTAAACAAATTTTTTTGTCTGGGTCTGTCCAAAACACCTCTTTTTACTGTTACTTCTTATCAATTTTTTTAAATTATATCAGATCCGCGGGACGCTATTAAGCTAATTCACATCAGGCTTAATCACTCTTGAAAAAACATTGCGTGATGCCAATGAATTTCATCTCTGGCAACAGGATAAATGTATAAAGTGTTACATTCATACCCGGACTTATACATTAATAAATGATGCCACTCAAATTTGTTTGGTTGGCAGATATACCACATTGTGAATTCCAGGAATAGAGGCTAAGTGATATATGACAAAAGTTATACAATACATAATGTGCACTAGGAATGCGTAATCTATTTTAACAAGCACTGTGAACTGAGCTTTCATCATGCAACCAGGATGCTGCTGCTGCTGCTGCTGCTGCTGCTGCTGCTGCTGCTGCTGCTGCTGCTGCTGCTGCTGCTGCTAGTTACTGTTGAAGCAGAATAGAGCTGATGAAAGCAGTTGACAATGTATCTGTATTCTGTTGATGCACTTGGGGACACGACTGATACAGAATGATGCTGTGAGGAGCATAGTGACCATCAGCAGCAGCAGCAGCAGCAGCAGCAGCATCCCGTGGTCTCCTCTATGTCTGCCAAGGCCCATTCACCCCATGGCTTGTTTCTTTCACTTCAATGGATCCCGTTAAAGCCTTTATTGTGGCACTGGTCATGGCTGGAATGTCAAGTGTTGTGGCCCATCTCGCTCTTTGTGCTTATGCTATGTGTCCCTTCATTGTTCTGCTTAATTGAAATGTGTGTTTTGTGCCAACATAAGCGGAAAAGATAGAATGAGTGAGGTAGATTAAAGAAAACTATGAGATCCAGTTCATCTTCCCCAAGAACATGCATGATGCGTTGTATAAGTTCAGTGATATATCTGGTTTATTTTCTTATTAACCATAAATAGTATGTGGTGTAGCATTGGAGCACGACATGAACCTGATATTGCTAGTTATTTGTTTTATGGTGCAGATGGTGATCCCTTTGCAAAGAAAGCATGCATGCTAGAGACGTTGGTACATCTGTGACAGGTTCAACGCAGCAGCTTAGTAGGATGCGGACTTTGCAGCCTCATGTGATGTTAGGGAGGCAGGAAGAGCGATTTGCATGTTTTGATAATAGGGATAGGGGGGGGGGGGGCATTTCGTTAAAGCTGCATGCTGGCAGGGTAGCTGGTAGGGTAGCTGGCTTTGGTGGCTTGTGGCTATGTGCCTGCATGGGATCTGCGTGGTTGGAGAGGAAATTGGCCGAGTCAGTGAGCCCCGAGCAGCCGCCGCAGTTTCACTTCCAGAGCCACGATGCATGCAAGGGCCTTGGCTGGCTATGTTGGGTTTGCTGGGCTATGGTAGCTTGCTGGCGGTCGACAGTGGACCAACCAGCTACGCCAGCTACACCACACCATGCAGCTACGCCAATGGGATCAATAGAGAGCAGGGCAATCGAGCTGGGCCTGCCAGCCTGCCTGCTACCCCCATGCGCCGCCTCGTGGCGTCCTGTGCCAATGCTGCATGCGCCAGCTCCTCGCCCTCAGCCTGCCTCAGCTCAGTACGCCAGCGACGGCCTTCGAGGACGCACGTCTTTTTGCAGAGCAGCGCCATCCACTGCGCCACTTGCGTCCTGCTCTGCTGATAGGGCCACGGCGGTAGCTCATCGTCAGGGGCAGGCGGGCGACACCCCCCTCCCCCAACCCATAGCTGAACTCTGCTCTTCATTCCGCAGTGACATTCATAGCTGCTGGCCACTGCACCATCGCTGTGCATAGGATAGCTAGCTCACTCACTCTGTTTTACTCGCACCGCAAGGCAGGGATGTACCACAGCTCTGAGCAGAACTATACTACATACATAAGGATACTGCTTAACTCCTTGCTATACTCCATACTCGTGTTTTGCAGTGAACTGGCTTGACCACTCCAAGACTCTACGAGAACAAGGCATCGATGCAGTCGAGACACTTGTCCTGCGACGCAAATTCTTCTTCTCTGACCAGAACGTGGACGCCAGGGACCCTGTCCAGCTCAGCCTTCTCTATGTGCAGGTCAGTTCTCTTTTATCTTACTTCACCCTTTCATCTCATTCACTTGCTTCTGCTGTTTGCTTTTAACTTCTCAACCTTACTCCACAATGGGGAGATCTTCCTAGCCATCCTTAGAAATCTCAAGTAAGTTCAATTCTATACGATCTCCTTGCAAGAATGCCTTCAGTAAAAGCACTTCGTTCAGTTACTGTAAAACCGCATTTCCGCACCACCACAGGATGGTTGCAAATAATTTGAGTGTATAATGCCACATTGTACGTAGATCTAATTACTGTAGTGTATGAGTACGGTCCGGGAGTCATCCGCCTATGTTAACTGATGCAATTAGCGGCAGAATCTTATCGTAATTATATCGTCTCTTATCTGGAGATAAGGATATAGTGTCCTGACTGTCGCCTAATACATCTCCGTGACTCACTTGTTCCCTGGAGACTCAGTTGCTGTCACACAGGCCCAGCTTCCCTGCGAGGTACATCCTTTCATTTGCAGAGGCCAGCACTCCACTCTGTATGAGTAAATCTTGAATAATGGCACACACTCTTCAAACTTTTATGCACAGAGCCTTTTAAGGTGATCTACCTTGCCTTTATGCTTGAAAGAAAGTGCTTTTTTAAAAGGTGTGCTTATGTGGTTAAGTGTAAGGTGACTGGTCACATCGGATGCTAATGTATTTTTCAGTCACAAGCCTAATATTTCAACCCACACTTTGACAGGGATTTCCCTTTCCCTGACACAAAAAAAAATACTCTATGATGTAGGGCTGAGATATCAGAAGAATCTTGTCTCCCATTTTGTCATCTTGGTGACCGAGGTGTCCAAGTCGCTGCAGCAATTACGTATAAGGAGAGATGAGGCAGGCATGATGTGTGTGATATATGAAATGATGCGGTTCTTTCGTACAGATTGGATGCTCCAGTCTCTGGCCCGGCTCTTGCCGGTCCTTCATGCATCGACAGTCATGGCATGGCCCAACCATTTGCAGGAATTGACCGCAGGGGCGACCTGTTAGCCACAATCAATATTAATACTGCTAAAGGAATAGAGCCCCGACCATCGCTGGCCAGATCAATCGCATTGGTTAACAGGTTTAGAAACAATCACTGAGGTGTGTACCAAACGTGCTGTTTGTTTGGCCTGTAATTGAAGTGTAGTTTCGAATGGGCTGATCAATAGAGGTGTGCGTGGCTCGGGCGGTTGCAGTGATGGCCTGCTGATGCTCACTTGAAACCTTTGCCATGTTCTGAATGGGAGACACGGAGCATGTAGGCCCGGCCCGGGCGCCATTTCCAGTTCAAATATTGCAGACGATGTGCTTGCCTGCTGTCTGCCTGCCTGCTCAGCCCTGTGGCCGGCGCAGTGAAATGGCCTGGAAGCCCCCTATGAATCATGGCGTCGCTGATAAATTCCCCTGATAAAGCTGTATCAGTGAATCAGGCCATGCATCAATGGCCCGCCCCTATTGGTATTTGTCTGTCGCCCATTGTGACACCCCGCCTCAATTATGCATTTTCTGCTGACGGCAGCGTCGCCCTTGTTGTGCAATAGTCGCTAGGTGGCGGTCAGCCAACTAATCGCTAGGTGGCATCGCTGTAGAGTGCGCTGTTTGCAAATGAGTGGAGGCTAGTAATATCCGTGGAGCAGACAATCTCCGGCACCATCAAGCTGCACAAAAAACCATTACGATGCATCTTTAAATCCTCTATGTCTGGGGTTTATGGAAATTCGTGTTATGCATCCGCAACTGAAGCTTTGTCAGTTTAGTTCTGCTTGCACCGCTAGGTGGCCGTCCATGCTTAATTTTTGCCGTTGGGTGGCGCTCTATTTAAATGAGAAAAGCCATTCGAATTGACGTCGGCTAGCCAGAAGATATTTTACACCCGTTGTGGACTAATTTCAAGTATGAATTCTATCGTGAATGTTACGATATTGTATATTTCAGACAAGAGACGCCATTGTCATTGGTGCCCACCCTGTCACTCAGGATGAAGCAATCCAGTTTGGAGGGATCCAGTGTCAGATCCAGTTTGGAGATCACAGTGAACAGAAACACAGGACTGGCTTCCTTGAGTAAGTACACCTTTTAAATTTCGTCTTTTACATAAATATTGATAGACATTATGTAGCACTTGTTATTTTTGATTGCTTCAAATTTCAACTTACCGAGTTCCTTTAAATGTCAATAGATGTGCAAAACTACAAGATTGAGATACGAAATGCTTACATTATTGTATTCTAAGGAATAGAGAAAATTGACTCATTAATGGAAAGTGTGTTCACGAAGTTAAATCCAATTATATTTCCTAAAAAACTTTTCATAGCAGTGTCATGAAGCAAAACTTCGACTGGGAACTTTTTAAATGTCATGAATATTTGTGAACATTTCTGAAAAGAATGGCTCTTAAGTTGAAATGAAATAGTCTGATCTGTTGTCATGGTGACGCTCTGCATCAAATCTTTTACATTTAGAAGCTGCGCGACTTCCTGCTAGTCAAATCTGTTACAAAATGACTGATTTTCATGGCAATTGTTCTCAAAAGTCAATAGCTTTTGTGTAAGAGTTGTTAAGAGTATGAGTTACAATATTGTCTGCATAGTAGAAGATCACTGCCATCAAAAACACAGAGCCAAAAAGAAACGCAACAAATTAAATTATAAAAGCTACAATTTGCAACTTTTTGTTTTTTAGTTGAGTGTATGTGATAGACCATTTTATATGTAGACATTTTGTTAACGGATATTGCATGAGATGCTGAAAATATTTGTACCAAATACTATCCCTAATAGATGCTTACTGCATCACATATAATATACATTTTGGTTTCTATAATGGGTCTTTTTGAAGTGAGATATTTGTACTCTCCTTTAGTACTTTGGTGTCGAAAAAAAGATACTTGACAGACTCGTGCAGACGCAACAAAATGCACCCGACATAGAGGGTTCTATTACCATCAGATATCAGATGTTTAAAAATGGGCATACAATGTACTTGTACGGAGAACTTGCTTATTTATGACTTCCACGTACATAGCATCAGATATAGGACATAATGGCAGACAATCTGAGACTAGTACTAACACATACTATAGATATTTGATATTAGCAATTTCATAATGGGCATATTTATTTATGGAGATTTGTTTATGTTTGGGGTGCATCTTGGCTATTTTCTATTCTGTCCTTTTTCTCTTCCTCAGCCTCAAGGAGTTCCTGCCCAAGGAGTACCTCAAAGTCAAAGCAGTGGAAAAGAAGATTTATGCGGTAGGTGGCTCTTTCATTAGATATTCCATTTGAAAGCAGCAAGAAACCTTTATTGGAGCAGCTGACTCTGCCATGGCGCCCACCAACACATTCTGTTTGGAAGACAAGATTACTTCCTCTTCATGAAGTTAGGGGGACACTGCTAGTCCTTTGCTGCGTGTAAACACGCGGTTGCCATGGAGATATTGTTCTTATTAGTCCCTAGGTATGGTTATATAATATCTCTTAGCTTGATGCCCTTGGCCACATGGGCTAAAAATACCACGGAAGGGTTGGTGTCCTTCGGGCATTGTATATGTACTAAGTGGAATGAACCTGTTGTGCATGATGTGGATCAGTAGTGGGTGCATTTGCATTATTATAACTAGTTATGTTTGTGTGATGTGTTGTGTTGATGATGATTTCCGAAATATCTTTAAAACACTCGTTAATTAAAAAATGGCTGCCTTATGCAACAGTTGCCAAAAGATTAGCAAATAACATTCTGTATGTATCTCAGAGGTATAATATACAAGATGAAAACCGCAGGGCACTTATTATCGGTCATAATCCCTAGGGCAGGGTAATTACTTTGTCTTTCATTTGATACCTGCTGTTTTTGCATCTGCTGGGGATTTAAAAAAAACCAAACCCTTTGCCAGTAGTAAATGAGCACCTTTATGTGTCATTTGATATATGGGGCTAGATCACACAAACAAGTATGAAGTCATTGCAACCAGATCTCTGATGATTAACTCGAGTTACCTGACCTAGCTGTGCCAAGATGGCCACCTAATCAATTCTGTCACGAATCGGCTGCTATCGGCTGCTTACGAAGAAAAAACAAAAAGTCTTGTAGTTGCTATGACGGGAATAACTTGCAGGGCGCTGCGTGACTTGTGCAGGTCCCGCTAGGTGGTGTGATAATCTTACTTTGCAAAGAGCTAAGGTCAACTGGATCTGAGCAAAGACCCATCTGCTATATCTAGCGTGTAGAGCCTCAAAGGGATGGGCTCTTTCAGAGTTTGACGTGAAATTATGACCAATATTTATGACCTCCTTTGATTTTCTGTAATGTCCTAATTTTCACGTCTTAGTAGACACGATGGTAAAAATTATGGCTTTTTTAATAAACCATTCAGGTAAAATGAATCGCTTTCAAAGTAATATGACATTAAGTAAGTAAAATGTAGATAAACGGATAGCAAAAAAAAAGACATGCATGATATGAATCTTTGGAAATAAGGGAGGTAAAATATGTATGGATGTAACTCGTGATGTGGAAATACAAAATATTGTAAAGAAGTAAAACCTGCAGTATGCTGAAATTGTTCGTTTCACATTTTCAAGTTGTAGACTTTTAATTACCTGTTTAAGTGTAGTTGCAGTCTTTAATTGTATACTCCACCCTAGTTTAACCTGCAATGATTGAATCAAACCTGCAATGATTGAATCATCGATTGATCGGTAATTGCTTGTGATTCTAACCTGGCCAGGTAATTAGGATTGATTTATGTCGCCTCAGGAGTTGATCTGTTGCTTGGCTTTGGTGCAGGGCTGACAGGTTGTTGGCAGATCACCTGTGAATGCAGTGAGAAGCAACTGGCTGCACCTTGGCACTATTCATTGATCGCCCTGCAGTCCTGCATCTGACCAGCAGGCAGCAAGTAATGCGTTGCCATGGAAATAGCCTCATGGAAATCTGCTGGTCATGACGCGACTTCTGATCATCACGACATCCTCATATACTGGCTGATGACGCCATGTCAGGTTCTAATTAACTGTACATGAAAACATTAGCTAAACATATGGAAACATGGAATGGCCTTTCGCTTTTTATCAGCCTCAAGGCTGTTGCTTTTGTCTGTTTCCAGAAGAGAAACTGATTTACGAAAGAATAGTAGGTGGCGACTATATATGTGAGCAGAAAAACTGTTGACCGCGACGAGACTCGAACTCGCAATCTTCTGATTCGAAGTCAGACGCCTTATCCATTAGGCCACGCGGCCGACGGGAATTCGGTATGCTAACTCATGTGTGTATGAGTTCGGTTATTGTTGACAAAGCAGTCATGCGCGCAATGGTTGAGTTTATGCTAAATATAGCATTGAACTGATTGGAGCAGTCATTGCCAGCATATCATGGCAATTGGCCCATTGTACAATATTGTATTACTTCCAAACTTTGTAATAATACAGTTTAGGAGTATATAGAATATTTCTTTCCCATTAAATGTTCATAGAATATTTCTTTCCCATTAAATGTTCATAGAATATTTCCTTCCCATTTAGGTTTGTATTTTGCCTTTCTGAACTTGATATTTGCTGATGGCACTTTTTTTTTTTTTCATTTTCTGTTTTTTTTTTCTCTTTTGCTTATCACTTTCTCTTATGACATGGCAAATTATGAGTAAAAGTTAGAAGTGAAGTCTTGTGTAATGGCTCCATGGCATTTTGCATTGTTGAGCTGAGGACAAAGGGATGTTTTTTTATGACGTTTTACCTGTGTGAAAAGATCGAAATCACTCAGTGTAATGCCGCAGCAATGCAGCAGCACACACATCTATAGGCACACAGAGTGCAGCGGCATCACAGGCGGAGTATGTGGCCCGGGTGTCCAAATGGACGAATGTCATGGCATTATAGAAGGCCTTGGTCACGACAAACTAATATAACACGACCATTCATTACATTTAAAGCAGCTTAGCAGAGGACACAGGGCGTATGTGTACATTAGCCCCGCAATTTGCTGCTATAAATATTTATACAGTAATCAATTGTGGATATTGTGGTCGTTTAGATGATGCACAGATAGATGAGGGAGAGAGTTGGGTGGCCAAGGGACACTCTTTATCCCTGCCCATTAATAAAGCGTGTGGTCATTAGCATAGGCCATGTACTGGCTGTTTGGTCATGCTAAGTGGACACAGGCCAGTGCTGGTCACTCTGGCTGCCCATCCTTCAAGACTGTCAGGGACTCAATGATAGCCAGCCGCCGCATCAATAGGTCCAGAGTAAAGGAGGCTGAGCCAGAGAGGGAGAGATGAGAGAGAAAGGAAGTTGCAATCTGATGCCAGCTTGCCAATATTGCCCTGTAGAAATGCTTGAGTCAGCCTGGCCTCTCCTTCGATAGAGATGTCCAAGCGCTGGATGGCCAGGGAAATTGCCTCCCATAAAGAAAGAAGGGCGCCTGCCTGACGCTGCTGGGTATTTACCTGTCTGTCACCAAACCTGTCTCCTCAGCAGCAGCAGCAGCAGCAGCAGTGCAGAGATGTTAGCCATTCCCTTGCCATTTGATTTGGGGTCATTCACTCAAACTGTAATGGCAACCCCCTTCGATCTTCCCCGGCCTATCTGCTTGGATCTTCTCTTCTGTAACTTGACTTATCTCCTTAATGAATAATTCAAACGTGACCGTTGGGGAATAAAATCAGAAAAAAGAGTAAAAGAACAGAAAAAAGAGGATGAACAAAGAATTGCATAGGATTTCCTCCTCTTTACTTTGTAACATTAAAGAGGCTATTTTAAGACTATTTGCCTTAATGATCATCGTTAATTGTGAACTCATGTTATTATGGATTTATCGTAACCAACACAGGAACATACCTCAATTAGATTTACTTTGGCTTATTTTTGCATTGAAGCCCTGGGAATAGCTTTACAAACCCTAATCACGAATTTAATTGATGATTGATATCAATTACATTAGGAAACCCCGCAGTGGTAAACTTGCTTGCACGAAAAGAAAGATATTTTTATTGTGTGTGAGAGCAGTTTGCAAGTTCAGTTGCTCAAGGGCTTGTGCGGGGTAAATGAAGGCCTGGGTTCAATGTCAATCGGATTATCCTAACTGACCAGGTTTGAGCACGTTCGAGTTTGATTTGGGTAATCTCGTGAGGCTAACGACCCCAAACAGTTTGATGGGTCTTTAGTTGGAATTTGGGGGGGGGGGGGGGAGCGCATGGCATCTTGCCTTGATGAGCACTGAGTGGAGGTCATTGACTCGGAAGATTGCTGCAGTTCAGGGGGTAACAGGCTGTTGCTGGCTGTTGCTGGCTGTTGCTGGCAAGGCCATTGTTGTGGAGGACAAAAAGAGGTCATCGCCCCCCTGGGATGACCTGGCAAGGTGGTGCTTCTGAGGTCCTCTGTCGTTCCTAAGAGATGACAGGAACGTCTGTGGGAAGCACAGGCTCTTCAGCTGGTTCAACCTGTTTGTGGGGATGGCTAAGGAGATGCCGTGGCAATGGCATGCATGCGAGGACGCCAGGAGATGCCAAGACCCGTTACTGCAGCTACAGACTCCAGGGATGCTCCACGTCAATTCAGCCCCTTACACCTGCACTTGTCATCCCCTAGCTGCTGTCCCAGTGCAGAGCTTCTTTGCATGTCCATGTCTTCCCATTTCATGGCACCTCGCTCTATGTTGCTGATCCCTGTTTCCTGGTTGGCTGCCTGACTGCTTTGTTGTTTTAATGGCCAGACACGATCAGAACACAACAGCAGCAGGAGGCAAGAAAAAGCAAGATGCAACAGATAAAACCGAAATGTTGATGTGCAAAAACGAGCAAATTGCAGCAGCAGCAGCAGCGGCAGGTGCATCCATCATTTGCAGACAATTCAATTTCACATGCTTAGATTATCTGCAGTCCTGCTTGATTTGATTACCCCTGCCGGGCGATCTTAACAGGGCCAGATGCTGTTAGGAGTTCCTCAAAGAAAACCACATTAGGATGGTCCCCTGGCTTTTGCTTGGGCACATCAATATAAGACACTTCTTTTCATGTCCACGTTGTGTCCAGTTTTTGATGTTTCATAAAACGATTAAGTATCAACGAAGCACTCTTTTTTTTTCTTGTGGCAGCACAAGCAAATCGACTTTTGCAAAGATAAAACCAATTCTTACACGCGATTAACGTCTCGCATTAATATTCAGACTTGATGCATGTGTGCCCATGTATGTGCAACTTCTATATCTTGGCCTAGTAATGAGTTTCTCTTTGAATATTCATGGCCATGACAGCCTGTCTTTATACGCATGCATGCATCAATTTAGAAACACAGCATCCTGAAGGGAGAGAAGTTGCCCAAGAAAGTTGTGAAGTTGGACCATGTGAAGTTATGCAGTGTCATGTCAGAAAGTTTCATTAAATTGAAGGAAATGGGGCAATTAAGGCAAAGTGGCTGCACAGTCCCCATTGATTTGCCTATTTAATTCGGGATTAACTACAATGTGATGCAATTATTCATCGGGGCATAGGGTAGTAAGATCGGTGATAGACAGATAACTTTTATTTTATTCATGCATATGTAAATCATTGAAAAACAATGTTTGGTGAAACATAAACAATTATATGAATGAGGAGACTCCCCAAATACAAAAACTTAAGTGAGGAAAAGACGGAACCTTCAGCAACCTAAGATGGAACCTTGAGGAGGAGGCTCAGTATTATAACTTTACTTATTGGGTGAGGGTTTTTACTTGCCACAACAAAGATATCCTTTTAGCTTATAAAGGGTGCCTGGGCCAGCATTCGAACCCAGGACCTTCAGAGGAGCAAGTCAATACCTTAACCGACAGACATCTCAACAGTGTGCGGAGCATTTGATCTTGATGATCTGCAGGCACAATCATCATGATTTAGCTTGCACATCATGAAAGATGAAAAGTTTTTGTTGACGTGAACTCGTGTTTTGTGAAGACAAATTATTTGTAGACAGAATGTAAGAAGTTGGCAAGAGGAGACATTTCATCGCAGACATATTGACATAGGCATGCGTGTATTGTCACACAGAGCCTATGTATGGTAATTTGATTACACGCTATCTGGTAACAAGATGTCATGCAGATGTCCTGTCTGCTCATCTTGGATCAGTTGTCACTTGTATGCTGTTGTAATTTCTCAGCGCTGGCAATTTCTGATTGTGCCTTTCTTGAGGGGCTTGCACGCGAACTAAAAAGTGGGTCATCCTGGATGAAATGAATCAGCAGCAGAAGCAGCAGCGAGGAGGATGGTGATGGAGCAAGAAACAGGAAAGCCTTAGCATCAGAAAAACAGGAGTCTGAAGCAGCAGGGAGGCTGAACCAGACTAATTGATTTCTGAGAGGCATTTTCTGTTTATTTTTCACCGATTATATCATTGGAGGCAGCTCTTCCAGACCACATTACTTGTGGAATTAGGAAACTATAATCTTGATAAGATACATTTTTAACAACATCATTATTTCTTTCCAACTAAACTTCATTACCAAGACTGCAGCAAATAATGTCAGCCTCTGTTTTCATCGTCAGTCTGGATTAATAAACTACAACTCCTGGCAATGGTAACTTTGGTAACGTCAACTCAAACCTCCCTGTCATGTGGTCGACAGATACCATCTTAATTGGGTATTTAGTCATTGCTTTGTTGTTTGTGAGGAATGGACTCCACAAAAATCTCTTTTATATGACTGTAGTCTTTCTTTTACGTTTCCCTGGCAACAGTCTAGTGAATCATGCCTTCAATTTTGTCAACATACTCCTCCTCCTACTTATGAATAACTGCTCTTTTTGTGTGTGAAATGGTTCACATGGGAACGGATGAGAATTATTCTATCTTACTTGGGAGGCTTTTTCCAGCGTCACACCTAAATCGCATTAGTTTAAACGTCAGCAAAAAGGCCATTAGTAGAACTGGATTTGGAATGAGGCAGGTTGAGGACTCATTTGCATGAAGTGGGAGGAAAAAAGTCATGTATTATTCCGCCGTGGGTTTTGCGGAAAAAAAGTGGCTGGCATGCCATTGCCATGGTAGCAGTGTGGTGATGGCAGTTGCTGCTGCTGCAGAGAATGGAAATGTTGGGAAGATGGGGAAATTGTCTTGAATATTTAAGTCCATGTGGCAGCAGACAAGAAGACGAATAGGAGAGAACTGCCATTAAGATGTTTTAATTTGATTGCCAAGCTTCCATTAACAGGAGGGTTTCTGCTCATCTTTGCCTGACCTGAGTTGCTGTGAGGCCTGTGATGGCATAGAATGGGTTGGGAATGTTGGGTTAATGTTGCAAGCCTCAGGTTAATGAACTTAATGTCGACTTTTCAGAATGGAAAATCATAACACATGTAATTCAGTCACTGGTGGTAAATAGTGTGCTTATGTGATTTGGCATCACTAGCTACCATAATAATCATTAGTGTATTACAGTGAACATTTCATACACATTTCTTTGGTTGTGTTAGTCATATCAACAGGCTCTATGATTTATAACTATGGGCACTTCACTGAATCCCCGAGTAAAGAAGTAACGCAGCAGAACAGATAAGTCAAGGGAGATATGGGGTGGGAGAAATAGGGTTGTATCCTAGACACGTGATCATACCATGGATTATAAAGGTCATACCCATCTCTCAGGAGGGTCGTAGGTGCTGCTGTTGCTGAATTACCCCCCCAATATCTAACGCCCTGATCATCTAAAATTGCCGGTTCAATTAACTGGACACCACCCTAAAGGCCCATAAGGAGAGTTTAGCTAGTGTACCCTAGTGGCCTATTTCGGCAGATTAGAGAGAGGTCCGGCCTTGTCCTGCAGTTTTATACAACTGCATATAGGTAGAGTGCACTAACCGAAACCGACTGAACTGATAAGGTGACATTGAGAAATAATTTTGTTTCCTTCTGTGAAAGTATGGTACTGTGAAGGAATCCTACCAAAACATTGAACTTGCCCGTGGGTGAGCATGTCTCATTTCTGAAATGAAAATATGGACATAAAGGTCAATTCAATGTGAATTTTCTTGTTTTATGTGGCAATAATTCAATGCAACCAAATACAATAAGGCAGTGTGCCTCATCCTTTTTCTTCTGCTGTATGCTGCATAACACATTTTATACACTTGGTCAAAGCGAAAAGTAAAGGTTTAGGTCAGTGCCCTCAGTGTATACACAGAGGTGGACTGGAATGCACAGATGAAAGAGTGGAGAAAGAGAGTGGCGGAAGATCTAACGAAGACTGAGGTGGTGCTTGGAATCTAGTTAGAATTTGGCTTGATGATTGGGCTGATGGGAGTCCAGGCAGACACTGGCAGCGTAATTGGTTGTCAGAGTCTGGCAGGAGGCAGTGGGCCACATGGCACAAGTCCCCCTTGCAATTCTGTTTGATCAAGACCAGCAGGTGGCGCCTGGAATTGACCAAGATGTTCCAATTATCGAGCAAAATGATCAAAGACATTCCAGCAGCCAGACCCTGCCCTCTGCTGCCATCGTCGGCCACCAAACCAAATATTGATAAAAAGTGAAATATTGAAATGAAGTCTAGTATAAAGAACTGAGTTTAATGTGATGTTACCCGGAGGCAAGGCTTCAAGCAAAATAATGAGGTGTCCTGTATGTACTTCCTTACACTGATTCAGTCGTAGTATGGCTGTTGCCCTGTACTAAAGATTTAGAAAACACTTAAGGAATGAGTCAGCTGCTGTCCAAGAACTATTGTGTCTCTCTGCAATTCGAGTCTTTGTTTTTATGTCATTTATTTATTCTATTGGTTTTGTTGTTTTCAGGAGCACAAAAAATTGGTGGGACTAATTGAAATAGATGCCAAGGTCAAGTACACCCAGTTGGCAAGGTCATTGAAAACCTATGGAATCACCTTTTTCCTCGTTAAGGTAAGTTCAAATTTAACTTATTTGTTATTTATTTTTATTTTGTATGGAGAAATTAAAGATGCACAGGAAATGCATTGCCTCCTCCCCACAGAAGATAATTTTTTTTGTACTGTATGAGGATGTGGTTTTAGTAATTTAGTCAGTTCACGTGGTTTCCAATGCTTTTAACAGCTGTCAATCCCAATTCAATTAAGAATATGTCAAAGCAATTTGGTTTACCGAATCACAAATTGGATTAGCAAAATTCCAGCGAAGTAGATTTTTGTTTTGTTTAAATGTTGACCTTAGTGGATGGATTTTGCCTTGCAGTTTTGGAAGTTTGTTGTTGGGAATTTGGTGATTGAAAATTAAAGCCTTTAATTTTCTGTCAGTTGATATTTTTGTGCAGCCATGACGGCAGTCACGTGACACGTAATAAGCCCCACGTGATGTTATTTTCCTCCTTCAAAACTGAAGAGTTTGTAATTATTCAAGCGAATGGTTCCCAGAAAGAAGCTGCTCGTATTTACTTAGCTTTTAAGTTTTCAAAATGAGCATTTCCAACGACGTCAGTTTGTTGATGTTTAGATCAAGCTGGCACAGCTCCAGGCATAGTTAGAGGTATAATGTAATCAGTGGGCGTGTTACTGCTTCACAACTTCCCCAATTTCATGCTTGGTGTAATTTGCAAGAAACTGGAACTATCCAAGATGAAAATATTGTGAGTTATTGCAGAGGATTATTAGGGGGAAGATTAAGTTTTGCTGTTATTATCGATATGAAGATCAATGATAATTACAGAGAAAAGTTATTTTGCTCCAGACTGAGCTGCTGATAGAATTGGGAGAGATTGTTCTTTATATAATGGTCATGAAATGCTTTCTACAGATGAACAGGAGATAGGCCAGACTCGAAGAATCCTCTTAAACTACCATTCCCAAAGTAATGCTCAGGTATCATCCGCAGTGATATGTGGAATCCTTACGAAACAAAAGAATAGTTGAGCTCTCTTAATGTTAGATTTTTTACCATGGTTTCTTCCATAAAACTAATGGTGACACCTAAAGCTGTTAACTAAATCCTAGGATCAGGTATTTTATAGACTGGTTCAGAAGGATTGCCTTTGTGAAAGCATATCATTAGTATGTATCTGATAATATTGGAAATCTGAGGACATCAAAATATGATTTTGTTTAAATTAAATATTGAAATATGAGAGTCGGTTAAGAGATGTTTGTCAGTTTTTGGTGGAATTGACTCGTGAGTTATGCCTTGTTTTTTGTTTAGTCACCAGTGTTACAATGACGACATAGTTTATGCATTGGCTGTGGAAGCAATATCTAGCATTGCAGATGGCATGAAATTTATTCGGTTTTTATTGCTTAATCAATCAGGCGAATGTAGCCAGGAGCTGACGGCCTATTTCCATGGCGTCTGCAGGCTGGAGAGGCAGTTTGGTGCTTGACCTATTGGAGAGGCATCAAGTTTACACAGTCCTCTATGAAATATGAGATGTGCCTGATATGAGCTTGATTGCCAGTTGCCCACAGACATGGCAGAGGACCAGCAGGACAGGCCACCTCTGATCCAGCCTGATCTAGCAATCACACCGCAAGTATGGGCAACAGGAAGCCTCCTTGCATTACACTTTGCAGCATTGCCAATATGCTAGCAGTGTTGCTCGTTCGTGCCTTGGTATCACTGTTGCACTGTCACTAGTTGAGGGTATGGCTCATTTGCACCATGGTAGTATCATTTTCATCTCATACGACTTGTAAATAGTGTCTATGATGTAGAATATTTCTATGTAATAGTTGGGGTTGCAGTTTATGTCACCTTGCGTTACTGAAGAAGATAGATTATTGTGACTGTCTTTTTTTGGGATTTTGTTGGCAACGTTTTCAAACTGTTACCTGAAGGCATTTGGCTGTGAAAAAGTACTAACCGACAAATGAGCTGTTCTACTTCAGTGCGTTGCCAGCTTAGTTATTTTAGGCACATATGGTCATATATAATGCCAGGTTTGGGATTTCGTCGTGCCTAATTCTTTTGGATTTCCCTTTTAAGTAGTTTTGGTTGCAGCAAGATGTTTGGTAACATCATGTCAGTTGAAGTTTGTTGGAAAGATTCGACTTTTTGCCATGTGCTAATACATTTCTTAGATTCAAATGAAGCTCAAAGTATGCACATGCTAAGGGATTTTGTACACATGTTTCAAAATCCTTTTCATACATCATCCTGTGATGTCTTTACATGTTACATTAATAACATGTAAGAAAGATGGTGAGCTGGTTATAAGGGAGACACTTTTATGTAGCTTCTTGGAAAGAGGAACTGAGTGTTAGGGTTTCGTGAATTACATCTTGCTTTGCATGACACACTGATGACATGTGGTCCCCTTCCCTGGCATCTGAATGCCAGCCCTGCCTCAGCAGCAGCCCATCTTCATAATGATGTTTTGTGGCAGATCTTATGGAATTAAATAAAGGCATTGTGGAGTTTCCCCTCCTTATATTGTCCTGCTTCTGAACCTTTATGAACCAAATTCTAAAGTGTAAGGGAATTCGTTTTATTTTTTCTGTTCCAAGCATGAAAATAAAAGAGGTTAAGTGTCTACCTTTATTGTGTTTATGGTGATGTTTATTCCGCTAAAGAATGAATGTGGCCTCAGAGATGTCGTGTCTAAATTAATTTATTAATTTGCGAAACCTGCTGGCAACTTTTAAGTTGCTCAAGAATGATGAATGGATGAATGAAATGTACTCAGAAAAAATGCATTTAAATTGTAACGTGATAGATTAAGGGACCATATGATTAATTATTACGGTGCATCCAGTCCACTGAAATGTAATGGCCATTTTAATTGCTCTCACTATTCAGACAACCTCACCATTAGGACATATTTGCACCTTATATGGCCCTACCGATAAGGTACTGTGTTAGAAAAGCAAGACAAAGATACAGTAGAGATAAAGAATAGTAACGCAGATAACAGAAATGGGCAACTAGCTGGAACTCATTAGCAAGTGTAAGGGGATGATGCAAGGCGCTATTGTGGCACTTATTAACATTTCAGCACGGAGCAGGTGTTAGACACACTTGATTTTCAGTGTCTCTCCTTCTTTTGTGCAGGGGGACTCATTAGACTCTTAAGTCAGTTGTGACAGTGCAAAGTCCGAAGTTTTTGTGTAACTGAAGCCAGGCATTAAATAAGTGAGCTACGAGGCAATTACTGAGAACATGCTGAAGGAGTAATGCTTTCCCAGGCGCCATCCAATACTCTGTGAATGGAGTATAAGACACTGGCAGGTGGCCAGAAATGGCAAATCAAGCAAAGTTATTCACTGTCAGATCATTGTGTGCAGCTACTGTGCCGTATAATGCTAGACGCAGCCACATATTCTGTAACTGCTACAGCAGGCAGCAGGTGTAACTACACTAGATGCAATCAAGCCAGTAGCGTGTGGTGTTCGTGTATAACTGCATTGCTAGCAGTCCTTGTGGCTGAGGAGGTCACCAGTATCGTGTGATGGGTTTGATTTAGGCGTTTTTGTGGCTAAACACCGAAGTCTTGTTGGTAGGGTGCTTCAGGATCACCCCCACTACCAGCAGCAGCCAACCCGGGTTGTATTAGGCACCATAAATAAGTGCTTTATGGGCAGCCCCAGAAAAGTGCTGACCCCAGCCCAATGTGCCTATTAAATCAGCCCTCTCTGCAGCTTTCATTTGCACAATGAATGCCCGAGTGCTTTGTTTCCTGCTGGAGAAAACCTACAAGAACTGAAGAATGAAAGAAAGGCCGTGGAATCAATATTGGGTTGGGGTTAGGCCATGTTGTCCTTTGTCACAACGAGGCATCGATGGATTAAAATCGACAGACGCAGATGAAATGCGAAAATGTTTTCATTTCTTTGACAACAGAGAGAAACAGATAGGCCTATATTGAATTTTACGAGGTGCATTCAGAATATGAGGGATGTATTTGGCCTAAATGTCCCAACCAAAAGCACCTCCTCAAATCATAGAGTCAACCGTCACTTCAAATTTCTGAAGCACTGAAAATAGGTCCTATCTTATTTTTCTTAAAGAGATAAGAGTCCCCTAATAGAGTGACACACGTGCAGCTAACTTTAGATTTCCAGCATAACCAAGGAACTGGCTGTTTCCTTTCAGGAGCGTTTGGTTTTAATCTTAACAAGCTCGTTTATTTTCCTGTTGCTGTCTCGCAACCTTGACAGCCTAACAGCATCATGACAACCGGAATTAGGAGTTAAGCCTCCTTTCACGAGAATTTTCCTCACTAAAACTCCGTGCTCAGTAGTGGGCGAGTTGTAGTGGAATTTAATGGCCGCCGTCTCCAGTGCTGCTAGTTGATGACGTCACGGCTGGGGACGTAATCTCGCGGTTTCTCGCGTGTCTGGCGAGAGGCGGGAGATGGAGCAGGTGCAAGTCAAGGTGGTGAGCTTTCACCCGATGTCTCAGCATCCAGGCCTCATCCCCATCACCATCGCCATCAATTACCTGACTTCCCAACCCCGACGCCCACTTATCTGCAAGAATCACACATTTGCCGACGCCATGCACCAGACTTACGGCCCCCTGCTCCCTCCACAAACATGGCCGTCTCTCTGTCTCCACTGCACTGCCCTGCTGACGTAATCACACCATTATGACATTACTCTTCCCTCCGGTTGTCAGTGATAACAATGCTCTTATAATTTGCCTGATGAAGGAAAATATGTAAAGAATCCAATAATCCAATTTATTATAAATACTTTAAGTCATTATAATAAATTGTAATATTTTTACAGTCCAGTAATGGTTTTTATTGATGCAAAAAGACTTTCTGAGATTGTTATGTATTGAATTCCATTGTTTCAACAAAATAACAATATATGTCATATGAAATGAAAAAAGTAACTGTTGCCATGGTATTATGCGTTTTTGAATCTAGTATTACCAGCCAGACGCAATGCCAAAGGGAAAAGAGACACTGTTATTTTTCAGAGTTTAATTTCACAAGAACATGCTTTGTAGACGTAATCAGAAAATGTTGCTGCATGTTTCGTGGTAACTAAACACAAAATAAGTTTTTGCCCTGTAGTCTAAGCTTACTATGGCGCCACGAATAGCACCGTAGAGATGCGAACAAATGGCTTGGAAATCAGGTCTTTTGAGTGATTCCTAAAATAACCAAAGTTTCAAATGTGCATTTGTGATTTTAAAGTCGATTTCTTTGGATTATGGCTAATGCAAACATGGTTCTTGTAGTAAGAATTAATTGTGTCAAGCCACACCCAAATAACTTACAACTTAATGTTAACAACTATGAAAAACAATAAATTATGCAGCTGCTCTGCAAAACAAATACATATTTCAGCATAATGTTCTTTACTTCGTGGTCTTCGCCGTTATGTTTTTTAATGTATTAAAGAACCAGGAAAGCCTCTTATTTTCTTTGGATTGTCTGTTGTTATGACAACTGTCTGACACTTTTTTCTCTCATCGACATTTTCAGACAAATGAAAATATCACAGAATATGAACTTCTTCAAAGAATTACCTTTATGTGATGCTTCAAAAGAATTAATACGTTTTCTGAATGTGAGACGTGACAACGTTACGTGGAAATTTAGTTCGGTGAGCGGAGTAAGCAGCTTCATCCTCTAGAAATATCAAAAACTGTCGTCAGCAGTTAGATTTGTTGGAGATAAATATTAGATATTTTTTATAAGAGAGATCATGCAGACAGCAGATGTTATGATTTGTATTTATTTGGAGTCTCTTGATGTGGTCGTGCAGGATCTACTTCTATAGAAGACGTCTTTGTGATGAATGCGATATTTCTGATCAGAGACTGAACATCACCTGTGAAGGGCGTGATGGCCAACTCAAAGGGGATCTTTGCAAGGCGAGGTTAATTACGTCTGGCTTAATGTATGCAAATTTATTCATGCCCCTGAAATAAGGAGATATGGACGTTATCCGGCTGCTGAGAGGGATATTGACATTTGAGAGGGGATATTGATATTGAAGGAGAAATGAGGAGGCTATTAGTAGGAGATGCTGCTGCAGATATAGAGCTTAGACTAAACAGCATCCTTGGTACAGAGATGATAAAAACCACATCCCCATCATGTTGATAACATCAAACTTCCAAATCTTCCTTTTTTTTCTTCCATTAATGAGCTTTTTCGTACATCTCAGCAGATGAAGTTCAAAGCAGCCTCCAGTGAGATTGACATAGATTACCATGCAGTGCTTACTAGTCTCTGACGCACTGTAATCTGCCTTCCTAGTCTTTGGGCCCTGTACACAAACTCTAATACTGTCTGTTGATCACATATAGACGTTGTATTGCTTGTGTTAATCTGTATATTAGATTGTTTTCTGAAATTGTACGTTGTTTTTAATATTTGTATCAGATTATTAATGAACATATTTTGTTGGGTGTCCCGTATTAACTAGAATACTAGAATACTGCACTAAGATGTATTAATGAAGCACTAAAGCTCATTTTAAGGGATGAATACTTCTGCCAATAATGACAAAGGTTTCATTTGTGGAGAGATTTTGGCATTTCTTCTGCTTTTATATTCCATTTTGAAGCTTGAACTAAAGTGATGAATAATTGTGGCAATAATAGCTTTCTCGTATGAAGAGGTTTTACCAATTGCTGTTATTTTTATGTTTGATTGAAATCCTTTTATCTGTTGATTGCAGGAGAAGATGAAAGGCAAGAACAAACTGGTGCCCATGTTGCTAGGCATCACCAAGGAGAGTGTGGTCAGGCTGGATGCTAAGTCTAAAGAGGTTAGTAAATATTCTAGTATTGTATTAGATTCCAAAACATACAAGTAATAATATCTGTGAAGTAGAGGTAAAAGAAGGCATATGCAATGTCGAAAGAGGGTATTGTTGAAGCGTTTCATTCGCAAGATTACGGTTGACATTTTTGCTTCCTGTGCGCAAGGTCCTGAGTTCAACACCAAGGTAGAGCACCATTTTTTCTCTGTGACAAAAAAAGAAATTAAGGAAAAATGTTACAAAACCTAACATAAACATCAAACATCCTGTCAAAATTTCTTCATATTACAAAAAAGAAACCTTTTATTCGATAACTAAGCAACGAGGTAACTGCCTGCTTTGTGAAATACTTCATTGTGAAGCTCACCCAAATATATCGACGTTGTTTTTATGAAGGGGAAATGTTGCAGATGGAGAGGCTTTTGTGATTGGCCAGGCATGAAATATTTGTTAAGAGCTCAAAGAATAACTTGGCTTCATGAAGTTATTAATCTGGAAAATGCTGCAATGTTGTTAATATGGGGCCTGATAATGATTAGGCTTGGGCTTCATTTACATGCTGAGAGGGTTGGTGACAACTTTGTTATTTGTAATGAGTACGTCTAGGACAGTTTATTTACAGACTGCTCCTTAAAATTGGGTAATTTCCTCCACGATGGGAAGTAATGAAAGGTGAGATTTGCTGTAAAATGGAAATTTGACATTCTTTGGGTATGATATATTGACTCAAATAATTTCAAGAATATTATTGGATGTTAGGAACTTCATTTTGCTGGTGAAATCAGAGCTGTTGAGGTTTGTGAGTAAATCGGTGACCATTTAATCAGTATTTGACCTTCGAAATAATGATCTATGCCTCCATGCCATTTAAGTATTATTGTTTATAGAGGATGTCAGTCGCCAGAGTGATTTTGGCAGAATCATAAAAGGGAAAAGCCGCAAGTCATCGATAATTTGTTGGACTTAATTGATGGTGTGATGAAGTGGCGATAATTGATACAACATGATCAATAATTCAACAAATGAGCTCCCCGACTGTTGGTTGGGTCTTTATGGAAACATCGCGTTTCAACGTGTGCTATTGGTGCCGTGTCCAAGCTTCTTTTTTTTAAATAGTAAATAGAGACACTATAAAATCTAGTTCTGAATAAACGTTTTACCATTTCATGTTAGAACACTGTTAAATGAGCTAGTCTGGCGGGACCATCAATGGAGCATACTTTTTTTCCGACATCAGAGACCGATATATCAATGAACAAAACAATCAGGAACCAGAATAATGATATATATCATCTATTATTAATTAATCTGATTATTCGCAGTGTCAAGTTGACAAGTTGACAGTATCATCCCAATTGACTTTATTAATTATTAACGGTAATATGGATTGTTTAGCATGTACTATTGTGATGTATTTTTTTTGCGTTTTACTTGATACTTTGCATTATATTGTGCAAAACATTGTTGAGGGTGTTAATAATTGTCAGTGCCCGGATGTGCTGACCCCCTTTGTTGTTTGGGATTTAGGTCATGGCGATTATTTAGCCACATGGCATTTATTGACATTCATGAATTCTCTTTCATGGCACACATCCGCAATATTTATGTCAGCAAGTATAATTCAATTCCCAGCCTCCCATATTTTGATGAATATATTATTACACTCCGTTGACAACTTCACCCAGCAGCACCCTCATGTGTAATAACAACATTCTCATTTCCACAGCACACTACTTACCCGGGTCACTGCATACACGAATTGATATTGAATAAATAAATAATTGACTCTAAAATGTTTGGCGACAAGTACTACATTAACACACATAAGATGTTGCTAGATTCAATTTTCTGCTTTGAAAAATTTATATTTGTCCCAGTTTGTGGTAAACTTCTGAAAGTTTATGATGAATTTACACATTCTCTTGTTAAAAGATAGCATTAATTGCTATGTTGTTAGTGTGACAGTGGTGCTGTTTTTTGTGAACTTTACCTTCGTTCAACTTGTGTTTGTGTTAACACTACAGTCAAACCAAAAATTACAGCACCTTCATATTGTTCTACTGTCATCAGTTTTATTGCAATGCCTTTCTATTAATATGTATTCTTCACATTATATTTTAACATTACATGAGATGTAAAGTTACGAGTTGGAAAGAAGATTTTTTTTTAATTTGACTGCATGTGCACAGCAGGCTTAAGTTGAAGCATGCCACTGTTGAAGCGTGTACATTTTAATTAATATTCAATAGAAGGACATGTGAATAGAAGGACATGTGAATAGAAGGACATGTGCATGCACAGTGCAGTATACATTACAACAGACAAGCGAGGCAGTGTTAGACAATGGGCAGGTCCTGCTTCCTATCCTGGTGTTAATGCTAACTTTGCAGGATGCGGGATGCTGATAAACTTCTGACCCTTGTTGTTTGCACTTCTCCTGATATGATACAAATTGTCATGGGCCTGACATTTAATTGATGGCTAGGGGTTAATTGGCCAAGATGGGAGTTTGTTTGGACAAGTTACAGTGTGAACATGTTGAGGTGACCTCCATGAATTGATGCTAGTTTTACACCTAGTTGCTGAAACTGAGAGAGTTAAGAGCAGATGCGGCTGGTAGCTATGGAAGGAACAATATGCAGTGTGGTTGGTGAGGGTCGAAGCTGAAAATACATTATAAACCAAATGTTACGCGTCTATGACTACCTTGCTAGATGATTTCACTTCGATGCTGTAACCATATCAGTGGCTACTGTGTCTGCAGGCGGGGTAGTGTTATTTGTGCCTTCCACAGTATATAAGTTGACTTTAGGTGAATGCACCAGTTTCCAGTGCCATAGTTTATAGCATCTTCCTCCTGACTGCAGACACCTGTTGCCACAAATTACCAGTGACGCGGGCAGAGACCTCGATGGAGTATTGGTGAGATGTGCTGGCCACAAATTTGTAGGTGCAAGGCCTGTGGTTAAGGACTGGCTTTCAGGGCACATACACCTTGGTGCACATAATGACAGGTGACAAAGAAGACCACTTAGACCAGTTCATTAGGATAAATGCAGGGTGGAAAATGGAGGCGTCTGCAATTAGCTCCAAAGACATTGTTAGAACATGCCGGGAATGTCCCCTCTAAGCGAGAGAGAGGCTACTTTCTGGACAAATGGACGGCAAACTGAGACCGCATTGTTCGCCTGCATCACGCGACATTGATGTGCACCATTGTACTGTACCATTGTTCGCTGCCGTTAATGTGTAAAACGTGCACTTTATCTTAGTCGGTTTGAAGCTCTCGGAAATTCCTTCAAAGATTTCCAGTGGATGTGTATAGGAGGCCCCACAGCAAAATTTCTATGCAAGGCAGCCTGCTACTGTCTGAAGGTGATTTACCTCGATCAATACAAGTGCTGGCTGCACGCTCCCTGCATTAGAAGTGATTATCTGACCTGGCCCACAGGTAACACAGGCCAGGCAACAATAGTGCAAGGCTTTGCAAGCCCATGGCCTCCCTTGGCTCATTTGCAAACAGGTTTATCACACCCACAAGTGGCCCCCCTCATCAATTTGTCATAAATTCCTTACAAAGCTGGTCACTGCATGCAATCAAGTGAAATCTGAAGCAAGCCAGTTCGATTCTCTACCCAGTCGACATGGATTTCAGCCAAATCATGCACTGATCTTTTCTTGCTGTGGTGGGGCATTCACTTTTAGGTGAATGACCTCTTTAATGTGTCTTTTTCTGAACTATGTAATATTTCTCATGTTTTGATTTTTTGTTTGATATTTTTCAGATCAAACACACATGGGCATTGGAAAGGGTGAGAAGATGGGCAGCCTCTCCGAACAGCTTCACCTTGGTAAGTCGCTGTAGTTGGATTAAAGATGCTGCAAAGAGTAGATATGTTTAGTAGAATAGACCATGTGTGTACATTGTGATCCTTAGCATCGTGAAATATTGACAAGAAACTGCACACTTTACACTTTAGCAGGTGATGTATGGGCTTGTGTCAAAGCAGGGTGTGATAAATCCAGTCAGTACGTGTAAGATATTGTTTGTCACACCCAAGGGCTTCTTTGCACAGAGTAGCCATAACTTGGGCGCAAGTCAGGACAGCCATAATCTGCAGGGGATGATGATTAAGTGAATCCCAGTGTAGTTATTAAGAGTTGCCCATGGCATGAAACGTCAAGGACGCGGATGACAGAACGCTTCGGTGACCGATGACGGCCGTACTGTTGGAGCATGACGCGTTGAAGAACTCTGGGATTATTAGTGCTAAGAAAGGGTGGAGAGGGAAACGAGGTGGTCCCCTGGGTGATGCTTACTCTGCGATTTATGGCTGCAGCGAACAGTGGATGATGCTGCGGAATTGATGTCTGTGGATGCGCTGGAAACAATAGTGATTCTGTTGACTCTGCATCACTACTCTGTAGCTCTGTTGCTGTGATCTACTGGTGCAGTCAGTGATTTCAATGAAGTGGATCTACAGACAGACCTAATGCACATGCTTTGTGTGTAACAGTGGTGCATCTATGGGATTGTTAACAGCATGATAAACTATGCATTTGAGCTTGGCATTACATGAGTGGTGATGTGACATTGCGCAGTGACATTAGCTGAATAATGGAGGAATCTGAAGCAATATTAGAGGTCCCATTACATGCAGGTGACGCGTAATTGTTAACGATGTCACATGCAGTCGCATTGCGTGATTCACTTAGAGCTGTGTTCACTCGGAATGTTGCTGCAGATATTTGCTTTAATATTTCGAGCCAGAGCCATCCTCGATTACATTTAGGTCCCAGTAGGTGTCAGCACGGTGAACCGGAAGTGCTGGGGCAGGTCACAGAATGGAGTTTCATCAAGTTGTCCTCCCAATAACGTCGGCTACAGACACGGAATGAGGGGAGGGGTCAGGAGAGGGTCAACAGCTTACCCACCAGCCTGAAAGTGCTGGAGGAAATAACAGAGTCAGGGGTGGCGTGTGAGCCCTGTAATTCAATGTAGGTTCCCTGATCAAACGCTCAATCTCTGACTGATTACACATATTGATAAGATGGGTGGTTTGGGAGTTGTCTTTTTCCTGTGGGAAACTTCACCAGGAACATCTGACGAGTTAACCCTCATTACAAGGATTGTTGTGGTGCAGGGGGTTCACCCTGAGCACTGGGGATGCTGTGTACTCTCTCTTGTTAGTTCAAGGTATGCAAGGGAGTATTGTGTTAGTCTTTGAACCCTTTGTCTGACTCTGCTGCTGCTGTTGCTGCTGCTGTTACTGCTACTGCCAAAGCCTGTGTTGAGCCAAGGCTACACAATGTTGTCATCCTGCAGGATTTTCCTGTTAATGTGAGACGATGATGGGTTGCTGGCAGACATGCATTAGGCAGCCAGGCTGCATTGTCAGCGCCTAATGTTACGGGCTGCAGGACCTCTTTGCCTCGTGCTGCGAGTCCTGCCATTATTGAACTGCACCCCACCTGCACAGGGAGAATAGTTTGGACAGCCAGATCAAAACCCTCAGCTGTCAGGTGGAATTATTAAATCTCCCCTTTGCTTGGCTCATTCTGGCAAATGCTGGTGGACATGCTGGAGAACGGCAAATGCCTTGAGCCGTCTTCAGAAAAACATTTCATTCACATTTTCACTGTGCAATGGATGGGCCAACTCGTACTGAATCTAGACTAATCTAATGCACGTGTGTGGTGAAATATGAATATGACAGGTGATGTTACTTGTGATATTAGTCATTGAATTGGCTACCAGACTATCTGTTCATTTAAGTTGATTTAACTACATTTACGAGTTGCCAAGTTTATCTCACAGCTCAGTAAGGCCTGACATCCTGGATATTATAATTCCATCGTGTTTGGATTTAAATCAGGGCACAACAACTTGTCAGAAATGATAAATAATTGTTATGAAGATGCATGTGGCATTTGCCAGACCTCCGTAACTTCTAAATGGCCATTACTTCTCACGTTTATGTTTCCTCAAATGCAATGTAATACATATGGCATTCTGCTAAGTCTATTATACTATCAAGCTCCCAAAATATCTGCGACATTTAAAAGGTCACTTTTAAGTATTTCTGGTTTCATTTTGGCAAACCATGTTGTCAGGTCAGTAAAACATGAGATAAAAACTGTGGCCTAATCAGGAAATTGTTTTTCCAGTGGCACTGTTTACCAGTCTTGTTTTCAATGTGTCTGGTCTTTGGGCAGACTGGGGAAATATTTGAACTTGGCTGAACACTTTTTTGTAGTCTGTGTGCAATCAGTGGCTTTTGTGTGCAGCTTTCATCAAGTGCATTTGGTTGTACTGCCTGGCAGATTGTGGATTAAACCCATTCAAATCAAGATTTAAGTAGAACTCGAATGAGCAGGTTGAATCGTTGCTTCTGATTGAAATTAAGTCAGCTTCGTTATTCAATGAAAATTACCTATTGTGAAAAAGAGCGCGGAGGCTTCCTTTCTTTTATTGTTTCTGTGAATTTTTTGATGCAATTTTTCAGTAACATTTGTTTTCCCTATTGTCGTATTTGGTGTATGAACACTATTTAAAGTACATTTTGTATTCGCACTGCATGTGTGGCGCTACTTTCTAATGCTGTGCTGCCCTTTTCAGTTGCTAATTGATCCTATTGTTTGTGACAATTCTGCCTCTAATAGTGTTTGTGATGCTGCTGCTGATGATGCGGCTGATGCAGGAGGAGGTGTTAAGGTCATGCTGCCCTCTTAGGCCTCTTTGGCAGGCTCAGCATCACGTGCTATGATTTAAGTGCGATCTGCCATTGGCCATGGCTTCAAGGTGCATCAGCAGCAGGTCATCACATTAGAGACGGTTTGATTGCCAGCTGAGCTTAATGTCCATCATGCCACCTTGCTGCTGCTGCTGCTGCTGCTGATGCTGGTCCTCAGCTGATGATGGTGATGATGACCTTTCTGAGATGGGCAAGCAAAGTGCTCAGTCTGCATCTCTTTCTATTTTTGGACTTTTAAATGGCGCTCTAGGGGTGGGTCAGGTTCGCACGGAAGCAACGATTCATCATTTTCTCGGAGACTTTTATTTGACTGCAGTGTGATGTGCTGGGTGAATAATGTAGATTTATCGAAAGTACTGTGTCAGATGAAGTATATTGTCCTTAGTATGTCATTATCTTAAATGAAAGCTGAGTATCCCAATCCTGTCATCTATTGTACAGAACCTATCCGGTGTTTCATAATACAAGATATATAAAATGATATATATATAAAGAAATGCCTGTAGTACATCGCGTCTGTTGTATGTCAGCTTCTGTTAGACCATCTAGCGGTGTAATGGAACGAGCCGCAAAGCAATATCATCAGCCAGCCGAAAGAGTGATATTAAGCGGGGTGTGTTTCCTTATGCGTTAATTCAGGGAGCCTTGTATGTGTGAATGCTGCTTGTCTTCTTCATGCTATAGCATTTCATATGTGCTGCCTAATGTCATTGTATCTGCAGGGCTGAGCAGCGGGGATGAGTATTAGAGGTCTTGCAATATTGCAGGTGCTCTGCCTGTGCCACATCAAAACCCCCTATTATGCCCTTGGCTGCGGATGCAGATTTACATAGGAGAGAATGGGAGGTAGTTTTTAGCATATGGAGGAATTGCTTGAGCTTGCTGGGCAGATGAGCACACAAGCCAGAAGAGTGTATGGCAGTGTATGCAGGCCAGATACACAGATAGCTACATTAAGGACTTATCTGCGTTGAGCGATGCATATTAGCATTGCAAAGATGGAGATGGGAGATGTCTGATGCTGAAGCTGCTTGTTTCCAAGGCTCTTATCACCCTCCCAACTCCCCAGACGCCAAATACCCCCCCCCCCCACGATGGATGCTGCATGAAACACAGAGGGGGCTCTGTGTTTCATGCAGCATCCATCGTTTGGGAGGCTTCCTCTGTGCTCTGCTTAGTCATCAGCAATGCTCTGATGCTGCTGGCCAAAATACCTCAAACACAAGCAAAATGCCTCCAACACCAGCATTTAATACACCATATGCAGACTTGTTAGTCATATAGAGTGTTTTTGCATCAGTATGAATTAGGCATTCTAATCAATATGCGACAGTTTTCCCCGACACAAGTCTTGTGAAAATGTCATCGTTTAAACAGTGTCAGAGCAAGCTTTGTATTGTTGCCTCCAAAAGACCAGTTTGGTGAACATTGTTAATATCCATCTACAATGCAACATGAGTGTGACACAAGTGTTAATCTAATGAAAAACGAGTAACGTATTAGGTGTGTTTTCTGCTTTCATTTTATTGTGATCACGATTTTAGATATTAGTTTTATGACACGGGGACATTTTTTCCTAGTAATTGTCGTGATGTGCATCAAACCTGCGCCCAGGAAATGTACCCCAGGCAAATCTCGCAAAGTTGGGGTATTATCATAATTTATTCATGTGGCCCGGCCAGGGGTAGTGGTCAGGCATGTCACGGCAGGGTCAATTCATTTAAATATAACGTTTGGCTCTCTGCTGATTGGCTAGTTTGGAGCCCTATCTCGACTTATTTACTGGAGCCTTTGCTGGAGTGCAAACCTGATGCAGCCAAAAGAATAATTGTGAACTTTTTTTTCCCTTTTGTTTTAGATTTTTAGTTACCTTGTCAGTCTAGATTCAATTCCATGACATTAGCTTTTTGTTGAAGTACAATTAGTTGATAATCACAGAGTAGAACGTGTCATGTTGTGTGCAATTTTAATGAGGAGGTATTTTTGATGTACAGAATGTGCACAAAATCAATATGAGTGACATTGTTAGCACTAAATAGAAATGAAAGAACAAAAAACAAAGAACATATTGGTAGAAGGCTGCCCCTTATTCTTTACCATATACAGCCATTAGCCTGCTGGAGTGGCACGGAGGGCAGTGGTTTGTTTCCCCAGGCTGGTTGCTAAGTAACGGGGGCACTTAGTTGTGTGACCTGTTGCTATGACGAGCTAATGGAGGGCGGAAGTGAAGGAGTGGATCATGCTGCTGGTGCGCATGTGTGTTAACCACTTCCATTCTCAGATTTACTTCAGCTTTTTAAATAATTCATAAACCTCTTGTGTTACAAGTCAATTTTACTTTTACGCTGCCCTTGCAAGCTGTAAAAGTTTTGTGTGAGAGGTGCTTAGTACCTTGGCGTTTATTGTGATGTTGTGAAAGTGTTTAATGTCATGTTGTGACTGTGTTGCTTAGTGTTTTCTATGAATAGGAATACACAAAACAGACTCGTTTTTATGATACATTTATCGATTTAACTGTATGTTATGAAAGGATTTAAAAAAACCTGTTCAATATTAGCCAAAGGTAGCAATTTCCATGGCTCTGTTTCAACAGTTCTGTTCAAGATGTAGCGGGTTAATTCTCTGGTATCAATATTCTGCCCAGGTTGTGTTGAATCAGGCTCTGTGATCTTTTTATAGTGTGATCGATTTTCTTCTCTGGGTGTTTTTATTATTCACGAACCACAAACCCTTGTGGCTGTTTGTAATTCGTTAATTAATAATGATCATGAACTGATCTGTGACTGCAATTATTGTTGTGTAACCCAGATAAATCTGTTTTTCAATTGTTAATAAACCTTAGGGGTGAAACACTTCAATTCATAACAACTATAGTATTAACTGTTAAATTCAATGTAACCTAGCTGTTATTATGTCTAGTTGGAATTAATGAACATTGTTAAAATCTAATTAATGGTCATTGATGTGAAATAAACAAGAGAATGACAGTTGAAATGGATTGAGAAATTAAGGTTTTTTTCTGGGGTTTATGGAATATGGGGTGTGAGCTTAATAAACTGATGAAATTTTAATGCAAATCTTTTTTTCTCTTTATCAGGACTTCGGTGACTATTCAGACTCCTATTACTCGGTGCAGACAACGGAAGGTGAACAGATTTCCCAGCTCATCGCAGGCTATATTGACATCATTCTCAAAAAGGTGATTATGTGCCCATTAGCTGTGTGATCCTGCTGTTTCATGGGGCGCCTAGATTTGTGATGGTAACCAGGGGAAAAAAACATCAGATGATAATGCTCTGTACTAATCACTGCGACTGATGAAAAAGACATGAAAGATTCAATGCAGTCATAAACAAGTAGCATCGATTGGGCCTGTGAATTATGCTGTAATAGGAAGCCCGAACTGTTGGTGGACCGATCGCATGGTTGCAGGTTGTAGAGGAGCTAAACGCTGCATTCTATATGATGAACTGAGTTAAAAGGGGCAATTTGTGTGGAAGCAGTAAAGAAGGAGACAAAGGCTCACATTTGATGCCATTGTTTGCGGTCTCTGTTTCAGCGCAAGGCGAAAGATCATATCGGAATTGAGGGCGATGAGGAGTCTACTATGTATGAGGATATGGTGTCGCCTGCCAAGTGAGTATATCGTTTTTGGTAGTTAACTCTGAGGTCTTATGCAAAATTCAAAAACTCACCGGTAATTAGGATGATATATTTATGTTGTGTAGAGTTTTGCAAAAAGGTTTTTCGTTTCATAAAGTGTACGAGAGAAAAAAATGCAAGCCATAGATTTACCATTTTCTACTTTTTCCATGTTGTGTGTTATTGCAGTGCTTTTTCTGCTGCTGATTTTTCAAACTCGTAATTTTTATCAATGGGCTTTCAAGTTGTCATCATTTAGAATATGTTTCAAACAGAAGTTCATCACACAAAGAGCTCGGAATTGTGTCACAAAGCGTATAATGTCTCATTTGTCACAAGCACCGTTTGTTATCAATTGTGCTTATCAATGATGCCTGTGAAACTCATCCTCTCAAGTTTCAAATTTCCAAATTCTCCGAGTCGCATTGCTCAAATTGACGGCAGCATATCGAGGCAATGAAGACGTGATTTATGGCTGTGACATTTTAATAAATTGGACTGAGATAGGCTCTATGCAATCCCAAAGGCTCCATTGCTCAGCGGGTCCTTTGGAGGAAAGCACTTTTCATTTCGGAGGCATTGTTGTTATGCAGAAAGCGAATCCAAACAACATTGCAAAGAAGCATGCAGCCCCAAGTGCTTCTCATTAATGTAATAGCATGGCATAATAGAGCGGAGTAGCTGTCCATTTTTAGGAAGCTCTGAGATAGCCAATTGGGAGTTGGCAAGAAAAATGGCCTGCTGCAATGTCCTGCAAATTTAAGTGGTGGGGAATCTGCTTGCTAAGTAATGCCTGAGCCGGGGGCTGGACCAAGGCTGGACTGAGGCTGGACCAGGGCTGTTAGTGTGCTGCTCTGAGGTGGTCAGTGGTGCTAATGGACAGGAAACGTGGTTAGCATGGACACTGTGGTCACTGCTTGGGGCACCATCATCTTCCTCTGACTGCAAGAGACTTGCTATACACACTTCTAGATGGTCATCTGATGGTCAGTTTTGAACTGGATTCAACTGACAACCATCAAGGAAATCGGAATCCGCTGATTTCATGACCCATCAATCTGGCCGCTCTTCCATCAGACATGCACCATCGTCCATGGCCTTGACTCAAGCTTTGAAATCTAGGGGCAAAGCCATCGATAACAAGGGGTTAGGTCAAATGACCCCTGATCCACCCCAAGCCCATGGTAACTGAGGCAGAAGGTAAAAATGCTGACTCTTCATCAAATATTCATGACTATTCATAGAATGTGATGGATGATAACCATTCCCATGAGCCTGTATAAACACATTTACTGGGTCTACGTGTAGCAGGCCTGGACAGCAATGCTCTAATTTGATGAATATAAAACCGAGCGAGCCGTCTCTGTTAGATTTGCTTGAATAGAAGCCCAGCACGACCGCTGGCACACAATGAGCGATGGCCCATCCCGCAGTGGCTCCTCTGCTAACCATATCAAGAGAATCGAGGCTGCCTGGCCCAAACATCATGTCTGTGAAGCTTCAGACTTCATGAAGTCCGGCCCACTTATCTCGTAAAACATATCTCTTCACGTTTCTGTTACAACTTTCCAAGAAGTATAATGCTGCCAGGGACTTCCACTAAATGTGTGGAGGCTTTGCTTTGTTATTTTGTGTCTGTGCATGGCCCCAAGCAATGACTGATGGGCCTTAAATATTGAGTCCACGGCAGAACACGTTTGGAATATCGATGGCCTGGTCTTAAGCGTTTAATACTTATTGACTGCGGGTGTTTAACATGGTCAGGTTGTTTTAGCGGGCAGCTAAGTGTCTGGAACCTCGGCCAGGCATTGGCAGACATTGATCGAAAGGAGCCTGGAGGTCCCGCAGATCCTGGTCCAAGTGCTCATGAAGGCTTCCTCGGCCTCTCCTTATATTTGGCCGGAACCTGGCGGCCCATTATTGGCTGTTGGAAAAGAGCAAAACACTAGAGGAAGTCTGAATTGACCATTGGCTAGCCTGGATAACCGTGGGCAGTTGGACTACCCAGGCTACTGGCTTCACAAACTGGTCAGTGCCACCTAACAATGGTCCAATAAGAGTGACCAATGTCCAGCCTGGGGACAGTTCTGACTCATCAATGTCCTGTCTCCCGGCAGCCTGAGGCTCCCTGTTTCCTTAACTCTCTGTTTAAGGCTGTGTTGGCCTGTCCAGACATCCTGGTCAGCCTCTTTACTGCTCTTTCATACTCTTCTGATAACACAGCCTTCAATTTATGGTGCAGTTGTGGTGCAGGTCTTCGTAAATCATGAAATGGATTGGCGATTAATGTGACCCTCGGTGCAAACTGCTTTTTTACTGTCATTCCTATGTTGTTGGAAAACTGTGGGGTGTTGTTGTGCATTATGAACTTATAACACCCATTGAGCAAGGTCACTTACTAATGGGCCATGACCATACTAATCCCTTTCCATGGCAAATGGGATGCAGAGCTCTTGTTTTACTAATGGCTCAGCTGAGCATCCTTTTGTGAGACATGACAGTGCAGGATGAAGGCAGACAGTCGGTCAGCCGGAATTCATGCCTTGACCTTTGGCATCATCCATTGACCTTGATAATATCATTAGCATGATGGGGGCTGCTGCTGCTGGTGGTGGTGATTCTGTGACAGCGTGTATTGGTGCTATTTGCAGCTACTGCTTATTGTTCGCCAGTTCAGCATGCAGTCACTAATGCCCTGAAAATTACTGTTAACTGTTATACTGGTAGCATTTGCACTGTTGCCTATTAGGGCCTCATTGCTGCATCGTATGCTTTGCTGATTGCTGCTGCTGCACCAATGTTTAGTGGGGGAAGGGGGGGGGGGGGTTGCAGGACACAGGAACTGATCTATCTGTCACATGTTTTATTCTGTGACAAATCACCACTCCGTTGATTGCAGTCCATGCTGCCAGCTCTATGCACTGCACAACAACTCTATGCACTTTGTGAGCAATGTTCTGCCCACGTTTCTAATGTTCCCCCTACTCTTAGTAATTGAGACCATTCATAAGCATGTCTTTTTCATAATGGGTCTGCAATGCTTGCATTGTTATGGGTGACATAAAACCTATCAGTGTTGTCACCGCCCAATGAAATTATGATAATAGCTGTTGAGCATTACCATTACCCACTGACACTGCCATGATACTGTCATGACATTGTCATGACATTGACATGAAGCCTACATTGAAGTTAATTGGAACAGTTGGCTAATAAAGGGGGTCAGCCAGGGTGCTGTGTTGTTAGTAGAGGTTATTAGGATTCGTGTGGTAAACGTGTAATCTCGTATGAATCCCATCGATGTTATTTGCTAATTCATTTGGCATTTTCTGTTCATATAAACTCATCAATATTGTGAGTGGAGCTTATCTCATATTAAGAACCGCTTTGTGGAAACCTTGTTAGGCACACAAGGGGATCAGGACTGACCCAAATGACCGCTGTGTGATCTCTGCATGACCTCTAAGGTCAGGGGTCACGGGGTTGATGAGGCAGGAGGTCTGCATCCTTTACTGATGAGCAACGAGGTTGTCATGGGAGCTGGGTGACATTGGTTGTGCTGAAGATTTGTTGCCATGGCATCCTGCTCCAACAGGACATGGTGTGTACAGTAGACATTTTGCGGTCAGTGTAACTATGGACTGACAACTAATGGTGTTGTGTATTCTCCTGTTGTAATATTGCGGCTTGACTGCCATTTTTGCTCTAATGTATCACACCGAATCTCAGAAACATAGCTTAACATGTACTCAGCGTAAACAATTTCCAAAAATACCATAGAGAACTTTTGCTTTTAATTTTTGGAAGAAGACTCAAATTTGTGTAAAAGAAGATTCCATTCTGGTTGCTACAGCTGCATAAACCACTGATCATAAAAGGTTTCTTTCTAAAGAGGTTCACCATTAATAGTTGGTACCACAGGGATTCCACATGTTAGTTGCTGTCTTTAGAAGACATTTCCTTTTCAATCAACATCTAATGTCAGATTCAGGAATGACCAGCTTACATACGCTACAAATGCTAAGCTAAATGGCTTGGTGGTGGGTGGGCGGATGACACATATTGAATGGCCTGGTGGGCTATAACACAAGTTAAGACTACAATGGCTTAGGAGAGGCTTTGTAGTATGCATAGCCGCAATTACATTACGCATCCCTAGCTGCTGAGGTTGGGGACAAAGACGCCATGGGTCCAGCAGCTGCTGTATCTTTCTGGCTGCCTGGTCATCTCATCAGAAGTCCATATTAAAGCTGGCGGTTGACTGGAGAGAGCAGCTTGGGGAATAGTGGCTACCCTAGGGAAATCCCCCATGCCTATTCCCTTGTTTGACATAGGATAGGTCGGAGGAAAATCAATTCATTTGGTAAACAACCTAATAGTAGGCTTGAGGGTGTGCTCTTTAGCACACGTGGTTTTAGTCACTGAAGTCCACTTTAATAAAAGAAAGAAGAAAAAAAACACGAAATATAAATCATCATAACTGTAGCCTCATAGTCTCTCCATTATTTGATTTAGCTCAACAAGATGACAATCATCTCAAGCTGTAGATAGAGGACTGAATTCATGTGATAAACCTATTTTAATTTCACTTTTCTTAATAGTCTTTCCCTCCAGGCGACATCCATAATGAAAAAGCTGTCTGCTTTGATCCACTTAAGCTGACTTAATTTCTTGATTACTTGACATATCCTGAAATAGCTCGCAGTTTTGCAGCTCCAAAGCAGGCTATGGCTGATGCTGTTGTCCTATACCCTTTACATATATGATAAGTGGAAAGGTTTTTTTATTTTGCAGCAAGTGGCTTGCTGTGCCCACTGATAGCTATCATGCCCAGGAGACTAGGGAATGGAGAGACCAGTGAATTGAGTCATAATGGTCGTCATTAGAGTGAGTCATTTCCATAGCAACAGCTGTGATGATGGAGTTTCTGGGCTGATCATGTTGGTAAAGCTATCCACTGGTTGTGTGTTGATTAAAGAATGTGCTTACCCAGAATTCCCTAGGCGCTCTGCTATGATGTTCCTCTCAAGCCCTATTATCGCCCACTGTATGCCACCAGCCACCAGGTGGAGCTGTGTGCCTTTATGACGTCATTCGTTTTGTGATTGGCACATCTAATAAGTCTGCTAGAAAGTCGCTTGCAGAAAACATCTAATTGAATTATGTTGAGCCACAATCAGATATTTCATACATATCTGATGTCATGTCTAATGTCAGAAAGTTACCGTCTGAGTTGTCTTACATTCAACGATATCTGACCTACTCTTACAGAGAATAATGAAAAGAAGCAGATGTTATGTGGCACACTGTGTTTTCAATTTGGAAACATTGCCTTCTTGTTTTGTGTGACATCAAATGCTGCACATGATTTGATTCAAGAGGCGAAAGACGGGTGAAATTGAAAGGCAGTCCTTGCTGCTGGGGAATCTTTCATAATGCTTGGGTGTGTCTGCGCTTTGTTGTCACGAGACTAGGTGTTACTTTGCAATATTGTGAAAGGACAAGAATTCCGTGTCTTGCATTGTTCGCTGGCAATATTCAGCAGTGTGACAAGTCGCACAGACTCGTTTGGCAGGGTTGTTCGTGTGAAGAATTTGCTCTGGATTTGTGAAAAGGATGGTGGAGATTAGTCGGATGCACTTCAGTGTAAAACTGGCTTCTGCAGCACATTGCCTTCATCATGATAAATATTTATCTCAGCTTGTTAATTGTGAGTCCCAAGTCAACATTGATGAAATCCATCAGCCTCAGTTGGTCCAAAGTCAAAATTAGACTCTTCCAATAGAGAACCTAGCTTTTTAAAAATTCCATGGCCTTTTTGATAAGCCTCTTGTAATTTGTCATTGGGGATTAATTGTTGCTAGAAAGTTTGTTAATGCTCTTTTTTATGAGCCAGGATTTGTCCGAGTTGCAGTTAATAAGGGAATATGATACTGAATTTTGCATGGGGGAATCCAATAGCATCTCTTGCACAGCATGGGACTGATGAGAACCTGAGATAATGTGATGCTGTGAAATAATTATACTGGAACATGAATACTGGAAACACAATTATCACATCTTCAGTTCCATCTAATAGCTAGCTTTAGTTTCTGGCTTTCTCAATCATGTTGTGAATAATTTTAGAATGTGACAATTTTATCCTGCAAGAAGACTCATTACCAACCAATTTTTTTTTGTAAAAAGTTCAATGTATTGTGTTCCTGTTTCTTTAAATGTCATAACCATTGTGTTTTTGTTCTTTTTCAGAGCGACAATCATGCAGCACCAGAGTTCGAAAGTCGAACATGCAAACGTTGGTTCGGTGGCCCTTCCTGCCGTCCTTCGTGCAGGTGGAGGGGGACAGTCGCAGTTCACGACAGGAAGCATGCAAAGGGCGCAGTTCACTCAGGTCTCTAACCAAGCCCACAATGCGCACGTTGCTGGCCGTGCTGTGAGTGTGATCTGCATGAAAGGCTTTTTTACTAACACTCCTTGTTGCATTCTTGACCTTAAAGTGGCAAATATGCCATTGTATCTGCTCATTGCTTTTTACTTTTGTATCCTATCAACTGTTCTTTGAAGTAATTATCAGGTTTAACTTTGTACTTGAACACTCTCGGCATCTGTGGTTCATACTTGTAGAATGCTTGTAGAATAGTTTAGCAATTTGGCGTTCAGACCAGCTATGAATTCAACATCTCGTTTCATTTTGCAGGCTGTCCTGAATTTGTAATTTTGGCAATTTCTGTAATTTTGACATGTTGGTAAAGCGAGAATTATTTGTCTAGTACTATGTCATCTGTGTGCAGTATTTGTTTGCATTTTTGTTGGCGTTGTTGTGCAATATTGATCAGGTCATGATCATCATGCACCAAGCAGCATCTGTATATCTACACATAAAAGGAGTATTGGTATTTCACACTCTGTGGTGCTGCCTTATTATCTTGGGGTGTGTGGAGTCATTTCAAGATCCTTCACTTGAAAAGATGACCTCTGTCTGGTTTTCAGTTGGTGTCAGAAGATCAGACACATATGAATTCTGGCTCATGCTTCAACCTTTGATTCCACCAAAAAGAATGAGTGGGGCTGTTTTGGATGGGAAAGCTGACAAGGAAGACTCAACAACCAGCTCTTTCCAAATCCATTGAGGGAGAAGTGAAGTGATGTTGTTTGAATACAACATCCTTGGTTCAACCGGTTCAATATGCTTTGTTATAGTGAATGCCACATTAGGAGTTGGAAGTATATTGCAGGCAGTTCTGAGGGCGGCCAGGGTAAAAGGGAATAGTCGCAGACAGATGTAGACAGAGGGTTTATTGATGTGTGATGTGGTAGAATGGTTTGCGTCTGGTATCATATCGACTTCCTAGAGAACTCTTAGGCTTAGTAATTCTCTCATATATCTTCCCACAACGATCTAAGGAGTGTCCTTTGCACTACGGGTAGATGTCGACAAGTATGTTCTCAGTCAAGTGCACCGACAAGTGAAGTATGTAATATGCAGCCGGTTATCAGGTGGAGGATATGGATTCCATTAAGTCCACATTTATTGCCTGGCAACAGATTATGGTGCAGAATTCTCCGATTTTTGTCATAAGGCTACACCACAAGACTTGTGTGGGGTGATTGTCTCAGCTTCATATTGTAGTTGTTGTGATGAAGTACGATCTGTTTTCTTCCTGTTGTCATATTCATCGTGCTGTTAATTATGACAAAATGCATTTGTTTCCAACTTTCGATATGAATTTGTCTAGAGAAGCAGATATTTTCTGTGTCTGTCATTTCAACCCTGTGCAATTTTTGTGATATCACACTGTATAAAATATTGGCCCTTTCTTCAAAGAATGCAACAAGGTTCATTCACTGCAATGTTGATTGTATTGTATTTAATTTCATGTTTGTATAAAGTGTATGTAAATTATCAGTAAATTTTGGATCCTTCAGATTCAGATTTTCACATAGCCTGTCAAAGTTTTGGGCTGTAGATTTGTAGATGACAAGTGCAAAACTAAACTTTCCTACATCATTGACATCTATTTACATTTGGCTACTGTGAACATTTTTTAAATATTCAGAGAATCATTCTTGTAAAATTTTAGTCATTGGACATATATGCATAATACAGTGTAATGGTTAACTCGCACTTTTGCAAAGCAGGATCTTTTTAAAATGAAAATTATTCAATGGTACGTCTTGACCTTTAACATAGTTCTTAAGTCCTGCGTCAGACCAGGTTGAATTTTACAAAAGATTTTGTAAGTAGATTAACTATAAATTAACTAAGTGCAAAAGAGTGGATGGAGTTGACTGTATTTACTTACAATCCATGCTTAAGAATTATAAGAGGTACACCGCCAAGTATATTATAAATGCAACATTACTAACCCTAACTCTATAAGAAATCCACATTAAAAACACGTTGGTATGACCTACGGTTATGCATTGTATAAATGAATTTCAATGAAGCATGATTGACTAACCAAACAAGTTTCATGTGTATTACTGCAACCAGCATGTGATCACTATGTCTTGTGAACATTATGCCTGATTTAACTTTGATGATTCAGCATCTACAAGCTATAAATCTGATTATTATTTGGAATGCAGTTTATTAAAAGCAACCCATTAGCATATAAACAAGTTTTTCATTCAGTACATTATAAGCATGATTACAAAATTCCTCTTGATGTGAGTTTTGTTCTTTGAGCCCATGATGTGTGGCTGTGTGCTCTTATCCCTAGCCAACTCCCAGATCTGAATTTGTTAGAGCCACTCAGGAGGAAAGCTTGCCTCAGCCATAAAGTGCAATAAGAACGTGCCATTTTTCTCAATCATCCCGACCATTCACAATTCAAAACACGAAGAGATTCCAGTAATGCGGGAGAAAACAATTATTTTATTAAAATTTGATTATGCATGTAATATGAAGATATGAGTGGATGAAAGTTAGCTGGCATTTCAATTTCATCCCTCACGTTTTAAGTGTGTGGCATAAATCTCAAATTGTTGTCGCGATATTCAGTTGGGCTCATGCCAGCTTTTGCCATGCTCGCTGACGGCTTAAGCGACACTGAACACTCTAAAGCTTTTAGTTTGTGATCAGTCTGGAATAATGTGAATTGACAGTGATCAGTTTAGATAAATCCAGAGCATATGATCGCAGATGAAAGACTCGCTCTCAGCCTAGATTCGACGTTCTTTGATTCACCAGCACTGCGGGCTCAAGCAGTCGCCTGAAACTCAAACACTAGCAATCAAGCAAAAACTTCACAACAAAGTCACATGGCAAATACTTGCCTCTGAAGTTAAATTTGATGTCTGCTTGGTGCTGATGGCGAATTAGCATTATCATCAAAATCAGGCTCCTCCAAAAAAAATGGGATGAATGTCAGATGGGAATGTCTGCAATATTTACATCATCCTTATCCTCAAATGACTCCCTGGATCATCTGTATACACGAGACGAGTTAGCTTTAAATTTTGCTTAGTTCTGGGGCTTAATAATCCTCCATATGCTATTGATGAAACCTAATGTTCTGTAAATATGTACATAAATATTTATATAACTGGTATATTCATAAAAAGATCTAAGTGAAATTGCAGTGGCAAGAGACATGCTTATTTGCTCTGCAGTCTGTAGTGTATAAAGTTTTTGCGTGTGCTCTTAAAGGTTTTAATTCTACTACTAAATGCAAGTACTGTAGTTACTTGTAGCTTCCATGATGCCGCACAATAGCATGAAGTTTGTCATACAGTATTATAAACTGTACTTTACTCATGTGTTGTTTTTAATTTCAGGGTCAGAATGCCCAACTCCATGGAATGACCCAAGCCCAGCGGGCTCTCGTGGGCACCATTGACAGCAGTCTGTCAGCCGTAAATGATGCAGACAGCCAACTCCAGGGTAAAGCCGATCTTCCTGAACTCGGCACTGATGTGGTAAGTGTTGTCAGAGGCAGACTCTCTGCCATGTTGTCTTCTTTTCATTTTGAAGTGATCCTCTCCAGCCCTTACTGACATTGACTTTGACTGCATAAAAATTAAGAAAAAATTTACAAAAAAGAAGAAAGATAAAAATACCCCAAGGGTGATTGAGGATTTTCCATATTTGAATATTTTACTTATTGTTGACTTTCATAGTGTTATACTTGTGAATGACCAATGATTTGGTTAGATTGTCTGTAGTTTTTAATAGATAGGTCACCAAACACAACAGTGATGAAAATTATCATTACGGTTGCATATCAGGACAATAAGTTATGTTGTGTAATATGCTTCTACTTTATATTGAATTGATTTACCCTATGATGGATAAATGTTTCTTGCTGTGCTTGTCTTGGGAGTCTTTTTCCACTTCATTAACTATGAGGTTAGATAACATATTAGCAGTAGCTCCCAGGTATAGATAGCTGAGGTCCCAGTATAATTTGTGTCACGGTCATTCATGTCATGTATGTATAAACCCTGCGGGTGATCGAAGGTTGTCTATCTGGTTTTGGCTCGGGGTACAGCTGATGTCCAATGAGCGTCTTCTCCCGGGTGTCCTCATCGATTTGTTGGACCTTAATGGACCATTGCATCAATTACTGTGACTTCACTTGACATATTGTCAATCAGGATTTCCTTCCAGCAATCTCTATTGATTCCCAGCTGAGACAACATGGCATCCTTTCCTACAAACCCACCACTGTCAGATTTCAAGGGAACCTTTGAACTAGCCCTTAATCTTTATGTTATGGGAAGTAATTTGCCTCCGGCTGAATTTCCTGGCACCACTTCAAGTGTAATCATTTAATATCTGATTTTGTCTTTGGTGGCTGCTTCATTTTGTCCAGATAGATGAAGACAGTAATGGGATATTCTTGTTTGGGTCCCCAGAAGCTCCAAATGTTCTTTCTAGAATTGCTGCCTCATGTTACATAATTCTTATTAGCCATGCAAATGGCCACTACAGCATGTAAACATAAATAATTGGCTGCTCTCGTTTACCGAACTAACTGTTTTTAGAAGGATCTACCCAGAAATATTTGCTTAATAATAGAAACTCAATGCTTTGGTCTTCCTTTCTGGTCGTACGGCCTGCATGCCTGGATAATCTGAGACTGTGGCCAAATTGGCAGAGAAACCATGTCACCACGGAGACCGCTGCACCATTAATGATAGAATTACAGAAGAGCGTTGTCTCCAGGCTTTATGTCATTTGACAATCATTCTTGATCAGTCTCTAGCGCAGTCAGCCAGAAACTCCCTGATGAAATCTCAACTTTTACCATAGAATGGAAAGCTGGCTTTGCTAATGTTTATGCTGTTATGTCTTGTCTGACATCCCCTGGTGCACTAATGATTCAAAGTTAGAATTGGATGAGAGATATGACTCCTTCACTCAGTTTCTTTTTTCACTATATAGTGCCATGTTGTAAGTGGGATTTTAATCTGGCTCTCATGCGAGCCATTAGACGTTGACAATTATGTCTTCTTAAGCCTAAAGGAATCCTTCTGCTGTGAATTATTTACTACCTCCATTCATTGTCCTTCATCCATCTTCCTGGAGTGCTCTGGCTGCAGTACTTACCTTCATTGTAAGTATTTCATCAACTGTGAGCATTAGAACACCCAGGAAGCATTATAAATTTACTTCTGAATGTATGATGTGTGTTATTCTTGCTGTATATATACTTTTTAATCATAGCTGTCTTAAGATGGCTGATGCCGTTGAAATTGATATTTAGCTCTCGGCAAGAGACAGGGTTTCAATTTCAACTGTAATTACTTACGTCATCATTCTTTACCTTTGCAGGCTTCACAGAAATGGCGAAGGGAACAGCAAGATATATCGAAGCAGAAGATGGCAGCTCAGTTGTCAGCCATGAATGCCGCCACAGCGCAAGTGGTGACGCTGACATCGAGTGAAACGGATGACACTGACTACGCTGCTGTGGGGTCTGCAGTTGCCACCATGTAAGTCTGGTTCAATCAAATGTAACAAGAACCTAATCTCTTGAACTCCTGAAGTCTGCTATCTTGAGAAGTTTTGATTGATGATATATATCAATATCTACCTCAGTCATTTAACACTATGGTTTCTATTGCATATGCAATTACACTTTTAATATTTCAGTTCATCCAACATCGGCGAGTTCTCTCGTGACGTGAGATTGCTGGCTGCACTTCAAGAGGAAGAGAGCGATGGAGAGCGACTTTTGGATGCTGCGCGGAGACTTGCCACTGCATTCACTAACCTGCTCAAGGCAGCACAGCCAGGAACTGCTGAGGTAGGTCTAGGAAATAATTACAGTCTTTTGTGTGCAGTCACGGTGAACACTCCATGTCAAAGACCTTTGTTGTGTTTGATGGATTGAAAATTAAAATACGAAGAGATCATATTTTAACAATGTGCGCCTGCTGACATTCTGCCGTATAGGTTGAAATCCATTGTTTCAGTAACATAGGGCAATGAACCAAGTGTTTGAAAAAGGCTGAGTCAAAATTTAGTCAAAAAACCCTAAATTCCTTGTTCATTACTGTAACTCTGGGCACTCTGGCATTGATTATTCTTATAATCAGAACTGCAGGTTTAAAAAAAAAATTGTGGAATTGATAAGTTGAACTAACAGGAAATTGCCAACTCAGACATATGTTGTGTACCAAATTATCATATTATCATAAATGATTGTTATATTATTAATTTCCACACCAACTTACCTGTAGCCATGATGCACTATTGTGTTCTTCAATTAATTTTCTTGAAAATCGTGATGTGCTGTGAACAATGGGACCTGAATTAGCTTACAATGTCATTCATTTTCAAAGAACACGGCTGTGAACCCAACCACTTAGTGGCTATTTTAAGCCCTTCAGTAATGAATGGATGGAAATTTAATTGAATAAAGAAAAGAACTAAGATATTTTTTTTTTTTTTCACATGATCCTAATAACTCATTCTTGTAACATAATCTCCGTTATACTCAATGCCTACCAGCAGATTTAATAAGCAGTTGTTTGAGAATTTAATTTATGGATATAATTAAAAAATTTGCAATTTCTTTTTGACCTAACATTTGCTGACTGATTTATAAACGTTGCTGTGGGGGAAGTGTTTTTCTTTATTTAACATGGTATTTTTGTCTAACCTGTCTGCAGCATATTGAAGTGTCCTTTGTAAGTATTCGGTCGTATGAATTGGTTTATTGGTGAAGTGGTGATGGTGAACCAGTTTTGATTGGTGGCCGTGCTTGGAGAGCTGTCTTTAAGTGAGAAATATTTTAAAATTATTGTTGCTTCATACTAAGAAACATCTATTGTTTTAGCAGCTTTCGGAAACATGTTGTAATGTATCAGAGAACATCATGTTATTATTGAACCATGCAGAAATTAAATGATGGTAGTTTTTTAATCTGTCTAAAAATGTTGTTTAAAATATTTCTGAAACTTTTCAATGATGACAGCTCTTCAATTTATATTGTAGTGGGTGTCAAGTAGCGAGTACAGTGATCACTATTTGGTACCCATCGCACAAATTAAATGTCGCTTTGCACAATTTTTTTTGTCACGAAGCACAATTTGTTTTGGTGCACCTGCAAATCCTACCAATTATTATTGCAGTTGTGTATTGTGGTATCTGGTGGTCAATGTGGTTAATTCTCCAAAATTATAAGTAAAAAACCCACATACTTTTGTTGATACATTTATATCACTTTATAAATCTAAGCACCTTCCTTTGATATCTTTCTTTTTTAGTTTCTTTGTCATTCACGTGTCTTATTGTGCTGGCTGGATATTGTTAAATAATTTAAACATAATTTTTGTGTCAGTTGCCGTCAGAGAACTGGTTTTACTACTTAAGTTCCATTTTGGTCTCCAAAATTGTAATGTCAAAATTAACAGTATTTCGGCCCGCTATCAAAATCCATAATTATGTGACTACATTTAGCAGTTATTTTTCCGTATGTTCTATCTTTTACTGCCATATATGGCACTAATTGTGATAGTTTATCACGTTATTTTTGTCCAAATATAGCACTGTTTGGAGTGATAATAGCTCTGAGAATAATAAGTGACGATAGGTCTGAGAATATGAATTTTACTCTAAAATGGGATGTAGGCTCATTTGTGCATGAGCAAGGCTTCAGTACTGACAGAGCACCTTGCAGAGAAGATATTTAATTTCATGCAGGAAATCTTCAACTTAAAGCAGGGGCATATTTTTGTAGCGTGTATCATTTGTTAAAAAGATGCACTCTTAGAGAGATGCCCCAAGATATCATAAGACAGCACAATCCTGTAATGGACATTTTTTTTTGCAAAGACCCTGATTAAGTTAGGTGTAGTCTTCCTGCTTCCGCAGGATGACTAGTGCTCTGGGAAATAGGATTGGTGATGCAGGGATGCTGCTGCAGGTCCATGATGATGATGCGCTACTTTGGCTTTAGCTGCAGATGCCATTGAGTCGTGGACTGCGTGACCTTGAGCTGACCTTGTAGAGTGAGGTCAGGTGCTGCAGGACCCCGAGCCTTTTTGGAGGATCCGCTGAGGACCAAAGAAAAGACCTGGGGGTGACGCGTGTCAGTCTGCGAGAAACAAGCCTGTTAGTTGGATGAGACAGAGGCAGAGGACCTCGGTTGCTGCCAGGCAACAAGGGACTGTCCGCCTTTGGGTGGCCCTTTGACCTTCAGGGAGGTCCTCTGGAGGTCCTTGCTCACCCCAGACCTTGTCTGCTGGCGTCTCACGTGACTCATGTCACTTGTGCTTTATGTTAGGACATCCGTGTGCGTGTGGAAATATTGACCTCGTCTTATCTATTGTGTGGCTCTGATGGGACTGGCTGCTGTGTTTATGAGAGCCTTGGATGACACTCGATGTGTCCATGTGGACTGTTTGCAGCCTGATGGGGATTTATGAGAATTTACTGATCTGTGAGCATGTAGCAGCAAACATGTGGCCATAAAAGGAGAGTTATTCTGCTGCAGAAATTTGATCATTTCATGTTTACGAATGGTGTGCAGTGGGTAAAGTCTTTATTCTTAGCTCTAAATAGTCTCGAGGATTGGCTTATTTTGCTTTAGTGTATAATCTTGTAAACTCTGAAAAGTTACAGTAACTTGACATCTAGTATACAACAAAAGGTAATTGAGTCTTAGATTAGACCGCTTTAGAAATTCCTTTCAAATAAACTCTTGACTCCCCCCAGGGAGGTGCGCATGAGAAGAGGTGGGAAACCCTAAAAGAAGAAGAAGAAGAGTCTGTAAATACAGTCACCAAAACATCTTTTTATGACGCACATTTCCTTGAATAGCCGTTTGAAGCAAAAAGGTAGTGTGTTCAGTAGAATACTACACCTTGTGTTCTTCATGATCCTTCACTATTTGATTTCTGCAAAAAAAATCTGCATTAGATCCACGTTGAACAAACGTGTTATGTAAGGCTGACCCCATGCATGGGCCCTGTGCTGTGGTCACTCATGCATGACAACCTGGAAAACAAACCCTTTACTCACACGCCTACTGCACAACTGGACATTTAAGTGGCTCAACAGTAAACAACTGCTGAGTTTTTTGACAGCAGGCACAGGAGGACTAGTGTCATAGCTTGCTGAAAGGGATTGGCAAAATGGTGTATGGGAAAAAACATTATATATGACATGTAGTTGGATTTATATTTGGATGACACCCAGTGTAGTGCATTAGTGATGCAGCAGCTTTCTGGTAGCTAGGGAATGGTCCATATATGAGGGAATACAGTTAATTCAGCAGAAACCTACACAGCCCTAGGCAGTCTATAGTGAATAGTGTGTAGAGTGTATGTGTGTGAGTTTCTGGCAGCTAAATGACATGTGATTTCTTATGTGATTGCAGCCCAGGCAGAACTTATTGTCAGCTGCTAGCAGGATTGGAGAAGCCAGTCATGATATCATGAAGCAAGTGGGAGAAGAGGGAGAGATGGACACCAGTTTCCAGGTAAGTTAAATCACTTTAAACTTTCACCGATTCTCTGCAGCCTTGTTCAACCTGTCCGCATAAATGTGGGCCACAAGCTATCTGGCATACCTGAGTGACTGCACTAGAAAGGTCTATTGTCACTCACTACCAACATAGAACATGGCACACCATCTGTGTCGTAAAATAGTGTTTATTCCATGATTGCTTCAAATTGCTCTGCGATATATTTTTCACGAATCGGTAACACTGAAATAAGAGAAGTGCACTTATTTAAAACTTTCTTTAACTTGTGACATACTAGAAAATTGCTAGTGCACATTGCTTAGATTAAATGATGTAGCTTCTATGAGATAAATCAATATGAGATCTGATCCTAAACAAATCCAAATAGCATGAATGATGAATAGATAAAGTTGAAACAACCCATGCGTTACGAGTGTCATGTTTTCAGTGCTCAGTATTAGAGCTCGCTTAGATATTCATAAAACGTATGTGCACTGAAATGTAAGACTAGCTGCATTATGCCATAATAGACACACATCTTTCCAATAGCATGCAATAAAAAGTAAATATAGTTCTTGGAATGATGTCAAACTTCGTTGTCATATTCTATGTATGTTATGCTGCATAACAACAAACCGTATAAGGTATTTCAGTTATGTGACTTATGTCCGCCAGGCTATATTCACTCACTGTCTGTTTGTGGAGATAATAGCCAGCTGGCCACTCTATTAATGTCCTCAGTGATAGAATTTAAATTAACTACATTTATAGCACTTGTTGATATAAACAAGAATAATTGATACATTGTGGTAATATTTTTATATTTTTAAGGCTTTTTGCCTCACTTCATTGCAATTGCACATACTGTTATATTCAGTATTTTGGCATATGTTACTGATCATTCTAGTGACCCATATCCTATTTGATTATACATAAAGGACAGCAATTTTCTACTATTTTTCACCAACTGGGCTAATGCCAGGAACTTTGTCCTGGATTTTTTTGAGGATTTTCGGGATCATATTGGTATTCAGCAGTCATGTTTTTGTGACTGTTCCCCACTGTACTATGTGACTGTTTGATTATGGTATGAAGTAGTTACAATTTGTAACATTGCAGTTGTTACTTAGGTGCTATTTTTGAAGCTAACAGGAACTTATGATGAATATATTCATAGGCGAAATGACATTAGTTACTGTGCTATGTACAATGTGTTTTAAACAATTAATAAGATGGTGTCTAATTTGCAGAATTTCTATTTTCATGTTGTTTTGATTTGTTAAAGTCTTACTGTAGATAATACACTGCATTTATTACTTACTTATTAGCAGTTGGGTGGACAATATCAATGGAGTATTTTTTCTCTGTAGGATATATTGCTGAGCCTTGCTAAGGCTGTGGCCAATGCAACAGCTGGACTCGTCTTGAAAGCAAAAGCGGTGGCATCACAATGCGACAACCAGGCTCTCCAGAACAAGGTGATCGGATCAGCTACCCAGTGTGCACTTGCCACTTCACAGCTTGTTGCTTGTACCAAGGTAAGACTAAAAGCTTTTAAGTTAGTTTTGTTGGTTTATTTAAGTCTATATGCACAACAGTACTTTGTCTTTAAAGCAGAATTCATGTATACTTGGAAACTGAACTCCGATGACATCAGGTGAATTCAAGACTCCCATTGGAAAAAGGCAGTCCCTCAAGCAATGGGTGACCTGGAGTCCAATATAACGTCCTCTTGAGTTCAGTTTCTAAGTCTATGAATTCTGTTGCACAAAGTACAGTTGTATATAGTGATGGTAGCATGATACTATGTGCGATGATTGACACAGTGTACAAAGTAAAGGTGGGCACAACAAGCTAGTTTTGCTTCCTTCCAGAATATACCACTAACTTAGCATAGCAATCGAATTTGCAGTCATATGTCAAGTTCTTGACTTACCATCTTTCTCCTGCCTTACAAAAAAGATCTCTTAATATGATCAGGTGCTCTTTAATTCTATTTTCATATGCTGGGATTAAAGTGTACCAGCGGGAGATTGAATTACTTAAAAGTCTGCTGTTTGAAATATCTTGAGCTGCCTTGTATGACATTACAGAGAGAGGCTTGGCAGAAGAATTTTTCAGATGTCTTCTATCTTGAAGCATTAAGAAGGATTCATATGTGCTTGGAGCCTATCTTTAAAAGCACAGAGAAGCCACATTTCTCCTTTATTTTATTTGTCAAGAGATATTTGATTCTTGTTGGGATTTTTTTTCTCTGATTGTGATTACCTTATGTTGGAATTAGGAAACATTTTAGGAAGATACGAAGTCACCTGTAATATAAGACAGTAGATTAGTGCTGTCTGCTCAAAGGCTCATGTAGCACACGGGGGTTAGCTGGTGTGGCAACTATTTTGTTGTATGAATTTGACCCTGTCTGTATTTCAAGACAACTTGTCCTTATTATCCAACAGGTTGTGGCGCCCACCATCTACAACCCTGCCTGTCAAGAACAGCTTGTGGATGCAGCCAAGCTTGTTGCGAAGTCTGTGGACAGCGTGGTTGGCACTGCTCAAGGAGCATGCAAGGATGATAACGCTCTCCAAGGATTGAAAGAAGCAGCCACCTCTGTCACCAAGGCCCTTAACGACCTGCTGCAGCATATTAAACGAGGTGTACCTATTGAGAAACATGTGAGTCTGCTCTTAATTGTATTTTCGAGGAGATAATTGCAATATTTTGCTGACTTATTAGCAAACTGTCATGGTTTGAATGATGTAATAATTAAATTTCATCATAACAGCACTTTCGTGCAAATTTACTCAGTTAAAATTGGATCTAATAGCCGTTTCCACAGTCTTTTCACTACTTCATGTAATGCTACCTGTGATTAATTTGATATTTCGTAGTCATAACACAAATTAATTATGTTTTTTTTATGGGGAAAAATAAACAACTTGTGCAGCACTAGGAACTACATGCACTTATTTATACTTGTAGATGTAAGTTGTACATAAGGATGTAATTTCTGAACATAATCTTTTTGCCTCCCACAGACCGTAGATGGAAGAGATGCAGTGGACACCATCTTCACAGCCACTGACCGTCTTTTCGGCAGCATGGGAGACACTCCAGAGATGGTGCGTCAGGCCAAGTTACTGGCGCAAGCAACTTCCCAGCTTGTCAATGCCCTCAAGGGGCAAGCTGAAGCTCACCCAGACTCCGAGATGCAGAGGAAACTACTGGCCGCAGCCAAGATGCTGGCAGATGCCACAGCTAGGATGGTGGAGGCCGCCAAGGTAGGCTATTACTGCTGCATGGCTGCTCTTGGTCCTGTGATTTATTGAGCTGATTTGCAAGCCGTATGAAAATCCACGCGCATTAAGAATTGATGACAGACACCAGGTCTGACTAATGAGGATGGGCAGGCAGTTGATGCAAGCGAGTGCTGTTGTAGGCATGACAATGATAGGTTAGTTTAGCCTGATTGCAGACATAACAATGACGGAACACTTTCCCTTGCTTGTGACATTGACGGACTGCCATTCTGCATATAGTGATACTTTAAATTTAGTGTACATACAAGTAATGGTTGCCCAGACTATGTTGTAAAATTTCTGCTGAACTCCCAAATACAATGGCATAGTGCTCTGACCAATCTCGCGTAACTCTGATATTTCAAGAAAACAGCGGGTGTTCTGCAGTTTAATTAATTCAGATGTAAACGTGCACTCTGCTTCACTAAGTATCATCCCAACAGTATCATTGTATTTGCACTTACCTAACTATAAAGCAGACAATGCATGTCATGCCCAGGAAGAGTCTGAGATACTACGATTAAATGTCCCTCTGGTGTAGTCAGCCTGGAGTGATGCAATATCTGCACAATAATGAATTCATTTGGAAACTTTTTATCTGTTACTGTAGTTATTCCGACTGTCATCCATCTTAATTTACTGTGTGATGCATCAATTTTCCTGCATGAGGACAAAGACAGATGTGTTGAAATGTTCTTCTCTCTCTTTATGTGCAGGGCTGTGCCAGCAACCCACAGGATGCTGAGCAGCACCAGTATCTCCGACAAGCGGCTGAGGATGTTCGCTCCGCCACCACCACTGCTGCTGCCCCCACTCTTAAGAAGAAGACTTTGAAAAAACTAGAGGTTAGTTTTCAATTTTTTCACAATTTCCTCATATTTATTTCTCATTAGGAAATCACTGAGAATATTATTAACTTCTTTTAGAGACAAGTCCTTTAAAAAAAAAGACAATATTTTAAACACAGATTAGTCTTACATCACAAATTTCTGTGGTTCATTAGGAGGAAATCATTAACAAAATTATTAACGAAATTACTAACTTCTTTTGGTTTATAAATATTGCACCAACTGTCTTCATAGAAACAGACAAGTCATATAAAAAAAAAGACAGTATTTAAAAAAATGATCGGTCTTACCTGTTGTAAGGTCAACAACCGCTGTTAAATTCATATAGATGATTCTGAAACTGGTATTGTCTCATATTTCTGCAGTTCATGAAATTGTTTTGTTGGAAATAATATTGGCTCCTAGACTACAACAGAAACATGCTTCTATTGTTTGAAGCTAATATTTCATACTGAAGATTGGCATTGTATTTCTAATAAAAAATTTATGATATAATTTGGTTAATTGTCAGTTGTGAGACGCTGGCATTAATTGACTCCAAATTGGCCTCTAAAGCGGTATGGATATGATGGTAATAATTCAGGAAGACCACGTCACAATAGCTCATAAATGTTAAACGGTAGCCTACCAAAGAGAGCGCGCTTTATACCTGTTTCCTATGATTTACGTGGAAAATGTGGCTCTAGTATTGATTAATGCAGTTATAAAATCATGATATGAGCGAGACCATATTGGGGGGAAAAAAATCTGCTCAGTGCATTACGAGAATATCCTGTGGTATTTGCTGTCACGCGTAATTTAAACTGTCCATCTTTGCGGCAAAAACGACAGTAACATAAGCATAGGAGCGTTGTGATGTTTAATCTGTAAATGGCTTTTGCTTTTAATGATAATTAAGCTACTAATCAAATATTTGTAGTTGTTGATATTTGGTGATATCATATCAAGTCATAATGGATTAGATTCAGCAGATGGGTGCGGATGCTCTCAGTCCATACGATATCTCAAAAGAGCTTCATTTTGGATGATTAAAACTCATTTAGAGTTTGGTTGTTCTCTGTTTTCCTCTGCCAGGGAGCCGCTCGAAATGCTGCAGCTGCCGCAACGCAGTTAAATAATGCGTCTCAAGCTGCAACAAAACACAACACCAACACCACATCGCAGACGCAACTGATGCACCAGTGCAAGGTATCTGTCTTTTCTGTTCATGTATTTATGATAACATGTAAACTACATTATATAAATTCAAGGGGAGCAATATTTTTGGCTTTTAAATGCATGTACTGACTGTATCATACTTGTTTGCATTAATAAACACATTAAATTTTCAAAGAATGGTCCTATCTTTGTGATTGCAGCATGTAGCAGATAATGTTATTCCCAAGTTGGTTCAAGGCATCAAAGGCACAATGAACAACCCTGATAGTATTCAGCACCAGCTGAGTCTGATTTCTGCTGCCCAAGAAATGGTTGCTGTGAGTATCTATTATTATATGTTCAGTGCATCGTATATGTATTATTTTAAATCCTATCGTTGTCTGAACTCTTTCCTAATGTTTGTCAAGTGCGAGTTATGATTTTTCTTTAGTTGCAATTATTTGTGGGCACTCTTAGCAATTCCATCACAAGCTATAATATCAAAATATATATTCATGGATATAATTACATAAAGCGGTTAACATAGGCTTACCCTCTTTTAAATCCCATGTATCATTTTTTCATAATTATGAATATTTTTACATGTCTAACGCTTGTATTCATAAGCTGTTTCAAGTATATAAAATTCCATTTATTTCCAACCTGTGTTAGAAATGCTTGAGTGCTTTAATGCTGTATTCTGTGTCCTTGTTCACATTTTTTAGTGTCTTGTATTGACGTTATATGTAATTTGCATGATCTGTTGTGTGATTGTAATTTTAAATTCATGGCAACTTTCAGTACTGTGCAGAATCTCAACACGAGGTATGTTAATGCCCTACGTCAGCCAAGAAAATCCTTACAATTAAGTGTCGTAAAACTTCCTTTGTAACAAAGTTTAAGAGATGTCTCAGCTTTCTGTGTTGATTTCAAGCCTAACACGTAACCAGTTCTAGCCTGCAAAGTAATGTGATGTATTGACTTAAAATCTGCAATTGCTTGCTTCAAACTGAATATTTTGTTAGAATGCAGGATCTGCTTCAGCTTTTTAATGAGATTAAGTGATGGAATTAAGGCCATAGAGTAGAGCTTATGAAGATAAATCTTCTCTGTTTATCACTAATGTTCAGTGGGCTGTCCCAAGAGTATTTTACATGAAGCTATGAATCACCATGTCATTGTTGCCGTTCCAACTTGCACGTGGGATTGCGGCCCAGACCCAAAAATCATGCAAGAACATTATATCAATTATTTAACTCAGGGAAGCATTGGGGAACCCAGTGCCATTCCTTATTATATGAGCATTTTATTTCTATCAGTAGAAATAAGGAGTTAAAGAGGTGTTCACATGCAACTTGTGACAGACAGATAAGCTATGTGTAAAATGGATGAGGCATTCAAATGTCTGTCATCACGCTATGAGTGTCTCCCATTACCATGCATTGTCTTGATTGAAAATAAAGGAAACTGAATTTTTATAGGGTAAATTCACTGCATTTAATTTTGCAAAGTGTACAAAAGCTGCAGCACTGCAGCAATGGATTAGACAAAGATAGATAACACACTCGTTGCACTTTTAATAAAGAGTCGAGCAGCTTTCCGCCATAGCTTTGGATTAATGGCTTATTGCTTTTCTAGTGTCTATAATTGAATTGAGACTGAGTCTGTTGCATGATTGTTTGTTTTAGCCTGGAGGGAAACTTGTATCAGCAGCCAAAGCAGCTGCTCCCACGATCACAGACCAGGCAATTCAGATGAGCGTCCAGAATGCCGCCAAGACTCTGGCAGCCGCCCTGGCAGAACTGAGGGCGTCTGCATCGAAGGCGCAGGAGGTGTGTGGATCCCAGGAGTTGGATGGAGCCCTAGATCAACTGACAAGCCTACAGCGGGAACTGCAGGACATGAGACATGAGGCGCAGGCAGGACATCTGCGTCCTTTGCCAGGGGACACCGTGAGTTGCTAAACTTTAATCTCACCATGCCCCAAGTGATCTTTGGGGTCTGATTATCAATAGTATGTCTGGGATGGATTTTCTGTGAGGGTAATATTACAGCAAGATTAGGTCTTTGGGACCTCTTGTGTTTTGTGAAGTTCTTAGTGCGATACATGAGAGGCAAAAATATTCTTCATAATTTTTCATAAAGCTAAACCTTTGATATTAGATAGATGGGTGGTGTTATAGAGTGGCATTGAAAACGTAGTTTTTGTATTTGGTTGGGCTTATTATTTATGAAAAAAAGGCAAGCTTTTCTGTTTTATCTTTTAGATTAGCAAGACTGCCCTTTGCTGCAGAATAGCTTGTCCCGTAGCAGTTCATTAGCCTTTTTGTAAAGTTTGCATGGATGTAAAAATGTAGGCTTTATTCTCCTGAAATATGGGAGTGCTGTATCCTAAATTACCCGCAGATGATCAAGAAGACATCAAAGGATAGCATGAGGCCCTGCATAAAGATTATACGGCTAAGATTAATGAACCTTTAGAATCACCATGGATGATGGATCCTATGACAAGGGTATTAAATATGCAAAACGTTTTGTGATCATCTGCAGGCCGAGAAATGTTCGCAGCAGCTGGGCGCAACTTCCAAGATGGTGGGCTCTTCTATGGCTCAACTGCTGACTGCTGCAGCACAGGGCAACGAAAACTATACAGGATCAGCTGCCAGAGACACAGCCAGTGCTCTTAAGGTTTTAGCGCAGGCAGTGAGGGGAGTCGCTGCAACCACCAATGATCCCCAGCTGCAGAACAATTTGATCGAATGCGCCCAAGATGTCATCGACAAGTCGGCTAACTTGATAGAGGAGTCACGCAAAGCACTGCAGAATCCCAATCATCCTGACAACCAAACTCGTCTTGCTCAGGTGAAGATTCTCATTAATTTGACGCTGTGAAATAAAGTGATCATGCCTGACATAATTGGCATTTTGTCATGATGTGATGATGCTGGTAGTGTAAATTTTAGCTTTTAAAAACGACAATTACACAGTTTTTTTATGAGTAAATGCCATTTGCCAATTTGCCAATGCATCCTGCACCAAGATGTTGCTCGGCTTTATTCAACAACTCATTTCCATACGAATGTTCATCCTCTGAATCTGTAATGACCATCATCTGCAAGTAAGATGCAGTTTCTGCTGATTTATGCAGTCAGTTACCATGGTAAATGTTAATTCCATATGTTTAAACAGGTTGCCAAGGCGGTGTCAATGTCCCTCAGCAACTGTGTTAACAGCATGCCAGGATTACGACAGGTTGACCACGCTGTCAAGCAGATTGACCAAATAAGTCATCGTCTCACCAACCCTGTCTATCCCTCGACGGAAAGATCATTCACTGAAGTGCAAGTGAAGCTGAACAATGCTGCAGAAAATCTCAATATGGTAGCTGGCAATGTGGTCACAGCTTCTCGCCAGTCCCCACAAATGGTTGGTTTTACCTAAAATTTTGACATTGCTGTCATATTAAAAAGTTCTTGAGTAATTTGTGATAAATTATTGATCAGTATACAGTATGGTGGACATTGATGGTACTATCATAAATTAATTTAATTCTAATCAAACTGATGTATTCTGATGCAGGTGGCCCAGACTACAAGCCAATTCGGTCACTCCTATGAAGAATTTGTTGAAAGTGGTCTAACCTTTGCTGGAAAGACCAAGGACACAGAGACCCAAACACAAGTGGTGCATGGCCTGAGAAGTGTGTCTATGTATTCCAGCAAACTACTCATGTCCACCAAATCAATGCTTGCTGACCCCAATGCTCCCAATGCTAAGAATCAGCTGGCACAAGCTGCACGTGCTGTGACAGAAAGCATCAACTCTCTCATCAATGTGTGCACCACATCTGCTCCTGGCCAACGAGAGTGTGACAATGCCCTTCGCCAGATTCAGGTGACTTCATTGATCTTTGCAAGTGAAGCGATAGTTGCTGAACTTGCCTTTTTCCCTAATCACTTTCTTGGCAGCAAAGTCTACAATAAACTTTCCACCAGAACTACTTTGAGAAATTGCACTAATCACTTCAGTTCTCCTCCAAGTAAATTTTCGAGAGAGCAAGGAAATCAATGCCTTAATCTAAAATGCAAATAATTTCAGATGGCACGACCCATGCTGGAATCACCATACGAGCCAGTTAGTGACACTTCCTACTTCGACTGCCATGAAAATGTTATTGAGAAGATGAAAGCTTTGGGCGAGGCCATGACTGGAATGAGCAAACACGCCAAGGATGGCCAACTTGACAGCTTCTGTGAATCTGTCTCTGCGTTTGCCAATGCTGTTTGTGGACTTGCTGAAAATTCTGCTCAGGTACACCTCATGCATCACTTCTTTTCATCGTCATCACCCTTTAGCGCTGCTCTCAGCGCTGTTTAAGCTTAAGGAATTCTAAGTACAATGTAGCTAACTGGTACCTAATATAATTAAGCATTTAGGAAAAATACAGGACATTTAAGATTGTTAGGTTATCTGTTTGAAAGTGTTGTTTGCTACAAAGAATTCAATAACTTATAATGTAAATGCTTTCACAAATACTCTCTTCCAGTCTGCCTATCTGGTTGGCATTGCCGATTCAGCAAGTGAACCAGGAAGGCCTGGGCTTGTCGACCAGTCACAATTCTCCCGAGCCAATCAGGCAATCCAAATGGCTTGCTCCAACCTTACCAATCCCTCTGCATCTCAGCAACAGGTGAGTTCGGCATGAGCTGTTTTTTTTTAAATTTAATTTAATATGCATTGAGGCATGTGGACAAAATTATTACAGTAGATTAGTCAGATTTTGCACAGTATTATCTTAGTGTAAAGCTTGAATAAATAATTGGTTTCTTTGCAATTAGATTGAAGTATTTTCCTGTCTTGCTTCCGAGTAAATGATTTGCATTTAAAGGCTTTTAACATGTGCATAGATGCTCTGATGGGATTGGCTATTCATTAGTTTCACAGCATGACCCATGAATGACTTGTCTGTTTTATGTTCATTTTCTTGCTTACAAAGGATTTGAAGACACTGGTAAGCACATGTTTGGGATGAACTGTTAAGATTGTTGTTTCATTGTGCATGTTGTTTTTCACGATATTCTGACTGTGAATTTCTCCCTTCCCTTAGTTTCACGTAGTTCCTCCTCTCAATGCGTGGAATTGAAGGTTGCTTTATTTCCTACAATAGAACTCTACTACCATGGTGCAAAAGTTAAGAAACATTTGTACCCGAAGTCTCAACAAACAGAAATTCTGTGACCTTATGTCCTTTTTTATACTGTTTGATTCACAGTAATTTATTGATGCAAAACGCACTTGATAAGTTTCATAGTTAGGTTTTGAACCTACATTAAAATTAAGTTTTTCCATGGCAGGTAGTCTTTAATTTAACGTAAAGATATTACTATTAAAATACAATGTACAAGTGAATTAATTCTGGTTTATTAAGTAGTCGAAACCAATCAAGTAAGATCCATGTTTAGGAACTGCAGTCTCTGTGCACAGTTTTAACAAATTGTGTTTTTGTTTTGTCACCTTAATCACATGGTTATTCAATCTGCATTCACTGTTAATGACTAAAATTTCTCAACCTATTTCTTTGTGTATTGTCAACTGATTTTCGGCACACTTGACTTACGCTCTTGTTTGCATTCATTGACTTGCATGAGCATTTCCTATCATAAACTGTCGTTCCACTTTCATAAATGTTTGATGGTTCCATTATTGTGACTTATCAGCTGTTCTTATTGGCGTCTGTATATTTTCTTGACAACAGATACTCTCAGCAGCGACGATTGTTGCCAAACACACTTCATCCCTGTGCAACACTTGCCGCATTGCATCGGCTAAAACAAACAATCCTGTTGCAAAACGCCACTTCGTGCAGTCTGCTAAAGATGTTGCAAACAGCACTGCTAATCTTGTGAAAGCAATAAAGGTAAATACATTATTCATAATTCATTGCCTTCTGATTCTTTCTGGCCTCTTGCTATAACATACATACAGTTGCCTTATAAATTCGTTTTACATCAGGTACTCAGCTAATATGTGTGGTGTTGTGTTGAAATCTATTATATTTTCTGTCAGGCTCTGGACAATGACTTCAGTGATGGCAACAGAAGAATGTGTGCTGAAGCTGCTAAGCCCTTGATCCAGGCGGTGGAGGAGCTGACAACTTATGCATCATCACCTGAATTTGCCAGTGTACCAGCCAAGATAAGCATGAAGGTGTGGCAAATTATATTATAGCATTGTTATGCACAGTCCTGATTTTTCATTTATATTGTCATAATATACGTAAATAGCAGCAAAAAACGATTTTAATGTTTCAAGTTTTAAGTCCTTGTTTTGCTTTTGTAATCCAGGCCAAATCGGCACAAGAGCCAATTACTTCAGCCGGTCTGCAATTGATCGATGGAGCATGCCATATGCTTCAAGCAGCCAAGCAACTTCCCGTCAAACCAAAAGATCCAACAACCTACCAAGCATACTCAGCTCAGTCCAAGGTGGTCTCCGACAGTATCAAGAAACTTCTTTCTAATGTCAAGTGAGTATTTGCCTTTCTTGGTGCTTATAAGCTCTGTTTGTTGTATGGCTGTATTGTGCACTCTTTGGATATTGCCGTCTGGTGAGAAAAAGTCTTTTCATTAACATAATAATGAAATAATTTAGTCCACTTCTTAAATGTGATGACTCATCACAGTTATATGTGCTTACTGAACTCCCATTACTAAATATTAATCAGGCACCTACTGTGTGTATCATTTTGTGAAGTTCATTGAGCGGTGGATCACAGTGTGCATAATAGGATTTTTATTTTTCCTAATTTTTTCTTCGCTCACATAGGGACAAAGCACCAGGACAAAGAGAATGTGACATAGCCATAGACAGAATTAATGGCGCTCTGCGAATCCTCGACCAGGCATCCCTTGCTGCTGTCAGTCAGAGTTTGACTCCAATGGATGACAATTCCATGCAGGGATACCAAGACCAAATGCTGGGAAGCGCTCATCAGATTCTGGAGCTTATTGATGAAGTCAAAGCTGCGGCAAAGTCAGAGCCTGAAAAAATGGCTCACCTGGTGAGTAGGTTTTTTTTTTTTTTTTGGTGTTTATATGCCATTTTCATGTTCTGAAGTATTAGCTGCAGATGTGTGCACTCGAAAACAATGCTGAACTAGATGAAAAATAGTGCCATTAAAAGAATACAGTGGTGCTGCAAACTATTACTTTAAAAAAAAGTATGACTGAAACAACAGCGGGATAATATCATGCAATGAAGAACAATGACCAACCTGTTCCATTAAACGGTGCTGTCAGAAAATGATGGAACACACTACAGTGGAAGGCATTTTGGTTGGCATTCATTTGCAAGATTAATGATATTTTGTATGCAACGCTAATAAGAATTTGTGGTTTACTTGGTGAAGCAATTGATACAAAAAGAAGAACCAGCCTAGTTTAGGGCTTTGGGAAATGGCTAAAGGAACTTTCAGGTTATTGATCCTTCCTTTTTTCCCTCTTTACCTCAGGTGCTAACGCTGGCAAGTTATCTAGAACCACTCTCAAATGCGGCAGTTGGCTGTGCTTCCAAGACACTCAACTCCAAACGTCAAATGTCACTTCTCGACCAGAGTAAGACTGTCACAGAGTCTGCACTGCAGTTCATTTACGCTTCTAAAGAGAGCGCTGGAAACAGCAAGGTGAGACCAAAATCCACATTATTGACTGGAATAGTTTTGGAAATGTCACTGCACTTCCTATCAAGTGATGCTTGATGACAACATTATAAAATAATGCACATCAACGGATAATAAAATTGCACATAATGTACAGATCTGTGTGACTGAAATGGTTTTGTAGTGCATATAAAAAACAAACAAGATACTGATGATGTTTTCTGCATGTACTAGGTCATAAAAATGGAAAACTGGCATTTATATACATGCCTTTGAAGTGATGAAACCTTCACAATGCGATCTGATCATTGATTTTAGAACCAAATCAGACTAATGTTGTATATTGTTGCAGGCTGTTGACGTTCACAGGGAGATAGACGAAGCTGCAGAAAGTATGCGTGATATGCTCAAGGATCTGATGAAGACAATGGATGAATCTGCATCAGCTGCAGGTGTTGTTACATCTATGGTGGACGACCTTGCAAGGTCATTGGCTCTGGTAAGTCATTTCCTTGTTTCTACTTGCTTATTAGCCATGCCATTTTGTGAATCATGTACCAAATATTGCATAATGTCAATGAAAGGCATCTTCTATAATGAAATAAAGAGATCTGTCTGTCATTTTGTTGAATATGAAAAGGATTGGTACATGTCTATCATATTTCTACCGGCACAAAGAATTCATTTCATGTTCACCTCATAGAATAAAATGACTTCCATCAAGATATTATATATATAGATTTTATTGACATGTAAAATATCATAAGTGATACATATGTCATTCAGTTAAAAGATAACATGAAAGAGACATTAATGTAAATACAGAAAGCAATAAAATTTCAATAATCAAGGTTCCAGCCACAAAGTTAACTATTAATACGTGTTTAAAATCCACATACACAAGAAAAAAAAATGAAAAATATTATATATGCATCAGTTTAAAGAATTTAACATCATGACAATGAGGTGCTAATATTTGCAAGGAACACATAATGACAGATTAAAACTGACAGAAGTGAAAATACTAGATGGAGAAACTTGGGAGCGTGTAATGAGAATGTGACTACTGGCAAAGGTTGCAGCGAGTGTCAGTGTGTAATATGTTGGGAGTGATTACTGCGATTGGAGTCTCTCATGTTTACTCTGAATCGCTCAAATTTCAGACTGATGAGTGCATCGAAGGTGCAGAAAACCTGACTTTTGTTGACTACCAGACCAATCTTGTCAGCCTCGCCAAGCGAATAGCACGACATGCCCAGGACATTGTGAGTTCATTTTTGAAGGTCATTCAGTGCAATGTTTCAATTGCAAAGAAGTTAGACTATGCTGCTGCCATTTTCAGTTGAAGAATCATAATTATGTGTTAATTGATTAGAGCCATTCTTTATAATATTGCTTGCTGTGTGTCTCTGACCATTATTGGATTTTTGTCTTTGCAGGTCAGTTGCAGTGGCAATGATGTTGGACAGCTAGGCAACATAGCCAAGCTATTAACAACCGACTATCACCAAATGGCTGAAGCCTGTCAAGGCGCAATAGCCACAACTAATAGTGCTGACCTAGGAAAACATTTGAAACATTCTGTGCAGGAGCTTGGCAATGCTTGTATTGCAATTGTGCGAAATTCTGGCCAGTTACAAGCTAATCCAACAGACACTTTCTCGCGAAGGGATTTATCTGATAGCAGCCGTAAAGTGAATGAAAAGGTGACTTTTCATCTGTGACTAACAATCTGTTCTTGTTAAAATTAACATTAAAATGTGTAAACAAATTTGAAATTCTTTATTACGTTGTGCCTTCAGGTTTCTAGAGTCTTGGCTTCTCTGCAAGCTGGATCCCGAGGAACGCAAGCTTGCATCCATGCGGGAAGTACAATTTCAGGAATAATCGGAGATCTTGACACTACGATTATGTTCGCGACAGCTGGCACACTGAATGCTGATAACTCTGAACAATTTGGCGACCACAGGTGAGAAAATAGTGTTTACATTGACAAAAGAAAGAACCAATTAACCTCTAAGATTTTCCATAGTTAGCTGGTTTTAAGAACTGAAAATGTGACTGGTAATTGTTGATGTTAGGAATGGAAAAATTATATTGTAAATGAACCGGATTCTGGTTTGCTATTTGTGGTTTTAAAAACCACAGCTGTCATGATTTCAATCTATTGGAAATACCTAAATATGGATTTGATAATATGAAACAAATCTGATGCTTTCACTGGATGATTTAATGACAGGTCAACAATAAGTCTTTGGTAGTGTAACTTTTAGTGCATTATATATATGAAAAAAAAAAGCCACGTGATGCGCACATGCCCAAAAATGTGAGTCTGGTGTCATAAAACTGTAGGCAGATGAGTTATGTGATATTCATGTACAGGGAGACCATACTTAAGACCGCAAAATCCTTGGTGGAGGACACAAAAACTCTGGTGGCTGGAGCAGCATCTAACCAAGAGCAGTTGGCAAATGCTGCGCAGAATGCCGTGATGACCATCACTCGTCTCGCGGATGGAGTGAAGCAAGGAGCCGCTTCTCTGGGATCTGAACAACCTGAAGCCCAGGTAGGATAACATAACTCAATCTAGTGCTACTACGTTTACTGCTGAATGTGCTGAAAATGTGGGATATATTAAAATGAACACGGTGATTGTGAAATCTCATATATGTTCGGATTCTCTCTTTCAGGTTTTATTGATCAATGCTGTGAAAGACGTGGCTGGAGCATTGTCTGACCTTATCAGTGCCACAAAGTATGCTTCAGGAAAGCCAACTAAAGATCCAGCGATGGGAACACTTATGGAGTCAGCCAAGGTATATTTTAAGACCTTTATGATTGTCTTGTGTGGTGATTATTAAACCTTGCAGGGCCATTGAAAAGAAACATCAATTGCAATGTCGAGAGTGGTCTCCTGCAAGCTTGCATAATTCCTAGGCATTAATTAGTTGTATAGTAGTAATGCTGGTTGGAGCGGCGTGTTATTACTTTGCATTACACTTAATAACTTCCCTTCCAGGGGACTACCTCGAAAATGCATTTATCATCTGCCGGAAAGGTTATCATTACTATTAACTGTCATACTTTAGCCAATAAGCTATGAAGTAGGTCTTGATTGTGGACCTTTCAAATTGTAGTCCTGTGGATTGTTAGCTGCATATTTCATTTATTTTATGTTGGCGTTTGATTCAGTTTCTTGGTTTGAGTTGCAATAACAAATGACCTTGGTTAACCACGAATTAATTTTTTCTTTCCCTTCCCATTGTGTTTTACCTCTTTCATCTTCATTAATATGCTTGTGGAAATCCCATTAATTTTTGGTAATACCCGGCGATGATTACTAATAGAATGGCATCAGTTGCTGACCCTTTTTTCATGCTCCTGTTCAGAACTGTGATTTGTTCTATCTCTTTGACCTTATAATTACGATTGAGGTGATTCTTTCTTCTGTTTGAACCACCTATCATTGATTAAGATGGTTTTAAACCATATTAAATTTGACCCAATATGTAACATAATGTCTTATAAATATACAAGCCACCGGAACTAAATTAAGATACAAACATTCCACACAACTCTTATTTATAAACATGGTTTTGAACCTGCTATTTTTCTTCTGTCATTCCTTCAACTTATTAATGAAAATAATATGTTCAATGTCAACCGTATTGTAATGCAAGAGTATTTCTTACTTGTTTATTCTTTCTAGATTATGGTTACGAATGTCAAATCCCTTCTGGAAACAGTCAAAACTGTGGAAGATGAGGCTGCAAGAGGAACAAGAGCTCTCGAGTCTACAATTGAGGCAATTTCTCAGGAGCTTAGAGTAAGCAAGACTATTAACCTTATCTGGTGCTCTTTTCAAATAGTGAAGGCATTTAGTGGTGTAATTACTAGCTTCCTCTGTGGTGTCATTTTGTCTAGTGCCAGCGATTTCATGGCATCACATATTACTTTTTTATTGGAGTATCTTATATCTGGCATGGTATTGCTGCTGTATTGGTATGCAGGATGAGAAGATGAGAGTATATATTGGAAAGAGTGGATTGCAGACTTTTTAATTTGCGATGGATATCATTTCAGCAATATGTGGCCACAGACCGTGTGGAGAAAACACTAACTGCTGAGGACCTAATTAGAGCAACAAAGCCTATCACCATAGCAACAGCCAAAGCAGTTGCTGCTGGCAACTCCGGCAAGCAAGAAGATGTCATCGTGGCGGCGAACATGGGACGTAAAGCGATTCATGACCTTCTCCTGACTGCTAAGGTGGGTGCTCCTTGTTAGAAGGACCTGTCATGGCCACCTGTCCCTCTATTAGCAGTCAGCCAAGTGCTTATGCAGAATTCTGATACAGATTAACCTGACTGGTTTCCTTATGTAACTCTTTAAGGTTGATAGTAAAAATAAAATATTTCTAATGTATGAAGAGGAGCTTAATGTATTGATGGTTTATCTTAGGGAGCTGCTTTTGGTGCAGAAAATCATGAGATAAAAAGACGAGCATCAGATGCTGGACGACTATGTGGTGAGGCCTACAAGGAACTCCTGGATCAAGTCAACTTCGTAAGTCTCTATTCAGCCTTTCTTTTATTTCTTTTAATGTTAGTTTGAACAGAAAGACTCAATTTATGACGAGCAGCTGTACTTTGTCAAAACTGAGTTAATTTATTTGGACTCTTTTTCAGGTCGTTAAAAATCCATCACCACAAAACCGACAGCGTCTGGCTGAATTTTCCAAGAAAGTGGCAGCATCTGTGACCCAGCTCCTTCAAGTTGCCGAAGCCATTAAAGGTAATGATTTCGACAGTTCAGTTTTTCACTCAGCTGCTAATGAACAGCAGGAATTGTCATCGAAAAAGAGCCGCGATGCATTCACATAATGTCAATGTGCCACCTGCATTGTTTCTTCATGTTCCTAACAGTTTGAAGCTTTATCTTAACTCGTCTGTTTTACATGTGCCAATTGTCTTTGTCCTGTGTTAACTTAACATTGTTATTTTCTCTTGATGACTTACCAGAGACGGCCAAACCAAGCGAGGGTAATGATTGTTGGCTTTAGTGAATGTCAAATGTAGTCTGCATTCTGTGTTCGCTGTGTCAAAGTTGCCAAAGTGTTTAGTCAGTAGATTTTTATGTCTTTTATTGTTATATGATTGTTATTTCACTTGTGACATTTCATTTAAGGTTTTAAATATGTGAGTTAGCAAAAAGATTTTGCAAACTCTTCTGGCAACTTTGATGGTTAGCTGTGTCTACATAATATTATTATATATGTGCCTCTTTTTTTTATCTTTTTTGCGTGAACATTTTTTAACTTTAGATGTTCAGTAGCAAGCACAGCTATATTTTGTAGATTATGCTAGATATTGCAATTTATGAGTCCTTTTTTGTTTACAATTGCTACATTTTTCAGTTTCGTTTTGCTAGTCGATATTTTGGACTTTATTTTAAAAATTTATTTCTGTTTTGATTTGATTGAGTTTTACGTAGCTGGATGTTGTGAATTATCAAAACGTGTACTATGTGTTGTAACTTTTACTAAGATATAAGAGACTGTAATAATGCCTAGTAGGCTACTGTAACTTTGAATTTGAAATACTGTAAAGAATGAAGTTATGCAGATATTTATTGATTCTGTTTGTGCCTGATGACTAATTGTTGGTTTTGTTATTGCAGGGAGTGACTGGGTAGACCCTGACGATCCTATTGTCATTGCTGAGTCACAGTTGCTGGGAGCAGCTAATTCTATTGAAGCTGCCGCCAGGAAATTGGAAACCTTGCAACCTAGACGACCAGTTAAGGTGAAGTGCTCACTGAATGTATCACAATTCGCTATAGACTTAGTTCAACTAACACCTACCAGCTTGTGTTTGTCCTGGGTGTGATAAACTTTGGAAAATAACCATAAAGATTTTAGCAACAAATAAGAATTTTTGGATATATCATTTTCGACAAGGGGGCTCTAGCGCATTTTGGCATGTGACTGCAGCACCACCTATATTTTTCCTTTGGCACTATATTCAAGTGACTTTCACAGACCAATGCTGGTTTTAGTTGCAACACTTTAGAATCACAATAGAGCTGTAGTATGTGTATTATATATTTAAAACAAGCATGCGAGTTATACACATAAACTCACAGAAAACGACTTGAAACTATTCACAAATATATGGGTGTTAATTGTTAACTTGAACTAAGACTTGCTGGCATCCCACATGACATGCACCCAAGTATTGTCTCAGTCATTTTAATTGTTTGCATGCTTGTAAGTGTTTAAATGTTGGTAATAATCAACCTGGTGGTGGACAACTGACCATTGGTCATACCTGAAGAAGATTGGTGGCGGTTTATGGGGACGGTATACCTAGCCTTGAGTGGGCTGCGGTCAGATATGTTTGATATATTTGGTGGTTTTAATATAGGATCTACCATGTATCAAACATGTCATGTCGCTTCCTGCACTAACATCTAATCCTGGACTTAACAGCTACTACTAGACCAAACAATTATTAACACCGGTTACCTTTAGTTTAGTGATGTACTTGCATGCTTCAGCAGAATTTGTTTGTTTAGTCCACATATTGTATTGTTGTAAATACACATTCTTATGAATCAGTTTATCTGAATTTAACTGTGAGAATGACTGCAGAGTGGTCACTAGTTATGTGCATAATGCTTGATGTGTTGAGCATGAATATATTTCGTATTCTTATTTGTCAAAATGTCAGCCTTTCCCTATCAATTCACTTTGCACTTTTTGTGGAAAACCTCCATGTCTTGTATTTGTTTTGTCTTGTGCTTTCATTGTAAAGAAAGTCACTACATCTGCTGACGGTGCCATTAAGAATGAAGTCTAATTTATTTTGTTTTGACTGCAGGAAGCTGATGAATCACTAAGTTTTGAGGAGCAGATTGTGGAAGCAGCCAAATCCATTGCCGCTGCAACTGGGGCTTTGATTAAAGCAGCTACTGCTGCCCAAAGGGAGCTCGTAGCGCAAGGAAAAGTTGGCTCTTATTCTGGAGACTATGATGAAGACAGCCAATGGTCCCAGGGACTTATCTTTGCTGTAAGTGTTGATTGCTATTAGGGTATTAGAAAATGAGAAAACTAGTAGTATGGCTGCATTTCACTAGTCAGTCATAGTGATAATTTTAATGATAATGGCTCGAGAGGTTAACTATAGGAATTATAATGAACTATTACCTTGATTCTTGCAAGTGTTTTGCATTAAGGTTCTTAGTGGAGCATTTGGTATTATAATTGAAAGTGGTACTTGTTCATTGCAGGCTAAAGAAGTTGCTGCAGCAACTCAGAATCTGTGTGATGCAGCTAATGCCATGATACAAGGCCATGCCAGCGAAGAGAAGTTGGTGTCATCTGCCAAACTTGTGGCTAGCAACACGGCGAAACTGTTGGTCGCATGCCGCGTCAAGGCTGATCCCGACTCAGTGGCCATGAAAAGGCTTCAGGTATGCTGGTTAAATACCCTGTTAACACCCTGTAAAATGTTTAATTGATATGTGCTGCTTGGCTTGGGTATGTTTTGCTTGATGCTTACTATTTTTCTATCTCATTCAAGGCGGCTGGCAATGCTGTTAAACGGGCTACTGATGCGCTGGTGAAAGCTGCCATTACGGCTAAGGGTGGAAGTTATCAACAGGAAGAAGTCACAATCCAGGTCAACCAGAGAATGGTTGGTGGAATGGCACAGGTATGTTGCCTGATAATGAGGTGGCTTTGATATGTATATTCTTGAGACCCCGTATAATTTCAGGATATGTAAATTAGTTTCATTAATGTTAGGCTCTGATCTATGACGTAAAAAAAAAAGTTAACCAACAACATTATTGCCAGTGTTGTGAAACTAATAAAAAATTTTCTTGTCTCATTGCAGATCATCAATGCACAAGAAGCAATCCTTAGAAAAGAGAAAGAACTGGTAGAGGCCAGAAAACGACTTGAAACTATTTACAAAGCTAAATACAAGGACCACCCATCCCCTGGTGATGACGAGCCTGGGTCCGCTTTTTAAAAGATCAATATACTTAATTGAATATAATGACACAACTTGATCTATACCAGTAATTGTTGACAAACTTATATGGTCGAGGTTGATAAACTGACCGCTATGCTTACTATACTGAACGGTATTATGTACAGTTGTACATGTATATTAGTGTGAAAAACCCAGAATAGGTCCTGTTATAATTATTGTGAGCTGGTTATGACATGAACGTTTAGTATCGTTTAACACAGCTGCTATGCATAGACTGTACATAACTGTGAATGAAGGTTTCATGTGCCTCGAATCAAGAGACTACATTTGATGAGAAATGACTTGTGCCTACAATAGTATTACATTCATGGGCAGGTCGGTGCTACACTCAGAACTGTATTCATTGCCCAAATGGTCACAATTTATTCATAGCATTTACCAAAATAGTATAATAATGATAAATTGGTAATGATGCTGTATTACACATTGCATTGTAGCATCCATAATTGTAGATCTGAATAGAACTTATTAAAATGTGATAGAAGATAGTTCCGACCATTCTATACTCCAGTATATAAGATAAATCCATTACAGATAGCCTGCTTTAATGCTTAAAGGCCTGCCAGCAATTTGTCGTTTGCTGAAGATTTTATACTGCATGACATTGGTTTGGCTTTACTTTGCTAGCATGAAGTAATTCTTTTTGAATTTTTTGTAGTTATGGCATTTATAGATTTAATATATTTATACACTTATTTCAATATTTTTTACTTATATATGAGACTTTTTTGACCTATGATCTTGAAATTTGACAACAACAAAACCTTGAAGTCTGCAAGTCGCGAGTGCTGCGTCAATTAGCAAATGAGCATATGAGAAGATTTATCCCATTTGCACAAAACAATTAATGGACAGTTATAGAATGTAGGCCTCACGCCAGTCAATTTCTCTTATAACACAATGGTGCTGACATCATATATTTGCATTGAAAACTAACATATTTATGAGGTAGTATTATATATTGCTTGAAAATGAGACTTTACATGATATAATCTGCTATATTCTTTTTAACCCAGTGCCATGGCATTATACAACGATTCTGTCTTTTTGTTGATATATTGGCCTGCCAGTGTATTGTGCACTAAATGACAGCTGAATTGCTGCCTTGTAATTGTATTAATTTATGTCTGTGACAGAAATTTGTCGCAATTTATCATTTATGTCACAATGCAATGCTGAATATGTTTATTTTAATGTAGAACCATATAGCTGCGGCACAATGCTTTGCTGAAATTCAATCTGTAATTCTATCAGTCTTAGTAATTTTTATTGGTTATTTGTCATTGAATGAATATACTTTTCTGTACTGTTACTTAAAAAACTGGAATGTTGACATCTGCTGTATCTCAAGTGTACTGTGAGATCTTACACCATAACATGTCTTGTTCTCTTTCGTTTTCTTTAATTTTCTCACATATCACTGTGTGCTGTTGTCTGTAATCATGCTAATGACCTAGAGAAGTGATGATTCCTGTAACTGATCAATGACATATCAATCAGCTGCAATCAAAAGTGCTTTATGTTACGGCAATTAAGATATAGGCAAGAGATGATAATGTTCATGTTGAATTTGCATATAACAATAGTAGCGATGGATCTGTTGTACTCTGCTGAAAGCCAATTAATAAGCCTGAATCTGCAAATGTTACAAGGAAATAAACTGAGCATGTAAACACTAATTCTGTGTCGATCACGTGAGATATTAATGCATGTTAAAGACTGGCAAGTCTTGTTATGAAATTTGCACATGCTGGCATTACAAAAGATGTAACAATAATGTAAGTGATTATATGATTCCTAATAAATATGTTTATCATATACAAAATGAGATGTAGTCGTATTTTATTTCCTCATACAGATGACAATGAGATTGATAGAGATCTACATGTCACTCATTCCTGATGGCATTGTGTCATGTTTTGGATGCTGTGTGAGAAGTTAAGTTCAAGTTAATTTACCATTATACTAAAAAAAAGGTGTCTTGAATTTAAAGCAAGATGCAGAATGAGTTTCTCAGCAAGTGGTGATGTCTAGTTCAGTTTCTCACCAGCTGCTCACCTTTTTGGTGATGCATTTTACATTGAGTATGTACTAAGACCACAGATCTCACCATGTGGTTAACTAAGCTTATCATGGAACCCAACCTCCTCATCTCATCGTTACTTGTCCGTGGTAGTTGATCAGACATTCTGAACAATTTTGTATTGGACAATGAAATATATGAAGGGATTAAAAGCAGAAGAATGACCAGAGTTCGCTCAACTCAGAAACGTTCAGACTAATTTTTTCATTTATTGGCAAGAATTGATGTAAAAAGCATTTTAATTTAGCATTTGACTCAATGGAGCTATATATAAATGGTAGGAAATTTGAATTGGTAGACCTTCCCATGCAACAATGGGCTAGCCCAACAATATGACACAAGTGTCCACATTGGCATTCAAACATTTTTGACAAAATAGTCAAGTGCAACTGGCAACTCACACAGTAGTTTACCCATCACCACTGCTCTTTATGGAAAATTTAATTGTTCTTGGTTAAAAAAAAAAAGTAATCAATGATTTAGTCCTATCCTATTCTATCCTGTCCCACAAAGAAAATATTTTGAAATACATGCATTATTGGCAACGTGTGGATTAATTAGCTGAAATACTTGCTTAAAACCCCTTTTTATTTTTGTCCGTATTTGCAAGGTGCCCTCACTACTGAAGTTTCAAACGAAAAAAGATACATTCTAAAAGGATGCGTATTATTATACAATGCACTGTATAATTATGATCACCCAGTACTAGTAATTTTACTAAAATATTAAAACTATCTATCTATCTATCTATCTATCTATCTATGTCCATTGCAAACCTGTGCTTTTATGTATGTTTTGAATAAATATACAACTATAAAAGCACAGGTTTGCGATGGACATAGATAGAAAGATAGATAGATTGTTAGATAGTTAGAAAGATAGTTAGATAAGATAGATAAGATGTCATGCTTAAGATTTTAAATTCTGTTTTTTTTTTTGTACCAGTTAATTGTTTGTCATAATTCAATAAAGGCTAGGTGTTTTTTTTTTGTTTTTGTTTTTTTTCATCAGAGGTACATATGATTGTATATATGTTAACCTGTGAAATATAATTAATGAATGCATTTGCCTGTATTGATCCATTCTACAAGAATATTTCTTTTCTGATCACTGCCTTGTTCTTTGTTTTGTCTTATCAAACCCAAACATTGTCATGGATGGCTGATTAAGTATCAACAAAAGTGGCAACTCACAGAGCAACAGTTGCATTTGACCATTTGGTCAGATACAACACAGCCTACCCCCACGCAAGAAAACTGAAAAAAAAAAAAGAATAAAAGATACTGGAAAAAAGGGAAAAGGATCTTGATGTACAACGGTCAAAATTCTACAAAAGTAGGGCATAAATGCACAAACTCTCACTTAGAACACAGACTGCAAACAGTTCATACCTCCAATCCACTCCCAGATGACAGTTAGCACAACGACCTTCAGAGACGATGCATCACATGGAAATGGAAATGCAGAAAAGATCCACTAGGTCAAAACGCAGACGTTAAATCTCCACATTCAGCACCTTGAAAAGAATAGACAAGGACAATGCTGCTGGCATCCTAGTCTCCAAAAATATGCCACCACAACACCAGCCTCTGTTTATGCCTGATCCAGCCTTCGGCTTCTACCAGGGACAGATACCCACCTACAATCCAACACTATTCCAGAGACCAACACCTCATCGCCCACATGCTACAAGACGGAACCACTCTGCTGGGCACCAACTAGCCACTACTTCTTACGATGAACCACAAAGCAGAACGAATCCCAGGTCATCGTCCGATGATATGAGACAGCCTCCGAGACAGAACCACACCGTACAGTCTACAGAAATAAGAGCAATGCCACCAATAATCAGCTTGGACCCAGACATGCCATCCAGAGGGCAGTATCAACCAACTCGATCCACCAAATCCCCCGAGCACCCACTACATTCCAGGGCTAAGAGAGCAAAATGATAGATAGCAACCACTGAAAGGTGCAAAGCATGCTGGTGTGAAGATAGAGTCCCTCAATATTGAGAATTTTACATCCAACCTACTATACTGTTCAGTTTTGAGTCTTCAGTTATTGAATATCAACTACCAGGATGGCGACCACATGTTCGTGTGGTAGACCACCACAACATCACCGCCATTTCACGCCCCGATGATCGATACAGTGGATTTGCTACAATATGGAGAGATGACATCGACACTTCAGCAACACGTCACTCAGATGGTAACTGAAGAGTTTCGGAGACAACTTTCAACCATCAGGAACAACATATAAGAAAACTACAGCGACTCTCGAAGCATGCCTAAACAAGCGGCATAATACCTCAACTAAAAGAAAATGTCCAAGCAAGCAATAGAAGCCAAGTCTAAGGCCATAGCAGCCTGCAAAATTTGTCAGAGACAGGAAGCAGCAGCAGCACGAAAACAGCGGTAGAACGACATCATGGATGCAGAGGAGGGTGACAAGAAAACCTGGTATAATTTCATAAGTCCCAGAGAAAAACCACTTCAATTAGGCCATCATTCTTGGAACTCTAACCTGCCACTACAGTGCCCTGGCAACAGCAAGAAATGGGATAAAGGCCGAGAAGCTCCTGGAGGCAAGACAAGAACTCGCAAAGCATATATTGTACTTTTATTCCAGGATGCAGCCTACCGACAAAAGCTTCCCAGCAGTGTCAAAATGGGCTATAAAATCTCTATTCCCAAAAAAGTCAAGGACCCCCTCGATCCATACAATCATAGAGGCATCCCCAGTTTGTGGTGACAGATGTTAAGTCTCTCGATGTCTTGTTTCCCGGAGGATCATCATCTCCAGGCCAGATAGCAGTCTCGCGAGAACATACATGCGTTTACCAGTTTAAGTCCGACGCATTCATATAATCACTGGCCCAGTGGGCAATATGTATCTCAAACCCATGGTTCTTGCATTAATAATTTAATAGGGCCTATAAGTTATGTTCCTTTCTCAGCAGAAAATTATGCAAGATCTCGCAGCAGTTGTACTTTCATAAACCACAGTACCAGAACTGTGCATGGAGATTAACAGAAATATATATGATGAAAAAATAAGAGGCTTTCTTATGAAAAAATAATTTGAATGCATTATAGCCCATACATTATATGACCCCTACAATATTGGTCAGTTTAGAACATATGTCACAGCATTACAGGTTGGGTAGTTAATACATTGGAACAGTGATGGTGCCCAGAAGTAGAAATTATGTGCACTCTAATTAATACAGGCTCCCTAGCCAGAACTGATTGCATAATGCACATTGTCCAGTTATAGGCACTACAGTAACAGATGAACTAGTCACACCTTTTTGCACAATATTTAATTATATTTTTGACAAAGGAGAATATCCATCTCAATGGGCAGAGGGAATTATCAATGCACTACATAAGAAAGGCGACCAGTTGAATCCCAATAATTATAGGAAAATCACTGTCACAGTTGCTATGGCCAAAGTTTTCGATTCAATTTTGAATGCACGACTCTATTTTAAAAATGACGCCATGTCCCTTGATGACCCTTTTCAGTTTGGGTTTACCCCCTCGCGTGGAACAGCAGATTGTGTTTTTGCACTGGATACTGTAATTCGATACCAACATTTTCATAAGAAACCAACATTTTTATGTTTTGTGGATTTCACAAAAGCATTTGATTATATCAATAGAAATGCCAAACTTCATAAGCATAAAATAGGCAAGAAGATGCTTAATATCATTATTAGCATGTTTGATAAAGCACAGGCCAAAGTATATCAACAGGGAAGATATGGTGACCATATAGACAGCATTTTTGGGGTATTACAAGGAGGGATTTTAAGTCCCAAATTATTTAATGAGTTCATGTCAGATCTTCCTTATTATATATATATTACCTAAATTCTAAAGATGGAATAGAAGTAAATGGTACCCACTTCTCCCACCTCCTCTATGCAGATGACATAGTCCTCATATCTGGCTCTGCTACCGGAATACAGAATGGCATTTACTCTTTACACAATTTTTGTGCAAAATGGCACCTTATTGTTAACACTTCTAAAACAAAAGTCATGAAAATTAGGTCCAAATGTACTGTAGTCTTTAGGTATAACAATCAAAATATTGAAATTGTTAATTCATACAAATATTTAGGCCATGTTCTAAATTCACATAGACTTCTACATGATAAAATGCCTGAATATCTAGTCAACCAAGCGCAAAAGGCACTTTTTGCACTCCAAAGTAAAATAAAACCAGCCCTTGGCTACATACCCCCATCACTTGCTATCAAGATGTTTGATAGCTATATTCTGCCAATCCTTGAATATAATAGCATGTTATGGTGTATGGGTAAACAACACAATGACATGGAGAAAGTACAAATTAGATATCTTAAAAGTGTGTTAGGTGTAAGAAAACAAACCCCAACCTTAGCTGTGTATGCTGAGACAGGCAGGTTTCCTCTTATGGTTAGACAGAAGATAAATATGATCAAGTACTGTGGAAGATTAATGTCACTGCCATCCTATGACATCCTAAATAAATGCCTCAAAATTCAAGAATTTCTCCACATGAAGGGACAGACCAATTGGTACAATAAAACAATACACATCATAACTGAATGTAATATAAACAGTTGGGAATCAAAGGAGCCAGACATTCTGGTCACTGAAATCAAACTTAAACTGTATGAAAGCGAACAATCAAGGATCCTTAGTGAGATTAATGACTCTGAGAAGCACCCAAAACTAAGAACATATAAATTATTTAAAACTAATTATTGTTTTGAACCTTATCTTAATCTCAACCTCCCCAAGAAAACATAATAACATAGCGAGATTTAAGCTTAGCTCACATAACCTCAAAATTGAAACCGGAAGACATGAGACCCCCAAAATACCATTAGAAGAAAGAAAATGTAATAAATGTGATAGCAATGACATAGAAGATGAACTACATTGCCTCTTTATCTGTAACAATAATGCGGCACCAAGAAATCAATTAATCCTAAAAGCAACTAACCTGATACCAAATTTCCATAACTTAGATAAAACACGACAATTTAAAGCACTGATGTCAAATAACGAACCTGAAATGATATATAGTAATGTAGACTTTAATTTCCACTGGGCTCCTCTGACATGCCACTTCCTTGACATGACTACCATGACATGACTATCCCATTACAACTGACTACCAACACAAAGTAGATGGGTCAAAATGCCAGGGTCAGCGCAATGTTGCCTGGTGTTTTCTCTTCAATATTTGTTTTTTGGTGTGGAACTTCTGTAAATATGTAAACTGTCAATTTTAATTGTATTGTGATATTATTATCAGTTTTTGATTATAATTATGTAAAATTTAATGTTATTTTTATGTTGTGATCAATATTTGTTAAAACTTTAATGTTTGATCTGTGATTTATCTTTTATATATATCTAACTTCGAACATATACTTATGGCAACTGGGACCTTGAATTTTTAGCTATATTTCGCATATTATGTATAAAATAAGGAGAACCTGTTTATCATACTTCTGTAAAACTGTGTAGCTTTAGTTTGATTTAGTGAGTAGAGCTGTAGTTATAATGTGACATATGTATCTTTTCTGATATAACCAATGTCAATAAAAACCATATATATATATATAGTATCTCATGATTCACAGATTCATCTTACTCCTCTCCCTAACGAATCTCCCAACCCGTGGGTTCTACATGGCCAAATGTGCCACGTGCATTTTCCATGAGAAGGATAAACGCATGGAAAACGCATGGTTTTTAGCTAATTATAATGAGGCAAAAACCATGCCTTTTCCATGTGTTTATCAACAAATGCATGGAAAATGCATGTGGCAAAATTGACCATGTAGTTTAAGTATATGCTGATCAGGTAATCGAATCTTTCTGCTTCACTGCTAACACCGCAAGACTTTCACTTTGAGTAATTTCAAGAGTAATAAAACTTAAGAACCACATGATAATGCATGAGATTGATGTCATCAGGAAATCTTCCAAATTTAATTATTTGCAAATTAAAAAGTTACTAGCATTTCCAAAGACTGAGCACACCTATTTATGAACGCCCTGTGAACATAGTTTACACCGTGTGTCGTCACCTCACAGTCCAGTGACCTGATTATGTACTTGTTTTGCTCGTTAACTCATCTAAAGTAAATTAATCAATTTCTCTTATAGTCTATATATATGGCTGGTCTAACAATGAAATTACAGAATAATTACATGTTCATGTGCTGAGTTTAAGCAATTCTTGTTCTGACAAGCAGGCAATTCATAAAAATTGTCTAAACTAAAAAATATGAATTCATTTCTCTTGTATTTTTAAGAGAAGATTTGTTAAGTTTATACTCAGCCTATCCACTACATAGTTTAACCAATAAATGTAACCACAATAATTTTTTGTACTAGGTGAACTAGCAAAGAATGTCCAAAAATTAGGTCGCTTGGCTGGGCACACAGTGTTCATGTCCTCCAGTGCATGATATCTGTCTCACTGATAACTGTTGCAACAATATCAAGTTCATATTTGACTCCATCCGCATACCATGTGCAAAGGTTATTTGCAGCTTGGACTTCACACACATTACAGAATGCACTTCAGCTTTGTAGTATTTCTGTGTTTGTTTTACATGCTCTGCTCAGCTTATGGGCAGGGTTTTAATTTAACAATATTGCACACAAACGATGTGCATGCGCGGTTTGAAGAAACAGACACTTTTGGAGGACCTTGCACATCTTCAGGTTGTTTTGGAGGAGTGTCACGACGTCAGAATGTCATCAAAGAAATCAGACAGAATCACGAAAATGTCCTCCTTCTGGATGCCGGAGATCAATTCCAAGGAACCCTTTGGTTTACCTACTACCTTGGAAATGCCACAAAGTATTTCATGGAACAGCTTGGATATGATATCATGGTTGCTTTATTTTTGTTGACCATATTTCCTCAATGATTAATTACTTATATTCAGTTGATAATTGTTATCTATAATCATGTGTGCTTAGTTAGACCCATTATCTGCTGTTTTCCTCATACTTAATTATATTTTGAAGGTTGCTATTTTTTTCAGTTTTTTTTCTTTTCTTTTCGCTTTTCCACAATATTGTTTTATGTGCATTCCATTCTCACTTTTATTGCCTGTTTTGGCAAAACATAGTTATAATATATAGAGTGTAGCCTCTTGTAGAGTATTGTGCTAAGTCTACTATGGGCCATATAGAACACAGGCTGACATAAACGGGTTAAAATACAATGTCAATCAGTAAGTAGGTACTACCTTATAAATATTTAGTTTTTCTACCACTGTATACTAGGTCTGATATGGCCTTGAAGTTAAGAAAACATGAACATAGACTGCGCGCACTGAAGAACACTCTCTTAAAGTTAGCTGACTATAAGGAATAGATAATTCGTGAAGTCTTGGTGACATGGTCATTGATTTCGCTTTCACAAGTGATCGCACCTCTTCATAACTAATCAAGTGTCAACTCACCTGTTACACTTTTTCATGACTTCATTTTGCCAATTTCTCATGCAACAAACCTGTGGCACAAAGATATGAAAGTAAGAAGAACTGGGCCGCTTATCACATTTTAATTTTTGCTGACTCAAGTTATAAAGCAATGTCACTTTTTTCCTTTCTAAATCATACTATAAGTATTCCTCTAATAATGCCAGGTGCCTTTTTGAAAGAATTCTCAACAAAAAGGAAAATTATGTTTTCTCCGGTAAGGAGAACTGGGCCATGGGGGCAGGAGAACTGGGTCCCTCCTGTCAGTTAATAACAAACCGAAAAAATGGAACAATGATTAATGTTTTCATTAAGAATAATCAACAAACATGATTGCATTGAAAGAAAAAAGCTTTAACAGGCTTACAAAAAAGCCCAAAAACCCAATAACTTTAAATGCAGTACTTCATCTTGGCCTAATTCTGTTAAGTCTAATCAAAGCTCCTTTGGAAAGTTTACAGGATTTAAAGATTTTTATGTAATCGCCAAAAATGAAGCATTTAATATATCTTGACTTTAACTGTAGTGCAACAGTAAATTACTGTCATATGGCATTTGAGTAATGATTTAATGTAGTTGACATAGGCCTGCTAAATTTATGTTTGAATAATTGAAAATCTGAAAGTGTAAGCATGGGTTTAACCAACTTGTATTGTAAGCCATTACTATGATGTGACATAGCTAAGATTACGGTTTTAGTTTTCATTTTCTATGTATAAGCTAATGTTTACGATAATTTCTAGAGCTTCGTGGTTTAAGATTTCCTTATCAAAAATTGTAACTTTTTTCCAACGGAGGGGGCCCTAGGACAGGGCCACTTCTCCCCACCTCAGTGCTGATTATAACAATGTTTATTTCTTACCTATCCTCTGTTGTCAATGAACAATTGTATATTTACTTACTGACACCTAAAACAAAAATTTCACTTTATCAGAGAAAGAAATATCTTAAATGGTTTCTTGCTTTCAGACATGCACTTGTGATCACTTCGGAGTCATGAGACCCAATTTCAGGGTAATACCAATACTAATTTTAGCTGAAGGGAGGGTGGCCCAGTTCTCGCGCCAGCCCAGTTCTCCTTAATTTCCCCTACTTGGTAGCTTCTGTATTATCTGGCCAGTACATCATAAAAACTAAGTTATTGACACCGCACCTGTGATAGATACCTTTATTTTGTTTTCAAATGTATTCCATTCAATGTCAATAAACTTAGTGGCAGACATCCGAAGATGCATTTGCCAATCTGACACAGATGATCTGATTGGCTGGTGATCTCTGGCAGATAATCTGATTGGCTGGTGTCAATAAGAGCAATTTTGATTATTACCACAGTACTGTGCAGGACATACCACTTCTATTTCATGCATAGAACAAAAGTCAAAATAATGATGACATAAGATAAATGCGGAGATCAATTGATATAAATCGGAAGGCTCCCTCAAGACAAAATAATTGCAGCTACTAGGGGTGGTGGCATTCATATTTTTAAACAGGATAAAGTTTAATTCAATCTTTTCTTTAGTTTAACACTTGTTTGGGCTGCTGTTGGCCATTCATGGGCGCACTACTTATATAATATATATTATATTGAAGTAGCCAGCCAAGAAGTAATTGTAATGTGTAATTACACACTGTTTGAGAATCAACATTGATGGTTTCAAATTAAGAAAGGAACTGAAAAGTAGTTTTGAAGTAGATTTCCAAGTAATTTACTTAATTAGAATTCTTGACGAAACCACCCATGTTGTGCGTGTGATATGCAATGTTTTTAATGCGATTGTCATGAGTATGTTGACTGGTGAATATGGTCTCACATAATTATGACTTCTTTGTAAGAAGTATTTTGATGAAAACATGTGACAGGGATTGCATGATAGTGTCACTATGGCTGCATGTAGAACTTGGTCAGCCTGAACACTTTAAAAAAAAAAGACTAGAAGGCACTCATTTACTAACAGAAAATTAAAGTTACCCATCTATCCATATACATCATGTCATTGATACTAGTACTTGTCAAGTAGTTCTTTTCTGGAAACTTTTAATTAACTAGTACGAATAACCATGCGCATGAAAAAAAGAGATGTTGAATACTTTAATTGAAAACAGACACTAAATGAAAATGAATATTATGAGGTCTATATACTACTTGATGTTTATAATCTGAATTGATTAATATCACTAACTTATACCTTACTACTCATTATTTTTGTATATCTAATTATTTATGTAACGTTTCATGCTAGTATTATCATCAGTATTTATTTTTATTTCATTTATTTATTTAAATTTTATGTAAGAGGGGACAACTTAGAATAGTTGTAAACTCTGTTGTCTCCTGTTGTGATATATGATGTTTCCTGTTGCAGTGTTTTAAATTCTATGTATGTGTATACTGGTATTTTGGTTCACACGGAGATAGTACTCAAGACAGACAGACTCTTCAGCTACGTTTCATCACTTTATTCCGTAGATAAGTCTATATAGCCTAGGTTCCCTAAAACAGGAAACATTCAAATATAGCAATAGCAATGATATATACATATATATAACATAAATGTTATGCAAATTATAATAAATAGCTCAATAATCAATATACTGAAACCATAATGTATGACTATTATGGCACTGAATAAATGAGAATATAATATAAATGAAATGCAGTAATTACTACATTGAAAATCTAATGATACATAATTGTGAAGCTAATAAATATGAATTTGAATAAAGCTAAAACAAGAGCCATATCACTGCAACTCATAAATAAAGATATAATAAAGGACTTACATTTATGTAGATACACACATTCTCAGGGAAAATCACAGCTAAGCAAATGTTGCTTCTATAAGTGCTGGCTGCTTAATGATTTGAATGGCCTAACAGGAAACCATTCAACCATGCAGTGTGAAATACTGTGATTTTGAAAATTGTGTGAACCACACAAAAAGTACACTGGCTGTCAAATTAAAGTGACACCCAGTGACAAAATGTTGGAGATACCAACACAATGTGTATTGTGTGAAAACTTATATCATGACCTACTTAATCAGAAGTAGCATAACATATCTGACATTAAACAATATCTATTAGACATACAACAGTGAATATATTGTTTTAGTATACAAGATACCTGGTTGACATTATACTTTCAATCAGTTTTAGATCTAATATGTTAATGCCAAATGATGCCGAAGGCCACTATGTCGCTGAATGCAATGCATATACATAAAATATATAATTATATTTGATATCAATGCATTAAAAGCAAATTTATAGCATTAAATGAAAGGCAGAACGTCATAGAATTCATTTCTGAAGAGAAACGGTATCCAGTTGCTCTCGAAACTGCAAAATTTGCCGTAGGTACCATTTGACAGCTGACCTTATGAAAGCGAACGTTCGCTGACCACGACAACCGGAGCGCATAACTTCATGAAAAGTTGATCAAATTTCTCAAAGGATACATTAAATAAAAGCCAGAAAGTCATAAAAAAACTTTCTGAACAAATACGGTATCCAGTCCCTGTGAAAACGGCAAAATTCGCCGTGTTATGCGGCAATTTGCACGACCATTTCGTTCTGTTGTAGCAGTGACCTACATAGCAGTCTAGACACGTCACTGCACATGCGCTAATATATTCAGTCAGGAAGAGGCCCCCGGCGGGTTTTTAAAATTTAACGACCAATAAAAGGTATAAGACACTGCAAGAATTCCCCGCCTGGGGCCTCTCGCCCGAACATGCACGAAGCTGTACAACGCACTTCGGTCATTTCCGTCGGAGTTCGCCATCTTGTGACCAGAAACAGCTGAGGGACTCGCGGAGGCAACAAACAACGATTTAAAGAAATGTATGGAACATTGCGTGCCAATAATAACTAGTACCTAGATAAATAATGTCATTAAAAACACATGTTACCAAATCTCGTAACCAACGTTAGGAAAACTTTGTTTGTATACAATTGCGCATGGGTGAGATTTAAATTCCAGAAAAGGCTCAGTCAAAATTATCGTGCTGGTGCTGCCACCTGTCGCTGGTTTCGTAGTGAGTGCTGCCACCTAGCTCTTACAACCTTGAACATACAGCCTACGGCCTCTGGCCTTCGGCTATTAATTATAGTATAAATTCTCATACTACTAAGACTGATTCTGTTATGTGCTACATTCCACAAGAGCATTTTTAAACATAATATACTGCCATATTGGCAATATCAATCTATATATGCTTATCATCTGTATATATTCCAGGCATTTGGTAACCATGAATTCGATGAAGGGATTACTGGATTGACAAATTTTCTGCGTGGGTTTTCCATCCCTGTCGTTTGTGCCAATATGAAAAGTGACAATGTTCCTGCTCTTCAGGGTCTCTACACCTCATCTCATATCATCAACATCAATGGTCGAAACATTGGAGTCATTGGTTACATCACTGAGAAAATTCCAGATCTTGTCATAGCTGGTAATTTAACCCCAATATTTTATGAATTCTCTATACATGATTGCATTAAATTGCTAAAATTTGTGGAACAAATAAAATTGCTAAATTTGTCAAAACAAATAAAACACGGAATCTGTAAGCATACACCATAAATTTTAATTGTTTCAAGAGGGAATTAAAGGCCTGGTTTTTGAAGATGTCATTGAGTCAGTGAGAAGAGAAGCTCAGTCCCTAACAACCCGAGGAATCAGCATCATCATTGCACTGGGTCATGCTGGGTTCTCTGTTGACCTTGAAATTGCTGAGAAGGTCGACGAGGTAGACTTTGTTATTGGAGGACATTCTAACAGTTTCCTCTATACAGGTAAAAAATAGATTGTGGAATCTGATGCCTGTTAATGGATGACTTGCTGTAGATTAAGTATTTTTGTTTCTGAATTCGTCGTGACAATTTCTACACATGTAAATTATAGTGGTATATATATCTGACGAGGCTTCACTCTTAGGAACACCTTTCTGGTCCATCCAGACGACAAAATTTTAAAGGTTTCTGTCTTGTTGAACATAATTCAAAGTGGGATTTTTCCTGTTTCTAATTTAGTGCATATGATCTTGTGACAGCTCCACCACACAATGTTCATTCAGATGTTTAGAAACTTTACAGCAATCAGATGTAAGACAGCTTGTTATACTATCAAACATATATCTCAGGTGATGCTCCGTCTACTGAAAAGCCTGCAGGACCATACCCTCAGGTAGTTACTAGAAATGATGGGTCCCAGGTGCCTGTGGTGCAAGCCTTCACAGCAGGAAAGTACCTGGGCTACATAAACCTTAACTTCGATGAAAATGGCAGCCTCCAGGGTTGGAATGGTAACCCTATTCTGCTGAATTCTTCCATCAGAGAAGGTAATTTGAGCTTTATTAATATTGCATTGCATATCATTTCATCAGAGGTGATCTTTAGATATCAACATTACCAAGCTCCCCTGGTATCATTTTACATCCGCGCATTGTTTTTCTCATCCACACATTTCTCATCCGCGTGATCATTTTTTCTTCCGCGCGATCATTTATTTCATGTTTTTCATCTCCTACCTACGTACCAGATAGCAGGAGGAAAATGCACAACAAATCAATTTAGCCCTAGCAGGACGTATATTGTTGTTCATTTTCCTCATGCTATCTGGTAGGTTGGTAGGTAGGTAGGTTAATAGATAGATAGATAGATAGATAGATAGATAGATAGATAGATAGATAGATAGATAGATAGATAGATAGATAGATAGATAGACTGACTGACTGACTGACTGATTGCTATTCACTATAATTGCGTCTTCCCAAGAAAGAGCAATCAATCCAGGTAGTAACAATTCAATTGCAATTCACGTCTTCCCAATTGCTATCCCCAGCTAATCCTAAGATCCCACAATTATGGTTTCGCGGGACCTCGGACTCACGGGCCCTCGGACTAGCGGGCCCGGCCGGCCCGGATGAGAAGACAATGATCAAATTTACAACGCGCGGATAAGAAAAATAAACACAGACCTTATACCAGAGGAGCTTGACATTATGGTTGCATCCCCTTATTCCTTTTGATATATAGGTTATTCCATTGTGGATGGTATTGATTTTACCATTTGTTTTAAAAGCGCACTGATTTAATAATTGTCTATTTATGTGTCGAAAGATCAGGCAATGCGACAGGAGGTCATAGAATGGAGGAAACCTTTAGAGAACATTGGTCAGCAAGTCGTAGGGCACACTTTGGTCTTTGTTGATGGACAGAGATCAGCTTGTCGTCTTTCTGAGTGCAATATGGGTGAGTTTCCATTGCTAATTTTATGACAGAAAGAACACAAAGACAGATTAGAGACAAATCAAATTCTTGGGTGTGGTATTAGCTGAAACACTCAAGCCCACATAAATGAAAAATGTAAAAAAAAGTTGCAAGGACTATAGGTGCGTTGTATAGACTTAGTAATGAACTTCCTTCTAACTTTCTCCTGATGATATGCAAATCCCTAATACAACCGCATCTGAATTACAGCATTATTGTGTGGGGAAGCAGCCCGAAGTCTCATATGCAAAGGTTGAATATAATACAAAAGACTTTCAATACGTATATTAGACCAAGCACGATACAATGCACACACAGATCCCCTGTGTGTGAAGTACCAAATATCAAAACTCCCTAAAAATTACAAACTAAAATGCTCTCTTCTTTATCAGAAACACTGCTATGGCATCTTGCCTGTCTACAGTGAAAATGAATTGATTTTGAGCTCTGACTTGCATGCCCATAGAACTCGTAGAGAACTTGAAATCCGCGCATACAGGGTTAAAAATGAAATTGAAAAGCATTCTATAAATTATAAAATTGCAACTTCATGGAATAGCCTGCCTCAAGACCTTAGAAAAGCCCACAAGTTTCCACCCTCAAATTTCTCCTCAAAAATTAAGAATTGCCTGTTGGGTCAATATAACACAGTATGTCATATTCCATACTGTTATATTTGTAGGACTTAAAAATTATATCAAGAAATTATTTTTGTACATATTTCATCACCAGCAACTCTCAATATTACATTACCTGTGTCTCTAAATCATCGACATGGTGGTTTTAGTCATCCTTCATCCACATAATATATCCTCATCAATGAATGCACTTTTATAAAAGAAATTGCTTAGTTAAATTTTAATTGAATTGTAATGTTAATTCATAGACATACACATATTCTTTCTAAATACATAGCTATGTAAATATATACTTTTTTTTTTAAAGGGCAGAGTCATCAGCATGCACCTGCTACGAAACCTGGCCCAGCCAGAAATTATTGTAGAGTGTATTATGATGGGATCATGTTATTCTGGCTAAATAAAGACACTTGGCTTGAGTAACCCAGTGTGTGGTACCTTTACCATTGTATGAAGCGATTGCACCATAACAGGCATATAACATAGTCCATACAGTGACCATCTATCTGTAGAATGAATTAAAACATTAAATGATCACTTTTACTTGATTTTGTGTAGGAAATCTGGTTGCTGATTCATTGGTCCGTTTTTGCCTAGCAAAGCTCCCGGCCTCGCTAGGTTGGGCCCGAGCAGCCATTGCGCTTTGGAATGCAGGTGCCATCAGAGCCTCTTTTCCAAAAGGTAAACTTCTGCTTATAAGGAAGTACGTGTATTTAATTTTGCTTGCAATAAGATAAGTAACATTAGTAAATCCACATTTTACTTTTCATTCACAGGAGATATTTCCTTGAAGACTGTGTTTGACACATTTCCATTCAGAAACACATTAGATGTGATTGAAGTCAAAGGAAGTACAATCCTCAAAATTCTGGAATACGCTGTGAAAGATTACAATCCGGAAAATCCACCAGGAAGCTTTCTTCAAGTGTCAGGTAAAGGTTATGCTGTCAATATTTCCATTTAATCTAAAGTCATAGATATCGAAGAAAAATGTTTCACAAAGGTAAATTGTTGCTATTTTGCAACAATGTTTAATTGTTTGCAAAAACTGAGTATGTCTAAGCCCATTTTCTGTGTGTGAAATATTTTGCTATTCTTTCATAAATCTCTAGTATAGTCAGACACATAGCCTGATATTTTACACAAATCTTCTGTCTGTACTTTTTTTTTTATCTCCATTTACATTTTCAAACTGAATATCAATAGTGATGAGTGTTAAAAAAAAAGAAAAAAAAAGGAATGATTGAATGGAATTTTATATATCAAACTGTCAACCTAACCTAAATATTGTCTTCACATACATTTCAGGTGTAAGAGTTGTTTACAATCTTAAAAAGGAGAGAAGCAATCGTGTTGTGTCTGTCGAAGTCCGCTGTTCATCTTGTGACATTCCTGAATATTCTCTTCTCGATCTTGAAGAATACTACATGGTAGTGACAAACAATTACATGGTAGGAGGTGGAGATGGGTTCAACATGATTTCAAAGGAGATGCTGCAGCATTTTCCAATGGGTAAAGTGATGATCTCGTATCTGAATTACTTATCTATTTTGATATTATTGTGATGTTATGCCGAGACAGTCAGTCATATTTTTGCACTAATAAGATCAATCAGCTTCAAACTATGCTGATAAACCTCTTGAGCCATCACCTCAATTTTTATTCACTTTGCCAATATTAGTTATTAAAAACATTAAATATAGGCCTTTATTGGGAGAAATAACATATTTTATCGTTTATCAAGTGACTTACTGATGCGAGTTCTGTCCATTTCTATCCAATTTCGACCACTGCTACAGGAGCAAAAAAAAACGAAAAAATAAATGCAGACATTTATGGATGTGTTATTCTTTCAGGTGATCTGCTTACAGACAGTGTGGCAGAATTCGTTCGTGCAGCATCCCCTCTAACTCTTGGAAAAGAAGGAAGAATACAATTTATTGAAGAAGAAACTCCAACCAAGCCTCCGGATGTCTGTGATAATACGGGACATGTTGTCCATATGAATATATTCTTATTAACTTTGTCATTATTATTTGTGAATCATAGCATATAATGAAAACATTATAATAACATTCTGCCACTTGACTTGCCTCACAATGTAATACAATGGGACCATCACAATCGAGCAACCTTGCCAATATTATAAAATTATACAGTGGCGAGTGCAATAAGTGTTTTTATGGAAACGAGACAACTGATATTTCATAAGGCGCAGTAGATAGGTAGAATCCAGACCTACTAGCTAAAGGCAAAGCCGAGTGCAATATCAGTTGTTAAGCCCCGTTCCCACATAGCCGAGTTACTCGTAGTCAACTCGTAGTAATAACAAAAATTACGTAACACCCAAAATTCGAGGAGTTGGCGACGAATTTTTGCGGAAAAAGTGACCAGGAGTGACTCGCCGAATTACTCGCCGAATTACTCACCGAGTTACTCGGCGGGTTCAGCGAGCGACTCGCCGAGTACCAGGAGTGACTCGCCGAGTTGCAGCCAATTAGTGAACGATCTCGAGGAGAGTGTCGGCGAGTTAGAGGAGTAAATCGCCGAGTACCAGGAGTAACTCGCCGAGTACCAGGAGTAACTCGCCGAGTACCAGGAGTAACTCGCCGGGTGAAGCAAGGTGTCTACGACAGCGACGAGTCACCCATTGAATGATAGGCCGACGCCAGCCTACCTGCATTCTCAGATGAATATCTCGCTTAATATTTGGTCTATTTTCGATCCGAAAAAACCTATGGAGTCACTATACTACAAAACAATCTTTATTTGACGAAAATCGGACTAATATTAAGGGAGCAGTAGCTTTTTAAAGAAGCGCTCAGCTTTCTGCATTAATACAGTCTGGGCGCGGACGCTTCAGGGAGCACCAGTATAAGTAAATTAAATATAGCAAATAAAATCACAGATCAAATCACAAATACTAATTAAAATATCAATATTAGATTTAAATTTTACAAAATATACACAAATTTATACTGATCATAATATCACAATAAGATTCAAATTAACACAAAAAGATAAGAAAGTTATACAAATATAATCATTGCCTGGTAATTACAATTAAATATATTGCTTTTAATTAATGAAAGCAATTACATATTTTTGTAATTGTGAATGACAATCAAGACAATGTCATATTACTGTGTCATCTTTGAACAAACCATGAAATGACAGGTCAAAGAAGATCAGTGAAGTTGGCTACCCGAACCTAGCTACCTGACAGCTACCCGGCAGCTACCTGAAGGTGTAAAGTTAGCTACCCGAACCCAGCTACCTGACAGCTACCTGGCAGCTACCCGAACTTTCCATGTATATAACTCAAAAACAGTTCAGTGTAATTTTTCCGTTTTTGCGCCAAAAGATACTTAGGGCAAAGGTTTACGTTCTAGAATTTTTTCGGAATTTTCCGAGCACTTCGAAGATGTGATAAATCAAAATAATTTAAAAAATGACGTTTTTTACCGTAACGCAAACGGTAGCATTTTGGAGTGACCGGTTGAGAAAGCGCCGGTAGAAAACAAAAATTAACTTTTGTGTCTAACTTTTAGCATAGACAAAACTAGTCTTTGCAACCCTTAAAGGGGTCAAATTCATTAGTACTTTCGGGTAGCTGCCAGGTAGCTGGAATTTGGCTCGCCCCTTTTCTGCCACCCTCTCGTAAACGGTTTCACGGATCTTCACCGTTTTTGACACAAAGATACATTCGGCATAGGTCTACATTTTAGAATTTTTCCAGAATTTTCCGAAGGGTTACGGCTCTGAAATATCAAAAAAACTCAAAAACAACCTCTTTTGCCGTAGCTGCGATTGTAAATTTACCGGTTGACCAGTTGGGACAGTAAAGGTAAAAGACAAAAATTAACTTTTGTATCTAACTTTTGCAATATGTAAAACTGACCTGTGCACCCGTTAAGTGGGTGTAATTAGACCTTAGATTCGGGTAGCTGCCAGGTAGCTAGCTTCGCTATCGCATATTCCTCGAAAACGGTCAAACGTGATTTTTCCGTTTTTGGGCCAAAAGATACTTAGGGCAAAGGTTTACGTTCTAGAATTTTTTCTGAATTTTCCGAGCATGTCGAAGATGTGATAAATCAATAAAATTGAAAAAATGACGTTTTTTAACGTAACGCAAACGGTAGCATTTTGGAGTGTCCGGTTGAGAAAGCGCCGGTAGAAAACAAAAATTTACTTTTGTGTCTAACTTTTAGCATAGACAAAACTAGTCTTTGCAACCCTTAAAGGGGTCAAATTCATTAGTACTTTCGGGTAGCTGCCAGGTAGCTGGAATTTGGCTCGCCCCTTTTCTGCCACCCTCTCGTAAACGGTTTCACGGATCTTTACCGTTTTTGACACAAAGATACATTCGGCATAGGTCTACATTTTAGAATTTTTCCAGAATTTTCCGAAGGGTAACGGCTCTGAAATATAAAAAAAACTCAAAAACAACCTCTTTTGCCGTAGCTGCGATTGTAAATTTACCGGTTGACCGGTTGGGACAGTACTGGTAAAAAACAAAAATTAACTTTTGTATCTAACTTTTGCAATATGTAAAACTGACCTGTGCACCCGTTAAGTGGGTGTAATTAGGCCTTAGATTCGGGTAGCTGCCAGGTAGCTAGCTTCGCTATCGCATATTCCTCGAAAACGGTCAAACGTGATTTTTCCGTTTTTGTGCCAAAAGATACTTAGGGCAAAGGTTTACGTTCTAGAATTTTTTCGGAATTTTCCGAGCACTTCGAAGATGTGATAAATCAAAATAATTTAAAAAATGACGTTTTTTACCGTAACGCAAACGGTAGCATTTTGGAGTGACCGGTTGAGAAAGCGCCGGTAGAAAACAAAAATTAACTTTTGTGTCTAACTTTTAGCATAGACAAAACTAGTCTTTGCAACCCTTAAAGGGGTCAAATTCATTAGTACTTTCGGGTAGCTGCCAGGTAGCTGGAATTTGGCTCGCCCCTTTTCTGCCACCCTCTCGTAAACGGTTTCACGGATCTTCACCGTTTTTGACAGAAAGATACATTTGGCATAGGTCTACATTTTAGAATTTTTCCAGAATTTTCCGAAGGGTTACGGCTCTGAAATATCAAAAAAACTCAAAAACAACCTCTTTTGCCGTAGCTGCGATTGTAAATTTACCGGTTGACCAGTTGGGACAGTAAAGGTAAAAAACAAAAATTAACTTTTGTATCTAACTTTTGCAATATGTAAAACTGACCTGTGCACCCGTTAAGTGGGTGTAATTAGGCCTTAGATTCGGGTAGCTGCCAGGTAGCTAGCTTCGCTATCGCATATTCCTCGAAAACGGTCAAACGTGATTTTTCCGTTTTTGTGCCAATAGATACTTAGGGCAAAGGTTTACGTTCTAGAATTTTTTCGGAATTTTCTGAGCACGTCGAAGATGTGATAAATCAATAAAATTGAAAAAATGACGTTTTTTAACGTAACGCAAACGGTAGCATTTTGGAGTGTCCGGTTGAGAAAGCGCCGGTAGAAAACAAAAATTAACTTTTGTGTCTAACTTTTAGCATAGACAAAACTAGTCTTTGCAACCCTTAAAGGGGTCAAATTCATTAGTACTTTCGGGTAGCTGCCAGGTAGCTGGAATTTGGCTCGCCCCTTTTCTGCCACCCTCTCGTAAACGGTTTCACGGATCTTTACCGTTTTTGACACAAAGATACATTCGGCATAGGTCTACATTTTAGAATTTTTCCAGAATTTTCCGAAGGGTAACGGCTCTGAAATATAAAAAAAACTCAAAAACAACCTCTTTTGCCGTAGCTGCGATTGTAAATTTACCGGTTGACCGGTTGGGACAGTAAAGGTAAAAAACAAAAATTAACTTTTGTATCTAACTTTTGCAATATGTAAAACTGACCTGTGCACCCGTTAAGTGGGTGTAATTAGGCCTTAGATTCGGGTAGCTGCCAGGTAGCTAGTTTCGCTATCGCATATTCCTCGAAAACGGTCAAACGTGATTTTTCCGTTTTTGCGCTAAAAGATACTTAGGGCAAAGGTTTACGTTCTAGAATTTTTTCGGAATTTTCTGAGCACGTCAAAGATGTGATAAATCAATAAAATTGAAAAAGTGACATTTTTTGCCGTAAAGCAAACGGTAGCTTTTTGGAGTGTCCGTTTGAGAAAGCGCTGTAATGAAACAGAACAAACTTTTGTGTGTAACATTTAGTGTACACAGAACTGGTCCACTCTCTTTCATATTCATACTCTGGTTAATATTTTTTTTCCTACATCTTGATGCATTGTGTAGTTCTGCAGTCACTGTAAGTAAAGAGTTTTTTTATGACAGTTTTTTTTCACAGACAATTAGAAAATCCATAATGAAAATTTATTTATTTTCTGGATTTTCTTTTGTGTGAAAAGTAAGAAAAGCCAAATTCGATCTGATGCATTTGGTAACTGCTACCTTTGGTACCTTAAAAATTCTAAATCATTTTCATCATCTTAATTATAGAATGCAAATGCAAGTATGAACTTTTAGAAACTCATTTAAATGCAAATGCATTTGCTTTTTTTCAAATGTAATACACCAAAAAAAAGTATCAAGATATATAACTATTATTTTTAAATTAAAGATTTAAAAATGGAAGTGGCCAACTATAGTGATGATTAGGAATTTCCACTGTATTATATTATTATATTATCCCTCTTTAATCAAATCATTGTGGTAAAGATGCTTGTGTAATATTCTCACTCATTCATTAATAATGCCAATGTTGCAGTGAACAAAATGTTATGTTTAGGTAATGTTTAACAATATTTAATTATTGTGTAGTATTCAAGTATTTCACCTGATATTTTACTCAGTTTCACTGGGTGATTAAACAAAGACCACATGTTTGGCAAAATAGAGGTCTAAATCTAGGACATTTTCTAGGTCAACAATAGTCAATTAAATGTACTGTTTTGCTGAGCCCCTATTATTAGGAATTACATAAGAAAGGGTGACCGTCAGTAGAAGGGAAATTCCTCTTCTCTATTGTGTTCAGATTTAGCATTTGACTTAATTGACCTTTGAAAAAATAGCTTAAGAATTAAAATTTTAATAGTAGTTATTTAACTTCTTTGTACAGAGAGAAATTGCATCAAAACATACCATAAAACAGTTAAAATCTACGATGGCTGGGTTAAGACATGCACTTTTTATTTTTTATTTTGTGAGAACGAAATAGTATTTCGTACTCACGAAATACATTAAACTGTTGCTGATATATGGCCAGAAGAATTACTCAGTCTAAATAAGTTGACCTGCATTCAACAGTCAATGATAGAATAACATATATAACACATTGTACAAGTGGTGTCAGTTGTTGCCCCAAATCTGAGTCTAATACCAAGGCAGATAGACAGACAGACAGATAGATAGATAGATAGATAGATGGATAGATGGATAGATAGATAGATAGGTAGATTGATTGATTGATTGATTAATAAAGATCTATATATATATATATATATATATAGATAGATAGATAGCAGAAAGTGAACTTAGTGCAGCCCTTTTAGGCAAGTTCTTTCCCACTCACAAGGGTTGATTGATCAACTGAAAGAGAGGGACCCATGCACTTCTGTTACACATGTATGGAGAATTTTATTTGCTTAAGCATAGACACCAAGTACAAGGGAACATCTCCAAATGCCATTCAGCTGAGAAGTTGCACATGAAGATTGCCTGGAATGGGGGAAAAAGCATCTTATCCTATCCTATCCTATCCTATGCTATGCTATCCTATCCTATCGTATCCTATCCTATCCTATCAAGCACACTATATGATATCTTTAACTGCATACATATATTAGCTGGATCACACTGTATTTGCAGAAGCTCATAAAAATATGTTAGCCTACACCACAACAAGTAGAAAAAGATGACAAACCAGGTTATTAAATCGAAAAAATAAAATTGGCTGCAGCTATAAGACAAGAGGGGACTGCATGCTTATAGGCCTACATAATGTAAGTCATGAAATCAAAGTCATTTGACCAGTGGTGGAACTCCCTTGGGAGGGTCGCAACCAGAGCTGACATTTTGGAGAGGTTTAGCTCTTTAAAAATTTTGAAAAGAAAAAGAAACTTATAACACTATTTAAGTTCACACTAACTAAATAATAACATTAAATAGTATATAATTTGGGCTTAACATGCCGCAGAGGTGACATTCTCAAATTTTTCATTCCAACTTCTAAAGGGCCTTGGGGTGGGGATGTGGGGGATCTGACCCCATATTGCCCCCCCCCCCTATGTGGCTACACCCTTTCTCTTCAGTAGGGGATAACCTAATTTATCTACAACCCAGATAGATAGATAGACAGACAGATAGGCCTCAGTATCACAACAGAAGAGCATGACCAGAAATAGGTTTTCAATCAAATGCACTTAACAAAACTGCAGGGGTGGGGTTGGAAATGTTTGTTGGGGGTTGGGAGGAAGGGGGGGGGGGTTTAATTCTACCTTTGATGTACCCCAGTGTCCTCTCCTGGTCTAATTTCTCCAAGCCATTACTAAATTAACAGTGTGAATTTTTCTTGTGTCTTATTCTGTTAAAAAGAAGGTAACTTTGATTGGTTCACTGGAAAACCAGTGTCAGCACTTCTTGGATCTTGTAAGGATCTTGTAGGGACTAATATTTCGTCCAAACAAAATAAGTATTTCGTTTCAACGAATTAGTAATTCATTATAACGAAATACTATGTCATTATAACGAAATACTGCATGAATATTATTTCGTGAGAACGAAATAAAAAATAAAAAATGCATGTCCTATCCCAGCCACTGTAAAAATCAGATAAAATGCATCATTTAAAATGAGATAAGATAAATGATATTAGAAAAGAGATCATCAATACATTGGACAGCTTATCAAATAGGTAACACAAGACACCATGGGGTAAATGTCTGACATGATGTGTACTAAAAATACCTCAAAGTGTTTCAATGCACACTTTAATAGCATATAATAACATAAGAAACTTGATGTATATACAACTCTTATTGATTGAGTAATTGACAATTTGAGCAACATTAACCTATACAATAAATGCCACTTTTTCATTCTTTTGTGAAGACTTTTTAGCTAATAATTGTTTATCAATTTGTAATGAACTATCTACTGTGTGAAGTTTTAAATCTGTGTAAGTTATATTACAAGTAATTAATTATAACTTAGAATATTAGTATGTGCTTATTTTCAAGTCAAATGTTTTAAAATCAAATGCAAATGTAAATATTCAGTTTAAAAAATGCAAATGTAAGTGCAAATGTTTGCAAGTGCATATGCATTTAAAATGCAATGCAAATGCGGCATTTGTAACTGTCTTTGCTTGGGATCCTCGAATCTTCATACTCACCTCTGTAGATTGCTTCACAAAAAGCATGAAAATATCCTAATTGTTTGGATTTGTTTTCCTCTGTGTTGTTATTCTAATGACTTTCACAAAATGGACAAATACTCTTAAAGATTAAATGAGTCTATGGGTATAAATTGAGTATGAATTATTGTATGAAAGGGGGAAAGAACTTTTGTTCTCAGTTTGTGATGTTCATGATGTCCTTGTCAACATTTTGGTTTCCAGATGAAAGCAAAAGTTATCGGGGGAGTATCGCATTGTGGCTTAGTATATAGGCAAACATAGCTGTGCGACAGCTTCTCAATGTTTTTGGGCTGTAATTTTATCCTACGCTGGCATTATTCGCCGATCACATTGACTTGAATCATCAGAAGATGTTCTAGCCACAAGATGCAGCCCTCCGAAAATGGCGGGAAATGCTATCTATCTATAACTTTTTACTTTCATCAATCAGACTATGCTTAAAATGATAAAATTGTTTTAGTTTAGATCTGTGAAAATAGCTGTCATAAAAACTACTTTAAAAAATATATTAACCAGAGTATGAATATGAAAGAGAGTGGAGCAGTTTTGTCTATGCTAAAAGTTAGACACAAAAGTAAATTTTTGTTTTCTACCGGCGCTTTCTCAACCGGACACTCCAAAAAGCTACCGTTTGTGTTACGGTAAAAAACGTCATTTTTTCAATTATTTTGATTTATCGCATCTTCGATGTGCTCGGAAAATTCCGAAAAAATTCTAGAACGTAAACCTTTGCCCTAAGTATCTTTTGGCGCAAAAACGGAAAAATCACGTTTGACCGTTTTCGAGGAATATGCGATAGCGAAGCTAGCTACCTGGCAGCTACCCGAATCTAAGGCCTAATTACACCCACTTAATGGGTGCACAGGTCAGTTTTACATATTGCAAAAGTTAGATACAAAAGTTAATTTTTGTTTTTTACCAGTACTGTCCCAACCGGTCAACCGGTAAATTTACAATCGCAGCTACGGCAAAAGAGGTTGTTTTTGAGTTTTTTTGATATTTCAGAGCCGTAACCCTTCGGAAAATTCTAAAATGTAGACCTATGCCGAATGTATCTTTGTGTCAAAAACGGTTAAGATCCGTGAAACCGTTTACGAGAGGGTGGCAAAAAAGAGGCGAGCCAAATTCCAGCTACCTGGCAGCTACCCGAAAGTACTAATGAATTTGACCCCTTTAAGGGTTGCAAAGACTAGTTTTGTCTATGCTAAAAGTTACACACAAAAGTTAATTTTTGTTTTCTACTGGCGCTTTCTCAACCGGACACTCCAAAAAGCTACCGTTTGCGTTACGGTAAAAAACGTCATTTTTTCAATTATTTTGATTTATCACATCTTCGACGTGCTCGGAAAATTCAGAAAAAATTCTAGAACGTAAACCTTTGCCCTAAGTATCTTTTGGCGCAAAAACGGAAAAATCACGTTTGACCGTTTTCGAGGAATATGCGATAGCGAAGCTAGCTACCTGGCAGCTACCCGAATCTAAGGCCTAATTACACCCACTTAACGGGTGCACAGGTCAGTTTTACATATTGCAAAAGTTAGATACAAAAGTTAATTTTTGTTTTTTACCGGTACTGTCCCAACCGGTCAACCGGTAAATTTACAATCTCAGCTACGGCAAAAGAGGTTGTTTTTTAGTTTTTATGATATTTCAGAGCCGTAACGCTTCGGAAAATTCTGGAAAAATTCTAAAATGTAGACCTATGCCAAATGTATCTTTGTGTCAAAAACGGTTAAGATCCGTGAAACAGTTTACGAGAGGGTGGCAAAAAAGAGGCTAGCCAAATTCCAGCTACCTGGCAGCTACCCGAAAGTACTAATGAATTTGACCCCTTTAAGGGTTGCAAAGACTAGTTTTGTCTATGCTAAAAGTTAGACACAAAAGTTAATTTTTGTTTTCTACTGGCGCTTTCTCAACCGGACACTCCAAAAAGCTACCGTTTGCGTTACGGTAAAAAACGTCATTTTTTCAATTATTTTGATTTATCACATCTTCGACGTGCTCGGAAAATTCAGAAAAAATTCTAGAACGTAAACCTTTGCCCTAAGTATCTTTTGGCGCAAAAACGGAAAAATCACGTTCGACCGTTTTCGAGGAATATGCGATAGCGAAGCTAGCTACCTGGCAGCTACCCGAATCTAAGGCCTAATTACACCCACTTAACGGGTGCACAGGTCAGTTTTACATATTGCAAAAGTTAGATACAAAAGTTAATTTTTGTTTTTTACCGGTACTGTCCCAACCGGTCAACCGGTAAATTTACAATCTCAGCTACGGCAAAAGAGGTTGTTTTTTAGTTTTTATGATATTTCAGAGCCGTAACGCTTCGGAAAATTCTGGAAAAATTCTAAAATGTAGACCTATGCCAAATGTATCTTTGTGTCAAAAACGGTAAAGATCCGTGAAACCGTTTACGAGAGGGTGGCAAAAAAGAGGCTAGCCAAATTCCAGCTACCTGGCAGCTACCGAAAGTACTAATGAATTTGACCCCTTTAAGGGTTGCAAAGACTAGTTTTGTCTATGCTAAAAGTTAGACACAAAAGTTAATTTTTGTTTTCTACTGGCGCTTTCTCAACCGGACACTCCAAAAAGCTACCGTTTGCGTTACGGTAAAAAAGTCATTTTTTCAATTATTTTGATTTATCACATCTTCGACGTGCTCGGAAAATTCAGAAAAAATTCTAGAACGTAAACCTTTGCCCTAAGTATCTTTTGGCGCAAAAACGGAAAAATCACGTTCGACCGTTTTCGAGGAATATGCGATAGCGAAGCTAGCTACCTGGCAGCTACCCGAATCTAAGGCCTAATTACACCCACTTAACGGGTGCACAGGTCAGTTTTACATATTGCAAAAGTTAGATACAAAAGTTAATTTTTGTTTTTTACCGGTACTGTCCCAACCGGTCAACCGGTAAATTTACAATCGCAGCTACGGCAAAAGAGGTTGTTTTTGAGTTTTTTTGATATTTCAGAGCCGTAACCCTTCGGTAAATTCTGGAAAAATTCTAAAATGTAGACCTATGCCAAATGTATCTTTGTGTCAAAAACGGTAAAGATCCGTGAAACCGTTTACGAGAGGGTGGCAGAAAAGGGGCGAGCCAAATTCCAGCTACCTGGCAGCTACCCGAAAGTACTAATGAATTTGACCCCTTTAAGGGTTGCAAAGACTAGTTTTGTCTATGCTAAAAGTTAGACACAAAAGTTAATTTTTGTTTTCTACCGGCGCTTTCTCAACCGGTCACTCAAAAATGCTACCGTTTGCGTTACGGTAAAAAACGTCATTTTTTCAATTATTTTGATTTATCACATCTTCGACGTGCTCGGAAAATTCCGAAAAAATTCTAGAACGTAACCCTTTGCCCTAAGTATCTTTTGGCGCAAAAACGGAAAAATTACACTGAACTGTTTTTGAGTTATATACATGGAAAGTTCGGGTAGCTGCCAGGTAGCTGTCAGGTAGCTGGGTTCGGGTAGCTAACTTTACACCTTCAGGTAGCTGCCAGGTAGCTGTCAGGTAGCTAGGTTCGGGTAGCCAACTTCACTGATCTGGTCAAAGAACCCCAATTTAGGCAATTAGGCAATTGACACATGTATTGAATTTGCTGTATGCTCTACACCAATTCTTTGTATCATTCAAAATGCTAATAGCAATTACTGTGTCATCTTTGAACAAACCATGAAATGACAGGTCAAAGAACCCCAATTTAGGCAATTAGGCAATTGACACATGTATTGAATTTGCTGTATGCTCTACACCCATTCTTTGTATCATTCAAAATGCTAATAGCAATTGACATAACAGTCATGGCAGTTGGCAGAATGAGTAGAAATGAATTGCAATAAAGCTCATCCAAACAATGTATATAAAATGGTCAAAAATATTGACTACACCATTCAAGTCAGGGCCATACACAGAGCACCTTGCCGCTGCCAGACTACCTGCCTTCTCAGACGAATATCTCGCTTAATATTTGGTCTATTTTCAATCTGAAAATCTGTGTGGAATAAGTATGAACTCGACTATAATTCAATATTTATTTGACGAAAATCGGAATAATATAAATGGAGCAGCAGCCGCCGCCAGACAACCGCCTTCTCAGACGAATATCTTAATATTTGGTATATTTTCGATCCGAAAACACGTATGGAATCAGTGTGAACTATACTAAAATGCAGTCTTATTTGACGAGAATCGGACTAATATTAGGGGAGCAGCAGTCTTTTGAAGTAGCGCTCAGCCTTACCTGCATTGATACAGTCCGGGCGCGGACGTCTGCGAGAGCACCACTGTTTGCCTCCGCCAACCTAGCTACATTCTCAGACGAATATCTCGCTTAATATTTGGTCTATTTTCAATCCGAAAATACCTATGGAGTCACTATGAATTATACTACAAAACAATCTTTATTTGACGAAAATCGGACTAATATTATAGGAGCAGCGGCCTTTTATATTATATACGATCCCCTACGCTGATGATGCATGTACTAAAGGTAGAACTCGACGAGTTACTCGGCGAGTTACTCCTACAACTCGGTGAGTTACTCCTACAACTCGCCGAGTTACTCCTCGCACTCCTGAACATCCCCCTGAGTGTAATACGAGTGAAAATAGCGCCGAGTAACTCGCCGAGTTCGAGGAGTAACTCGGCGAGTTCGAGGAGTAACTCGCCTCGGCGAGACATGACCAAGATTTTGAAACTCCTGAAAATCCGCCGAGTGTGCCGTGCAGCACGGCATACTCGGGAGACTCGGCAAACTCGGCTCCAAATCTCACGAGTTCGCTACGAGACTCAGGAGTTTCTCGCCGAGCATGTCTCGAGTGCGAGGAGTAATCGCAGAGTTTAGTAAGAGTTGGGCCCGAGAGGCGTGTTACGTTATACTACGAGTTGACTACGAGTAACTCGGCTATGTGGGAACGGGGCTTTAAGGTTTCATAAAAACATCATTAAACATGTATAGCACGAGACAATGTGCAGTAATTGTACCTCCATCTGGTGTGAACCTAAAGCAGTAATCTATTTTTTATGATTTTACAAAATATATAATACATGCACATATTTCTTTTTTTATTGTAATTTTTATATTATATGGTTTTTCAATTTCCAGTATGTACAGTGAATAGGCCTTTGCAACCTTGATTTAGCTTGAACTTCTTTTTTTTTAATGAATTTACAAAATACATGTTTTTATAAATACATGCACATATTTATCAATGATATTAATTTGGCAGAAAGGGCATATTTTACTCAATAATTTTATCCACGAATTATTTTCTTATATTTTTTCTTTGTTGACCCAATTGCCTGTTACGCAAAATGCGGCAAATGTAATCGTAACGAAACCTATAGCCATGCAATATGGTAAAATATGCATGCAATATGGCTTTAAGCCAATCAGCAGATTCAGAAGCAAGGATGTATACAATTATAAGAATACCTCTTGGGTCATGTCACTATATTGTATGAATCTATTAGGACTTTCTTCTTTTTTTTTGGCAATTTTATTTAATGTTGTTACAAATACTTCCTTTGTCAGGCTATATTCAGGTTATATCCATCCAATAACTTAGTTATTACACGGTACTTGTATACTTTATACTCACTTGAATTTTTAGAATATCTATTTCTTTAAGTTCAGTCTCTATACGTTTTTCATAATGAAATAAAAAATCACTGAAATTTGAAATTCGTTTTATCATTTTAATCCTTAGGGGAAGTTGGGGCATGTTGGGCACCTTAATCATGAGGTTGCTTTGCCTCTCTGTTAATCATTCTCCTCCAATATATTACATGTACTGACGTTTTGATATATTAGAAATTAGCCTTGTGCAACTGAAGACAAACATTTTGTGGTATTTCAGTTTTTGATATAATTCAAATAGCTATCTAATACAAATTAATTAATATAATAAATAATAAATAATCTGAATCTAAAATCTGAATGTAGGGTTCAACTTAATTTTGGCTGTTATTTACCATTAAAAAAAGACAGAATTTGGTTAATATATACAAGTATACTGGTATAAGATTCCCCTTACAAATATTCTTGCCCGTCTGAATGTGTCACTGAAGTATACTGTCTGTATGATTCGTGAATTTGTTGGAATCATAATTGAATTATGACTCACATCCTTACTGTGCAGTACATAACTGTACTGTAAAGGGATTACTGTGCAGTAAATTGCAAGACACAAATACCTCAGAAAAACCAGCAGCTCATATCAGCCAGATCATGAAATTTGCAAGGTTTGATCTCTTACAATCTTTTAAAATTGTATGGATGGCTAATAAACATTACAATGGTCAAGAGATGCATATCATGTGTGGAACACAACACCAGCCAGGTGTACTTATATGTAATCCTTAAAAGGTGATATATGACGTGGGACGAGGGGACTAACAATGTTCAATGCACCAATAAATAGTTACATGAAACACCTTTCAAAGTGAACTCAGCAATCTCATGAAATCCCCCACGAGAACTTACAGTTGCAGGATTTTGTGGATATGCAAATATAACAATGTCAACTCAAGCATGAGCCCCCTTGCAAATACCACATGGGCCATTCACTTCATAATCGCCACATGAGGTGAGCACGCGTGACTCAAAATGCACACCAGCTTTGGAGTATTGCTATGTTTGGTTTACCTGCTCTGCTCAGTTTACGGGCAGGATTTTAATTTGACAATATTGCACACAAATGACGTGCACGCAAGATTCGAAGAGATAAATGCTTATGGAGGACCCTGCACATCCAATTGTTTTGGAGGAGTAGCAAGACGTCAGACTGTCATCAAAGAAATCCGACAGAGTCACGAAAATGTCCTCCTTCTGGATGCCGGAGATCAATTCCAGGGCACCATTTGGTTCAACTACTACCAAGGAAATGCAACCAAATATTTCATGGAGCAGCTTGGCTACGACATCATGGTTAATAATTGTCTTTTCTTTAAATTACCTTTCATGACGGCTTCAGTAATATTACTTGTAAAAATACTTCAGTTGATAATTATAATACAAAAATGAACACAGGCAGAACTCAACCTATACATTGAGTAAAGTTTTTTTTATTATTATTATCAACATATATGACTATAAGTTCTGTAATCAACACCCATGTTTATCAGATTTCATATGGGTTTAGTGTTTGACGGCGTTACTTTTTTCTCTATCGATGTCTGGATAATAATATAATAATAAATTCAGAACAAACACTGTGTACATACGTACTTATGAGTCACTGTATCCTAAAATTTTACATAGCTTTTGTTTCTACTCTATCAGTAAACAATGTTTAAACAATGTTTACTGATAGGGCAGATACAAAAGCTAGACGTGTTTTTTTTAAACATGGAATAGGTCTTATAGTGGCTCACCTAGAACTCCACCCACCTGGAAAGTAGCTTCTTTTTAGTATTTTTGTGTGTATAATGCAAATTTATAACACAGCAAGAAAACAGTATATTACTCACTACAACTACAGATGATCTTTTTTGAGTCCAATCGCTACATATCCTATTTTCATTTAATAATAATTTTTACATCATGGAAATATTAGATAATTAAAACAATTTCGTGAAAGGCAGGCTTCAGTCCAGTGGGCAAAGATTATGTCATATACCTTACCTTAATTCCTAATGACTCATAATAGAAAAACGTAAGTCAAATAGAGGAAGGGGTTTTCATGCATCCCCACCTTATTGTCACCTTTACATTTATTTAGTTATGTCTGTGTTATTAATTAGGTTGTATATTCATTTCAGTTTGTGTCCCGTCTTTGTTGTCTTTTTTTATATTTTTTATTACTTCTGAGTCCCTAGTGGGCTGGGAACTTTTCACTCACTATTTAAAAAATATGATTCAATTGTTTTTTGTCTGGTAGTCACAAGGTCTTTCAAGGTTAGTGCCTATGCTGAGGCAAGGAAAAGACCTCACCCATGAGTTAAATGTGTAACATGGTGTGGACTCCAAGCCCATCATTACTTCTGCCTCTGGCAGCTGGTTATATATACCTACGTCTATGGTTATGAAAGCATACCTCTGCAATATTTTACAAAAACTTGGATTCAACCCAAGCTTTCATGACATGTGCAACTGATGTCAGAACTACACACTGTAACATTTAGGTTTTCCTGACCAGATATTTGTGTCACGGTCAACGATTGCAACAATTCAGGTGTCAACTCACATATTATACTTATTCACGACTGTTCATTTTGCCAGGTTTTCTCATGTTGTGTGAGAAAGTACATACTGTCCATGCTTGCAAAATAATTTGAATGACATGGGTCATTTCCTTTTGGTGGGTCCTGGAGTCCAGTGGGATTATGAAAAGTGTAGATGTCTTGATATCACCCAAATTCATATTTATTGTAAGCAGTGATTCTATTTTTTTCGTAACTGTTAGTAAGGTAATGTAAAAGTGAACAGATCAGATTTCCTAGAAGACTCAAAACTAAATTGAAAAATTGCTAAACAACATTAGTGCTTACAAAAAAATTCTCATCTGCTGGCACATGATATATTACTAAGCACACCCAAATCAATCATTTTCTGAGCATTAAAGCCCAAACCTATATGACATTAATCATCAATCAACATGGCTTTTTCTTCTCTGTTGTGCAAACATAAGAAAATTTTCATATTTTTAATCCCGCTGCACTTTTTATTTTATCCTCTTTGCACATTTTCCTTCTTTTATTTTTATCATCAATTGCCAATGCCACTATCTGTCCAGAGCTATATACATTGAAAAAAACGCGCATGTTCTTCACACGTGTGTATATGCTACAACGAGCATATAATTAATAAATATAATGCAATTACTAGCATTTTTAAGATGCGCCAATGTGACATAACGCACACGCGCCAAGTGTGTATGTGTAATAACGAGCGCGTGTATGTGCAAAAACGCACACGTGTTATGTTCGATACATGCTGGCAAGTGGCAGTAAAACAATGAGCATGTTGTATGTCCAGATGAGAATAAAAGTGACAATAAAGAAAGATACAATGCTGCGGACACCCTATTCTATCTATCTATCTGATCTGATACGCACTAATGCGAGTCATGCTAACTTCTCCACAAGCAATGACTGATCACAGTACTACTATATATCTTCTAAAGAGTCTTTTAAATATTTGGAAAATAGAAATCATACTTCAGAATGTTTACACACATATGGACCATTCACCAAACAAACAAGTGGTTGAAACTTCAGATAAATTTATCTTAGGTTTTATCCTTGCTGCACAATCAACCTTGGGACTTACATTTGTTTGATATCCTATTGGGCCTAAAATAAGCACTTGGGATCCAGGTGGAGCGAGCATAGGATGTTTGCTTCCTTTTGACCTCTTACATTTCACATGTCATGCTTCCATTTTCATTTTACATTTTTAGTCTACAATATCTCCATATAAAGTAGATCGCTATGATTTCTGATAAAACAATTCCCTGTTGGAGATGGTGAAGCAAACAACATTCACTGTACCAAACATTCAGACTATTACTGTCCATGAGTGCCGCAAATGACTAAAGTCAGAGTTCTAAGCTGAAAAATATAGTCTTTTCACTGAGCAGCCCTGAATTCAGAAGGACATAAGTCTTTCATCTCCTCTTATTACTTGTTTTGTTTTTTAGACACAGTAGATTATGACTAACTGATTCCATAAAAAATGAGGTTTCAGAGCTGTATCACCAAGGGAACGATTTTACCAAATTTCGGAGCTTAGAAACCTGACTACTACCCTCAGTCTTGTCGACGAGTCTTTAAATTGTTTTCAGTGAAATTATTGGCCTGTATTTATATTGATAATTTTATTACAATATCTGTTGCATATGTTATCCTAGTTAACTCTAGTTGGGTTAAGCAGAGCAAAGAAGGCTAGTAACAAAGACTAAAAAAAGATACTAATTTCACCGAGAGCTAAGAGACGTAGCAAAGAAAAAAATAACTAAAAAAGGTTGCACATAAGGCAAGACAAATGTTTATTTGATTTGTACATTTAATAATATTGTAATGGTGATATCTGATGAAGTAAGAAAGATCCTGTGTCATCATTGGTATGAGCAATGTAGGGTGTATAGCTAGGCCTACAATTGTTTTTATTGAAGTGATTATTGCATGGACATACAGTTAGTTTAATTAAAAACGGCCTGTCAAATTGAAGCTAGACAAAGCTTTCATAGCTGGCTACTCAAAACTGGATCTAAAAGTACTTATTTATGATATATTCGATTAATTTCTTACATTTACCAAGGTTTATATTTTTCTGTCTATCAAGCCGATTATTAGCTATAGAAGTGGACAGAAGCAGCTGGTTTTAGCTTGTTTAGACCACAGCCAGGTACAGGTCTCAACAGACAGTTAGAGTCGACCGTATTTTATGAAACTAACTGTAATATATCGCATTGCATCATCTCGCACATTGAATTTCAGATATTTTGATTAACTTTTGACTTACTTTATGACCTTCAATAGCCATTTAGAATTTCAGTGACCGACTTTTACAAGCCACGAAGCACTGTCATGTTAATGATCCTTTGAACCACTAAGCAGAGCTTGCCCTATATATAGCCACAGAAGACAAGGGATAAAATCAGTGCCGATTGTCTCGTTGTTTACAAACCTTTTAGCCAGGTATACATTCCAAATAGGGCATATCTGTTTCTCTAACAGATCGAGATAACCAATATTCTTTCCAGGCACTTGGTAACCACGAATTTGATGATGGGATTACAGGATTGACAAATTTTCTTCGTGGGTTTTCCATCCCTGTCGTGAGTGCCAATTTGAACAGCGACAATGTTCCTGACCTTCAAGGTCGCTACACCGCATCTCATGTCATCAACATTAATGGTCGTGATGTTGGTGTAATTGGTTATGTCACTACAGAAACTGTGGAGCTTGTCCTATCCGGTGAGTGGAAATAATTAGCCATCGTTACTCTACTTTATTTCCTAAAGTTTGTTAAAATCTAAAAAAGCTGTTTCTGGAGAACAAGGCAAAAACTCGACATACAGCTTTACAAGGAAATTCTTAGAAACAAGTCTGGCTATTTTGTTTGCCCAGGAGTGTACTTAAAAAGTAAACTATAGACTCACTGCATGACGTGGGAGAAGTTTAATCTGTTTTGCCAAAATTTGAATCCTATACACCTGTTGACCTTAAATGCCTGTAAAAATTCACTGTACAAGTAACTGCCAATCCATGACGTTATTTTTTTTTTTTTTTTTTAAATATGTTTATTCACACACATGCATATACAATTCATGGTGTATAGTACAAAAAAAGAAATATTGGTAATCAAAATATATTGTAAATGTTATAAAACTTTAAAAACATAACAGATAAAAACAAAAGTGAATAAAAACATAAGTGAACAAATAAAAATGCTGCGCTTTATGCTGTACATATAAAGTGCAATATGACTTTTAGGTCATCTCTAGTGAACCCGTCTACTGTGGCTGCATTTGTGTGAACAATATTTAACAATTCATTAATCTGACCCACTACTGGCTCTACATCAGCATATCTTTTATATAAGCACCTTTTGGTCTGACAAATACTGTCATTTAACAGTTGCTCAGTACTGCATCCAATACCTTTTGAGATCATTGTCAAATTTGAATAAATTATACTGTTTACATCTAACAGTGCTTTTTCATAAATAAATTTAACTTTAACATTTGCAGATTTTAACATAGTTTGTACCATTTTAATAAATCTACAGTAAATTTGCTCTAAGGCACTTAGTCTCCCAACTAACCCAGGAAGCAAATTACGATGGGTTGTTGATGGAACCTCTAATATTCGCCTTGTACATCTGTTCCACATGGTTTGAAATTGTACAATATTACTGTCACATAAATTCCATGCTTGAGCACCGTAAAAATGACAACATTTTGAATTAAATACATTTACAGTAACTTCTTTTCTACATTTCCCCAATGTTGAGATGGTGTGATTAACTCTATAAACAAGGTCACTTCTTTTCATTCTGACATCAGTCTTTTCTGACATATCACAGTCTAAATAGTTACCTAGATACTTTACAGTTTTTACCCAAGCTAAATGTTTACCATCCAAAGATATATCTATGTTGTTTTGTTCTTTTTTACTGAATAGCATACATACAGTTTTATCTGGATTATATTTGACATTATACTCATTACCGAACTCCTCACATATCTTAATCATCTTAGACAGGCTTGATACAGTGGGTGCTAAAAGTGTAAGATCATCTGCATAGCCTATAGCACCATAAAACTGGTTTCCAACCCAACAGCCTTCACCGCCTTTCTCTAACCTTGATAATAATTCGTCTATATAAATACAAAACAGTACTGGGGATATAACCCCACCTTGTCTAATACCATTGGTTGTACCATATTCATCAGATACATACCCTCTCCAATGCGTTCTCATACATTGTCGAACATATAAGTCTAACATCACTCTTACAATAACAGGGGGTACCCCTCTGTCTATTAAAAAACAAAATAGCTTATCATATTGCACTCTGTCAAAAGCCTTTGTTGCATCTACGTAACAAGTATACACATCTGATCCATTATTATTATATTAAGAACAAAACAACATAGATATATCTTTGGATGGTAAACGTTTAGCTTGGGTAAAAACTGTAAAGTATCTAGGTAACTATAAGAACATTGTTTACTTTTCTTCTTCAACAGATGGAATAAAAGGCCTGGTTTTTGAAGATGTCATTGAGTCAGTGAGAAGAGAAGCTCAGAACCTCACATCCAGAGGTATCGACATCATCATTGCACTGGGTCATGCTGGGTTCCCTGTTGACCTTGAAATTGCCAGGAGGGTCAGTCAAGTGGACTTGGTCGTGGGGGGACACTCCAACACCTTTTTGTACTCAGGTATGATCTGTCTACAAAAGATGTTCAACAAAATGTTGAGAATTTTGCCCAAGCAGATTTTTGCATGGCAATTAATGTCAAAGGATATCTTTTGATCTACTAAATGGATTTTCCCAGACTTTGAAAAAAGAGATTTTTCACATCCCCTTTTTTTCCAGGTTTCTCAATACCGTGAGCACCCTGTATTAATAGTCACCTCAGCAGGCTAAAATTTAACTATCATAACTACTCACATGTGTTTTGATGCTAGTATATTCACTGTTGTTGAAAGCTGTGAAGCGTGTATTTCGAAATTGACCTTTTAATGTCAACCTATCTTTTAAATCACAGGAAATGCTCCATCCAATGAAAAGCCTGCAGGTCTATATCCTTATGTCATAACAAGAGATGATGGATCCACAGTGCCTGTAGTGCAAGCATTCACAGGAGGGAAGTACTTGGGCTATCTGACTCTCAACTTTGATAACACTGGCAAAGTAAAAGGCTGGGATGGCAATCCCATTCTGATAGATTCTTCTATCGAGAAAGGTTGGTCAGATATAGTGAATAATCTCAATTGATCAATTTGATGTTACACTGATCATACAGATACAGTTTAATGTCGTAGACAAGGTATATAATTTGTAAGTCAGTAGATATTCAGTATCTATTCAGTATCTATTCCCTTAGCTGTTATACCTATAGTATAACATGTTAAAGCAACAAAGCCAAACTCACTAGGACTACTCACTTTGCACTTTTGACTCACTCATATATTGGTGTTATTGACAGATGAAGACCTTCTAGAAGAGGTCATGGAATGGAAAAAGCCACTTCAAAATATAATTGACCAGATAATTGGACGAACTTTGGTGTTGATGGATGGACAAAGAAATAATTGTCGCATGAAAGAATGCAACATGGGTGAGTGTAATCCAATTATTTATATAATAACAGGTAACTGGATAGGAGCTATTCATGATGAAATTATCATAGTATGCAATTACCCTTATTATGCTGTTATACTGCAGACTGATTTATCCTATGCTTACACAGGAAACATGGCTACAGATGCCTTGGTTCGTTTCTGCCTGGCCAGATTACCTGCTGTTGCTGGATGGGCTAGAGCAGCCATTGGACTTTGGAACTCAGGTGGTGTTAGAGCTTCATTTGACAAAGGTAAAATGCGAACTCAGTTTGCCCTGGAGGGTACAACATGTTATAGAGTACCACATTAATGCAAAATATACATGTATTCCAAATGACAAGATGTGTGTCAAATCTAAGATGGTTCTCGTCCATATAATCCACAGGAGATATTTCCATGCAGTCAGTGATGAACACATTCCCGTTCAGAAACACCTTAGAAGTTGTTCAGTTAAGTGGCAAAACCATCTTAGCTATGATGGAAAATTCTGTGCAAGATTATGAAGAAGAAGATCCACCTGGAAGATTCCTTCAAGTATCAGGTGATTGGAATGACATGTGATTGCTGATTCGCACACTTTTTCTAATAATGCCAATTAAATAACTAATTTTACATGGTTTTTATATTATAAATGAAAATTAATTTCAGGAATCAGAGTTGTTTACAATCTTAAAAAGGAGAGAGGCAATCGTGTTGTGTCTGTCGAAGTCCTCTGTTCATCTTGTGACATTCCTGAATATTCTCTTCTCGATCTTGAAGAATACTACATGGTAGTGACAAACAATTACATGGTAGGAGGTGGAGATGGGTACAGCATGATTCAGAAAGACATGAGGCAGCATCTACCACTAGGTATATATAACAGTGTTGCACTGCTTGTCATATTTTCTTCTTGTATATTTCTGAACATCCCCTAGAAACCATGTCTCTGTCCAGTATCTGTTGTTCAGTTAGTTCAGTTTTGAACACTTTCGTTTGAATTTTGTTTTGTATTGTTGTTTTTATCAAACTGGGCCCAAATTACACACAATCCTGCATTTCGTGACTTCATTATTATTACATATATGACAACCAGACCGGATGATGTAAATAATGATATTTGAGCACTGCTCAAAATCACACACTTAAAAGGATAGGTTCGATCCTTCTCCCCAGTTCCTTCAGAGCTCCCTGAAAGAGTGAATTCAGATGCTTTAGTTCCTTCTGACTTCTGACTTCTTTTGCCAGTTTCTTGACAAATACTTCCTCTCAAGGAACTCAGGAAGAACTGAGACGGAACTGTACTTAAAACACCTGATACAAAGCAGATGCATTAATTGACCTTATTTCACTAAACGTGTATATATAGAGTTAATGTAGGAATTAAGGAACTATAGCGAGATTGGTTTCTTTAGTGTTTCCATTATTTCAGGCAATCTTCTTTCTGACGTTGTTGTGGAGCACATCGTTTCAATGTCACCTTTGACCTATGGATTGGAAGGACGGATTAAATTCATTGAAGAAACTCTGACAGAACCTACACAAAAGCCAGTTTGTGAAAATTCAGGAAATGCTCTGTCTATGAATGTAATAATCATCCTTCTCTCAGTAACATTTTCAAGTTTCGTACTACAGCAAATATCAGCATAGAATAGACTAAAAATCTCACAGACTTGGGAAATATTTCATCTGAGGTTGAACTTAAGTTTACCAGTAGAGGTCGCCTTATCACTTACAACGACATCTGCTGGTAAATTAGGGTGATTTCAACCAGAAATTTATGAAATATTGTCTCGTAAACTTTGTTATTCTCTGTTGACTACCTTTCATAATAAAAGCATTTTACAGAATTGTCTTGGAGTGACAATGCTTCTTTCAAATTATAGTGGAATGAAAGCAGAGCTAAGCAGGTCCTGCACAGGAGGTATGATAAAATTCTAATATCAGGATTCAGTGTTATTTCTTGGAAAAAGTCAGGCATTGGGATTGTTCAAACTAACATAAATGTTCATGCATAATAACTTTATCCTATTGTAATGCAATACTATTATGTAATAATCAATTCATTATTATCAAACTGTGAAAAAAAGTGCTGCTGGGTCTCAAAACATTGTGGTTTATGACTGCCTTCTGCACTTATATGTAATTCTTGAGAGTACGACCTGTTATTGCAATATTTATTATTTATGTAAAATATCTCAGTGGCTCAACTTATTAACCCTTGAACGGGGGCAGGGTGAGAGTGTTAATTCAATGCAGCAGCTAAATGTCGGTTTCATATTACATGTATATGCATAACATTGTGTGGACTTGCAAGCCTTATCATCTCATAATTACATCTACCTCTGACTGCTGGTAAAATAACCCGCTAAGCAGACCAGTAGCCCTGAAAGATAAGATAAGATAAAAATTTATTTATAGTCGGAGGTGCAAGACAAAACATTCAAACATAAGCTATAAAGCTTTTAACCGACTGGTAAAAATAACAATAACAATGAAAGAAGATATATAATTATAAAGATCATTAGAATGAGATTAAGACTTAACTACACAATGATCATAAATTACTTTGCTGACAGATTATACATGATCCACAATACACCTTTCTAATGAATCACAACGTCTTAATAAATCTTTGAACTTAGCTAATTCATCTACTTGTTTTAGTTCAACAGGTAAGGAATTCCAAATAAAAGCACTTTGATACATTATAAACCTGAAACCATATTGCATAGTGTTGTAAACAGGCTTGACTAGCTTAAGATTATCTCTCATCTCATATGGCATAATTTGCCTAGTGAAGAATGAACTTGTGATAGGTTTTGCCATGTCATGGAGTACTTCGTAAACAAATTCCGCTAGACTAGTTTTCCTTGTTACATAAAGCATTTTTTTTGCATGTTCTTTCTAGCAGGTGGTTGTATCGGCTATCATAATAATTGCGAACTAATCATATTGCACTATTGCTCTTTCATTTAGTTTCTCAAGTAGTTTTGTCATATTGTGAAAGTATTATATACAACTGTACAGACAAAATTATACGAGATAAATGATTCATATATTCTGAGTTTACTTGTGTAATCAATGTGTTTGCATAATCTTTGGAGTGCATTAATTTGTTTTACTGCCTTTCTGCTGATAATTGATACATGGCAGTCAAAATTTAGTTTGTTGTCAATGTTGATACCTAACAGCTTAACAATAGATTCCGACTGCATTTTATGATTGTCAATCTCAAAATCTATGGAAAAATTTTCTCTACTCAGACATATCGCTTGGAATTTAGATGCATTTGCTTTCATAAATTATTTTTGAGCCATAAAATTGCTTGAGTGGAAGCCACTTCTAGTTCGTTCTTTATGACCATTGGGTCTCTGTGTGCATAGCAAAAGGTGTTATTGTCAGCATAATTCTAAATGCTGCAAGAACTACTTAAATCAAAAAGAAAATCATTTATGAAAATGTTAAATAAGAGAGTATCTAAGAAAGAACCTTGGGAAACACCAGTTTTCCAATTTTACCATTCACTTTTAATATTACTTAGTTTTACCATTTTATTTCAATTTTTTAAGTAGTCCAATATGAATGAACAGGCTTCATTTGATAAACCATATGCATGTAACTTTGCAATTACCAGGCCATGACGTAGGCTGTCAAAGCTTTAGATAAGTCTATAAGTATGCAGCCTACATGGCAGTTATTGTCAAAGGCCTTCCTCCCGTTTTCTCCACATTTAACCAGTACATTGTTATAACTGTAAGTCTTCCTATATGCTGAAACAATATTTTTGTTATACTATCAGGCCATGTCTCACTCTACCCCTCCTCAGCTTGTTTTACAGTACCCCACCAGTAGGGAACAATGAGGCAAATTACTGGCAATGGCATTGCCATTGTGTTGAATAATTCTTGTCTTACACAAGGTAGGAAACCTGAAACTGCTGGTAAGTTTGCTTTCCAGCATATTCTAGAAATAATTACTCATGAAAAAATAAGAAATTACTAACAAATGCTAAATCTGATATAAAATATTAGTAGTAAAAATTAAATGGAAACAACATGGAAACCAATAATATGGGAAATTTATGCCTACCCTACAGTGAACAGTGAAGCCAAGGCAATTGGCTGTGTTGAATATGCAGACGACTTGACTATTATCTGCCCTAGTGCATGTGTAGGCTATTCATCAGAATATGGAGTTTTATACAACCCAACCAAAACTGCTTGTGCGTTCTTCTCCAGAAATAAAAGGATAGTTTTCCCTGAGATGTATCTAAATGGATACAAAGTAGATACTGTATCAAACATTAAGCATCTTGGGAATAACCTTTCAAGTGACCTCAGTGAAGCCAAGGAGATTGAACAGAAAAGAGGCGACATGATAGGACGCGCCAACTCAATGTGCCACATTCTGCAAAATGCACCCCTTGCTCTGACTAGGAAAGTTTTTCTATCCCAGTGAGGTCACTTAAATATGGATGTCAGGCTTGGGAATTTTCTGACAAGCATGTGAGTAATCTTCACACCATGTGGAACCGGTGTGTGAGAAAGCTTCTTGGAGTCCCATATCAAATGCATGTGAGATTTCTTCCTACTCTTATGGACTGTACCCATTCAAGGGATCTGAATTCAAAGAGGTTCCTCTCATTATTAAGGTGAATGGTGAGCTCAGACAATGCCATAATTAGATATGTGGCTCAAAATGGCATAAACTCACTCCAGCAAAGGTACCCCAGGCAAATCTCGCAAAGTTGAGGTATTATCATAATTTATTCGTGTGGCTTACGTGGTCAGAGCTGTCAAACTAACAAAAGCAATTAGATGGGCTTGTCCGCTGTTAACAGTAAAACAGTTTACCTCAGAATCAGTTTTCATAGCTTCAATTAATATATAAACACAACTTCCAGAGTAAACAAAACCCCCGTGGTTCATGGTGGTTGTATCCACTGCAACGGATTTTTACTCTGTTGAGTTGAAGGAGTGACCTCATTGGCCAAGGGTAGTGGTCAGGCCATGTCACGGCGGGGTCAACTAATTTAAAAATGACAATTAAAGCGATTGAAGATTTGAGAAAAACTTCTATTTCATTTATTTCTCATAATGAGAGACTCTTCTATTTAAATCAACTGTATACTATGTAATTGATTTTTCTTTTTCTGCATGGTATCATATCAAGCACACCATGTATGTGTGTGATTAAAGACTATATATATAAACCTTACCTTTATAAATTTAATTAGTTATGTTGTCTTCATACAGTGCCTTGTAAAAGTATTGGCACACTTTGGATTTTGCAAGCAAATATGTCAAACACAATTATGCACAGGACAGAAATGGCAATATTTTGCAGTGGCGGTATGATATGGTGAATATTTTTATGGTATTCATGGACTTTCACCAGATAACCTCTTAATTTGCTGAAATTAACCCTGGTTAACATTCCATCAAAAAATCATGAAATATCAAGCGGCCAGCTAAAAGTTAGCGAGACTTAGTTGCACAAGAAATTAGTGAAAATACATTAATATTTTGTATTGCATGTAACTCAAAATTATATTAGTAAATATTAGTCATTGAGTGATCAGATGTAAGTTATCAAATGGACATCCAAAAATCACTATACACATGTGCCAATAATATGAATGGGACTTCTCCAATATAACTACTTTATGACTAAAAAAATATATCTACACAAAAATAAGGCTTGGTTCAAAAATAGCTATGAGGCTATGCAACAAATTACAGCTGTATACTCAGATTGCCTGATTAAAGGGATTTAGCAAGCATATGATTGCATAATGTTATATAATGATTTGATTGCCTGTATTTTTTTGTCAATGCCCTAAACTATTCCTCTGAATTTTTTTTTTTGATGGTTACTTAAGGTGGCACATTTGCTTACAAAGCCCAAGAAGTGCCAATACTTCTGCAAGGCACTGTTCATCAGTCAACGGATTGCAGCTGAGCAAAATTAAAACACAGCTCCCCAAAAACCATTATCACTCGCCATTATCATCAGTAGTTTAATATATACGAATACAGTGGGTAAGAGATTTTAAAGAAAAATTGTAATTCTCATTTACAAACCTTGGTGTTATATTAAGATTTTGGTTTAGGAGGTGCATGGGTGGCGTCTTTATTACGTCCCAGCCATGATAATTTTTATATATGGATATTTATCATGAATTACGATGTAAAAAGTTACTCGCAAGTAAGAAAAGTATAGGCCTTACGTGCTTGGTTGCTTATATGGCACAAACTATGGGGTGAGTCAGGTGGGGAAAGGTTCGCTGCATTAGACTCCTTCTTTATAGCAACATCTCTTTGTTGATCAAGAATTCTCGTAGCTAATGGTAAGTTTCTTTATTATTTTGAGTGTCCTTTCTGCAATGTATATATTGATAAACACTAAAATGATGCATTTTTAAATCAATAATTTTAAACCCAACCACATTCTACTGCTACACGTGCATACAATTTTTTTACAGCAGTATCAACATTGCATTCATTGTGTTACAGACTTACATTTGACAACAACTACATGAATAGAATGCAACATTTTGAGAAATTAGTTCTCATGAGTCTTCTAGCATGTTCGTTTGGGGAAGATTTTCATTTGACAATATTGCACACGAATGACGTGCATGCAAGATTAGAAGAAGCGAATAAAAACGGTGGAACTTGCACGTCTTCAAATTGTTTTGGAGGAGTGGCACGACGTCAAACCGTCATCAAAGAAATCCGACAGAGTCACGAAAATGTCCTCCTTCTGGATGCTGGAGATCAATTCCAGGGCACTCTTTGGTTCAACTATTACCAAGGAAACGCTACAAAGCACTTTATGCAAAGATTGGGATATGATGTGATAGTAAGTTGCTTTTCAAATATTGTTATCTAATTTTTATAATATGGAAAACTCACAATCAATACAAACTAAGCAAGGTGGAGGCAAAATGTCCAGATGTTCAACTTCATCAATTTTTCCATTGATTTAAACCTGATATCGGTTAAGCAGTGTTACATTTTTAACCTGATAAGGAAATTTGCCAAACAATAAACCATTCACATTCATGCAATAAGGAAAACATTAAAAAGTTATGTACGCCCTCATAGCATAACATTATGTCTGTAATATCTGTGGGGAGCATGATTCTCATGAAAAACACACACACGTCATATATATATGTAAAATTTTATTTTAAGTTGTATTTGATGAAAAGCTATTTGGAAGAACCAATCTACCAAAAATGACAGTAAAAATGAAGAATTGGAGAAATTGGAAAATCTATCAAATCATCCAGTAATGTTCATATAAAAATGTAAAGTCTCTGTACACATGTTGAGAGTCTCAAACTGGCAGTTTGCACTGACCAGATTATTCACAGTCCATGGGTCAAGTAAACTCAGCAAACACTGAATAGCATTGCCCTGACCTAGTCCTTTTGTCCATAGTTTCATACATTGCACTCACCACAATCTAATATTGCTTACATCACATGTCAATAACCATGTAGTGATTTCTGATTCAAAGGTGATGAGTGAGCTGCTTTTTTTTTTTTTAATACCAATTGGTATTTTATTCCGTTACCAAGCCCCGAAGTACCTAAAACTCTTTCTGCCATATGTAATTGTATTATAGTAAGGCAGGACATATTTTTCATTATCACACTGGTTATATAGGGTGACTCTTGGATAGAAAAGAGCTCTTCAATATATCTAGGTGACCCACCCATCTTAACTTTATACATTATTATCGCTGCTGTCTTCACACATTTCATGTAGATATTTATTTGTTTTTCTGCCACACAGATTTCTTCATAATTAGATGTGTAGTTGTTAGTTACAAATCTTAGCGCCCTTTTATTGGTCTTTTTAAGTTATCTATATTTAAGCAGCCAGCAAACGTCCATATTACCAAACAGTAGTTATAATTATAGAGAGTGTTTCTGCATTCCTTAACAACAGTTCAATTGTAAGTTTTGTCTTACATTTTCAGTTGACTCATATAATGTTGATTGCCATATGCTTTCATTCATATCTGCCCTGTCAGATGTGAGTGCAATATACAAAGGTGCAGTAATCGCCTCAGGCATGATTACGGCCACCTAAATGGTGTTTCTCCGTTGGAACCTGTTGTGAAGGCCACTCTGCTGATAAATTCATAAATTGAGAATCAAAATATGTCATTGTAAAGACTGAAAAACCTCACCAATTAACTCACTGATTATGGAGCTAGTTTGGAATTAAATGAGCAAAGATTTAATATGAGGTTTCATTGTATTCCGTGTATGTGATTGGAAGTTAATCTAGTATTTCATCATTCAAGATAAATAATTATATACGACAATAATTGCTTTATAGACTCTGGGCAACCATGAATTTGACAATGGGATCGAAGGCCTTGCTGCATATCTTAAAGATTTCTCAGTCCCTGTTGTCTGCTCAAACCTGGACTCCTCTGGTGTACCGAGCCTCCAAAATCTCTACACAGCATCTACCGTGCTGAATGTTGGAGGGCGACAGGTTGGAGTTGTTGGTTATGTCACAGATCTGACACCGCAGCTTATAAATCCAGGTGAATAGAAAATTCTATAATATTATTTTTTTTTTTTGTAGGTGGCATATAACGTCATTCATGCAATGAAGAGAGCTTCTTATATTTCACATAAATGAAAGCTCAGTGTAGAAAAACTTCTGATGATAAGACAATTGAGATGCCGTGGCCTTATGGCTAAAAGGTGACTTCGAGACAAGCACAATAAGCTTGAACAAGCCTGCCACGGTCAATAATATAATAATAATTATAAAGTCAGCAAAATTCATCCATTTTAGGTTAATTTATAGGTTATATCTACTATGTCTATTTATAAGCCAAAGCGAAGTGAAGCTTATTTAGGTGTCATCTATTTTAAGTAATATATTGCCTTTATTAGTTCTCCTCTGATGCCATTTACATTTACATTGTCTTTCGGATTATTTCCTTCTTTCAGAGGGAATTGTTGGACTGAGGTTTCGTAACATAGTTCAAAACTTGCAAGCTGAAGTCGACAGACTGAAAACCAGAGGTGTCAATATCATCATTGGCCTTGGCCATGCTGGCTTTGACGTGGATCTCAAGATCGCTGCTGAGGTCAAGGACCTCGACGTAATAGTTGGAGGTCACACCAATACATTCCTTTACAATGGTAAGTGCTGTTTTGTTGTTTAAGTACAAAATTACTTGTATGCAGTGTTACATCAACGCAAAATAGCAGATTAGGTCTGCATCAATAATACAAGGCGAAACAGCCATGATGGTCCAAAAATGGAAACAATCCTAGCAAAAAGTAAATAAGCCAAGGACTTCGAAGTAAATAATGTTAAATATATCAAGATTGTGCACTTCATACTCATCTTTGCAATTATTTATGCATGTAACATCCTATATAATCTGACCTTGTCAATCAATCAATCAATCAATAATTCAGTCAATCATACATTAAACTTTATCTCACAAAGAAAGTTTGGACCCTGAAATCCTCACGTTTATATATTGGATAACTTACTAAATTTAGATAAACTAGACATTATCCAAGTTTATCATTACCCACAAAAAAAAAAGATCCCAGTTAATTTTCAAAAGGTGACAGTGTAGACCCAAGTAAACATTGCAGCATTGGGAGTATCTAGAAGTTATGATTTTTCTGAATTTACAAATCAAAATTACAGCCGCATTTCCTTATCTTATAAATGACATTTCTGTTCAATTCACATGAATCACTATTATCTACAAAAATGTAAAAAGATTTCAGTAAATTTAGATATTTGGAATTCATGCTACATTAAGCTGCGCATGACTGGTTTCAGCAAGTCTGATATAAGACAAAAAAATCTATAAATATGGCACATACATAAAAAACGTTGTACAGTGTATTAATCACGTACACTTGGCAGCATAGAATATAAAGAGAGATCCATGTGAAAAACATTTGGTGAATACATTTTTGTTTAGCAAACTGTATATTTCACAGATTGTTTCTAGAAAAGTCGAGGTTTGACTATATTATTACTACGCATGTATAAGCCTATGTATCAGAAAGTCGGGGTTTGATTTATATTGACTACAAAGCCCACTATAAAATGTATTGGACTTTAAATTATTTGCTAGTAATTTCAATATTTAACATTTATATCCATTTTGTGCTGTTCTTATCCACGCATATCAAACTCCTAGGGTCTAAGATGGAATGGACCGGGGGGGGGGGGGGGGTTTGTGATAATTAGATAATCAGTTTATGGACTTAGTTCGAAAAAAGGAAATAATTATAACACATCTGCTTTAATAATTTAGTAGATCGCTGAATTAAGATGGGTTCATTGCAGTAAATTAAAATCTAGTACTATAGGATTTATATTTTGGAGACCAGTAACATCTACCTGGTATAACATCAACTGCATGCCATTAATAGCACAAGGTCATCTGCTTATGACCTTGATTTGAGAGAAAGTAAAAAAACTGCCACCAGCCACCAAGAGTTGTCAGAAACCTGGAGAAATCTGAAGTGATGGTATCTACCAGCACAGTGAAGCCGAGAACACTGCAACAAATGCTAGCAAGGAAAGTATTGTATGAAGAAAGCGAACAACTTTAGGAGTAACGAGACAAAAGTCATATGTTTGGTTGCAATCTTGGATGAAAAAGGTTGCAATTATGCTCAGTCTGCTTGGAAGGATTTTGGTCAGGGATTTGGTCAGGTCTTCAATGCTAAAATAATACACTATACAATGCCAACAGTAATGCCTGAGAAAGCATCTTGTTTTAGGTTAGCAGTGGACTAAAGGCACTCCAGCACAGACACCTTTCCTTGGTGACTAAAGGTGCATGAAAAAGGTCTTTCAATTAAGCACCCAGAAAGAAATTGGATATACTGAATAACTAATGTTAAAAATGAATTGAGGTTTTGGAGTGGTCGTCTCAAAGCCCTAGACTTATCCATTGGAACAGTATTGTGGAGGTCAAAAGGGTATGTTTCAAACAAACACTTTAAAATGTACCAAGAAGAGAAGAATGGTCTAAAATATCCCCAAACACCAGAAATATGTGATTAATTATCATTTTATCAGAATGATTGCTCTTCCCTCTCCTGTATGCAAATGAAAGATTAGGGTTTTAGTTAAGCCTCATAGCTAGCTACGGCCATGCAAATGGAGGCTGAATAGTATCTATGGATACTAGTGACGTTATAGACAAGTACACCACTTATTTAAAAGCATTTAAAAAATAATAATAAAGTAAGAAGCACAGATTTTCAGATTAACTTATCTTATTCTGGCCCCCCTGCAGATTAGCAGTGCATTAAAATTAGCGCGGCGTACTTATTGGGCCCAGAGAGATCTCAGCATGAGCTATACAGAACTACTGCTCTATTACGTAAGATCACTTAAAAAAGTTATGAATCGGGCGACGCTCTTCATGACGTTCGCCATGACGCTGGAGAAGCTGCTTCTCTGTCTTCGATCTGAATACACCAAATAAAAGCTTAAGATCTATACTATAAGACGAGATTATCGATGCATCAGAATACTTCAAAGTTGTGAATCGACGATGCACTTCATGACGTTGGCCACGAGAATCTCGGACCCAAGCGTGAAGAAAACTCCAGGGTACCCTTTCCTTTGCACATGCGTGAGATTGACAAACTCTAAAATTCTTCAATTATCGTGCTGGTGCCACCCCCTGGTGGCCATGAAAGCCAAAGCTTTACTTCGCTTTGGCTTATAAATAGACATATATATGCTTTTAAATAAGTGGTGTACTTGTCTATGACGTCACTAGTATCCATATATACAATTAAGGACTTCATATTCAGGTTCTACCTTACATTCTAATTATGTTGTGACAATATTATCTGAGCATAATGTAACAATATGAAATTTTGTGGACCCTAGAAAGTCAAATATTGTCCCGATGAGCGAGTGCTAATATTACTCAAAAGATGTTGTGTTTGCAGGGATGGGCGCTTGGCTATACTGCTAAAGGCTGTGATAGCAGCTGTAGAGTGCTTTTTAAAAGAAGCATCAGGGAGTTGAAAAAGGCTCAAGCTTGAACAGGTCTGCCAAGGGTGTACCTAATTGTAAAGTCAGCATAGAACGTCCATGTAACTGAAGACTAAAAAATCAGGCACATCTACATTTTAAATTTTCTTTTTTGCAGTTCTTTTTTACGTTGGCAGTTTTTTTAAAATTACTTTTTGGTTGTACGTCATCTGAAATGTTACAATTGCACAATATGGCAAGTGATACATGTACAGTAGTTACTAATTCTACTGAAAAATTAATTAAGTTCAGAATATACGCAAGTTTACCCAGCATGGAAACTTTGACCTTGAATGACTATTTCCAGAACATCTTAACTTTTCTCTACCGACTACAAAATATTATCATTTTCATTCTAGGCGTTGCACCTGCAGAAGAACCGCCTGCAGGGCCCTACCCCACCATAGTGGCCACGTATGAAGGGACCACTGTTGGTGTGGTTCGAACCCAGTTTCTGGGTGAATCAGTCCCTGTGGTTCAAGCATTTCACAATGGAAAGTACCTGGGCTACCTGAATCTGACATTTGATGATGAAGATGGAAAATTAAAATCATGGGCAGGCAACCCTATACTACTGGATTCAAGTATTGAACAAGGTAATATATTGCCTTTAACAGTTCTTAACATATACAATGGAACCCAGGTGAGTCTCTTGAAGGGCTGGGAGCCACTTTAATGGTCTATAGCTGTCCCACCAAGCCTTCCCTCTTACAAGTGACCATTTTAAAAGTGGACAGTGTCAAGAGGTTAAGTAATGGTTGGATCCCAACCTTTTTGGCAGTTAGACATGATATGAAGTTTATGGAGCACCCATGTCCAAAAACAAAAGCGTGTAGAAGAAAGTTATTTTCGTTGTGAAATTTGGATTTAGGAGATTGCTATTGGACAGACTGTGAGTTTTTATCATGTACATTTTTCCAAACAGATCCCACCATTTTAGCAGAAATAAATGCATGGAAAAGTCCACTGGAATCATATAGATCTACTGAATTGGGTATATCTCTGGTGTACATGGAGGGTGCCACAGACTACTGTCGTCTGAAGGAATGCAACATGGGTATGGAATTTATTTTCTCAACGAAAACACCAGTCCTTGCAAATGTGATCAGATATCAAAATACGAACTTTACTTGATTACAATACTCTTCTTTTTTTTTTTCATTCAGGTAATATGGTAACAGACGCCATGATAGATTTCTACCTACAGAAACTCCCAGCCAACAAAGGATGGGCCAATGTCAGTGTGGCTCTCTGGAATGCTGGTGGCTTTGTGAATTCCATCCAGAAAGGTACATTCCTTCATCCCTTATAGTTAACAATACTGCATAGACGCATGTTGTTGGGTGTCATTGACCAAAAGGAATAAATTGAAATATCGTGTTGCAGCCCCATTACCACAGCTTATTTCCAATACTTTCTTCTATTTATACCCAAAGTAGTCCCTTTTCTATTGTTTTTTTTTGCCGGGATATAACTGGCCAGTTTGGCATGTTATCTCCTGGCTTTGGAGCAGTAATATCATTCATGAACAACTCCTAACATAGGGATTAGCAAAAACACAGCAAATTAGAATGCTCCAATGCAGAATTAATCCCTTAAGGTCTGCTTAGTTTTAAAAGCACAACCACAAGTGTTTGCCAACATATATGACATTGCTCAGTGATGACACACTTATACTTTAACTAATACCAAGGCTACTGACTGCCTTAATTAGCTTCTCATCTCAAGAGCCCCCTATGTCATTTGCAACTGCCAATCAGAATGTAGCGGAATACATTAGGAAAAGCCCTGAGCTTGATGACAATTATTTTGCTAGTTTACCAGCTTAAATACAAACAAATTAGCTTTAATAGCATATAGGCTGGCTTATGGCATTGAATGTCTAACAGATTGCTTTATGATAACACTCAATTCTTAAACAAAGGTTACTCAGTTAGGTCACTTAATTGCTTAAAGCTGACAGCAGACTGTGCTTGGGAGATGTAGATGGTGAAATATGCAAATCTGGTATTAGAGATGAGAATTGGAACATTTCCCAGCGTACAGGCAAGGAATTCCTTGTATATAAGTGGTAAATACCCATAAATAATGGAAGTTATCACTTAGAATAAGAAGGAAAATTATTTTTGTGTATAATATAGCCATTTTTGATGTGTAATATGATATTATTGACTGAAACTAGCCCCATCATTGAAGGCAGTTACGCAGGGGGAGTAAAGGCTGTTCTTGACAAAGTCAGTAGCCTTGGTCTTATAGTATACTAACTTGCTAAGGGCTGTCATGATGGCAAACGCCTGTGGCACAACAAAGAGTAAATCCTCTTTAGGATTGTTTGCCTTAGCATTTGTTGTTTCTTGTTTGCTGTTGTTGTTGCATAGTTTCAACCATATCACAATCTTCGCAAAATCAAATCATCCATGAAAATAGTCCCACAATTACAGCTAAAATATGGCATTATAATTTGCGAAAAAGCCACTATTGAATGTGCATTGGGTATAAGTCAGTTATACACCTTATACTCAGGATATAACATTCCGACGTGGGCAGTTAAATCCCTCGGCTTCGCCTCGGGATATAACTGCCCACATTGGAATGTTATATCCCTCGTAATGGTGTATAACTATTACATATATACATTTATCAACAGGCACCATCAACCTGGGGAACGTTGCAGAGGCTTTTCCCTACAGAAATACAGTGGAGCGCGTGCAAATAAAGGGCTCGACACTTCTGAGTATTTTGGAACATTCAGTCTCCAAATATGATCTGGCTGATCCTTCTGGGAGGTTCCTACAATATTCTGGTAATTATTAAAAAATGTATTCACTTTTTTTTTTTTTTTTATATATACAGTATAGATCTTACAGTACTGTAGTTTAGTGGCGTGCACTGTGAAGGTCCATTTTATATATATACATTTAATTATCATTCTTGGTCTTAATTTTTTTATAGGAATTAAAGTGGAGTATGACGTCACATCTGCCTTAAACTATCGTGTAACGTCAGTGCAAGTACTCTGTGCGTCTTGTGACGTCCCAACTTACGCTACCCTCAACATTGATGCAAATTACTTTGTCCTCGTGAACAATTACATGATCCAAGGAGGAGATGGCTATAACATGATAAAGGAGAATTTAATGGATCTGCTTTCATTTGGTGAGTAATGAAAAAAAAGTAAAGGTTGTTTAAGCTTATATTAGAAAGTTTATAATCATGTATTGTTTTCGTAGGGGGGGGGGGGGGCTTTCCCTCACTAACAGTTCGGTGAATAAGGGTTATGACCTTGGCCCATGCACAAAATACTTCCACCACTGAGCTCGTGTAAGATAATATAATAAGTTAATAACCCTTTCAGAATATTTAAAAGTAAAATGTAAGTATTTAGCAAAATTATAATCAATATGTGTGTTGTCGTATTTTCAGGCGATCTTCTAACAGACTCGGTAGCAAAATATATCAAGAAATATTCTCCTCTGAAGAACGGCGTTGAAGGAAGAATAAAGGTTTTCACAAAAGAGGCGAAAATGGTGACCCCTACGGCAGACCCCTATGGTGGATTTTTTCCAACATGTTCGTCTGCTATTCCCCTTTTCAATTTCAGCTGTTATTTATGGTTTACAGTTATGACATTGATCACGGCAACTCTGTAAATCACATTATATTGCTATATTGCAAAAGAATTTTCTAAAAAAATTCAAATGCTAAAATAATTACTTATCATGACTAGAAAATTAACTTGGAATAAATGCATAAAATACAAGGAAAAAAATAAAAAAAATAATACATATATGTGTATTTGAAAGTACTGGTTTTATCTGTTTTCTATAAATACACACCGAATTGATTATTCACCAAGACCCTCTCCTGCGTAAAGACCTGATCGTGGGTCTTGCGTCAAGACTGGTGATAATGATAGTGTGATTGAATCACAATGTCCGATGCAGGACATGACAGGCATCCGATAGTCCTGCATGATCACCTAAACATGGCATCGGACAAATTAAAATTGATTGATCAGCTAATTAATCAAACACCAGGAGTAAGATCAAAATAGGACTTAGATTGATACAAGTGGTCAAAGCTGACCTGTGTTCATGATGGATGGATAATTTTTTGTAACTTAATTTCAGGCTTTGCATGTAAAAACATATTAATGTAGGTATAATTGTGCCATAACCAGCAGGCTCAAAAAGACCTTTGACGACTCTCCAGTATTTACGCAATATATTTCATACAAATTAATAATGAATATACATGTCATGTTATGTAATTTATTGTATACAAGCAAAGTTATTGGGAGAGCTGTTACTGCCATAGCATTGCACAGGTCAGACAAGGGGTGGGGTGCAAGTTGGGATTAATTCGGTGGAGCAAGAAACCTTGTTGGGGAGTGTATTATTCATAAGAATACACAGACAAATTTTAAAGACCTATTTTGTTGAGAGGTACGTGTGATCGAGAGTTTCAGACTGGATTACTACAGTGTAAACTGCACTGTTTTAGACACATAATTGTTGGTACCAGATCTTAATCTGTATAATATCTTATACTAATAGATCTTAAAACTGCTTTAGAGGTACTTTCTGTCATCTGTTTTACAAAAATCTTATAGGATTGGAAAAGTTTTATCATCACTTTTTGTGTATGACCAAATAAGGCAGTCCTTCATCTGTAGCTCTATGACCATAGTTTCACCTAATTCTGGCAAGAAGTCCTTGGTTACCACTTCCAAAATGCATAAATTAATGTTTCAGATATAATTGAATCAGTAACCTTGGAATTTTACTGCAGTAGAAAGAGACCACATGGCCTACATACAGTGCTCTGAAGCGTTTGTCTGCTTGGGACGGGCTGGGAGCACCAGGGTACCAGAGTACTGTAAGATCCCCAGAAAGAAAGACTCAAGACGTATTACAAGTTCATCATTATATTAGCCCCGCCCCGCCACACAGTCCATCTACGTCGACGTCCGTATGCTGTCTGATTTCCCGCTGCTGGAGCAACCCCCATCTCGACCACGGTCACGTACGTGGTCTGGGGGGTTACCCAGTGCGCATTCCTTGGGGCTGACCTAACTAGGTCAGTGACCCGGGTCGCCACATTACCCCTTTTCTTAATGGGAACGTGCTCCACGTTCGGTCTTATTGTCAAATAATACATTAAGTGGACTTTGTGACGTCAGGGTGACAGATAAAAAGCATAAAACACAGTGTTAAGAATGCAACATTCAATAAAAATCAAACATCCATTTAATTCAAAAGTAAACGATAATCTGTCAACATTTCAATAACAAGTAATCAATACAGATTTTAATTTTCAGAGTAAACACACCTTTTAGGTTGAGGGAAAAAAATAAAATGACCAAAGAAACCTTTTCATACTTAAATTCTTTAAGTCTCCCTACCTTATTAAGAGCCAACTACCATTAAACACAATGCAAAATATCAGGTATTAACAGTTCTAAACACTACATAATCTAAATACGACAATCCACACTGGTAAAGCACCACAAAAAAGTCCGGGAGGGGGCTAATCCTGCCAGTCATTTCTTGGCAATTCTCTTAACCATACTGCCTGTTTTAGTGACAGGGGGGGGGGGGGAATCCCTCGAATCCCTGCCCTCCCCAGAGTAAAAAACTTGGGGCATGTCCCGCACGGCTCTGTAGTGTGGCATGTCCTGTGCCCGCTCTAGTGGCCATCCTGATCCCCTGTCCTGTTGTGTTCCAAGTGTGTACCCGGATCTGTTGGAAGGTCTACGACTGGGGGCGTCCCCGGGCCCGGCGGACCTCCTCCCACCACGCGTTTCTGTCTTGTGTCAGGCAATCAATCTCACTACTGAGGAGGTCAGCCTGCCTCTCAGCAGCCTCCCGGCGCTTCACTTCATCCTTGAGGCGCTCATTTAGGGCCTCAAACTCTCTTGCCCCCTTGGCCACCTGCTCCCGGGCCCGGTGTACCTCCCTCACTATATTGTTGTATTGGGAGCATGGGACAGTGTCTCCCTCCCTGTCCGGGGCGGACCTAGCAGAGGTCCTTGTAGTTTTCTGGGCCCGCTCCGCTGGTGGCTCCCGGGTCCGGTTGGAACATCGCCCCTGGCCTTGTTCCCTCTCCCTGGATGGGGCCTTGGTAACGGCCCTAGCTGCTGGGGAACGGGCTGCCGGCAAGGCGGGCTGGGAAGCATCAGAATTTGGACCTTTTAGGCCCTCCTTAGCAGACGTCGTCCACGTGGCTGCTGCACGGCAGTTGGTAGGCGCTCTGGTAACTACCAGGGTCCTCTCCATATCGGTATGCATAGCCGTGGTGACCGCTGCCACCACGTGCTGGCTATGCATGACAGGGCTAATTCCCAGAAGGGGAGGCCTTTCCACCTTCTGCTCTGTCTGGGCCATAGCCCTGCAAACACAAGCATATTGTGCAATCTTATTACAACATTTGTAAAATATTGTCACAATATTGTAGATCACATTGTTGCAGTAGATCATTACGATTTAATATATAGAAACATTATTGCACATGTTTCCCTGAAATATAACTCAGTAGGATACTTAGGAATCGTCGCAATCGAAACCTATGTTGTGGCCAAACCGCTCAGGCGGCCGTCTCTGCCTGCCTGGCTGCCAGAAAGTCATTCCAGGATCTGCTGTGGCTTCCCTAGACTCCTGGTCCATTCTGGAAAACCCCCTTGGTCCGGGGTTCCCCTGTATCTCAGCCTTCGTGTGTGCGATACGTCACCAGCAACTTCAGGCCACACAGGCCACGGCTGCCCATCCTCTGCTTCCAGATCAGGCCCCAGGGGCGTAGCCTCCTGCAAATCTGTGAGGGGCCACTGCATTGACTGGTCATACAGTGTGGGGTCCGTAAACAGATCATCCAGAGGAAAATCAGGGATTCTCACCAAGTCTCCAGGACGCACTTCGGATTGATACATCTTCAACTGGTTGATGTGGACAACCCGTGTTTTCCCCGTCTTTGGTGCTTGGACCTCATAATTGACCTCCCCCATTCATCTTGTGACCCGGTATGGTCCCAGAAACTTTAGTGCTAGCTTCTCCTTTGCCAGAGGAGGATAGAATAGTAGAACCCAGTCGCCAACATGAAACGTCTGGTTCGTAGTTAGCCTATTGTAATATTGGGCCTGCCTCTGCGCTGAACGCTCCAACTGGGTTGCACATTGCCTGGAACAACTTCGATTCGAAGTTGGTGCCCTGATCACTATGCAGCTGATAAGGTGCCCCAAACCGCAGAAACACTTGTGTCACCAGGCAGTCAGCCATCGTGTAGGCTTCCTGGTTGGGAAGTGCAAAAGCCTCCGTCCACTTAGTGAAGTAGTCGGCTATGACCACTATGTAGCGGTTTCCGGTCTTGGTCACCGGAAGAGGGCCCATGATATCAATGGCCAGGTGTTCCATAGGCATTCCCACCGGCACTTGGTGTAGCGGTGCCCGCTGCCCGCAAGTCTGCCTACGCCTCTGCACCAACCGACCCACCTAATCATGTCCTCCTTGCAACCGGGCCAATAGAATCTACGACGTATCTTGGCCACCATACTGCCCACTCCCATGTGCCCATTAAGTTGAGTCGAGTGCAGCAAGTCAAACAGCTTCCTTCTCAGCTCCCTTGGCACTACTATTTGTTGGATCCTCTCTCCATTGGCCAGTTTGTGGTTCCTACACACGATGCCCTCCTGGAGAACCAAGCAGTGGAACTGGGCCCAGATATCTCGCACTCCAGCTGGCTGGCCGGCTATGTGCGTGTAGTGTGGTCTTTCCAAGGTCAGCAGCCAGCCTTTAGCCACCATGATAGCTGCGTCATTGGCCTGGGCTTCCACAATTTCTGACATCGTATACGTAATCCAACCAATTCAAGGGCAGCTCAGGATCTTGGGGCTCTACCTCTGCCACACATGCCATGACCTGTCTGCCTGTTTCCTCCTTGTGTCCCTCAGGCTGGACACTCCAAGGACAGAAGAAATTACCTTCCCTCCTTGTATTCCACTGGACTAGGGCCACCAGCATATCTACGTCCTCATGAGCCGGATCCGGGCAATCCAGGCGTTTGCAGGTCCTCACGGTGATACGTGAGCAATCATCATTACCATGCTTCTTGCCCTCTCTATACTCGATGGCAACGTTATATTCCGTCAAGGAAGCCAACCAGCATGCCCTCCACCTCCTTGAAACTTTGCAGCCATACTAAAAGCCCTGTGGTCCGTGCGCAGGTGCACCGTGTCTTGTCCATACAGGTAGGGCCGGAACACCTTTGCCATCCGAAAAACGGCCAAAAGTTCCTTATACGACGTGCAGTAGTTCCTTTGTGACCGAGACAGACACTGTGAGGCATATGCCACCACTCGCTCCTCGCCCTTGATAACCTGTGAGAGTACACCACCTATGGCCAGGTCTGAAGCATCCATGTCCAGGATTATAGGACAACCTTCCCTGGGTAAAGCCAAGACCGGTGCTGACGTGAGAGCCGCTATTAACTGCGCAAACGACCGGCTGCATTGCTCATCCCAATGGAAGTGGGCCTTATGGACTATCAGGGCGTGCAAGGGCGTAGCCAGCTTCGCAAACCTCAGTACGTATTTCCCATTATACGACGCAAAACCCACCAAGCAGCGGACTTCCTGTACCGTGGTTGGCTCCGGCCAGTTGCGGACTGCCTCTATTTTCTTTGGGTCTTCACGCCATCTGGGCATACAATGTGGCCCAAGAAAGACACCTCCCTCCAAAATAGTTCACACTTGCTGGGCTTCAGCCTTAAGCCAGCCTGGCTGATACGCTGTAAGACCTGGATCAGATCAACATACACTGCTGTAACGTGGAGCCCCGGATCACAATATCATCCATATAACACAGACATGTGGACAAGTCCATACCTCCCAGCACCAATTCCATCAGTCATTCCAGCGTGGCTGGTCCATTGGTGACTTCAAAGGGCATGACTGTAAAGTGGAAATGGCCTCTTGGTGTCGTGAACGCTGTCTTCTTCTTGTCGATATGCATGGCTATCTGCCAATACCCCGAGGACAAGTCCAGCGTACAGAACCATTTAGCTCCGGCTAGGGTGTCCAAACCGCATCGATCCTCGGCAGTGGATAAGCGTCCTTCTTCGTACAAGCGTTCAACACCGATAATCAACGCAAAACCGGAATCTGCCGTCCTTTTTCTTAACTAGGACCGGAGGACTCGACCAGGGACTGCTACTGGGCTCGATGACTCCCAGACCCAGCATCTTATCGACCTCTTCTGATAGAGCCCTCGTTTGGGCCCACCCGAGCCTGCGTGTCGGAAGCTTAAACGGTCGACTGCCACTCGTATCGATCCTGTGGGTCGCTAAGTCTGTGCATCCAAGGCCATACCGACCTCTCTCAAAGCAGTGCTTATATTGTCGGAGGACCTTCCTGAACACATCATGAGGCTTTATGCCATCACAGGAAGTCCATTCCTGAGAGGCCCTGAAGTCCACCCACATCCGCCACCAAGAACTCGCAGAGGTAGGGTATCCTCTCTATACAGAGGGTAACCTCCACACTCCCGTATATTGTAACTGCGCCACCGTTCGCGCAATAGTCCCATCTACAGGCTTCAGGTTGGCCCTGTGAGTGCTGGGCATTCTGTCGTACTCTGCCTTGCTCAACAGAGAAACCTGGGCCCCCGTATCTATCAACAAATCGACTTGGTGGGAGCCGATTTTGACCAACACGTACCAGGCGCCACTAGCTTCCTGGGCTGCGACGTGCCTAGGCCAATGCTGTCCGATCGTAACCCCTGTCCAACATTCAGGGGGGTTGTCCGTCTCTACGGGTGGGGGATCCGGGACAGGATCCTCCACCCTTACTCGTTTGTTGGACCCGGTTGTCTGCCCTTTCGGTTAGAGTCATCTCCAGTCTGCTTCCTGGACCACGCACCCTGGTTTCCAATGCCCTATGAGTTGTCCTTCTGCGGGCAATTCTGCCTTACGTGGCCTAGTTCGTTGCTCTTAAATCACCACCTCGGGCTAGTACGGGTTGGCTGCTGCTTCCGGTCGCTTCCCATAAGGGAGTAGAAGAGGTCCTTTACGTCCTCCTTTGTCAGGGCACCGCCCTTTTCTGATGGCCTGGCCTCTGGTGAAGACAAGGTCACGGCGAACTTCGCCTTAACCGGAAGGACCGGCATCGCTGTCGTGCTGGGCAAGCCAATGTCGGGCTTCTGGGGCTTAGTGGCCTCGTACGCAGTTTCATACTGCACGGCTAGGTCAATAGCATCCTGCAGAGAAGGAGGCTTTAGGGCACCCAAACAGAACCGCATATTTGCCAATCCGGCCGTTTCGATGAACTGTACCTTGGCAAAAAGTTCCTGTTCCTCGTTTGTCGAGGCAGGGTTGGCCTTCCTGGAGAGGTCGAGGAGGGACAGTCCATAGGTTTCGAGGTACATTTTCGGAAATAAATAGTCCTCCCAGTCCCTCCTGTAATCCAGAGCCCTTATATTCAGGTGGGCTGGGCCTGTTATGCTAGTCCAAACATGGAAGCATTTCTCCTCCTCTGACCAACGGTTGAATAGGGACACCCAGTTGAATTCTTCCATGAAGTCGGAGAAGGCCAGCCCTGTCCCATCAAACAAAGGCGGGAGCGCCTCCCTCCATCTCCTGAAGCAGGATGACATCTGTCGCCCCTTCTGGTCCCCGTCCTCCGTCACCACTGCGCTCGCCAACCCACGTGTTCCCGTGGTTGTAAGCTGCTGTCTCCAGGGGAGTGGGGAATACCCTTGGACAGAGTTGAATGAGTCATCCGTGGTTGGCTCTGGTTCCCCCTGTAGCTCCTCTCACTGCTAGCTCGGGCTTCCCCATGTCTTCGTTTCGACGGTTTTCTCTGACTCACACTGGTGGGCCTCAGAGTATTAGCGTTCCCAGACGCTGTTGTTTTGGCTTTTGGTCGTCCCACTCTCCTGGGGGTTTCGTCCACATCCTCGCCCAGTGACCCGTCATCTTGGACCGACTCTGGGCGTGCTGGAGAAACCGACTCCAGGTCCTCCTGAGCACCTGACCCCGTCTTGTACAACGTTTTGGAGCCATTTTTCTTGTCCTGTTTCCATTTCCTATTTCTTTTCTCTCTATCCTGATTCCTCAGTAGACTCTGAGTCGTCGCAGCGGGGCAGCCCTTTTTACCTTCTTTCTATGCTTGACAGTTAAGCAATCAACAAAGAAAAGTACTTATCTCGCTGTTTTCGGCGTCCTCTCTCCTTTCTTCTTATTTCTGGACGTTATTATCCAATTTGTAAGATCCCCAGAAAGAAAGACTCAAGACGTATTACATTATTATTGGCCCCCCCCCCCCCCCCCAACCAGTTCTGATCGATACTCTTTTTAAAGAGAGCTATGCTTGTTAAATCTGGCGTCTAGACCTATAACACAATAACTATGACTGATATGGACATTCACAATGCCAGATATATACAGATACTCAATTCTGTGACAATTTCTTGGTCAATGACTGATAGGAGATTGGATCTGTAACATAATTAAATGTTATAATAGTTTGCTACATGGTAAAAATTGAAAAAGATTTTTATATTATGAATCTTTTTTAATATATATTATACACACTATCTTAAAGACCGAGCTGCAGAAGGTCGAAATTGCCACCGCAAAGCAAAAAAAAATGCTGATTGGCTGGTAGCTGGACACTGGGCAGTTAGCCCCACCTTAATAGCTTGTAAGGGGGGTCAATCAACCCACCCCCTCTCCGTTATACATGGATGAACGGGGTTTGTTTACGGAGTGCATTAACTTACCTATGTGCCCCAATGAAATATATATATATATTTGGCATTTCACCTCCACCTGTTGCACATGTAGTCATGTGGTTTCCATGCAAATGAAGGCTATTTTTAGACGTCATTAAGCTAGAGAGAGCTGCTGTAATACGATAACAGCCCATTTGAAATGTCATAGGGCCTGAAATTATTTTTCATAATGTCAGATGAAGAAAGGTTATTTTCAAAATTTATACTATCATGATTACAGTCTTAATTGGTGAAGTCCTTGGTTACCACTTGCAAAATTCATAAATGAAAGTTTTAGCGTTCTTTGATTGACCACATGGCCTAGAATCTATAGAGCTTAAAAGTGACTAATGCCCTTTTAAGAGCTTTACTTGTGTTATCTATTTCTTTATATCAATTATAAATATTATTATATGTATTTGCATTCATTCCATTTCACACAATTAAAGTTTAACACTCCCATTTCTGATTTCTCTGCTTAGTGCCATATCTCCTGTACATTGACTTTAACATAATGTGGATAAATAAATGAAATCATCACTCACCTCCCACAGAATCCACCAGAGTGCCCATACACGAATAACAGCGAGTGCCACCTTGTGTGAAATTCATGCTCCCTCAGAACATGGAGTCACCATAGACATGCTCAGAAGTAACCTTTTCCCCAACGGTGTTACCCATCTCTATGGTTTTACCTCACTGGAGTTTGAAAAGCATACGTAATTTTCAAAAGCAAATATACGAATATGAGCACCTGCGCTTAAGAACTCTTGGAACTAGTTTTTAGAACTACTTGGGAGGCACGCAGATGATTGACAGGCCGAAGCCACGCCTCTTAGCTAACACACTACCGGCATTTTGAAGCGCGCCTCAGTTCAGTCAAACATGGCAGGGGTGCAAGAAGGTCCCGAATATGGGATCGGGGATTTTATCCTCCTGGATAACCTCACAGAGAATGCCGTCTTGGAGAATCTTCAGAAAAGGTGAGTGATTGGATAACGTAGTTGCGTGGTTCATGTCGTTGTCCACGACGTTGTGTGGCAGCGTTACAGGTGTGTTGACGTCTAGCTGCTTCTCAATGTGTTTGGATGGATTCCAGAAGGCATGACTCATTCGGTTACGAACTTTTTGTGGTGTCAAGTTGCCTGGGCTACTTGTCACGCCGTCCATTTCCTTCAGTTTGAAATTTGGTTCAGCTATGCTAAGTCATGGATTAATCAGTTAATGTCTATCAATCAAAGTGCACTTAACGACCCTTGACGACACGGAAATTAAAAAAAAAAAAAACCAGCAAAACTGATATTAGTATTTTCAAAATAATGATATGATTGAGAGATAATGAGCAATAATTGCTGCTAGACAGCTAAATAGACTCTAGAATATGAGCTAATATAGGTCCTTACTTAGCTTCATACTTCATAATTTCGATGAAAAATCAATAAAAAACAACCAAGTTTAAAAGTTAGGCCTTTTGAATCATTGGCCCAGATGACATGTCATTCGAAAATACCTGTTGACATTCAAGAATCAAGATATATGTTGCTGAAAACATTGATTCTCAACTGCCTGTATTCCAATTTCCTACAAGTAAGCCATAGTACGTGTATTTGTTTATTTTACAAAAATCACATCTTAAGGCGTAGTTCACTTAAATGACTCACTTAGGTGTATGAATCCCGTGGATTTCTATTAAATGAGGAAGGGAGTATATATTGACAAGTTCTATGTCAAGCGTGACCTCTACTTTATATCCAAGATATTGAATTTAAAAAAAATTAAAATTCATTGAACTGGTCTGGTGTCACAAAATCAATAACAATATTTTCATGTCCTCACTTCTGCATTCCAAAGGGCTATTTTTTAAGCTATTTATAACTGTCTTTAACAGTTGCTATTTTGTTTATTTACTTCCTGAGTCTTACCTCAGACGAATGAATGAATCAGTGAATTAGTAAATGCAGCAAAGAATGTTTTTATAGTTTTAATTGTATTAGTAAGGACATATATAGATCCATGTTTGTAGTAGCAATTATCTAGCAGGAGTTCCAGGTTAGCATGTTAAGGCAACAGGACCTGCGAGTGATGACATCTGTCACTCAGTACGGATCCAATTCTGCTGAACCTCATCTCCATCTACTAATCTAGGTCACCAAGGTGGAGATATTATTTGACTAGCATTGGTCGAAGTTTCATGGGGTTTAATTTGTCATTTCATCGTATTTGCGTGAATTATTCAATGATGACATTTAGATGATATTGACAGGTTCAACAAATTGGGTTTGAAATGATGTTATCGATTATATTACAAATATAATGTCAGCCCATAACATTTTATGTAGTAAGATGCATTCATTGTATACCATGGTATACCATTAGTGTATGATCATGATAAGACATAAGGATAGAGGTATATTATACACTTGTTATATATACACAGTGTATATGAATGTTTTCTAGTGAGCAGAAAATAGCCTTAGATATTTTCTACCGATAAAATCAATAAATTGACAGTAAGATAAGTTAAAACTAGCTCTTAAAGATACCTAGTTAGCATTCTAGAGCTCTGCTAACAGGGCTTAGCAGCTCACGTGGGCCATGTGTGGTGATTATGACAAGGCTTGGAAATTGCCTGAAGACAAAATTAGCAGGCTGTCAGAGTGTATTATGACATAGCACGATGTGTATGATTAATGCAGTGATGGTGATGGGTCTAGTGTTACGGTCACGACTCCCAATGTTTATTCAACTGTTGAATCACATTCTGTGTTGAATCACATTTTGTGTCGAATCAAATTCGGTGTCAAAGCTATTATATTGAATTGCCCTGTCAACAGGTCTGTGTTTTTAGGCCTGTCATTTTTCAACTACATAATTTTGTACATGCATGATAAGTAAAACTGGGGGGGGGGGGGGGGGGGGGGGCAAAAGCCTGACTGAAAGAGGTTCCTGTCGTTCATTTCATAGAAAACATATAGGAATTGACAAATGTATCAATATCCTGTCAATAAAATTATATATATAGTAATTAAGGCTGCTACGATCCGCCAGTGAGCAGTAAGGAGTGTTCCTATGTGTTTTTGATACTCTTTATATCAAAATAAATGTATTCATAATACTATAAACATTCATGTTAGCCTCACAGCACCCAGTTCAGATAGTTCAAAAAGGTTTTTTATTCATTACACATGTTACATGTGCATAGCAATAATATCTTATTGTAACTAATGACATCCTGCTACATAGAATAATGTCAATAGATACATGTCAGTATAATGAGGTTGATAAACCGAATCAGACCTAGTTTAATTTCAAGTATCAAAGGTTACATAGTGTTAGTTGAGTGGCATAGATGTTAGTTTTAATGACACAATACACTAAAAATAATGTATACTATATGTGTATATTGCATTCTAAAGCTTATCTTGAGTATACATGCACTGTATTTATAATTATTGTATCCAGCAATACAACTTATACTTCAAAGTGAGGATATGACCATGGAGACAGAGTAGATTACTCATGTCTCCATAATATGACAGTTGGGTTATAAGTCCAATAGAAAATGACTGAAGATAAAGTTAATGTGCCGTTACTGTGTCAAGCAAAAAAGGTGGCTTGGTCAGGTCACACCAGTTGCAGTGCTTTCAAGGGATCTAACTTTGGCATCTTGTGGATGCTGCTGTGATGGGGATGCTGTGATGGCTTGAGAAGTAATTTCATCCTTCTGATGCAAAAATGTGTTGAGAATTGCTCTGCAATCCTGGGCTGCAGCATTTGGTGGATTGCATCCAGAAATTACTTGCACTGAAAGTAGGATGCAGGGGAATTTTGGGGCGAATCAGTGGTTGGTCTGAACAACTTCTGAACATGATTTGACACAACTTCAGATGCTGCTCTAGATGCACAGAGAGCATCTCGGCTGCTCTGCAAAGTTGTGTGAAGAGAAAGATCTAATTAGGCAAATAGATGGTGGCTGTTGAAAAAGAAACCCTTGATGCCAGAAGCGATGTTGCATTAATGAACCACATTAGTATCACAGTGTTGCAGTGCTTCTAAAGCCCTAATGTTAGCCTGACTGACATTCGCTGTGACAGTATTGGTCACCACTGTGACAGTATTAAGGAACGCTGTGACACTAATAGCAGAACTTGCGATCTACTTAAGGCTAGCTGGTCCCAAAGTGGATCCTTTCAAGTGTCCTTAATGGCAAAGACCCTTTTGTGTCCATCACTGTCTCCATGGTAACAAAGGTCTAACCTCAAGGTCACAGGATTTGACCTTGGATGTGATGATATTCTCCTAGCACGTGCAGTGAATCTGTGATGTTGCCCAGAGTCACATTACATCACATTTATGAGATCATGTGACAGGTAGTAAAGCACAGATCCTCGTGTCATAAAAGAGAGTGTTAAGAGACTCTTTGGTTCTTGCTTGCTAATGTGGAAGTCATTCTAGTAACAATTGTAAGCCAGATGGTAAGGGCCACATTTGCATGGTCATGCTCTCAGTAATATCTGGAGTAGACTTATCCTATATGGTGTTTGGACTTAATATGGTTGTATTTATTGTTGTAAATGTGCACACACACTACCCATCAGTCTCTTTGACGTTCTTTTTGTGGCTTTGTGTCTATGATTGATTTGTGGAGCCCTGTTATATGTATTCACAGGCACTTCCTGCATATTCGGAGTAATCATATTGTTATTGATATTCAATAGCATCTTAGAAACGTTGTGTATAAATAAGGGCATTAGCAGTGTTTGGTATGAAAGGGTAACACTTCGAACATTTTGTGGAAGGACCACTGTGTTTCAGCATGTTGGTGAAACTGTCAGTTGTACTACCATGATCAAAGTTCAACTTGTGATTGTAGTTGGCCCATTCTATTAGAACTGTGTGCAGACCTCAGCCTGTACCTTTAGTCCCTTGTACAAATGAAGCATGTGAAAAGGAGCTGAGGGGTTTGCTGAAGCAGGAATTGATTTTGCTAATCTTGGCATACAAGTCAGTTGTGACATGTCCTATGCTTGGCCTTCTGTCATTTTCTGCTACTCCAACAGAGGCCTGGTGTCCTAGCTGATTGCCCTGGCCCTCTGTTATGCTCCAGGTCTTAGCTTGTAATGCCCTCAGCTTGTCAACACTCCACTGTGCCATGGCTTGTTCAATCGACCTGTGAAATCCTAGCCTAAAAGGTCTTGGCACGATGCAGCCTGTAGAATCTTACCCTGTCATCTGCTCATGGTTTCCTTGCTTTAACAATTGCTTAAGGAAGCACGTTCTCTTGCCGGTTAGTTGGTTTTATTACTATGATTACCGTTTTTACCAAGACTCGCATACTCTCTTGAACAATAAGGTTAAATGCGTAGTTTTATGACCACCGATCCAGAGAATCCTAGCATGTTGTGCCTGACAATTTTGCTCATTGAATGTCTTGGAAGCTGAATGTGAAAGACAGTTCTTTGGACTTCTATCTAATTAACGAACTTTGGGACTTTTGATTAGTCAGACAGCTTACTGCAAAAAACTTAGATTGTCAAATTGTTAAATAGTTAACAAGATTGCAATCGGTTTTGAATAACAGCAAGGAGCCCAGACAGTGTGTTTCTTGGAGTTATTCTCTGTGGGAATGTGCAAGAAATTGTAAGCAAAAATGCACACAGCATGTGGTCCTAGTTTCACAGCAGTTTGGCTCACTGGATTTGCATGAAGAATCACACATGAAAGTATCAGCAAAAGCCTGCAAGTAGTTGCAGCAGAAAGAGGAGAGAAAAAAAAAAGGAAAATGGGCTTGTAACATGTGTAAAAGCATGGAAGACATGCTCATGACCTGAGCACATTAGTCATGTAGACATGTGGGGCTATGCAGTCCTTGCCGGAGCAGATAGCATCACAGATAGCATCAGAAGAAACTGTCATAAGAGGCATGAAATATTCTCAGGACCCAGTGCCATCCACAACGCTATTAGATGCTGCCAATATCCAGAATGGAGAGACTCTTGAGAGTCATTCAAATGCAATAAGTCCCATGACCTTGCAGAATGCCTAATGGCATGTCATGCCATATCTTAAACTCTTCCCACTCCTCCCATAGGTCAGTGAGTTCCTAAGAACCTTCATAAGAACCAGGAGGCTTCTGGGAAGTCAAGATTATTGATTTGCTTCAAGACTGCTTTTCTCTTCTTTTTGACAGGGCTTGTCATTCACTGCCTTTCAAATACAGGCAACTTTTTCTTTCGCTTTTTTCTCTCCATAATGCAATGAATCAGCTCATATTCATTACCTAACCGTATTAAGCCTATTAAGGATGGCCTTGGTGCACCGTTGTTTGCATAATGTATTTATCGTGTTTAATACAAGTTTCCTGGCAAGTTTTTTTCACTCTAAATGCCTTTAGCCAGTGACATTCGGCAAACACACATGCACCGGATCACCCATTGTCCTAAATTAAAAAAACTAATTGTCATTGAAAGAAATCGAAAGAAAAATCAAGGAGATTAATCCAGATTTTTTGTTGCTACTCGTTTTCATTGCTCGTGTAAGGTTTTGCCAGTAATGATACCAGCATGGATGCCAGCATGCAATATGAATATTAACACACAGATTTTTAAGTGCATCTAGTTGAATAACATAGTTCATTAGAGGTCATGGACCTTAGTCGTCAGTCTATGGTGCTTCTGGGTACAATCTTAATGAACAACGAAGTTAGTGACAAATACATGACCTTATATATAAGGGCACGTATTTCTGACATCATCAAGGAATTTTGCCTGAAAGAAATATTATAACTCATATTCTTTGTATTTTGTCATATGAACAAAAATGAAGAAATATTATGAATAATTTGCCCCTTTTTTGCACTGTTTTTGCCTAACATGCTTGAGGAAAGTCCTACACCACAGACTGTGACCTATTTACACACACGACTTTTCCTCCAAACAGGCATTTCCAATTCATGATCATAAACAATCTGGTTTTACCACAAGCCATGCATATTAGTCACTGTCAGAAAATTATAGAAGCCATCCAGGTATGCGAAAAATAATACAATGCAGTGAATGAAAACATGCTGTGATAGTACAACAGACACTTTTTCTGCCCTGAGAGATGGAACATGTTTGCTCTACATTTGCTCTATGAATATATATACAGTGTATATCAAACTGGCCCTCAGGGAACCATTGTGAATATGCAGTGTTATATATGTAATAAGGTGTCCAGTTTATCGTGTTTATTGGGTGCATTTTCCTGTATGAGTGACTCAGTATAGAAAGAATGTTGTCCTTAGTTTTTATATATGAGTACATTCTTAGTTTTGCATGTGAACATAATGTAAATTTGACAGAGGAAATTTGATTTATTCAATTGTGTGCTTAAAAGTTAATTGTTATTGTCACTCCAATTTTAGATTTCAGCATAAATCCTTCACTATAAATTTGGTGTTTGCAACTAAAATTCCGCCAATTTCAAATTTCTGCTGGCACTATAAATTACATATTCTATCAGGTTTTAGACTTGGAGACTAATTATTTTATTTATTTTATTTCAGATTTCAGAAAGGCAGAATATACACATACATCGGAGAGGTGGTTGTGTCTGTGAATCCTTACCGGTCCTTAAACATTTACGATGATAAACACATTAGCAAATACAAGGGGAGGGAGATTTATGAGAACCCTCCTCATATATTTGCGATTGCTGATGCTGCGTATAAAGCGATGAAGAGGAGGAGCAAGGACACCTGCATTGTAATCTCAGGTAAGAATGATGCTGCTTTCAGTGTGGTAGAGTATACCCGGGTACAAATTGCCCAATCAGTTTCTTGCTCCAGAAGTCTAGTTCAAGGATGGGACCATCTATGACTTTTTTCAAATAGCATCATAAGTAGTAGATATTATATATGTACATAGATGTTGATGGCAAGCATATTGGAATTATCTAATGCAGGGGAAAAGCAGGTTTCATAGATCATGTAAGACATGTAGAATGGTTGGATTTAGGGCTTTAGAAGCTCTAATCTGAGTTTTGTCAGTCGAAAGGAAGCATGATTGTTAAATCGTGTGACTGATAGAACCGTTGTAATGTACGGATTACAGTCAGTGGATCAATACTTCAATCTAACGTGTACTGGTGCAGCAAAATGTCTCAATAGAACCTTTTATCTTGTTAGGCAAATCCCTCTCACGGTATTCTAAATAACATCAAAATGTTGTTACTCAGCCATTAGAGATTTTTGTGTTGTATGACTATCATTAATTCAATGTACAGACAGCCTTTCATGTTTTCATGAAATGTTATAATTGTATAAAAAATACTCAATGCAGTTTTATTATAGGTTGTTCATGCATGAAACTGCCTAGACTGGTTATTATGCCCAGTGGCACTTTCTCCTTGTTTTTGTCTGCAATTTGTCGAAGGCGGTTCGTGTGACCAAATCTGTGACGCTCTCAGGCTTGGACTCTTCCTTTTGCAGTTTGCTGGCCATGTGCTTGTGGCCTTGCATTGGTGGCCAGGATTGTGAGTCACGGCCTTGCCATTTCTTGCCATTTCTTGCCATTGTCCTCTGTTATTGCTTGAGAAGTACCAGCCCACGTTGCCTTGTTTAGAATCTTAGTGGTTTGACACAATTTATTGTCGAAAGAGATAGCTTGGTGCTATATAAAATTTAAGTGCACCATATAGATGATGAATATGTTAAGAATTGGCATTGAGTCATAAAGATATAGCATTACAAATACAGTTTATGACATTTATATCAATGGAACAATTCCGAAGAAATAACCTTTGTTATCATAATATAGAACTTATCCATCATCATCGCGTGTATTATCAGAATGGGTCGGTGAAAATGACCTTAGTCACAGTATCATGCAGAGTTACCATTGATGGTCATGCAACCAAACAAACAAGTAAATACTACACGATCAAGATGTGTGATCTCGCATGATTGTACTGAAACATTTGTTACTGAGGAAAGTTAGCGTCTGTAAATGAATGAAAGAAAGGGAGCCTTTTCGGTATTTAATACTATTTATACATGTCTAGAGAAAAGATGCACCAAACTCTTTTATAGTGGTTTGGCATACTACTTAAGTAAAGCATTTGAAAAGCAATGGCCTCGCATCCTGCCAGCCTTAGACCTTTAAATTACTATTTGGGAGGCAGGAGCCTTGGGTACTGGCAACTCGTCATGTAGAGCCCCATACTTAGTATTGCTTAATGGTTCTTTCTTGTGCTGAGACTGTTGTGATCATTGTGGTGATGGACTGGCCTCATGCCTTGAGGGACCTTCACTATTTCATAATTGCTTGACCTTATGCCATAATACCATACACTTCAGCTGGCCATTAATGTGCAGATAGGTGCTTGCTTGGTGCCTGCTGATATGGACCGAGAAGAAATCAACATACCACGAGGGAGTCAGGAAAAAAAGGACTGAATACCATTGGCATACACCACACTGTAAACAATATGGAGCTTTAAGGAAACCAAGAGCATTCTTCGAGGACTCGATCATTTGAAACGCTTTATCATATGTTTATTGTTGTGAATTTCGGGTTAAAAATAACCTTTTGGGGAGAGGACCAATTTGATGATCTCATTTTGGTAATTGATGGTATTTGATAGTCTTCTGTAATTGTTCTTTAGAATGATGCCAAGGCTGTGATGCATGTAATTTCAGTTTGCCCTGTTCATTCTTTTGGTTTATTATGATTATAAAAGATGACTGGTAGGGGTGGTATGCAAGATTTAATTCAGGTTAATAATAGTATATCAGCCAAATATCAATGATCCTTGCCAGACACTTTGTTTTTCTTGGAGGCATGTCATAAGGCGTTTCCTGGCAGACAGTTCATAAAAGGGAATATTTATTTCCAATAAATCTTTTGTTGATATGGATAAGCATGATACGGTGAGATTGTCATTCATATTAAATATATCATTGGTGGCATGGATGTGTCATGTTGACAAATAAATACATCAGCAAATGCAAGCCTATACAATAATAGCTTTTAAGCCGTCTAAGGGCGTGGTCACCTGTCTTTCAGGCGAAAAGCATGATATCAAATTCCACCTGTTGGAGCAGTCTATATATACTGGTGATATTCACCGTTAGCTGGTTAGAGCTATCTACTATCTAGGAAGCCTTTGCCTAGTGGTGAATGGCATAAAAAATACATTTTCCATCATGCTATCTGGTCTGTGGTGGATGTGCACAATGACATTGTTGGAAATGATGTTGGAAATGATGTTGGAAATTCATTTGAACATGCAATAGTCAAATTTTAGATAAAGTTGTAATGTATACAATGCAATGTTCATTTAATGTTCCATTTAATTGAGATCTTATCATGTATGTTTTGAAGCCATGCCTGATATCTCTATTACCGAGTCTGTGCAGACTTCAAAGATGTGATAAAAGTGGGTCAATATTGATTTCTGGCTACAGTGTAGTAGCATGATTTGTTACACTCTATTGCATTCTTCTTACTGCAGCACCTATTTTCTACAGTTAAAAAAAGCAAGATATGTATGAAGTCAAATACATTACATGATGGATTGTCTTTATTTGTACAAAAGATACCTGGGACACACAATAAGAGATTAAATTGTTCACTCTTATTCTTGTTGTAAAACATACTCTGAGGTCATATTGGTCTTAGCAGGTTTCTGTGTGGATAACCAAAGTCAACACGAAATTCTACCTTTGGAAAACAGAGATAACTGCATCACGTGGATCTGGTAGTGCAGATGTTTGCTGTTTCTTGGCCTGGAATTTTTTTGCTCTTTACAGCATGATCATGATAACATCGGTGTCGAGTATTTTGGTATTATTTCATTACATTAGGCTGACAAGTTGAAAGACAGTTAAAAATGTTTAAGGTTTGTTGCAAGAATCTATAGTTATACACTGTTATAGATATAAAGGTTTGTGACAAAGTGGGGTGTCACTTGTGTTATAATCAATGCATATGGTTCGAGGCGACCAATGGACTGACCTATTAAACCCCAATCCCAGCTGGGAATGTATTGAAAGTCACTCCATTTAAATAAAGTCAATACCTCCCTCCTGATCTAACCATCAGCTTACAATTGTTGATAGGGTGCCATTCTTGTGGATATGTGTTTTGATTTTGGTGTGAATAAAACATTTCTGGAAGCTTTTTTTTGCCCAATTGCTGCATCAGCGATGTGGTTAAGGAGTGATTGATCAGTTCCCAGCTAATAATGTAACATCATATAGCCATTAACTTTAATTGATGAAGAGTGAAACTGTTGACGAAATTGATTGCCTTTTTAGATGGTTACCAAAGTATCTCAAAGCAGGGTGTGGGTGTGTATTTCTTCTGTGGCTAGATTCGGTTAAGTTTAGCTGGGATGGTTTACTCGAAGACTATGGTTTACTTGCTGACTCAATTAGATATTATGCAGAGAAATGGCTTTTGGTTTGATGAATATATTGACTTCTGGACTTAACATTAACTGAAAAGATAGGTGCGAAGATTACAAAGACTCCTTTACCTTATTCATTTGTTATTATTCAGGTGTTATTTGATGTAATGGAGTTGGGATGACCTTAGTGACAAGACTTGAGGCGTGAACCTCATCTACCTTTCTTGCTCAAAGGTCGCACTGACCTTTTGGCCATCGTAATCAGTGTTAATATGAGGCAATGGCAGATTTTGGGCGGGTTTTGCTTGTGCAAAGTAGCTGCCTTATTCTAGGAGTAAGCAGTACAAGCCAGCTATTTATTGGCTCTTTGTGAGGAGGACTGAATATATTGGTGTGAATAGGTGAAGCAGATTAGGAGAGCAATGGCCGGACTCCCTCAGGTCTTGCCAGATAGATAGTCTTGAGGTAGGCTATTGTGACCGGATAGAAGAGCGAACGAGCCGAGTCTTAGCCGCTTATAGAATCAATAGGTTATGATCAATAGCAGAGGGGCTTATGGCAGTTTGGCTTCAGAACAAGAGCAGTTGGGTTGACATTGATGAGTGATGCTCAAATGGGATGCAAGAGATGTTAGCAACAGCTTCAGCAGCAGCAAACTTCCAAATGTCCCTCCTCCATCTCTAGATAAGTCAGCCCATTGAACAATTCCTTATGGATGCTTGCTTCAGTAGCTTTGGTAGGGACCCTTGAGTGCATGGCCACAAAACTTTTTTGGACATGGTGAAGTATAGCACTTCATGTGTTAAACCGTTTTTATACTTGATGGTTGGCTAGCAATTGTGCCTCACTGCTCTTCAGTCTTGTTGCCATGGAAGTTGATGTCTACTCTGGAGTTCATGGATATGATCAATATTTCAAATGCATTGATTTCCAGAATGTGCTTTAAACTCCTCCATACATATTTAAGGCATAATCGATAGTGAATTTGCCTGAATTTAACTTGCGGTTCAGCTAATATTTAATCATCACTAATTTGAGTCTTTTAGATATTCAGCTTGCACGTGCCTTGGGCAATCTTATAAGGATTAGAACTCTTCCTACGAAAATATATGGGTAGGCTGGTGGGGCAGCCATGTAGTTAGCGCAGTTTCCTTAGCAGTGACTGGTTACATGCCATGGGTTCAAACTCCAGTTTTTTCTCGGTTTATGACCAACAAGTCAGTCCCCTTCTTACTTATCTTGGACACTCTCTGGACTGAGTTGTAGGCCAGCATCATCCCACACTTAACATCGTGATTCTTGCGGTTTCCCGTTGTTAAAGCAGGAACTGTTGGATATTATCCTAACCAATATAATGGTATCCCGATTATTTGAGAATGGATACATAACAAGTAATGCACTTAGTTAATTCACTTAAATGCTAACCAGGTATACTGTTGTCTTTCACTAATAAGGCCACCTCGCTGTTTAGACCAAAATTTGCTTCAACCAAAGATGGCCTTGATCGTTGTTGAAAGGATAGGTTCTAGATAAAAGTGTTTCAAAAAAGTTAACTGCAATTGAACATGCAAACAAACTATAGAGAGTGGAGTTCAGTCGAACATTCTCTCCTAATGAAAACGTTATCTTTGCTTGAGGCAGTTGACTGTGAATGATGTTACGTCAACTCTGGTGTGTTTAGTTTGAGGCCATATTAGCAAGTCAGATGCCTGAAACTCATTATAGTGATCGTTGAAGTCACCTGCTTAATTTATGTCACTCGTTTAAGTAACACACCTGATGCAATGAACATAAAATTAATGAAATACTCCCCATTAAACACCTTGTGTGTCACCCACTGGCATAGATATATATAGACATGATGTAGTAATACTGTATAAACTCAGTGGACATGTGTTAAATTTAGAAATCGGTTTACTTGCACGTTTGATTTATTTTGATGAAATATTCTCTCAATCTTATTATGGTGTCAGGTATGAAAACATGTTTTCGTCTGGTGTCACAAATATGTTCACAGTTTATCACACACCAAGAAATGTAATGATTTTCTGCTATCTTGAAAATACCAATGTTTGGTGTTGTTGTCTTATCTGAAGTTTATTGCATGGCTCGTATCTATAGCTCCTTTCGCGGTCACTGCTATACTTGATAAGTTGCCAATATTGATAACCTCCTATTTGTTTTGTCCAACTTATATACTTAATGACATCTTTGGGCAAATTTACCCCACATTCACTGAGTAAACAGTATTCTCGAACACTACTTATTAAGTAGAAAATATACTCCTATAGTACCTGGTCATTCGCTCAAGGTTTAGGATTTATAAGGTGGAGTAGAATTGCATAAGAAAAAGACAAGTGACTGAAACTTAAAAACATTAAACAACGAATGAAAAAAAACTTGGATTTTCCATTTTAGTCATTCATTTAAACTACGTTTACCTGCCGAAATAGTCGATGTTCAACACAAACCTCGACTGTAGTTCACGATCGAGATGATTTCAATTGCAAATTTAAAGGCTAGCTGAATTTAAACCAATCCACAGTCTGTTAATTGCGAAAGGTCAGCCGTTTATCTTTGTATATTTGCCATCAATCACTGTACTTATTTTTGTATTGATTTATACAGAAATCTCTGCATATTATTAATAACAAGTCCAGATGTGTATATCATGATCAACTATATATTAGTGTGGAATATTTATATAGACGAGCATCTGTTTGGACTGGACCAATCCATATCTGGACCACTTTTGACTTAGTCTGTGTTTACTTCATCTGAGGCAAACACAAGGAAAATATATAGAAATAATATATAGAAATATTGTCCAAACATCTGCTTATGTCCTGTCCTGGATTCTGCTCATATGGTATTTTGTGAATTGGCCTTGTGCTTCTGCAAATATGTTCAATGATGCTTTTCATTAGAGCATCGTTTTATTGATCCTAGTTTCTAAACATTTTTGTTAGCCTGGATTTTGAAGTTATTTTGGTAGAGCAGGTCAGATTTTAACCACTGTAAGCCAATGCAGTGTATGGAATCTTTAAAATTCAGTTATGAAATCTTTCAATATTGATATATTGTTTTCCTCTGAAACCTCCCTTTAGAAAATTAGACGTCAACTGTAAGCCATAAATATTGAAATAAAAAGTAACTTGAAAATTTGTTAATTGGACTTCCTTCTTGTTAGTTTGGATATTGCAATTGCATTGAAAAATGTGCGCAGGGAAATAAACACATCCACTGGCCTGTTAAATTCTGAGCCACGTTTGTTATACAATGGCTGATATACTGTAAACACACAAACCAACAACATGAACAATAGGAACATGTGGAGTAAATGTGAACTAAGTGCTTTGTATTGTAGTGCACGTGGGGCTGCTATTGTATTTGCTTGTGGGATATGGCAGTGCTAATGTGTGTCACCTGTAATTAAGGTACCATCTGGAGCCAGGCGAGTGCCACAAGAATGGACTGCAACCTGGCACACTAACCTGGCACCCTTCATGTCCATGTCATTTCAACTGGTTATATAGATCAGCCAGAACTGTTTTCTTTTTTTTTTCTTCTTTTTTTTTGCGAAAAGATAAGGCATATTTTGTGATATATCAAAATACAGGCACCTCTTGGCCACCCCTAGGAATCGCTCAATTGGTTTAAAATCGGGGGCGATTATAAAATTAGTGTCTTAATTGTTGGGTTCTACTGTAGATAGATAGATAGATGGATAGATATAACAGGAACAAAGGATATATGATTTGATTTTGTTTTACTAAATATAACTTATTTGAGGCTTCTTTGGATGTTTAAACTGTGATTGGCACTAATTGCCTTTTAAGTCTTCTTTTTTCGCTCAAAATACCAAAGGCTCTTTAAACAAATCTCTAGCCCTTCTACCAAAGGCACAAACATTGCTTGATTTGAAAGGTCAGAGAGGTCTTGCTTTGGAATTGTTGGCTTTGTGGCTGCAACGGGACAACATACGGATGAGGCTCAAAGGCGTTTGTCAGAGGGAATTTTTGGGCCTTTGTGTGAGAATGCTTTACCCTGGGATATGGATTCCCCTCAATCTGCGCTGGTCACCAGGTCCTGAGATGAATTATGGATGTCCAGTTTTGTTGCCAATCATTGCTGACCACTGGCTGACCACTGTGGTCATACTAAGAAGAAGCAGGGCTGCCTGGCATGTTAAAATGTGTCATGGTTCTGTCATGTCTCTCGAGTTATTGGGATTCCAATAAGCCTTGTAGACTGGATACGAAGTTTGGACGGGCAGAAGATTTTGGTTGTCCAATATGTAATTAAAGTGGCTAGGTGAGCAAACATAGGGATGACAGAAATTTTTTTTCGATATTTATATATATACTATATATCTGTCATTTCCGCACGTCTGGTCAAGTGGCACTCGGGCAGGCTTTACAAGACAGGGACGCAGTTTGGTGGTGCAGACTGGTATGTCAGGAATATATTGCTTCTTTGGTATGATTGTATTGAAAGTTGTTTTCATGGACCAGCTATTTCGTAATCTCATGTCAATCAAACGGCTAGTTTCGTGTTTTTATAGTGATGAATGCCCATAAATGGACACGAGATCCCCATTTAGTGGCAGTTGTGGTTATCTTCGTTCAATAATTCCTCGGACCTTTGTAACTGGACTTCAAAGGCTCAGAATCTGAATGGCTATCTTTCATAAAAGTCTTTGAACGTTCTCTTGCATAGCATTGACCTTTGCTGACCTGACCTAGTTGGGGTCAATAACCTTCCAATAGTTCGTCTGCTCTAGCTTCCGGGTTTGGAAGTTGTTTATCCAGCCATAAACATTTTAATTTTCTTGATGGCTGATCGTTGAAAATAGCATAACATTGACAGGCGTAATTAAGTCAATTGCTTACTAGACAAAATATTGCATAATGAGTCTGGCTTCAAGAATAGCAAGAACGAGACAATTGAGACTAATCTAGTCTATCAGAATAATAAGTGCTTTTTTAGTCGCGTAAACAGTCTTATCTTGAAATATTAGATATAGCGTTAATGCTTTTATGATTAATTGCTATTTTTCTTCCTTAATGCTAAATATGATCATGATAATTGACACCAAATCTGCCGATGGTATGTATACATACATGCAGGATGGTATTTATATTACATCTCAGTTTTTTTTTTTTTTTTTAACGTTAGTGTTATAATGGCGTGCAATTACATCATATATGTGCTTACCTAAGTTTGCTGTATACAATGTAGTGTATCTATGTTCACGATTGTAATGTTTGTGGGACATAAAGAGTGTTTCCCAGGGACAATACTACATATTTTACATATATCAGGGTAATTGTGTTCAAAGATGTTTAGAATTAGAGAAAAAACATCGTAGTTTTCTTTGGCATCTGAATACTATCTAGACAGTAAGTTTTACGTAGGATTTTTGTCTGAATGAAAATTTAAGTGAAACCATTTTATGGAATTAAAACCATGCAGGTGTATCATAATCGATTTGAATTGGTCAAATAATTAATGTGGAGCTTCGCCAATTTCTTTCTTATTTGGGTTGAGATATGCAGCAGGGAGCCAAGGGCGTTTCCAAGGGGATTATCCCCGTCATGAATCTTTCATTGCTTAATCCCAACATTCCGTGGAAAACCCCTGTTCCCATGGCAACCAAGGCCGTTATTTGGATACAAAGCTACTATAACTCTCAAATTTCATAAAAATTTCAACGTCTTAATCATAGCTGTAGTCTGTAGATTCGTGGAAATAGCGTACATCAAGATGGTGTGAAAAAAAGCTACTGGCTTTTTAATTAAAATTGAGCGAGTTTGTGTCAAGGATAGGGGGATAGCTTTAATATGTTGTCATAGAGGAGGGATAAAATATGAGTTTCATTAATTTTTCATGGGGTAGAATCGGAATTTAGTTTTTTTGTGGATCTTGTGAAGTTTTAATGGAATTGTTAATTTGGAAGTTGACTGACGTTAGATAGGTGCTGAGTTACAACTGATTAAATTAATTAGTAAGATGTGTTATAAATAGTATCATTATTCCCAGATTTCAGTCATTATTACAATGATAATTTTGTAGCTCTGTAAGGTCATATCCGTCTGACGGTTTCAAATGATATTTCAGTAGTTTGCAAATAAATTTTCAGATACATTTTCAGAATTGCTTTAAATTGATTTGATATTTATTTATTCATCGGTTTGTCATTTTTGTCTTTCACAGGTGAATCAGGAGCAGGAAAAACGGAAGCGTCCAAGATTATTATGCGATACATTTCAGCTGTCACCAATGTCAGTAAACAGTCAGAAATCGAACGGTATGTGCTTTTTCATTTAATCATTGATAATAATCAATAGTTGACAACTTGTGCTCACATTGGCATGGCAATAATTGTGTCACATGGGATCTTAGTTGATGATCCTGCCACGTTATTTCTTAATATTCGAATATAAGTACATTGCTGCCACAAGGAGTTGTTTTTCCACTGTTGGTTTTTTTTAAGAACTTGGAAAACAAATTTATTTTGCATTTTGCATTGGGGGGCCTTTTTTTATAGCGTATCTTTTAATAGATAGTTTGATATATTGAGGACACAAATGATAGATGCATGGTCCAAAATGATGTCACGCTGTGGCTGGCAGGTGACTTGAATGTCAAATATGAGGCGAGGTGCCCATTACTGCAGATCGCACCAGTTACGGTTACCACTCATCAAGTATAGTGCATTGAGGAAATACTTTGCTGTGCAGTGATCCATGAGTGAAGTATGTGCTTTACGTGTTTACACTGAATACCACTCAATTATGTAACAGAAAGATATTCTTAAGGCATTCCAAGCATTTAATGTGAGTTCGATACTTGCAAAGCATTTGATTCAGTGTAAGAATTTCGCGGCCTTGTACTTAATGAAAGAGTTTTGTAATTTAAACATATTTTTGTTTACCTGTACATGTTGTAAGAAATGTGTAAAACGTGACCTACCTAGATGAGAGTGACTCATCTTATAACATTTTATGGATTTTTTATTTACTTCATGAACTTAGGCGGACTCTTAAGAAAAGTAGTGAATACCTCTTTTGTGTGGTTTTTAGCTTGTAATGGCCTTTAAGCAGTTTAGAAGGAAAATAGCAGGGCAGTGGGTTAAATGGGGAAAAAAGTGTAGATTCAGAACATTGAATTTTAACCCTGGTATTTATAGAGTATTTTGTCACGATCACCATGACAAACGTTGTGACGTCATCATTTCCTTGTCCTCACTGTGGCTACTTCGGTATTGCAATGGCGTGTTTTTAATGTATTGATTGCTTTGGCCTTGGATAAAAGTTGTTATGTGATCTGTTGTCAACCTAACTCGTTTAATGTGGGCTGGCAATGCAATGCGTGCAGTTTTTAGACAGCCGAGCATTTTTGTATGAAAACATGTCTGCAAGGCTGCTATTTGGCTTTTTGTGCATTGACTGCTAGTCTGTCATTCAGTGGTGTTAAAAATCTATAAGGTTGACGGGACCACGTTTTTTAACATTCTTTCTCCAGGCCAGTCTTTCCGTGCTGTTATTGTAAGGATAGTATAGAGATATGTGCCCTGTCTTTGTACTGTTAGAATGCTTATGAAGTTTTTAATTCTAAATAACTTGTCTGACAACTACAGATTTGAGATGGTGTGCATTGGTTGAATTTCATGATCGGTTGAAAATTAGGCTCTGAAGATTCTTTTTTCACAGTGGTCATTATCAACATTCTGCAAATATGTATGAAACTACAATGCAACTACTGCATTGTGCAATCTATCATTATGGACTAAGCAATACATGTGTAAGTATTGCTGAAAACCGAATAATAGGCTGGTGTGCAATATTCAACAAACTAAATGTGTAATTAACCAAACCAAAATGTACAGGCTGTAGGTATCCTATATGTTTTGCATGTTATTTTTCTTTCTCACCCACAGCACCAGCCTTGATATGACATTGCCCTTGGGTGCTATTATTACCACAATTTACCGGTCTCTTGTGTAGTTGCATGGACAGGGACATTTCCCTTGTTGAGTGTGTACTCCAAGGAGTGTGACCTAATCCTCAAGAGCTGGCTACTCACTGTTCACTATTCATGTAGCCCTGGGGCCATGTCTGAGTTGGACAATGCTGCAGAATGTTTGCTGTGTGGTCACTCGATCCCTTATGGGAACCTTTGGTTTGGACTGTCCTTTGCACACCTCTGGACCCTGGTCATTTACAGTTACAGTATCAGCTGCATTACATTTTGCCCTCTGAAGATGCAAAGAAATACAGATCCTGAGGATCAACGATATTGAGAGAAAAAAGAAGAATAGTGTGACAAACTACACCTAATGGAAAATAGAGACAGGAGGGCTGTACATGAAATTCGTATAATCAGTGAACACACTTGGAGTTCATAGAAATAACCCTGTTAGAATGACCTTATTACTGGACAGGCAGTGGGTGGCTTAATTGATAATGATAACCTGAAGATACTGAGGTGGGACTTATTACTAAAGATTAATTTAAGTTGGGTACTTGATATGCATGCTCCTTGAAATTGGCTCCCATGGAATACATTGAGTTACAGCGTAGAATGAAGGGCGTTGTCTCTCTGGTAGCTTTGATGCATGGGCAGCTGAGCTGGGTGTTTGTTTACTGGTGATGAAGTGTGCAGGAGTGTTCAGGAGCGTGTGCATCCCTGCAAGGCTCACCATCATTTCACTTTGCATCATACTGGCGACAGCTCCTCTAAAGCAAGGGGACATCAAGCTGTTTGTAAACAAAACAAGGACTGCTATGCAAGAGAGGTGTTCTCCTCACTGTGCAAAATATGTCTTCACCCTGCTGAAGTGGTGCTAGAGGCAATATATACATAGTGCCTTGAGCATGGTAGATTTTGTTGGTTTTTGTGGCAATTTGAAGTTAATTGGTATTTAATTTAAATTATGAACTTCATGAACGGGAAATGATTGAGGTAGCTAATTAATTACTATTGCTAAATTGAAAACGTAATGAGTTCATGTAAAAATTATGGTGACAAGATTTGGAAATAGATTAAATCAGCAATATTTCATTCATGTTATTAATTTACTTTTTTTTAAAGTTTATTTCGTATTTAAACGTCGTTGGTAAAATGCATGATTTGGTGCCCACGTATGTTATTGGTTATCTAATCAGGCAATTTTTGGGTAACGTGGGCTGATTACGTTTTCAATTTAGCAATGGTAATCAATGGGCTACCTTATTTATTTCCTGGTCATAGTTCATAATTCAAATTAAATACCAATTAATTTCAAATTGCCACAAAAACCTGCATGTATCTTTTATTTATTATAACCTTGGTGAAATTAGAACCAATTTCACGAAGTTATAAGACATTCATAATATACATTAAAATGCATGTGAAGTAATAAAAGTGAACAATGAAGTATAGCATGGACTTGTTTAAGTTCTACCTGTAGGGTAAAATAACATGTTTTTTGGATATATATGATGATGATATGATGTAGCTGTTCTGTTCATAGTATTTGACCCCCAACGACATGTCTGCATTGTTGACAGGCTACATTCTGCACAGTAGAGAGAATATATGACAGATCCCAATGTTGACATGACACTCCCATGCACATCATCCCCCTGCATCCCTCCGCATCTCTGCATCCCTGCATCTGTCTGATTGCCATGTGTCATTCTCTATATACGTGATGCTACATACGACAGAGATGCTATCACGCATCACTTTTCTGTCTCTGTATCTCTGTAACTTTTGCAAGTGCATGGATATGTATTCTGTAATATATCAGTATTCAGAACTATTCATAATTGCATGTAGTTGTAGGTGGTCTCTGCTTGTATGGAGTGTGCTCTGTGCTCTTCAGACGTTGCTGATTTTGAAATATTGATGGTGTTCTAATGCTCTGCTGATATATTGCTTTGCAGCAGTTGCTTTAATAAGCTAATTGTCTTCTTGAGTTGTTCTTTAAATTATACTGTCAAGGCACTTCACGTGACTTGCTTAATTAGCATGGTAATTGCCTCCTACAATGGATGTCAAGTTGCCATTATCAATGCTAGTGGTTTGAATTAGTCAGGAAGGTTGAATAGAAAATCTTAAGTTGCCCAGTGTAGTATGATAAATATTGTAGGTTAACTTATGATTTAGGGTTATTAATTTGGCTGTGGTGTCATATGTTGTGGTTGGCATGCTACTTGCCCTGGGTATACACCTGCCTTACCTTTTTGCATGCAAACCTTTCCATGTCAACAGCCTGGAGTAACCTGTTCCACCTGGCTGCCTTAATGACATATTTCTCAGTAAACTTCCTGATAACTGTGAACAAGGAATGCGAATATCTGGCGAGTAAACAAGAAAAAGCACCAACGTCATATGAACATGTAGCTCACCAATATTATATTGCAAATATTGAAGTATACATGCAGTATTCAGTAGCATCATTGAGTAACATGATATCACAAGTATTTCCATGATTATGTTGTACGTCGAGACGCAATATTGCAATATTCAGACAATACAATAATGTCCTTGTGAGTGTGCTGTAAATGTCAATTGCATTTGTATATAGCACAATTTACAAGCGTTGTAATTACAATTCACAAGTGTTGAACGTGTCGGTTTCATATTCTGTATAATGTTAGTAACTTCCTGGAGCTGCCAGTCTCTAATTTATTTCCATTGACCTAATTTTGTGCGCTGGCAAATTTTCCATATCAAAGTGGACGAGATTATCTCAATAATAATTACGAAGAATACCAATTGAAATTTTGCACGGTTCACTTCAGATCTTGTCTGCTAATCCTATTTTATTCCCTATCTTGCTGCTGCAGTTTTCAAGTTTTATGAGAAACTTGGTAAACAATTTAAAGAGTACAAAAGAATTCAAACAAATTTATATATATAAACAATAAAACAGCCTAACAAAGCAAATGATTTGTCAAACTGGGTTTTGTCATGTTCAGTTCTTTAGATCAGAAAAGTTGCGTTCAATCACATGTCTTGAAATGCGTGATGTCAGCTGTCAACTGAGAGCAAAAAGAAATATTTCCCTTTCATGTAATTACTACGGGGATAATAAATAGAAAAGTTCTAATTTTTTACACCTGGTTGTGCAGAAACCTTTTGCCACCAGTATATTTGCATTATTATCTTGTAATTACATTTGATGGTTATTGCTAATATTTTGTTCTAGACTTATGAAACTATATTGTTTATTATATCTCTAGCAACTCCTGCATCTTTCCTTATATATGATGTGATGTAAAAAGGCTATAAGGAAAATTCAGAACTTTCCATCACTGATGCATCACTGATTATTTGCTCATGATAGGATGCATCGGTTAATGAGACAATTAATATGGAAGTCATGTACATATATGAGCTCATCAATGAACTTCATGTCGTTACATGCCTAGTAATCATTTCCACTTATTTCTGTTTGATTACTTCATGTAAGATGAAAATATGACACAGTCATTAACGAGTTTACTATGAAAATATTATTAGTGTAGTCGTGACGATGATTTTTACATGATATACCAGTGGGTGTTTAAATTTTTTTGGCATCGTTTGGTCATGTTGTTTAATGAATGCTGCATGAAACATTAACGCAGTGAAGATGATTATAATTTATATACCATGGGATGAATCATGAATGTATATCTAACTATTCCTCTCATGTTTTCTATCACGAGATGAATTATGCAAAAATTAATCATCTTATTGTAAAAAAGAACAATATCCTCAGAGCTTTATATTGCCTTTGTTTGTAGTGTTGTGGGAAAAACCATGTCCCCATTTAATATTATATTAATATGCCTTATACACGATCAGATGATTAAGAAGCGGATTCTTTATGTGCTGCTTTGGCCTTGAGGGTGTTCATACACAAGGCATCTGCTTTGTTGGTCTCCATGGCAATGGATTATCTTTTTGCAAAATAGAAATGGTGCCTTGTGAGATGTTTGTAGTTTAGTTTATGTACTTGGTGCATTAGTGAGTCAGTTTCATTTTAATGTTTGCTAGTTCATCATCGTCTCATGACCAAAGTAGGATTGCATGATAGCATGTGTCCATTTTTCTTGATATAAAAACATATACTGGCCATATTTAGGAGACGTTTATCATGCTAATTCGAATGAGATGCATGTTGTTGTATATCGAAGATAACTTGTCAATCAACAATGATCATGAATGATCTCATTAACAGCAATAATAAGAAATTAATATTCATATCATTCAATGCTATATCCTTGAGTCTATTACATCTACCTTGTAAGCCCTTTGCTGAATTTTACAGTTGAGCTCACTTTTTGACTAAAGTTTTTTTTATTTAGAACACCATAGTTGTAGAGTTTCCTAAGAAGTGTGAAAGTCTGTAGAACACCATAAATATCGTATCTGGCAGGAGTTATTAGATGTAGTTGACTTTTGACACGGGATGGCATGTGACCCCCACCCTTTCATAGAGAGACACCTGTCGCCTTGTATAGCCCATCATTCCCATCACCTGCATCCAGCAGCAGCAGCAGCAGCAGCTACCCAACCGCATCAGTCCTTTATCCATGCTTAGAGATGCCTGCACGATGCTTAGATCCTTTCCATCCTTCTTAAGGGATTATCACCACCTTTATCTCTCTCTAATCTCCTTAGCTATATTAAGATTATGGCTTTATTTGTATCACGTGTATATGATGTACTTTGAAAGCAAACTTGTTTGGTATGCCTTATATTGGACCAAATCTTTTGAATGTTTAGATCTTCCTTCTGTGTTAGGTAACATAAAATTTTCTTCCTGGGTCGTGATTTCAGTTTACCCTGTAATTTGTGGAAACTAATAAAATCACTCATCCATAATGCTAGTGCATGAATATTGTTGACATACTGAATGTCTAAAATTGGATATTTAAGTCTACGCATTACCTACCAACACCCAGGAAGTTAAGAAAATTTGCTATGGGTATTTTTCTAGGTAAATCAGCATTTTCAGTGGTGATAAATCCACAGACTGGGTGAAAAATAGATAATGATTTATGACACAAAGGCTTGACATTTGGCCCGTGCTATAATTGAAACAAGACTGAAGAGCTCTCTTGGTCTATATTTTTACCGTGATCACTAGCTTTTCACTATGGACATATGAGATTTATGACCGAGAGCGAAAATGAATTTCCAAGACGTAGATCCCTGTGCTATAAATGATACTGGATATAGCAGTTATTTCCATTCCCAAACGTTATATTTTTGACATATTTGGAATCACTTTAATTGGCCCTCAAGTGAAGCATGAAACTTATTTGCTTCACCAGTAAAATTTATCGTAGGAGCTGCCAGACATTGAAAGTAAAATAATGGAACAATGTCTCATTCTGAAGAGGAAATTGTTTTCCAGGACGGTTGAGCACAATATGATTAACAGAGAGGAAATAAAAAGCTGTGGTTGCATAAATGAACCTTTGTTCTTTGTAAAGCTTTATTGCTTTTTTGTAAAGCTTTTTTTCTTCTTTGTGAAGATTTTTTGCTTCAATCCAATTAGGAAGTCTTATGTCGTAACATGTTTAGCAGTCTCCTTTTGGTTAACATTTTTTATCTATGGCATGTCCGAGTCACATCCACGAGAAAACATTTTGCCACAAATGAAAAGAGAATTGTCATTTGTAAAGAGAATGGCGTTACGTATAAAGAAATCATATATATATCGTGATTGGTGTGAGATGTGTAATCTGAGAGTTCATTTGCATAACTCCTGTTTCTGACAGTTATTGTCACATTGGTCAGACTTGTAATGCAAATAACAGGTAAAATAGATGGATTCTACATACACCAGCGCTCAAAGCTCATCAAATGGCTCCCAATACCCTTCCCCGAGGGTCTGTCAATATTTTAACAAAGAGCATTCCCAGTACAATCCACAGTGTTATTCACGAAATGAACTGAATAAAAGCTGGGACATTTACTATCAGACCATAAGCCATTACCATGAACTGCATAAAATTGCTGCCTTTTTATCACACATATTAAATGGTCTTTTGATTGGTTTGGAGGACTCGTGTTTATGTTATTGCCATGAAACGTTATTGCTATGAAATTTCGGTATGGGGACTGACTGGGTCATTATCTATGCTGCCAGCTTTCCGTGGCATACTATTATTTTATTGGTTATGAGTTTTTAAAAAACCCTAAGAGGTTAACACCATCGACTGTTTAGATGATGAATCGTGTGTTATTCAGGGTTAATCAAGAATTGTTAATAGTCTTTAGAGACATAATTTGTCATCAGAACATTGACCCACCCTAGCCTTACTCGATTGAATGTGACAAACAACACCAAGAAGTGGAAATCCTTTTTGTTGCAATATCTGATGGGAGATGATTTATCACACCGTGAGGCATGAGCATGATGCCGAGGATCAGATGGACCCCGCCTTAAATTTCTTTCCGGTTGCCATAGAAACTGTGTAATATATTGGAGGCTGATTGTGCGTGACACTGCCTTTCCCAGCTGCAGTCATTGAGTTGACTAATTGGTTCTTATTAGACCTGTTATTTGATGAACGGCCCTTTGATGTCAATGTCTATCAAGTATATAGTTTGAGTCTGAGGAGGTTGCAGTGTTTTTCTACTCTGTTTGATGCCTTCATGGAGCTGCAGTATGGTCTTAACATACTATAAAAAACAAAGGATGAAAAGAGGAAGGTATTAATCATTAAGCAGGGTAAGGTACGTCACAGAAATTTCACAAAGTGAACATTATATGAGAAAAATATCCTTCAGAAAGTCCGTCTTGCTTGCAGTTTTTTGTCCTGTATTAGAATTCATATCAGCCGAGTCTTGAAGGATAGGGTCAATATATCACAGTCTTGTATTCAATAAGCACTCCAATCTGTCATGGTGGTGGAATGTTTTTCACAGTATTAGGGGGAGTGAAAACTGGTATTGACTCAATATTTCTCCGGGAAATGGAGATTTTGTGGGGCTTGTTTACATTAAGATAATGTACACATTCTAGTCTAAAAACCCCTGGAAGATTCTGTATGCATACAATGTATAGAGGGGCCCCAATTTATTAGAATGTTTTCGTAAAAATAAATAGAGTGGAAACTTTGTGGAACTTCCTAGTTCTATATCCATATTTCTTGCATCGGGAACTAAACATGGTAGGTTGGGAAGTGTTTAAACAGGCAAGAGGACGGGGGAAAAAAGAAAATGACTAGAATTTTTTGTTTGAGGAAAAGAAAAGTTCGGAATATTTGGAGGTTGGAAGCTTAAGCTTTGCTTCTTCTGCCAGTGGCTATTTGCCATTCTGAGCTGAAAGCCCGTTGCACCGTATTGGATCTCTCAGACGCTTTTTTGTGGCTGCCTGCCATTCTTGCTTTATTTGCACATCAGGTTTTTTGGTCCTCCTCCCTTCCTGGACAATCTCATTGACTGCTTCCAATTACTGCTTTGTTGACCAAGCTGCCTCTCTGTACTCCATCCGAGGTGTCAGGATTCCTTGAGCTAGCTTGGGGTCACCGATTGACACAGTGAATGTGTGGGGTCAAGTTTGGAGAAGTCGAATCCTCCACAATAACACCGCCATGGATACAAGAAAGTATTGTCCAAAAATAGAGCTGCGAGAAATGTAAGACAATGTCTAATATAGCTACAACAAAGATCTAACTTCAGGCCAAAACTTCGATCTAATAAGTCACATCCAACTATCAGCGTGATCAGTTAAATATCAACTAAATTCAACCTAGCATCTCTACAGCACTTGGGTAGGTTGTAGTCAGTGGGGGCATCTGGCCATTTAGTGTAATGTGAAACTGATTGGATGGTATTGCTCGACAGTAATTGCATGCATTCAGTAGGAGACAAAAGTTCGAATTTCAACATATTAGATGGCTTGTCTGTCGTAATGTGGATTCTGTTGTATATAAAACCTTGTGCATATAATAGTAAAAAGTAACATATTATATATCTGTACATTGATGGGCTTGCTGCCTCAGATGACAGGTATGCTCTAGTACCGGCAGTGCTGTGTGTATTTAGTCTAAGGACACGTTTTAAAACATTCTTCGATACTTTTCAGGATACAAATCACATATTGCTAATGAATAGAATACTATAAAAACCAGCAATAACATTGGTGAGGTCATTGAACTTCATTGTTTACAAAGTGGCGGACAAAACCACTGACATAATGCTTTAGGCCAAGCTGCTCGTTGCGCATCTCTTGAACTTGGTGTACTGATTGAAGACTAGCTTGCCGTGGGTGGTCAGTGGTCAGTTAGTGGTGGTCAGTTGCCAAGATTGCTCCTGGGGCTCAGGTTGTTGGCTCTCCTGGGTCGTCGGTCTAAGTGCTGCATTTATTGAATATCGATCAGTTGGTATAAGTTGTGGGTGCCACTATGCGCTACACTTAACAGTGTATATGGGTCAGGGCTAGTGTTAAGGGAATGGAGTTTATCACTGGGGCACGCCCTCTTGGTATAAACTCGCTCAGTAAATTTGAAGGGTCAGTGGCAGACTGACCTTTTATGATGTATGGCCTGTGATTATTCAAATGAAGTGATATAAGCAGAAATTGACTCATGGACACTGCTCTTTGGCCATATGGCCTTCACAAGCACTGGCCGCAGTAGCCGGATGATTTCATGATTAAAGACTTGTTGCTAGAATAAGGTCAGATGGCATCACTGAACCTAAGGTTTAGAACTCATTGAGAGCCAACGTGTGTCTGAAATGAACTGAAAAGCTGTGTTGCACTGGAAAATGAATTCTCTTACATAGAGAAATGAAGTGGTTATTTGTGCCTGATTGTCTGTGAAACACGTTCCTGTCATTCCTTCAGTTGAGCTGGGTAACTAAACTACTTTGCCACATCCTGCCCTGCCTACTTTCTGGTGTTAGATGCAGCTGGACAACCAAATTTGTCACTCAATCAGCAGGCAATACACTCCACGTAATCCTACAAGGCCATTTTCTGCCTTCGGCCCCTTTCTCCATCATCAACCCTGCTGCTGCAGCAAGAGTAGCATCAGCATCAGCAGGACAATCACTCAATTAGAATCCATCTCATCCCATTGCCTTTGATCACTAACAGTCTCCGAATTAGTTGGATTGATCAAACCAAACTCCGGGGTTAACTGAGATGGCACTGGACTTCCTTTTCTGAAAATTGAGTCCTTTGTATTCTTCTGCCTATCTTTGTGTTGACATCTAGGTTATAAATATTCCTTTTGAAATGACAAGTTCCTTGATGACATCTTGTTCTCATGGGACTATCTCATCTTTTGATGTGTTTATCAAATTACGCCCTGGGATGTAGTTTTTTTTTCACTGACATTATTATTCAAAGGTATCTAAATAGATACAGTAAGCTATCAGTCTCCTCAGGCTCCGTGATAATATGATATAACAAAAATAGCTGTGTTAAATGGCAATAATTGCCATGATTAGCCTCAGTATCCTGAATCTGGAAAGGGAAGTACAAAATTAGTTGGTCTTATTCCAAACATTGTACAGAGAGAGAGTCTATGTTTTACTGTTGCAATGCAACTATCATCCTGTCAGGACCATCACAGTTGATATTGTCCTATTCTCCAAGTCTTAACGCGCCCATATTGAGCAGTGGCTAGTGAGCCACATTACATGGATCCGTGGTCACCCTGGGTATTGCAATTGAACTGACCGCCCTGCTGGTGAACCACATCCTATCATTGCGTAATCTGGACCAGGCTTGAACATAAAGATAACAAAGGCCAATTCAGCCTGGCTGCAGCTCTTTATCTCGGTCTTCATATTGAGGTCCTATTTTGGAGCTTGTGGGAGTGTGAGGTATGGTCAACAGCTCAATGGTGAAGCAGTCTGAAGCAGACTTCCATATCATATATTTTCTCAGCCAGAACCACATTAACTGGTATATTGTTGCTACTGTGCTATCCCTATTACTACCGAAATAATTCTTCATATTAGCTTCAGATAGAAGTGCATTGCCTGCTGCTGTTACTTAGAACTGTAATATCACTATTTTTACTATTGCTAAAGGGAAAATTTTTCTTCAAATGAAACCGGTACAACAGCCAGTATTACCTCTATTACCACTACCTCCAACACCTCCACTACTCTTAACTATGGCTGTTACTGCTACTACTCCTACAGCCTCTACTGCTACGCCTTATTAGCCACTATCTCTCCTTCTGCCTCTACCGCTTTAACTAATTATTCTCGGTTAACAACTTCTTTCCTGGAAAAATAGCTCATGTCACGGATGCTAATTAAAGAAATTCTTCAATTTGCTTTCTATGAAGTCGCATGACAGAGGCATCCAATATTGTGAAGGGCATTGAATTGAAGCTATCCATCCGTTGAAGGATCTGTGAAATCCTCTTTGCATCCTGTATTGTGTTAAATCGGGTCGCTTTGTTTGTCAAAACAGAGTTTGAAATGTGGCTTATTGGCAAGATATTGCATTGTGAGGAAAGCAGAACTTTAGGTGCACAAACACATTAATAGAACTTTGCTAGGTTCTTGCTCATGAAATCTGGATATATTTTGTTTTGTGCCTTTCGGCATTACTTTTGGTCTTTGGTTATGCGTTTCCGGTGATTCTCGTGATAGGTCACTTGCTGTTGCTTAAGAGACACTTCCTGTCTTTTTATAATTTACACTTCGTGTTTCTATTCTGGAGACAAACGTAAGCTTTTGTTTATTTACAAACCACACACCAGTGGAAATTCCTCCTCATCATTGCTTATTGAGAGGTGGCATTTGTGTACATGCTTATGAATGATAGAAGAGCAGATGTCCCCATGTGGCGGGGCTAATGGAGTCCCGACAGGCTAAAAGCCCTTGTGCCACATGATAACCACGAGGAACAAGCGAGGGCAACGTGTACCATATGTCTCTATGTGTTCCCAGATATACTGACAATAGCAATGGGAAACAAACAGGTCTTTTTTGGATGTGTATTGTATGTTTAGCCACACCAAAAAAAAGCAATTCCATTCCCTGGTGCAAAAATAAAGGCTTTACATACACTCTGCGGGACTCATGGCTTACGTGATATCCTCTGAAACATTTACATCAGTTTTTGACACATTTTGTGGTTTCATTTACTGGGGTAGGCTGTATGTGTCATTGTCACTACACATGTCCTTCTCAATGAGGAAATGTAGATTTCATCATAACAATTATGCTGTATTAACCAGGAATGTCACATTTTTGGTCCACTTTTACTGAACCTCAACCATCAAACAAGCATATACCTCACATCCAACACCATTTGACTCTGTTTGATATGTGAGCCTGTAGGATGCTCCTCTCCTTGGCTTCCTCCTTCCTTTAGCTTTTAGTTTTTTCTTGAAAGCCAGTTTGTCAGCTGTCACCACATGACCACCCAGGATAGAGCAATGAGAGCGTGCTCCAGAATGGGAATAGGTTGTTTGGGCCCTGAATCTGCTCATTATCATGTGACTTGTGTAGGGGATTTAAGTCTCGTCTTTCGATCATCAGACGCGGGTTGCATTAGGCTTGTAATTAGGATAGCGCGTAACAGACATACAAGTCTCTAGCTGTGAGACCCAAGCCCAGACATGGCTAAAGTCACAATTTAGTCACAACATCATGGATTTTTGTGCTGTACTGGGAGCACTCTCCTGCTGTTTAATACTCAGTATGAGCAACTTGCACTTTTCATCACATAAGATATATTTAAGGCTAGGTGGGGACTGATGTATCGTTTTTATAGTAATCTCAACCCAGCCATTCATGCCCAGCATGGGGATAGATCTGTAAAGCTATTGCTGCCTAGAAGGCTTCAGCTGCTAAAGTTATATTGATGGATTGGCTGTTAAAGCGGAGAAAAAAAGCATAGGTGGAAGAACTGTAGAGGGGAGGACAGGACCTTGACAGGGTGCACCCTCTGTGCTGTAGGTCAATCGCTAATTGACCAATCGCAAGCCAATCCTGCAAAAGCCTCCATTTCCTTGCTGCTTGCCTGTGCTTGGTGACAAAGGAACATGTGATTAACTGCAGGATTGGTGAGAGACACTGCAGTAAATAAGCTCTTCCAGATGTGCCAGTTACTGCCAGAATAAGAATGGCCTCCTCAGACAAGGGTGTCATTGCCTTCTGTTGGATTGCACTCGAATTGCGTGCAGGGATACCGCCTATACTGTTCTGTTATCATCCTGGGCCGGCTTTCCGTATGGTTTAGTCTGGCTCAAAGTCTGTGAGTCTGTGTCAAAAACCTGGAACATGAGCTTGTGAATAAAGGTTTTCAAATATTACTTATAATTTATGCGATAATTTTAAATTTATTATAAAAACTAAACAATCATGCAGTATTCTGATGTCAAATTGTGGTTTTCAATTAAATTTAATTCAAACAGTCATATAATGACGACTTTTCTGTTGAGGATAGTGATGACACCGCTCTGATGAACTCCTGTTTGGAATATCTATGTTGGCAAAGTACCAGATATCAGGTTTGTGCGACTGTATGGGAGTATGGGTTTGTGGGACTCCAGAGAACATATTCGCATTTACTGTGTTATGTATTCCTTATGTTCTTCAAACTGTCTTGTACATAGTATATCCAAAGGGCTTTATCATATTTATAGCCTTGAGGTTTATCACACCGTATGGTTCAGCTGTAAAGGTCACAGAACAGCAGAGACAAAATATTCTCGAGCAAAGGACAGGATGATGTAGTATACGACTTGCTCATTGGCATGCAATGGGCTTTCGAGGCAACAGAAATATACTGTCTGGCCGTATACATGTAGGACGCTGGGAAGGTCATTGGTATCTACATCAGTCTTGTGGTGTCCTTCGCATGTACTTTTAATGTTGGTCGCGGTGCTCTCAAGAATGTCTCGGATAATGAGGAATTTTCTCGCCTCTTTGTTATTCTGTTTCATGAATGCCTGATAGGCATCCACATGACAAATTGCATGTGTGTTAAAGATTTGGAATTGTCTTGAGTCCCACTGCAGTATTGGCATGATTTCTGTGGCATTTTTGCTGTTGTAGTTTGTGCAACTGACAAATTTCTCAGAGGTTTGATGCAAATGATGGCCAAATGTTTGAATCTGTGTGAAGTATTACATTCCATTCTTTCCATTTCCATCTATTTTAAGACAGCTGTGAGCAGTGTAAGAAAATTGCGTCCCATTTCCTTTAACCTTCAGTGACCGCTGTGAAACAGAATTGCATCCTATTCCCTCCCAACTGTCAAGTAACTGAAAGAAATAGCACAGTTCATAGCAATGTTCACAGTATTTGATGCTGGCTGAAACCAGCATAGTGTCCTTTTAGTATACTCCTGCCCCAGTACCAATCTAGTCTCATTTGCAGCATTGCCAGCAAGGGACAGACTCGGGAAGAGGTCTGGGAAGGACAGGAAGACTGCCCTGGTGTGCTTAAACAAAAGGGAGACATTCTGATCACGGGGTACTAGAGAGCAACAAGGCACAACTCCCTGGGGAGGCCAGCAGAATCCCAGGGTGTCTGGCTGATGGATTAAAATGCCAGTCTCTGACAGACCATCCAAATCTTGAGGTTAGGATGGCCCATCATGGGACATGTGTTCAGGGCTTCCGGTTGATCAATAGACTTGTGTAAATTAATGTGATATGCCAGTGAATAAGTTCTGTAGTTTTCGTATTTTTTTGTCTGTGTAAAACGGGCTTTGGGAGGACTAGGTCTCTGTAGTCGGTGCATCCGATGGACAAAGCACTGGCTGAAGTGCTATTCACTGAAGGAAATTTGTTGTAAAATTCTCATATACATACTTATTTCATACAGATACATTGGTTCAATGGCAAATGACCGAAGGACAAAGGTACAAACATACATTTTACAGTGGTACCAAGGTTCTGTTCTACAAATGATGAGCTCAAGTCTCCAGGCTCTATTTTTACATGCAAAATTGTTTTTCTGTCATCCATCTCGATCATGTTGTCATGACTGATGCACACAGATAGTGCTTCTCCTTATCATATATGACAGGTGTACACATATCCCACTGCAAGTTGTATATTTATGGTCTGCCTTGCCCCATGTAGATTCCTTGAGGATTAATACATAAAAGCGAAGTCAGTGGATCTAGTGGCTTAACTACAGCTTTGTCTTTGTGGTTGCATCTAGAAATATACTGGGAAGGACAGGTTGTTAGGCATAATAAACGTTGGACATGTTGGTCCGTCCTTTTTGCTGCAACTCCACATCTGTCTCATTTTATGCTGCTCCATTTTATTCCAGGTGACATTTCCAAATGTCCACTGTCAGTGGTCTTTGACCTGGGCTGAAACTGCGTCTGAGCAAATGACAGGGATGAGACATTAGACGTCATGGCTGCCTCATGCTGTTTCAAATCTCATAAGATACGTTTGCAAGGCCTGAGGGGATTCGAAGGAGCCTGTTTCATCCACCTTCGTTTGACTCTTTGAAGTTCGTCCTGTTGCTTGTGGTCAGCCATGGCAGGTCCCTCTGCTCCTGATTGACCATTTTCCCAGGCTGATTAGTGATTAATGGTTGGTAGAGAATTGACCGAGCTAGCCATTCAACTGAATTAGATTGCCCCAAATAACTCTTCTTGCAAGCAAGGTGGCGAACAATCAAGCAGACGAACACATTTTTGTCAATCCATCACAGAAGCTTAGTATAGTCTACGCTGAACTCTTTTATATCCAAAACATGTTGCATGCAGCTCTAGTCATGCAAGCTACCATCAAGCAATGCATTAGTCCACTAACTTGAGAGCCCCAGCACCATCCAGCCACCATGTGCTGTATAAATCACACTCTTGACAAGGCATTCCCTTGGGTCCTCCAGTGCTGCCCTGACATTTTTCCCAATTTGGTTCAGCACTTCCTGCTGATGCTCGCCATATTTCACACCACGCTAGCTCCCAACTTGATACGGCAAATAAACACTCGGTCTGCCAATAAAAGTGAATCAGACACCTCGTTCGTGCTTGCAATAATGATTTAGCGTTTAAGTTTTTTCTTCTGAAGTATCTCTGTTTCTGCAGGTCCTATAGCCATTGTCTGGTGACGTCATCAGGTCATTGAGTGCATTGATGACATCACAACAGTAGTGAGGACCGGTATGGAGCTCTCCCTGTTAACTGAAAAGTCTCATTTCCTCTTGTATCCAGTACATAGTGAATCTGAGGAAATATTGCTGTGTTATTTTGCTAAAGCAACTAAAATTCACCAGCTCGGTGGATATTATCTCTTGCTGGCACAAGAAGTTAAATGAAATTGGATAATACTGTCAAAATTGGAAATGCAGGACTGACTGCTCTGATAAGCAGCCACATTCATCAAGATACCAAGCTTCTAGTTGCCTCTGGCAAAACTTTGCGAAATGATCATTACTGCCATTTGAAATAAAAGGACACATTGTGTGCTTCTTATATTCATTTGCTTCAGTTGTTTTTGCAAAACTTTGAAACAAAGTAACGAATTAAAGTGATGGAAATAGTAGTGTTTCTGGAAGAGAACTTCGCTGCAGCTCGGAGCTACTTTGTGGACCTTGTTTCCAGTAACTTTGTGTTTGTGATCTCTGCAGGCTATGCAGACATCAAACATCAAAGCTTCCTTCATCTCCAAGAAAAACAAAAGTGAAGACTCCATTTAGGTTGTCTAACTTGTCGTCCTTGGTTCTGTTCAATTTTTACAGAACATGCGCAGATGACTTCTTCTTTTCGAATCGAAAGTCAACTAACCGACTAACCCTGATGCTTACAGCTGAATTATTGGTTGTTCAATTATAATGGACATCTTTATCTTAAGAAAACTGACCGACAGATTCTTTAATATTAGCCCTAGCTATATAGCATCATTGGAGTAAACACAACTTGAGAAAAGTACTTTGAGTGGTGTGACTTCATTGGCGGCTGGTGTGTTACAAATGTCCTTTTTTATCGCTTTCGTGGATTTGCATTTAATTTCCTCATCTTGTTAATACCATGCTTTCCATGAATTTAAATTGACTATAATCGCAAGAAAGAATGGGGAAAAACTACTTGTAGTGGCAGTAGTAGGATTCATTTTAAAACCTATTCCTTATAAAAAAAAGCATCTGTTGTTGTGGTGATAACTGCTGAATTAGCACAGGTACTTTGGTGGGAGGTTTTTTTTTGTAGCCTGTATGATGTAATTTACACCATAAAACTGGATGCTTTGGTGTATCAGAGGAATGATGACTAAAGCTGTCATATCTTACATTTTGCAGAGTGAAGAATGTCCTTCTGCAATCAAACTGCATCCTGGAGGCCTTCGGAAATGCGAAGACCAACCGAAATGACAACTCGAGCAGATTTGGAAAATACATGGACATCAATTTCGACTTTAAAGGAGATCCGATCGGAGGTCACATAAGCAACTACCTATTGGAAAAGGTACGCAGATTTGCCAGAATTTATAAATTTGTGGATAAATATATCATATACCGGCATTGTTGGTTTGGAATGTTTGCACAAATAACTATATAAGAAACTTTGTTTTTCAGTCACGTGTTGTTTGCCAGCAGTTAGGGGAGAGGAATTTTCATTCGTTTTACCAGGTATATTTAGCTATGAATAATTTTTTGATTGTTCTTAAGAATAAAAAAATTTAAATGTTAAATTACATTGAGTATTTTTGCTCATTTGAGATATCTTGACACGTTGCAGGGAAATTGACTGTCATACCTAATCACTTTTTTTTAAATTACTTATCGCAGTTGTTGTTTGGCACATCCGAGACAAAGTTAGATGAACTGTTTTTGAAGAGAGATCCCAAGTTGTACCACTACCTCAACCAGGGTGGAGATGCAAAGGTATGTCTTGTTGCTATATAATGAATCATCAACTTTGTCCATTATTTTATAGGGAAATGAGCAGTGTGCACATTCTGTTGTATTTATGGAATGTTTAACAAATGTTATTCCTTGCCATATCCTGTAAAATATCCTGAAAGTTGCACGAACCACTGAGGCCTCCCTTCCCTCGTCACGGTCTCCTATAATCATTGCAATCACCATTCGTGGTATTCCCAATCTGACGTAAATTTAAATTACTGCGATTGATGTGTAATTAATTTAACATTAGCCTCCATGTTTCTCAGAAATCTGTGGTAAGAGATAGTGCTTTAGTGGTTTAATTTTTTATTCTAAATATTCTAATTATGGAAATATATATAATGTTTCGGAATAACTGATGATGTAGTACTTCAGGATAATATTCAAACTGATACTGCACTTCGTTAATGTACCTGCGTCAAGTGACCTGTTCAAAACAATTACTTCTTTCTCTTTTGGTGTACCCATGGAAGGTTTTCAAGGTACAGATTTCTGTAAAAGCACCATTAAAGCACCTTGATATGAAATTAGACTGAATTAAAAATTGTGATCACCAAGTGAATGTATCCTGCAAATTTCTGTTCACCTTTGTAATAAACATGACAAAAAATGCATATTTGACATATTCTGGTCACCCTCTGTACACTATGACACCTGCCAATGTATGTAAATGAATGTAATTGATGTCATTTTTCCTTACTGCCTGTCCTGGTATTGGGTAAGTCAGGATGTAAGTTCAAATACATTTGTTTGCATGAGGAAATGGTTTGAATGTATTTGTATGCAGTGTCTGCTCACACCAATGCCTTTTTCCTGTCTGGAATACATTGTGTATACATAAGTTCTTTTATAAATAAGTGTTGCAAACAAAGAGTTGTCAACTTGCACCAATTTGCTCTCAGTTACCAGACTTGTTTACTGAATACTTGTTTAAAACACTCGCTGGATGAAATTTTGAGAAATTTTTGGGTGTTAGCTCATTTCCTTGGACAATGTTCAGCGACCATAATTACTCAGAGCATTAACACAAAGCAGAAAATTTAGCTGGTTGTTTTCACTCAAGGAAATTTCCATTTGTTTTCAGTCTTTAATCAGCTCGTTTGATCTGGTTTCAATCAAGTTTTGTTGTCTTGATTAAACTGAGACGAGGCATGTGCATACTCATTTCACTCAAATCCATTAAACTGAGTAGTGTGATGATTGTTTCTGCAGTATTAAGAGCAGAAGAAAAGCTCTTAAATCCTTTGGTTTGTGAAGAGAACTCGCAATTGCAGCTGCTGTTTGCTCTATGTGGTTGAGCGAGGGCCTCGAAACCGACAAAAGACACTGGGGAACTGTAGATCGAGTTGTGTCTGACCTTGGTTTCCAGTTCATCGCGGAAGAGTTTGTCTCCTGATGGTAGATATGAAATGATAAATTCATCTTTTAGTAGTTCCACTATCTGTATGAAATGAATAATGGAGAACATATAGTAATCCTCTCATAAAGCAGTTATCAAATGACAAATGTGTTATATATTGGACGTATTTCAATTAGGAGACGTTTTCCTGCATGCACTTTACAAGCTATCCAGTGAATTGATATGTCCATTATTCACTTGTTGTGATTGAATGAAGGAAGTATTTTGGCCTGGGACATTATTATGTTGCTATGCTGAGTTGTTTGCTGTGTAAACAATGGTCTGTTTGCCCCACTGCCATGGTCTTGGATGCCTTGATAGCATCAGTTGCGGTTGGTTTAATATTGTATCTGATTAGTGTTGATCGAGAGGTCATTCAGCGAAGCAATGCAGAATGCATTAATAGATCAGAAGACAATATGAAGCAAAGCAAAATCTTTGATGGATATGATCTAAGTGCAGTGATTGATGCCTTGGTTCAATCCGCTGTTGATGGCAGATTTCCTATGTCTTCATGGTAATGTACGTAACTAGTGGGCCTGATGTTAATTAGTACTTGTGAACCCAAGTTGTCTGAAGGTACCTCATTCAGATTGAAGTCATTGAGACATGGTATTGCGAGTTGAAGAAGATTTTTGATATTTCATTTTACAAAATGAGCGTATTACCTCCATAACAACCTTTCATGTGGCTAACTAATGGATGAAAGACTGCAAACACAAAGCTTTAGAAGGTCTTTCACTTAAGGTCTTCCAGGCTTTCATTTTGTCTTCTCAGTGTGAGTGCATATTTCGTGACAAGCCGAGGGGTAGCCTGCATGAGGAGCCGCATGCTTTGAACTTAAAAGTGATCTCCTATGCAATAAAGAACTTTTGATGACTTGCCTTGATTGACTCAGCATTAGCTTCATCAATCCTCTTGATTTTATGAATCCCATTTAGACCTTGCAGTCATTGGCTGAAACATTAGGCGGCTGCTGCCTTGGTTCTTAAAAGCCTTGGTTCCTTTTGGCCATCATGGGAAGTTGTCACGTCTTCCTCCGGTGAAGCCTACTTTTTTGTAAAACGTGCAATTAACCCCTCCATGAGATTTGAAGAGGATGCCTGCAGCCCTCAACTCCTCTGTGGTGTTACCATGGCATCTGATAATCTCACCGTGGGAACCATTCCTCAGGACTTCATGCTCTCTGCTCTGACATTAGTTTGACGCCAGGGAGATGTGTGGTCCTAATATCTGGCATTTGGCTCTGACGACATTCATGGCTCGAGCTGCATAGAAATCAGTCGGCTGTGGTTAATAATTAAGCATCTCAGAGAGACTGCCTTTCACTATCTGGTGATTCAATTGGGCCTGCTGATAAGTGTTCTACCCACATAGAGCAGTGTGTGGCTGACTTCTTGTCAGAATATAGATCTTGTATTTTGGCATCCCGTTTAGGCAACCACTTTGTTGAGAAATATTCTGCTATCAGTGTAAGGCACTCTACAGAACTGTATGAAAGCCATTATAGTTACACTTGAAGACAGTAATGCCAACATCCCAATATCTGAGCTAAACCCTGTTTCCATTACATATTTATAGACTCTAAAGACTCGATCAGTGTGGATATCTGTGAATGCAGTCTACAACGATCAAATTTACCGTGCTGTAGTTAGCTGTAGTCAGTACATTGCCCTAATGTAAGGCTAGCTAGTGATGGAAGAGTAATAGTCACTTGCAACAAGTTTAGGCTGTGCCCATATAGAAGACCTGATCTAAAGCTCTATAAGGCACACAATGGAGTGATCATAGAGTGAATGGCATGCAGCTCCCAGCAGATATGGCTGCAGCCCCAAGGGAGTAAATGGTGCTGCTAGATGATGCGCTAGATAACGGGGAATCACACAGGGAGCCATTGTCTGCCATGTGTATAGCAGTGCAAGTTTCTTCCATTAGCCAGTCTTCCCTGCAGATGGTGTTGGGGGTTCTCAGTAGGGCATTGGGCTTAATCCTCCGTGATGACCTGCAGTGCTTCAAGATTATGTCCTTCATTCTAGAAAGGTGCACCTGATACGTGTGGGAACAAAGCACCCATCTTTAGTACCCTTTAATGTTCTGTACTTCACTGTTTGCAAGCAAGCTATGTCTCCTCTTTAACATGGGCTGATATTTTGTCTTGTGCATAAACCATGTGGCTAGGCCTAGTATTTCTTCAGCATCTTGAATGGAGTCTTAGTGATGAATGTTATTCAGTCCAAATCGGTAGGGGAAAAATTTATGTCTAAGTTGCTGTTGAATAAGATAGTATCTCTCCTGCTAACCCTAGGTGTCGTTCAGCTTGAAACCTAAGAGCCTAAAGAAGTTAGGAAGGAGTGAAGTAACTCTCTTGTATCTTACTCAAGCTACCCCAAAGGTGTGAAAGAACTCTTTTAACTCAATTAAAGCAGCAAGCTAGTGGAGGAGGTGGCTGCAATCCACTAAAGCTAGACTGTCTGGCAATATTAGGAGTGGCTGTCACGTCGTCTAGGTGATCCCTAGGTGTCTGGAAGTGACGGCTAGCTACTTGGATAGGTTTCAGAGTTGGTTCACTTATCATTTGGCCTGCCTCTCTTTATTATGCAAGGCAATCATGATGTAACCCCTGGGTCTATTCATCTTCGGCTCCAATGAGCAGCATGACCCAATACCATCGAAGTTATTGAACATATAAGCCATAAAATTAGCAGGGTGATTGGGAGGGCCAGTGGTCTGCACTGGTCAGATTATAGCCCTTCTAGTTAGAGCCCTCGGTATTTCCTCAGGTCTCCGTGGATGCTTAAAGGTCATATTATGGCCTCATATGTCTTCCCCGCGCCTCGCCCAAGGACTTTAAATCATTTGTCTTCCATCTGAGCGGAAACGAACTGCAAAAAGGCCACACTTAGGGAGTGGGTTGGTGGATCTACGTTACTGTTAGTTAACCTTATAGGCGGCACCTACTTATTGTTGTTTGAGTATAAGCACTTATATATTTTGTCGTGTACAGCAGACACTTTATACTGCCTACAATATAAACATATGTGGTTTCACAAAAGCTGAAGGTGAGTCAGGAATCTCATTACAACAGCTAAAGACATCAGTATTGTCAATCCCACTTGTTTGTACAAGGTCTAAAAGCCAGAACATATTACAGAGACAAGGAGTAAGGCATTGGTGTGGTTTAATAAGCTGTTTTACTCATTTCATTCCAAGTCCTTTTGATACTAAACTTTTAAGATGATTTAAAGGCTGCATGGCTAGATTTGAGTGCACTGAGCATGTATGCCTTTGATTTTAAGCCTATTTGGTAGTGTAAACACCTGCTCTGCATGAGATATCATAGCCATGTTTTCTTTTGTGCTTTAGCATATCCAATTTTGTCTGTATTTTGTTTTGTTAGTTTGGCTGCTGACAAATTATCATGTGTTCATTGTTTGTTGTATGTGCAAGTTTGACAGTTGTGTTTGACTCTGATGTATATTTGTGCTCCATTGTGTGTACGTTTTGTAGAAGGAAATGTAACATTTGCATTCATTCATTTCTGATGTGTGGTAATACTGAAAGTTTTGTTGAATGACTTGCATGGAATTGCAGATTCATGGACAGAGGTCCACTTGGATTGTCAAGGACGCGAAAAATTCAACTTTTGCGGTACATGATTACAATGTCACCTAATCCAATCTAGGATTAAACAAACCCGAAATCTAGCTGATCTAACACTTAACTCGGACTCTAGGCAGTTTATGCAACATGTATCTCATTATCTGTCAAATAATTTTTTCATGTATGATACAAATGACTACCATTTTCTGTGAATCTTATTATCATAGTTAGGATGCAATGAGGTGAAGAACAAAAAAGTGAATTACACCCAGTTTATAATATACTATAACACTGAAATTCACTGTACAGCAATAAATGGTGATTGACAAAATTGCACACATTTGAACTAAATATTGTTCAGAAGCCCAGAGCATAGTATTACTTAATATAACCATACTTTTTCAAACAGAAAAAGAGAAAAGAAAAACACAGCTGCAGTCATATGTAATTACTATATGTATGACAAAAACTGAATTTCCTGTGCTAGTTGAAAGTCACTAATATTACTGGGTTTTTTCCCTAGTGCATGACTTACTTTACAAACTTGTATGTCGAGCATGATCTGCCTAGGCTGTCCGTCTTGACAAGCTAATTTCCTTAATGGTTACACAGGACAACTAACATTCCTTTAATTTTCAGCCACTTTATTAACATCATTTATACCTCAATCAACTTTAAGCAATTCACTAACGCGTTAGCTTTAGTTTCAGGTAGACCTGCATGAATAGGTAGTTCGATCATTGTTTGTTTCAGATTACTACAATTACAATGTTTTTAGAAATGTGTTGAGAATATCAGTGTCATGAAGATCATAATACAAGTTTGGACATTATCCTGAAAATTTCATAGCTAATCCAACTGGAATTGGTTGCATGAATAATTCTGCTTTTTTAAATGTTATTTTGGATCGAAAAAACATTACTTTAGGGAAAGCTGTCATTTGTTAGACGACCAAGTAAGACAGAAGTCGTTACTGACCAAGTAAAACCGAAGTCCTTACCAAGTCCCTTGGAACGAAGGACTTCCTGACGAGCCAAGTTCCTGGAGTGGCTGGGGAATCGATTGAGCCTTCTTAGAGCTTTGTAAAATGGGAACAGGGCAGACAGAGAAAAACCTTGACGTCTGTAACAGTCTGTCAGGGTCTGAGATCCAACAAACACCAGGAGACTGTCAGGATTGTCACTGATAAGTCCCTAATCAATTTAAGGTGCATCTTCTCCTCTTAAGTTGATTTCAAGACTCGTTCTTATGTATGGTTTCTGTCTGCAGCAAAATAGCTGATTGAAAAATGACACTGGCAGCCATGTTTGAGATAACGAGAACAGCAATGACAGCAATCTTGTCAATGCTGTCATTAATATGACTCGATAGATTAGAAGGTATTGGCAATGCCAATAGGAATTGTTAATCTAATGATAGTAGTAGAGTCATTGTTTAATAACATGCTAACTACTTAAACTAATAAAACCATAATGTTATGGTTTATGGTAATTTCCTAATAATTAATGCACTCTAATAGTAATAAGCTGAAATATTAATGTTCAAATAACAGGCTCGAATAAGCAAATATCTGAACTAACTTTGCTAAACTTCTGAGCTTATCTGGTAGATATTTTGTGGCATTATGTTTATGTTCTTATGTGTATTTTTTTTTTGACATTGTGGCATGGTCAGTTTGTTGTACTAGCAATTAGGTGATTTCAGAAAGAAAACTTAATTATCTCTTGTATGTTGAAATTTCATATTGTTATTTTTGGTACAAGTTTGTAAATTTTGCGGTTGTCTTTTTAATGTATTAAATTGATATTCCAGCCTCCTGAAACGAATTTTGATAATTTGTGAAGAAGATACAATATATATAAATTTTCTTTAAAGATTTCAAACAAGTTTTGAATATCGTCTTGACTATTCTATAATTTCTCTGGGTTTTTTCCTTCCAGGTCACCTCCATTGATGACCAGACTGACTGCAAACAGGTTATCCGGGCTTTGAAAGATCTGGGATTTGCTTTTAAACACATGGAGTCCATTTGGAAAGTCGTTGCAGCAGTTTTGCATTTGGTACGTTAATGTACATGGCAGTCCCAGTATAGTCAGTAATGCTGTCTAAAGTATCCTCTCTCCTCTTTGGCAAAACTGAGTTAGCTCAACTACTTGGGGGAAATTTAAATGTTGTGGGATATGTATTTTCTAGAGTCATGTTGAACAACTCGACCTTTTCACATCTTGAAGAGGAATAATATCAAATAGAATATACATATCATTATATCGTTACAGTTGTTTGGTTATACGTGTACTCATTTGAAATTTTCTATGAATACAGAAATTAACCTAATGAATATCTTGACTAGAAACGGAGCACTCTAGTATGCAAATTGAAACGTCAGTACGGATATATAAAGATATGCATGATATCAATTTAATTTCATTTATTTCACAGGGTAACATTGATTTTGAAGAGCAAGAACCTGATGGAGTTAAGGTGAAGACAAGAGGAGCCCTGCAGAGCATGGCCAAGCTGCTTCAAGTGGATAGTGATGCTGCGGAGAAGTCCCTTGCTAAGCGTGTTGTTTCCGCAAACCAGGAAGTGCTTGAGATCGGTCACAATCTGGAACAGGCTCGCTATGGCAGGGATGCATTTGCAAAGGTGAGTAAGAGTCCTTGAGGTCGACAGTAAAGTACTGCCATGGCTTTGAGCCAGACTTGTAAGGACACAAAAAGTCTGCTTATATGGTGAAAAGGTGGAATAATGAGGCAGTGATAATCCTGGTTGCAGCTGTCTGGTTCTACTCACGACATTCTCTTCCTGTTTTACTGCCAAAAAAATAGGCTTAGCTAAAGCTTGGTGACACTGACAGTACACAGTTATATGTCTGGCTGCTTAAGCAGAAACTGTCTGTCTGTGTTAATGTAAACTACAGTATGCAGACTGTCCTTTTTGTTTTTACCGCACTCTTTTTGTGGCTGTCATGCACACCGGATATTACTGCTTATATGTGGCACTGAGCAAATTTGCTATTACCATCCTTTACTCTTTGTCATCGTTCTGTCAAGGGAATACATTGTATATCTGAGCCAATGTTTCTTTCTGTCCCTCTTATATTAGTAATGAATCCTAGTCTGCAAGTCATCTATTTTGTAAGAGTAGATGGTAACTTGAATCCCTTAATATTGTTAAATTTATCCTGATCATGATTGTTGTGAGTTGCCAATTTGAAATACAGGACATCTTATGGTCCCTGCAACTGCCATTTTGACTTATGTTAGTGACTTCTCAAGTTCTCAAACTTTAATATAAAGGCATGTTGAATGTATTCCTAACAAGTTTGGAATCCTGCTGGTGTTGTCATTCCCCTTTGTCTTCTGTCCTTGTCTATGGTGATTTATGACCAGTGGTCATGGAAACTGGACCCCAAGGGTGCAATTTGGTCATCAGTGGAAGCTGGTGCTTTTTGTGCTTTTCCTTTCAGAACCTATAGTTTAGACCTTTTCTCTGTATAAATTGAACATATTGTTCCTGAATTTAGTTTGGTTCTTCATATTCATTTTTTGTGTTGCTCACAAATCAACGCTCCGAGTTTGTGTTTCAGCTATACAGTGGGTTAAGTTTGTTGAAAATGAAAAAAAAGACTGCTTTATTTGGCAGATTTCTTTAGTTAGAAACGAGGCTAGGATGTTTAGCTAAAAAGCACAAAATGATAAAAATTGGAGTAAGATAAATATGTTTGAGTGTGTCTGTGGGTTTGGCTCTAATCTGCTTGATGTCTGCAGAGACTGAAACATCCAAGAAGTGTGGATTGCAAGACAGCACCACATGCCAGGCTGTTTGTTCTAAAAATCAATTGTCCCTTTGTAATTACAGCGGGGCTTGCAGACACTTAAGTTAGGACAAAAGGGAATTTAGAAGTTGCAGTGAAAAATATGCCTCTATCTGTCTTGTCCCGGTTGCAATAACCAGCTGGATATATGTGAGAGTAGTGGGAAACCAGGCAATATACTTTCTTCTGATTAATCACTATCTGAGTTGGCGACGTTGATTTATCAGTCCCTGCATTGGGCGTGAGTAATGATGTTGAGGAAACTTGCAGATCCCTGGGCAAAAGGGAATGGTCTTTGTGCGGGAAGTCCAGCAGAAGGATTTGCATTATCAGCGTGCGCTTGAATCCCGCTGGAATGACAAAAGAAAATCAGGGCTTTGTTGTGATTTGTGACCTGTGCCTGAAACTGAATGGTCTCTGGCCGTCTTTGTGCAAGAATAGATTGCCTGTGTTTATCACACTCCTCTCTGTGCTGGCACTACCACATAGTAACAATAGGAAAAGACCTGCCTCAGACTTTTTCTTGGGCAGCATTGTCCTCATCATGTTCATTGGTATTAATTTCATTATTCATGTGAACTTTCACTGCATTATGGTCTCACCACTGAGAACATAGTGGCTCCACTTCTGTATGTGAAGTTTATGTGAAGTGTTTGTAGAAGAACAGAAAGAGGTTCCACCATTCAGGCAGCCAGCTCTACAAAGCAAAATGTCTTTCATGTCTTCACCAGCCCATTATGCCGCAGCTGGTCTGTTTGTTATTCTGAAATTTACTGCATATAAACTCCTTTGTTGATGTGTATTCTGTCTGCAATTTCCATATTCTGCATCTCCAACCCCGTTTCCATAGACCAATTTAGTGATTTTCTTCCTGCGACTTTCCAGCTTGAGCTGCTTTAATGGAAAATTTATGATTTCATTCAAATTACATTCAGAACCTTTCTCTTTTCGTTTGGAGTTACTTTCTTTTTCCATTTATGCATAGTTTAAAAGATATAAAATATTTTGATGGTAAAGGCTAATGCAATATGAAAATGGAAGAGTCAATTTAACTCTCTTGTCTGTCTTCATTGCACAGACTTCTGTAATATTATTACGTTCCATAAGACAAATTTTAATGTTGCATGTGATGATTGTGTTTAACATCTAAATTAACAACTCCCATAGAGATGCCTCAAAATATGTGCCAAATTCTTGTGGAATTATTTGGCAGTCAATATTTGTTTCAAAAATGCTATAGGGTAACATACACTGTTATAGTATTAATAGCACTTTGGCAGTGCCGTAATATAACTGATTCTGGAAGTGGCACTTCAGCCAGATTTTTCTCTAAGCTGTTGTCGGAGCTTATAGTGTGCTGACATTAGTTTTGAAAGTTGATAACTTGATAAAATCAGAAAAATAGAGCTTGAAATTAGCAGCTAATGGAATGCAATGCAATGTAACTTTTTGTCATCTAAGATGAAAAGGTTTGTGAAAGAGTTTCTTTAATTTTAGTAAAATGTAAATTGTTTCCTGCGGCACTCGCTTTTTAATTCCATGATGGATGATGTTTCTGCCTGAGCGAAATATTGGAAATCTTGTTCTCATTATGTCTAACTAGAAATAACTGGATCAGATTTCTTAGGGGCTGACAGACTGGGAAAATAGCAGAATGTGGCTTGTCTTAGAAAGAGAATATTAGATTATTGACTTGCTTAGTCTGTTATCATAATCATAAATATGGGTATATCCAGGTATTTCAGTGTCAGACTATGCAGAGTGGTTTTAGGTATTTAGATGAGCTGTACACTTGCTATAAATACCTGATGCACATTGCACAACAAGTTCTGATCATGAAAATCAGTTTATCTTAGGTTGTTCATGCCATTATGCCTTTTGATTTTAACGGTGTTATAGATTGGGAGGTATTATATAATTGAAACATTAATTTATATGTATTTAATGGTTTGTTGTTGTTTGCTAAGGGAGATGTAAATTTCTATTTAGGTGTCATTCTGCATTCAGTTTGATTCATCCATTTCATGTGGTAATTATCCTCCATTTCAGGCCATCTATGATAGGATGTTCTCATGGATTGTTCGAAGGATCAATGAAGCTATTGAAGTTCCAGAGGAGCTGAGAAAGCAACAGCAGAGTACCGTCATTGGTGTTTTGGATATTTATGGCTTTGAGATCTTTGACAATAACAGGTAAATTAATGGATGATACTATTAAATGACACTTTACCTTTTTCAGTCCACAGACGGCATGAATTGGTATTCAGAGATATAAAAAAAAAAAATCACTTAATTCGCCCATGATGTGGTACTAAATATAATTGTCAGGCATATAGTTACAGGTTATCCAGTGTTATAGTGCATTTTAAATAATATATTTAAGTGGAGTTTGATGTTGATTTTTAAAGTCATGATGTCTTAACTGTAGTCAATGATTATTAAAAATGTCACGAGTCCCCCAAGCAAGACTGGACGGCGTATTATAACTTCGCAATAGCTGTAACAGAATATTCTCTAATGTACCAAATGGTAATGTTTGGGTATTTGTGGGAAGAACTATAATACAATTAACTCAATTGAATTGACAAGAACAACAAGAATGTGGAGGGCAGGAAGAGTGAAAAGGGACAGATGGTTTAGGAGATTATAAATTTGGAATGTCATCTTAAGCTAGAGCACCATTCTGTTCTTTAGAGAAAAGCTTCCATAATAATCGTTATATCCAGCCTGAGAAAATTAAATGAGGGAAGACAGATGAGAATTATATTTTTGTTGATGTGATTAACATCAGAGAAACCGTTGTAAATTACGAGCAAAAGTTGCAGCTGCTGAGGAATTTTTTGATGGAATGTTGTAGATGAGAGAGGATGAGTCTGGGGCTGGTTGTAAGAAGTGTCACTAATCAGACACATACTCAATCATTGATGTATTTATTTTGTCTCCCTTCTGAATTAATTGTAATTGTAAATCTCTTTCAGTTTTGAACAGTTTTGCATCAACTACTGCAATGAGAAACTTCAGCAGCTGTTTATCGAATTGGTCCTGAAGCAGGAACAAGAGGAATACATGCGGGAGGGCATCAAGTGGAAGAATGTAAGACATTTGCAGCATCCTATTCATTTATTTAATGTCATGTCCTTATTGATTGAGGGTCCCGTCAGAGTGAGGGTGAATGGTGTGGCACAAAGGATGAGGATTGCTTATGGGTGGACCGGTTTGCAAGTGATGGGGCGTGCAGTTATAAGAAGCAGTGAATTGTATTCAGAGAGGTTTGCTAAAAGATTTGATGAGCCTCGGGGCAGCAGTTGTAATCCCTAAAGGGTGATCGTGTTCGTGGGACCACATTTTGTATGCTGCTAGGTTTCATCCTCAGAATTTCTGCTTAACCTTCCTATATTTAGCCTTGTACAAGCCATTAAAAAAGTTTAGTTGTTTTACTTACCGTCCACAGGGGAATCCATACTCATGTTTGCACTAAGAGGCTAAACCCCCGCATTGACCAGTGGTCTGCAGTCTTCTAACCTTTATTTCAATATTAAATGAGATGGAAATACTGTCACCCCAGACCTCACAGTCTACAATATTCAATAAGAACACTTGCGACTTGTCCACTGCAGTATAGTCGGCTCCAGTGGACCATATATTCTACTATGGTAGGAAGTGTTGCAGCATATAAGGTTGTCACTGCAGCTGTGGTGAGATTTATGGACAGTCACAGATAAAAAAGACACTGCTGTCATATGATTAATATCAATAGTTGAGCGAGATAAAATAGTTTGATGAAAGGAAATTGAATGGCTCAAGGCAGGTTTTGAGCAGGAATATTGGACTGATGAATAATACCTTGATGCTTCTAAGTAACTATGCAGGTACCTAAATAACAGGTTTGAGACATGCATCTTAAATCAGAGATGTTATTAATGCTTTTAAACTAAGGCAGCTTCATACTCCAATATTCAGGAGATGTTTTACATGCAGCCAAACCCAGCTCAGTATTCCATGAAGTATTACGCGGCTATCTCTTAATATCTCTTGAGAGGAGCCAGAAATTGCAGTGATATTGCCTGGCTGAACTGTCCATTTTATCAAGGCTATCACTTTCCCCCATTAACCTAATATACTTTGGTCGATCCATGGTTATGGTGGGCTGTGTCATGTCCATACAATGAAGACAAAGCTGACATAAAAGATTAGAGCTTCTTGTATCTCACTTATCGAATATTGATGCAATCAATATTTATGTATAAATCCAGCAATGAGTTGTGTGATCTGTCAAACAGCAGGAAAATTCATTACCAGCTGGGTGGCCTAATGGTTAAGGCATCCGTCAATTCCATCACAGGCCCGGGCACTCTTCATCTGCTACATCCCAGCTGGATGTCGATCGCATGAGATGTTAAATTGGAGGTGCCTTGTACTTGGTGGCTATGCTGAGGCAAGTAAAAGACCCCACCCATGGGGTAAATGTGTGTCATGGGGTAGACTCCAAGCCTTATCATCTCATCATTACATCATTAAGCTGGTCATATATGCTGACTTCGCTTTAGACCATGTAGCATTGAGATGTTAGCATATATACAGCTTGACGTATTTGACCATATTTATACGTTTTCTTGGCCTACCAGAATATTTTAAAAAAAAATAGAAGAAATTGAACTATGCGACAACTGGCCTTTGAATTTTAAGCTAAAGGAACTATGATGGAAATTATATAAATTTTGCCCTGAATTCCAACATTATGACATGAATTGAAGGAATTTTGTCCCAAGAAAGGGATGTTTAACCCTACAGTTACTGTAGCATACATGTGGCATTATAACAATTGAATGAACAAGCATCTTGTTGCCTTTAAAGATAAACACTTTGTCTGGTGTTTCTCACCATGGCAACATTATTTTGAGCAGCAAATTGCTGATCTCACTTTGGGCCAAACTGATATCAAAAATTTTGATAATGGATTCCTTGATAAAATGAGATTTATTAGTATTAAGCCCCCAATAAAAGCCTAGGGGCTTAAATAATTCACAGATTTCTCAGTTTCGTCTTGTTAAATTGGTGTTCACCAGTAAATTGCTCATAGTTTGTTGTTGTTTGCAATTAGAATTATGCAAGGTTATGGAAATGGTTGATTGAGCAAGTTTTATAACTGCTGACAGATAATGGTATCATTACCATAATAGATATGTGGACTTATTATCTGACCTTATAAATACTGAGAGACCAATGCAAGAGGCTGTATATCCATGGTATCATCACCCGAGATCCTGTACCATCCCGAGATCTGTATTTATATTCTCACACCTTGGCGTTAATGTACATCTTTTCAACATTAAACTTAAAGCTATACAGCTTACTTAGTGCCTATATCCCCTGGGCTTGATGGATTTGAAAGAATGAAATTGTATCTGACTTGGTCTTTTGGCTGCTTTGGAGCAATGCAGGGAGTAGCAGCTGTGTAAGCTGGTCGTATATATTCTTTTAGCCGACAGCATTTCCAGCAGGCCAGATGACCCAGTCTCTCTTATTGCATCTAGGTGCCTCAGTGCATAACCTTTTGACACTTGACTGAACGTCGTTAAGTGTGTTGCAATATGAAACCAATGGCAAACAAATTGAGTGGTACGCTGCTCTAGACCATGATGGAATAAAAGCTGGAGGAACACTATTGCATTTACATTGGCCATTGCCAGCTCCTAAGGGAATATGATAGAGCCTGCCTTGGATGAGGAGTGGCCAGTTACCAGACTGAATTAAAGGAACATGCCTTATTGAGTTGCTCATAATGGACTTGTGCCGCTGACAGGCATCATGCATTCAGTTGCTTTGATGTTTCTGCTATTGCACAGAAAAAATGTCACTGATAATGCTCTTCTCCCATCATGTTGTCAGATGCTTGCTTTGATATAGGAATACCAGCTACCCATCGCATTGATATAACCAGTGTTATTATTTTGGTTATGTCCAGCAAGCCTGTAATCCTTTCTTTTAAAACAGTGGCAATGACAAACTTCATTCTGCATTTCTGCATATTTCCAAAATAATGTTTTCAAGACTCTAAAGACTATTCTGTGAGATGATTCTTCAAAAAAAATACACGGCTAATTGCACAGTATACAAAAGTGAAGCTATCTTTTACACATATAATGGGTCTATTCAGCTGGGAGATCATAAAATGGAAGTGTACAATGATTGTTTTCTTTTGCAGATTGATTACTTCAACAACAAAGTGATTGTTGATTTGGTAGAGGCTCAGCACAGTGGAGTACTTGCCTTGTTGGATGATGCATGTCATATGGTCGGAAACGTTTCTGATAAGGTGAGATTTAACTTCACTCATTTTGTATACTTCGTAGTATATCTCCGTTTCCCACTGGATTGAAGACATGCTAAAGTGGCCTGGCTGAAGTTTGTGCTGATACAATGATTTTTCCCTTTTCAGACTTACTTGGAAACCATTACTAACAAGCTGAAAGGACACAAGCATTTTACTTGCAGAAAGGTAAGTGATGTTATCCAGTGGTCAACTGGGGGTAAATGTATTCTTAAATGGTCAACACTAACAGATTGACTTTTTCACTCGAAATGGTTTTTCCACCCAGTTATACAACTAGTTTGTCATTTCTAGAGATTGGTACAGTTTATTTCGTCTGTTTTCAGCTGGACACAAGTGACAAGTCAATGGAATTTCACCGTGATTTCAAAATCTGTCACTATGCCGGTGATGTGATTTACAATGTCAATGGTTTCATTGACAAAAACAAAGACACGCTCTTCCAAGATTTCAAGCGATTATTATATAACAGGTAAGTAATAACACTAGGTATTCAGTCTGTTAAAATAACAACACACTGCATAAGATACAGACTGATGTGAAGATGAGTTATGTGTCTAGCATTCATTTCTTGAAATAAATTTTCAGCTCGGATTCTCTGATTTCATCATGGTGGCCTGAAGGCAAAAAGGATGTGACTGCAGTGACAAAAAGACCACTGACAGCTGGCAGCAACTTCAAGACTTCCATCACACAACTTATTGACAACTTACTAAGAAAGGTAAACTGAAGTCTCAGAATAATATTTAAAATGGTTTTTAATTTATTGACATTTCACACATGCATATGTATGACAATAAAGTATTATCTCATCTCATCCATAATTTATTAATTTTCAGGAGCCATACTACGTTCGTTGCATCAAACCAAATGAGATAAAGTCCCCGTCTGCCTTCAACTTAGAAAGAGTCAAACATCAAGTCAGTTATCTTGGCTTGTTGGAGAACATCCGAGTAAGAAGGGCTGGTTTTGCATACAGAATGAACTACACAAGATTCCTATACAGGTGAGTACAGAAAAAAACTTAATATATTATAATATTTAACTATTATATATTAAAGACATCCCTTGTATGAAAATTACAACTTATTACCTAGTGGCGCAGGTATAGGCTGCCAAATAGCAGGACTGTGCACTTTAAAAAGACATTGGTGCCACATTGGTGTTAAAATCTTTATGTCTCAATGTGTCAGACAAAAAAAATTTCACATTTATGTTCAATGTGACAATAAAGCTTGTGTTATGTTATGTTGTTATGTTAATTGTGTAAGAATATTTGGCAAGGAATTTTAAAACATGGATTTATTGCTTGTAGATACAAAATGATTTCCAAGTACACATGGCCAAACTTCCATGGTGGATCGGACAGAGATGGCTGCAAGAAGATCATTGATGAGCAAGGGTTCACTGATGATGTGCAATATGGAAAGACCAAAATCTTCATCCGCTCACCACAGACCATCTTCTCACTGGAGGAATCTCGCAACCAGAAGATCCCTGGCATTGTTGTCTTCTTACAGAAGGTCAGCTGCAATCACAACCACAGCATATCAACCAGGCCCACCAGTAAACAGAATCTTGCCCAAACTCAGCTCCCTATTCTCGCTCGGGTCAAGAGCGGTCCCAGGTTGGCCTCCACATTTTGTGGTAATGTCCGGTTAGATAGATGCCCGCCTTTTGTTGTTTAGTTTACATGAATGCATTGCCAGCCATTTCATGTTTCATTGAAGTTCAGTGAGTTGTTGTCAGCTGTTGAGAGGCTTGTCAAGCAATGAGACGCCCTTGGTTTGGTATGATTTTAGAATCCCGCCTAACTTAAGTTGAAGTGAAGACATGATCTGTTTTATTTGCAACTAAGTTAGGATATATCAATTCTTCATGGCCTCTAAATTATGTTCACTTAGTCTTGACAGGTCTTTTTATGTCATATTCCTGTTGTTATGTGTTTTCTGTCATTACTTTTTGTCAATTGCAAGATCAACTACACAAACTTTCTTACATTTCATTACCATATTTGCGCAACAGTTCAATACCAAAACCCAAAACAGAAACAGAAGTCCTTACAATTCAGCTTAGTTTTGCAAATTTGCATGCATTGTGTTGATTTTAAATTTTAAACAATTTTTGCAATTGATTATTTAATTATGTGTATCGTCTTTTAATGTAAGTTTGATTTTTTTTTCTCAGTGCTGGAGGGGAGGCATTGCTCGGCTTCGGTATAAGCGAACAAAAGCTATTTACAAAATAATGGCATGCTACAAACTTTACAAGATTAGGAGTTACATTGCCAAACTTGCTGGTCTCTTCAGGTATGTCAAAGATGAAATGCATTTGACAGCTATTGTAACTTCTATTGGTGTTGAGAGATTGTTCAGCTACATCGAAGATTTTTGGTTTCAGGAATGCAAAACAGTCCCCAAATTATGGTAAGAGCATCAAATGGCCAGCTCCCCCGCACTTGCTTTTAGAGCACATTGACATGCTAAGGAAGATCTATGCAAGGTACTTTGAATTTATTTATTACCAACTGGAGCATCCAGTAATGAGTCAAAAACATTCCTTCAATATACATACAGAACGCCAGATGGCATATTCAGTTTACAGGCAGAGCAATTGTCAAATGTTACTGAGCTGGTGATTCTTTATATAGGATGTTGATTTCATGCTTGCATTTAGTAATTTCATAACATTGTTGTCCACTTTTCAGATGGCGAGCATACATGATCCTGCAACGCATCCCAAGGGACGAGTGGGCCAGTATGCATCTCAAGATCTTGGCTGCCGATGCTTTCAAGAGCCAAAGAAGGAATTTCGGCTTGGAACGCAAATGGGAAGGAAACTATCTCTGCATGGTAAACATCGCACTGATAATCTTATGCCAGCACTACATTGCAATATTATTGAGATTTTGTATTACATTGTAGATATATTATAAGAGTATATATATATATCTTATAACATGGGAATTCAGTGCAGCTGCCTGAATTGTTTTGTCCCAATCTGTTGTTACAAATTACAGCTAGATCCTAGACTCCTAATCCCACGTCACATTGTTCTGTAATCAGCCAGTGAGTAGAAAAATATGCTGCAAGCGTTGTTCATTCATGGAGAGGTTCTAGGGCAATGAGGCGTGAGAAATGTGCTGACAGGTGAAAAGACCAACTACAAAGACTACTTTAGTCTTGCTTATGGAAGGTGCCTGCATCACGCCTAATATATCACTGTTGTCTGGTCTGTTGGAGGAACTATAATATATTCAGGAGTGGCACTAAATCACAGGCCATATGCACAATAATAGCCTTCCCAGATATGTATCCTGGCAATAACTTTGTGGTGTATATGCTCTGCAGTGCATATATAACTTGGTGTATATGCTCGGCAATCTGTTATTCTTGAATGGTTCAAAGTAAGCATTATACCAAATAGAATAGGAATGGCATAGATGGGCTCCAATGGAAGGAATAGCTAACCGAATGCACCATCACTGATAGTATTCATAAAGTTACTGTCTGTAAGCTTTAATGAGTGTTAATTATTTTGTGTCATATCAGTTTCATCTTGTTTTGTAGCCCAATGAGGTCCCCAACAAGTCAGATGCAGAGGCTGCCTTGAATGGTTTGAAGAAGTCTGACAACTTCTCGAAGATCTACTTCACCTGTCTTTGCAAAAAGGTATTTTGTTTTACCTTTTCCAAAAATGAGACTCAATGAGTGTGTGAATCTACTGTTGCATTTGTCCTGTCTGATATTAAATGTGATTGCATATCTCTCTTCCAGACAAACAAGTTCAACAAGACTGCAGACAGAGCGATTTGCTTCACAGACAAGAATTTCTACAAGCTGGACCCCAAGAAGAAATTCAAACCAATGAAGAAAGGCATTCCAGTAACAGAGGTGTGTTCTAGTGTCAACAAATTATATATAGCCCTTCCAAAGATCCCTACTTTCCTCCTCCTTCTAACTGTTTTTGAAAGTCATGATGCCAAAAAAAATTTAATTATTTGCCATGATGTTCCTTACATTTACTCTTCTTTTAAAGATGTGCTCCTCACTTTTTTGCCCTACCTTTTGACCAAATGTCGGAAGGCCCGTCTAGACATTTTGTGATTTGTTGCATGTAAATGCATTATTTCTATTATTAAGCTGCTATTGACATATTTCTTCCAAGCACTGAGCAAGGTTCGCTAGATTCATAAATTTGAATTTAAATGTAATTAAATTTATATGATTTTTTTTTCCAGTTGAGGGGTGTGAGTGTGAGTCCAGGTACAGACCAGTTGATCATAATCCATCTCGCTGGAGGGAACGATTTTGTTCTGTGTTTGCAAGGAAAGAACAATGGAGAGGACCGAGTGGGTGAAGCAGTTGGTGCTCTCTGCAAGCTCTACAATGAGTAAGATTCCTCAATTTAATAGACTTATTTGTTTCATAGAAATTAATGTGCTGTTTCATGGTTAAACTTTATGGTAAATTACATGATTAAGTTTGGGTTTAGGTTCTTCCTTCACTATGAAACTACACGGAATAAGACCACAAAATTTTACTCTGATAAATAACCTCCTGGAAAAAATGTCTCCCTTGCTCACTTGTGGCTTCAACAGAGTGAAATTGAAATGAGCATAGACATTTAATGAATTTCTGCTAAAATGTTCATGAACTTTCAGAAAATTCAAATTGTCACTATTTACTGACACACAAATTACAATAAGTGTAGATTTTGTAATTTTGGTATGATTATTCAGGCTGTATAGAATTAGTCCTCATGACAGACTTATATCATTATCTACTTTTAAAATTTCAGTCTGCGTCAGAAGGACTCTTTGAATGTGGAAGTCAAGAACACTCTTTCGTGTCGTTTGGGAGACAAGCTGCGAAGTGTGTCAATTGAAAATGGAAATGCAGGACCAACTTTTAAGAAGAACGGGGAAGGTCTTGTATTTGTTCACCCCAATGGACATGCTGCTTAAACTTGTGATATTTAGTGAGAAAGTTGTATATTGTTATATTTATTGTCTATGGCCCAGCCTGCATACAGACTTTGCATTTTTCAGGCATTAATTTCTATTGTGTCATTTTTTTAAAAGTATCTACAATCTGTTTGACATGAGACCTATGGAGGCACTGTATGTATTAATATTAGAGCACAATGGGTGATATACCAGAATGTTTTCTTAATGTGCCTACAGCATTTATAATGTATGTTGGAGAAATGTTATGAAATGATTATTGTATAATATAAATTCAGCCGTTATATATTATACAGATGAATGGTGAATGATTGGTGCTTTGCCTTGAGAGTCTTTCATGAAAACTTTTTAGGGCAGTTGTTAGTGTAATTGAGTGTAAATACAAATCTATCGTGATTTTTCATGTAAATTTACATTGTATAATTGTAAGTATTCGTGACTATGTAGTTACCTTACACAGAAAAAGACAATTATTTTTTGTGAAGTCTTACTTTGAAGCATGTGTAGTAATTAGCACATCGGCATAGTATACTACAGCATGAAGGTGTCTAATAGGCAAAAAATATACATTTATTAATATACATTACAATGTACATGGGAAAATTAGATTCAGTTGCAAATCAAGGGAGTTTTATTTATGCATATGCATTGTATATTAAGTGTCTGACTTTATATGGCAAGAGATGTAACGGTCACTAACACAGACAAAATACAAATCCCGGTATTGCGATTACCCATTAATATGGAGGGAGCGTTAATTGTGTAAATGTTTCATATGTTGGCTTTAAATTCTTACTGTATTGCTTTACATAGCATCTTACATAAATGCAGACATCAGTATGTTGGTTATATGGATGCAAGTATTATTGCTTCGATTGTATTCTAGTGAATGTAAACTTGTAGTTGTTAGCAACTTGGGGGAAGTCTGACAGTTTTTTGCATAATTAAGAGACTCGCAATTGGATGTCTTATCATGGTCTTATGCAGTGAACAGAAGTCCATTAGTGGGGTCATTACTGGGGGGGGGGGGGGGGATTAAAACATTGTTTGTACATAGAATACATGGAAGTATACTCTTCTAATTGTAAAAAGTCATAAACTGTTCTCGTTCATGATTCTTGTAACACTAATTTTATGCAATTTTCACTCTGTGCCTCTATGTAATCTTCTATCTGGTAGGGAAGTTTTCCTCATAAATATTAGTGGGACCAAAAGCAGCCATCCATTCACACAGATGTATGCCTTAGAGAATTTATTGATACTGTGATTTCGTCATTGTCCATATTTTCAGTGTCAGTCATATATATATAATAAACAAGTAAAGATACATATGTGTTCTTTTGAAGCTTTTTATTAATGCTAAAATGAAATAACCATTCACATGCACAAAGACATCATGATTATATGAGAATCACCAGACCACTAGTTTCATTACGGTGAATTGGAGTATGACAGGGCACTATACCTGTCAGATTTTGTTAAATTGCAATTTATTTGGATTGTGCCAGGTGCCTGTGTAGATCTTATTTATCAAATCTATGTAACAGTCCATGAGATTTATTACATACAATGTGTAAGTCATGTTTACTCAAACTGATGCAGAAGTACACTAGGACATTTGGAGAATTGTATATTCATAAATATGTTTATGCCACTCAAAATTCTAAATGTTCACACATTTCTCTGCGAAATATATTAAGAGATACCATAAACTAGCTTTATCTTTATACAATGTGATTGATTCAGTCTGTAATTGAATACCCTTAAACCATTCAAGTGTTGCTATGGTTGTATGCAGCAGTCAGCACTAGTGAACGGAACTGATATAGATCACTGAAAAAACATTTGCACTTCTTGGGTGCTTAATTGGGATATTTAAAACCATATTGGGTGTTGAAGTGGGATATGCTTATCATGCACCCATTAGAACAAAAAATAATGAAAGATCCCCTCAAGTATCTTCATATCACAGATCAGTTTATCACAGTCCACAAATTTATCTCAAGTTTGAGCTGTACCAGTTTTCAAAGTTGGTTTAAGGTCAGTTTGAGATCCTGAAAGGAATGAAACGAAAACGTTTATAATACATCTCAAATGAGTCATGGCAATTAAATTTTGCATTATATATAGGAAAAGTATTATGGATACAATAATACATGTAATAATGCATAGGGTAAAAATACCATGAGTCAGACACTGAAATGCTTTAGTTTTGCAAGAGGGCTCTTGTATAAGAAAAATATTTGAACAATATGAGCAGGTGATTACAGCACCGCTCATATTGTTCAAATATTCTTTTTACACAAGAGCCCTCTTGCAAAACTAACAGCACGAGTCAAACAAAACCGCAGTCTATTGAGTCAGTAAAGCACCATGACTATTCACTGAGTGTCTAATTTCAGGTTGTGTAATTGGTCATGTCTCAATATAATCACTATGTGTCTTCACCTCAGCCCAGCAACCTAATTATGTAAATGTAAATTAATCAATTTCTCTTGTAGTCTATAGGCTGCCTTATGGGTTTGAAGGTCTAACAATGACATTACAGAATAATTAGATGTTCATGTGCTGAGGTTACGGAATTCTTCTGACAAGCAGGCAATTAAGAAAAATTGCCTAAACTAAAAAAATATGAATCTATTTCTAATTTATTTTTAAGAGAAGATTTCGTAAGTCTAACCAATAATTTTGTTTAACCAGATAAACTAGCAAAGTGTGTCCATAATTAGGTCGCTGGGCTGTTAGGTGCCAGCACACGTGTAATGAGCGTCAGTTGTACAAAACTATGTCCAAATACCTTTGATTGGCAATAGAATAAACTTAATTTGTGTGATTTTCTCTTTCCCAAACCAAGCAAGCGCCAGCCTTCTTACATAAATAGCTTCTGTTAACTAAACACACAGTAGCTGTTATAGCCAATTGACCTGTAGTTTCTTTGTCTTTGTTTGCACAAGTACGGCCTATACTCGTCTCGTAAGAGCACCACTGAAACACTAGTGTAATGCCTAAAAATATTTCAAATATCAGTTACATATCAGAACAATGGAAAGTAAACAGCATTGAATTTTCCGGCTCATAGGGCGAAACATTTAACCTGACCACACATTTCAGGTCAAGTTACCAAAGCGATTATGCATTTTACCTGCATTGGAAGTTCTTCTGTTGGGCTTGGTCAATATGGATGGTTTACTTTCTTCCCGATCGGAATCATTCATGGATCGTTTTCTAAAAGCCAAAGGAACAAAAAAAAAAGTGAGACCAAAAAGGTGCATGGCTTTTACCAAACTTCGTTTATTACGAGCTCAGTTGCTTAATATTTAAGCGGGGCCTTTGTTCTGGTGTCACAACCAGACTAGCATATATTTAAGGTCCAAATTACTTAAGGTCCTCTTTCTCTTTGCAAATGCACTGCACCATCTACATCTAAATGAGGAGGCATTCTAATTGAAGCCTAGCTGGGAGCTGGTAACAGAATATTCAGGCTGAATCATTTCTTTGTCATCCGCAATAATACGTGGTATCTGTCAGCCAACTCATACAATTTCAGGCTGAATATTCTGAAGTACTTCATGCCATTTTGCTCCTTAGTGGAGCTTTTACAATAAATTCTGAGTGATATGCATGCACAATGAGCAGAAATCTCGATAAATCTAAATCTCATTTAACATCCATCATTACCTTGAGGCTGAGGATGATGTACGGGATCCTGCTCTACTACTCCCAGTGCTTCCCTGATTTGACTTTGGACCTCCTGAAATTTGACATGGGTAGTCAATCAGAGAGACACATGTGAAGTTTACGTGAAGAGAATGAGACTCCTGTGAAACTAATAGCTGAAGTGCTCTTTTTTTCCTTTTTTTTAGCTTTTGTGGAGAATGTTTTTCCCAAGAGAATTATATTTAAAAAAATAAAATCAGTATGTATAAATTCTACATGATTGATATATACATAGTAAGCTAATTAAATATTCCTTTAATACATAGTTGTCGCTCTTGAGAGTACCACTAACAATGCTACAGTTCTATCCATAATCCAAAGTATAAGTTTTTATACTACACAAAAAACTAAGAGATAATGTGAGACACTAAGACATCAAATGATACATGTACATGATAAAAAAGCCTCAGTGAGTAGTTGCCATTGCTGTACATTAATATATATATATATTAATATACATAATACATAGTGTAAGCACTAGAAAGTTGTCTTCTGATAGGTTATTTACTTGTATTATGACTAATAATACTATGACTAAGAGTCTCCGCCTGACTGTAGATTCAGCGGTCAGACACTGACCTTTCCTAAAAGCTGCCGCAAAGGTTTTCTGGTCTACGTTATTAAGGACGTCTTCTTTATCGAGGCCTTTCATGTACGAGGAGTAAGACCAACTGACAGGGGGCACTCGGCTGCTGCTTCTTAACCTTTGTTCTTCATCCAGCCTCTGAAGTCGCTCAAACGGGTCATAATCTCCCTCATCTGGGTCCACGGGGATGCCCAGCTCACGTTTTCTCTGGATTTCCTGAAGGTAAAAAAAAAGAAGCATAATTTAAGTACAGCAGAGCTTTTATCCAGAAACATACTTTTATTCATTAGGATAATTCCTGAAGCATGGTAATCTACAGAACAGAAATTATGTAGTTGTCGTTTACTACACAAGTTGATGTCCTGTATTTTCTGCGTCCACACGGACAGAATTTAAAGAAACATCCATATATTGAGTATGTAGTGTCTTATTCTCTTTCTCAATTTAACATAAGTCTGTGGTTGACACACGACTTATTATCATATTTATGATTACCACATCCAAAGAAAAGCAACATCATTTAAATCCTTAATGTGAAAGCTCTATAAAAAATTATTCATCTATGAAATTAACCTTGTCTCGTTTATCTTGCAACTCCTTCCTCCTTTTCCTCTCCTCAGCTTTTGCTCTTCTTCTATGCCTTTCAATTGTCGGCATGACTTTGTCGTCTGTCACCTGTGATCGGAACTGGCAAAAGTCGGACCAGTGGTTGTACAGAATGCGAAACACTGTCATCTAAATTTTTTGAATAAAGCAGAAATTTTTAAACCATAAATTAATTTTTTAAGGAGCATGGTGCAGCGTAAGGAACTTCTGAGACTTTCCAGAAAATACAGCTTTAAATAATTTAATGTGGTTCACAATGTTTTTTATAAACAGGAATAAGTATAACTTTTTTTTGCTAACATTATACACTTAACTTTAAGTTTATAAATTTAATATTTTTGTAAATACTGACCTGTGCTTCCCTGAACAGGTACGGCGTGCCTTCCATTCTTCTATCTAGAAGACTGTCAGCCATTTCTTGTGGAATGTCAATTTGCAGAGCGGGAGGAATCACAGAGTCAATAAAACAGTTGATGATTGTGGATGTTTTCTGGTGAATTAGAGATTTGTCGGAATGCAGGTGGCACAAATCCTAAAACAAATTAATGTTATATCAAATCTACATCCACTTCTGACTATTTGCTCCTAAATGTCTGACAGCAAAAGAAGATAATTTTAACATTTCTACCACTGTTCACCAGTTCAACCCATACTATAATATACACTATTTACCTTGTACTTTTGAACCTCTTGCCAGAAAAGGACATCATTTTCAAAATTATCTCCCTTAACAGACACAAATCTTCGGAACTGCACTGAAGTGACTGGGTTGAGCAAAGCTTTGCGGAATATGAGAACATCTTTGGAGGATGAAACCCACTTAGATTCCAGCATCTAGAATAAAACAATTAAAAGATAAAATTAGTATAAAGATATACTATTGATCTTGCTAAATCGAAACTTTTTTTGGCGTGATCTGTTGCATCTGAAAGGAAAATACATGTATTACTAAAAAGGAAAGACAATTTTTATGCTGTACATCAAACCAAACAATCAGTGTCACCAACACCATAAGTTCGGCATACAATTTGATTTGTGATTCATGCAAAACTTGAACTTGGATGTCCAATCTTTCACCACTCACTAGCAAAGTAAAGTTCTGCAAAAATAAGTTTTTCGGGCTGGCCTCAGATAATGACATTGTGATGCCTCATGCAGCAATCCTTCTAACATAAACTTTGACATATACAATATTTGACAATCAAACACCTTCCATCAAGGAAAGATTAAATTGGTGATATAGAAAAAGGTCATCAATGAATGAATTCACTTGAATTGCTGCAATAAGGACAAAACAAAATTGTTATTAATATCAGACAAAACATGGTGAAATTGTGAATTCATGCAGGTCAAATGGCTATATGGATTGTGACATGCCACATTTCGATTGAGTGTATGTACAGTGTACCTTCTTGTTACGAGTTTGGGATGTTTCATACAATGGTCGCCAATTTCCTTCAGTGAATTCCTGCCAGGATTAAATCAAAATAATTTCAAGCAGTCATAAGTTAGGAAGTACATATTTATTGTTGAAATAATCCCATTCTTTTACTGGCTTCCTTTTTTACCTCCTTAAATGTGACACTTTTGCTGACTCGATGACCAGTTTCGCCATCCACCAGTTCTGGCATCATGGTAACCTCACCTTCCTTAATAATTGGAAAGCATAATAAACAGAACAATTTGTCAGCAAAAAATAGGTTTGAGCTACCTTGTAAATCTTTTCAACATTGATTTAGTATGGGAAGTTTAAGTTTGAGAATTACCATGGCCTGTTTTTCTCCATTTTCTCCCTGTATAAGTAAATTCATGAATAGTTTACTAGAGGTGTTAACATAACAGCGTAAATTACAAATAGGTTTAAGAAAAGAGGAAAAATCAAATCAGTACAATTAAAAATTAGGTACATAAATAAAGGTATGACCACTTCCAGCTCAGTTATCAATGATTGCACTGCATCATTCCCATCTTCCTTTAAATGGTTTGATGAAGAAATATACAAAAAGAGAATTGCAAGAACTATAAATGAATAAGATACCTTGTGTTAGAAGCATTCAATTGATTGAAATCTCTTTCTGATTATTCCTCTATAATTAATACTGTACAATGTCTTGGTTAAACTTGCCTAGTAGGGGAGATTGGGGCCTTTTTAGATGCAGAGGTACACCACCTGCCTACCTGGCTTCCCAGCATGCTTGCTTGGGGTGTGCAGGCCCAGGTTCCGGGTGTCCTTTAGAAAGGATTGCAGGACATCTGCCATATTTGGATAATATAAAACTCCTCATTTTGGAGGTTCCACTCTCCAAAATGAGGCAACCCTTGGATGGCAGGTGTCTTAAATGTACCCCGTGTCCTACATGGCCCCATCTCTCTTACAGACATGACCACCAACAAACACATTTTTAATAGGTAATTCTATCATAATTGAGATAAATTACAGTTTATCTGCTAATCAACAGGTAATCAACATCACAGGTCATTAACATCATCCATTAGCATCTTACTAAGATACCAAACCTCCCATCCTCTGATTATAGTTACCTTCCAAATAGCTTGGGATCGCTTCTTCCTGTGTAGCAGCATATCCTCAATGACATGGTCTACAGAATTATGTGGCTGTTGACGGTCAGCGAAATCAGGTGTAGCCAGAAACAAAGGCAGCCACTTCTTCTCCAAGCGTTTCTGTACATATTTCTGGGCCTCCAGAAGAACTTGGGTTGGAGGTCGTTCATTCAGCATCTTACCACGTCCACCACCTGCTTGGAGCACCTGTAAGAGGTTAACTGAACTAACTTTCAGTATATCTATATATAGGCCACAGCTTGTGATACTCAGGCCCACCGTTGACTGAGCTCACAAGATGAAGAAGACTAGTTGCTTAAACAATGTACTTTGTCAATAAATTAGTAAGGGTATATGTTTTTGAATCCTTCAAGGATAAAATGGAATCATAAAACAGATGCAACATACATACATACATACAGCATGACTTTGAAAGCATGCCATTGCATTAATTGGAGAATAACTTCGATGAAACCATACCATGCTTTCGTAACCTACAATACACACCTTTTCTTGTCCCTCTTTTCCAGCTGGACTATTAGGTCCAAAGAAGTATTTGTTGTTCAGGTATTTGACCTTAATTTCTTTGGCTTTCATGTCGCGTCTCTTCTCATCAGTATGCGGAATTCTTCGGAACGCCTCAATGTCCACCCAGCACATGATGTCCGTGCTGGCATAATTTGACTCCAAAAATCTGCGGAAATGCTCTAGTTCTATCCTGTTATGCACTAGCTTTGCTAAATCATAGTCTCTGAATTCTTCAGGGATTTTATCCATCAGACTTTCATCATACACTGGATCATTATAATTAGCCATCATGTCGGAGTCCTCTTTTTCTGGCTACAAATGAGAATGGATAATAACTTTATGAGTGGAAACTGTACTACTATAAATACTACAAGTTACAATTTTCGAAGCATATAATATCTTTGGATTTCATACCTCCTTTATAATTCCTCTCTTTCTCAAATTCACAAAATACTTAGACTTGGTCTCCAGGTGGCGTTTCTCCTCAATAAGCTCCACCTGGTGTTTCAGAGAAAAACAACACAATTGTTCACAAAGCACACTGCGACTGCTGGGCAAATAAAATGAAAGCTGCTAAATACATTAACTATCAATAATTTATGAATATCTAATTAAGATCACTCACAATTTCAAAGGTCTTTTGCTCTGCTGCCCTTATTTCTTGCCAAACAGCAAAGAGAACATCCAATATGTATTCCTCGACTGAGTCAAACAGGTCTTCAAAGGGAGGCTCAAGTTTCAATGAGACATTCTCCTGGATACTTTTGGGACAATTAATTGGCCTTGGTGCTCCCACAACAATGTATGAGGAGTAAATTGTCTGAAAAGGAATAAATGCATGAATAGTATGAGGAGTGGACAATTACACATATTTCTGATAAGAATGAATACTGCACAAAAGTACAAAGAACAGGCTCTATGATTAATTACACAGTACAGTAATGCAGTGAGCAAGCCACAACCTCATGGAATCAAACTTACTTTTGCCTTTTTCTTCAACAAATAATCATCGAAGATCCTTTGGTAAAAGAGACCATGATAATCTTGAAGGTCATTCCAGAAATTGAAACTGTTCTTCCAAATCTAAAAACAAGCCAAAGATTTTCATTACACACAGGATTACAATAAGTCAACCCCATATTTTACACACTGTCTTTATAAGCATTAATCCAATTATTCACCTCCTTTTCTGTATGAGCTAGAAATTTTCGAATGACATCCCCAGCTTTGCGATCACAACCTAGAACCTGCAATAAGGTCTCCATCCGACGACCTCCTAGAAACTCAGAAACTACAGAGGCTTTCTCTGACTTAGCTGTTGAAGGTCGGCTCTGTGTGGAGTCCTTCATTTCTGAAAATGTTCCTATACCTGCTGAAGAAGGTCGACTGCTTGTTGCCAATGTTGGTCGCCCTCCGGTATAGCCAGATTCACGGTCAGACATCATGGAAACAGACCGAGTCATGTCCATTTCAGCTTCTTCTTCTTTAACCCATTCTCCGCCATAACTACAATGTAAATTATGTTACAATACAATAAAAAAATTTCAAATATAATGCAGTAACATTTCAAAGTGACAGAGCAAATGCAGTTATGTTGTGAATCATATATTAAAAAAGAGTACAGGTATCAAGTATTGAACCCAAGATAAATTTTGATGCGAACCACTCAATAGATATCCATATATGTAGAAAGTGCAGCCCTCTAAGGCAAATTCTTGCTCGCAAGGGTAAAGGAATACATTTTAAAATCAATACTTCTTTTACGTGGAATTTAATTTGCCAAAGGCCACCAGGCACGGACAGCACACCACAGCCCTACATATTCAAATGTAAGTACCTTCAAAATACTTGTATGAGTAACAAACAAAACATTGTCCCTAACACTGATCACAGACCCAGGCAAATAAGGACAACTTGTCAGGCAGAAGGACACACTTTCAGTATTAAAGACAAAGTGTCATTAACAAACTGGAAATGGCACCCTTGGTCAGGCAAGAAGAAACCTTGAGCACCATGTACTTTCATTATGTGCCCAAGGTTGGACAACCAATCTCAGTACTCTGTGACTTTAATTGGAATTTGTGGCATTGTGTACAGCTATATATAAACTCTTCTCACTAATCCGAGACTCTTTCAAGCCTGAAGGTTGCAAGCCTGAAGGTAAATTAATGTAGGGACAGCTTAAATAGTAACAAAAAAAAGAAGGCACTGGTACAAGCAAGAGAAAAATTTGAATAAACATCTGCAAGAAATGGGAGGGCATGAAAGTCCCTGGTGGGTTAGAATCTCGCATGAACAAATTTCACGCAACTGTGTTAGAGAAAATCCGATTCCGTTGCATGTCGCACATCAATATTTAATGAACTTTCTCATTTCAGTACTTTAGCCTTTAAACCACTTGGAATTTAATTTTTGCCAAGGGACTGCTGCCAAGCCTTTGGGATGTAAGAATGCTTTCATGTACTCTACAAATGCATGTTATTTAATTTTGAAGGGATTCAGCTGCACCTACAATCATCGCATAGAAGCTACAATTGAATGAATGACATCAATATTTCTGCCCTATTTGACCATTTCAGTTCCAAGTCACACCAACTTAAGACCAACAAAAGTAATCATGTTAAATTCTGTCAATCAAACATTCAATTAAGACTGAAATGTTAATTATTTGTGAAACTATGAAATGTATCACTGGCGATTTTTCCAGATCAATTGGTGTCACATGGATGGATGAACATGCATATTATAAGAACACATTATTGTTAGTATTGAAAAAAAAGCTATTATATATTTATTAGAATCCTCACCTATGAGCAGTACCGGGTCTAGAATGCATTTTTGATTTTTTTGCTTGGGCTGTGAGATGTGATGATGACTTAGGACGTGATGTCTTGCCTTGGATAGCGTTCCTTGGTGTGTGGGCTGGTGGTTTAGGAAACTTAGCATCCACTGGGTGTCGACGTGGCATTCCAACAGGAGGTGCAGTGGCTGGTAGGATTTCTTTTTCTTTTTGCAAGGCATCTTTTACTGGCTGCAATGGAAATATAATAATAATAAAATTCAAATGAAAAATTCTGTTTCTTCATTAAAATGATCACCTTTAGGAAAAATATCATTTCCTGTTTTTCATGGATATTTTGCACTTGGAGAATATTCATTGAGGATACCCAAGAAGAGCTCAATCTCAGTAAAAAAAAAACATATGTACAGTTAGTCTCATTAAAAACGGCCTGTCAAATTGAACCTGGACAAAGCTAGACAACTTATGCTATATGATGCTACCTGTTACTAAACGGAACTCGTTAGAACTGACTGGCTATAGCTGTCCACTCAAAGCCAGATCCAAAAGTACATATTTATGATATATTAGATAACTTCCCCACATTTACAAAGGTTTATATTTTATTTTAATGGTGGTAGGTGTAAGCCGACTAATAATAGTTATAGCTACAGCCAGGAATAGGTCGCTACAGCTGTCTAGAGTCGACCATTTTATGAAACTAACTGTTAGACCTCTTCTTCCAGAGAATGATAAAGTTTTGCATTATTATCTCTGGAGCAGCTAAGAACTCTTTTACACATAAAAGCTGCACCTAAAAGCTTTTGCATGTGTCTTGGATGCCATCAGTGATAAAAGTTATTTTTAACTCCATTCCACAGAAACTAATCTTGAAACTAAAACTGCCCTTTCATTAAGGCACAAGAGATAACAAATGCTCAATTTACCTCAAACACAGTCTTAATCGCCTTGCAATGAGGCATGAAATTAATCCCACCCACATGGTCCTGCACCTTGAAATTTAATCTTTCTAGTGGCAATTTTGCATGCACGCTGTCCATTACCCACTGCACTTTCTAATAGCAGAATTCGTGACTTGCTGGCAATCTTTGAAGGATGACTATTACAAACCAAGCATAAATGAATTATTAATCAAACGAAAGACACCTTAAATATGCCAATCATCATTCACCTTGAATAATTTAGATGGGTTTAATGGTAGGTATGGAAAAGTTGGGCTACTTATTTTACTGTACCTAATTTCAACAGTTGAAAATGTTTGCAGTGCACATTCTTTTAACCTTAATTTAGAACATTTAACACCAAAACGAGGCAACAAAATGACACCTTATTACAAAGCTGAAGGTAAAAATAACTGACACATTTGGTATAATTATATTGCTTCCAAATGTAAAATGGTAGTTTCTATTTCTTTCTACTAATCTTCAGACAATTTTACTGACATGAAAAAAGGACCTGCTTGGCTTTATCAGTGTTATATAGGCACTGTGTGCTGTCACCTAACAGCCCAGCAACATAATTATGGACATTCTTTGCTAGTTTACCTAGTTGAACAAAATGATTGGTTAAATTATGTAGCCGATAGGCTGAGTATAGACTTAAGAAATCAATTTTTTGAGTTTAGGCAAATTTTCTGAATTGCCTGCTTGTCAAAACAAGAATTGCGTAAACTCAAAACACGAACATGTAATTATTCTGTAATTTCATCGTAGACCTTTAATACCACAAGCCAGCCTATAGACTATAAGAGACATTGATTAATTAGTTATCGAGGGCTGTCAGGTGACGACACACTGTGTGGGGGCAGACTTAATTGCTGGACTTCCAATTACCTGATCATCCAGCATACAAGTGATGGTGATGCTCTGTTGCTTCTGCTGTTGTTGAAGGACCCTGGGCATGCAAGTCTTTGGTCTCAAGGGTAGCAGGGTGACCGTTGGGGGGTTGGGGTAGGGCTCTTGTTGGGGCGTTTGCAATCTCTGATGATTGATGTAAGTTTCGTTCTGAGCCAAGTCTGTCTCCTGCTTCTGCATTAACACGTATCTTGGACCCCTGTGGAGCACAATTCATAATTAATCAACGAGTCCATTAGGATATTTTGCCTGACTCAGCCAAGTGAAGGACAGCGCTGGCAACATGCGGTCAGTTGCAGTAATCTTATTGATCTCCCCAATCTCTCACAATTCCTCAGAGAACTGGTTTCAATTAGCTGATTGAATTGAACCAAAGATAGTGACAACTGCTGTCTAGCCTTAAGCCATGGAGTGCAGAATGAGTATCTTTTTCTTCTGAGGCCTACCAGAGGTGATCAAATTACATCAGTCAATACCACATAAAATTTCTATGCCTAATCTGACAGTAGCACAACAGACCACTTAGAACAACTTTAATCTCAGCAACAAAGGATATAGTACCCTCATTATTTGTTTCTTAATCCATTTTAAGTCGCATTCAGAAAAAATATTTAGCCATACTCACCAATAGAGTAGAAGAGGTTGCACAAGTTTCATTTGAGCAGCAATGAGATTCTCTAGAGTCCAGTTGGACGAAGCATCCAGTTTCAGTTGTTTCTTTGTTTCTTTTGTAAGTTCATAAACTGCACCTTGTTTGTGGTAGTGTTCTCTTAGTGCCACCATATAACTATAATTGAGATAAAGTACTGCAATTAGATAGATGCTTAACTAAGGAACAATTATGTCATTTAGAAATACTTGAAGAACATAGTTAAGACCCCAAAAGTCTAAACAAAGAAGTTTCTAGCAGCTGTTAAACTTTATGCATGATGTCATGTGAACGGATAAGAGGCATTAACCATTTTATTCTTCAATCATTTCAAATGCAGTCAATTACAGATTGTGATGCAATTTTCAAATTTCATTTGAGGTAATTTAGTCAAGCAGTTTCTATATCATGACAAGGTTTATTACAATCGGTCAGTTTACCACTTACTGTGATAATTGCTTCCCATTGGAAATCAGTTTTGCTCTTTCAACATCAATCCAAAAGTTCCAGTTTCTTTCTCCAACAGTGCCTTTGATGAATTTCTTAAATGCTTCAATGCCTTTCCTCTTAGTGAGTGCATAATATTTGGTCTTCCGCTTAATGAAAAACTTGTCTCTTTCTTCATCATAGTCATCATCACTGTTGAGAAGTGAATCTTCATCACTGTCTTTACCCTGTTTTTGTTTCAAGTTAATCTTAGTGCGTTCTATGCCAAGGAAAAGGTCTTGGTGAATTGATTTTGGTTTCAGACTGTCAGTAGTGTTCTCAGGTTGAGCGGTTGTAGGGAGTCGATTGATTAAAGAAACATGGTCAAGTGACGATAGAGTCATGTCACAATATTTCGCGTTAGGATAAACATTTCTGACTGTATAATTCTTCTCTGCAATTTCCGCCACATCACTTGAGGTGACTTCAGCAACAGCATACTTCAACACAGTGCCAACAATGACACTTGATAATTCATTGACATTGTCAAACACCAGACTTTCTGTGGATACACCTCCTAAAGTCTCCTGATCAACTGCTGATGACTTTGAAGTCTTTGATGTCAGTGATGTCGTGTCAGACATGCCATCATCCTCAGAGTCACTGTGGTATGTGGGTCTTATTCGGACACTTTGTGGTCTTGGACTACGGTCAATGATGCAGACAGTCTTATTAATCGTTGTTGTGGAAACAACATCTTCATCTACATTACTCAAAACATTTTCTTCCCTAGTTACATCTAGATTGCTTTCACATATTGATACGGTCTTCCCAGCACTTCCAAAGCCACTATCAGTGGTACTAAAGGCACTTGCTGGTCGTAATGAACTTGTCGGTCGACCACTTGTGGGGCGCTGTGAACTGACAGCAGCACTCACTGGACGCATCGGACTCGAAGTGACTGATACACCAGAGGACATCTTTACACGTGACACCCAGGCTTCTGTGTCAGTTGTTGAAGTATTGCCTAGACACACAAACATGTTCTTCATCAGGGCCTGCAAATACAAGACAATACTGCAGTTAGACTTACTTAAGACACCCACTCTTCCAGAAAACTTAGAGCATGAAGTGTCCAATGAACCAGTAGTTCTGCAGTGGAAGACAACATTGGATCATTCATGGAAGGTTTCAACAAGTTAAGAGTTTTCACTAACAATAGTTCATATTGACCCTCAGGACAGAAGGTACTCAAAACTCTTACAGTGAAAATTACTTAAAGTATTGGAAAATAAACTCCAGATGACGTCCTGTGAACCAAGACTTCCATTGGCTGACAGCAAACACAAAACCATATCCTCACGAAATGCGAGATAGAAATACAAAACGACTTAAAAATATAATATGAAGACCTATTCGCTAGAAGCTATATAACAATAGAAGACACTGTAAAAAAAAAAATTTGAAAAATAATATAAAATCAACAAAAAAAATCAATAGTATAAAACCAGGACAGAAGTAATAGTAAACCAGATCAACCACCACTAGTACAATAAACAAGACTGATATAAATTGTGCAGCTCCCCGATTGTATTTCGGGTCGAGCTACTCGGCGACCCGGGATATTTAGCACACCAAAGACGAAGAAGAAGGCTAAGGCAGTCCCTCAGGCAACAGGAGACTTGGGACTCACATTACGTCCCCATGAGTTAAGTTCCAAGACACATTTATAGTTCTGCTGTAAGGTAGGAACAGAAGAAAATATTTGACAAGATCTTACCTAACAACAGTCAAAACACACACCTGCTCAGCTTCTTGTTCCTTCGTCTTCCTTTCTTCCTCTTTCTGTTTCTGCTTCTCCACAACCAACTTCTGATAGAAGCTGATGTCCTCTTGGATTTCTGGCACTTCGACGGCTGAGTGCAGTTTCGGCTTATGGTGAACTTTTAGGGACACTCCTTCGGTCGAACGCAATAACTGAAATGGAAATCACAGAAATATTGTAACCTTTGATGAATAATTGCAAGATAAATATGGAAATGGAACTGAACTTTTTTTTTTAAAGTAAAATACTGCTTGGACGAAGAATTTAATCTACCTACTGACACTAAAAATCTTCAAAAACCTTCTTGGTCAAATCATCGGCTTCCAATACCAGTAATGATAGGTTGTGTAACAGGAAAACATATAATCAGCATCAGACGGTCAGTGATATTGATGCATTGAAGTAACGATTTTACAAACCTGACATTGAGCGAGAAGTTTAGCAAGGCAATATTCTATGTAGAGATCACTTTCCAGGAAAGAAGGCAGCCTTTCTCTCTTGATCCATGCTACTCCTTGTTCTTTGTTTAAAGTCTGTAATAATAATTAATATGCTATGAAACAAAACTCACAAAAAGTGCATTTGTGAAAGCAAATTTGATTTAAGAGTCTCGTACTGATTTGTCTTATTGACTCTATCCATAGAGAATCAATAGCATGCAACACAAACTTGATAGGGTATTGGACAACTGGATTGGACAGTGGTCAAATCGATCCCTTCATGAAATGGAAGTGCATTGATTGACGAACAAAGACAGTTCACTCTGGGTGGGAATATTGACAAGACATGAGTAGTGGGAGATACACTGCTGCCAACTAAAAGTCATTCTCCATTTCACGACACCTTATAGAATGCAGCTCTGTTGTGAAAGCTACTAGTAATAATTTTCTGTATAAAAAAAAAGAAAAAGTGTATAAGTATGATTAAAGTTTGGGAAATCCTGTCCTTTTTATCAGGACAGCCAAATATTAATGTATATTTCCTATCCCTAGACAGATTTTTATATCTCTGTCATATTGAACTATAGTAGGTAGTAGATGGCTATCAGTATTAGGTATCCAAGCTCATAATATATCATATCTTTACTACGGGAAACCAGTCTGGCACAATTTTTGTAGAGACTGGGATTTGAACCCATTCACCCATAATCACTTGTATCTGTTCGTACTTGCCAATGGAGAATGATTAGACCACCTAGCCCCGCCCTCCTCAGAGAATGTAAAATGAATCTGGCCACACTTCCAATAAGTTTTACAACACACAAAGAAGACTATAAACATGCTTTTTATAAAATCAAAAGAGAGAAAAGAAAAAACTAAAAATCTGTATCTATTTGAACACCAGACATACCTTGACAGTAAAACTGGTCTGGATCTCCTTAGCAGGTTGAGTTTCTCCCTCTTCAAGTGTAATTAGAGGTATGGTGCTGAATGAATGCTTCGTCACCGGTTTGTAGATGGCTTTTCTTGGCTTTCCTGCTCTTACTGCTGCCTTGATCTCCTCCGCTAGCTTGCGTTTTGAATCCGAGGCCACTTCGAAACAACCCGCGTCCGAGTTGAAAGCAAGCGCTTCAGGCCATGTCTGTGGATATTTTTTTGAAATCTTTCAATTCATACTTTACTCTCATTTCATGAAGTTTACACACGCATGAAGTTTTCAAGTAATTCAGTAAAATTACACTGAAAATACTGTCACTGATCAAGTTCCAATTTTGACAGCAATTTGCATAATTGAGTTAGCGAATTTTCCATTACTGCCTTCAATGTAAATTTTGTGGTAATTATCAATTTTAAATATGCAGAAATTCAATAGATTCCACTTACTGGTAAACTAAGAAATGCATTGAAGTAGTCTGCAAAGAGACTGTCAGATTTCTCACACAATACATCTTCCTGAAAAGAATCAAGTTTAAGTTCTCATAAACAACTAAAAGGCTCTAAAAATAGATCAAGACATGAGATTAGATCAATTCTAAATTTGAAATTACCTATACGTTACAAAGAAAGGCAAACACATTATTGATATCACAAGTATATTTCTCCGAAAATTACAGCCTTATAGATGGCAAGTTAATACAGCGCGTATGCACTCTCATTCTATAGGAAATAACACGGTATCTCTAAACCTAATTGACATGCAAGCCTCTGAGCCATCTAACCATCCTAAAATCAATGCTATGTGCATGATATTAGTGTTTGCTATTGACTGTTACACTACATTTCGTTACACTGAATTATTCATTCCTCAAAACATGTTGTGATAAACACTCACAAATTCGTCTGGTGTGACTGGCTGAGGTTCTGAAAATAAAGAATATGCAGATGATGGACTTCCATTATTTAAATATGACAAAAATATGGAGGTTTATACATTTATTATATATAGAGAAACCGGTCTGTACCGCTGTTGCTGACTCGAGCTCATATCCCTGTCACACTTGACACCGCGTATACATGTACATCATAAGACATTATTGGGAAGAGAGGCATGCACATTTTCCCCCAATGATATTTTCCTTATTCCAATTCCAGATAATTTTGTTGTCCAAGAAAATGGAAAGTTTCAAATATATCACAGATGAACAAATTGTAAACTAGCTAGATAATGAGACATAACTTGCAGACTAAATTGAAAAACGAAAGTTTAAGTTTGCCATAAGACTATTATGATAATGTCACCATAGTACGTCAAAACAATGAATAGATAGATATATGATAGATATGGAAAGTGCAGCCCTGCAAGGCAAGGTTTTGCCGTTATCAAGGGTTGATTGATGAGGTGAGAGAGGAGGAGTCCATCCATGTTATACATTTACCCCATGGATAGGATCTTTTACTCGTCTCAGCATAGACACTGAGTACAAGAGACCGCCAATTTAACATCTCATCCGAACGACATCATAAAAGACCTACTGACATTTAGATTTTCTAATAAATTTAGTAAATTATTAAACACATACCTATGTGAACCAGTATTTCTTTGCCTTTTAAAGACATGGTGTTCTATCGTACTTCTAGGTAAAATCCATTTTAGGTAAATGCAAGAAAGGAATCCATTGCACACTCGAGTTGTTTGGACCTATTGTTGATAGTCGTTAAGTCCACACTCATTATGCTGTAAATTGATACTGCACAGCAGGGAGAACTGGAGTTGAAAAAATAACATGTGACACTAGTTAGCTCCTTGTCTCCATGGTCACCAGGGAAGCCACGCTCTCCTTGGTCATGTGACCAGATTTATACCTCATTCAAGATTACTGATCAATAACAGTCAATCTGCTTGACTCAAACGCCTCTCTGCCAAGCCCTGCAATAGGATCCTATAAGAGATTAGATCCAGGTGGCCAGTGGACTGTATGGCCAGGGACTCGTATAGCAATACATGGTTAATTAGTATTTGTAATGTAGTCAAACATGCGCTACTTGCACATGTACTTAAAAGGCTGAAATGCAAATTTAGGTTGTTATAAAGATGGTGTGGCATGTTTAGGGTAATAATTACAATGGCAGAAAACAAGGAGTTAATATGTTTTCGAGAATTTTCCAGATTCCAGATTTAAAGTCAATTAAATTTATTTGAGTGTTATGTCTCCTATTTTCTGTCTCCATTTTTTATTCCCCAGTAGGATTTTTTGGTATTTGGTATGAATAATATATTCCGTGATTCAAACACTACAAGGATAACATCAAACTATATGGTCAAAGTTTACCATATCCACGAGATAGGCCTATGTTACAATGACAAAATTGCTCACAATTCACATTACATGAAGTGCCAAAGGTAATTAATGATTAGTTGAGACCATCATTTACAAATATATCTATTTTTTATATTTTATATTCAGCAACAGTCATTAAAAGATTTTTGTGACAATGATGTTCAATAGCTTCTGCTTCTTCATGTCAAAATAAAGTATATTCATTATACATATTTAAGATAATAAAAAACATCGAGACCTTTTATTTTTGGATATTTCTTTCGTAATAACAACGTAAGTATATCCCACACTTTGCTGTATTCCTTATAGAAAACCAAAAAAAAAAAAGAGTTTAAACTAAATAAGGTAAAATTCCATACAGGGGGCACAAAAAATAAAAACAACTGCACAGTTGGTAAGTAGGTTAAAAATCAGTTAAGGCTCTAAATTGTCCCTTAAACAATAGTCAGTTTCTTATTAATCTACTCGTATCTGGCTAGAAATGAAGAAGACACGAGCATTGGCTGATTTTTTTGCATGCCAGAATGAGTCCTCCCGCAAATGCTAAGCAGCTAGGAATAGCCAGAAGGACAGTCTAAAACATCAAAAATAAGTTGGGGACATGACAGACAGATGAGAGAACACCTGGATCTGGTCGAAAAAGATCTGTGAGGACACAAGGCATGATCAAAAAGGTTAATTGCCGGGTAAAGTCAAATCCTGACAGGTCAATGAGAAAAATGGCTTCAGAACCTAAAATTAGCTCTACATTTATTCAACTAAAAAAGAAGTATTCATTCTTTAAGAATTAACATGTTAATATGCCCAGAATAGTTCAAGAAGACCTGAAAATGAAGTCCAGAAAAAGAAAAAAAAAAGTACCATTTCTGACAAAGGTGCAGAGAGATGTTAGACTGCAAAGAGCCAGGGCTCTTCTGAAAGATGTGAAGCATACTGCATCTGGGAGAACAATCTTCTTCACCGATGAGAAAATCTTCACTGTGGATGCTGCCATGAATCGCAGAAATGATAGATGGATAGGGGGCCATCCAGAAAACTACAGTGATGAAATAAATAAAAAAGCAGCACAAAAAGGATGCCAGAATGGCTGAAGTCTAACTTGGTAGCAGTCTGGACAAAAGAAATGTAGAAATACAAAGGTAACAGATACACCACTTCTTTAGATTCTACATGTATAGGTTTTAGTATACCTGCCTAGAAAGGTCTGCTAGCCTATATATATACAGAGAGTGTATAGGCCTACATTAAAAATATATTAATAGCGCCTATGATCCTGGGCTTATCTTTATTTATTTATATTTATTTATTTATAAAATATATTTATACAGGGTAACATATTCAGTATAAAAACTGTTTTTCAATACGGCCCTGATATTGACATTTAAAGAGTTAAAAATAGAATAATAAAAATAAAGTAATTAAAAGGACTGGTATGCAGTTGATTAGTACAAAACATTGATAAAATAGGCTTTACATTTGGCTTTAAAAACATTAATGTTATCACAACATTTGACATCACTGGAAAGATCGTTCCATATAATGGGACCTCTAACAGTAAAAGCATTGCTGCTAAAAAAGAATTAGTATATGGTATATGTACATCATTTTCATTAAAATTTCTCGTATTGCAACTGGAGACTTCCTTTTGCATAGTGATGTCATCACATAAATAATGGGGAGCCAGCCGATGAATAGATTTAAAAACTAAGACCGACATAAAGTAATCACGTCTCTGTGAAACATTTAAAAAATTCAATCGCCTGACTAGTGTTATCCCTCTGGTATTAATAAAATCATAATTGTTACATATGATTCTAGCTGCTCTATTCTGCATATGTTGAATTTTATCAATGTTACATTTACTGGTATAGCCCCACACAGTGATGGCATAATCAATCTTGGTTTGAATAGAGGCTTGGTAAAATTGAATAAGGGATTTATAAGGTACATAACACTTAATTCTTGATAACATGTATAATTTAGTATTGAGGTCTTTACACAATTTGTTAACATAATCATGCCAAAGTAGGTTTTGATCAATTTTCAAACCCAAATAATCAATAGCATCCACTTTTTGAACAGCATCCTCACCGACACAGATATCAAGGTCACAATCATCCAAACGGTTACGTTTTTGTCTGGTACATACAAGCATGGAATTAGACTTAGAAGCATTGACAACGAGTCGGTTGTTGTCATACCATTCTTTGACACCATTTAGTGAAGACTGCAAATTATTCTTGAGCTCAGAAACATTTTCACCAGTACAGTAAATTAAAATATCATCTGCGTATAGATTGCAACAACCTTGCTTAACATGAACATTAATATCGTTAATAAATAGAAGAAATAGGATAGGGCCCAAAATAGACCCTTGAGGGACCCCAATATTAACATGTTTGACATCAGAGAGATTGTTGTTACAGTAAACCCTATGACCTCTATTAAATAAGTAAGATTCAAACCACTGAACAACATTTGTATTACAACCATATTTACTGAGTTTACCTAACAATATTTTATGATTAATGGTGTCAAAACACTTTTTGATATCAAGGGCACATGTGCCAATAAGAAGACCATCATCAATACATGTAAGCCAGTCATTAAGAACTCTGTGTAAAGAAGTTTGAGTGTTATGCTTCTTAATATAAGCAGACTGGTCTGGAGATATGAATTCATGATCATCTAGGTAACTAATAATCTGAGTATAAACCTCTCTTTCAATAATCTTAGGTATATGACCAATGATACTGATTGGTCTATAATTACCAGCATCATTTTTACAACCTTTACCTTTATAAACAGGTGTGATTCTAGACAGTTTCCAGTCATTAATAACTTGACAAGTAGAAAGTGAAACGTTACAGAATTTGGTAATTATTGGAGCAATGATATGACGAGAAATGTAAAGAAGTTTGCTGTCAAAACCCAAAACATCCATAGAACTTTCTTGACCAAGTTTGTAAAGATTTTTGTTTACAGATTCTTGTGTGACATATTGAAAATCAAAACAGTAAACAGATACAGAAGTTTTCCAAAACAAACTTTTTTCCAAAACAAAAAAATGTCCGAAACAGTTGACTCACCAATAGTATTAAAGTGATCATTAAGTAATTCAGGTGAGAAATTATCAGGTAGGGGAGTTCTTGCTTTGTTTCCCATTAAACTATTAAGGATCTTCCACATTTTGGAAGGGCTGTTTTTACTTGTTTGAATTGCTTCATGGTAGTAATGTTTTTTGGCTGATCTTATGAGGTTAGTCACCTTGTTTCTGACATGTCTATAATCAGTCCATAGATCACCATTAGAAGACTGGACAGCTTTTCTTTTAAGGTAATCACGATGGTACATCAATTTGACAATATCATGAGACATCCAAGGGTTACAACGTATATTTAACCTTCTAGTATGAACAGGAGCGTGTTTATTACTGACACTGACAAATGTACTCTTAAATTTATCCCATTTATCCAACAAGTCTTGATCAGACCACTCAATTTCAGTAATTTCTGCATTATTAATTAGCTCCAGAAGAAAAGCATTTTGATCAAAACTTTTAAAATTACGAAATTTGACTTCATTATGTCCGTTATCACTGTAATGTTTAGAAACAGCTAACATAGTGTGGACTAAGTAGTGGTCACTGAGAGCAACATCATGTACAACAGTAAGAGTATGTTTGACAGGCATAGTTGACAACATTACATCAAGAAGTGTTGAGGTACTCAAAGTAACCCTAGTGGGTTGCGACACAAGTTGGCTCATACCATATAGAACCTCAATATTGTGAATAGGACTTGAAGTAGCACAATGAGATTTGTAATCATAATTCAAATCACCCATTAAAATAACATCATTGAATTTACCATGAACAGCATCAAGTTGATCAAGAATGGCATCATAATAGTCCCTATTAGCAGATGGCGGCCTATACATCATGCCTAATGCCATCTGAGATTTGCCAGGGAAAATATTGATCCAGTCTGTACATGAGCTAGACTAAATAAGCGTATTATTTACCCGCATATTACTTCTCTTAATTTTGTCTTGCTGTTTCGAAATATATTAAAGAATTTCTTTATCCAACAAATTATTTCCCAGTTGAATTACCTTTAATCTTGGATGAAGGAGGGACACCTTTTTTACACCCGAAAAACCCAGGAATTAAGAGTCGGAACCTACCAAAACTATGGATGCAGAACATTCTTTGACTGCGGAAACTATTGCCACACAACTGCCGAAACCTGTGGGGAACTTGCTACAGGACCTCCTTTGAATGCTGAAACTACCGAAACTAATGGGGAACATGATTCAATACCTTCTTTGAGGGACATGACAGGCAGTTTTGTGTTGACAAGTGAATATATTATGAACGCTTGCAAGAAAAGGCCAACAAAAGCAAGAAAACTCACGCAAAGAAGGCACCTAGAAGAAAAATCAGCAGGAAATCAAATTAAACTTGCATTAATTATAAGACTGTTATTGCTTCATATTGAGGGTATATTTCCTTGCACTTCAAATTTTATGTTTAATGCATTATAATAACTGTGTTTGTTATGACTTAGGCTAAAGCCTCTGTTTTATCACACTTTGACAATATGTATATACCTTGTGATAGTACTTATCTCAGTCATAAACTTTAATGTAAAACACTCAACAATAAAGTAAGGTTGGGAGAATGTATGCCTATGTGTTCCTTTTTTATGTTTCCACTTTGCATGCTAATTACTGCAAATCCTCATCGAAAATTTGAAGCACAAACCCTAGTACATTGTTCTGACAGTGTATAGGCCTCATTTTGCAGTAGGTATGTCTAGGCCTTGCAGTAAAAGGAACAGCAATTTTCCTAGTCTCATTGTCTGGTCATAGTTTGAAACAATGAACAGCTAATGCCTCTACAGTTAAGACACACTTCAAAAAGTGCCAAAAACTGTATATTATTTTTGAGACCAATTTACTAACTCATCTTTGGAGCTCAGCAATCTTAGCTGTATCTAGCACTAGATATATCACTTGGCCAACTCAAGAGAAATGGCCAACTCAAAGGAAACGGTGAGCCACCATGAGATAGCCAATGAAATTTCAATTTTGATGACACCCAGATCAGTGAAATAGGCCAAACCCATCCTTGTTTAATCTTAGAAAACTGGTTCCATGCCCAGAAAGTGGCAAACTTATGGAATTTTGGGAATTATGTTATGCCCCTATTTGAGGTCTGATGTTTGTTGCGCAACTCACTTCCCATATAATAGTGAAGTGTCCCAAAAAGAGGCTCCACAGTGGTGAGGTCGAACCAGAAGTGTCCCAAAATTTCAAATATACATGTAATTCTATGGAAGATCAACTTAATATCGCATTTTGACCAATGGTCCAGAACGAGACGTCATCACGTCACATCCAGCTTCAAACTTGGGAGAAAACTTGTTTGTCTGACTGTAAAAATTCTAATTGAATAGTGTTTATGTTGAAGTGGAACCTGCCAGATACGACAAATCATCTTGAATCGATCACACTCGCAACAGCCACTCCACATAGTCGCGATGACGTCAAATCACACCAGGGGATAGTATAGGTAACTGGCTGAAGGAATGCATTACACTTCTCTTCACTTCTTTTGCCTCTAAAATTGTTATTTATTGTCCAATTTTGAAAATTAAAAAAAGCTACATGGAGTCAAATTAAAAGAACAGAGACTGTAACATCTAAGTTGTCATATATTTTTTATAGCTTCGCTGGCTTTTACAGCTATTACCCAGAGAGGACAGTGCAACTAAACCACTCACTGTAAGCCTATTCAGGTTGGTATTTCACAAAATGACAAGCCTGCAGTCACTGGTTTCATGAAAGAAAAATGAATTTGTCAGTGTTCCTTTTAAATACACAAAAGTATTGGGCGCAAAAATTCAAGTGCTCGTGATCTAGCAAAGGTTTGTTTTTCTGCTAAAAGCTTTCAAACATGTGAATATTAATACAATGTTTATCCTCACTGTTTGTGTAGGAATATCAATATAAGAGTAAAAGAATTTGGTCAAAATAATTCTTTATTTCTTAGTTTTCTCAGATAAAAATACTGAAATATCTGTGAATGTGTGGGATGTATATAAAACCACCACAACTCAATGAAACCCATTACTGAGCTGTCTGGCTAAGGAACTCAATTGTGGCTTTGCCACTCGCGAGTTCCTCCGCCAGACATCTCATGGGTTTCATTGAGCTGATCCACAACTGTGGTTGGGTTTTATTATAATATGTAAGTCCTAAATGTTTGTATTGTACATAAAAACCAAATAATATGCAATGATATCAAAGTTATATTGTATCATTTTTCATTATTAATTTATAAAAAGTAACTTTGTGCATACTGGCCCTCGAAGGTCCTGGGCCTCCACGCGGCGAGGGTGGAAACACTTGGGGTGAAGTCCTCTATCCCCAGTGGCTAAAACAGGACAGTGCGCATTGCACAAGCTGCTCCAGCTATCCAACGCAGACAATTATTGATTTTTTTACATGCTTCTGGTTTCTACTACCAACTATAGATAATCAATCTTACCCTAGAGAGCCTCTACATAGCCCATTCAGGTGCTGATGAGGCGTTAAACAATAACACTAACTAACTAAATGCATACTGGTCACACTTATTTCACAACATGGATAGAAAAAAAGAAGACCAAACCAAGAGGAAAAGTGAAGTCAACATTATGGGAAACTGCTGGTGGATCACAAAGTGTTCAGATTTATCACAGAGTAAATGAGGGAAAGATTCTGCCGCACAGAAGTGACTATGACATAAATTTATGATAGTAGGCCTAAATTAAATGCTCAAATATCCAGGTATATGTAATAATCATTTTAAGCAAGTTCAAAACAGCTCACTGGACTAAATATGATGTGTTTAAGTTGGATATGAGTAACTGACCCGACAATCAAGACAGTTCAGAACTGAATTACTCTCATTACAAGTTGGTATTACCAAGAGACACAAGAATTTTAGATATGTGCTGTAATGTACACTGCAAAGAGTCAGCAAAAAATGACAACGACCTCAAACATACTTCCAAGATGGTTGCAGAACAACTTCAGCAGTTGAACAAAGTTGATGATTGGAGTGGCCAGTTCAAAATCCTTACATACAGTATTTGCCATTGAGGATTGTTGGACTAAAAAAATCCAGTGTGAAAATACAGGATGAAAATGGAAGTAAACTGCATTCAGTTCAGTTTAGATGACAATCATGATAAATACAGTTATTAGCAGGTTGGGAACAGAACATTGTCTGGAGGATATAGCAAACCTGGAGAACCTGGAATGATGGCCTTAGTAAGGCAGTACAGAAACATGGATGAGTACATGAGTGATACATTTAACGACATGTTGAACTGTTAGGTCATTATCGGTAGACAGGCAAAACTGGGGTGTACCTTTCACACAACACTGTGTTTGCCACTGGGAGGTTTGAGGTCTTCACCCACAGTGTTACCAACATGGATGAGTTTGTTCAAGAAACCGAAAATATTAACTTACTGTCATGTTTACATATTGAGCACAATATTTTTTAAGACATAATGAAACAACAGAGATGGTTTCTCTGAAACTATAAAATCTGTGAAAATAATTCATGGTAATTTTCAGTGTTTGAAAAATAAATTATCTTGTACATAAAAATTATCATTGTATTTTTGGATAACGAGAGGAGTTTCGAGATTATCAAGAGAAGAAAGGATAACATCAGTCCCGCAACCACCTACTCAAAGGAAACTGATTTAATGGTGAATTAGTTTTATTTACTGCATGTATTTACAGGATGTCAGAATCAACGTCCATAAAAGGTTATTTTCTCTTGACTTTAAAACGCAAAAACAGACAAGCGATGTGGTGCAGCGAGATGTGGTGAAGATGTAGAAGTTATCCCAAATGATGACAATGGTATTACAGATGCAAAATACAGCATTCTAGAACTTCCGGCTGATGCTGGTTGAGACAGTGCTGCAGAGATTGTCATAGTGGTTCAGGCAATGGCATTGATTTTTCAAGAACTGGTAAGATTTATGATATTTTTTTTACAGGTTTTAGAAAAGTAGGCACCTCACAGTCATACAATGTATAGAAAATCTGGCATATTAATTTTTCTTAACTTCAACAGGAAAACACTGAGAAGCCATGTGATGATAAAGTTCTGGATGACGCAGTGAGGTGTGGCGGAGACAGAGATGTTAGCCCAGATGATGGAAATACTACAGATGGATTTGTAATTATTACAGAGGCAAAACACAGCATTCCAGTTGATGCTGGTGGTGGACAGTGCTGCAGATATTGCCATAATGGTTCAGGTAATGGCATTCACATTCAAGAACTGATAAGAATTATGATATTCTATATACATGTTTTAGGAAAGTACATCAGTCATACAATGTATAGGAAAGTTGGCATGACCCCCATGTCCAGCCAAGGGCTGTTCAGCCAGGAATCGGCCTTGGTGCCCGATATCCTGCGCCAGCAGCAGCTCCAACAACCCACCTGGACACAACCCCGCAGCCGGCTCAGCAGAGACCCTACGGTGGTCCACAACTTTGGGGGACCAGCTTCTGGCGGGAGGGCCAATGGTCTCTGGCCGAGCGTCTCCTTCATATTTCCGTTCTGGGGATGCCCCTTCCAATGTAGCAGCGGCCGCCTCCTCCATCTCCAGTGCCGTGTACGGAACATCACGTTTGTCCCGCACTTCCTCCCAGGGCATTTGAATGTCCTCACGGACCAGCAGTCTCACCCCGCCAGGTAATTTCCACTGAGTGTACGCTGTGTGCCGGCGCCTCCTTTCTAGGTTTCCAGAGATGGACCTTGATCTGTTCCCCATCCTGCTGAACAGACTGTTGCCATGCCTTGTGTCTCCCTTCTCAGACATGGAAGGGTTGCACGCTTACACGTTTCCCTCTTTTGCCATACTGCCAGAGGAAAGTTGGCATGTTGATTTTTCTTAACTGTAACAGAGAAACAGCCCAAAGATGACTATTCGCTTGGCGGATAGGTCCCGATGGTTTCCCTTGGCTCAGACACCCAGTCGGAACTGGCCCCACAGGATGGGTCCCGATGGGTTTCCCCTGGCTCAGACACCCAGTTGGAACTGGCCCCACAGGTGGCTTCAGTGGTGGTTCCTGTTCCCCCGACGCCGCCCGACAGCTCCTCGCCCCCTCAGACACCCATTCATAACTGGCCCTAGTACCATGCCACCTCCGGGATGGATCTTCGCTCCGCCCGCCTCTCCACATGTGAGAAGGCTCGAGCTAGCTTGACCCTACCTTTGGTCAACCATGTGTGGGTGTCCGACATCAAGGCCCTAGCTCGGGCTCAGATGTCGTGCCTCTCGGCAGCCCACTGGCTGTTCGGGATGTTTTTTGGTTCCCTTCAGCATCTGAGCAGCTGTCGTCGCTGAAAAGGCATGAGCTCCACCAGGCCACCCAGTTTAGCGCAGCTCTGATGGCCTCTGCTATGCTGGCTCGCAGGAACGCCATCTTGGACCGCCTGTGTATAGGTTCCTCCGGGATGCTGCCTTCGACCTGGGACTGGCTCTTGCTCCAGCCAGTGACCCCCGTGTCAGGCCAAGTGGTCCCCGTTGATGGTGGTGGTAGATTAGGGCTTTACGTCGTGTATTACTGCCCCTGATGGGCTAATTAGGACAGGTAGGGACCATGGCAATAAGATGAGAGATGAAACAGCCATCCAACTTAGGCTTGACTGGGAACTGAAGCCCTACCTAAGTTCATACCCATATCTGGAAAAGGGCCTGCTGCTTCACAGAAACAAACAGGTTATCAGTGAATATGGTGAAATAAGTATTTGCAATCTACCACAATTGATTGCAGTTGGAAATATACAGGAAGTGGGAACATTTTTTTTGTTTACTTATTTACATGCTCCAACATGATCATTCTTATTTATATATTTTTTCAATAGAAGTCAGGTCACCGCATTCAATTGACAGTGGGAATATTGCATCATCTACTTCTACTTCACATGGTGAGAAGAGTGAAGATGAAACAATTTTTAAAACATTATTACCTCGATAGTAACGGGTAATTGCAAATATTAAGTTATGTAGTATTTGGCGTATAAGTTACAGGAATCGCCCCACATACCCGGTCATCGCCTGCCACCTTTCCTGTCTCTGGAATCCCCACACATGCCCGGTCATTACCTGCCACCATAACTGGCACACAGGGTGCTTCTACATCGCAGGGTGAGAGCAGTAAATATGGAGTGAATTATATTTTTAGATAGTGCATTGAAGTTCATCCACATTCACACAATTGCTATTAATTGATTATGAAAATATTAAATTATTTGGCATATCTGTTGCAGGATTCTCCTCACAAACTTGGTCATCGCCTGCCACCTTTCCTGTCTCTAGAATCCCCACACATGCCCGGTACACAGCGTACTTCTACATCTCAAGGTGAGAGCAGTGAATATGATGTGAATTTTTTTTTAAAGATAAGCCTATTGCAAATTTTTCAGTGGGAGAATACTTAAAATTTACATGCATTTTATATTTTTAATGCAGGAGAAAATGGGTCTCCATTGATCGACGGTACAGTGAGTTCAATTGGAGTCAAAGTCCCAGCACTCAAGGTGTGTTTAGTTTTCATTGGTCATGCATCATTCGTAAAATTGAGATTTTAACACTTGCAAACATGTCACATGGAACCACCTATTAACACTTATTACACGATTTATTTCAGTCCACATTTTCACATTTATTCAGTTGTAGATGATCAGTTTCCTTCTTTATAGCACAGAACAGGAGAACATCAATAATGTTATCAATTCAGGTAAATAATGGTTATCAAACATGTTCATATGAACCTCTTGCTATGCATATGTAATCAATCTATTTTTACCGAAATTAAGTATAAGGAATTTATGTGTGTGTGTGTTACTGTTTAACGCCTCATCAGCACCTGATTGGGCGATGTAGAGGCTCTCTAGGTTAAAATTAATATCTATATTTGGTAGTAGAAACCAGAAGCATGTAAAAAATTCAATAATTGTCTGGTGGTGGTGGTGGTGGATAGGGCTTTACGTCCTGTATTTCTGCACCAGTTGGGCTAATTAGGACAGGCAGAGACCATGGCAATGAGACGAAGGATGACAATAATTGTCTGAGTTGGATATCTTGCAAAGAGAGGTCTTCTTACGTGTTGTAAGTGGATGCATTCTAATAAAATGTTTGATTGTAAGGGTGCACTGACAACTCTGGCATACTGGTGCCGGTTAATTTTGAACGCAAGGTAAAATTGAATGCAAATTATTGTTACTGCATTCATTCCATAGTCTTTGCCAGCAAGAAATGATAAAAGATTTTATAGTCATTTTAAAATTAGTATATGCTGCCAGGTCTGCTTTTTCATTCCCTTGAATGCCCGCATGTCCAGGAATCCAACAAATTACAATATCTTTGTATTCGTGAAGATGGAAATACTTAATAAGAACATCTAAGATCACAGGGTTATCAAGTTGTTTATTTTGGATTGCTTGGAGAGTAGATTTGGAATCAGAACAGATAACATAACGATTTCTATGATCTTTAAGGCTAGGTAAATTGCTGTTAACTCTGCAGTGTATACTGAGCAGTGATCTGGACGGCGACATTTAGTAATAATGGTGTTATCTGTGTATCAAAACTTAAAATTTGTATTTAAACCCTATAGTATAAAATTGATTTTGATAGTCTACAGGATTGGTTTCACTTTTCTTAAGTTCTGCCAAATCCAGTATAACTTTGGGAACTGGGAGAATCCATGGTGGAATTGGCCGTTTCATCCCTCATTAGTGGGACTTGTCTCGGCAATGATTGTAGTATTGATTTTTGCAGCATCAAGATAAGAGTTTCATCCTTAATTCCAGTGGTAGAATGGCTTTGGATGAGATTCATAATGATGCATGTACTTTTGATAAAAGACTACATCATATGTTGGATTTGTTGGAGTTGATGCTACTTTTAGTATGTATTGCAGGGACAACTTGATGCGACGTGAAAGCAGGGGTTCCCCTGCCAGCACATACAAGCTCTCCACAGGAGATGTACGAAATGCTCTTAAGCTTAATCGCAACCCCCGATGATGGACAGTGTTCAGGGGTTTTAGATAAGATGGTCTGGCAGAGCCATATACCGCACAACCATAATCAAGTAGAGAGTGAGTCATTGCACGATAAAGACGAAGAAGCACCGTTGTGTCCCCACCCCAATTATATTTGCTCACTACTTTAAGAAGGTTCATTGATTTCAGGCACTTTGCTTTCAGTGCTGTAATATGCGGAATGAAAGACAATTTGGAGTCAAGAAGTACTCCCAGAAATTTTATTTCATTCACCACTCTTATTATAGTGTTGTCGATATTTAGTGATGGATCTGGATGGTATAGTAGTAAGTGACAGAAATGCATACAAACTGTCTTCTGTTTAGAGAACTTGAAGCCATTTTCAAGTGACCATTTATGAATCCTATTCAAATTCAATTGCAGTTGTCTTTCTATAGTTGTCATATGTTCGAAATAAGGTGTATTCGGTGAAAGACATTGGGTATAAATCCTCCACTAAGTTGTATATGTCAGGATGTCAGGGGTGGTGCCTATTTTGGATTATTGTTCAAGTGTGTGGGGATTTGAATGCTTTAAAAGAATTTCTGATGTCCAGAATAGAACTGAAGGATACTTCATGGGGGTATATAAATTTTGTCCCCTGCCAGTATTAGAGGGTGGGTGGTGGATTATGGCTTTACGTCCTGTATTTCAGCACCAGTTGGGCTAATTAGGACAGGCAGAGACCATGGCAATGAGATGATGGATGAAACAGCCATCCAACATAGGCTCGACTTGGAATTGAACCTGGGACCCAGTGGTTGGAAGCCCAGCGCGCTACCACTGAGCTAGGCCCCCACCCTACGTATTAGAGGGTGAAAGGGTTGGCCCAATTGTATTACAAGAAGACACATTGACATGGGTAAGTTTTGGAATAGGATTGCCAATATGTCAGACAGTAGATTACCAAAAATTATTATGAGATATAATATGGAGTTAGGTTATCGTGTTGTGAATTGGTTTGGTGAATTCCAAGAAATACCAGAAGATGCAAATTATGTGCAGTCACGGTCAAATATGCAATATATTGATTTAAGTTTGATACCAAATTATCTTAAAGGAATATCCTCACATCTTGGCATGAATTGCGATATCAAAAAAATTCAACTCTGTTACTATAATATGTATAAATCTGATATAAGTATAGGTCAGTTTATACCCAGTTTCGTGCAGGTATTCTACCTCTGTCAATTAAAGCCACTGTCACACGGGCCGGTTTTGCCGTAGTGAACCCGTAGTATTACGTAATAATTATGTAACAGCTCTTTCCGCCGGTTTGGCGACCGGTTCTGGCAGCAAAAAGGGGCGGGGCAGCACCCGCCGGGTTACCCGCCGGGTGCTACGGGTAACCCGCCGGGATACCCGCCGGCTTCCACGGGTGCCTCGGCGGGTTCTACGGGTGCCTCGGCGGGTTCTACGGGTTACTCGGCGGGTTCTACGGGTTACTCGGCGGGTTCTACGGGTTACTCGCCGAGTTGTAGGAGTAAGCAGGCGAGTAACTCGCAGCTTCCAGGAGTATACTTTAAAAGGCTGCTGCTCCCCTAATATTAGTCCAATTTTCGTTAAATAAGAACTAAAATTGTAGTATAGTTTATGCTGATTCCATACCTGTTTTCGGATCGAAAATATACCAAATATTAAGCGAGTTATTCGTCTGAGAAGGTAGCTAGGTTGGCGGAGGCAAACAGTGGTGCTCTCGCAGGCGTCCGCGCCGGGACTGTATCAATGCTGCTGCTCCCCTAATATTAGTCCGATTTTCGTCAAATAAAGACTGGATTGTAGTATAATTCATATTGACTCCATAGGTGTTTTCGGATTGAAAATAGACCAAATATTAAGCGAGATATTCGTCTGAGAAGGCAGCAAGGTGCTCTGTGTATGTTCATGACTTGAATGGTGTGGTCAATATTTTTTACCATTATATATACATTGTCTGGATGAGCTTTATTGCAATTAATTTCTACTCATTCTGCCAACTGGCCAATGGGAAGGACTTTTCCTTTGGTTTTGTAAAGTCAATTAACCTATATATGTAATAGCAATCTGCCTTGACCGTTATGTCAATTGCTATTAGCATTTTGAATAATACAAAGAATGGGGTAAGTCATGCTTTTTCATCATTGATCACAAGCATGAATTGAAATCATTGATCACAAGCATGAATTGAAATTCTGAATTGACCGTTATGTCAATTGCTATTAACATTTTGAATAATACAAAGAATGGGGTAAGTCATGCTTTTTCATCATTGATCACAAGCATTAATTGAAGTTCTGAATTTCAACTGATTCCTGTTTAATATGCATATTAAAGAGGGAGATTGTTTTGATCATGGATGGAACATGCAATATCAATATTAATTTCAGTTGGATTATTTTCAGAAACAACAACGAAATATTGATAATTTATATAAACTAGAGTATATCTATCTATAGATAGTTGTTATAGCTCCATAGACATCTTTATCAAGTCGGAATTTTATTGGCAACAAGCAAACAAACATTGTTTTATTTTCGTTTTTTATTGATTACGAATTAATGAATTATTGATAGTAACATATTATTAGGTGAAGATCTTATAACTATCTGTCTATCTACATATCTATATTCTATGAGGTATTACTAACTTTATTAACAAGAATATTCTTGTTTGTGCCTAGTATACTCCATTAATTTTCCCCACCTTAACTATTATATAAATTCTACACATTTCCCTGAATAATTCAGTCTTTATTTGACGAAAATCGAATATGTGATAGACAGATAGTTTAGATAGACAGATAGATTTATATGCTTATTATATAATATAGAATATCTAGCTTAATATTTGGTCCATATAAGTACATAAAAAATAGCATATAAAATCACAGATCAAATCACAAATACTAATTACAATATCAATATTACATTTAAATTTTACAAAAATATACACAAAAAGATAAGAATGTTCACATGTATAAAAAAAATACCAATATACAAATATAATCATTGCCTGGTAATTACAATACAATATATTGTTTTTAATTAATGAAAGCAATTACATCTTTTTGTAATTGTGAATGACAATCAAGACAATGTCATATTACTGTGTCATCTTTGAACAAACTATGAAATGACAGGTCAAAGAACCCCAATTTAGGCAATTAGGCAATTGACACATGTATTGAGCATTTGCTGTATTCTCTACACCCATTCTTTATATCATTCAAAATGCTATTAGCAATTGACATAACGGTCATGGCAGTTGGCAGAATGAGTAGAAATGAATTGCAATAAAGCTCATCCAAACAATGTATATATATCATGGTCAAAAATATTGACCACACCATTCAAGTCATGACCATACACAGAGCACCTGGCCGCCGCCAGAGAACTGCATTCTCAGATGAATATATCGCTTAATATTTGGTCTTTTCAATCCGAAAACATGATCAGTATGAACTATGCTACAATACAGTTTTAATTTGACGAAAATCGGACTAATATTAGGGGAGCAGCAGCCTTTTAAAGAAGGGCTCAGCCCTTCCTGCATTGATAGAGTCAGGGCGCGGACGTCTGCGAGAGCACCACTGTTTGCCTCCGCCAACCTAGCTACCTTCGCAGACGAATATCTCGCTTAATATTTGGTCTATTTTCAATCCGAAAACACGTATGGAATCAGTATGATTTATACTACAATTCAGTCCTGATTTGACGTAAATCGGATTAATATAAATGGAGCAGCAGCCGCCGCAAGACAACTGCCTTCTCAGACAAATATCTCGCTTAATATTCGGGTTTTTTTAAATCCGAAAATACGTATGGAATCAGTATGAGCTATACTGCCATTCAGTCTTTATTTGAGGAAAATCGGACTAATATTAGAGGAGCAGCAGCCTTTTTAAAGTATATACCTCCCTGCCTACGCTGACGCTGGTAGCAAAAAGCCGGCGGGTTACACGTGAAAGCCGGCGGGTTTTTTTTTTACACCCGTGAGATTTCTACGGTTGTGCCATGCAAGCGTGGCACAACCGGCTACCGGGGCCGGGTTTCGCGGCTTGGCCAAGGGTCCCACGGGTGCTTGACGGGTATCCACGGGTATCCACGGGTGGCCGTATTGGGGCCGCCGGCTTCGAGCCGGGTAGCGATTTCCGCAACTATTACGTAATACTACGGGTTCACTACGGCACAACCGGCCCGTGTGACAGTGGCTTAAAACAGGCAGGTATCAAAATTTTAGTTTAAATAATAGGTTGTGTTTATTGTGCAGCGAAGACAAGATTGAAGATGATTTCCATTTTTTGTGTGAATGTGAGAAAAAATAGTGAGATACGGTTAGCATTTTATCAAAAAGTGTCACAAAAATATAGAGAATTTGAAATATTGGATGATATTGATAAATTTTTGTTTCTTAATGAGAATGTCCAAATTTGGACTGCAACTTTTATTTCTAAAGCATTTGATATACGAAGATTACATTTATTGCGTTAACAAATTAACTACAATAATATTTTTATTTGTAAAATTATCACAAGCTAGATTTTTAAAATGTGTTATTTTGTTTTCTGTTAAAAAGTACAATGTATATAGTGACAAATAAGCCCACTGTAGGGCTGTTAAAGTAAGTTCGTTTCTGTTGGTCAAACTTTATTGTTATGTATACTTTTAAGTCACTGTGATAAAGAAGTCTTAGTCTTATATGCATAGAAAATTTGCCGTCATGTTTGCATTTGTTTATATTAAATGATCTGAACCTAATTTCAGGTATTATGTAAAAAAAGAAATAATGAAATTATATCACAAAGATGTCAACATGATCTCACAGGTTGATATCAAATGTCGAGATCAATATGTGATTACAGATTGATCTTGTGTGACGAGATCAGCGATGAGATCACTGTGAGATCACTATGATATCAGATTCCTGACGTTCATATTTATCAATAAACCAACTATATACAATTGTGTCTTAGTTTTATTTTTGTCTAGATATCATAGAACATGAACATGCATATTACAGTGGAATGAGTGACTTATGCATTGCAGTCACTGTCAGACACATAAGTTTGACCTCATATCAAGGCTGCTTTTCAATCAGAGCCTAGAATCGTAGCTAGGAACCATGAAACAAACCCTTTTGCCCTGCAAAATTAAGAAAATATCTGGAAAAAAGAGCCGTATCAGGTTTACTTTTAGTTGTTTGCCATTTTAAAGAAATACATAACATAGGGTGCACTGCAGCAAAACCCTCAGCTAACCCCAAATAGCACACAGGCATCATTAAAATTGTTCAGTGTCTGTCTGGCAGGAGGGCAGGCATTACACTTTCGTTTCCAGAGCAGAAATCTAAATCACGCTTTCGTTTCCAGATCAAAACTCTAACACTAATGCACTTACCCTAATGAAATTTGACACAGTAACCGAAATAATTCCCACTTGGCCTACATAACCTGTTGTGCAATGCTAACTAGATTTTTAACTCTTGAATTTTTCCATTTATTCATTTTAAGAAAGTTGCTGACAGCACAGGCATATTTACAAACAACTATTTTAATCAATGCTTCCTAAGGAATATATATATATATATAGCAACCATGCTATGCCACATAAAAATGTTTGGTATAATTTCATAGAGGATAAACCCTTTAAGGTTTCTAATTATTTGTATTTAAATTTTAAAAAATTTAAATATAAATAAATACAAATCTCAAAGGTTTATTTTGTATGGAATGATACTCAACACACCCATTTTCAAAGTCAAAATATGTTTTGCACACTGATTACTTTTAGGTGGCAACTGTAGGACCTATACATTATCAATTGCTATTCCTTTCAACAGTTACTGGATTGGTGAGTTGTTAATTTGCATTAAATCTATGGCATTTAAATTAGTTATATATAGTTATATACATTTATAACCAAACACTTTACAGGTGAATTAAAAGAATAATATTAGGAAAAAAATACTAAATATAAGAGTCAAGTGTTGTAGATTATTATGCAACTAATTATTATGAAATTGCCAATTAAAACTAAAATGGTTAACTGGGTTGAATATGGCAATACTACAATCAAATATTTAATAATTGCAATACTCGAGAATATTAAGGAAACAACACAATTTTTAGCCTTTTTTCCAGATTTACTTTAAAAAAAGGAGATGCAACAAATGTCAAATGTAGCTCAATAGCAAAAGTACCATAATAAAGATATACTATTAGCAATATTTCACTGATGTAAGGATCACAGTGTCATTGACATGAGCAATTGAAAGATACCCAAATGATCATATGTAACTTATTATATAAAATGATTTGTCATTAATGGTCATGAAACCCTAAAAAAGGTATCTCTACACTATTTTAGACATATTGTTACGAAGTTTTGTATGCATGTAGCCTATGACAAAATTTTCCTCATGTAGAATAGATAGTGTCTTTGATATGGAGGCATTAAAAAGTAAGAATTCCCTATTTTTCCTTTATTTTAATAGTTGTTCTGGTATTTACAGCCATGAGACCCCCAAAAGGCACCGCTACACAATTTAAGAGATATAATGGCAAAGTTTTAACTTGTGGTTTTAGTTACGAAGATTAAATGCCATTGACGTGAATTGCTCAATGCTTAAATTAACAAATCTGTGTAAATTCATGACAAATGCTAAGGTTAAGCTTCAATTTCCTGAGTTCATTTCATGTTTGTGCTATTTTTGGTCCCAACAGCAATAATTGTGTTCTTACGATAATTTTGGATCGTAACCAGTGGAAACCCGCAGGCTATGCTGAGGCAAGTACAAATCCCCACCCATTTTATCTCCATTGTGTAAAGTCTAGGTCTCACATAGCCGGTTTTGCCGTGTGTGTGTGTGTTATTGTTTAATGCCTCATCCGCACCTGAGTGGGCTATGTAGAATTTCTCTAGGTTAAGATTAATTATCTATATTTGGTGGTAGAAACCAGAAGCATGTAAAAAATCAATAATTGTCTGAGTTGGATATCTTGTAAAGAGATGTTGTAAGGTAGTAGCTTGAAACAAAGGTCTTCCAATGCGTTGTAATTGGATGCAATCTAATAAAATATGTTTGATTGTAAGGGGGCACCGACAACTCTGGCATACCGGTGCCACCGGTTTTGCCGTAGTGAAGCCGTAGTATGACGTAACGGTTATGCAACAGCTTTTTTCGCCGGGTTGGCGACGGATTCTGGCAACAAAAAGGATTCTACAGATGACTCGACGGGTTCTATGGGTGACTCGACGGGTTCTACGGGTGACTCGACAGGTTACGGCAAATTAGTGGACAAATTCCAGGAGAGACTCGACGGCTTCCAGGGGTGACTCGACGGCTTCTACGAGTACCTCGACGTGTACGTCGCCTGGTCTAATTTTAAAATATAACGACAGGAAAGTCAGCGAGTTAAAACTACTAGCCGTCAGCTTACCCGTACAACACGTCGAGTCTCTCCTGGAATTTGACGTTTTTCCCGTACATTTACCAAAAATATATAAATATGGGCTGCATCTCTTTTGGAGGCCAATTTCTCCTTTTTTAATATTAATTATATTCCCACAGGTGGTCACACAAGCAAGTTGTAAATTGAATGTATCATTGGCCTGAGCAGCTAGTAGTAGCAAGGCTCTATTTCGTTCTGGTTGATGCATGTACATGGTCCTTCCTCTTCTGCAGCTGGAGACAGAATGATCAAGAGCAAGTCCTGCCATGAAAATAATAAAAATAATGAAACTACGGCGCTTCTGAACAAAAACTATGGCAGTTCTGAACGAAAAAAAACTACGGCAGGTCTGAACGAATAAATATTATATACATTAAGCTGATCCGGGGGACAGGCACTCGACGGGTTACTTATGGAAGCCGTCGAGTCACTCCACCTACTCGTCGACTTACCCCTACAGGGTGCGCCATAAAAACTTGCACCAGCAGCTACTGCTACCTCTTCTGTTATTATCTCAAGTGATAATCATCACATGCAGCTGCAGTCATACACACAAAAGTAATTATAGTCTTACATTATCTTTATTAATATATTTTATTGTTTCCTCACAATTTATTGATAATATGGATCTAAATATAGCACATGCACACTTATCACACCTTCGGGTCATTTTCACCTCGGCTTTTGCTATACAAGCACTAGATTATGTCACTGATCATACAGATGTGTTAGTCACCTTTGTTGACCTTGGCCACCAAAAACAGGAAAAATAGATTCATTTTCAATAAGAAGGTAGATCATTGACACCTTTGAGGTGGAAAGTGCCATTTTGGATTCTGATCAATTTTCTGTCTTATTAACTGGCCCATCTACCTGAAAATCATGTGATTTTTTCCAGATTAGTTGTAGATTCAAAAAGTCCCTTTGGAATACTATTATATATCTCTGTTTTAACTTTATGACCTTGCTGGATCAAAACTGAAACCAACCTTCTTATCATCTAATACCATAATATACATATGCATGTATAGTGGGTGGGTGATTAGGGCTTTACGTCCTGTATTTCTGCACCAGTTGGGCTAATTAGGACAGGCAGAGACCATGGCAATGAGACGAAGATTGAAACAGCCATCCAACTTAGGCTCGACCGGGAATCGAACCCTATACCGGGACCCAGCGGTTGGAAGCCCAGAGCGCTACCTCTGAGCTAGGCCCCCACCCATATGCATGTATAGGAAACATTGAAGGCGAATTCTCTGCAAATATTATATTTCCGGTGGCTTCAGAGGTGTATTAACGAGGAAATCTCTAATTTGTAAACTTTTCTTCAACTAGAGACACTATGCAAGCAGACAGAAGTCTGACTTCTGTGACAGGTGTCTCTCAGAACATGCCCTGCAGCATGCACTAGACCTGTTCAGAATATGCTTTCACAAAAATTCATAGCCTGCTGCACTGATTCCCATGCTTTTGGGTCTGAGAAAGCCAGAAATCACAACCATTTTGATCTGTGACCATGGGAACCTTTGCCTCAAGAGCCCTGAAGTTATACTGTCGATTTTCGTCAAGAACGCCCAAAATTGTAGGAGGGGGGTAGCCTTTCTTCTTCTCTAGCTTCTCAGGAAATAAAGATACAAGAATAAAACTTACACCATGTGAAAGATAATAAAATTTATAACAAAACAGGTTTCTTTTTGTTGAAAAAACTTGAGAATTTGTGCTTTGGAGGTTAAAAAAATATGCAATATGACTGGATTTGAACCCATTAAGTGCAGTTTTGACACCTAGGTATCAAAAAGGTTCATACCCCATATTTCAAGGTTTCAGAAAATTACAAACATTGTGATTTGTGACAATGAGAACTTTTGCCTCATGCATGTGAAAGGTACAGATAGTGACAAGTATGGGCCTATAAATCTATAGATGATATCATCTTTCAAGTAATATACACAAGGAGTGACTCATGGCCTCTCTGACTAATGTTTTTGATTCTGGAAAGCACGAGAGCTGCTGCTGGTTAGAAGTTGTTAGTTAGTTAGTGTTATTGTTTAACGCCTCATCAGCACCTGAGTGGGCTATGTAGAGGCTCTCTAGGGTAAGATGGATTATCTATAGTTGGTAGTAGAAACCAGAAGCATGTAAAAAAGATCAATAATTGTCTGCGTTGGATAGCTGGAGCAGCTTGTGCAATGCGCACTGTCCTGTTTTAGCCACCGGAGATAGAGGACTTCACCCCAAGTGTTTCCACCCTCGCCGCGTGGAGGCCCAGGACCTTCGAGGGCGGTTAGAAGTTGTAATGATGTAATATGGACACAGTGAACTGCTGCTTGAAGGGCTAAAATGTTTCCTCGAGAGATATATATGCTGTACAAATTGCTTTGAAGCAGTGTGTTGCAAGTGCCTTGCCTGAAAACCACAAGACAAGAAGAGCTCAGATTTGATCAGTCTTTATGGAGCTGTGCTGTGCACTGCCATGGCATTGGAGAAAGTGCTTAGAAGTGGTAAAACAACTGTCCCTGGAGATGGTGGTGGTGGTGGATTAGGGCTTTACGTCCTGTATTTCTGCACCAGTTGGGCTAATTAGGACAGGTAGGGACCATGGCAATGAGACGAAGGATGAAACAGCCATCCAACATAGGCTCTACCGGGAATTGAACCCGGGACCCAGTGGTTGGAAGCCCAGCACGCTACCACTGAGCTAGGCCCCCACCCCGCTGTCCCTGGAGAACCAGCAGAAAAAAAGCCTAAAGTAGCCAGAGCATCAACAAGGTCAATTAGGTCATCCACAGAAGTGTTTTTGATTGGCCATCCCTCTGCTTCCATCAGTGGATCAAAGCTCCCTACCAACTGGCAGGCTCTTCAATATTTCTTGTACTTGAAACGTGACTCTCATACTGAAGATAATCATGTTATTGCATATGAAACCATTGATGTAATCATTCCATTCTGGCAAATGGCACGGATAAAGACTATGACTAGAAAGAATGCGATGCTGCACTTGATGAAAATTCATGAATCGCACAGAAAATTAGCAAGAAATAAAGCAAGGTCAACTTAACCAGATGGTAAGCGACATGCCTTCAGCACGGAACTAGACAAGCTCCTTGACATTGGAGCACCCGATGCTATTGACGAGATAAGAAGCAATAGATTGCTAACCAAGGAGAAGAAAGAAGAGGATATTTGCTTCTACATGGATCAGAGAAATGAGAGACTAGCGCACATGTCTGGCCATGACAAAATCTTTGAAGTCAAGTCACAACAGCTACGGCAGAGAAGGGATAGAGAAGAAGAAAGATTACAGAGTGCATTAGCCAGGGAGGGTGCAAATTATTTGAGGGAATTTTTTGTGGTTAGGTCATGCAATATATGTACTCTTGTAATCAAGACCTTAAAAGACAGCTCTTGCCATTTGCATTGTTATTACACTACTTCCAAGTGGCACAAGATACCAATAGTAGAAGATATCATGTGCCAAACACCAACAGGTAGACAACACCTTTGTACCAAGATCAATTGCTGAATTGATTTCAGACAGCTTGAGGGTTGACTGCCCCATACTCTAGCCACACGATGTTTGCCAGGCTACGAGGTGGGATGTGTCAAGATTTAATAACCCAACCTGAAGGACATACCGAAACAGTACTGATATAAGTTTATTTAATGAACCTGTAAGGTCATTCACGTCTGAGATGGCTGGACAAGCATAACTCAACTGAGCACCACATATGATAGGTCCCAGTGGTAAAGTCGTCCCCACATGCATTTAGATGACATTCACAAGCTACATAGCTTTGCTTTTTAAAATACCAATTTTCTAAAATTCAAGTGAGATCCAAGAACATCATTTGGGTATGGTCATTGATTCTGCAGTTTACTGACATATCCCTCTGCGAGTACAATTGTTTCCATAGCATTTAGATGACATTCACAAACATTGCTTTGCTTTTTCAAATTCAAACCTACATACCACAAAGGCAGGCTGTCAGACAAAATATAGATTATATATATAGATGAATATTCAATCACCATCCCCTGGGTTTATGCCAAAAACGAGTACAGACCAAATTTGATGAAAGTCACAAACAGTTGTTTTTGTTTTTTCAATACACAGCACTAATTAGATAAGACTCAAAGTCCTAAGAATTTTTTCCTTACTAAATCAAGTATAAGATCACAAGAAGTGCAAGTTTATTATGTACAAAGGTATACACTACTATACATACTATAAAAATATTAGTGAAAACACAAATATTCAGCGGTCAATATACACTGCAAATTATCCAAATGCACACGATTATGCGATTGCAACATGATCAGATGTTGATGAATTCTGTCACAATATTTGTCCCACCATTCAGTAAACCCAAATCAGATTGTATCCATCTCATATTTCGTGAGGTAAAGGAATGAATTCAGTTCTCCAGGGTGGAATTCTCTCTCTCATCTTAAGGTTTCCATAACTTCAGTAGACCATCCTCGGAGTATGTTCCTACCAAGTTTTGATGAGGATGATGACAAATACCAATCACATCTTTTTCATGTACCTATAAACAGAAATATAAAAATTTTCCTCAATATTAGCTATGAAAATAATCATTATTATTAAGCCCTAATATTCAAACAAAACTACATACACTCAGCGTTCTTTCTAGTTTGCCAGTGTTTGTACTGAAACAGTATAACACCATATCTTCTCCAATTCCATAAATCCATTCCCCTCTTGGAGATAACGTTGCACAGATAAAGTCTCCTCCCTCTCTTTTACCACTGGAAAAACTTCTTACAATCTGAAATTAACAAAGAATGATTTCAAACTTTACGAAGTACAAAACAATGGCAACTACAGTTGAATTCTGACATAAGTAATTGGGACAAATAGGCTTTATTTACATCATAGATACCTTTGAAATGGAAAATTAATTTAAAAAATAGTTTTCTCTCAACAAGATTTCTTACTTACAGTAAAATTTGCATTATGAGAGTTATAAGAGTTATAAGTAGGTTCGATCTTGGAAGAAACATGTTTCTTCCAAGGTTTGATCTACTGTACATAGGTACCCTGTAATAATCATCCAAACTGCAAACATGGCATAATCTGCTGCATAAGTGAAGATAAATTGATATTTTTCTTGATTTATACAGAAAATTTAAACAAACCTGTCCCTGCATATTCATGATGACAATTGTGTTCGATCTGTTACAAACAACAAACTGTTCTGTATTTCGGGGCAGGGGATGAATACTGTGAACTGCAATTTCAGCACCAGCTGTTCCTCCAAGAGATTTAAATGTATTTTGACATTCGGTTGATTTGAAGTTCCAGACTTTGATGGTTCCATCAGAACTTGCACTGAAAGTGAATCACAAAAATTTTAAATGACTTTTACCTTTCTGCTTTGGAGTGTGGTTAAAACCAAGTCATAGCATATTTACAGCATCAATAGCACATATATAATGCATATATACTGACCTGACAAGATGTCCATCCTGTGTGAAAACCACATCATTCACAAACGAAGTGTGACCTCGGAATTCTTTCAATGTCTTTCCTGACTTCAAGCCATGTACCCTGCAGGGGAAACATGTTGTCAATTTAATTTTGATAATAAGTAAAAGGTATTTTTTCAGCAAACTCACAAATTAAGCAGTGGCTACATCAATGTTGAATGATTAATAACCTTATTGTTTGGTCGAATGATGCAGATAAAAGTTGGCTGTTGTCTTTTGAGAAACTGACACAAGTGACGCCTTTCAAGTGAGCTTTTTCAAACCTCCTCAAGTACTGGCCTGTGGTTATTTTGTACACCTGAAATAGTAAGATAAGATTAAGTCAAGCACAACAACTTTATACTAGAAACAACCACTACAGTATCTATAAATTACACCAACACATACATTAATTTTCCCATCTTGTCCACCAGCTGCCAACATGTCTGAATCTCGACTAAAACACATACACAACACTGCATCGTCCATCATCATATAATTGTCCTGAAACAAATAGAAGTTCATGAAACATGCACACCATTGTATGCCATATTAACGGAAAGTCGGGAAATCACATTCATGTGATAATGGCGTGGCAAAAGATTTTGTCCTACCTGAGCTTGATACTTCAAGTCCTTTCTGATTTTGCCTGTAGTGAAATTCCAAACTTCGATAAGACCATCAACAGAACCGGTCACCAAGTATTGACCATCCGGGGAGAATCTAGCACACTCTACGTGTGACTTTGCACCAAACTAAAAATATAAACAGACACACACATTACAATAATATTTATGATAAGTGTATATTTATAATGATACCTCTATGTTATTTCCATTATATTTGTTCGTATATTATTACCATCAACAAGACCTTCACTATATAATGTAAGACTAAAGAATTATCTTTTATGAAACCACCAAAAAAACCTGTATCACGTAATTTTATTGTTGTAAAAGCAAATACCTTTGCCAGTGTTATCAACATTGTAATTATATGTATACATAATTGTGTAACTGTTATATGGTAATGAAAGTCTTAAAACTTGAATCTTGACTGTCAGTCGACAAAAATCCATATACGCACCAACTAGGAACACCGGTTTAGTACTCACTTTTATTGTTTTGCTCAGCTGTGTTGGGTACTTCTCCTCTTCTTGTTCTTTCACTGCTGCCTTTCCTCTGAACACATCAATAGTAGTACCTAGAAAATAATGGCAAAAGTATATGATACAGAGTCACTACAAATACACTACATTGAAGCTTGAAACAATGACTGAGACAGATATTGCAAATATTCCTACCTGGAGGTAACAGTCCTTGGTGCTGCTGCCATTTGAGTGCTTGACCAAGTAAGGCAAGAAGACGAGAAGGAGGCACAACATTAACTTCTCCAGATAATGCCGCAGCTATTGCAGCCCTTCTACGTTCCTTAGTCTGTCCTTCAGGATATGCCTATATAAGGGAAAGCCTCATATGTTATATCTTGTTACATCAAATTAATACCAGTGATGGATTCAGAAATACCTTGCAAACATTCATACCTCTCTTGGATCAAAGAAAGAACGAGCTAGCATGTTTTCAAGATGGACATAACGATCTGGCTGTTGTTGTTTCATCATGATCATCGGATCTGTCTGACGCAACAATGACCTTGCAGCACCCAATTCTCGTAGTTCTATCAACTCCAAAACAATCTGTAACAACAATACAATTTAATGTATCAAAATGGCATTATGTATGTTATAAGCACTTGAAAATGTTTGATTGGTAAATGATCAATACTATATTCATACGGTACCTGTTCATACAGATCAATAAGTTTCTGATCTGGCAGCTTGAGAGACTGAATGGCCTGCAGTACAGTGTCCCAATGCCCATTGTTGATATCAGACACAAAACTGTCCACTGAGTCAACTGTGTTTAGAGATATACTACTCTCTTCCTGAAAATTCATGCATTTTCCCGATAATTTTCATGGCATTTCACATGGCACATAAACAATGAATAAACAGAAAAGCTTCATTTCGTCTATCTCACGGAAGACAAATTTTGATAATTAGATCATTCATGAAGTGGAATTGGTGTCATTTCTTAGCATCTTCAACTTGGAACTTTGCAAATTTGTCTCACTCAGTCAGCCTTCTTAATTCCCTCAAAAAAAATTGCAAGTTAGTATACTAATGCATCCTAACTTGACCCAAGAACTTAAAAAGTTCACAAAATTGTACCTCATTGCTTGGTGGTTAAATACAAAGCAATTAATTACTGTAATCCCTTTCCTCATTTGTTCATAATTACCTGAAGTGTGGTAAGCGTTCTTATCAAACTGTTTTCTTTAAGATATTGCTCAATCAGGCGAACAACACTGAAATCAACATAAAATTGAGACAATTAGAGAAAATAATTCAAAAAACTGGGTGTCATGGCCTAGTAGATAGAGCATTGGACTCGTATGTGCATGGTCGTGAGTTCCAACCAAGGCACGGCATGGAGGAACTGATCAGATCCTCCTTCAACCACTGCTTTACTCTACCTAGGCATGATGCAACAGCTGTATGCTTTGTAGGGAGTTAAGAAAGTTCCAAAGAGAACAGAGCCTGCCAACCGAAGGTATCATTTGAAGTTGGCTGAGAGCTATAAGCACCTACCAGGCTGATAGCAGACTATAAACCCCATCTTTACCTTTACCACTGGAATATGAAGTGAAATTTTATAATTCATCAGACACAGCAGTGACAGCACTGATAATAAAACTCTGATTATATATATTATATACAGGGTGGGGGAGCAAAATTTACAAAAGTGCTGTGACCTCCAAAACTTGCTTATTATACATGAATGACTGAACCCACTGAAAAAAGATTTTGAACACAAAGAGATGATACAAAAAACAATCCTTTCATTCGATATGTCCACCATTATTCACAATTACAGACTCTATGCAGTGTTGAAAAGCTCTACCACTCTGCACAACAAAATTCTCAGACATTTTAGTCCACTCTTCCATGATGATAGCCTTGAGTGAGTTAATGTTGGGGTGGGAAGTCTTGTTGGTTGCATGCTCCGAAACGCCCCACATGGCAAAGTTAAGTGGGTTCAGGTCTGGGCTGGAGGGGGACCAGAAATCTGCAGGCCAGAAGTCTGCAAAGTTGGTTTTTGCAGAATTGCTGCACCTTCTTGGCTGTGTGGCATGGGGCACCATCCTGGGTCCACACATAGTTGCCCTCAGGTTAGTTGGTCTTGAGCCATGGCAAGACACGGTACCTCAGGACCTTGTAGTAGGCATCTGCACCCACTTTTTCTCCAGGCTTGAAGAAGTAGAGGGCATCTTCTTGCCGTCAGAGGCCACGACACCCAAGACCATGATCTGGGCTGGATGCTTGGTCCGAAAGGTGCCCTTGACCTCAGCTTTTGACTCAGCAAGGCATCGGTAGTTTCGCCTGTTCACAACAGCATCTACTGTAAAGATTTTGTCAGAGAAAACTTTGTGGACCCATGCTGCCTGAGGTACTTCAGCACTTTCTTGGACCTCTCTAGTCTCCTCGTTTTCATGGACTCTTGTCAGGAGGTGCCTTGGAGTCCTGGCATAAGACTTCAAGCTTAGATCAACGTGCATGGCCATTCTTACTGTTTTGGGGTCCACCTCCAGCTCGGCAGCCATCTTACGCATTGAGGTCGTTGGGTCCTCTGCAACCTTGGCCTTGAGGGCATTCAAGAAATCTGGAGTCCTCTTTTTGTTGGCTCCACCACAGCCAGGTTTCCTTTGGATACCATTCCCAATGTTCACCACCTTCCTGACGTTGTACTGTCTTCAAGCTCACGCCAACTATGTCAGAGATGCTTTTGGGATCAACTTCGGCACATAGCAGATCTGCCACCCTTAGCCTTTTGTTCTTCTGTGAAGTCATTTTCAGTTTGAATAATGTAATTATAGTTTGTCTATAATCCGTTTCACGGCATTTAGTTAAGTCGTTGTTGGTTTGTTTGTACTGAAAAGTCTATTGTAAAATTTGCTCTCCCACCCTGTATAATACCAGTAGACGGTGACATGCAGTTTTGCGTGAATACTCCTTTTTGAGAGATAATAAGATGTTCTTGCAATTTATAGAAACAGCAGTAAAACTTATTTTCTCGCAATTTGCGAGATTTCTATGTTCGTCACGGGGTCACTGCGCCAAACGCCAAAATGGCCGCAACTACGAAAGATCGACCAGTAGGCCCAGATCTTCAAGGCAAGGTTATAGTTGATATATTGTCAATATAAAATTTGCAATGGTCAGTCATCAACTAAAAAGTTATTGACTGGTCCAGTGATCTTACAATTTTATAACAAAACGAAAGCTGGCATCATTTTACGTTTCCACATTCAACTTCAAAGCATGACTATTAGCAGCGTCCTGTCAGTCATTTTATAGGCCTGTGATAGACATCAAGGCTGGTACGTGAGGGCCACGGTCCCACTAATTTTCTTATGGATTCTGTAGCAGATGATTCTGGGGATAGGCAGAACATGATTGTAGGCCAAATATTTACAAAGATATTAAATTTACAGTGTTGTCATTGTTATTGAGCATCAAAACGAGGCTCAAACGCTCTCATGGCAAAGCATGTATCATTATGCAGCTCAATGGCAGACTTCCACAGAAATAGCACAAAAATGAGCAAAAAGTATGATATATAGGTACAAGGGTACTGCAAGATTACTAGTCAACTCACCGCCTCTACAAACTCACCGCCCGCTAGGGTTAGTCCACTCACCACCCATATTTAGGAGTCACTGCCTGTATGGTCAGCCCACCGACGGCCGAGTTAACTCACCGCCGCCCCGAGTTAACTCACCGCTGCTAATTACAATCATAGGCTCATTGCCATTACCAACTTAATCACAGCAGACAGTACCTATATTTTCATGGATAGATACTGCCTTTTCAAGGCCAAACCAAATGTCTTTGACCTTTTTCAAGGCCACCAAATCCTCCAAAGAGAGCAGACCATTGACACATCTGTGTGACCAAATAAAACTAAAATAAAAGAATAGTAAAATATTTATTTATGGTCCGAAAATACCAAGTTAGTAAAAGTCCATATAAATATGATTGGTCTAATAAATGAAAGCAGTGGAAATGATAGGTGCAAAATTGAAATATATACTTAAGCTAAAATAGCAGAAAAATGTATCAACAGCAAGGTAACTTTAAATAGACCAAATGTAGCAATAAAAGGCAATGGATTTTCTGTAATGAAAAATTTAATCGCATGTTTGGTGTGCAAAACTGATTGACATACTGTAAACAGTTGCAATAACTCAAATAGTGGACAGGGGCACACAATTGCAATAAACTGACATTCAATTATGAGCAATTCAGGTATCAGTTTTGGTTGCTATCTGAGCGGCGGGAAAATGTTGGATTCTCAAAATGGCTGCCCGGACGTATCCCAACATGCCTAATCAAACAAAACGGCTTGGCTGAAGCCAATCTAAAAACAAAAATGTTTAGGCGGTGACTTGACTTTGCTTTTGTGATAAAAACGGGCGGTGGGTTGACTACCGGCGGTGAGTTGGCTTTGACAGTGAGTTAACCTGATACCTACTGCAATAGGGTGTGTGCATGCACCAAAAGCAGCAGAAAAATCCAGGAAGACTGATATCTTGGGGGAATACCGAAAAAGTAGTACCTGCTTTAATTACAAATGTATGATGGTGCTTATGGCAATTTTTGCATATAAGGAAGCTGACTTCCGCCAATTGTATGATACTGATAGTTATAGGAAGTCAAGACATGCTTATTTCAGACCTATAACCACTTTTGTCCTAAAAGGTGTGCTATTGCAGTATTGGAGGAATGAAGGCTCCAACATGGTGTTTTTACTATTGGAAAAATTGAAGCCAAGTTGAAATGGCCTCAAACTTTGGCATAAATAAAGCTTTCAGACCAGAAATTTTGATGTTGAGCAACCTAACTTAGTTGTAGCTTTAAAATATGTGACTATTATAAAGATCTATGATCAGTCATGTTTCAGATGTATAGGCCTGCTGCATGGTTTTTACAAACACAGCCTCCTAATTGTTAGATCTACCATAAACACCTCATTATCGTTCATCCGGTTAAACACCGTGTTGGAAATGCAATTCAATTCACGTTTGCTAGTTGTAAAATTAATGAACATGAACGTGCTGAGAGACACATTCATATCTGCAATCCATGCATAATGGTAAAATACAATTCCCACAGTTAGAAACTTACTCTGTTGCTTCGATTTCCACAGACATCTTCGCGTCCCGGTCAGAACGTTTTCGAATTTACGACAGGTGGCATTGTGCATGCTACTATTCCGCCAAATAACGACAGAGGGCGCTCGCGACCTTTTTACGGTCCAAAGAATAATAAGTATTTTGGTGTTTGTTGACCTCGTAAATATGGTAAATATAGTCCATTCGCCCATTATGACAATGAAATAATGTGGAAATGACATTTTAATGTGTTGTTCACGTGAAATTAGCAAGTCTACGCACTTGACTGGATATTTCTGAATGAATTTTATTATCCACTAGGGGCGTTAAAGAACTCCTGCGCGCTATGCATGCTGGGAAAAGGAGGCGCAGCGTTTACAATGTAAAGTATAGCGAGTGGCGCTTCTTGATACTTATTCTTTGACGGCTCCATGGACCCTTCAACATTTGTTGTCACTGGTTCCCGCGCCTGTGTCGAGGCCGGGGCTGTTGTTTCTCTGAGTGGTTCAACTACCATGGCAAAGCCTCAGACATGTCAGAGGGTCAGAAAAGGTGTGTTCGATACGGATGACATATCGGATATGGACCTACCCGACTCGGAGAAAACAGTTCATGAGTGTCATGACCCTGGTCATGACCTTTCAGATTTACTAGATGAACTTTATTGCCCTCGTGCTGGTGATAATCCTCCAAGTCTTTCACACTGGAACTCTTCATGTAATGACGCCTTAATTCGAAAACATTTTAAGGTAGTCCGACGCATAGTGTCCTCAGATGATTTTATACTTCGCTCTTTCTGGGCTGGAGATGCTAAATTGTTGTACAGAGTCTGCTCACTTTCGCTGAAATGGCAACTGCAGCTGTTAACATCAATGAAAATGAACTGCTTGTGTGTGGAAATAGTGAACTTCGTTTGAAATCAATTTCTAAAGCTATTTGGAATGCTATAACCACCTGATTCAACGTGTGAATTTAAGATTTCACAGCGTGTTTTTCTCTTGTGCAATTCGACTGGACACCAACCGAGTTTGCCAAGTCAGAACTCAGAAATATGCCGAAAAGTAATATCTTGTGCAGATTCTTGCCTTGAAAATTCAAATTTAACTGTAAATTAAGGATTATTTACAAGCATGGCAGTTATGTGCTCGCCAGGAATCAGGGAAATTGTACTCCCTTGAATTAAAACTCCAAAAATTATGCAATTACAGCTTGTTTAAGAAAATGTTTGCATTATTATAGCTATGTTTTAATAGTAGCTCAAATAGGAAGTTTAGAAATAAGATGTTCTTTACGAAATTGGCAAATTTCAATCAATTATGATTGGTAAAATTTTCCTGTTCTGAGTGTAGTGCTTGTCAATAACTTTGCATCAGCCAGTACACTGTCACTGTACAGTTTCAGTCTTGACATAATTAAAATGAAATTTGCATTGCGCCAAAATTGTGTAAATGCACCCATACCAGATCATATTTTCTGATTTGATTTTTCAGTGCCATGCAGATGCGGACTGGTTTACACAGGTGGCTGGTGTTTTTGTCTCGTATGTTGAATCATTCTGTAACAACCATCAAAGAAAGTTATTACCAGCAACTTTTTGACAGCTTTATGGAAGCATTTTATATAGATTGTTTGTAAGTACTTGTGCGAATACTCTATATGACTTAGGGTGTGCCTTTTGTCACATGCATATCTTAGGTATCTTTTGAAAATATTTTTTTTCAATTGTGGAGCAAAACTCATGCATTACTACACTATCATGCTATGGTGTGGCTGATGCCCAGCAAATTTTAAAATAGTATCAGATCCAACCTCACGTGTTTGTATGGCATTTTGATCAAAGGAACATGAACATGCGCTTTCATTGCATTGATGCATTTCCACCTGAATATATTCAGTTCATAGTATGAGACTCATTTAATGATAAGTCAATAAAAATTCTCATGAGAGGAGCAGGAGGGGAGCAGGAGATCGTGGTTTTACCTAATTTTTTCCCGATAAATTCCGCACTTTGTTCAGGTATCTTGCTAGTATATATAAACAAGGAGGGGCAGTTGATTTCAAAATTGGTCACATCTGACCTATCAGAAATTTATTTGTTTTTTCAGACACCCCTGGGCCTAATAGAGTATGCTGAATGCCATTGACATTCCATGAATCTAGAATGTATTCTCATCATGCTTGATGTATTATATCTGTATCTTGAAAGTTGTGAATTGATTGCAGGAATGGAAGCATGGACAGATTGAGCATCCCATACAGAAATGGACACATTTCATGTGTACCTGACATACTTCTTTCCTCGGTTTTTCACGTTTCTCGGTATTGTGGAGTTGTGGAGGTCAGTTTATTTCACATGCAGATAGCGACCGTGTATTCCATGCATTTAGAAAATTTTAAAGGGATATTTTACTAAATTTCTGCATACTTTAACTTTGAACCACAGTAAAATTACTCAATGAATCAATACAATGAACAATATTATAAACAGTTCAGTCAAAGTCAGTCATTTCTGGAAGTCCAATATGATTTTTAGTTATGCACTTCTTCAATTGTGCCTGATTTAACTCAACAATGTAATCCAATTATACATACAGCTATGAATAATTTTTTACAGAAATTATTACAGTTCAGTCAAGGGTGTTATGAGGTCTGCTTCACTGGCTATAATGACCATGTTGCAGGTGGTTGGGCCTCGAGAGACACTCCACAGCAGTTAGTCACCATCATGCACAAGTACCATAGATAGATGCGCAGACAGACAAAAAGATTTGGAAATATTCCCTTCTGACCATTCCTGAATCGCCTTAAGCATTAACTGCTTGTTCTGAGCTATAACCAGCTATGACTTTCCATTGTCAACCTTAAGTACTGAAATACTGATGAAACATTTACAAGTGCAAGAAGGTGTGCTTGTTCATTAGTTTCAAAGATATATATTCTCCTTTAAATTTTTACCAATTTTGACCATATTACCGAGACTGATTTTGTTTGTATGATCCTTTTCACATGCAAGCAGCTTGAGTGAACTGCACAAGCCTGTCATACAAGCTCAGTGATTGGTCTTTAGCAATAGTGACCGGGGCAGTCGCAATCTTTGTAAATAAGTGTACTATTGGTCCTCAACATGCACGAAATGTGTCATGAATGCAAGTTGTTCAATCAAAATTTTCCTTCAATGAAACAAAATAGTCTGCACAGTGAAATGCTCAGCAGCTCACTCTATCACAAAACTAAGTTTTTATTCCACACCAACACAAAATTACACAAATCAAAGCTACAAAGTGACAAAATTTCAAAATTATATCCTAAGCTAATTGAAGTTTAACCGAGCAAAAGCACTGATGGATCAATTTCTAATATTTAACAATATAATTATGTGGGGTACTGTGAACTTAGTTTACTGTAATGACCTATGTGTGATGTTGTGGATTGATGTCATTTCAATTTAAGTATCAGTTACTCAGCCCTCTATTTTATGGAAAACCATCCATTTTTGGCTTTGGCTGTGAAATCACAATGATGACAATCTGACAAAGCAAAATGACACTGACTCTTTGTCCCATACAAGTGAGATTGCAGCAATTTGGCCGAGGTTGGTGGCGTTAGCTCCTTTGTATTAAAATGTAGAATGTGTTTTGCAGGTGAAAAAGATGGCTCTTGATCCATCATTTAAACATGCCTTTGATGAAACACCAGTAAAAGGCATTTTGCGTGATGAAGTTGAGGGGCCTGATCCACCTAAAAAGAGTAGGGTTGATTTTTCCCAACATGACGGGACTTCTCGAGATGTGAACACTGAATCAGCAGAAAAGATGGTTCATTTTGAACAGGAGGAAGAATCACATGCACAGGATGATGATGATGATGATTTGCTCAATTATGACACCGAACCTGCTTCAACGTCAAGAATTGGAGGAACCAAATTACCAGAGTGTATACGAAACTTGATAAAGACTTTTTTTGGCCAACTCTTTGGATCTGTTCTTGCCCTGGATTTCCACCAGCCATCTGACGAGCCTAAGCAAAGACTGGGGATTGGTGTTGTGGGCTTTCGAGTAAGTTTTGAACTTCTTACGTTTTGTTCCCAAAAAAAAAAAAAAACATCTGGCTCCGCTGGCTGGCTTTGCTGAAGATCTCAGGTTGGATACCTGGCCTGAGCACTCTTCATTAGGCCAAATGGAAAAGAATGTTTGCTTTCAATTTCCTACTGACCCTAGGTAAACCTCTTTTTCCCTAAACTTTTTATGGACTTTTCAAGCTTTTCGAACAGTTTTAAAATACTTTACATTTAAAAATAAGATAATTTGGCTCCCCCGATGTCCCTACCTTTTAAGGGCTATGAAATAGAAACAAAAAATTGTTTTCATTCGGCCTAAGCTATGTCCCGGCTGATTGTTGATTGCACGAGACGTTAAATTGGCTGTGCCTTTTAAAAGACCCCACCCATTAACCAAGCTAGAAATACTGAATTTTTTGGTACAAAGACTTTATGCTAAGGTAGGACTGTGCATGTACCTGAAATACTCCATTGGTTTTTGTCAACACTGACCTCTGAAAACATTCAAAGATCCAAAGTTTAAAGCTCACAAAGCATCTCACACAGGTGTCAGAAAAACCACAGACAGACAGACAATAAATTTATTCGACTTGATAAGGTACATAATATTGGTTGTATTAGTACAAGATTCTTATTTAGCAAAATTGCTTTTCAATTTTGGCAAATATAGCAATTTGCCATGTTGCATGTTCTCTAGTCAGTTATAATATAATTTTTAATCTACCGTAGGTAACCTGCCAAGCTGTGTGAATGGATTTTGTCCATTATTATGGAGGTTATAATATAATTTAAGTTCATATAAAATAATAATGTCTTCAATTTTGAATAAACTTTGTTGTTTGAACAGTGGTTCAGTATGAGCATTGTATTTACTGAGGATTCTGGTGCGCATAGCTTTCTTTTGCAATTTGGTTAATGGCTTTAGCTTTTGTCCCCATGCCATAGAGACATTATCAGGGCATTGTTTATTGTTTTCGATGTATGAATTGGTATTTGATGTATCTGAGTTGGCATGTGCGTTTCCTATTTATTTGGAATTTGTTAAGCATTATATTGTGATTTATTTTCATGGATTAAAAATAACATGGTAAGCATTCAAACAATAGCATGTCTATGTGCTTGGTAAGAAGACGGGCTTCTTCGTAAGTTGCTGTTTGAGTTCATTTGCATACAGGGGTACCTTGAACAATGTTGATGATGCTTGTGTACTTCGTGGTTTGCTGCCACGAAGCCTATGTTTGGTGATATTGTTTCATTCCTCAGATGAAAAGTTGTATTACATGTATTGAACCACATTCTCCTTGTTAGAGCTCTATCATATTCATGAACATCTATTTTCAAGGCACACTTCAAAATGACCTTAATCATATTGACTATTCTGTGTTTGTATTTCAGGTCATTTTCTTCACCTTTTGTGCAAGACCCAATATCAGCTTCAGCAAGATTCCACAACAAAAAAATAGTAGAATGGAAGTTTACATGACTCGTCCACTTTGTATTCTAAATGCTAAAGATAGAGCGGAAATCTCCAAGATATTGTTGCAATTGACAAGTAAGCGAGTCTTTCCATGTGAATTAAAAAAATGCCTCCCACCTGACCCTCTCAGATTTGTCAAATTTTCAGGTTAAATATCTCATGTCGTTTTGGCTAGAAAAATTATAGTAGAAGTTGAGATTTAGGCATTTTTTGCACTTTTTTTGGCAATGTTACATATGAAATCCAGTTTTAAAATTATTATATCTTAAAAACTGTTGAACTGATGACATCCAAATTGGATATGATTAAGATTTGGTACAGTAAAGTATTATTAAAAAATGCATAACTGCATAATGAACAAAGATCCCACCATGAGATTTTAACTGAATATTGCCAAAACTATGATCTTTAAAAATAATCCTGGTTTCAGGTTGGTGAATATTACCATACATGTAGCAATTTCACATTTCTGGTTTTTTACTACATTTTCTTTGAAACTACATGTCAGATACGCATTTTGTTCCTGGTACCGAAAGTACCCATATTTTAGAACTCCTGATGTTCTTGACTTCTACTATAAATCCATTTAATGCTCAAAGGGACAGTATTCCTTGAAATGAGTTGGCTGGGCATTCTCATATTTTGTTTTCTATAGCTAGATTATCTACCACATATCATCATGCTGGCTGAATAAGATGAATAAACCCAATGGTATCCACATATTATGACAATAATTTTGACAAGAGCACATGGTGACTGGCCATTGACAGTTATTCCGCTATGCTGAAATTTCACCCCAAGCTAATTATAGCACTGATCTCAAATTCCAGTAGCAAAGTTTTCCTTGGTGTTTTAATATCTGTCAACCTTCATTTTTTTCTTTATATGTCTGTAAGCACTTTATTTGGCTTCTCTTTCCTGATGAGACATCCCGAAAAGCTCACAAACATATGTTTATCACAAATTTCTAGTAGAAAACAGCCTGATCAGCTTGACCCAGTTAGCATGGGTCCAAAACTCAGCTGCACTAAAACCCTCAAATTACTCCATAAAGGTTGGTTTTCTTGCATTCTTAGATGAATGAATAAGTTTCTCTTTCTACTCTTCATTGCTGTATATATATCACGAAATAAGCAAATTTTGAGATACTGCCCCTTTAATATAATGTTGGTTTGCATCTGTTACGTAACTGTAGGCGTGCCAGCATTTTTTCGGCAGTGTGCATTTTGTTCTTATTTGGAAATAGCAACGTCTTCACCTTCCTTATTTAGGCATACATGGATGTCATTCTGTGCGATATAAGCGTATCATCTGGCCTGAACCTACTACATATTGGGAATAATTAATAATACTTGTCTATAATCCGTTTGTAGTAATTCCTTCCTTGGCTGTATCCAAAGCAGTAACCCCCTCCCCCTGTGTGGCACAGTGTAAATTTAATTTAACTGAGGGGTCCAGCAATTTATGTGCTTTATAGAATACCAAATGCTATACCTCACTGTAAAAAAAAAGAATTCCAAAATTTCAAAATTTTGCTTATACATACATGTATTTATCATCTCTGTATCATAGTTATGGCTTAGGTCTGTTATGAGAGCCTTCAGTCTTACTTTTTTTCTTTTTTTTTATTACTGAGGATTGAGAATGGATGTGACACTTGCAAGTAGTGAAAAGGTCATAAGTAAAGATAGTTTTCGGAAATAATGTAAACATGTCTGTTGTTGACAAACTGTTTGGGTAAACTGTTCATGAACTCACTGGGTGAGACAATAGTAAGTTATTTTCTTTAGACCACTGTGTTGCGCTGTACTAGTTTTATGTTTAGACTTATGAAAATGTACTGTATTTTCTTGCAGTTAAAGAACAGTTCTAGGCTTGGCCAAAGGAATGAAAAACAGAAGACTGGTTTGGTTTCATACATGTAAGTGCTATTTAAGTATGACTAAATGTAGAGACACGTAACAAATAATTGTAAAATTATTGGCTTAAATTGTATGCTGATATGAATACTTTGCTCCCCTATACACACCAGTGGAAACCCTCAATATTGTTTTCATTATAGCTTGCAGACAGCTCTCATGTTGCAATGTGCCCCTGTAAAGTGGGAGAGGTGGGGTAATATGACCGAGAAGGGCTAACAGAGCTTCTTACCCTTGCCGGAAACATTTGCTGAAAGGTATTGTAGTTGCTTCAGTGAAAATGTGGCTGTGTCACACTTTTGTATCTGGAGCGGAACTCCCAACACTATTGCATGTACATTGATATGATTTATTTAGTCTGAATAGCCTAGTTGTGCAATTTAATAGTCTCATTGACATACATGTCTTAAGCTATGTTTTTACAAAATCAGAAAATATTATAAAAAAGTTATTATTTTTGTTTCCGGAGCAGAACTTTGACACTTTCATCTACATGCTTAAACCTTTTTCATAGTATGTCTAAAATAGTGAAGTTGTGCCTTTAGGGGGTTTTATGGTCATAAATAATATGGAATTGTTGTAATGAGGGAAAATGTGAAAAAAATTTATTTTCCCAAACCTCCCTGTCTCAACTACTATTATGCCTACATACATTAAATCTGACTAAAAATGTCTAAATTATAGTACTTTACCTTTCAAACCCTTATTCTGGCATTTATTTCATTTTTTTTTTCAAAACGCCTGAAAATTTGTTGTTTGCGTTTGCAACGATGTGCATATGATTATGGAGAAGTAAAGTTTCTATATATGTATGTTTTTTTTTTTTAATTTTATAACATCATTGTCATATTCTTTGAATATATAAAATATATATTGATGTAAAAAATTTGGAAAATTCTGATTTTCCCAAACTTCTAGCTCCAAACCACTAATATACCTACATGCATAAAATATAATGTTTAAAACGTCTAAATCATAGTAATTTCAGCTATAATTTCTTTTTCAAACCTTTAACTGGACATTTATTTCAAACCTATTCATAATAATGGAAAAAATATAATAATTTGGCTCAAATTGTATTGTTTGCTGCATTCCCCAAATCCTGGCACTGTATGACATTCATAAAATTTTGGAGAAGTTTATATATGTATATAGATGTATGTTTTACAGTTACATATCATTGTCATACTCTATGTGAGATTTATGAAAAATATATCTAAATTATGCAAAAAAATATGATAAATTGCCCTTTTGTCAACTACAATTCGGCAAATGTCTAGAATGTCACTTAATAATAGTAATGCAAAAACCAATGCTATTATCAAATAATGAAGAGATGTATGAACAATTTTCAGTGGCCATAACTGTATCATTCAATTCACTAAACACTAACCATATTAACTAAACAATTATTGGACTTTTAGATAGCCATTAGAATTAATATATACTGCCTTTGAATTTCAATAATTAAATATAATTTATATTTCCATGAAAAATGTTGTAGAACTAATTTCCTCACTTATGTATAATATATACATTTTGTCTCATTTGTGTAATGTATAATGTCCAAGCATGTGATAAACTACATAATATTTCATTGATAATGTTTTGGCTAATATTATGGATACAAAGTCTCCATTAAAAAGTTGTACTTCGGGCAGAATTCATTGCTTTTATTTTGCACATTTTGCTGAGGGTATGCAGCTGCAGCAGTCTATGTTTTGTATTGTGATCAAATTATCATAATTTTTTGTTTCATTGTACCAAACACTATTCCTAAAAATATCTATGTTTTACCAAGTAGCTATTCTACAAAATATCAATGGATTTGCTAGTATAACATTCCACCCCTTGGCTGGTTTACTCTGCAAATGCTGCATAAAGACTGACCGGTCTCTTAGTTCAAACATGTTTACACTTCACCTTGAGTCCTTGACTGTTTTCATATAACCAATGAAAATGATGGTTAACTCCTGAGTGCAAACTAAACTTTTGCTTAATAACAGCTGTTAAACAAAATGTTTCAATGGAGTATACTTTAATTAACTACTGACTATGAGGGCTATGACTAACCATTTAGTTGCAAATTTACTCCCTTCTATTCCGCATATCACTATTACCATGATACTCTGTTTTGACAGTGAGCCTCCTTAAAATAATCCTGATAACACATGACGTAAAGCCCTATTCACCATCACCCGTTGTGACAGTGTGGAGAATGTTAAAATATCAACCTGTTGTTTTTTGTTTCAGGTCGCATGGCTTCTTTACACATCAGGGATAAGTGCCAGAAAATTCTCGTGTCAACAGCTGCTGATATCAAAAGAATTATATTGTACAACTGCGTTACATTATTCATTCATTAGATCTTTGCCTAAAAAGTATGTATAAATATTTTATCATGTACCATTCACATCACTTACGAATAAACTCCAAAATTTGGCATAATCAATCGTTCACTTTGTGATACAGCTCTGAAATGTTGCACAATGATAGAAGAGGTCAATACCGTTTGGATATGGATCCACCTAAAAAAATTCTTGTTATGGAGCATGGTTGCCATGAAAACGAAAATTTTCATTTTCAACATTACACAGAAATGTGAAATAATATTTATAATCCACAGCTTCACCCAATACCGTTTTCAAAGGGTATAGGAATACACATTTTGTAAAGACCTTGGAGGGCAAAGGTCAAGGTCACCAATAGAATTATTCCAAATATGGAAATCACAACCACAAACGACATATCATGTAAAGCTTATGGAGAGTACTTTCTAATGACACTATGCCTTTGGAACTCATACTGCACTTAAGAGGTATGCCATTTACCAGAAAATTTTTATTTCTCTTTTCCATATAGGGCGGAGGCCTAGCTCAGATGTACATAGCGCTCTGGGCTTCCAACCGCTGGGTCCCGGGTTCAATTTCTGGTCGAGCCTAAGTTGGATGGCTGTTTCATCCTTCGTCTCATTGCCATGGTCTCTGCCTGTCCTAATTAGCCCAACTGGTGCAGAAATACAGGACGTAAAGCCCTAATCACACACACACTATTTTCCATATGCAGAATTTTTAAAAACTTAAAAACAATATACTATGCGTATTAGTCTTGTAACTGTGAACATAAAAAACTCAGAAGACTCCCATTCAGTTTTTTTCCGCATATAAATAATACAGGTTGGAGAAAAAATTGTGGCTCGGTTCAAATTGCAGCATGGAGTGTGGAGACTTCTCTATGGAAAGTATTTCCCCTATAAAACCACATACTTGATTTGATTGATTGCTAGATTATTAAAAGTAGTCATGTAAATCTTAGGAATATGCATCTTGAGTTAGAGAGTTTTTTTTATTTATTTTTACTTATTGACACTGTAGTTAAGGCACTACCCTCAATCGATCTTGGGAGAACACAAAGGGAACGGGACTCTGTGGACTATAGCAAACTGCAAAAGTTTATTTGTGGTCTTTGCAGTATGTAGCTGCCTTTATATCAGAGATAAATCAATCGTGTGACAGTTGGCTTGAAATAGTACAAGTGGCGACATCCAGCAGGAAACTGTCAAACCACTTTTGCTGGACCTTCCTGACATCTTGTGTTAAATCTAGTAGATGTCTCTGTGAACATTATATATGTATATATTTATGTGTATAACATTATATTATTTTATTAAATTGTATGCTCCATATCACTTTTGTGGTCTGAGAGAATTGAATCTTGATATTGAAACTACAAAAACTTCACCTCTCCTTGAAAAAATGTCTTTCTTGTTTGTATCATTTAGACTATATCAACCAACTAATTAAAATTAATATATGATTACTTTTAATGACATTAATTACCAGTTTTTATTGATATTAATTAGTCACTATATTGAATTACATTTTAGCAAAATACAGTGTAATAATCAACCGAAATAATATATATTAATCATAGTTAACTTTAGAATTATATGATTGATAATTATGCTTAGAGGTGATGAAGTAATCAATTATCATGAACCCAATGTTAAATACATTTTGGTTCAAGGACAGATAACCAGGATTTATGTGTACATGTGATTTATTTGTACTACTGTAAAATTGAATTCATTTAGTGTTCAATCATAACATGTGTTTTATATATAAAGTAAATAAAAACACATTCAATGCTAATACCCAGTAATGCTATAACAACTAAATTGTCATACATGCAGGTATACCATTTAAGTAAGTTTAGTTTCATAATTTCTCACTAAATTAATGAAATTTAATTAATTAAAGGGATAAATTAAAAAAAAACTGGCATTGGTATCCTAATTTATCTCCATATTTAAAGTCAAAGTGAGAACTAGGTCTCGCATAACAATGTTTTATTGACATTTCGACTATCATTATTGATACATCTGACATCAGTGATGAAAATAATGCTGCACATCATGTCAGTTTGAAGTTATGTGTTCAAGCCTTATTCTATAATGAAATGAATTATCCTCTATATTTTCTTTTAGTTAAAGCATGGACAATGTCATTACAAAAGGATATAAATGCATGAGAAGGGGGGGGGGGGGGTTAATTTTATTAAATAAGTACCCTCTGTCATGTTTTCCTCCCTGGCCCCTGAACTAAGATATTGCAATGGCAAGTTGAGCAGGAATTCTGGTCAATTTTGATATAGACATATTTTTCACATGATACTGCCCTAAACCACAGGCTCTGTCCAGCTTATTGCTATACATGTCAAGATATAATAAAAATCATTATTTTATGTCTTGATAGCTCCTGCTGGAGGGCGCCTGTGCCTAACCCCAACCAAAGCACCCACACATTTGCCACAATCAATAGTGCTTTGCAGAAGTTCAATCAAATGAATGAAACAGTGTTTCTGGTTAAACAAATATGGTTTATTTGCCGGTTTTTGTATTTGATACACAATAATCTAGCAACGTAAACATATACAGCATATGTTTGTATAATATCTAAGCCAGTCAAAACTGAGTACAGAAAAAATACATCCTTAGAAGATAGAAATAGCAGATCACGTAATATATATATATCATATCAATACGTACAATTCTGATATACAGACATAGCCATATTTGACCACTCTGAGGTTTTCAATAAATCAGTTATAAAAACGAAACATTGTTATAGTGATACATAATACAAGAGCTTTTTGCCCTGGTTGAACATAGCTTCCCCTGTCAGCGGCATTGTCATCCAGGGCTAGGTTGAACAGGCAGATAGTCACATTCATATATATATATATATATATATCTATACATATATAATTATAGCAAAAAAAAATATCATATCACTTAGAATTTCCAATGTTATGTACCCTGCATAAATAAATATGAGAACTGGTTAAAAAAAATTGGCACAACTTAGTTTTCTGATGAAATTACAATCACCAGGTGGGATAAAAAAATTTACATCTTGGGGAGCTCTGATCAAATACATGTGTAAAAAATGATCATGCATCATGAAAATATCATAATGGTACATCTTATAAAACACTGAGGGCAGCAATTACAATGGTTGTGGTGACAAATACTGAAAATGGGCATTTAAATAATGTCCTTGATGCTGCATTGCTGTTATCACTTGCACTAATAATAGAATATACATCAACTTTGGTGACATCTTCAACTTCTCCATGGTTGTTGTCTGCCACACACTTGTAAGTACCAGATGCAGTCTTCCTGGAAGAGTCTATCACAAGGGCTCCATTGTTAAAGTGAACTGATCTGTTCTTAGCTGCAGAAGTAGAAAGGATATTGTCATCTGGTGAATACCAGAGTATGGTTGGTGGGGGGTCACCCCGTGCTGAACACTGCAGGATGATTTCTTTAGTGTTAGAGTTCACAGCACGGGTGATAGTAAGATTGGAGGGTTTGGTGCAAGTGAACACCTCTTCTTCAACAAGGACAATGTCATCAGCAATGGGCGTCGCACATTCAGCACCAGTCACAATAGCTTTCGAACTCTGCACCCACTCACGCAGCCACAACACTTCGCAGTTGCAATGCAATGGATTGTCAGCCATAACAAGACGCTGGAGACCATTGAATAATATTTCTAGCTCGCTGGACAGAGTTGTTATCTGATTTTTTTCAATGTACAGTTGACGCAAATGAGTCATTCCACTGAAATGCTGTTGAACTACCGAGTGCATTCCAGTGTTCGACAGGTGGAGACTGCGAACTTCACGAAGATTTGGATAGCGACTGAAATCAATGATTCCAATAGGGTTATCCTCCAGTGATAGGTCATCTGTCATCAGATGCCTGAGGAACCGAACATTGTCTATTTTGTTGTCATTGAGGTTTAATGTGCGTAACACAAATCCCTGGAAGAGATCTTCAGGCACAATTAACGGCTTCTGGTTGCTTCGCCAACTAAGTTCTTTTAATGATCCAGATAGTTCACGTAGTGCATGAGCTGACTGAGAACTCAAAATGGCTTTGTGAATTGTAAGTTCTTGTACCTTGGCTGAATAAAAAGCCTTCTGCGCAATCTCCCCCAACCTAGGGTTGGCCTCTAATGAAAGGCGAGTTAGGTTGAGCCCGTGGAATGCAAAATTATGAATGGCTTCAATTCTGTTGTCATCTAGCTCCAACCTATTCATCTGGAAAAGCCCACTGAATGTATATGCCTGCAGTTGATGGATCTTGTTCCCCTTAAGATCCAGATTAGTGAGGTTGCGAAGCCCAGCAAAAGCATTTGGCTCAATGCTCTCTATGTGACAATATGAAAGATCTAGTAGGGTCTGCAACGCAGTCAGTGATGCAAAACTGTTCTCACGGAGCACTGTGAATGTATTCTCCTTCAAATACAAGGACCTGGTGTTGGCAGGGATGCCAGCCGGTATGGAGGTCAAGTTCTGATTGACACAGGCTGTGACCACACCGGTGCCCTTCTCGATACATCTGCAGGCATCGGGACAGTCGGGTACATCTGTTGATGCTGTTGCCAAGGCAACAAACGAAATCACAGCCAGCCAGGTGAGCCTGTGCATGGTATCTCTGATCACATTCACCTGAAAAATAAAGAGAAACATCATTAAGTTCATGATTTATCACATTAACTGCAGCATTTAGTGAAAAAAAAAGAAGAAAAAATTTGTCAGAGCTACTGTTGGTTACAGAAGGTAGAAACTTGTAAAAATACAAAAAGGATAACACAGCACAGTTAAACTTGACATCACATGAAAACTGACAATATGTCACAATGGCATCTGACAACGTTCTGGACTGTTATGCTAAAGGGGGTTTCACACATAGCCGGATCGGACGCCGGAGCGTCCCGGAGGTCAACTCCGGAATACTCCCGCATACTCCGGGGAAAGCCGTATAGACATCGTGTTCATGTCCGGGATTGTCCGGCATTGTCCGTCATTGTCCGGGGCGCTCCGGGAGCACCTTGGGACTCCGGGGGAAAAAATTAAACATGTTTAATTTTTCATGCCGGAGTTCCCGGAGTAATTTAATTCGTGTAGATCCGTGTAGATCCGTGTAGATCCGTGTAGATCCGTGTAGACCCGTGTAGACCCGTGTAGACGCCCAGTAGACTCCGCCGATCTCCGTATTGACTCCGGCATGTCTCCGGCTACATCCGGCGTCAACCGGGCATGAATATTTCGCCGCCATTAACGCCGGAGAGTACAAGGAGCCACAACGGATCCACACGAATGAACACGGTGTAAAGACCGGTGATATCCGCGAAGGCACCGTGAAAATCCGGTTCACTCCTCACTCTAAACGGGACCGTCGTGATAGCTCCGTGTTGCTTCTTGTTGAGACCGTATTGACATCGTGTACACATCGTCAAACATTTATTTTTTGTTGACATTTAACAGCTCTTTGATCCCGGAACCCCCCGGAGTGAAAGAAATTTTACTCCGGGACGCTCCGGCGTCTGATCCGGCTATGTGTGAAACCCCCTTAAGACAAACCTTCACAGGCACCTTTGGCACTTAGTGTAGGATCATGAAAGTCAAAGGGGGAATCTACATCAATGTCAAGTGTGGTATTTTTCACTCCTTGACATAGACATCAACTATATGGCACTCATCTTCCTAAAGCTAAACGCCATCTTCACGTAGCAGCGCTATATATGAGCTTGATTGCGTGGTTTTTGCTTGCCCACTTTGATTGGTTCACGGTGTTCTGTGGAGCGGTTATGTTTACGATATGTGCTATATTTAGCGCAGCAACATGGCCTGCAGTGACGGTTGAGCATTTTGAAGCGCTGGTACGTCGCTTGCATTGACTGACCTACTTAGTCATGCGTGACGCGTCTATTTACCGCTAGGAAGATGTGTGGCACCACAAATTCGACATAACATCTAGCTGAGATGTAGCTCAGGAGGAGGAGCGCAACTGGAAATTTAACCTAATTAACCCTTGCAGTAGAAATCAGAGACATAGGGAACTAAACTCCAGGACACCTGGATTCTGGATTCAGATATTCCTCTTTAAGTTGAATGCAATTTCATTTGTTTCAAAAATCATAGAATTTTTCAAAAGACCCTATTTAGAGTCCTTCTGAACCAGGAAGGTTATTTACAATTTTGGATGATATGTATTGACCGTACTGTAAGCAATGATAAGGTTCCACTCATACAGGCCTAAATTTTACGGACACCATGGTCACCTTTGCCCCATGCAGTCAAGCAGGCGATGTAAAGATATTAATTTTCTCCACATGGTGTCATGTTGAATTCCTGGCAGCTCATCATTCATTATTATGTCCCCCATACATGCAGTCTAGCTATGTCCTTCCATAATCCAATTAAGAATGCCCCACTCCAGGGAAATTGAAGCCTCTCCCAGTCCATTGGTAAACAATCATTTTGTAGAAGGGCGAATTATTTATGCTTTCCTTTGATGGATATTGGGATAAGGATTAACATGATCATGGAAAGTGTTGGCAATTAATTGGGTGTACCAAAATGCAATGCACATTCAGAGGAAACTACGAGCTACATTTCCCCTTTGTAGTTTTTTATACAAAGAAATTCTGTCTGACGGAATCGATATGGCTAATACATTGTTATATATTATTGAATATACGCAGAGCATAATTAGTTAGTGATAAGCTTTAAATTCAGTCTCTTATGCCTCAATACAGAAATCCTTTTACTTCTGGACATCCTCTTTATAGACCAAAGTCAAGACTTATACATGTACTTCCTAGAAGTCAAAAGAATACATACATATAACCTCAAGTAAATCATAGAGCTGACATTAGCAAAAATCTCCATTCAGTAGTTGATAAAAATATCCATAAAGCTGACTGAGCACTTAGCTTTTCATTATTACAATGTCTATGTAACCAAACAATAAACATGTTCATTGTAAAACATCAACAGACAGAAACTCATAAAACAACAATGCAGGATTCCCAGTCAGCCTTTCCTATACATGTTGTTGTAGCGGAACAAGACCAGGAGGCCTGACTGACTAGGAAATGCCTTGCATAGTTAGCACATGGTTCATGCTGAACCTCATGACTTTTTATTAGGCCACATTCAGTAGTCAACTCATCCATACGTGTAATCGTTTATCATTGTCAAGTGATGCAGTCTGTAGGGCCTGGCAGTATAGAAAGTGGCTTATTGCTTTTCTTCAAAACAGCTGAACACCACATTATATTAAACCAAAAGAAATTCAGAACAGTAGAAACTGCAACTCCACCTGTATTTATAACTTCTTTGGAGGGTCGGAGTGGGGATATTTTTTGTCTCATGTTAACATTGCTACCCTAAGCAATCTAGCTTGCAGTTGCAGCTGCTCTTGAATATGATACTATACATTACTCAGTGCTACTTATTCACTGACATCTTATAGTATACTGACCAAAGTATAGTAGGCCTCATAATTCTCAGACAAGATAGAAGAACAAAGATCTATGAAGTCACAATTTTCTGCTGCAACATTATGTTCGATGATTACATATGTGCCAATAGCATGTTTCAAATTTGTATTTAATGCAAAAAGTATATACCCAGGGTAAACCAGTCTTGAAGTGGTCTATATGTAATTTTGTTCACTGTGTACAGATTATTAATCCATCCCAATGATCACATGCAAGATATATGGGTGTATGGAGTGATTTTATTGTACAGTGTCCGTGAATCGAGATGAATCTGCATTGTTTAGCTGATTGTTAGGTCTTATGAATTTCAAAGGATTGTCAAATACAATGTAACATACAGCTAACCAACAATATTAATTCATTGATACTGTATCACACAAAAAGCTTCGAGCCTTGGAAGGATTGTGTTTTTCTTATCGTGCCCAGCAGAAAAAAGTGGTTACAAACAGTCCAACATTTTGCAGTCTTTCAAAGAGCTTCTAGTCGGTTCCAGCAGTGAAAAACCATTGAATATCACCAGCCAACCTTGAATGTTTATAAAACAAAGTAATCAACATTTTAGGATAATCCCTTTGTGGATCAAAACTCCAGACTTGCGACAGTTGTTTCAGAAAACAAAGCAATGATCAGCGTCATATGAGCACTTTATTTAATTATTTTCAGTGCTTGCCCAACTCACTGTGTCACCACTATAATGCTAGGCACTCTTAAGTTCAGCAAGAAAATCAGCTACAAAATGTTTCCATGTCACTCAGTTCAAGGCAACCATGGTTTCCTCAGTTAATCACCTGCATCTCTCACTGACCGATAAATCTACCCACCTAATAATGAACACCACATGCTGAGGTATACAGTGCCCAATCCAAACATTCACTATATATATCCGGGAGAGCTGATTCCTACAGTCAATGTAGCTTTAATACCTTTTCTAATTGTGAATTTGATCAATTAACCAAAAAATAAAAAAGACGAAGATCTCATGTATTCCAATATTCTTCACAAAATGATATGAAAAATAAAAATCTCAACTTCAGTCATCTGCTATGGACATTTAATATATATCCAACTTGGAGGTTTCTTTCCAACAACAAATTGTCAACAATTCAACTGACAATATAGTATAGCTTTCAGCACTATTTTGGCACTAGTACTAATGATGAAGACAGTGAGTCAGGCATCATGAATTTAGTAACAATAGTGACACACTCTTAACATAGTATGCAAAAAATTACATTAAAAAATCAGCATGTATGTGGAGGTCGTAACATCACATGTTATCAAGTCTAGTGCTGTAAACAAGACGTAAGTTAGTAAAGAGTAGCTCTGAAGAGATGCAGAAAGCAGAGATGGGGATGCGTGGGTGGCTGCAGATGCTGTGCCCCCTCCAGCCATTGGTGTGAGATGCTTTGGCAAAACTCCATCTCACATCTCCTGATTCCCTGCAGCTGCTGAAGTTGAGGGATCTATGCTGCAGTCAAATGACCTTTGGATTGCTGTGGTTCGAACCCGGAACTCAGCAGTTAAAAATTAATTTGAGAGACTGAGAATAGAAATGATATTTTAACAATCAGGATAAAAGCAGGTATACTCTAACAGAATAGCATCGAACTCACTAAACTATGATTTGAGTCATATCACATATATGCAGTCTCCAGTGGCATCTGTCAATCCAAAGAAATATATTTGCCTTCTCCAGTTAAAAACTTCTGAGAAGGTGATCAAATATTTACGACATGAAAATAAACTGCGAGGACAGAAAAGTCAGACATCTGTCCACGTAGAACTTACAGAAGTTATGCAGAGTATTTGCAAACAACCCACAGAAGTTTGTAACATTATATTGACCAACATGCACCGGGAGTGCTGCTTATGACTGCAGTTTTTTTCTTCTTATTTTCTGTTCCTTTGGAGTAAGGACTTTATTGGTGTATACTATAAATGCACTATAGATTAGTATAGAACCCTTAGATCTGATCCACTTGAACCCTGATCGACTTTCTTCTATGATGATATACCTACACTGCTTCACACTATACCATAATCTACTATAGACTCAGTGGGCTAACATCCAGTTGTATTTTGCACGAATAAATGATCCCAGGCTGCATATTTACTATGCTAACGAGGAGAGAAATATATTGCATGTCCTGCGGTAAATGACATACTATACGCAATAGCTCAAAATATATATGTTGTGTGTGTGTGTGTGTGATAGCAATCAAAAAGGTCGGTGGCCTGGAAAAAACTCCGGTCACATCTAGGACCAACATCAGTACCTGTGTGTAGCATTAGAGTAGTGTATGTTTCAGTACAGTTTTTGGCCCCCACTTACTCTGTGCTATTGCCCTATGCTATTGGCAACGTTGGCATAACACTAACTAGTGTGCATTATTGCCATGCCAACTACCAACTAACTTCCCTCACTTCATTCAGCAGGTTCACCCACATGTCAGGGATATAGCCTGCAGTCTCTACTCTTTTCTATTCAGGGATCTAGCATTTCAAGGGCAACAATCACTTCTATTGTGCATATGAATTATATATAAAAGGTCACCAACACCCCATGTAGTAGGCAGGTACAGGGTAAACATGAGCCCCTTCTTATGTTGCAATGCTATTCAGTGCACTTTTGATGTTTGAAATGGATTAAAAATTCAAGTCAGACATCTTCCGTTTCTTTGTTACACAGGTCCGGTCCATTCACAATGATACAGGCTGGATCCTGGTGAATCATAAAACTTATGCAAATGGAGTTGTTCATATGGTCCTTCTTGTGCCTCAGTTTGCCCTCCAGTGACGTATAAAGTGGCAGATGCTGTAGAATTCCCCCTTTTAAAATTGCTCACAATGAAATATCTTTCAACATTTAGGTTTGTTAACTTCAAGGCTGGCGTCATTAATTTTAACATCCTGTCTGCAGTTATTCAGTGCTGACCGACATATTAAATTAAAACTGTAGTCCTTTCCTAGATATATGATAAAATTATAATGACACAAAACAGTTAAACTAGGTGTATATTTATGAGGCTTAAACATATTTTTATAGAGTAGGCCAATTAATATAGGTCTACTTACAAATATGTATCTGACATCAACATTTCTGTGAAATAAGAACCCCACTCTTGCAATATATAACAACAGGATACATGCAGTACATAGTAATGAAGTACAACTCAATTATTAGAGAACACTTCTGAAGCTTTTGGTCTGCCCCTGCATGTTTTACTACCCTGTTAATGGCTTTGTACGACTAGTTTAATGAACTGTTCTGCCAGACTGGTTCAGTACAATTCGGGCCATACACGAGATCTGCATATTTAACCATGCATTTTGAACAGAAATCTTTCCAATACATGTGAGGAGTATACGTTTCACAGAGCAACAGAAATGAGGGCATGACCTCTGGGGAGAGGTGATTGACCCCATTGAAGTACCTTGAGGGCCATTAAAGTCTGCTGGATCCAAATTGCGATCTCTGACTCATTCATGTTTGGTCGTTCATGTATGGTAAACCATTGTTGAAAATTGAATGCGAGGTACCAGCATGTCTATAGATCTAGACCCATGGGCCTACATTATATATACGCCATATAGACACAGACATTATGTTGTCTGTGATGTAGACCGAAATAATTTTACACCCCAGTGAACGTCATACACTGATTTATATTCAAGTAGACTATACATTGTGACTAAAAGTCACTGATTTCTGGTTAAAATTTGACTAAACTTCACTCACCACCATGTTTCTGTGCCTTTATATCCACAGGTGTGCAACTGAAGATGTGCTATCCTACACATAACGGTGGCATGTGGGTTTTGGCGGCAAGTCAGCCAGACGAGCTGAGGTGACTAAGACAGGAATGGACTCAAAATATTCCACCGCTAGGGGCGCCACTGCTTGGATCAGAAGGTCACAGCCCGTCACAGGCGAACTCTTCCGTATAATGCATGAACAAGAGAGGGCATTGTCATTTCAAAAATTCAATTTCCATTCCCAATTTTCCTTTAATTACACAATTAAATGCAGCACGAAGTGGTGACTGGAAAAGTCTGTTTGCTCAACTGGTATTGGCTAATTTAATGAACTTTCGGGACATTATGCAATTATGTCTCATTAATAGGTCTACCGTAACGGAGGGTATTATCGACAGGGCGGGTATTTTCGACACTCACATAAAAATGTGAAAAAAATTTTTTTTTTTTTTTTGAAACATTTTAATGTGAGTGTCGAAAATACCTGCAGTTTTTGTCTGTGAAAACTTTACTGCATCCGTTTGATAGAAAATAAGCATAGATCTATCTGTGATAAAATTAAGTTTTTAGATGGGGCACAGGGCAGGGGCATTAACAACTTCTGAATGGGAATTAAGGTCTTTGCTCCTCGGACAGTCCGAGACTCCTATTTCTAGAAACGCCAATACTATATTGAAGAGTATTTAGAGATTTAGCTGTGACTATTGAAAAGATATTTAGCATAGAAGTGGAAACCCATTTGGAACCTCTAAGAGAGGCACCTCTTTGTAGGAGGTTTTTCACAAATACCTGCTGGAGCCCCATAACCAGATAATGTAAAACTGCTTAACAACGGTTATGATTCTCAACAAAAGCTTAATATTTACTTACATTATTTCATTCCTATGAAACTAATGATTTGAATTCAGTAACTAATGTGTCTCAGCTGTGATAATAAAGATAATTGCATGTGATACTAGCACTGATATGTAGGTCAGTGAAGGCTGCTGGTGCTTCATGAGCACTGGCCCACAGACCAAACTCCCTATTTGGAAAGGTATGTTATAAAACGCTGACTGGACTCGCGGACTCGTCCATTATTTTTCCAATACTTGAATATTTGTAGTATTAGCATTATTTTTCCAATACTCTAAATTGTGTGCAGATGACAGTGTAGGTGTAAAGGGGGGGGGGGGGGGGGGGTTGGTACACCCCACCCCCAGCTCCTTGCACCATTCCATTAATTTTGTAATATATAATAAATAGAGACTGTCCTATGTGAAACAGGACACACAAAATGTGTGTTTTCATATGCTTGAATTATACACAGTTACTTCTGGATCTCTGGAATTTATTTTAGTGCTATTATGTGTCCTCAGTATAAAGTCGTGCCGTACATGATGGGAACCAAAAACAATAATTATAGAGGTTGTGGTTTATGTTGTAAACATTGAATTAGCAAGCCTCATCATGTAGAAACTATGACTGCACAGATCTCAGGGAAGCTGTCTTAGTTCTATTTTTCCCAACATTCTTTGATAATTTGCCTATCATAATAAAAGTAAAATTCCTCAGTTCCACAAATGAAGTGTTACTAATTTGACGGAAATAGGTGGGATAAACAAAGCAAGAAAATTGTACACATTTTCACTAATTCCTTCCAACTGCAGTTAACTTTTGTCGTTTGACTGGTTATAACTATTTCTAATGGTATAGTTGCTCTGCGACATATCATTTTTGCTGTTTGATATTTCTCTTATATTGGAAGATTCTTCATTATTGGAAGACTTATCATTCACAATGAAGTCCGGGAGTCCGCGAGTCCAGTCAGCGTTTTATAACATACCATTTGGAAATCCCTCTGGCCTGGCCAGTGCAGCAGGTCATAATTAGCATAATAATTATTATATGCATTTCAAAGAAATTTCCGATGAGATCTTGTGAAAGTTGTGGCTACACTGTAAACTACCCAGAAGGCTACTGTGAAGCCATACCTTATGATGTGAATATACAATACAATGCAATCACATTTTTTATCACATAAGTACTGCTTTGTCTATCTTCAGGTTTCTTTTAAAGAGAGCTTTAGATGGATTTTTTTTTATTAAAACAAGCCAAAACACCCTAGTTACCATTTGAAATCACATTAGTTTTCGAAATCAAAATATTTAAGTAGATATTAAGCTCACTGTTTCTCAAGTGAAATAGCACAAACTGGATCTGTTAATTACTCTTCATTTATTCTGATTGCATTGAGAGCAATATGCACTAATATAAATAGGCCAATGTTGATATGTATGAAATAATTTCACGAATCTCCATCTTTGTAAAGTCTGTTAAAACCACAGGCTCCCTCCAGCAGGAGCTATCAAGAAATATAATAAAATTATTACATGTTGACATTTATAGCAATGAGCTGGACAGCGCCTGTGGTTAAAACTCATCCATCTATAATCTTCCCCATGTTCATCATTCGGTTTTTATATGCTACATCGCCTATAAAAAAAATTCTTGAAAATATTTTCTTTTTACCCTCAGCAAAAACATTCCCCAAAGGTATTGTAGATCATTGTAAATCTTACAATACAATGCAATCACATTACCTTTAGTGAATGGTTTTGCAAGGTAATGGAAGCTATTGTAGTTACTTCTATATATCTGGGCAGCACACTTCCTTTCTGGCCCACTGTACATAGCTACAATAACTTGTCACTAAGTATTTCACATAAAGGGACAGCAGGATAGAATTCCTATACTATATACAAACCAGGGTTCGACTCATGGACAAAAAGTATCAACAGAATTATAATAAGAGGTCAGTGAAGTAAACAATATAATATATATTTTTTTATAGGTAGTCTAGGTCTATATATAGGCTCAATTAAAGCATACTCTGACAATATTTAATAGGCTATATAGTATATACGTACTAGTACTAGCTGGAGGCTACCTGTAACCCTTCTGAATTGCATTTGGTTTAAATGATTTCAGACCATGGGTTCAGACCATTGGAGTTGATTGATCAAGCATAGTAAATATGAATGTGAATATATTAGAATTTCTCAAACATTATTCCACGAAAGTAATAGCTGGCTGTCTTTTTGAGTCATTATCAATAGTTGTACAGTGGAATATATTATCAAGAATGAATGCATGCATGCATATGTAATTGCTAAAATATTATGACGTGATAATTGAGGTTAAATATAAAATCTTGGTTTATGGCAAAAATTAATTTGGCTCTGCATGGAGATTAGATTACCATGCAATGATATAATATTGATATGTACACATAAAGATGCTAATAAGCTTACCTTCTTATCCAATCAATTGGAAGATCCTTCAGGTTCAGTACAGTAGCTGTACGTTCAGTGCCTACTGTTGACTTCAAAGAGGCTAGTTTCTTGGGCAGGACTAGTTTATATATAAGGTGCAAACAGCAGACTTGATGATGTCAGATATCATGCAGCAGCTGACAGCAGCAGGGTGAAGACGAGTAGATGTTGCTGAGGTTGTTAATTGTGATGCTAGACGCTGCCACTGGCACATGGGATTTGTAACAGCATGGTCAGCTTGCAGATTAAGGATCCTCGGCTCTCAACAAAATGTCTGACTGACTCCCTAGTTGCTGTTACGTGTTCTGGGAGCTTCTGGGATGCATTTCTAAACTAGCCAAGGCTGTGGGCTGCAGACTTGCACCAGCAACACTCTCCTCCGCATCTTAGCATCGTTGCTAGATCCTTGTCGTACAGCTGTGCCAGTCAGGTGAGTCACGTGACCAGGGCTAGCTGCAGAGCCCGCGCTCCATCGATCTGTAGCAGTGAGCTATGCCTCCAATTCCCAGTCATCAGCTACTCCTCTTTTACGACAGATTAACTGTTATTAGAAATATATATATATATATGGCCTATGTGGATAATTTTGTGTAATCTTTTGTGGCGAAAAAGGGTAAGTTTTTTTTCTCTCTCAAATTAATTTTCTATACTTCTTTCGAAAATGCACATATTTCCTTCCATAATTGTGTAGGTAATACTAGGTATATTTATCCTGAGGATAGATTGATAGATATGAAAAGTACAGCCCTCTAAGGCAGGTTCTTGCTGCTTTCGAGGGTTGATTGATGAGTTGAGAGGAGTAGACCTGTCTTACACATTTATGGGTGGGAATCCACGAGACCTATTACTTGCCTCAGCAGACATCGAGCACAAGGGACCGCCAATTTAGGAGCAGGAGAGCATCTTAACACTAGACCACCCAGCTCCAACCTAGGAGGGGACGGGGTGCAGCATACAAGGTCATATTCCCAAGATATATTCGATGCCCAGTATAAGTTGTTCGATGCACCCCCTCCCCTGCATTGCTAAGTTTTTTTCTACATTTATCAGATTGTTGCAGCTAGTACAGTATGTGCATTGCCCCCACCCTCAATTAGGCCTATATATGTACATCAATTAAAGAGTTTTCCTGGCACAGATATGTTTGAATATCAGCTTAAGAGGACAGGTCAGCCTGGGAAAACAGGATCCACATCTACAATAAAAATTATTTATGCCAGTGGTTTAATGAACACACACCTGACAAAAAACAATCTCAAGTTTGATAATCTGCAGACTTTATTTACAATGATATACAATACAGCAAGCTCATTATAAGTGGATATAAACAAACATAAATACAAGATTATTCACACGGTGACACAGTACACAGTATAAAAATTTATTCTGGATGTCATGGCTTAAATAACATAACTAATTCTCTAACGGCTCTTATATGTTTGGGTTGCTTATTTTTTAGTGCCAGAGTCATAACTACAGGCTTATCTGTTCCAACTTTTTCAGCTATTGTCCTTGATATAGCATGTACTTCAGCCTAAAGAGAAAACATGTGACATGATTAGTGCCAATATAAAACCAGTAAAGGAGCAGCAAGGATTTACAAAATAATATTACAATTACACACCTCATCATTACCAAACAACACTTTAGTATTAAAAGTTGGTTGTCCTCCTTCTTCTTTGAGTGCCAATTCTGGAGTGATTTCAACCTGTCCAAAATAAATATTTAATTGACAATTGAGTGAAATAAACACCAAAGTTCCAGTATTTTATGGTGACAACATGTATAATGTACTACAGTGTGGGAAATGTACAGCCCCTCAAGCTCTTTTATGTTTACACATGGACTGCAAGTAGCCGAATGTTTTTCTACTGGACTCATAACACTTTAGTTTATTAGAGATGAATCTGATATATTAGAGTACTTACCACCGTTCCTACTTTCTGATATTGTGTAATGATGATAAAATATTTGTCGGCAAATTCTGAGAAGACCACATCGGTTTTAATGCCATCAATCACTCCTGCACCCTGTAACCAATACAGTTGTATATTAGTTCACGGCCTTATACATTTCCATATTACACACAGGCGCACTGTACCTAGTGAGAATTATTTACAGTGGTGGTGCCAGGATTTCTGAAGGAGTGTGGGGGGGGGGGGGGGGGGAAGGGATCCATATACTATATAGGGGGGTAACTGTACCTAGATATAACCAAACACCGTACAAGTTCAACAGGGGGGCAGGTTGGGAGGGGGGGGGGGGCTGGGCATGTTGGCCTTGGGGACGGGGGAGCAAGAGTTATTATACACTATTGTATGTATGGGGGGGGGGGGGCTGACACTGATAATACCCTCCTGCTCTTATATTTTACTTTTTGCAATGTACATTGTGGAAGTTGGCGGTGAATCTCAGGGACCAGGGACAAAGTGACTGAAGGTCTTAAATAATGAAGGACATAAGTCTTAATGATAAGAGGAATTTCTCCTTAAATAGTGACAGGCGACAGTTTAATATTCTTATTATTTATCAGTTAGCTTTAAAAATTGACAGGAGATTTCTTCTAAATGGCGACAGGGTACATGCTTCCTATTTTTGGTACTCATGTAAACCCCCAGCACTTATTAGCTTACAACACTGCAGAAGATCAACCAGTGTTTCTGTGCCTTTATATCCACAGGTGTGCAACTAAGAACCCACGCCGCCGAAATTTTGCAACTAAAACTGACAGTAAAACTAAGAAAGGCTCACAAAATTGTCTTAATGTGACGACTGTGGAGTTTGGGAATGATTAAAGGTTTGTTACCTTATAGGTATTTTACTCTTAAAAATTATATAAAATTTATTGATGCGTTCAATATTTTTTTGTGAAAATACTTTTTTCATGGTCTGTAAAATTGTAAGCTTTCATAATCGGCTCGAAGTCAGTTTTGGGTTTTGTTAGTTAGAGCATAAGACTTTTTGAGGACCATGACTAAAGTGACTCAGGAGTCAGGCCTCAGGGGGTCTATTCGGACAACAACATATTATCGCTCATGTAACATGCTGCTGACACAGTGCAGTGCAGTGCAGTGTACTAGTGAAGAGCTTCCTATCCTAAAAGCTTAGCTTTCAACTAGAAATGACTAGTAATATAGCTCACCACTTGGTTCCGAACTGGACAAGTGCCACTCACAGTGGAATCAACCAGGCCAGTCATGTTGCCTACAACGCTGTCACAAGATGGCAGGCTTGTATGTCTATGCGGCATCTTGTGAGAAATTGTGGAACTACCTCCCTCTGGTATCAACAGAGCTTCCGGTTAAGAAGTTTGTTTTTGATCCATTTCCACAAGTTGATAGTGCTTGAACTTGTCTCCAGGGAAGCTACAGGCAATGAAAAAGTCATGTATTGACAGGCCGGGTTTGGACAATCTAGTAAGCAAGGCCTGCAATTTTGTATTGCTATGTTGCCAACATGTATCGTATGTACTGTACATTGATCTCATTGACTGTGATTGAGTCATGTCTAACATTTAGGTTCTAGTGTTGCATTGACTGATTACTTTTCATATCCCATAATAAACTTCCATTACCCACCCTTAAGAAACCTAAATTCAAAGTCTTACTGTCAGAAAGCTCAATGTTAACCACATCTAAATGAGATAGTGTAGCCTACTGTAGGAGGTTTTTTTTTTTTTTTTAGCAAATGGTGTACACGGAATTGCAGTCACACTGACTATATATTGCTTTGACTTGAAAATTAATCGGCAAACATTGCATGATTATGCTTGTTCTACACACGCGCAAATTGCAATGTGCAAGTTAAGCGTGTGTCGAGGTGCAAATTATCAATTACTTTTTTGTGGGTTGCACAGCTAAAACAATTATCGTAATATGGAGTTTCTAGGAAATGCATGGTGCTATTAATTATTTATAAAGCAATTAATTCTCCACCTAATTGGAAGTGTACATGCCTACTAAGGCTAAGCCCAACTTACTTATTTACTATGAAAATGATTGCAATTACAACAGCAAAGTTGTGGCTGTCAACAAAGTTGCGGATGATAACGACATTCGAGTGCAAATCCAAAATATTATAAATGAACAGAACCATAGATATGTCCCTCACCAACAATTTTTCACTGTTAGAAGGTGTTAGATCTGCCTGTGGACGTTGTTATTATTGTCTGCTACATTTCTGATGACCACAACTTCGCTGAAGTATGGGTGTCCAGTTGCCCATTTACTGTTACTCAGATATTAATTGCTATTGAAGATTAGAAAAAAATTAGTTTGCTAATCTATGGCATAATGTGCTTACAGTTTTATTAAGACTGGTGAAATAATGTTAATTTTCTCCCCTTTCAGCCTTCAGTCAGTGGAGGATTCATGTGACTGAGTGAAGATGACCTTGCTGGACATGTTGGGGGAGACAGGAGAAGACAACCAGGTGGATAACCACCATGGTTTTGAAGAGAACCACGAGAATGGAGATGAAATGCAGATTGAAGAACAAGTAGGATTCCAGTTGGAGGACTACAGTCTCCCACAGCGAGATGCTCCTGTGGTGCATTCTGCTGTGGATCCAGTGCTCTGTGAGTCTTGTGCTCAGGGTGACCCTCCAATGTTTGATCCAAACTGCGAGGCCTGTATGGAAGTTCTCCAGAGCACCAATACCACAATCCCTGAGCTGTATGCAGTCTTGCGACAGTGGACACCTGCAACACAACAAAATATTGACCTTCTGATCTCTGAGGTACGTATCAATGGGCTACTATGTATAAACAATTATATCTGTCACCGACTTTGTCCTAGCCATTTGTTTCATGACACAAGCATACAATAAGGTCATTGAGTTGTACACACAATTAAACAATGGTTAGGTGCAGTTACTGGCCTACTGAAGTATGTTTGTAGGCCTATACTGGGTAATGTGGTCAAATTTACAAAGATCTAATTTGTGATTTAACATATCAAGGTCTATTCAATTTTATTTATTTATTTTTTTAGATTTTGAAAAGGGGTGGTCATGTAAATGACAGGGATGGTTTAACGGATATGACAATGCTGCATTATGCATGCAAGTCTGGTGCTCATGGTGTTGGAAATGTTGAGAAGGCTTGTGAAACTGTTGCGGATTTGATTGAAAAAGGAGCAGACCTTTACACAAGATGTCGCTGGACCAGAATGACTGCCTTACATTATGCTGTATACTTCGATGTTGCACCTATTGTCAGAATTTTGCTAAAATTCTCACGTTGCCTTGGTAAGCAAGTGTTTACCTTTTTGATGTTCAGATTCATTGGACCCTACTACATGTACTGAAGTGCTTATGACTTATGGATAGACCAATGATAGTGATTTTTAATTTCATGGTGTTGAGTTATTTTTTGATAAGTTAAAGAATAATATATTGAACATAGTTTTTACATTGGTCTATGCAATTTTGACTGTTATCCTTGCAGTAAGTATCCACTGGTAACTGTCTGGAGCTTTAGTTGAAGTCCGTCCAAGGCTATGGACGTACCTTCACTGTTATTTACTGAGATCGGATAAGCTCTCATATGATGCATTCATATATTGCATGCTGAAGGTGATTTGATGTCCAGATAATGGATGTAATTTACATCCAATATCTGTTATAAATGCTAACAGCAGGTTTTAACTGAAGTTAAATAGAAAAATCAACCTGGTAGTTTTATGTAGACAGTTTGACTCATCAAAAGATTAACGTCATGTCAGCTATTTTTGATAAAGTCAATATCAATGCAACATCTGAATTTGGTTAATCTGCAAAAACACCAACAATTATCCAGGGAACCTATTTAGACAACATTCATGCACTGAATAGGTGGCGTGATGCTTTGAAACACCTGCTATAGTATAAATAGAGGAGGTGTCATAATGTGTGCGTTGCATGTGATGCATTATGAATGCTATTTCTCATTCTAATTGTGTTCAAAATTGATTGAACTCGATAGTAAAATTTCAATTTTCTAAAGTTCATATTCATATATATATATATATATATATATATATATATATATATATATATATATATATATATAAATATGTGCGTTGGAATGGTGTAATAGAAATCTTTCAGCTAGTTGAAAGAACATGGTCATGTCACTCATATTTCACACCATTCATAATATCACATTCCCCTTTTAAAAAGCTGGATATGTAAGAGTAAATAATTTTTTCATACATTTGTTTATATTTATCATGTTTATTCTAAATTGCATTAAATTATTAATTAGAAAACAACACTTTAAAAAGCCAAATATAAACGAACTCCATATCTCATTAACTGTGATGAAATCATACATATACTCACAAAAACTCAGATTAGCTGTCTAACAACTGCAACATCCATTGTTGCAATGTGATCAAGTTTAACGATAAATTTTAGATTTTTCTTATTTTTTTTCTCCAGATATCGATAGTCCTTGTGCTGAGTTTGAAAATGGAACTCCACTGCACATTGCTGCCAATAACCTCAGTGTGGAATCAGCGAATATTCTCATTCAAAATGGAGCAAATTTGTATCTCAGAGATGACCAGAGAAGGACCCCCTTGGGTTAGTATATTTACATTATTCTAGTTTTGATGTTGGGTTACACTTTACTTTTATTCTGGTTTTTGATGTGGGTTTACAATATTCAAAATGGTTGATTGTTGAAAATTAAAAGCAGTGTTGCTTTTAGCACAGTGCATATATGTATGTGTGTGACTGTGTGTACACTATCAGTGTATGCACTTATGAAGATGTTAACTTGATGAATGACGAGTGAGGGAGATTGCTAATCTGTTTGTGGTTATGATGGAAGATATCACAGGCCGTTATTGTGGTATACTTATTACCTGCACATTGTCTCCCACCTCTCTCTATGATTCTCTTTTGTGTGTGACATTTCATTGTCTGGTGCCAATTTGACTTGAATGCCTGATGTCATGTGAGTCAGGGTGGTGCTCGTAACCGTACATTTTGAAGTATGGGGCTGAGGTTTTCCACTGGAGGGACTGAGCAATCTACGCAAAATGCCTCAGGTATAATTGTGGCGTTTTACTTCTTGGTTGTTTGTAAATACTGCACATGTGTTGCTTAGCACAACTTTTGAGAATTATTGATTTAAGAGGAGTACTGTTGACCAAATATTCTCTAATTACAGGTCACTAATCCCTGTATTTGCTCAATATTATTGTGGCAGGTGTGTGTAATTATTTAACCCAATGTACAGTGAACTACTCTGTGTTATTTCTTGCTAGTTTTGTTATAGATATGGGCCACATGATTAGGTGTCCATCAATACTGCTATTTGATCACATGATTGTTATTGTGTATTTCCTTGTACACATTCATAGAAAAGTGTACTAGAGTGCAGCTGTGTCAGTGAAAAATTACCAACTTGGTCTTGCCAGCTATTAATCATTTATTTGAGCTGTATGTCTCTATAGGTGTTTTTCTTATGTGTGGAGTAAATTAAACTGCCAGATGCAAAAGCCTCAGTGGAGTCAGACCAACTGTTCAAATATAGTCGCAAAATACAGATGTGGGTGAGCATTCTGTGGTCCTGCATTTAATAAGTAAAATCAATAAGTGTGAACAGCAGCCGAAACTTCAGCCACCGCCCGCTACAAGGGAATGCGTGATATGCATCAAATGAACAGCGCGGAAACCAACCAGCAGTGTATTGAGCAGAAAGTTGGAGATGCTACCCTTTTTGGTGTAGAGGACCACTCTAACTCTTCAGCAGAGATAAGTGCACTTATCGCACATGGGAATGACCACAACATAGCTGGTCATGTTGGTTTAACGGATAACATATGGACCAATGGAGAAAGCGATACATACAGCCTCTCGGCTATTGATGAGGAAGCTGTAGAGAATGATTCTTATAGTGAGGACTCCCTGGATGATGTGGATAGCATTGTAGAGGAAAAACTTAGTCAGGATTCTTTGGATGACCCATTGAGGAACTTGTTTCAACCTCAAGGAGGGCTGCTGACTGAAACAGCCACTTGGGATTTAAGGAATACTGTTACACTGCATAATGATAGCATAAAATACAACACACAAAATAATGAACAAAATATTGAGGTGGTAAACCTCCAAGTAAATCGGTTACCTAGCTTCAGCAGTTTGAATGACACTGAAGAGCATACACAAACACAACACAATTATGAGGAAATAACTAATTTACCAAATAATCTCTATCAGGATAGTGCACCTACTATACCTGGATTGAGCACTGACACCAATGGGAATACTGTTGAGCTCTTCAGTTCTAATGCCTTAATTGATTCCTTAGAGGGGCCACTTGATGAAAATGACGACACAACTGATTCGACAGTGACTACAGGTACAGACAGAACAGACCCCACAGAACAGCCTACCTGTAGTGAGCAAACCTTAACTAACAATTTGCAAGTAACTGACAACTTATCCACAATTGACCCGAATGTGTATGTCACAACTGATTCTGATGAGAAAGTGTCATATGGCTGTGATCAAAATTTATCACAAACTATATGTACAGGTGAATTGAAGCAAAATGATTTTACAGATCTCTTTGTCAGCAGTAAGGTAGGCCCGACAGTAGAAAGTGAAGATGCAGCTGAACAGATAAGGGGTATAGAGCTTGGACAAACTAGTGTACAGAATGAAAACACTTCTTTTGATAACAGTGATATAGACTCAGCTCTAAACAGAACAATAGCTTGCCAGCAAGATTGTTTGAATGATGAATTAGAATCAAATTGTGAGGTGATTGAAGTTGTTGCTTGCTGCGACAGTCATCAAATTGAAACAGGTAAACAAGATGAAAATGCTAAAAACCTAACTGTCAGTGATGATGTCAGAGCTAGTGGACTTCAGGCAGCAAATTTAACTATCACAATTATGGAGCCTGACATAGATAAAGCAGAAAATGAGCAGGTTTCCATCAGGAACTCTGATGGTGAACAAAACACTGAAGTAGCAAATTGTGAAAATGAAGTTCAACATGCTATTAAAGATGCTGCAGATAATGATGCAAAAAACGAAGCAGTGTCCAGCAGCCTCATCCCTCACTCAATGAACCATGATGCTGCTAAGATTGTAGATGAAACTGCTGTGGATAATTTGCAAGAGACTACTGCATCAAAGGAACCTCTTACTCATGATTTAGAAAATGGAGATAGTTCTACAGGTGAGATGACTGACACTGCTACCCGTGAAGCTAGTGATGTGGAAACTGCAATGACAAAAATAAATGCTGAACCAGAGGATGTTGCAACGAGAGTAACTGATAATACTGATGATAACGTGAAAGACCAGGATGAGGCTGATGAAAACAGTAGAATGGACACTCATGCTGATGTCAATGATTGTACAGTAGAAGAAAATGAGAATGGATCAGTTAATCATGAAGAGACCAATTCTGAGGAAACTGAAGAAACAACCAATGAGAATGACAATGAAAGTCTCACAAATACCCAGGCTGAGGCCATGGAAGAAGGCAGCAATGACTTAGGTCAAGAGGCTGCAGATTCAGAAGTAAATGATGTAGCAGATGAAGCTGAGGTAAGTGAAAATGCTGGTTCCATTGAAAACAGGGATGTTACAGGCAGTAAGACCATAGTGAATGAAGATAATGTAGAGAAGAGTACAGAGAATGATGATCTGACAGATGATGCTCCAAAAAACATATCAGCCAGTGAAAGCGTCATAGGTGAAAAACCAAACAAAGAGCCCACAACTGAAAATGTAGATGAGAATAGCCCATTATCAGAGAGTGCACCAGAAGGTAGCGAAAAACCCGACAGTGTAAATATTTCAGAGGAACATACCCCACAAGAAGTGGTTTCTGTTGCTTCAGTGGTCAGTTGTGAAACCAATGACTCTGAAAACATTACATTTGGTATATGTACCACTGAAAATGAAGATACTCCAAGTAATGCTGAACCTGAAGAAGATCCTGACAAGGATCTGCCAGTAATTACATACACAGTTACAAGTAATATTGATGAAGAGCCTGTTGTGCCTAAGCCAGCAAAGAAACCTGGGACTTTTAAAACGATCAAAGGCTTGTTGTCAGTCTTGTTCAGCAAGAGAAAGAAGAGAAGGGTAGTGGTTAATGCTGAAGGAGAACAAGTTGAGGAGGAATATGAAGTTGTTGTGGATGCCATGGGAAATGAGGTTGAAGTTCAGCCCAACAGTAATGAAGCTTCACCAGTAGTTGAGAAACAAGAAAGTTTAACAGCTTCCAATGATAGTCTCAATAAGGACAATTCTGCAACAGATAATGTTAGTGCTTCAGAAGATGGTGATGGTAATAAGGATGGTGATAAAGCAGTTGATGAGACAGCAATTGCTGAGAGAAAAAAGAAGTTTAAAGAGGCTGGGACCCAAGGCTTCTTTGCTGCAATCTTTAGGAGACAAAAAGAACCGACCGCTCCAAAAGAAGAATTGGTCAGTACTGATGCTGCAGCTTCAGAATCGGAGAGTCAGAAAGACGTAGATGGTACAGAGAATCAACAGGATGGTGCGGAGAAACCAGATGTTGACAAACAGGAAGAGGGAGAGCCAAAGGCAGGAGAAGAATCTAATGATGATGCATCGGAAGATAATAGATCCCTTGAAAATCAAACAGCCGAAGATGATAAGGTAGTTGAAGCTGAAAAGCCCAAATTCAAAACTTTAGCAAAGAAAGGTTTCTTTGCTAGACTTTTCAGTAAGCAGAAAAGTAATGAGACTGCTGAGAGTACTGAAGAAGCTGCTGCTGATGCATTGAATGATGATGTGGCAGAATCAGAATCTCATGAGACAGGTCTGAAGGCAGCTGGAGATGAAGAACAAAAGAATGAAGATGAGAATGATAAACAGGAAGGTGATGCTGAAGAGAAGCAAAATGATGCATCTGCTTCTGAAGAAACAGAGGCAGGTGTTGAGGAATTTGGTGAAAATGTCATAAATGATGCTGAAAAGGTGGACCAGGTTGGGGTTGATGATGGAGGAGATAGTGAAGTAGATAAGAGATTTGATGGATCGACTGAAAACAATGAAAATGAAGGTGATGATGTAGCATGTAAAGATGATAACGATAGTGAAATGGAAAAGGCTGATATTACTGATGAGAAAACTGAAAACACTGATGACTCAGGGAAAGTAGAAGCAAACGAAGATGCCCAGGAGACTTCAAAGGAAGAGAAAAAACCTGATGCTAAAGCTGTTTTCAAGGTAGGATTCTTTGCAAGCCTATTCAAGAAAAAAAAGAGTGTTGAAGCTGAAGGTGAGAAAGATAATACCGGAGAAAGTGGAGAACCAAAGACTGAATCAGGAGATGATGTTGATAAAGAATCTGAGAATTATTTGAACAGTATGCCAGTTGCTGTTGACAAAGAGACCGGTAAAATATTTGTTCCGGAGGAACCAATTGTGGAAAACATGAAAGACATGGATGTTGCCATTGACACAGACTCAATGAAAATTTATAGATCAGGTTCAAAGACAGATAGTAATGACTATGAACTTGATACCAACCAAAAAGCTGACACGACGTTTGACTTAACTGTTGACAAACAATTACATGACAAATTTTACAAGAGCATTAACGAAGAAGGAATCATGTATGAGGGGGATGGCACTGGAGCACAAGGTATCAGTTACTGTAAAGCTAAATTTATTCAAAGGGTGCTGGAGATTAATGTCCTGGTGCTGGAAGTAGTGATAAGTTTTCCAAACTCTATTTTTCTTAAACTGTCAATTATGCGGGTATCTGTAGTAGTAGTATTTAAATCTCATCTCTTTCTTGCAATGATTATGCAGTGAATGAGCACTATCTATCCCGAGATACCTGGAGACAAATGTCTCGATGACAATTTTTGACAAGTTAACAGTATTATAAATCTAATAGTCAATAACAGGTAATGCTTTAAGAATTGGTATTTGTTTTAGCTCATGGAAAAATAGATTTGGAATTGGGATGTGGCCTCCACAACCCATCAGGTAAACATCTCAGAGAGGATGAAGTTGTTCAGTGTGGATCAAAGGGCATAGAAGAGATCCTAATGATGCATGTTCAGGCATTGGACAGTGATGATGGTGAGGACAGTGAGATTGAACCAGATGCTTGTGGCTCAGCAATGCTAGAAGTGCATGGGGACATTGAATTTGGCATGGATGATGTGCCAGATGAATCTGGCAGTGAAGAAAATGATAGTTATCTCAATGATTGTGGTTCAGCCATGGAAGAGGAGATACATAGTGACTTGAAATTCAGCATTGAAAATCTTTCACATGGATCTGAAAGTGAAGAAAGTGACATTTATCCAGACATTTGTGGATCAGCTTTTGTAGGAGATATTGAAGATGTTGGCATTGACAACCAATCAGAATCTGATGAATCTGACAGTGAAGAAAATGATAGTTATCTCAATGATTGTGGTTCAGCCATGGAAGAGGAGATACATAGTGACTTGAAATTCAGCATTGAAAATCTTTCACATGGATCTGAAAGTGAAGAAAGTGACATTTATCCAGACATTTGTGGATCAGCATTTGCAGGAGATATTGAAGATGTTGGCATTGACAACCAATCAGAATCTGATGAATCTGACATTCCAGAAAGTGAAAGGCACTTTGAAATTTGTGGCTCACTTGTGACAGAAGAAATACATGGTAATGTGAACTTTGGCAATGAGGATCAGTCGGATGATTCTGATACAGAGAGTGGAAGTCATCAGGAAGTTTGTGGAGCATTTGTGATAGAAGAGAAACTTGGTGATGTGAAATATGACTTTGACATGTCGTCTGATGAATCTGACCTTGAGGAGAATGACATCAACCCGGATGTCTGTGGATCAAATATTACAGAAGAGATACATGATGATATGACTTATGGCATTGATGACCAAACAGATAATACTGACAGCGAAGACAACAAAAGTGAGACTGACATCTGTGGATCGCATGTTGTAGATGAGATACATGGTGACATTAGATTTGGCATTTATGACCAGTCAGGTGAAGATGACAGTGAAGAAAGTGGAAGTCTTGATGTTTGTGGTTCAGTGGTGACTGAAGAAATCCATGGCTATGTGAAATTTAGGAGAGGTGATCAGACAGGTGAATCTGACAGCGAAGAAAGTGAGATCAACCAAGATATGTGTGGATCGTTTGTGATAGAAGAAGAATGTGACAATGTCAACTTTGGTAAATATCAGTCAGAGCAGTCCGATGAATCTGACAGTGAAGAAAGTGAAAGTCATACAGATATATGTGGTTCTGCAGTGATCAATGCATTTTGTGTTGATGGTCAGTCTGATGAATCTGACAGCGCTGGGAGTGAAGATCATCAAGAAATTTGTGGATCAGTTGTCATAGAAGACATGCATGGAGATACAAAATTTGCTTACGATGCTCAGTATGGAAAATTTGGCAGTGATCAGTCTGATGAATCTGACGATGCTGAAAATGAAAGTCATCTAGATACCTGTGGGTCGATTGTTTTTGAGCTAATACATGATGATATCAAATATGGTGATAAGTCAGAGGAATCTGAAAGTGAAGAAAGTGAAAGCCATCAGGATGTCTGTGGGTCATTTATGATAGAACAGGATTATGATCAGACAAATGATACTGATAGTGAAGAAAATTACTGTCTTCTTGATGTTTGTGGGTCAGTTGTTACAGAAGAGATACATGGGGATGTGAAGTTTGGCCTTAATGACCAGTCGGATGAAACTGGCAGCATAGAAAGTGAGATCAGTACAGATAATTGTGGCTCAATTGTGATTGAAGAAATATATGGCAATGTGAAATTCAGTATGGATGATCAGACAGATGATACCGAGAGTGATGAAAATGAAAATCACACTGATAATTGTGGATCATTTACAATTGAACAAAAACATGGTGACATTAAATTTAGCATTTCTGAGCTGTCAGATGAATCTGATTCTGACAGTGAAGGAAGTGAAAGTCATAGAGATATCTGTGGGTCTGCTCTGACAGATGAGAAAAATGGTAATTCGAAATATGGCATTGATGATCTGTCAGATGAATCTGACAGTGCTAAAAGTGAGAACCACCTAGACGTGTGTGGATCAGTTGTTGCTGACAAAACACATGGTGATGTAAAATATGTTGATGGTGAGACTGATGACACTGACAGTGATGAAAATGAAAGTTACCTTGATATTTGTGGTTCAGCAGTGACAAAAGAGATACATGGTGATTTGAAATTTGGAACTGATGATCATCCAGAGGAGTCAGACAGTGAAGAAAGTGAGATAAACCCTGATGTTTGTGGTTCATCTATGATAGAACGACATGGCGAAATTCAGCTTGGCATAGCTGATCAGTCAAATGAATCCGACAGTGATGAAAGTGAAAGTCATCAAGATATTTGTGGATTAGCAGTCTTCGAAGAGATACATGGGGATATCATCTACACAATTGAGGATAATGGCAGTGAGAATGATGATGAAACCAATGCAGAAGTGTTCAACAAAGCTTGTAATACTTCTGATTTTAAGGATTCTAACCAAGAGTTGGCATCAGGTGGAGAACATAACAGTGATATAATAAGTATGACCAATGGAGATCCATCAGCAGACACTGAGTTCCTAAATGTAGAAGATAGAAATGATGCTGATTATCAAAATCACTTTGTATGTGGGGACTCAGTAATATCCTTCGAAGATGAGAGTGAGTTGAGCAGTGATGATGGATTTTGTGGTGGTCAACCTGAAAACCTAACCTTTGATGCTAATGAGAGTTTATCTGATGTTAACTGTGGAACTCCTGAATGGTGGAAGGAGCAAGGCTATAGTATGCATGATAATGAACACTCTACCAACTTGTTGTCTGTCAGTGAAAATGGCCTTTGTGGCACACAGGAATATTACAATGCTACTGATGATTTAAGGAATCCTTATGAAAGTAAACCAGATGACTTTTGTGGTATGCCTAAATATGTGCCTGAAAGTGAGATTATTTTGTGTCAGCCAGATAAGTTTACTGAAGGGAATTACCCCACTGGTTGTGACAATCATGACTTCAAGTGTGGAACTGGTGGTTACAAGGATTTGGTTCGGGCCAATGAACTTATTAGTGAGCCAGATGACCATGAAGTCACTAACGATAACACTGATGATAGTATTGTTGTTTCTGAGACCTCATTGGTTGTAAGCCAGAGTCTAGAAAATTCAGAATTAGAAAATGATGAAGACCTCACTGATAATGACAATACATTGTCCTCAGTGGATGAAATAGATGCCAGCATTCAGATGCCAGAGGAAGAACATTTTCCTGAGCAATTAAGCTTGGAAAACTGTATTGAACTTGAAGGTCAGAATGAGGACAGCTTCTCAATAAAACTTCCTCCATGGGAAGCTTGCTTTGACAGTGACATCATGGACATGATCAACAGCTGGAAAGTGTCAGCTTTAAACAAAAAGGAAAATCAGTCAACAGTAGCTTGCCCTGAAGATGTGAATGTTGCCTTGTCTCCAACCTCGAAAGGTAAAAACGAAGTGATGCGCAGCAGGAGCTTCTCTGGCTGAAGGGTTCCGGTGGTATGGTCTGTGGTGAATGTTGGGTGTTGAATTGATAACCTACTGGTGTGGTGTTGTTCTGGTCATGTTTGTTATTGTGTGAGTTGCAAGCCTTCAATGGACAATATTATTGCAGACACAGCAAAGGAAGACTTGGCGAGTAATGAGAGTAGTGTAGACGATCAAGGAAGCATTGATCAGAGTGTAACAGCTGGAGCTGAAGACTTAGCAAAACTGGTGACCTACAATGATGAAATGAATAATATTGAGCAAAGCTGCAACAGTGTAGCTGAAAGTGGTGGACTTATTTCAAGTGAACTGTTGAATACTAATGAGGAAAAGTCAAAAGCAATCAATTCAGAAGAGGATATTGTTAATTTTGGTGTCATGAATGGATATGAAACTACCAGTAAATGTTTGAACAATGAGACACTTCAGTGTGGTGAAACTGTAAATGGTGTCAGTGAGCATTTAATTGACCTTGAGCAAAGTGAGCCAAGTTTGGGAAAGGCTTTGGCTGAGGATGCATTGAAAGAAAACCCTCATCCAGAAGGTGCTATTAATAATTTGCAGAATGGAACCGATGGCAGTGATGAGCGTGATTTTGATAAGCTTACTATTGAGGCTTCTTGTACCAGTGTATCTGATGTAACACCAGATGAAGATGGAGTTAACAGACTTCCGGCCAGTACTGAAGAAAAAATCTCTATGGATAGCTCGAAAGATCTACTTGATAAAAACGATGAAATGGATGAGTCTGAAAACGACCCCACCGTTACCAGTGTAAGTGATTTGACTGACGATGTAAATACCACTGAGAATGATGGAGAAAACTGTGATATGGATGACGCCAAGGTCTTCATTGTAGAAGATAGCAAGAACGATAATACTGAAACAACAATGATAGAAGACAATGCTCTCCAAGTGGAAAAAGCAATGATGGATGACGATACGGACAATGAAACTTTACCAATAACCGAAAATGAAGATGTGCACACTTATGACAGCACACCTTGCATTGCTGTGCCAAATTCTGAAAATGTGGTATATATTAATGATGAATTGGACAATGAACAACAAGGTTTGAACTCGGAACATCAGTATCATGTACAAGGTTTGGACTCAGAAGAACAAATGGCAGATTACTCAGATGGTGAAGACTACCAGCATCATGAACTGAATGACACAAATCTAGAAGAATACACAGGTGACAGCCAGGAGATTGTGTCAGTTTACATTGAGGAGGATTTGTCTCTTTCAGATGCTAATGACAATGATGTGGAAGTCTATGAATATGAGGTTGCTGATGATCCCAATAATTTGCTGGATGCATTGTGTGTTGCAAATGACCTTCATGGAAGCACAAGTTCGTTTGAAGAACTGGAGCGAAAGTTAGAAACTTGTGACAAGGAAGGTAACTCCTTTGAAGGTCCAGATGCTGATCTATTGTCACCAGAGTACCCTGATGAGCTGCTGTCAGTTGGTCTTGAACAAGATGAGGAAGAGGTCCTTCGACTGTGTGAGCATCCGACTGTTTCAAGCCAAAGTGTGGAGCTTCTTGAAGATGCTGGATCATCACAAGTTGGTTATTATGAAGTTGAAAGCGAGTCATTGAAGACTAGATTGTTTTGGAGTCTCATGTCAACCATGTGTCCTGATGCTGATGAAAATTTTACTTCGAACAACAACATGGGACAAGGAGATCCAAATTTAGAAGATGAATGTCTTAGTGATGAGAGAAATCTGGGAAAGCCAATTGGTCATTTCACAATTGTGCCCCTTAGTTCTGAAGTGCATTTTGTCAGAGCTATGCCCCCTTCAGAATCAGATGATGACGAGTGTGTTGTTGGGAAAAATGTGAACCCAGATGATGCCTTTTTGTCAGAAGCAGATGTCATATCTGGGTATGTGGATACCACTGCAAAAAGTCCTGATGTGGTTGAGGTTGTCTCTGGCTTTATAAATACTGAAGACTCTGGTAGTCTGAAGTGCGAACGAAAGTCAGTTTCTAAAGAGAAATATGAGGCCTCTTCAATTGCTGTTTCAAACACCATGCCATGGGAAGAAAGTGACAGTGCACAAGTGATGGCCAGTGAAACACAGTGTGATTTGAAGAAACAAGTCTCCTTCAGTGACCCTATAGCATCACCAATAGATGACGGGATGTGTGAAGCTGCATCTAACACTCGAAGTAAGTCATGCACTTCCACTGTTCCGATCCATGGGCCCTCTGGGTCCAGCCAGAGTGTGTGGCTTTCACGTAGTGAATTGGAGAAACTTGGTGTTCTGACTGACTTCAGTTTTATGGAAGGTTTGTGTTTTGTGATTTGGGGGCTATGTCATATTTGTGATTTCTTTTTATTTTATGAGTTCAAAGTTGCTTCATTTCAAATTGTCATCTGTTGGTGTTTATTCTGTGGTTTTGTTGTTCTTGTGATTGCAAGTTTATATTATTTGACATACATTTGCGCTGTGCTACTTCAAAATGGCAATCACTTTCCAAAAGCCATAAAACCCTTTACTTCATGTATTTGCAGATTGTGTACCAGAGCCTCATGTATTCGAACCAGATTCTGAGATGTTCAATCAAGCAGAGACAATGCGGAAACAACTTCAAGAAGGGGAGGTGGAAGTCAGAGCCCCGATGGATTCTTATGACCAGGAAGGTCAAGAAGGGTCAAACAGTCGCATCACACTTGAAGCTATGGGTCTGAAGATAGGTGACAGAGTTATTGTCGGTGGTGTCAAGGTATGATGGTTCAGTCTTCCGCTAAGAATTTTTTCAAAAAGAGCACTGTTTGAATAAAATCATTCCTCTTTAACTTGACAGCTTACAGGTGTTGCAAATAAAAAGTAATAATTTCAATCTCAACTTTGTTTCCAGTCTGGGATATTGAGGTTTTGTGGGAAAACTCAATTTGCATCTGGGATTTGGGCAGGCATTGAATTAGATGAGCCAGCAGGAAAGAATGACGGGAGTGTTTCTGGTGTCACATATTTCAAGTGCTCACCCAAACATGGTATGAGTATGGAGAAAAATGTATTGCATTGCATAACATTAATTTTTGTAATACTAAACTTAGTTTCATTGTTTACAAACACGTTTTCAGGAATCTTTGCACCTGTGAATAAAATATGCAGGGAAGGCATGTACCTCAAAACACCCTCTCACAGAGGAAACATTGACCATGGACTAATAGATACTTCACACGTCACAGCCAAAGTTGACACAGGTGGGTGTTCAATCAACTATCTCTGTGTTTGATGTTATGATGTGTGCTTATTGAATAAGTGCAGTAGCACAAAATATTTCATGGGAGATTTTTCTTTTCAATTTTTGTTTACAATTCACTATTAAATGTACATTTTCAAAATGTGTTTCCTTTAGGTAAAGTAGCAGTTGACATTGTTTGATATTTCCTACATGCATACTCTCTTATTAGGTATTGTTCTAAATGTGTACTACATGAAAGTTCGGACCAGTTTAACATTCTCATGCATAACTTAGTGATGCAGCCAAAATATACAAGTGTTACAATTTGGAGTTTTAATTACTGAAATCTCAGTAGTATCAGAATAGAGTCAATTCCAGGGTTAAGAGAAGTATTAATTGTTAAGGAAAGACCCAAATTGACTGAGTTCCAATCTGACCTTGTGCGATGAATTCAAACAAAGAATTGTTGGGGCCAGTTGTACCCAGTAACCCAGTTGTACCTTATTCATTATGCAAATGAAGCAGGTGTATTGGATAATTTGGATAGGGGCTAAATTGATATATGCAAACATTAGAAATTTACCCTTGTTATGAAAATAACTGTAGAACTAAAATATTAATACATATGTACATGATAGTAAGATCAGCTGCAGAGAGGGGCAAGCAAGAATGACATTAAAAACACACGCACCTGTTTCAGGGTGGTTATTTCTCATGAAAAATGTGATCATTTCTCATGAAAAATAAAGTGCATACTTATAAAATGTGCAATATAATTTTAGGTCTCTACAGACGCAGAGTTGGTTCGGCAAAGCACCCTGGTGTGGGTGAAGAACTTGAGGTTGGGGAGAGAGTGCTTGTGGCTGGACAGAGAAAAGGTGTAATCAAATTTGCAGGACAGACTCATTTTGCTCCAGGTAATGTTTTGGTTCACAACTGAAGAGATAAAATAGATGGTGAAGTATGAGTCATGCTAAATAAAGCAACAGCTGCACAGACACTGGCATTATGGATTATACCGATTTTAACTTTTTTGCAGGCTGATATAACGCAGTAAGCCTGTTTAGCAGCTTAAGCTTATCTTGCATATGATAATTCCTGGTAATTTTGAATTTTAATAGGTTGGTGGTATGGCATTGAGTTAGACCGGCCTGTTGGGAAAAATGATGGCTCCGTTAATGGGACAAGGTACTTCACAAGCAAACCTAAACACGGTGTATTTGCCCCCCAGTCAAGGGTTCAAAGGTAGGTACTTTTGAAATGATCCCACTTGTATTTGACAATTATATATCTAATTTTAAATGGTAAAATTAATGAAATATAACCACTTTTACTCCTTTTTTTTAATTCAGAATACCCGATACTGACAGAAAGAACTCCTCAGATAGTATAGTGGATCATCAAAGACTAGCTGGTATGATATAGTTATAAATGGCAGAGTCTTGAAAGATAGTGCACAAATTTGTTGAAATGATAGCAATAAATTTAGGTTTGATGAAACATTGTATCCTTTGAGGTACTGAATAAACATGATATGAAGTTGTATTGAAATAAACTTTGTAGCTAAGAGAATTATACTGAATAATTTTAAAATTTACTAGCACTTTAGTCTTGCAAAACTATCCATGTAAATTTGGCTATCTGTAAAATTGAAATAGTGGTTCTGTGACTGTATTATTTATTATTTACACCAAAGTTGTGTCGCAGAGTGGCTGTATGTCAACTAAGTGTGTAGTTCCAAAATTTTTCCTTTTACAAAGATAAACATATGAGATTTATTTGCAACAATTATGTAACAATTTAAATGTCTCAATCATTTTGTGTTATCTCTAAATTTACATTGCTTCCAATGCTTGACCCTCCATTGTAAGTCTTTCTGTTATTGTACTAATATTGCATGGCTTATATTCTTGCATTGTGTCCTTTCCCCAGGGGTAAACAATTCCGAATCTGATTCTTCCCATGGTGTCAAAAAGCAAAATACACGGTGAGTGTCCCCAGTCATGCATGCTGATGTGATGCGCATTAAGGTTGTCTCACACATTTATGTTCTAGCAACTCGTTTCTGCATAACTGCATAACTACATGATCTATACCACATGCTAAAAGAAAAAGATGTTTTTGTGAGCGTAATTTTATTCAGTTTTGCTTGATATTTCAGCCCAAGAAGTTCTGAAAGTACACGATCAACCACAAAGCAATATCCGGCCCAGACAGACGCATTCACCCTCCAAAAGGGAATGAGTGTATTCTGTAATAATGAACTGGGTAGGTACTTAGTTAAATGGTCTTTTGTATCTCCTTAATAATGATGACCTAGTACAGTTATAGTGAGAGCAACATTGTTACAATGGAACAAAGTTATTAGGAGACACTAATTAACTCGAAAAACCATATTTTGTAGACATTATTTTTGTAGTATGATATCATATTGAATTATCCAATATATCTGACAATTAAATGTTTTATGATTTTAGGAACCCTAAGGTACATCGGGCCAGTTGACTTTGCTGATGGAGTCTGGCTTGGTGTAGAATTAAGAACACCAAGAGGCAAAAATGATGGAAGTGTTCAAGGAAAGCGTTACTTCACATGTCATCAAAATTACGGTGTTCTTGTGCGACCTAGTAAAGTTACAGTGAGAGGCATCAATGGAGCAAAGCTCTTAGGAGACACTAATTAACTCAACACATTATTTTGTTAAGTTTGATAAATTATAGTAACACATCTTATTCAACAATTTCCTCAGATTATGTATTTAAAGATTTAATATAAAATTTTAATGAACACTTACCTGTCAAAGACATTCTGTTTTGGCATTTTTAGTTGGCTTGTATGCTTGAGCTGCTGTACTTAAAGCTTTTTCATATGCCACACTTCTATGATCTTCACTTTGAGAAATATGAAGTTCCACATTCCCATTTGCAAGATTATATTTTTGGTTAACATTGTTTGGTATGCTGAGTTTCTTTTGTTTAATATAATATTGTATTTAGGTACATAACTACATGTGTTTTTAGTAACAGCAGTGTGTTCTTGTGTTTAACTTATCCATGACAAATGTTTGTTGAAGTATGTACAGAGTTATAGAATCTCAAAATTAAAACATACATTTGTTGGTTGACCATGGGGTCTGTGCTGTTGAAAACTTGCAATACCTAAACTGCAATATGAAATTAATTCATTTTTACCAGTCTGAATAATGGGATATATGCTTTTCTGTGATAGCTTTTGGATTAGGGTTGTTACAGTATACATTTACTTCAAACAATAACAAAATGAAGTGTTTTAATGATGCCTTTTTCTGTTTAAACAATATTTATGAAATCATTTTATAAAATAAAAACAGTTTGCTTTTTGTGTGAACTTCTGAAACTAATATAATTGGCTTTGGTAGAATTTTATGTCCATCTGCAATTGTGCATATTCCACATTATTTTTTTAAATTGTACACTTAGGGTTTTGTTAATTCAACTTCTGAGTAAACATGTGCATGCCATTAATCTAAAAATAAAAGTAAGGGTTTTAGTTTTGCAGGAATATGGAGTCTTCTCTGTGAGACTATACAGTTACTGTAGGTTATTAAATTATTGAGCTGTATACAATTTATAAGTAAATTGCAATTCATATATCTTTAAATTTGGAAAATATTGATAAACCAGTAAGTTTTTGCGATAATACGACAATAAAATATTTTTATCCAGATTGAGACGTCTTTTAATTTTGTCAAGGCTGGTAATTATTTGACAAAATATATTTTATATAATGTGTATATAAAAACATCCGAAGTCTTTCACAACTATAGGCATATCAGCTCATACATCAGATCTTGCTTAATATACAATGCAGGGGATGGGAATCATATATGCATACAATTTCTTTCAGCTTCTCTAAATGACATACTAATTAGATGTTCCTGTATATGCCAAATCTTTTTTCATTATATATTTGCTAAAAAGTGATGTTATAATGTTTGTTAATTCAACTGTTATTTTTTCAATAAAATATTTGTGTACCCAAACTTTACTGCATGTATTATTTTTGTTCATTGGGCAACTTCAAGCAATTTATGCTATTCACAAAAAAGGTATACATAGGGTTATTTTATTTTCGGAATTGAATTGGTAGAGCCCACCGACCTCATTAGCTGCTGCCAATGAAGGTGGAAAGGAAAACCCCCACTGGGCTGCTGAGTTCTGCAAGTTAGGCCGGTCCGTGATGTGAGTCCGCTGAATACAGGGGTTTCCTCCTGGGTCACGTGACTTTGTTATGTTGCGTCGGCCATATTGTATTTGATATCGGTTTGCAAATGAGTTACCTATGGATTGATCGTCGTCGCTGCAAAACCGTGCGATTCAAATGGACTGATCACTAATGAATTGCAACAAAATATCGTAAACTGTGGAATTGCTAAGTAAGTATGCGAGTTGCATGCGTTAAATGGTCGGAATGCATGGTCCTAAGTTGCACTGCTTGCAGTGCCAAAAGAGACGTGTGGATTCCAGATGCGGTGCGTGTTTCCCGACCGCCTGTCCCTGTTTTTTGGAATTTCGCTGAAGAAATTATGTTTAATCGATCAATTATAACTTCAAAGGGCATTGTCTGGGAGAAAATTTCCAATTTAAGGCTATCGTGGCTCGGGGTTGTTAGAAAAATAGTTAGGCCTATTCCTGGCTGTATAGTCGAACATTGAAATATCCAATTTCACTTTCACAATCACATTCACTGGTTCAGTCAATTTGTAAATCTGGCTAGGGGCAGGAGTTTTACTTCGGGAAGGGGGTGTTTGTATTATCTGTATACAATACACAGATTGTGTGTATTCAGTCGATAAACTGTATGGGCGTATGTTAACATGTCCTGACAACTCACCATGGATGGTCTGGTTCATGAATATTCAGTACAGTACTACTGTCAGTAGGAAGTGCTTTGTGCAGAGGGGAAAAAACCTTTGATCATTAATTTGGTATGAAAGTCTCTTTAAAACTTTTTTTCGGCCTCATCAACTGACATGATTTGACACAAGGTTGACCTGCCCATGCTCTATCCAGATCAAGCTTGGTTAGTGAAGCCCTATTTGACATCAGATAATTGGTTAACTTTAATTTGGTGGGAGGAGAAAAAGTAACATGAAGATCGAGCAGCACATGTGTGATGCCTGACAGTGGTTATGATTTGGAAACAGGATTAAAGTAAATCATATGAAATGTCGAAGTGCAGATACATTACCTGTTATAGTTGTCTGTGTGTAAAATTGATCAATTGTGTATGTGTCACTTTTCTGCTCTTGCATGAGTGCCATGCTACTGAGTACTTAGTGCTGTGCTCAATATAGTAATATTGATTCTTGTATCGTTTTTGCAGAACCACAGTATGTCGATGAAGTTGCGAGCTGCTAGTGGTACTTACAATGTGCGAGCATCGGAACTGGAACGCAACTGTAAAACCATCAAGACTGTTCGTTGTGTCGTTCAGTTCTTGGATGACACAGAAGCAGCCTTTGAGATTGACGTAAGTTTCTTCAGATTCATCCTATTATAAATTAATACAAGTGGAAACTGATGTCTCAGTGTTAAATGATAGAATGATTGAATCCGGATTAATGGATTGTTTTATGAGAACGATTATGACAATAAAGTGATGAAATTGAGCATAGACTTAGCATTTACGTCCGGCGTCGCAATAATTCCATTGGGCCATGATTCCATTATTTGCTGTCTTTTGACAACAAAACCTGATGATTCCGGCTGTCCAGTCATAATTGATGCTATTACTGAAAGGTAACAACAGCAGTTCATTGCACTTTAGTTTGTAGAAAATAAGGACTAAATAGTCTTTTTGTTCAAATTCACAGAATTAAAACTCCTGACTGCATACCTATCACTTGTACTGTTGTAGTTTTGTGAAAGGTATACAATGTATCCTTTTTGATTATATAAGTGCTTTCAATATTGAGTCCTTGCTCTGCTTGTCACTTGCAGAAGAGAGCAAGAGCTCAAGTGCTCTTGGACAAAGTGTTTGACCACTTGGAACTTGTCGAGAAGGATTACTTCGGTTTACAGTATGCGGATATTGTTCCTGCTCCTGATGCCATGGTAAGTGAATTGACTGCAATATGACTTCTAAATGTATGTGGGAACTCATTGAATCTAGTTAAATGTTCTAGTTAAGAGCACACTGAACGTGATAATGAAATATAAGACAATTAGTTTTGGCGCTATCCATCCGTATTCATGATTTATAATGTATATATGTTATTGCATGAATGTAGTCTGTTCTGTCAGTTGACATTGATTTATTATCACTGTATATTTTGTACATTGAGCAACATATGAAGGTACTTTAACTAGCAAGACATGCATGGTTAATTACTGTACATGTTTGCATGTTATCTTGTACATATTTGGCCAAGGGTTATGCCCATATTGCTATGATATGCCTTACAGACTCATAACTCTGTAACAGAAATATAGGAATGGCTGTACAACATAGTCAACTAAATGAAACACAGTGTGGGAAACAGTGCAGTGACTTCTGATTATAGCCATGTAACACATATATATATTTGAACTATAGGTAGATACGGAAGTGCAGCGGTTAGCCAGAGAGTACTACCAACAGTGTAACTACTTTAGAACTTGTAAAGTGATGTCTTTGTGATTTTAATCCCAAATTGTGTTTTCTCTTCTAATCAACCACTGTATTCAACAGACTTATCATTTTCATTTGTCCCTCTGAATACAAATTATGACAGTATACATATGTATTACTTATCAGAATGAATGTATTTAATCCTGACTGTTATTTAATAATTCACTTCCTCATTATGACAAATGAATATAATACTTATGATGTATGATTACAAGCATAACAGGACACCTATACCACTGAAATTTTGTTTCATGAACTATTTTCAACATGCTTGGCTATGTGTGATAGTAAGGAAATTTTTCTTTGCTCTTTTAGCTCATCTGTGGTGTTGGTTTCTCCCAAGGGAAGATAGCAAGAAACCACATCGAAGTATTGTATTCTTTATTAAACCAGCCCCAATTAAAATATTACTACAATGCTATGCATGGTCTCAACTTCCAAATTTATTTTGCATGGGGTGTTATGATATGTCATAGAAATCAATGGAAAACTTTTCGATTTTAAATGGGTATATTTTCACAATAAAAAAATGTCTGACAGAGCAGAATTAAGTTCTTAGAAGTAACAGCTTTTCCACTAATAACTCCAGTGTCATAATAATCTACGCATGTGTGGAAATTGTACATATTTGAAATACTTCTTCCAAATATTAAAAGTGCTTCATGCGTTATTCGGTTTTAGGACCAAATTGCTTCTCAACTTGATAGTGCATGTGTATGGCTTTATTGATTTGGCATAAAATTGTAAAAACAATAGGAGTATATATATATTGATACTATATTCAAATTATAAATTTTTAATGCCGTGATGTTATAAAATGTAATTTAAAGGACTTAAATTGCATTAGCTGAATAATTCGATATTAATTACACATTTGTAATTACTTTTGGTTTGGTTTGAATTTTGTTGCTTCTTCTGTGTATGTTGATTTGGTTTTGAAGAGTAGATCGACTGGAAGTGGTCTTTAAATTTTATGGCAATGTGGTGTCTGTCAGGAATTATGGATGACTTGGAATGTAGACTATCTTTTTTTAACTTTTTTTTTTGTGTGGTTCATTTGAGAATGATCGCTGTACGGGTGGGTAATTGATTGTATCCTGACATGAGCTGGTTGTTAATTGCATGTCACTGTGTCAGATTTCTCTTCTAATATATCGCAAATGTTGGATCATACAAAGTGGTCAGTTCCAGACTTCTATCTGGGTCATTGGCCTCATTATCTAAAGGTCAGTGTGTTTAGAAAAAACCACCAACATTTGACACAATCACATCATTACTGTTGTACATGTAAGTGATTCAGGAAAGGGACTGTGACCTTCAGACAAATTGATTGCATGGGAATGAGATCGTGATATATTATGTGAAAGGCTCTTTATTTGTTTTTTTTTAAAGAAAGAGAAAGTTAACATCAAATCTACATATGATCTGTGTGAATAAAGTAAATGAATAATGTCTTCAAGACTTGGTTCGATTTGAACAAGAGAATAGGTGCAATGGAAATTATTTGTAGTTGATTAGAAACTAACTCACAAATCTTTTGCGTGAAGCTTGATTGATATTTTGATGCATGTTAGAGCATGATTTTTAGTTGTTTGAGTTTTAATGCTTGCATATTTTATGGTTTCAGCATTCTTCTGTTGCACTGCCATCTAAGCAATCTGATGTTATGGTAAGCATGGCACACACTGCACTGCTTTTGCTTTGATAGATCAATGTGTCAGAAAAATTAACCATGTTCACTATAATTTGATGGGTTGTTAATGTGATTTGCACGTTTGATTCTCAAATTATGTTAGACAGTCGTAGTCGTTTTGTTGGCACTAGGGCTCCATATCGATACATTTTTCCGTTGATATGGTTGTTCAAAACATGATACATATTACTATACACTTATATGGGCGGAATCCAGATTACAAATTTGACAAACAATTGTATAATAAAAATTATTTAGTTATAAAATCTAGTCAAGCATTTATTGAAATCCTGTTTCTAAATGAACCAATCAATCAATAAGTATAATTCTATCAAAATCCAAAAATCTTTATTCAGACCATTCCAAATTTTTCTTGAGGAAAATCAACTCGTTAATTGATTGTCTAAACAAGACGCCAACAATATCACCAATTTCAGCGGTTTTCTTGCGTCGATATATATCATATGATACGCTTATTAGAATACCGGTTTTATGAAATTATCGTTTACTGGTGTGTAGCCCTAGTTGGCACTAGCAGTAGTGTCACATATATGTGCTGGTTGATTATGCAATTATTAGTTAAATCAGTCTTTTTACATAGTTTATGAGTTATGCCAGGAAATGTAGAAAATTAAAAAAGAAAAGAAAATTTATCTGATATGCAGTTTGGCATTGTGCCGCATCAACATAAGCTATCTATAGAACCAGTCAAGTGTAGGTCTACAGGAAATGTCTTAACTGAAACTAGGGAGCACTTATCAAATGTTTATGAATATAAGAAATATATTTTCATGGCCACATATCTAAATGTCTAATCCCTGCCTCGTAATTGACTGATATTCTATCCTAATTAAAATGTTTGAGGTTAGTTTTGTATGAATTATGTATATATTTTTGGAATAGTTATTAATTTAAAGGTTGAAGATAAATGTCATCATCTTGTGGTGGTTAAATATAACCAGATAACTTTCCACTAAAGTAGATTAGAATGGGGGACTTTCAGGCCTACAAGGGGAGCCGTATACCCGTCCCCAACACATTTGTTTGTGACATCACCAATGCACTCAATGACCTGATTGTATGATTACGTCATCAAACAAACGTTATATAACAAAGAATATTGCCAAGAAGCGCCACTCGCTATACTTTACATTGTGAACACCGGGAATGCTGGGGGATTGACAAAGGCCAATGTGATGTCATCATTTTATTAATAGTGACGTTATCAACCCTGCGCCTCCTTTCCCCAGCATGCCTAGCACATTTTTATTATGAGAGTGCATGATCTGTGGTTGTACGGACCAGCATTGGGCTGCCCCTGTTGGCTCTAAAGTCCACCATTAAGATACTTATTGGCTATCTCTTTTTGTGGTATTAAATCAATTATATTGATAAACTATGTAAATAAATTTTGACTGCCTCTTTGTAGAGCTCCCGTTATCTTTTCAATAACTGTTTTGGGCGTCATGTATTAATCCTGTTTTAATTTGAGGATGTTTAGATGGCTGAAATGGCTTCACTGTATAGGACTTTCTATTGTTAGTGTATGTTGGTCATTAAAACGTCTACCACTGCATGATTCAGATTCACAATATCTTAGTTGTACTAAGCCCATCCTCTTGTAAACAAAACACTGTGGTACAAAAGTTGATGTTCCCTTCCACGCCATGAAGATGAATGAGTGCAAATGAGCAATGTTTTTAGGTCACGGTGAAATCCGGTTTTGTTGACGTGTTGTCCTTGAATTAAAAAAATGTAAAATTAGAAGGTTTGAAAAATGTATTTTTTATTATAAGGATTAGTGATTAAGGGTTTTTAAATGTAAGTAACTATGGAAGGCACTGCTGATTAATGGTTTTGTTAATCTAGATAGGTGTACATTTGACAAAAAAATAAGATTAAACATCATATGTTTTTGTGATGAGGGAATTTTTTTCTGTTGTACATATTGGACTTATGATAAAGGTGTATTTGATGCGATATCTTAAGTTGCTTTACATGTTTGGAAATGTCAAACTTGTATTGAAGCTAAACTCGCCATTTATTGATTTACAGCGATGGCTTGACCCTGTGAAGACTTTGAAAAAACAAATCAGAGGTAAGATTCCGCGGGGTTTGTAATGCCTAGGAAGGGAAGTGTGTACTGTCTGTGATGAAACTGGTCAATTTTGGATGGTAATTGGCTATCATCACTTTTGTGATGTGAAAGAAAATGAGGACTGACTCTACAAAGTTTTAATGCTAGGCCAGTCTTAAAAATATTTCTGTTGCTGGTTAGGTTACATGACTCTTAAAAAACCCATCAGGTAGGTAGGAATTTCAGAAGAATATTTTACCAATATTCACCTCACTGATAGGGCCCCGCGCTACCACAAGAATAGACCCAGAAACAATTTGAGGACTAAAAAAAAAAAAAATGTTGTATGCACTGATATGTTCGATACGGTCATGTAACCCACAACAGGAATATTTTTAAGTATGGCCCAATATCAACACATCGTAGTAACAATTCACACAAGTAACAAGACTCAAGACTTTCATTCTCTTATAGTAACAAAGTTACACCAAATGGCATCACAAAGACAAATTTTATCGCTTGCATGATGCCACCTCAGGAGTTACAGAGACTATATGCTATCATTCTGAAGAGTGGATGAATAATTTTGTGAATGCTTTCAATTATTGTTGCAGTTGCTCCACCTTACAAGTTCTACTTTAGAGTGAAATTTTATGTCTCAGACCCAAGCAAACTTCAGGAGGAATACACTCGGTAAGAACAGATGGATTCTTTGTGGTTAAACCTTGTTCTTCTGATAGTTTTGCCGTAGTACAAGACATAATCTGGTCTTTTCTTTTTTTTCAGTTACCATTTTTTCCTGCAGCTGAAAAAGGACATTCATGAAGGACGTCTAGTTGTTCCGTTTAAAACTTGTGTTTTGTTGGCCAGTTACGCTGTGCAGTGTGAGTTATTATAAACACAAGCGTTGTTTGATGTTTATGTATTCAATGTGTGTCACATATTGTGTTTGTATTTCTATATTGATTTTTGAATTTTACAGCTGAATTAGGTGATCATAATCCAGATGAACATGGCCCTGGGTATTTATCAGAGTTCAGATTCATTCCAAGTCAAAGTGATGAGTTTGAGAGGGAAGTAACAGAACTCCACAAGCAACACAGGTATGGTTTATGTGGAGAAAGTGCTCACAAGATGTGTAAATTGTACGGAAATGTGCAATAATTCGCTTTTGATTGTTTTGTAATTATTTAAGTGATGTATCAAATTTTGCATATTATGGCATTTAGGTCAGTCAGATATTGGCTGTGTTCGAGGAAATTTTAAATGACACGTGTACTCATTGCATTACAGCGGTTTGATAATAGAGAACTGTTACATTACATATGTTTGCATAAGGAAGTGATTTGTATTGTTGTCATTCTGGAATGAATTTACAGAGGTTGCAGTCCAGCTGAGATGGAGCTGGCCTATGTAGAGAATGCTGTTCAACTTGATATGTATGGGTTGGATTTGTATCATGCGAACTGGGTAAGAATTGCTCAATGTCTGAAAGGCTGTGCTGTATTTGCTTGTTCAGCTTCTTGTCTGTCCTTCTGTGAATGAAAATTGTTTGAGAATTTTGTCCTGCATTGAAGTCTACAGCTGAATTACTGGCTGATGTCTTGTATTGTTTTTGGCTCAAGTTTATTTGCAAAATTGCATTAAAATTGTGGAAGTTTAATTTTGATAATGAAGCTTGACAGGCAATTACAGAAACCAGCAAAAAGATGAGCAGAAGTGCGGCGAAGTGACAGTTGAGCAGACCCAGGGGAAAATGGTGATGTGTCTTTACGATGGATAAAGCTTACTATTTCTCTTTGAAATGTTTCTTTTCAGGGGTCAGACCCCAGCTGATGCCGAGTGTCGTTATCTCGATCATGCAAAGCAGTTAGACATGTATGGGGTTGACTTACATTATGCTCGGGTACGGGTAAGCATTCCTAAGCCTGCACACCTTCCCTTTTCTCTGATACCTTTGTCTGTGAGATCATCCTTGTTCTATATTGTTCTATATTGTAAAAAAATTTGGAGATAACTTGGTTTCTGTTTAACAAGGATCAATAGTGGCCTAAGATTTGGAAATTTTTCATCAAGGATGATCTCATTGCATTTGCTGTTTACCATGATCATGTATTCAACGCAATAACCTAAGCCTTATCACTTGCTAATTTGTAATGTCTTACTAAACCTTTGTCTATTGCAATGCATGACATGTGAAATGATGTGATAACTTTTGTAGCAATTAATACTTATGAATAACACCTTATCTTCTTTTAGTACTTGGACATAACATGGTAGCTTCCTGACAATGTTCTCACATTTGTTATTAAACCTCTCATCCTTTGCATTATGACTCTGACATCATTGTGATGACACCCTGGTAGATCTTGTACAGTTTTCCCATTGTCATTGATACTGAGGCTGTTTAGAGGTCTGAATGCAATGATGAGAACTCTCTACTTGTGGTGAATGACTCGTGTTGCCACCTGGTGTTAAAGATCCAGGTGTCTCCATTACAAAACTCACAAACTAATAATAATTGGATATTTTTTGTAGATCATTTCTCCTTATAATGGTACTAACACGTAACGATATATACCCCATTATTCACTTGACTGAGTAATAGTTTCTATTGTTTCTCCTTGAATCAAAGTTTAACAAATTTGCTCGAAATGATCCTGGTACATGTTGTACTATTATTGGATTGATCCCTGCAAAATTGTAACCTGAAACTAACTGGTATGCATGTGGAATGAATGAATGACTGACCAATAACCATTTGTGTATATCACCTAACACTCCTGTTGCTTAACCCAGTGTTGCCTAACTTGCAATGCACTGTTTGTGGGTCTTGCCTGTTGATAATACTGATTGCTTCTCTATTGGCCACTAACCATTGTGCAAACCTTGCTCTCCTAATCCTCACAGTGCAGGCTTATCAATGCCAGAGTTTTTGATGAATGTTTCATCAATGACTGACTGTCTGAATTATATGCTATGACACATTGATAACGATCCCTTGAGTTGTTTGCAGCGAAGTTGACCTCCGTCATATTGCATAACTTTGAGTTTTAATTAATACCCCGCAAAATTATATATTTTATATATATATATATATATATATATATATATATATATATATATATATATATGACATTTCACTCACTATCTACTCACTGGGCCTGCTTAATGTCAATCACCCTGAGCCTATTTAAACTTATCTTATACTCGCTTGTCCTGTTCAAAAGAATAACATCATGAACACCTACCTCTAAAATTAAGCTGTCATTTAGGATTCATGTACATATTTTGTGTACTGCATTAGGTGTAAGCGTAGTTATGAGTTGATAAACAGAGATTAAACTTAGCAATATCTAAGTATCATGTCATGAGAGAATTCAGTTCACAATGAAGTTATCTATACTATGGAAAAACCTGATAATTATCACGCACAGATGACAAAAGTTTGCCTGTGATAATCTTGGATCACTGGTGCATTGTGTTTGATGGTGATCCTATTAATAGATGATATGCACTCAATGAATCTTGAATTATAGGATCAAAATGACCTGGATATTCAATTAGGAGTCACTTCAGCTGGACTGGTAGTGTTTCAAAATGATAGTCGTATAAATACATTCTCATGGTGAGTGTTTTTTACCCTTTACAGCATAATGTTCATGACTTAATTCTTGTGTAAATTTATTTCCTGTTTGCATGAGGAAGAGGCTAACAAACTCTGTTTTTGTGTTGCAGGGCCAAAATTGTAAAAATATCCTTCAAAAGGAAACAATTCTTTATCCAATTAAGGAGAGAAATGGTGAGTATGAAGTTATACATCATCTGGAATATTATCTAGTTTTCCATTACAACTATTCACATCTTGTTCATATCAAGCATTCAACTACAGAAAAGACCTGAAGCATGGTGTTTCGCTATGCATTGTTTAGACAGTGAAATGTCATGACGTGGAATTGGGGTTAACTGTTTCAATCATCAATAAGAACTTCTGATGGCATAGTCAGCATTATTTGTCAATTCAGACTGCAACTTCAAATCAGCATTATCTGTCAATTTCTCTGGGAATTTAGTTTACGATAAAAATGTTTGATGGTTTTAAACATTTCACACACATGAAATAATTTTCGTTTCAGAATGACAATGTGGAGAACTTGATAGGTTTCAACATGGTCAGTTATCGATCTTGCAAAAATTTATGGAAGTCCTGCGTGGAGCACCACACATTTTTCCGTCTACACATGCCGAAACCTCCAACGAAAAAGTACTTTTTCTCTCTGGGATCAAAATTCAGGTATAGGTGAGTGATGGGTGCACCCTTGTGTTTCTAGTCTGCACCTAACCGCTTCCTGGTTGCTCAGAATCCTTCTCGTTTCTCACTGAACCAATGTTTTATGTTTGCCACCTGTAGTTAATCATAACCTTGTAGACAGCTTAATAACTGGTGAAGGTTTTTTGCTTCATAAACATTGTTTCCAAGTCACTGTAACAATGATTATTCACATACTAATTCAAACAAATTACATTGTATGTCAATCATAATGTGCTTAGGACTTTCTTGCCTGTCTCGCTATGTTAATGCCATGTTTTGCAATGTTGTTGCTTTTAGCATGGTAAGCTTTGTAAGATCACTCCTTGCATCAGTTAATGAGCTTACTGCGATGGTCAAGCACGGTTTACAAGTTAGTGCCCACAATGACAAAGCTAGTGCCGCCAAACCATGTTATATACGTAAATCAGGGTTTCAGTTCAAATGGGCTGTGAACTGTGGAGGTATATGATACAAGTTTATGCAATCGATTTTACCGTGCCATCTCCGAAAATATGAATCAGTATTTCTCAGAATTATGTGGAGAGCTCTGACTTGTCATACATGTGTGGGAAATATTAGGAAATCTCCTGGAAGATCTGACTATTGAGCCTTTTGGTCTCCTGATGTGTGGTTTTCAACACTGCATAGACTTAATGAGTGCAACTTTATGAAAGAGGCTGCCGCGAAATGTGGGCTTGATGAACTTGTGATTGTGTATGTGAGTTTGACTGCATCCTAACGACCTTTCGACTGCATATCACATATAGGTGCACAGAAGCATTTTATATTTAAGTTAAACTGAAGAATTTAACCTGTAATGACGCATCAGCTACTTTAAGAATAGTAACAGGTGCTTTTGAGGCATTAACAGTTTGAAGCTTTACCATTAGTTTTCTATTTTTGACCAGGCATATTGCAATTTCACACTGATTACTGTCTCCAGCACATCAATTGTCATTTTAAGCCATAAAAATAATAATGCAGCTTGAGACTGCGCTTAATATTATCAGTAGACCTGATTACCAAGATACTAATTATTGCCAGCATCTGATCACTTGACTGTCCGTCTGTTGGAGTTCTGAGATCTTTTTTAGAAATGACATTTTAAAACTTCAAAGTTTAGTAATTTTTTGTTTGTTCAATTATCACAAATTATTGAGTCTATCTAAGAATTACTACTTGGACCTGCAAAACTGGCGAATGATAAGAATTTCGCTTTAATTTAGCATTGAAATGGTTTGGATGACCATACGCTTTTAATGGTTTATATCGCATGGTGCACCTTGAGACTAATAACGCTTAAGACATTGACTTGACACCCAATGGAACCAAAATGAACCCTGCAGAATATTTAATTGCTAGGTTTTTATCCTTGATTGAAGTGCAGTGCTAAACTCCCCAGGATTAATTGATTGATTGCTGTGTCCGCATGTGATGGGCTCTACTGTAGTGGTGATACTGCATGAATGATGAATGGAAGCAAGAAGCAGGATGAAGACAGTTGATTTGCACAATTTATTTCTTGCAGTGGGAAAACTGAGTACCAAACTATATCGGAGAGCAAACGACGAGCACGAATAGAACGATCGTTTGCCAGGTGAGTTAGTTGAACCCAGCAAGCGACCATCCTAGTAGCCAAAGTGTTAGTCATAAGGTCTATTTAGCAGCAGAGAGTGATCTCGCCAGATGACCCCAGACATTTATCCTTCTTAGCTAGGTCTAGAATTAGCTAAAGGTTATATTCAGTATCACTTTACAAAATGTATCATGCATGCAATGTAGAATGGCACAGCTTTCGTAGAACTTGTCTGCGACTTTCAATAGTAGCTTTGAATTTTGTTGCTGTTCATGTGACTTAGTTACATCTTTTTACCCTTGTACAGTCCTTTGCATAACTGGCATTTATTTTGTTGATGTACTTACATGGTGGTGATAACTTTCTCTATCAGCTACTAACATTAATCCTGCAGTTGTATTTGTTTAGACCAATTAAAAATAGTAATGGGTTAAATCAGCAGTGGTGTTATTAATGGATGGTATATTAATAAAGTATTAGGGGTAGACATTTAGAGAAGAGGCTGGTGAATGATTTCTTGATGGCTGAGTGTCTCTCCAGGTCACCCAGCAAACGATATGCTCGAAGAACAGTCGGAGGAACCACCAGGGAGGTGATCATGGAGGAACGCAATGCTATTGATGGACACCCTAACAAACCCCACTTAACTAATGCCCCAAGTATGAACAATGGCAATGGACCTTATGCAAACCATACTGAGGGTTTCACACGAGGAACTGGCCCTGCTGCCCAGACGCGGGCTACAATGCCCAACTCTACTAGTTTCCCAAACTCATTAGGCACAAGAAATGCCTTCTCAAATCATTCAAACATCCGAGCCAGTTTACCAAACGACAATCGAATGGCATCTGATATTGCAGCCACCAACAAAGCGTGGTCTGAGAGACACCAGCATAGTGATGAGTAAGTATTCTGAATCATCTGTGTGTGCATTGCTGCATTCATATTTCTTCTGAGCAAAGCTTATGAAATAAAACACCAGATGGCAGTAGGCAATAGGCTTTGTGCTGCCTCCTAGGGACATTTCTTGATAACACTTTAAGTTGATGGGAACTAACATGACTCAAAATTAACCTTGCTAATAAATGCAAAAAAAATCTAACCAGTTGTTGAACACTAAACTGATGAGGTCATTGCAAATCATTACAATATTGCTATGCTGTAATTGGCTTCATTTGTGGGTTTCTTTCACTCGCATATCACCAGTCTTTCTAATTAATATGTAACCTGATAACTTGTTTACAGTGAAGGTGGATTTGTTCAAAAGACTGCAGAGAATAAGGATAGCTTCGTTCCATCGATATCTTCTAAAGTGATCACATATATGGACGAGGATTATGGTCCCAATGACCATCAGCACTATCAACTGCCTGCATACAATGAAATCTTAGTGAGTCACTTTAATCTTCTTTCCAAGTTGTCACTCCTAAGCAGCTGTATCTGAAAATCCTATGTCGTTATACCAGTATTATTATAGCTTAAGGTAATATAATTTAATCTCCTGAGTTGAATTGTCCAGGTGTGGGCATTATTTATTCCTGGCAATAATTTAAAAAACATACACAACAAATTATGTGAATGCGTAAAATGCTCGATACAGCTGGTTTCAGAGTGTGGCAGATTGTTTTGTAGCAGATTTTAGTTTATTGTGTTCTTGTACTGAATGAGAGTTTTATTTAAAGTAAACTAGCTCTCATACTATTCATGCAACTGGCATGCTAGTTACTCGTTTATCTAATTATTCTATGTTGAATAATTAGGCTACTAATGCCTGTTTAATAGTTGGTTGCTGAACAGGATTTCAGCCCACCGATAATTTACATACTTGACATAATCTGCACAAATTATTTGTTCGACTTGTGAATCTATAATTGGAGACCTTTCTCATTACTGTTTGATCAGCATGAATAATTTATTGGGCGTGGGATCTGAGTTTTAGTGGAATTGATTTATTCGACTCTCTACTGAATTATTGATGATGCAATGATGGTGTGTGGAGTTAAAAGTTAACCAACAGATGAGGACAACAAATTTGGTTCTGCCCTAATAATTAGCTGTGATTTTGCACTAGTGCTCCCAAGATAATCCAGTGCATTGATTGCTACACTGTCTAATATTGTATGTTTAATTATTTACTTCCTTCAGTGTTATCATCTTGATGCTTTACGTTTGTAGCTGTGGGGGAGTAGTAAATTTGATACAATTTCATGATCTCAAAGATTTGATTTAAAATATCAAATGAAGTAAATATGTAAGATAATAGAGTGAAAGTCTGTTCCAAGAGGCAAGTCCGTTTGTATAATGAGACTTTTTTTCAATTCTCCAAAATTGCATTAACGTCACTTCAGGCACAAAAAATATCATGATTGTCAGCGGTGACGCCTTACTAACATTTGAGTGACATTTATTGCTCCACATATCCATTTAATTTTGTAGTTAAACATTATGACCTGCTGCTCACTTTTAATGTTTAGCATTCCAGAGATACAATCATGTTGCAGTCAGTCAGTCAGTCTCTTATCTATCTATCTATCTATCTATCTATTGACCTACATTCCCTGAGGCATCAAAATCTTGTGGGATCTTTTTGTGTGCATATTTCTAACCACAAAAATTGCGAAATGAAGAGAAGATAGTCCATGAAAATTTTTCCCTGCCTTTCATTGTCATGGTCTTTAACCTCTGCATGTATGTCTAGTACAAGTTTTCTAATTATGATAAATTAACTTGATTAAATCCCTGCCCATTGTGTCAACTTATTTCTCTTCTCAATTCATCGTCTCACTTTGTATATAATATACTTCAAACAATAGCTTTTTAAACTTTGAAAACAGACTTTTGGAAAATCCCCCTATCTTCTAAATTCACAGCAGCCTTTGTTTCCTCAAACTCCAGCCGCAGTAAAGTCAGGTAAGATTGCAGCTCTTTTAACCATTCATCAATCATTTGACTAATCTTTGCATACTTTCCACCAATGACACACTATTTTGAGCCACAATAATGCAATTGTTACGAAACCAGCATGGGACAAAATGTCCACCCAACCATGACGAAAATACCAGGATGTAGGAAAGTCCCCCTCAACATATCATTAGGTCACCATGACAACATATAAACTGAAATATTGAATGGAATTATTGAATTCTAAATTAGTTGAACAGTAATTCATGCAGGTCTGGTACAGAAATCAATTAAACTCAGCCTCCAATAAAGTTTACACTACCTTAATACCCCATTTGTTTTGTCAAGAACAACTAATTTCCATTATATAACACTAAGTTCAATTTACAACTTTTTACAACAGCATAAACAAAGACCAGCTATTTCATTGTTCATTGATAATTTTTTGTTTTAAAGCTTTCTCAAAATCAATAAAGCAAAATCACCACAGACACACAAATATCGACTGTTAGCATTAACAACCTAAATAAACTAAATCACTATAATGAGGCAGCATGGTTGCCAATATTGAACATTCTCGTGAATCTTTGGACATCATATCAATTCATGAGCTAAATGTATAATATTACTTCTGAAGTCAGAAATTTAAATTTTCCCCATTTAGTAGACAGTATAGCTGCTACTTTTGAACCAAGTTGAAAAGTCTGGTGTTATCATGGAAATCGTATATTTAAAACCATTAATTCCGGACCCATGGGGAGACAGATACTTTCAGAAATGTACGGAGTGTAACTTGAGAACTTTGGATGGTCATGATTAATATTATACTTATCAATGTAAATACGTCCAAAACCTTGTCAGGTTGTCAGAGAATTTGTTAGGCTAATGAATAATGGATTAGGTAGGTCAGTGGCAGTGACCTTTAATGTTTGTATATACGAACAGATAAAAGCCCTAGGACAAAAGGTGTTGTTGTCAAAGCTGTTGAAATGACAAGCTGTGGAAGTGACATGTTGTGGTGACGCCGTGACGCGATGGGTGACGCCTGCAGAGACGTTGCAACGTTGCATCTGTGGCGTCCTGGCTAGCGTGTTGACGCAGGTGATTTCATTGATGAGTAGCAGAGCATTGGAAAAATGAAGGATGTTGTCTTTTTCAACTGTTCTTTGTCAAAAAATCCTTTCTCTCAACTAACGTTGTATTTTTTTGGGTCCTAGAAACGGACGACTCATGTTTTATCAGGGTTCCCTTTTTGTTTGCTTATGCGAGGTCTTTGTGAAAAGGCAAAAAATAAGGACACATTTCAAAGAAAAGTTCAAAGGTTTCTAGCTATTTGCGGACTGATTTGAACTATTTACAAACCTGTAAATTATGAAGTTGCACTTTAAACATGCATAGTTTGTCAGACTAACATGAAATTAAGGAACTGAATTGGTGCACTTCCATAGCAACAATACTTCCCTGGCAACAAGGTACTTGAATGTCCAGAATTTCCTTGATTCGATCCGATTGGGTTGTATTAATGGTTACCTCAGTTCCTACAGATGGCAATCTTTCCTTGTTTGGCCGAGATGCCTAGATGTTAATCTTGCAACTGGAATACCCAGGACTGCTTATGCAGTGCAGAGCAGCACCATGCAATATATGATCTACCGTCTTTACTCGGTGACAAACCTGGGTTTATTATACAGTATGATAGAGAACTGGTGCAATTAGAAGCCGGCACTGGAGTGACACTCTGTATAAATATGACGATTTTATGATCTAAATGTCTCGTTTAGGGAAATAGTCCCTTTAAATAACACAACCCCCGGCTTATAATCGAGAAGAAACAGCAGTGAATTGTGTGTGGCATAGATACACTCCAGTGCCCCACGCCTCACGTGCTCAGTGGAGTGCAGTGGGGTGCGTGGATCACTAACAAGTAACAGAACCCTGGCTGAGACAGTCTTCAGTGGTCAAGCAGTGGACAAGCAATGGTCATGGGACAAGGGGACATGCATGTGCTCATCACTGACCCATAGGCTGCTGCTGCTGCTGCATGCTCCTGGCTGTGCATTCATTTGAATCACGTTGGATTGTCAGCTGCTCCAGGCATGGTTGCACAGTTAGGTTGTGGGCATTATAAGTGTGCCTGTGCACTGTTCAACAACTTGATTTTGGCTACCTACTTGCGAGTTTGCTCTCAGTGAATTAACATGTGCAGCAGTGAGTGGTTTGTTTCTCAGTGAGTCCCCGAGTCTCACCTGTGACGAACACACAGCTTTTGTTTTGGCTGCTGCAGCAGCAACGTCTGGGGATTACCTGGATTGCCGCTTTTAGGTGAAAGTGATATCAGCAACATTGTCGTAGGACTTCTGCAGCAAACCAGTGTTATATAACACATTCACACCTCCTTTGCTCTGTCACTCTTCACGCTTATGGATCTTTAAAAATATTATTATGATATATAATTATATTATATATGTTATGCCGTGGAGACGTACTTGAATGTACTTGAATGTACTTGAATGTACTTGAATGTATTATCGTGCATTTGGCCTGTTGACACATAACTATGGATGTATATTTTATATGGCATGATGTTTGACCTGGCATCAGTCCAGTTAACAATGCACAGGTACACTGGATCAAAAGAAATCGATCCCTTAGTCACCTAAGACTGGATTACTTACATATCGAGTACAGCCCTTGTGTTGGTGTGTACATTGCAGATGTAAGGTGTGACGTAATAGTGACCAGTGCCTGAGAGATTCAAATTTCTAAGTACTTTGATAGTCAGTTTGATAAGCAGTGAACGGTTGGTCGTAAGTGTGTATGGTAATATATGGTGTAAGAGTGAGCAATACTTGGATATGCTACTGACGTAGCAGCCACATGGAGTGATCTAAGCTTGAGTGCATGATCGATCATTGGATCAGTGATAGCAGCTAGCCTGCGCCTCCTGCACTGGAATGTGAATTGGCGTGTCACCGTGCACTATGGCCAGGGAGGCAGGGGCCATGGGACTGACGCCAGCCAACAGTAAGCTCACGCCCAACGGCGCCTGGAAACGCCTGTCCTCGGGCTCCTTCTCCTCCAACGCCTCCTCCTCCTCATCCTCATCTCCACCTGCCTCCTCCTCCAATTCATCGGCAGTTGCGGTGGCTGCAGGGGCGGCAGCTGCAGGACTTCTGGGGGCAGTGGTTGCAGGGGGGTCGCTCAATCTCCAGCAGTACCCTTGCCAGGAAGGCACAGTCTTTGGTATCGTGGCCTTGATCAAAGGCAGTGGCAGCGCCAGTGGATTACCTGCACGGCCACCAGCTGATGGCAGAAGCAGCTCGGATGCGGGCTCAGATGCTGCTGCTGCTGTTGGTGGTAGTGTCCCTCAGCTGCAGCAGCCAGAGGATGGCATGAAGCAGACACCAGCACCTCGTCTTCTGTCTGCTGCAGCCAACTCATCACCTGTCCCACCGAAAGTCAGGACTTCAAGCAGCAGCACTTTGTCAAGGGCTGTGTCCCTCTCTGCTAGACATGGACTAACTGCCAGCAGTGCTTCTTTACACAACGGATACGCCCATTTCAGGAAGAGATCAACGGACAGCAGCGATGGTGAGATTAGTACCATCCCCTCTGGGCAAGTCAGAAGACCCCCAGCTCATCACAGATCTTTACCTTCAGTCTGTGCGTGTCCTGCCTGTGCTGGGTCTTCCACTTCACAGACTTTGCAGGCCAAGCACCCTGGATTATTCACCACCCACAGACCTCATGACAAACACTTTCGCGGTGTGATTACTAACGATGTTGGGGGATCTAAGTCCACTGGCAGCAGCCTTAGACACAGGGTGCAGTCCGACACCCAGCAGATCCTTCCGACCCCTTCTGTGATATCCATGGTCCGGCCTGGGGAGGCTGCGAGGGTGGTGGCCCGTCTACCAGCTCGCCCCTCTCCGGTCCCTGGACTCAGCAAACCTCGTGCCTCACACTCTGTAAGTTTCTTTTCATCTTGCAACTTGGCTGTTACGTAATAAGATGGCTCCATGATCACCCAGTGCACTCTCATGTTTGTGTAAACTTTTAGGAGACAGTACTGCTTATTATGCAGTACATTTGCCATCAATTCATTTAATCGATTTGCACCTGTGTTCTAGAACATTCTCCTATTATCTCAATTATCAGTTTTTACTTTTATGCCATTTCAACTCATTTAGTAAGAATTTTTAGTTGAATAAGTTTTTGAAAACTGCTGAATACTCGTAATGAATACAAGGTTATGTTAGTGCATTAGGAGCTTAGCAGTGAGAGGGTTAATAACATTTTTTCTTAATGTATTGCACTTGTGATTTATTCCTCAACTGTCGCTCTGCAGGGTCAAATTCGTAAATCAAGTGTTTTTGGTTTGTTAATGAGCTGTGTGTTTGATGGCTTGAGTAGGTTTAAAATCCTGCGGATTTAGTTGCAAACAACTGTAAGCAGTTTTAATCAGGCTGTTTATTCTGTGTTACCTGAAGTTAACCCAGCATCCTCATCCTCATCATCACAAGCCTCGCATCACAAGCTGCTGCAGCAGGACCAAGGTATTGATCAATGATGCGCTGCCATGGCAGCAGAATGTGTCATGCCATCCAGTCATGAGCTAACGAATAAAAAAATAAAGTAGAATAAAAACCAGAAAACGGATAAAGGAGAGGTTAAAAAAAAAAGGAGAGAGAGAAAAAAAGGATTTGCACAACTCGAAGGAAACAGTGCATGTCAAGCGTTTCATGCTTTTAACTCTAATAATTGCACATGCCATGTGAAACGATTCATGAAATAGTCGAAACATGTCCAACTTTCTGTCTAAATTCACCCAAGGATTTATTGCTTTAATAAACACATGTAGATTATATTCTAACCTTGGGGGACAGTTGTGGACATTTTTCACATCAGGTGTGAACATGTATATAATTCAGTGCACTTGACTTCACCCAGCTATTTTACTGCTTTTTAGATTGAATTTTCTTACATCACAGGTCATATAATAGTGTCCGGTAACTTTCAAGTAGGTATTTTATGCCATTGTCCCTCACTTATAGATAAGATAAAATAGTAAAATGTTGTCATCAAGGTTTAAAAAATATGATATCAGAAAGATAAAAGATATTCTTGTTTACTCAGTTTCTAAGTAAGAGTTAGGTAAGGTTGGCTTCAAATTAGCATTATTTGAAGAAGTAATCAATTTTGGGGTTGTTTCGTTGTGTTTTGGGATGGGCCTTTGATTTATGATCTGTTCATAGATGGATAGATGGATGAATAGATAGGTAGGTAGGTAGATAGATTGCTGGATAGATATATAGATAAATAGATAGATAGGTAGGTAGATAGATTGCTAGATAGATAGATAAATAGGTAGGTAGGTAGCTAGGAGGTTGATTGATTGATTGATTGATTGATTGATTGATTAGAAGACAGGTATGTACGTAGGTATGTTGGAATGTAGGTAGGTAGGTAGGTAGGTAGGTAGGTAACTGACTGACTGACTGACTAAACAATACAATTCATTTTATTTAATGGTTATTGCACACCAACCGCTCCATGTGAGAACTGAACATAGTCCAGTAATGTTCTAATCTAATATAATCTAATAGATTTAACCACATGTTCAGCCCTCTGGAAGTCATCTTTTTTTTGTGTGTACTTTCGTTTTTTTCATGATGTATCACTGAGCAATGCCATTAGTTATTTGAATAACTCGCATGGCGGAATTAGTTTTGCCAACAGGTAGACACATACTTCCTGTTGGGGGAGGGTCAGCGAATGTGGTCTACTTTTTCTTAATATTATTCAGACGTCATATACCACATACCACATGTTAGTATGAGGCAATAATGTTTCCTTTTAAGGTTGTAGGATATTAGTCATGTAACCATTTACATTTGTGTCTTGAAGAGATTAGGTATACCTCTGTTGGTATAGGACTATGCCTCCTATTCATTTTGATTTTGATATAGACAACATTTCTTCTTTGGTTGACAACAGCTCTATTTTGGTGAGTTAATTTGTTAAAGACACTGGGGTGATATTGTAGAATTCTAACTGGACTATAGATGTATGGTATTCAGTGTGGGATATATTGCAGAAAATCTTAACGGTAAGACAACACTGCGTTGCTAGACAATACGCAGCGTATTTTCCGTTGATTTTATTGTAAAAATAAATAAAGATAAATGAGGAAAATTAGTTTATGGGCTAGTGTTGTACTTAGCTTGAAAAATGACATGGCATTGTCATTGTGTAATACAGATGTATATGATAGAAGTCCCTGGGGATATAAGACTTTGAAAGCCTAAGGCTGTCTCGAAGTGATCTATATCGGAAGTTGCATAGCCACTCGGCTTTTATGTCTCGGGAATTCCATCATTCGGGGGAATTTCTGCTCTCAAGAAGGTTGTAGCTGGACCTCTGTTATAGGGCAAAACCACATAAAGGAGGGCTATTTAGATGATGTAAAGTTGCAGTTCGTCCTCCAGATTGTTGTAATGATTTTGTGGATGATATAATAAAATATCTTTTGTATATTTCTTGAATAACCAAGTTCTTGAAACTTTTTTTATTTTTTGGTGATTCCCTCCTTCCCAAACTAGGGAACCCCCAAAAAAGAATTTTCATCAATTAAACTCATACTCTAGTTTATTTTTCCACAGTAATAATAAATTAATAAAATTGAAACAAAAATACGCAATACATTTCTAAAGGTTGATTAAATATGGCTGGCAGACACTATAGAAGTGTATAATAAATCTATTGAAAAAAGAAATCTAACCAAGGAAACTGCAACATGTTAATTACAGATATGAGATATTGTTCCCTCTCACACCCTGCAGAAATGTAATTACCTGGAAACCTAACCTATGTCCTTAAGTTACTCAAATTGCCAAGGAAAAAAAGAAAGACGACTATTTACTTAAACTATAAAAAGGAAAATGTCGTTGAACTCTCAAGACTAAAAAATGCATGACAAAGGGTGTGTGGGTCATTTACCCCAAAGGAACAATTTCGCTAACAATATTTTTTTTGTTCTTTTCTTTCAGCCAAATGGCCTAGCCTACCAGGAGAGCCATGGTCTAGTCACAATTCGAATGAAGCCAGATTCTCAAGGTCGTTTTGGTTTTAATGTTAAGGTAAGCGGATTATAATAACCTCATTGGGTGATGTTACATTGTAGTGTTGTGATGTAGTGTTGTGATGTGTGATGTTTCAGGTGTTTTTATCAATGATCTAGCTCCGCAGCTGACGTATTGTATAATTCTCACACAGCATTTCTTTGGCAATTGCAATTGCTAGGCAGTTAACGTACTCAATGTGACATTGAGAGGGAATGCCATGTGAATTTGCAGGGCTGTTTCTGAAATAAAAAAAAAGGGGTGTCTGTAATTTTCATATACAATTTGAAGCTTAGCTATTAGGCTGCCAGTAGGACCTAGATTAAAATCCTGTTTATGTTGAAAGTTTAATTAGGTTCAGTGTAATTAGATTCTAGGTGATATGAAATATGCACTTGCATGAATTTGTAGTTGAGCTGTTGGTTAGTAAACCTTACATCCAGTACATTTTGACTCAGTCGATCAGGGGGGGTCATTTGTTGACCACCTGCCCTTCAGAAATGCCTTAACAACTGAGTGCATCATTGGAATTTTTGCTTGTCGTCTGTTATTGCAATTTGTCATAAAATGGTGTCTCTTCGGGTTGCCATGGAGACATCAAGCGATAAATGTCGACAATTATTCTTGAAAGATTGCATGAGAAATGTGAATTTTTGTTCTTTGTGCAGGGAAATTATAAAAGTTGCAGTTTTTATATATTTGTTTACCTTCAGTTACAAGTATTTCAATAGCACTTTTATTGAGTGATTTAGCAGATACTTATGATATGTGGAGGGAAGCTTGTGTATTGTTTTACATTTATTTGGAAACTTTTATGTAGAAGCATTTACTGGTACATAAACATAAAACATGATAATAATTAACAAGGCAGTAGAAAATGTATAATTTTTTGTCTGTAATGCTTTATACCATGCTGGCTCACACATTTCAAGGTTTACTCACACTTTGTGCTAAGGAGGTTTCACTTGTAAGTGCAGCGAACATGTCTCATGAGCAATATTGTACAGCTTGGTTTGAATTTGAATGAGCTTGCGAAGCCTTCATTCATTCTCAGGGTCTTTTCATTGCATTTCTCTATCAGTCTATTGGGGGAAGATTGGGCAGTTCGAAATGAGTTCCATTCAGGTTCTCACATTTTTCCCAGACTGGCGTTACCTGCATTGAAACCTAAAATGTTTGCAGAATGAACTTTTTTTTTTCTACCCTCGCAATGCTGCTTACTCTGCTATGATTGTTTGCCATGTTTTGCTTGTAATCCTGGGAACTCCGCATTCAAGAGAGTTGAAGAGACCAGCAATGCTGTCACCAAGGGTATGTCAATATAAACACAAGCAGCTGCTTTTGTGCTGCTAGACTCATTACCAAAATGTGTACGGAGGGAATATATGGTCATATATGGTCATTGGTGCATAACAGCACTTGGGGGAATACCTCAGTGTGTGCAGAAAATTGATCACAGTTCAGTGCATTCAACAAATTCCGACCACCAGCTAAATGCTGAAAAATGTCACAATGCTATTGTCCTTTGAAGTACTGGGTGAAATGATTTCTACAGCATTTATTGATTCCGTTCTCCATGTTGACGGTAATGACTGGAAGTGACCATTATTGACACAATCAATGGAGCATTAAGATGATAAGCTCACCTGTCATTATGGCTGTTATGTTGATGGCAGGCTGCTTGTTCCCTCAATATGTTCTTACAAGCTTAGGGTGACATTTAAGGGTGCTAAGATTGCTTTAAAGGCCATTCGACTGTATGATATTGTGACTGTACACATGATACACTTCAATGCATAGTGCCTTAGCTCTTAGTTTTATAAAAACAAACAGGATAGTTTATGGTTCCGGGGTACTTGAGATATAGTTGTAAACGTCAGTTGACTGAATAAGGACAATGAATGTGTAGAATACCATGGAAATGATGGTACAAGAGGGGATATAATTTTAGCATTAGAGTCACTGGATTGCATAGTTCCTCATCAAGCATTGATCCAAGGCCTTCGCATTGTGTTTATAATCCTTTCTATTCTGGTGGTGTTCAGCTTTTGTGGTTTAGATTTGAATTGAAGTCCATTCAATGAGAGACAGCCTGAGGCAAGGTCATCAGATCTGTGTATTGAAAGAGCTTCGAATGCCTTTCATTGTAGTTTAGCTTCTGTCCATGCAATTGTTGAACTGTTAACCCTTCTCCTCAGTGTGTGAGTTTTGTGTCGAGGCAAGCCGGGCTGAATTCCTGGCATTTTTCTGTTTTCTATTCAGTGCAGCAAATAGATGCGTGTCCCCAGCAATCATGTCAGGCACCCTGACCTCTGAGCCTGTGTACACCTGAACAGTCCCCTTTAACTGCAGCCATACAGAAGCCATTCACTTATTAACGGCCTTACGGTGTGCTCTTCCACTGTGAATAACAAGCAAATTTTATTCTCACCCGTTACAAGATTTCAATTGCTCTCTCATATGTCATAGTAATATGTCCCCGGGTAAATAGCAAATTTATATCTGGCAAAGAATAGCTGTTTTCCCATGCAGCGAACTGCATAAAGCTAGGAGCTGCAGACAAACTATACATCATGTGAATGTGACAGTTGCAGTGGATTTTTCAAGCTATGTAATTGCTTGAAAATCTTTTTGTTCATCTTGCTCTTAGGTGTACTTCTGAAATATTAATAACATGTCATGTTATATTCAGGAATATTTGAATTAATTTAAAATATGGTTATAGTCATAGTATGGTTGAGAAATTTTTGGATCTGTAAATACTTGCATTTGTATTGTATGTAAATAGCTTAAACCTTCACACAACAAATTTACCTTGTGTATAGACTCAAGTAATATGTACATTGTATAGAAGAAGCTACACAAACTGTATTTAAGTATTTGGACAATGGTGAAAATATTTACTGTAGGAATGTGTGACACTAGCATTGTCCATTGTGCCCCTGGGGGGCTTTTCTTGTAAATCAATGTAGGTAGTGATTGTGAGGCCTGATAGAGATGCCTTGAATGGGAAATAGTTCCGCCAATTGAGACTATATCGGGACTGGTGACGAGATAAAAGAAATTGAATGGTAAGGGGCACGGATGGTGACACCAGAGTGGACTGGGACACCAGAGTGGACTGGGACACCAGAGTGGACTGTGACAAAGACTTCTTAGAAGGTTGTGTGACCGTAGCCTGATGAACTTCAAAGGGGTTAAAGACCTACCCCAGCCACATAATTAGGTGACTATTTAAGGGGAAGGGGATCCACTTAGATCTTGGAAGAAATATACTTCTTCCAAACTTAGATCGAACCAGGTGGCTAATGTGGTTTAAGACCTTAGAGATCCTTTTATCCTCATGCCACAGTGATCCATGAAGTCTAATAGTGTTCAGCTGCCAACAGATTTATATCCTGCAGTTGCTGTGTGTCCTTTTAGCTTGTCCTGTTCTAATAGGGTGGGGCATTGCATGTGTTTATTAACCTTGGCCTGTTGGTGTGTTGAAAATATTGCGGAAATATTGATTGTTTTTAATAACCTCATTACTAGGTAATCTAGTAGGTATTTGACATGCCAAGTATCATTGAATATTATTGTGTGGCTTGTTAACAAAGCACTCCTCGTTTTTCAAAACTGGACTCATAAGAATAACCAGTAAAAACTTGTTTGTTCTTGATAACCTGCTATTTCTTTTGACGTATTTTTTATTTATCTGAATTGATGGCTGATTCAAGACATGATTTAATTAAAGCTGGAAATGTTTAGCTGGCGTCATGGCAATAAGGAGCTTATTGTAACTGAAAAATTGCTCATGCAATTAATCATTCGGTTTCGTCATTTGGATTAATCATTGGTGTTATCCAATACTCATGTTTTGGTTAGTCATTCAAACCATGGAGCCACCAGAACTCAAACTGCTTATGAAGACTTTTACTTTGAAATGAGTCATAATTTCATAATCGTGGTGATGCAATCTTGACCTGTTCATGATTTTGATGTTTTGTCTTTATTGGAAAATTTTTGCTTTCTGTGCCAAGAATATAGTTCATATTTTTGTAGCAATACCCTGATTCCCCCAATTCGCTTCAATGTATTTCAAATGTAGTTCATGACTGTATTTATAGTCATGCTAGCATGATTCGTAAACATGGTTCCATGCACATGCTCCATAATTATGCAACGCCTGGCTGTTGTAGCATAACACTTAAGACTTGTAAAAGACCTGCGGGATCACACGAACTAGCTCCTCAGGCATTCATACTTCCATGCAGAGATAATTCTTCAGAAACACTTAGCATGCAATTTGTTCAGCCATATCCTTGTCCTATAAACACTTGGGAGGAGCAGGGAATTTCAGGCATGTAACTGCAGTTTGCGCATAAAAATGTCACATATACAGCTTTGGAAATAAGCGGTTAAGAAATAAAGCCAATATTTGATTTTCAAACTGTTAGTTAACTTGTACTTCATGTGCAGATTTTCAGTTACTGACCCTTTTCACTTAAGTATGTGCTTGGAATGCAGTTCTATAATATTTTGAATGCCTTTATAAGGAAAATAACAATAGCAAATAAGTAACATTTTTATTTGCCAAAAAGAAAGGCTGTATAGAGAGACAGAGTAGTCTATGCATACCTTCCAGCGGTGTTATGGACATTTCAGCAAATTTTTTAAACGTGAGAGTAAATGCGAAGTTTTTCAATAGACTCCAGGGCAGTCTTTGTGGTGTCGTGTTTTCACTGCATCCTATTCAGAGCAATTATATTAGGAGGAATGTGCCAGCAATGGACTGCAGTTAGTGCATATGGTATGTTGTCGAATGACGCTGCATACTTTACCATAACATACATCCATGTATGTGCTATTAAGGGGATTATTTGGAAATAGAGTGATTCATGTGACTATACATAATGCAGCTAATTGCAGCATAAAGCAATATAGAGCACTCCAAGCTGTCATATCATTGGGGCATATTATGTATGCGCTTGCCAAATTTGGTGTATATGGGCTTGGAGCAAATAACTACAGTTCCGTACTATAAATCAGGTCTGATTAATTATATGTCGGAGCTTTCAGGGTGTATTATATGGGGGTAGTACATGTTATGTGGGTATGAAGGGACTGGAGGATGGGCTGTATATTCCCTACTTTGCGCTAGATATTTCAGTCATGACAAAGGGATGACATTCTCATCAGAACTTGGGACACATTACTGTGTGTGAAATATTGCATTATAGACTTAGCTCTTATGTCCTGTCGAAAGAGTTTTACTAATGTGTCTCTTGGGTTAAGCAGATCCCTTCTCTGCTGAAAAAAACAGCCAAGATTTATTGAGCTAACCCTACGAAGCTTATAAGGAACTAATGCCTTGTATTGTTAGATGTGTTTCTTGCTATTTTTCCATAAAAAGGAAGAAAAAAATATTTATTTGTTTATTTGAGATTTGCAGAATTCCCTGTATACTGGAAGCCTTGAAAATATTCTCCATTCAATATTGACTTAGTAGGGTCACAGAGGTGCAGGCAAAGGAAGAAATTCCAGTTGGAATATACAGTGTATATTGAAAAGAAAAGTATGCATAGTATTTGGTCTGTGTTTTGCTATGGGTTGTGGGTGTCTCTAAGGGACAGTGTGAAAAAGAAGCAGATTTGGACGACTCTATGATATGACCTTGTTAGTCACCTGACCTTAGAAAAGGAAAATACTGTCATATTCTGTGAATACCATGAATTTGGAGCACTATTATTGAAAAATATGTGATAGTTTCAGGGTCATTATGTTACGTATAAAGTTTTGAACGTCCGCCATATTTTAGCTCATTGAATTATCGTAGACTAGAAATGTCAGATCAGAGAACATACACTTTAGATAAAATACATAGCAGCACAGACCATCTAAAATTTAAAAAGGGAATGGTGCCAGTATATCTGTAATTTAATGCATATTGCTTGTTATACTTCAATATTGCTGCATATCTATCATCAGTGGCTATCATACGAGGTACTACTTGATATGAATGTGTATATTGCTGATGGGCTGTGTGATTTATATGAGAAGTATGGGAACAATTTGAATCATATTGGGCTAATGTATGATATATCACCATGGTGTACAAGACTGATAATCTTATTACCATACATACTGGCATTCTTTCCTGCATTCTTGTTGTATCTGAAGGGCATATATTGACTGTTTTTCTCAAGCTGATAATTGAATCACATTCTTTGGATTCTGTGGAGGTTATATCAAGATCTGATAACAAATCATCTGTGGTGTCATAATTTCAGATGTTCTCATCATGATCATGAGAAAATTCATGTTTTGTTTGTATGTTAATCGATAAGACTTCATTTTGGTGTTGGTGTTTGATAAGCTGTGTGAGCCACCAGGAAAACATGTGCTGGTTGTCCTGAAATCATGTATCAAAGTGTATCAATCTTTGAACCTCTAATTGTCAAGATAATGATTTCAAGTTCTTAAAATATTGATCTTTGAACAAACTGTTAATTGCACTGTGTTGTATGTTCTCTTTGTGTTGTGTCGACGTTTCTCGATGCTAATGGTTCTAAAGATTAGTCAGCTTGTGTGATTAATGGGTAGAGGCAAATGAAATGATGAGATAATAAGCAGCCCCCTATTTTACTTTTACGGTGATATACAATTTAATGTCAAATACAGACAATTCCAAATGATTCAGATGGTGATCAAACTAGGGACCATTGGAAGAGGTTATCAGAATATTAACCGCTGAGCCACCCAGCTGATTGTACAAAATTGTAGCCAAAGTTGTCATTATCTGATGTTCTGAAATGTCTTTGATTTATTTCCAGGGTGGTATCGATCAGGGGATGCCCATAATTGTGTCACGGGTAGCGCCAGGAACACCAGCTGATCTTTGTGTTCCTCGGCTGAATGAGGGTGACCAGGTGCTATTTATAAATGGAAGAGATGTCTCTCAGCATAAACATGAACAGGTAAGTCATCATCATGATAATTGCACTGTAAATCATTTCTATAATTTCACCACAGTATAATTGCAGCACTCATTTCATTGTTGAACTAATGACCTTCAGGATGTGCATGTCATATAAATGTACTCTGAAAACTTTGTTATGGAAGTCTTACAACTGGGTCATTCAGCGACCTTGAAAGTCTGATTAGATTCCTCATGCTGCGGCTTGTACAATTTAAAATTTAATATTAACCATGTTAATTCCAGGTTGTCATGTTTATCAAGGCATCAAGGGAAACACACTCTGGGGAACTGGAAGTTGTGGTTCGACCCAATGGTGAGTTCATTAATTACCGTGAGAGAGAAAAGTGTTAAATTTTAATATGCCTGCGTCCTTGGGTTGATGTTGATTGACTCATTGTGCTATTAAAAAAGGGAGTTCATGAGTCTTGTGGAAAATAGCTTTTTTTTTCTTCATAAGAAATAAATGATCCTAAACATAAATTTTCTGCTTATGTTGCTTTGAATTAACTTAATCACCAAGTGGATGACTTTTTTTCGACTGTTCTGATGTATTTTGATATAAGTAAACATGGAAATTGGGCTGGTTTATAAAAGAAAAGCCTGAGAAAATGTTGCTAATAGAAAAGTGAGTAATTGGGACCACTACAATTCGCTGTGTGACTTTTTGAGTGAAAGTACCCTTTTGGACTAAATGAATGCGGAATTACATTTCAAGTATTAGTAATGCAAAAAAGTGGAGAATTATAGTCTAGGTTTGATCTGAAATTTCTTTTATGGTTAGCCCTTAAGAACAGCATTAAGTTGAAAAATAAATTACATTACAGAAGTATTTCAAATAGTTGCTTGCCTGTGCAGTGTAAATAATTTGCTTCAGTAATTTTGGCTTATTCAAAGGGTGTCCCTGGCGTTGGGCCAAGTTTGGCTACTTTTAGTCCCATTTACTCAATGCCCATTTACAAAGTTGTGACAGTTTTTGAGAAAGAATATTTGTATGACATTTTTGCTGAATGGGCTTTTTGAAATATTTTTGACATGATCTTTTAAGAAGTTGTTGATTAGGGCATCAGCATTTTTCGTTTTGAGAAATTGAATCAACATTTTAAATTGCGGTGGCTGAAGTGGCTTGTTTTGCAAGTTTTATGGCATTTGATATTTAAGAAATGGGTGAGTTGTCAAGATTTATTGTGGGAAAGTTAGGTATTTTCATTTTAAAATCTTTTTTAAAATTGTATTTACAGTATATATCGGAGAGGAGCAAGGGGAAGAACCAGACTTCCAGTATATTCCTGATACGCAACAGATTTGCAACAGTCTCCCTCAAGGGAGCGATCCTCTAGGCGGGTCGCTCATGCTACTTCAAGATAGCTTAGACAGTGGTGCTGCTTTAGCTCAGTTTGAGGTAAGATCTCACAGCCCATCTGGCTCATTCCCACATGCTTTTGTGCAGGTTGCGGCAGCTGACGTCTGTAAAGCAAAGATGAATCAAGGGAATCATTTCATAGGTGAAGGACGTCAGTACATGTACTTGCTAGGAAGAAACAAGTTTCCTAGCAACTGTGATTAATCACCACCTAGAATGTATGCACTTTTGATTATAAAATGCATCAATGACACTTGCTGTTTGTTGATATGATAAAAGAAAGAAAAATTACCAAAGAAACTCGAGAGATTAAGAAAGTTTTAGTGTTTAAATTCGAAATTACGCTCAACAGTCTCAAGACATTTTGAGAGTGGCTTTTAGTGATGAATTTTAATAATTCTATAACTTAGCAAGTAGGTTCTGCGATTCTGTATTTTTTTTTTGTGAAGTTGCCTTCTGAAAAACGTGGAATTTTGGAACATCCATTTTTCATAATTCCAGAAGGTATCTTAAAAAAATATATAAATTCTATAATTTTATAATTTTTTATTCAACTTGTGTTTCTATTAAAACCAGATTGGTTCAATGACTAATGATATGTGAATTTGTTTCTATTACAGCAACTATATAGGAAGAAACCAGGTATGACACTGAATTCTGCAAGGTTGTCGGATAATGTGCCAAAGAACCGCTACAGAGACATATCACCATGTAAGTAGTATTATATGCATGTGTATTTCATATCTTTTGGTCTGAAGGTTTAAAATATTAAACTTGAAGGCAGGATTTTTTTGTCAGAGCATTGTAAAAGAGCTGGTGTATAATCAAGGATGAAAATTGTAGATTTGTTTTCAATTCTGTCTCACAATTTCACTGTAACAGTAATACTGAGGCAAATATCTAATGGGGAAATATCATTCTTTTCCTTTTTCAGACGATACCACACGAGTATTAATTAAAGGTTCAAGAGGAGATTACATAAATGCCAATTATGTAAATGTAAGTGTGAACTTTTAAGTGTATCCGAGCTGTTATTATTTCTGCACATGCTACGTTTTATGAGCAGATACACTTATTGAATTACATCATCTTTTCAGATGGAGATTCCTGGGTCAGGAATCGTTAATCGCTATATCGCAGCACAGGGTCCCCTGCCTAATACTTGTGCGGACTTTTGGCAAATGGTCTGGGAACAACAGTGTCGACTGGTTGTAATGCTCACCACTGAAGTGGAGCAAGGCCGGGTTAAGTGCCATCGTTATTGGCCAGATCTTTATGAAACAATGGACTTTGGAAATATGCAGGTTACCTGTGTCAAAGAAGAGTGCACGGCATCATTTGCTTTCAGGGAGTTCACCCTCGTTAACATGGAGGTAATATGTTAATTCATCTTATTTCATTTGTTATAACATGACTTTCTAACAAATGTGCAGAGACCAGGATTAAGGCAATACTTTTCTTTTAATCATAGCCATCAATGCCATTTAATATGTTGTAAAGAAATGCAATGAGATAAGATCTTCTTTTGCCCTGCAAATTTATGAAATTACTATTGTCTAATGAATTTATGTATGTAATGTAATGTACACTACTTGTCACAGTGGTTACATAAAAAAAATGGTGCAATGAAGTCTGTGTGATGATTGAATCAAATTTAATTGTATGTCAAACCCAATCACCTTATTTAACCCTATTTAACTGTTTCTTTGATTTTGCCTACTGCAGCATAGTAACGATGAGCGGCACATACGACAAATGCAATATCTGGCATGGCCTGACCATGGGGTGCCAAGAGACAGTAGTCAGTTCTTGGAATTCGTAATCAAGGTGCGAGAGCATCGGACAGGCATGGTGGAGCCTACGGTAGTACATTGTTCAGCGGGAATTGGTCGCACAGGAGTATTAATTACCATGGAAACGGCTATGTGTTTGATCGAGGCCAATCAGGCCGTGTACCCACTTGACATAGTGAGGCAGATGAGGGACCAAAGAGCCATGCTCATACAAACAGCGGTGAGTGCTTAATTGACTTTTTGGGTTAGAAGCTTTGGCAAAATGTCATTTACAGTGTTTGCCTATGTTGTGACTATAATAGAGAGTTGATTTAATGCCTCTCTTGATAGTATTCAATCAACTGTACAAACCTTCCATGCAGAAGTAGTAATTACCTTTTTTTATATCTCTACATGATCTATTATGGATTCATAAGTCATTCAGAAAAGAATAACAACTGAACTCATAGTAAACTTTCATGAAGCAATAAATTACAAATTGGTTTTAGAAGCACTGATGTAATGTAGTTAAGTGTATCTAACTAACATTGTGGAGCAGTGACTCCCAAACAGATTTTATGAAAACCTCAGACCTGAAATTTACTTGGGTTAGGTTTGATCCATGTTTGTTTGTATGTATTGTATTCGTCTCGAGTGTCTCTATGCTTAAATGACCGGCTGCCAGAGGCAGACGTAATGATGAGATGATAAGGCTTGGAGTCCACGCTATATTACACATTTACCTCATGGGTGGGGTCTTTTACCTAACCTGGCATAGATGCGGAGTACAAGGCACCACAATAATGCAACCAACATTCAGATGAAATAATATGTAGCTCATGCAGACCACTGGACCACCAAGCTGCTATTTTTATTTTAGATTGTACGCGTGTTCATTTTCTGATGGATGTTTGTTTCGTAATTTCAGAGCCAGTACAAGTTTGTGTGTGAAGCAATTCTGCGGGTGTACCATGACAAGATAGTGAAGCCATTGGAAGACTACCAGAGATGACAAGACATGAGGGACGATTGCGAGGTCCCCTCCTCTCCCTCCAGTATGTCTTCTCTCTCCTCATCTCAGGTTCAAAGCCATGTGTGACTTGCCAATGTGCCCTTTCCTGCTGCTATACCCTACTGCCCTGCTTTGCCCCAGAGGGGGTCAAGGAGCAGTGTCCGTCACCCGCCCACGGAGCGTGTTGCTTGTCGTAGTTGCTACGAAGTCATGCTGGAAGTGGCTTCTAGCGCCAATCTGGTCTCCCATCATCTGACACCTTGACTTATTTATTTGAGACATGAGAAGAAAAAACTCGACTACAAGCTTGCACAATTAATCAAAACTATTGCCCAGATCTCCTGCGTGTTTTTTGAGTACTTGCAAAAAGGTCAACAAATGTCCTGTTATTTGGTTATTGTTGCTGCGACGAGTGTGATTGCAGTCCATTTAATCATATCATAAAATGTTTAATGTGCATATAATATTTCATGTGCATATAAACATGTGCATTCAAGCAGAGATAAATATTGTCTGAAGGTAACCGACAGTGTGAAAGGAACTGACCATGTTGGAAGATAGACTTTGCATTTGGAAGTGATACATTCAAGGCATTGTTTGGATTTTGAAGGTACCAGCTGCACTGCTTCAAATCAAATGCAAATATGGCTGCAGCATACGAAGAAGAAATGTTATCAATGCCCCAGCCACATGGCAAGTGGGCGATGCTTGTTGTATTGTTTCTACGCATTTGACTGGTTGGCTTGTGATAGGCTACAGTTGGTGTAGTTGCTTGTGATACTGTTGAGCAAACGTTACGTCCATGTTTCGGAGTGGGTGTGTATCACTGATTTTGTGGTGCTAAATGTTTGTCCCACCTATCTGTACACAGCTGACTGTCAAACTTTGTCTGCCACTGCATTCCCCTTGTTGCTTTATATCCAGCCTGCTCCTCTTATACATTCACTTTTCTTTTAATTGTGAATGTCTTATGCAATTAAATACCATGTATTGTTATCCATTTTGCTTCTTTTGCCTTTTTTGAATTTGCGCGAAGGTCACAGATAAGCTTACAAAAATGCTGGAAAAAAAAAATAAGGCTATTGTGGAAATTATGTTAACTTAATTTTCATTTGCTTACTTAACAATTGCACCTTCTGATTGCAAAAATTTGGCAAAAGGGGTAGAACAGGGCGAATGACCTTCATTTCCGAACGACCTTGGGTCATAAAACAAAGGTCAGATTTGATCTCAACTTTTTTTTACTATGTAATTACGTAATCATCTTTGGATGGCAGTGATGTGTATTTTGGTTTAACAGAAACAATTCATTTATGTGTTTGTAATGTACAACATTTAGTTTATAACGGAGCGCCTGTAAATAGATCATTGTTAATTTTGTAGCTGACCAAAGTTTGACAGAAAGGGAAATATTAATATATTAGTTGCTTCATGCTGTAGACAGCTGCCACATCAGTATTGGATCATTATTGAATAATAATGTTTTCGCTTTGTATTGTATGCCTAGTAATGTAGCTCATTTATTACATGCTCATATCATTAAAATTTTTGCTGTGGCCAATTTTCCAAAGTTCATATTTTTTGATAGTGAAAGCAATTTTATAGGTATTTGAACTCTTATTACTCCTCGTATGTCTCCAGGCATAATTTGTATCAAATCTGGCATGCTAATAAAAGAGTTTGAATTACAAAGTAGGGTAGACAATTCTTTAAATAATTGTGTGCTTCGCACTTGTTACAGTTTGATGAATTCTGTTCTCATGAATGTTCAAAGCTACAAACCTGAGATTTGTGTTGAAAATGCTGAAAAGCTTTGTTGAAGTTTATCATCTTGTAAAAATTTCTTGACTAATTGAATTTACCTGCCATCTGTACATACTTGCTCATCTCATGCAAATGTTCAAATGGTTAGTTGTGTTTGTATCTGTTTATAATATCACGTGTTCAAACATATTGCGTACGATCAGACCACAGTTTGAAGATTTTAGTTTGAATTTGATAATTTTTATATTAAATGTAATACAACTTTGAGACTGTTGCGTAATTAGTTAACACCGATTGAGATATCTGTAGACATCGCTTGAGTAACCCAGTTGGTTGCCTGTTGAACTGAAAATCTACAACTGAGGTCTGATTTAATACACTGCAGTGTTTGCTTGATGCGGAGGTTACGCAATTTGTGCTTTGTTCTAATAACCTATGGGATTATAGAAATGCCAGGTTCAATGTGGCACTTGCTGGTCAATGCACCACAGACTGACTTAATTATGTACCAGTTTAATGTTACTAACTCTTAAATGAATTTTGGTATTTGGAGTTCATTTTATTTAGCTGTTAGAATGAAATCATACGAAGCTCACTCGAAGTGGACATTTCCATGTACTGTAATTTTGAAATAGTTGAAATAGTTGTTAAATTTTAATACAATTAAAATTCTGCGCAGCAAAAAGTATATGGTAATAACTGTTTAATGCAGGTTACATTCATTAGTTCAGATCTTGGGGAGTTGTTTTTTTTTTGGGTAAAATTAATGGAAATCAAATCTCTTTCTGTTAGAATTATTTGAGGAGCCAGAACTTGCATTTATATGAATGATTGTAGATAAACATATTTTAAATATTGTCATAATGTTTTTAATTTAATAATTTTTTTAATATGTTGCCTTTCAGTTATAGTGTGCCTGTGAACCCACCTTACTTAATTTATAGCATAGTTTGTATATCCCGCAGAATAAGTTTACGTTCTATGGTTTACCTGGGAAGTTTTTTCTCGAGATCATAGATGTTGTTCAGCAGTACCAAGAGGTATTGTTTCTATTATATTATACCTGAAATACAATAACTATGAAATAAAATGCTAGATATATACAATTTGTATTGAATTTGTGTGTGCTTTAAGTATTATTAATAGCAAGCCAGTCTTGGTAGTGATTTAAGTGGTAAATAATTTAAAAAAATTTTAAAAAGTAGCATGAACTATTAAAAATATATCAAAAAAATTTAAAATGAAAGTCCCTCAGAGAGAAAAGTCACTGATAGTCCATAATTAATGGGAGATTTTTTTTTTTTTCACATGGTTTGTCCTTGATAGCAGTGTTCCGTACATTATTTGAGTCCGTACAGGTATTTTTGGGGGTAGTAGACATGGTCATCCTTTTGAATGTCATTAAAACATGCTTGAAGTGGTGGTCTCTCTGCTCAGCAAGAGTCTTTAGTTTTGCTATCCCTAGTGCCTGTTGGTAACATAAATCGGGATATATAATCTTCATGGCTCGTCTTTGGATGTCCTCAATACTGTAGCTCTCAACTTTGATAAAACCTGGATGCCACACAGTGCATATTCCAACAAGGAACAAATAGTTGAGCGGAAGACTTTCAGCATGTCCTCAATGGAAACCCCTGCTCTCTTGAGGAGTATCAGAAAATAAAGTTCCTGGGATGCCTTAGTGCACATCATTTGCATATGATCTTCCATGATTATAATCTGCAGTCAGTCCAAGGAGTTTACCATCAAGGATTATAGCTGGAAGGTCAAGGTCTTCCTGCCAAAGTAGATCACCATTTCTTTGGATTTATCAACATATCTATGATGTAAACTACTATATGACTTGAATTGGCGGTTGACAGCCTCATATTAAAAAACTTCATTTGATTTACAAAACCTTTCTGATGCTGGTTCAGTTGGTTTATGTCGTAGATCTACTCCCAGAGGCATTTTGTGTACACAACAACATATCTCATCACTTCTTCGGAGGTAGAACACCTTGCATTGCCTATCCTAAATGGATGATGTCGCCAGTTTATCTCAATTGCAATAATTGCCATTTTAGTTTGGCCCTATAGTCTCTGCAATGAACACCAGAGGTCTCCACATGAAATGATTTGGACTTTTTGTTGACATAGGGTGTTGTGGCCTAAAGCCCCGGTCTCACATAGCTGGTTTTGCCGTAGTGAACCCGTAGTATTACATAACGGTTATGTAAAAGCTTTTTTCGCCGGGTTGGCGACGGATTCTGGCGGCAAAACGGGGCGGGGTATCACCCGACGTGTGACTCGCCGGGTTCTATTGGTAACCCGCCGGGTTCTACAGGTAACCCGCCGGCTTCCACAGGTGACTCGCTGGGTTACGGCCACTTAGTGGACGAATTCAAAGGGTTGACTCGACGGCTTCCACGGGTGACTGGCCGGGTCTACGAGTAACTCGACGGCTTCTTCGGGTAACTCTAATTTTAAAATAACGACAGGAAAGCCGGCGGGTTTAAAGTAGTAGCCGTCAGGTATATGTACAACACGTCGAGTGTCTCCTGGAATTTACCAAAATATTTAAAATAGGGGCTGCATCTCTTGATCATTCTGTCTCCAGCTGCAGAAGAGGAAAGACCATGTACATGCATCAACAAGAACGAAATAGAGCCTTGCTACTAGTAGCTGCTCAATTATGCATTTAATTTACAACTTGCTTGTGTGATGACAACACTAGCTGAGGAGGAGGAGGAGGAGGAGGAGAGGAAGAGAGAAGAAGAAAGAAAACTGGCAGCCATGAGGAGGAGGAGGTTTTGGGTGAGGTCCTGGCTGTTGAGAAGACCTCAGGTGGGATATTATGAGCGTCTATTGAATGAACTGCTCGTCGAGGATACCCAAAGTTACACCAACTTTATGAGAATGGAACCAGTCATGTTCCAAGAGGTCCTTGGCAAAATTGGTCCTAGGATTACCAAAGAAGACACCTACTGGAGGAAAGCTTTGGAGCCAGGACTCAGACTTGCCATCACCCTCCGCTATTTGGCAACTGGAGACAGCTACGTACAGGTCCCTCATGTATGGCTTTAGAGTGGCCCACCACACCATCAGCTCCATAGTTCGAGAAGTCTGTGAAGCCATAATTGCAGAGTATTCCGATGATCTCCTGACCTGCCCCACAACTCCAGAAGAGTGGAGACAAGTCGCTGAACTATTCTTTTCGAGATGGAACTTTCCTCATTGTGTTGGAGCCATTGATGGAAAGCATGTGGCCATCAAATGTCCTCCCAGAGGTGGTTCCGTGTACTACAACTACAAGGGATACCACTCCATAGTACTCATGGCTCTTGTGGATGCTGATTACAAGTTCCTCAATGTAGACTGTGGAGCTAACGGAGCTGGATCGGACGGAGTTTTTAGTACGACAGTCCTGAGGGAAGCACTTGAAGAAGGGACCCTTGGGTTACCTCCACCTGAACCAATTCTTCCTGGTGACCAACCTCTTCCCTACTTCATTGTTGGAGATGATGCCTTTCTTTTGAGAACCTGGCTGATGAAGCCACTGCCCCTCAGAAACATGACCAAGGAGCAGAGGATATACAATTACCGACTCTCCCGGGCAAGAAGAATTGTGGAAAATGCATTTGGGATCCTTGCAGCAAGGTTCAGGTGTCTCCTGACTACCATGCCACAGAAAACCAAGACAGTGGAATCCATTGTCATTGCATGCTGCTGCCTCCACAATCTGATGAGAATAAGGTATCCAACTGGCCAGAACATCATGGTGGACCAGGAAGATCCAATCACACATGTAATCACCCCAGGAACTTGGAGGGCAGCTGGAGAAATCGATGAAATGCCACCACCCACTATGACTGATGTAGCCAAGAATCAACGGCAGTACTTGGTTGACCATATTAATTTAGAGGAAGGAAGTGTGCCATGGCAAGGTGACATGGTATAAAGATACCACAAAACAACCCCAGCCTTTTTCAAGGCCACTAAATCCTCCCAAAAGAGCAGACCATGTACACTTCTTGTGTTAATAAAAAAAAATAGTTCCTGTCTGACCCACCTAAAACAAACACCATCCCAGGTAGATTTCGTCTCTCCTGGAATTTGACGTTTTTCCCCGTACATTAATTACCAAATATATATAAATAGCATCTCTTGCGCTTGATCATTGTAGTACTTGTTCAGAACTTTGTATTATTTTTTTGGTTCAGAAGTGCCGTAGTTGTTGGTTGTTCAGAAGTGCCGTAGTTTTTTCTTGTTCAGAAGTGCCGTATTTGTTTTTTTTTGGTTTAATAAAGTTTTCATATTTCTTTTGCAAACAAAGTTGCAATTAACTTAAGGGTGGTGTCAGGGTAAATAATTTTGAGCAAAGAAGACATCATATTTTTGGTTCAGAAGTGCCGTAGTTGTTGGCTGTTCAGAAGTGCCGTAGTTTTTTCTTGTTCAGAAGTGCCGTACTTTCATCATTTTTATTATTTTCTACGGCAGTTCTGAACCAAACAAAAAATACGGCACTTCTGAACAACCAACAACTATGGCACTTCTGAACCAAACAAAAAATACTGGGGTTGCTGCCGCTGCTGCCGCTGGATTTTGGCTCGTTGTATATTGCCTTTAAGTTGCAAAAACATTGAAAGGAGTTGACCATGCAGCTCATCGAAGGACTCGGCATCTATCGTCATGCACTCAGCAACGATAAAGCCACCGAGCACCCGGTTTCTTCGTTCTGTCAAATCCTTTGGAGGAGGACCAACCATCTGTTGCATTGTTGCCTGCAGCACTCCAGATGATGATTTTGCAAGATCAACAAGTTGATCTATCCCACTTTGCTGCTCCTCAAGTTCCTTTCTCTTTTTCTTGTAGGGGCCGCCCTTGGAGGATCGTCCGGCAGGAGGGGCATCCATAGAAATATCCGGATCGGAATGATCATGGGTGTCAGATTTCTCCGCAGTGGAGCTGTCCTCCAGGTCGCGGTTTCTTTTTTGGTCCATCAGGAAACCAAAATTTGCGTATATCCATTGTTCCTTCTCTTTAGGATTCCACTTCGCTGTACCGGATGGCCCCTGCTTCACTAGTTTTCCTGCACTGGTCCTCATAGACTCCAGCCAGGTCTTCAGTTGAAATCCGCTGCAGGGAACACTCAGTTTTGCAGCCATTTCATTCAGGAGGGCCATCTTCCTGCCAGTATCTTTATACTCTTTCAATGTCCGATCATAAAAAATTGGATTGTCCCGATACCAATACGCGACATCCTGTTCATCAGTGGATGGCAGGAACAGCTTTTCCTGCTTCTTCTGAGCACTAGTTGCAGGCACAGTTGCAGCAGTCGAAGGAGGAGGCGAAAGGATCACGCGAAGGAGCAGGCACAGGAGAAGGTGCAGAAGGTGCAGGCACAGGAGAAGGTGCAGAAGGTGCAGGCACAGGAGAAGGTGCAGGAACACGAGATCGACCAGCAGCACGAACAGGAGCACTAGCAGCAGTGGACTCATCAGTGCTGCCAGCATCTGATGAGGTCTTCCTGGCAACTCTTGTACGTTTCTTTGCAGGCGACTTCGCAGGTCCAGTCCGCTTTGCAGGTGACTTCGCAGGTGCAGGCCGCTTTGAAGGTGCAGGCTTCTTTGCAGGCGACTTCGCAGGTCCAGTCCGCTTTGCAGGCGACTTCGCAGGTGCAGGCCGCTTTGAAGGTGCAGGCTTCTTCAGCTTTGCTTTCAGAGGAAGAGCACTCTTCTTCTTCATCTTCTTTTCAGATCCTGAAGATGCATCCTCATCGCTGGGTGGATCCTGGGTCTAGTCTTTTTCATCGGCATGATAAAAATTTCTGTAGCGGTGTATTCGTCTTCTCTGTATGATAGCAAGATGCTGAATGATCTCTTAACCACTGGTCAATCTTTATATGCTGCCTGGATAGCGTACCCCGCTGTGATGACATAATAAACCCAGTTCGCATTGCATCACTAGCTCTAGAGCAAGTGTATTGGATCAACAGCAGGCGACACTGGGCAAACTCGACGGGTTACTTATGGAAGCCGGCGGGTTACCCGTAGAACCCGGCAAGTCACCCGTAGAACCCCTGTACAAGCCGCTGGGTTTACTACGGGTAAAATTAGGAACGAATAACTCGCCGGGTTCTACGGGTAACCCGCCGGCTTCCACGGGTAATCCGCCGGCTTTTTGGAATTTTTTGGACACCTGGGAGTTTGCCACAGGTAAGCCATGCAAGCATGGCTCTTCCGGCTACCGGGCCTGAGTTTCCCGGCTTGGCCACGGATCCCAGGAGTCACTCGGCGGGTATCGCCGGGTATCCACGGTAGCCGTCGGGTTGGAGCCAGGAAGCACGTTGCGTAACCGTTATGTAGTACTACGGGTTCACTACGGGAAAACCGGCTATGTGAGACCGGGGCTTAACACACCTTACAAAGCTTTGCAAGGACTGCTTCCTATATTTGGTTGTAATGAAAGCATAATTGCACCAGCGATTGACTGCATAGCCATAATATAGAGGTCTGACTAGATCAAGAATAATGATTATAACAAACTAGTATTTCTTCTTAAAAAATTTAGTAACATCACAAGCATGATTTTGCAGGAGTAACAATTGTAAATGTAAAATGGCTAGAGCAGTGATTGTCATATAGACCAACAAAAAATATTCAATGCCAATAAAAAGCGAATAGATCTATCACAGCTGATAAAAGCAATTCAAGTCTAATGACCACAAATACTATAGAGCCTACAGATTTCACATGTAGAATGCTGACAGATTGATTCAATGCTGAATATGAGAAACTCCAACATAAAATTCAAGCTATCCAGCTCATCATAGGTTTGGTTTCCTTTAAATGTATAAACTTTTCCAAGTTAAAGTCAAATTCTTCAGGTCTTTCAACTGGTTCCTTATAGCGGAGGGTCATGTGGTCGCCTAGGTATTGGATCAGTTTGCAGGTTTCTTCAAACTGGGTCAGCTTCTTTCGGTACTTTTTTCTGATGTATTCTGAGCTTTTGGGGTTGTAAGCTGGAAAATAAAAGAGGAAACGGACTCTCAGACACTGGATTTGTTTCCAAACAAATTCCAATTACCAACATACACTTACAAAAGGGGTTTTGAGGCATCATTAGGTGTCAAAATTAAACTTACCTTTAAGATGGAATGCAACGTAAACCAAAGCCGATCGGGAAGGTGTCAAGAAGGGGTACTTGGGTTTGAAATTGCCGGCAGCTGTTAATGCTTTGGTGATCCCCTGGGCAACAGTCTGTTCCATATAACCAAGCATCGGCAGATTAGTGACTTGCACTGGCTCCTTCTTTGGTGGCAACTTGTGTGGAAGTTTCAACTGCCAATACTTTTCTGGTAATCTGTTACAAGAGAAAATAGAGTCAGTTAACATAATACCTGGCTGCTTTAAAATGCAAGTACTTATGGCATATATTTATTTGAAGACTTGCACCACAAGTCTTTCAGGAGAGTCTCTTTAAAAATTACTGGAAGTTGCTGCCAATGTGCTCCCACCCTCTCAAGTTTATGAGTGTAAAGAGAAACCTTTTAACTATGTTGTCCTTAATCAGAAATGGTGCATTAGTGTCTTCTTGCATGAGGAGAATTTGCAAGACGTTTCATTGGACCTATATACATCTGACACCGAGTGGTGTATAGGATATAGTGTTTAAGAACTGATGGATGCAAAAATGCGATTACATAGAATAGCTTTTATAAGTCCTTTCTTTTTATCACTAATATATACTTACCGCATAAATTTTTGCAGTTTTTCCTCTGACTCGGCATAATACAGTTTCTCGCGATACTCAATTACTAGTTCAGAATCCCCAGGAACAATGGCTTCATATCTGAAAAATTTTGAAATATATTTTGTTATTTTATTCTAATGATAGATTTAAATCAATAAATCCTGTTTATAAATTTTCAGCTGTCCTCAAAAGTCATATTAACCTGCATTTGCCATCCAAATAAGTCACAGGACAATAGCCTAGCATTTCAACCGTTTTTGGGAACATGTCCCTGGCTTGTTGCCCAGTTAATCGTCGAGGCAGCATATCAGGTGGTGGCAACTTCCTTGGTGCTATTGGTGGGACATATTTCTCTGGTTCTGCTAGGAACATCTGCAATTCCTTTTCACTTTCTAATTTGTAATAGTGTCCTGGTGAAGTAAAAAAGATAATAACTTGTTGTTTGCTACTTTAATTACCATTACAGCCACACTTATTTGATCTTTAGCTCCTCGGATCCTCTCAGGGCAATTTAATGGGTCAGTTGTTCAAAAATGCAAAGATGAAATAAAATTCCATATTTAATAACAATGGGATACGTTGATTATTTTTTTTGTCGGCACTTTTTTTCATCATGTATATTAGTGTCACGTAAACGCATAGAAAATGTGATCTTTTTTTATCACTTAAAATTTTCTGATGACCATATGATCACATACCTTGGAATTCAGCACCATATTTCAGAGATTTTGTCACAGAGCAATCTACAAATTCTCCCTTGGTTGCAAGGTTCACAGGGCAGTATTTACCAAAGTCACCTAAACGTTGTTCAAATTGTTTTGGCGTGATGCACATGCCTGAGATGCCAGCTGCCTTCCCTGAAATTGTTAAAAATTTCAAACGTATTTTCTCTTTAAAAAAAAAAAGGATTCATTTACTGAGTTGAGAGAGAAATGCAGTGTATTCCATTACCTTCAGCTATTCTCTGCAAGTATGTTTGAATAGTGACCACAGTCTCTTTGCCAATATTGGTGCACTTTATCCAATCCCACCACTTGGAACGTTGACTGTTCAGCGGAGTCCAGTTGTCATGCTCTTCTGTGTAAAAGTCACGAATGCTTGAAATATCTTGGTTGTAACGAGCCAGTTGGGCAGCAAGGATTTCATGGCTGTCATGGACTGGTTGTGTTCTGTGAATAAAATCTTGAGGTTGAACATGAATATAATTACATGCTTTTTAATAAGATTCAACCAGTTGGTTATTAACTGGCACATTTTTACAGCAGTATAGGAAGGCACTTGCCTGTCGGGTCCATATCTGTCCACTGTTGCCCTTGTGACAATTTCTTTGCTGTCTAGTTGCAATTCAACAACTCGAACTGGAATGATGTTGAGGTCTCGCATTAATTCTGCTTGCTTGCGTGATGTTGGACATCCATCTAAAATGTACCTGCAATTTAAAAGAACAGAATAAGACTTGAAATAGAGATATTTACGTCAAAATATAGATTTACAACGCAGTCCTTTGCATACCCTCTAGTCTGACATTGCATGTCCATGAGAGCTACGGCCAGGGCCTGGACAACAAACTCTTCAGGCACAGGCTGACCTTTGAACAGCTGGCTTTTTATATTTTGTGCTAAATCTGACTTCGGTTGGAATTCCATCAAATTCCGCAATGCTTCACCCAGAGACAGACGGACCATACCATATTCCTTGGCGAATCTCTTAGCCACTGAAAAGATATGACGTTGACAATCTTATTAAAATTAAGTAATGGTACAACTCTCTAAACACTGACATGAATTTAAAACTACATATGTTGTACACTGTCACAAAACAATTTTCATTGACACACTTACACAAAGTTTTGCCAGCCTTTGGAGGACCAACAATAGCCATTTTCATCGGGACAACAGGTTTTGGAGATGGCTGCAAGAGGTAGTTCATAGGTTCTTGTTGGAACTGCTCTCTTGCAGATGGAGACGAAAGAAAATAGATGTGTTGACGATAGATGGCAGGAAATGTTGGGTATTCGTGGCCTTGCATTGGTTGCATGCAATCACCTTCCATTAACTGTGAAAAAAAAAATTAAAATCGCCACGATTAAATTCTTTTGTCCTATTATATTTTATAGACCAATAATATTTGTAACAAACAATCCAGATGAGAGCTATTACTACCAACCTTGACAGGACACCACCGTCCAAATCGACTCGGTTGTTTGTATCCAGTCTGCAGCATATCCCTGGCCAGTCTCTCACTGATAGGATAGACCCTTTCAAACAGGCTATGCCTGTACTGAACAGTTTTACGAAGCTTCTTGCTGATCAAATATCTCACTATGTGAGGCTTGTTTCCTGCTGCAACTTCTAATCTTGGGATAAAAGAATCTTCAAATTTTTCCTGTGGGGAAAGAAAAAACCAAAACAAAAGGTTATTACAAACCTTTTTGACATTACATGTACCACAGTTGCATGTCCACACTTACAGGCCTACCAGTTTGCACCAATGACACCTATATTTATATGGTCACAAAACATCTTATTATAATCTCTTGTTCACCTGTATAGCAGCAAGCCGGTTGATATCATTGTCATATATCTCAGCCAGTCGGTTCTTTATTCTGTCCACAGCATCATCTTCATGTTCTAATTCTTCTTCCTCCTCTTCTTCTTCTACCTACACAAATAAAACGAGAGGCCATTTTATTTTGCCGCTAATCATGTTTCTTATTTCAAATTCAAATTCTTTGTATTCTTCAGCTGACACAGTTAGTTTTAAAAGAAAATATTTTATGTTAGAATTGTTTTGGACATTGAATCAGTTTACTGTGTCAAATTAAAAGCAGAAAAATTACCCATCAATGTTTAAAGCTCAAGAGCATCATTTAGTATGATGACCATCAAATAGTTTCTTATAACTGATTAATGACTAGCTTCAGCATAATTACTCAATAGGGATCCTTCTTTTACATTCATCTAATTTAACACACAATAAATGTGCTGGGTAACTTAAGCTATACAAAAGATCTCACATCAAATTCTTCAGCTAGGATGGCCTCAATGTCCTCCTCCTCCTCTTCTTCCTCTTCCTCCTCAGCCTCCTCATCCCCCATCTCACTTCCATTGTCTTTTGCCTCTTGCTCCTTGGCTGCTCTTCTCTCTGCTCTTTTCTCTTCTTGCTCTTTCACCAATTCAGCTCTTCGTTTTGTCTTCTCTGCATCTACCTTTTGCTGTTTCAGCTGCTTTCGGCGTTCTTTCTTGGCCAACACCTTTAAAAAGGACACATTTAAATTTACAAGAGGATGTCAAACAATTAACATTATATAGATGCTGCCTGCATCGCTCCATACACACACAAAATACCGGGTGAAATTTGTTAAATACTTCAAATATGACGACCTTCTCTCATGAATTGAACTATAACGATCCACAGAGGAGTTAGTCGGTATCTTATCACGAGAAAATCATGCTTCATTTGGATCTTTTATCTTTGCAAAAATTAACCTTTGCCCTTCTTGCATGCCACACATCCATTCTTTGGGGCAAGAGACGTCCGACCACATCAGTGTCCTCCACAACCAGAAGTACGGCCGCATCAGGATACAGACCTTGGGCCACCATGAGTTCAGCTTCCTCAGCAGTGCGAGGAAAACCCTCCAGTACAAATCCAGTGGACCTGAATACAAAACATACATTTGCCAATACTCAATACATGTAGTTGGAAATAGTGGATTACAAACAATGGGCTATAAAGGTCTTCCCTTTGAGATTCATAGAGTTTTATAACCGTCAGGACATACTTGAATGGTTCCTTGTTCCACCAGTCATCAACAATCTTGTCAAGAAGTTCTGTCGGAAGAGCTTCATCATTTTCCAAATAATTCTTTATTGCTTCCTCATCTTCTGTGTATTTAACCTCTTCTTCCTCATTCTGAAATTATCCAAATAATTTCTTTTACAATCATGTACATGGCACAATACTAATAATTCCATTGCAGTCACAGTTTTATTTATACATACATCTAGTTTCTCTTCACTCTTTTCTTCCGGCTTTGTCTCTTTGTTACTATCAACCGGAACAGGGTTTCCTTGGGGATCTGTGATTGCCGCAACAGCTGCAGCAATTTCTGCCTCTAATTCACTGAGGTCTTCCCTGTTTAAAGATGCAGGCGTTATAATCAGATTACACAACTATCAGTTTTGCTAATATAATATTTTACCACAACTTACGCTTCCACTTTCATGTCCTCCTCATGTTCTTCATTGAAGTCTGGCCCAACTTTCCTCTTAGTTTTTGCCAAGATTAGTTCCTGGAGTCGTTCATGGAACTGAATGTGGAACAAACCCAATTTCTTGGCCAGGTCTCTTCCGTGTAGTGTCTTCCCTGATCCTGTTGGCCCCAAGAGTAATAACCGCACTGGTGGGGACTGAAACGAGGAGCTTGAGTCAATGGACAACATGTTTTTAAGTCACCTTTTCAGCCAGTGAAAACTTTAGAAAATGCTATGGGTTGATAATCAGCAGTGTTACCAGTAAAGAATTAGTAACATACTGCATTATGTAATATTATTACTTTTTATGGTAACTATGTAATATAATGCATTAATAGGAATTGTAGAGTAATCATACCATTCCTTTTTTTGTTTGTCAAATAGTTACAATTGAGTTACTTTGTATCAGTAAGAGGCCACTGTAGCAAAAGTTTTCAATTTAAACATAAATTTGTCACATTGCAGCAAGATTGTATCTTTTTTTTTAAAGCAATTTTTCCTTCATCTTATAAATATTTAATATCCCTTGCCTTTACAATGGTAAGACATTAATAATGCTGAGGGAGAACTTTAGAATGACTACTAACATGACCTATATCTGTTTTGATTTTTGTTGAAAATATGTGAAAATGAAGGGGGGGGGGGGTTTTTTTTCCAGAATTAAATCAAATCAATCTGCCAGTGACAGAGGTGATGATGCACAATTATTTAATTATTTTATCACCACCGACTTGAAATAAAATCTTATCTGATATTGTTAACCCATAGGGTGGGTCTTTTTTGTGCAAATTCTCTGTTTATAACTCCTAGTAACTAAAGTAATATAACTAATAATATAACTAAGTTACCACCAATGCAGAGGTAATAGGTAGTGTAACTAGATTACTTTTCTTCGAATTAATATGTAATAAGTAACTAGTTACTAAAGCCGAGTAACTATCACAACACTGATTATCAGTACCTCAAACGTTGGGTAATCTTACCTGCAGTGGCTTGTCCTTGGGCAAATACTTTTCAGGAGTGGCAAGGAACTGTTCACGAGCCTCCACCGACGACATGTAATAAGTCTTTTCCCGATATTTGACAGCCTTCTCTGGATCACCAGGCCACAGCACATTCTTTTCTTGCAACATCACAGGGCAGAAGTAATTTGTGTCTCCGAGATGCTTCTTAATGCCGCGATTAGCATCTTCTTCCTGCAGACAAAATTTGTTCATTGAATTTAATTTCACATTGCCAACATGCAGAGCACACGCATTTCAAATTGTAACATAGCATCACCTCCTCCTCCACAGCTTCCTCATCTCCCTCCTCTTCCTCCACAGCAGCCTCCGCAGCCAGCATTTCGGCCTCAGCATCATTGTCCTCTACCTCCTCATCCAGGTCAATTGCTGTCACTTCCCATCCTTGGTACTGCAGATTTTCTGATTAAGGTAAAATCATGGTTACAATAAGATAAATGAACATATTTGACTTACAACAGTTACTACCATGCTTCCTCATTATTAAGACTACTCTCGATAATCAGTGAAGCGGTGTTGGTAATGTTAGGGGTGGTCTGGAACTTTTCTACTTTGTAATCACAATTTTGGCATCCAGCAAATTGGTTTTAAAATCAAGCTAGTTTTAATGAACACTGTGTGGTCTTAATTTGGAATTTGAATATTTAGATGTATCTTGATGATTTTTGTGTTATATCACAGTAAAATCTTGCTCCCACACTCACTCTCCATAACAATGACAGTTTCTTCCAAGATTGAGTCCAATGGCCTGGGTGTCATATTTCCGTCCTCTGCTTTGTCTAATATTTCCACAGAAACAGGATCAATTGAAGTGCTGCCTGACAGAAGTGCCGCTGCATTTGGCCATTCATTGTTGAACATCTTCCTTTGACTCTTGATCTCTTCTGTCTCAGGTCCGTCTGGTGGTAATGGATCCTATACAACATTTAAATTCAACATACTGTTATTAAATTCCACTGTTAAATTTCTCCACCAGTCAAGACAGAACAACAGTGAATTGTAAAGTTTTTTTTTTTTTGCACCAAAAATAAAGCATCTTTATTAATAGCTGTATCAATACTTGCAATTTTTAGCTACAAACCTGTTCAATTTCTGGTTCTTTGTCTGCTTCAGTCTGTTGACCTTGTGTTGCTGTAGTTTCGCTTGTGACAGACCCTAGGTAAAAACAAATACAAGGAATCTGAAATGTACTTGCTGACTCGACACCACAAACCTCTGTCCAAACAAAATGAAAAGGCTTTCAAAATGACCCATAACTCAAAACCATACCTTCTGGTTCTTCTTGTTTTTCCTCTTCAGGGTCTTCCTCCTTCTCTTCTTGTGTCTCGCCTTGCTCTGCTGTTTCTTGCTCAGCAGCGTCTCCTTGTTCAGTTGATGGCTCTTTTGTAAATTAAAAAGATACAAGATTATGCATGGCGAGTATAAGAGACGTTGGCCTGCTACCATAGCCAATCACTATAATAGCTGTGTTGCACAGATTTAAGTCTATAGCTCTCCGTTATTTCGTTGACAAATGCTGTTTGACGAAACTCAAATAATTTCATACATTGTGCTAACTCACCTACAGCTTCTGGTAAAGACCCCGGTTCACCAGCAAAAACCATTGGTTCTTGTTCAGTAGCCTCTGCAAGCATGTAACAGATGGATCAGATGTTTATAAACACCATCAACAGAAATGCATTTACTTCAAACAGTCATAATGTCATTTAAAATTCACATACCAACAGTTTCACCCTCTGGTTTTTCACCTTCTTCCTCCAGTTTCTTTAATCTTTCTTCTTCAGCCTTTCGTCGAGCTTCCTCTTCTGCAGCCAATCTAGCAGCTTCTTGAGCAAGCCTGAACATGGAAAAAGCAAAATTAAAGACAATGATGTAAGGACATACAAACTTATATTCTCCACTGAAATGTTGTGGTCCAATCAAATCTCTTCATTCATACCATGGTACAGTCAAATATTTCATTATAATGAATTACACAGGGCAGAAAAAGTTATATTGGACAGAAAAAAAGCTACCGGTGTATATTGAATCCGAGTGAAGAAAATAACAAATGGTGGATAGAAAGTCTTCCAATGTAGAGTTTATTTAATTCAGAAAAGCTAACATTCAATATTTGCAGGTATTATTGGAAGAAGAAAAACTTTTCTAGCTTTTGTTCATCCAATAAAACTATACTGGACTACTTACCATCCAGTATGTATACATGCATTACCACACCTTGCCCAATAGAAATGATACAATAAAATGGGCACAAGTACCATGAGTGAAATTATTAAAACATAATTCTAGATTAGGCAATGTCCCTGAAGTTAATAATGCAAGCCTACCTCTCTTCCTCCTCCCTTCTTCTTCTTTCAGCTTCTTCTGCATCTCTTCTGGCCTGCACCTTTGCATCAACCTCTTCCTTGTTCACCTGATACCATCTTTTGAGCAGAAATTCTCCATTCGGACTGTCATCTTGCAAACTAATCACACTATCAGGAAGAACGACTCCTCTTTCAATCATCAGACTCCATTGCTCACGCGTTTGAGGGAAGTTGTCGAGGATCCAGCCGCCATTTCTGTAGGGATTGAAACGATAAATGGAAATACATTAGCTAACTGTATAAATACATTAGCTAACTGTATATGTAACACTTCAAGTTGTGATAAAACAAGAATAATTTAGGTAGCAAAAGAGATTCAACTCTCTGAACTTTGTAAAACATTGTTCATAATACTTACGTAGGACCATTGGGATCATGAAATTGATTCTCCAGCTCCATTCGCTCCACTGCTTTCTCCATGACATCGAGCCACACCTCAGGACGCAACTCTATCGTTTCATTCTCAGCCTAAGATAACATATTAAGAACAGATTATTCCAGCATAAAATAGTATGATCTAAAGTTTAACCACTCATAATATAATGATATTAAAGGCACACCTGTTTAGCAGCTGCATCTGCAATAGCCTTTACTTCTGGATGATCCTCAGTCACTTCCAGAGGAGGTGCGTCAGACCTGGTTGTGACTGAGCTTATTTCTGTTGGTTCACCTGGCTCTGGTGCTGAGGTTTCAGGAGGACCTGTAGAATATTTCAAGAAAAATTTTAAATTGAATATAAATATCTCTCACAATGCATATTTCATGACAATTGCTTCAATATTTGAATCACACATATGCTGATAAGCAACCAAAGAGTTACCATCAATAGGCTCAGTTCTGGTCCCATCAGTGGTGGCCATAATTGTTGAGTCTGCTTCAGTTTGGTCATCAGTTCTTGTCTCACCACCCTCGGTCTTTGTCTCAGCTGTTTTAGTGTCATCCGTCACAGATTCTGCCGTTTTCACTTCATCCGCATTTGCATCTTGAGTTTTTGTGTCCTCCGTTTTTGTTTCTACTGTTTTACTCTCATCCACAGGGGCATCCTCAGTTTCTCTTGCAGTATCTTCTGAGTCTGTTTCTGGTGAAAACATGACATAATATAAAAACTACACACCTTCACTGAATAAACCACTCTCAAAATAAATCTTAATGTCACACATCTACAGCGGCATGCAAAACGGTTATCTTCGATATGTGAACAAGGCATATATGCATATATGCTCACCAGTCATTGCAGCCAGTGCTTGCTGTTCAGCCTGTTGTTCCTCGTGTATTTTCAATTTAACTGCACGGATGGCATCAGGCAGGGCACTTTTTCGAGCTGCGTCAATTCTACTTTGTTTCTCCTCTTCAAGTGCAGGCTTAATCAGTTCATCCATGTCCAATATCTGAGAAAGCAAATATACATTTCATCTCCAACAACATAGAATAGCATTAATGGGGTAACATTTGTCACCATTAGCACAGCGGCGATAGCATCATTTTCGTGCCTTTATAAATAATGTTATTAAGAGTGCCCTCCGTTACTGAATAATTTAATATTACTCACCTTAGCACCATATTTTTCAGCTATCATAGCAGCGACAGTGGTTTTTCCAGAGCAGGGTGGACCAGTGACACAAACTTTACAAGGTGGCCGTGGTTGTGGCGGTAACAGGTATTTCCGTGGATTTTTCAGAAATTTTTCCATGGCATCTGCATTTGCCATTGCATATATCTTGTCCAGAAAGCTATAAAAGAGTTAAATTATCAAGACTGTATTAAAAATATTTATATTGAGTGTTCATTTGGAGTATTTCACTTTGATCAAATTAAACCTAGTCGTGTTAAGTCCTCATATGTACTACATCACATTAAAAACAATTGGCAAGTCTAATGAGTTGTAGTCTCCTCAATTCACCTGACAGCATATTCAGGTTTCCCAGCAGTGATATTTCCCTCTGTAAGAGACACAGGACAGTTCCGCAACCATCGACTCCTCTTCCAGCGATAACGAGGGGCGACCATCTTCTTTCCTGCCAAGGCCCTCATCATTTCATCTGTGTCTATATCTTCAGGCAAGTCCTCTTCATTTTCTCCATCCAACAGTCGTAAAGGAACAGCCGCTGGTCGCAATACAAAGCAGTTGAGGCGCATCATGAGTTCCTGAATAAAGATGAACCATTACAGTTGATGAAAGATAACTTCTTAATAAATCAGTAGACTCTTGTCACTGATCTTTTCACTGAATTTCAGTTGAAATTTGTATAAAACCCATTCTGAAATTGAGTATCGCGATATGTCCCATTTTGTTTTGCCCAGTACCTTGCAGATGACAGGGGTTGGTTTGTTCGCATCCAGTTCTATTAGGTATTGTTGATCATGATCAGCGACATAATCCTGAAAAAAAAGAAAGAAAAAGAGAAGACAAGTATTGATAACTGCAGCTCATTTCATGCATTCTCTTTTGCATTCAGTCAACAATAGATCAATCAAATACTGACCTCAAGTTCTCTGAGCATGTTTGATTTAAATTCCTGGATGTTTTCTTCAACAGGAACTGCGAGGTCTTCAGGTCTACGAACCAGGCGTGCCACAACGTCAGGAGGTAAGCCTTGTGGTATGACCTCCTGTAAATCAAAACCATCAAAATTAATACATATCACAATGACAGGATTAAGCCAGATATTTCAATGAACAATTTAATGAGTCAAAAGTCAAATCTTAACCTCTTCAGGCAATTCCTCTTCCTCCTCTTCTTCTTCCATCTCCTCTTCATCTTGATGAGCGTCAGATGACTGGTGAGAAAACAACTCATTAATACAGTGTAGAAATATAACAGCAACATGAATCAGCCAAGCTTCTGACCAGTAGCATTGAGACATTGGGACATACAGATTTATGAATGAATTAATGAATGAATGAAAGAATGGATGAATGAATCATACACCATGGAAATATAGTCCAATCAATCAATCAATCAAAAATCTAGAAGTAAAACATCATCAATCAATTTATTTGTTCCAGCAATGTAAGTCCGAATCTTGGTCAGTTTGTACTGTATGACCACTGAAGCAGATGTAATGCATCCTCCCCATGAGAGGTTTTCTACCTACGTCAGCAATGACACTGCATACAAGCTACCACTTTTTTTAAGTTGTCTGCTGATAGTACTAGCCAAACTGGGAATTGACCTTTTGGCCATCAGAGGAGCAGAGCAGCACCAAGTTATAAGTGAATGAATAATTAATTAATTAATTTTTGTAAACCATTATGAGAACTATATGTGGCCTTTAAAGTATTATATGGCCCATAATTTGACCATTTCTTCATACTGTAGCACTGCAATGAAATTCAAGACTGAAACTAAAACTACTATATCCACAGTGAGACAGAAAAAATGACAACAACCTGTGAATCACACCATAATTGCGAACACCATATCTTAAAGTTCAAAATCTGTGAAAATAAAAACAACACACCATGCCTGGCTACCAAAATTTGTGACTTAATCAGTATTTCACACCTAGTCTTTATGTTGGTGATTAGAAATCTTATAAAACGATGGTCTTTTCTGTTTCATTTTCTGATATCATATGGTAATGTACATTCGACTACGTTCAGTGGTGTGATGATATACAGCAAACCTGTTAGAAGCAGTTCCCAAAAGCTGTTTTGATAATCAATAATTAAGAACACAACATTTTTTACCATGATGACAAAATAATCCACTTCACTGTGGTCCCAAAATGTTAAATCTTCTTGAATTTTATTTGAATAGTAATTACACACATGTATACGCTGTTGGGTATTTATATTCACATATATGTACCTTTGCTGCTGGCTTTTCTGGGTCATACATATCTTTGATGAATATTTCCCCAGTTATTGGATCAACCCTCATTCCTGTTCTGCGACGCTCTAAATCTTTGTCAGGGATCTGGTTGGATGAGAAAGCATTCAAAAGTTTTTATGGCAGTTCAGAGAATATATGTTTTAAGTGTGTCAAAAAAGGCAGTTAAGAAATCCATGGGTGACTTACCTTCAAATTGATGATGAAATCAGGCTGCATTCTCCAATTCTTAATGAGATCTAATTGATCGCGGATACTCATGTAATCCTCTGATAATGATGGCAATCCATCAAGAACATAACCTACAAAGTAATCAGTAAATAAAACTATGTTATTTTTGTTTTGCAAAGCTAGCAGCAAGGTACCATGGTATTGAGTCATGGTGACTTGACTACATTTCATGCATTTCAGGAATTTTTTTTTTGTAAGAATTTTTCGTACCGTAATGAGCTACTTCTGGTGAGTTTATCTTTTCCTCAATCATTTTGCAAACCATTGATTCAGTCAATGCTTCACCCATAAGCAGAATCTCTTGCGCTTTCAGGCCAAGTGGGGTCTGCATTTCAATAGCAGCCTGGATTACATCTGTGGCTGTAAAGGAAGATTCATGAAATCAGAGTAACATGGTTATTTACCCAAATATCAATTATAAACCAGCACAAAAATAATCATACAAATTCAGGTATGAGTTTGACAATAAACAAATTAGAGATCCATGATGTTTATCCCACCAGTGATTGACCTACCATTTATGATTTCACATTTCCACTGCTGGGCAAGCTGTCTGGCCAAAGTACTTTTACCTGACCCAGGCTTTCCAAGAACAATAAAGCAGGTTGGCTTGGACAACAGATAACGCAATTCAGCCTGAAAGAGACACAATTCTAAGTAGTGTTTAGAGATTGACAGTACCTACCGATTTAAGGCAGTATCAAAGAGTAATTGAAGACTTGCAAAAGCTATTTTTATTCACCTCATCTTCGTTGTATGGATCAGTGTCCATCTCAGTCAATGAATCTTGATTGGTGCCCATGGTCAGGCAGTTTTTTTTCACAAGGGTGCTCCCTGTGGTGAAAAAATTACAGCATACATAATATCACACAGGAAAAAAATAAAATAAAAATGTGACAATGCAGTCAATCTGTGATTGCATAGCCAAACTGACAAGTTTATCAGACTCTCTTGTTAAATGGAAGACCTTAGCTACGAAATAGTTCTGAGAATTGTGAACTCATGAGTCATGGGCATTCAACTGCAGCGATAAGGTTTGCATTGCCACATTGAAAACATAATCATTGTGATAAACCTGGAGAACTTGTCACACAATCAAATTGACAAGGCCAGATTCTTCAAAATGTTAAGTCTATGTTGGTCATACTGAGCACTTTTGAAAAGTTAACTGTTAATTAATAATCATATATCATAACACAATTGTTTCCAGTGTCCGTGATATTTCCTATCAAATTCAACCCCCATTTCCATTTAACTTAGAAACAATGCTGCAGAATTCCAATGACTATCTATTATCTAATCATCTATGGATAACTAATATGAGATTTTTGCGTCGTATCTGGCCAATTTCAATCCAAGGAAAATGTATCATATATTGTATGATAAAAATGCCATAGGCCTATATTTTTAAAGCATGTGATAGTGATAAGTACTGTCCCCTTAAATTCTAATTAAACTCTACCTAAAATAAGGAACAACCTCCCTCCCGAAAAAAAAAGACCTTTGGATCACTCCATCATCATGACATCATGTCCTCACTCAAGACGTCTTCTCGTGAAAAGTTCAAAAAGGTTGTCATGAACTAACCAAAGTATTTTGTTGTAAAACCTCACTCACCGCTGCAGCGGACACCGTTTTCCTGCAGTTTGTTTACCCTGACAACACCTTGATCATCGCCCAGTCAGAGTGCCCTCTGCTGGATTGCTGTCGCGCGGACAAGTGCGACACCTTCTGGTAAATATGTTCATGCTGGGGCGTATTCGATTAAGTTACACGGGTTATTCGACTGACTTGGGTGACGAGACCTTTAATCCGAACACAGGTTCGAGTTGGCTGAAGTTGGCACGTGGGGTTTAGTGCGGTATAGCGGACCCAAAGTTATGCACATATTTGGCGTCCACGAAATAGATAAAGTTCTGGAGTTCTAGCTGGGCACAACAATTAACAATTAGATTTGAGCCTATTTTTTAGGTAAGGGGTTTTGAGGCAGCAGCCCACAAGAAAAGAGAAAATAAATTGTGCTCTTACCATGAACAAGAAAACTGCCGTCGTTAGTTTGTGACGTCACTTATTGAATTCAAGATTGTTTTTTATTTTCGCCGTGGCCCCAATTTCTAACCGAAAGACAGCGCTTGTCCGGTGCATAGCACTTGCTTTAGGAAGGCGGTTCTTTACACTAGTAGGTGTCACGAGAGTTTCTATATCGAATTCGCTCCTGGCTGCAGTTCTTCTTCCAATTTCAGACCACCATCTGGTGTATTATTAGCTATTATTGAATCTGTAATCTAGCAATACATAAAAAAACAGGCTGTGCAGCAAATCCAGCTAGGCTGTAAAGTTTGGGCAGATATTCATTTCCCCTATTAAATTTGCCTGTAATTTATGACAATAAGATGATCAACGTATTTATATATATAATCATAATTATACAATTACAAACGATGTATAATTAGATATATTTGCAAAATTTCACTCATGTAGTCTAATAGTCTTCAATATGTAGGTTTCAAAAAGAAGAATTGTACGTTAGTATGTTCCCCTTACTATTGTAAAAATATGTTTTGTATTACTTTCACTTTTTTTTTTGACATTTCACAACAATGGTAAAAAGAATAATGATAACGAAAAGCTAAAAATTGTGTTTTCTCTTGCTTACCTAGCATTCCACACATTACACTGACGTTGACAGCCATAAAATGTTGGTACATTTTACATTTGATCTTATCGTATTATTTGTATATATGAGACATTACAAACGGATATATATATATAAACTTTTATTGACATTACAAACGGATATATATATATATATATATATATATATATATATATATATATATAAACTTTTATTGACAAATTCATATAAAAAAATACATGCGTCTAATAAGGAAATTAGCTAAACTGTCATTGCTTCTTAGAATCTGAAGGCGTTCACACTATCACGGATTATGACGGATAAGACCTACGTATGACGACGGATGGATTTTTTTCTTGCTCATCTTTGTCCATAGTATACTCGCACTAATTCGTAGATCCCTCTTGTTAGAGTTTGACCACTCACGACCATACGTGGAGAGGGTACACACGTAACAATTTTTAAACATGTTTAAAACTTTGGGGGACATTCTACGAGTGAATTGTTTACATTAATTAGGTAACTTGCTCGGGGGTCAGTCGGCGATTGTCCTAAGTAGGTTGGTGTTTTTTAGTGTTAACAAAAATCCATCATGAATTTGTGCTTGTGATGCTGCATGCTGTTGTTACCATTGTAGTAGTGGTCACTCAATTACAGGCCTCTGACCCTGATTGGCCAGTGAGAGACACACCCACACTTAAAAGTTCTGGGAAATGAGAACTGTCAAACTGGCCAAACTGGCCAAAGTAATTCCACAAATTGGATCTGTCAATTGCTCTTTATGTTTCTGATATAGCTGATTGCATCTAAAGCTGTACACTGTAATTAATTACATATATTATTACAAATAGGCCAATATTGAAATGAAATAATTTCTCAAACTGTTGTAAACAGCAGAAATGCAGTTAAAAAATGCTACACTCACTGAACCTGTCAATTATGTATGTTAATGTGGAGAAATGAAATATGATTATATTTTTTAAAATGTGGATCTGAATTATACCAATAGATGTGCAAAACATGTCACATTTTTCTGAATAGACACTGTTGGCTGCAAATTTCAGAATACTAAAAATATTCAGGTACTTAAAATATATATTAAAAAAAAAAACTAGACAAAATTATAGACAGTTTAATAACAGGAAATTGAGAAATATATTTAGCTTTTTACCCCTATAGTAATACTGACAAGAGAAGGTCTCTTTTTATTATCATTGATTATTACACGGCCAAATGTGCCACGTGCATTTTTCATGCGAAGTATAAACGCGTGGAAAGAAACTGCATGGTTTTTGACTAATTATAATCAGGCCAAAACCATGCGTTTTCCATATGTTTATCCAAACGCATGGAAAATGCAAGTGGCACATTTGGCCATGTACTAATACTATAGATGGTGCAAGTGGTCGATTTGCAGACAGTTGTGGGTAGCTAGGCAAGATCGAGTAGCGAGGATCTTTCAACACTGAAATGAAAATGGACAAATATAACTATGGAAAAGTAAATTTTATAGCAATTTCAAAGATATACATTTATATGAACTATACTAATTGATTGTAATATTTTAACATGATACCTTGGTAATATATGTTACCTGCAACTAATACCCTTTAGTCTATACAAAATACAACAATTAATTTTTTTCTTGCAAATTCTTTTAGAATTATCACATTGTGATTCCCTTTGGTGGAAAAGGAATACATACATGTACCAACCTTCATGATGTGCTTGTGAACATTTGCTGAGGGTTTGCTGCAGAACAGCCTATGTTTCATAAAAATATAATGCAAAATTGGTGGTGAATGTCATACTGAATGTAACTGTTTTTTTTATTTGTTTTATTTAGTTATTTTTTGTGGTGTTACTGACTTATTGAGTTCTTATTGAATTCAGCGACCATGCTTCAGTTTGTATGTATAAAGCAATTTTCTCCATGAGAAACTTTTTTTTTTGTGAGTACACACTTGTATTCTGGAAGCCTGCCAATATATATATTTTGGTTGGCTTCTATTTGAAGGCAAAAAGCATTGATAGCCATTTAAAAAATAGCCAAAATATGATAGTACTGTAAAACAGATTTTTACTTACAAAAGCATTTAAACATTGTGAATTGGACTTCACCTTTTAGGCATTCAAACTGCATGGATCAAGTGTAGTAAATATGGCGAACATCCAGCTGTATTACCTATTTGGCATTGAAGTCCTTTTTGTGGGAAAATAAGCATGATAAGGGCAAAAAATGACGGTTCTCTAAAATAGGCTACTTTTTTTTCTATATCTTTTTCCTTTTGTGAAAGATTTTCAAATGAGTCAAAACGATGGTAAATCAGTGGCGTAGCTGGACCTTCTGGAATGGGGGGGGGGGGGTCTAAATCAGGGAGGCCGGCTGGAAAATGCATATATTCGATACTTAAGTATATATTATAACTTTAGCCGTTATCTGACTCGAGATGCATGATCAAGTGATGGACCTTATGTACTATATATATCAGAACAGTGACAGAACTTGCAGAACTTCATATTGTCAAGGCAAAAGTCAATGCTGCCAGGCAAAAAAAAAAACGATTTACAAAATGTTGAATTCATCTTAGTGCTACTGTATGACTCAGTATGTACTGCATTTGTTTAGTGATATTGCTAAAAAAAATTAGTTTTCCCTGTTGGCGTCAATTAAAGCGTGGACATTTTGTGTCCATTGTTAAAGAACAAAAATTGGATTCTTTGTAAATGTATTCTACTTCAGTTTACCATAGTCTTTGGTTTAACTGTTTAGGTCAACTTGTGAAACCTGACATTGAAATAATGCTATTTATAACCAGTTGGGGACTGGTGGTTGCATGTTTTTGAGTAGCAAGATAATTCAGCAATGCTGTAATAAAAAAGTTTAATAAAAACAGAAGAAACCGTTTTCTTTAAGTACATAATGTTGCAGTCTTCACACCACCTACATGTAACTTAGACAATTCAGCCTAGAAATGTGGCAATCTTAAGTGATCCTCAAACAAATATTTTGGTGATTGCCCTTCTATAGGCAAATGGACAGAAAGGTATGATGCTGCTGTAGCTTATATTTGCAGTTGATAATCAGTGCCGGATTTACATACGGGCCAGCGTATCAGAATTTTTTTTTATAAAATTAAGTTTAATGATGAATTAACTAGATTCAGGAATCTTGAAATGTAATTTTCATTTGAACTAAGATTACAAATAAAATTGGTATCAATGATATGCCTTATGGCAGGAAATCTCTGGGCCTTATCTGTCCCAAGACTAGAGCCCTGTAGTTGTGAATAATGACTTAACATTTGAGTTACGACTTGTTTTGGCTGCAATTAAAAAATAATTTTGGCTATGACTTGTTTTGACTGCAATTAAAAATGCATCTAAAAATGTAGTAAGAACATAATTCGTTTTGTGCTTGAAAGTTATGTTAAAGGCCGGGGGTCTAGGGGTAGCGATTACCCCTGGGTCGGCAATTAGTGCTGCATACCATATAAGGTAGTTGGGGTTCTAGAAACTACTGAGTACCCCTTTAGTCATTGGGTAATCAGCAATGGTCATTGCGTCAGACTGACCAATGACCACTGGGATATTGTGGCCTTGATGACTGCTGTCACACCTGGAGATGATCACAATTCTACAGAACATTATTTCTATTTTTTAAAGAACAAGCATATTACAAAATTGCATCATATTAGATAAGCATGAAACACAGATAGATAATTACCTATTGGGGGGGGGGGGGTCATAAAAGGGGTACAATAGGGAGTTAGCAGTGAAACAATAATTATCTATCTATGTATCTAAATAATTATCTATGTATCTATGTATCTATGTATCTATCTATCTATCTATCTATCTCAATAAAATATGTGGCATTTTACATTCTGTATATAAATGCTGAGTGTGGGAAGAGAATGGTGGCTAGAATTTGAAAGTCTGTAATTAATTAGCAGCAGTATGATATGAAAATTTGACTCCTGTGAATATTCAAAATATTACATTAATATTATCAGTTATTAATTAACCCTGTGACAATGTGTACACTTCAAACATGGGATGCACAGGCAAATTCAAAGGTGTTACATAATGCCACATGAGGATGTAGAACCAACATCTGTGTGGGGGTTCTATTGTTTCACTGCTAACTCCCTATTGTACCCCTTTTATGTCTCCCCCCTCCAACTGCTATTTTGCAATTTATCATTCTAGAATTAAGTTCAGTCAGTGAAACATCATACCATTCATTTAGCAGGAAATTACCCGACTGCCAAACTTTGCTTGGATATACCTCTATAGTGGAAATGTGGATTATTGCAGTGCTTTGATTGGAATGATATTGGTGCCTTTGCTTTGGAATTATTTATGTGACACTAAAAGATAATTTCCAGCATGACTAGTTCGTTGAGGATATATTTCAATGTCAAGATACTTTAGGTGAGCTTTTTTATCCTCCCATGCTATATCTCATGACATTAGGCAATGGCATATGACTGATACTGGTAGGTCTACAGTGTATATGATAACATAATGTTCAGCCTCTTTGTACAAAGAAATTACATAGAAAAGTCTGATAGCTATTCTGGATTATGCAATGTATACATGAGAGCTATACTATTCTTGAACATTCTACATATAGCTTGAGATAAACTGGTTTATCATGTGATAGCATGGTGTTTGTAAACAACCAAGTGTTTGAGGAGGTGGAGCCATAAATGTCACATGACTTTCAGCCAATCACAACCAGTCCTGGACTATCAATAACATTTGAATGCTAGCAACACTAATTTTGCTTATAATGTCGGAAATACCATTTTCTGAGACTAAACAGTTTTCACTTTGACTGAGATTGGTGCTCTGAAACGAACTATGCAAAAGTATGAACATTGATGCTGTGTTTATGTAGTTATTAAAGTTTCTCTGAAGAGGGTGGGAGTTGTTGACTGCTTGAAGGCCAAACCCAGAATGATGGGGTGCCGCGATAGCGGCCTTATATACGCGACCCCCGGCCTTTAAATGTAAAGATATTTAAATGTAATGTTTTTGCAGTGATTAATTCGCTGTATTCATAGATAAATTTGACTTTTCTCACAATGGAGTGATTGATTTATTTATAAAAATTAATGTCCGTCCACGGGCGGGCGGGCGTACACTTTTCTCTCTATGGCTTAGCTGTGCCTTTTGGCTACGCCACTGTGGTGAATAAGGAGTGTACTCGCATACTCGTAAAAAAAAAAGGAACGGTTATTTTAGATTCACTATCCTACAAATTTCTCACACAAAGAAGAGAAGAAAGAAGAAGTTAAATGAGAAGTTCGGGGACGAAGGAAGAAGACGAAGATTACAGCGAAGTTCTTAGGCGAAAATACGAATATGAATTGCACAGTTTGGGGACGAAAATGAGAAGCAAGAAATGGCTTTTTTTTTTAAATCAGACTCACGGTCTATGATCATAAGTTCTGATAAACAGAGGAAAGTTTTATTCTTTTATTATAGAGGGCATAAAGAAAATCCCAGAAGAAGATTGTATACGTAGGAATCAGAAATAGTCCCGTCTGTAGGCTTAGTTTACTGTAGCAAGACAGTCCAAGTCTAAGGTAAATAGTGTGGAAAGCATGAGCAATCACTGATGTCTCATAAGTTTGCAATGAAATCAGAAACAAAGACATTCATGGCATCATATTCATTGGTTCTGCTGCCCTGGGCCAGTGGGCCTTTTGCCTCAGGCAGTGGGCCTTTTGCCTCATGCAAGGGGCAAAAGGCCCTTTTTCAGAAAAATATATGTATCACAATAATAGTGCATTCATGGTAGAATTGTGCAATATGAAGTATCTGACATTTAGAACTCATGGTTTGTCAAGTCTGTTTTCAATATGATGGGAATCGGATTATTTTTGCCGAAGATATGAGCGCCGATGCTTAAGGTGGGCTTCTTGCCCCATGTTACTCTAATGACGGTAAAGCAGTTCCTCACTGATGTGCTAACTCCCCCATTCACAGGTGGAAGTTATGACCAGAAGTTCTGATAAACAATGATGTGGCCTTTATTATTAATTTCACCTTTTCACCCTCAGTGACAGTTTGAAGAGAGTTTTTGTAATCACTTTGAAACATTCATGTCCGTCCACAGGCGGGCGAGCGTAAACTTTCCTCTCTGTGGCTTTTAGTTGCATCTTTTGATAGTCACAAAATTTGGAAAAGAAATATCATTTATTTTTTTTCCGGAACAGAACTCGCACACTACTGCACCTACAAGCCTAAAAGGTTGCCAGAGTAAGTCTTAAATAGTGTAGTTGTGCCTTTTGGGGGTCTGATGCCCATAAATAATATGGAATTTGCATAATAAGGTGAAAATGTAAAAGTTCTCGTTTTTTCAAACATCCTTGTCAAAGACACTATTATATCAAATGTGTTACATTTTACAATTAACACATCTAAATTCTTTCACTTTATGAACTGCATTTTGACATCCATATCATTATATTTTTGGACTAATGGAAAATCTGGAAAAACGCAAAAAAATTATGTTAAAATGTGTTTTCGGAGCCGAACTCTAGCATGCACTAATGCACTTACCCTAATGTCATTTCATACAGTATTTACTCTATGTCACCTAGTTGTGCCTTTTGATAGTCACATTGATATATCTCCGCTATGTTTTACAAAATAGGGAAAAGAAGTAAAATATATTTTGTTTGTTTCTAGAGCCGAACTGGAATCCTTATACACCGAAAGGTATTAAACATGAAGAGAATAAGTCTGAAGAATTGCTAATTCAGGGCAGCAGTAGCGGCCCACCAAATATTAGCAGATGTTGATTTTGCAAAAATTATGCCTGTCAAAGGAATGGGTGATTGGGAGATGTCACTTACTTATTCAATATAATATATATTTTTCTTTCCAAGCATTTTTTTAATCTTTCCAAGCAAAATCCACAGAAATGCTAATTCAGGGCAGAACTCAGAACATATTTATTTCATATTACGCATATCATAAATACAAGATAACATATATGAAACATAAGAATGAATTAAAAGATGATACATGTAATATGGGGGGACATCTCTAAGATATTTGATATATCACTACTGAGATGCCCCCCATGGTTTCCTGAGAACTTCCACCAATTCTGTCACACCTTGATGCTACTATTTAATATCTTTTGACAATGCTTGTGTTAGATGTCTTCATGAAAACGATCTTCAGTTAAATGAAATTCACATACTTTGAAGTATTTTTTGGTAAAATGAAATTTTGCATATTATATAGCAGAGTATTTTCAGTGAAATAGATGGTATGAATACCTTGAGTACATGTACATGGACTGCATGGATAAAATTTAAGTGGTGTGAATAGCATAATTAAGTTCCTGTTCATATTTTAATTTTGGATGAGATTATACGAGGCAAAGAAAAATGAAGGATCCCACACAGGGAAACAGACATGTGGATCTTGCAAGGAATTAATTTGTTGTTAATTGTGCATGTCTGGACCTAAAAACATATACAGGTGCTGCTATTGTCACTGATATAGGTACTCATTCTCATATTATCATACCATTTATAGTTTAGTGATACTTACTTTCAATACATATATATTTGTCCCAGTATCACTTCCCTTTCACCTTTCACCAGCATTAAGTGATTTGTGATAAAAATTGGTTATTGTCTTTTTTTTCTTTTTTTCTTTGGTACTTGAGGGGGAATTTTTGAGAAACGATGGCTAGCCTGTCTTAGAGAGTCCCTCCTCACTTGTAACACATTTTGTGCAAGTGAAATAAACGCTCTGAATCTGAATTCTGAATCTGAATCTAAATAGTGTGTAGTTGGGCATTTTGGGGGTCTGTCTTAATAATATAGAATCTTATAATAATGGAAAAATATGAAAAATTCTTGTTTTTTTAAACCTCCATAGTATATAGAACAGTTAGTTTCATTAAAAACTGCCTGTCAACTTGAACCTAGACAACTTCTGCTATACGATGCTACCTGCCACTAAACGGAACTGTCTGGCTATAGCTGGCTACTCAAAGTCGAATCCAAAAGTCTATTGCACCTATGTATTTGCGATATATTAGAAAATTTCATTTATCAAAGTTTTTATCTTTTTCATAGGTGGTAGGTGTAAGCCGACTATAAGCTAGGAGCAGACAGAAGCAGCCAGTTATAGCTACAGCCAGGAATAGGTTGCTACAGCTGTCTAGAGTTGACCATATTTTATGTAGCCCTGAAGACCCCTGTGTGTTAGCTCTCGCTTGGTTACCCGGGGCTAATTTTATGGAACTAACTGTATTTATCTTTCATGATTGAAATTTTGCAAATATGCCATTACTTTCTCTTTTCAAACTATTTTCTCTTTCCAAACTTAATTTGGACATTTACTTCATGCTTTTCTCATAATGATAGAAAATATTAACATTATGCTAACAATTGTTTTTTGTTTTTCTACATTCGCTAACCTAGCATGCCATGTTTTTCAACATTTGCTAACCTAGCATGCCATATTTTAAAATGAAAGCCATAAAGAGTTAGTACCATAGTACATATATTTATATTTTACTATTTCATCTAAATAATTGCTGTATTCTTTATATTTTAGACATTTCATATCACCTAAATAATAAGGGAAATGAGCAAATACACAAAGTCTAAACTCACTACAAAAACTTTGCCCCCTGCAGGGCCATGCTGTGTGACACCTGGGATAACGCAAGCCAATCCATTGTCTGTTATGTAACAACCACATGTGGCTTTCAAGACCAGCATGGTTGTTATTTAGAATCCAAGTTCATTCATCAAACTTTGCCAGATATGCATTTGTTGAATAATTATCCTCAGAAACATGTCTAAACATGACACACATGTAATATTATGCAATATTATATTCATTATTATTGATTATTTGCCTCATAAAAAGGCAGTTAATATAAACAAATGTGGTAGGAATTTGAAAGATTTAAGGCACTGTAACTTTGCAGACCATAGGTAAACTCCATGTACTGTACATGTAGCTGAATGGTGGCAACAGTAGACTATTAGTAATTAGATATCTATATTATTATTATTATCATAGTTGCTCAAAAAACATCTCACTGAGCATTGTATGTTTTATTTATTAAATATATTTTAGTACAAATTAAAAGATTTTACAAAAATGCATTGACAATAAAAAATGTGGTATAAGAAACATTATCTGAGTTTGCCCTGTTAAAATTATCAATTGTTATTGTCTTGGATGGTCAAGAACAACATTCAGAAGATAGTATAATGTCTAGTTGCTGAACTAAACAATTTATTAAAGAGGTTTTGAACAATGTTGATGGCGCTTGTGTACAACGTGGCCATTCGCTGAGGATTTTGCTGTCGCGCAGCCTTTGTTTTTTTTTTCCTTTGTTTGTTTTTTTTCTTACTTTTTTGAACATTTGCAAAAATAAACCACTCATTTCTGCTATGCCCCACTTAATTTTTTGCGATTTTAAAACCACTTATAAGATACAGCAAAAAAACTGTTGGCGCCTTCAACTATGCCATAATTGTATGGTATGGATTCTTTATGTTATTGCACTTGTTCTTTAATTACTTTCTGGTACTATATTTGCTATTTCGATGAATACATGTGTGGGGGTTTGGTCAGAACGGCCACAAACCGTAACGGCCATATTTCCGGAACAGCCACAAAAAAAAGACTGAAACGGCCACATGTTATTTCCCATATTGACAAGAATGTTATATAAATTCAAACTAAATACCGTTACCATATACTGATAGTATCTATTTTTTGGAAACTTTTGTCATGGGTGAAAGTCACCTCATAGGTTGTGGTGACTTTGGCCCACACTAATAGTTCATTTCTTATTATCAACTGCTTTAGAAAGTTAGTACTAAAGCTCCAGTGAATAGAGCTGAATAGATAAATCTTCATTCAAATACTAGAATATACATTTTGTAGGGTGTACCAGAATAAATAGAAAGTAAGTATCATTGTAGCAGAGATGTGTCCATCAAGATTTTTCTGTCAGAATGTTTTGGATCTACACCTTGATGTTTTTATCGCCTGATGCCTGCGACTTTCCTGACGGCCTAAATTCGCTCTGAAAAGATTCTGTGCTTTACAAATTATGAGCACTTAAGTACTGAACAAATGTTAAAAATGGCATGCATCTACCACTCTAGGGCACGTGGAAGCCGCCGAAATGTTACATGAGATATGCAGTATTGTCTCAAAGCAACATTTATTTGGCCAAACAACAAACTAAGGAATTGGCTTCTGTCAGCTTCTTACAAGTTATATAACAACATGAGATCACATCGAAACTTCAATAAATCATGTGTCAAAGGGAGTCCATTTACACTGTGACAACACACTTGACTACATTACTCACATCAAGATTAACATGGCGCTATATCTGTGAAATTAAAGGGACTTGGACCAATTCAACTTTTAGCCAACTTTTCTCAAGTAGGCAATAATGAACTAAATGAAATTTACTTTGAATGGTTTTTTTCATAATTTTTTTTAGTTCAAGTAATGTCAAGTATATCCAGCGCTAAGTAGATCTGTTGATCAGCCGGCTTTTTTCTCAGTATAGTTCAGACTGGTTGTAGTGCTTAGGCTTCAACATTTGATGAAAATCTCTGGCTGAGGCCTGTGGCCAAACTCTCCACATGAGTTCTTCGATGCCTTTGCTGGGTTTGAACCCAAGACCTAACGAGTCCAATGTACATCTTATCAAAAACATGTGCTGATGTAGTTCCACAAGTTTTGAAAATTGGATTCATCTTCCGCTCATGATCCGGTCTGTTTTCCATGTTTTAACAACTAATAAGCCCTATACTACTAATACGTCCATGCACACGTCTACCCAGTGAAATTAAATGTACAAACCTTCTTCCCAAAGCAGAACTACGTGATACCAGAATTTTTTAAATCCGTGCCTTCAATCTTCCTGTATCTTAAATCTGAAATATCTACACAAAATAAGAAGTCTTTTTTCTATGAGAACTTCTAAAAGAAAATATGCCCATATTTTGGAGCTGAAAATAGATTGACTGTCATATCTTTGAATGGATCTCATGGAAACTGCCAATATAAATTCGATGTGCCGGTTTGCATACATTTTATAATCTATGACCTTCATTGCACCCGTCTCATGGTGATTAAAACAATATGTCCGGTATAGGACATCAGGGATTCTATGTGATTGACATTGAATTGTTCTAAACCAGAAAGTGCTGATCTAACTAAATATCATTCGTATAATATGACGATTTATTGATAATTGTTATATAATATATTTGCCCTAGATAGAAAGTATTTATTGTCAACAAGCTTTTAGTTTATTATGCAAAATGCTACACGGAGCTCCCGATTGCTTAAGGGGGTTTCACACATAGCCGGATCAAACGCCGGAGCGTCCCGGAGTAACATTTTATTACCTCCGGGGGGTTCCGGGATCAAAGAGCTGTTAAATGTCAACAAAAAATAAATGTTTGGCGATGTGTACACGATATCAATACGGTCTCAACAAGAAGCAACACGGCGCTAACACGACTGTCCCGTTTAGAGTGAGGAGTGAACCGGATTTTCACGGTGCCTTCGCGGATATCACCGGTCTTTACACCGTGTTCATTTGTGTGGATCCGTTGTGGCTCCTTGTACTCTCCGGCGTTAATGGCGGCGAAATATTCATGCCCGGTTGACGCCAGATGTAGCCGGAGACATGCCGGAGTCAATACGGAGATCGGCGGAGTCTACTGGGCGTCTACACGGGTCTACACGGGTCTACACGGATCTACACGGATCTACACGGATCTACACGGATTAAATTACTCCGGGAACTCCGGCATGAAAAATTAAACATGTTTAATTTTTTCCCCCGGAGTCCCAAGGTGCTCCCGGAGCGCCCCGGACAATGACGGACAATGACGGACAATCCCGGACATGAACACGATGTCTATACGGCTTTCCCCGGAGTATGCGGGAGTATTCCGGAGTTGACCTCCGTGACGCTCCGGCGTTTGATCCGGCTATGTGTGAAACCCCTTTAAAAGGGGGTTTCACACATAGCCGGATCAAACGCCGGAGCGTCCCGGAGTAACATTTTATTACCTCCGGGGGGTTCCGGGATCAAAGAGCTGTTAAATGTCAACAAAAAATAAATGTTTGGCGATGTGTACACGATATCAATACGGTCTCAACAAGAAGCAACACGGCGCTAACACGACTGTCCCGTTTAGAGTGAGGAGTGAACCGGATTTTCACGGTGCCTTCGCGGATATCACCGGTCTTTACACCGTGTTCATTCGTGTGGATCCGTTGTGGCTCCTTGTACTCTCCGGCGTTAATGGCGGCGAAATATTCATGCCCAGTTGACGCCGGATGTAGCCGGAGACATGCCGGAGTCAATACGGAGATCGGCGGAGTCTACTGGGCGTCTACACGGGTCTACACGGGTCTACACGGATCTACACGGATCTACACGGATCTACACGGATCTACACGGATTAAATTACTCCGGGAACTCCGGCATGAAAAATTAAACATGTTTAATTTTTTCCCCCGGAGTCCCAAGGTGCTCCCGGAGCGCCCCGGACAATGACGGACAATCCCGGACATGAACACGATGTCTATACGGCTTTCCCCGGAGTATGCGGGAGTATTCCGGAGTTGACCTCCGTGATGCTCCGGCGTTTGATCCGGCTATGTGTGAAACCCCCTTTATAAAGGGGGTTTCACACATAGCCGGATCAGACGCCGGAGCGTCCCGGAGTAACATTTTATTACCTCCGGTGGGTTCCGGGATCAAAGAGCTGTTAAATGTCAACAAAAAATAAATGTTTGACGATGTGTACACAATGTCAATACGGTCTCAACAAGAAGCAACACGGAGCTAACACGACTGTCCCGTTTAGAGTGCGGAGTGAACCGGATTTTCACGGTGCCTTCGTGGATATCACTGGTCTTTACACCTTGTTCATTCGTGTGGAACCGTGTTGCTCCTTGTACTCTCCGGCGTTAATGGCGGCGAAATATTCATGCCCGGTTGACGCCGGATGTAGCCGGAGATATGCCGGAGTCAATATGGAGATTCCCGGAGATCGGCGGAGTATATTGGGAGTCTATACAGATCTACACGGATCTACACGGATCTACACGGATCTACACGGATTCAATTACTCCGGGAACTCCGGCATGAAAAATTAAACATGTTTAATTTTTTCCTCCGGAGTCCCAAGGTGGTCCCGGAGCGCCACGGACAATGACGGACAATCCCGGACATGAACACGATGTCTACACGGCTTTCCCCAGAGTATGCGGGAGTATTCCGGAGTTGTCCTCCGGGACGCTCCGGCGTCTGATCCGGCTATGTGTGAAACCCCCTTTATTTAAACGAGTTGTATCACAGGGTCTTAGTATAGACATTAGAATGTTTCCTTAATTGAGACATGACAATTTGAGGTTGGTACAACAAATGGGCCGAGGCAGTGTGCCGAATTTTGACCCTTTTAAGTTAAAATGTGTCCATCTCCAGTACCATAAAATTGCAACTTCAATCAATCAATCAATCAATCAAGCAAGACCATATTGCAGTGTATGCCAGTGTTGTACGGTTGCACTTTAGTACCCTAAGAACAATGAATTTACTGTGGTTTTATATTTACGTACTAATTTTGTTGTAACTTCGTTGGTGTATGAGAATTCTAAAATTTAATGTATACATGGGCTGGAAACATAAAACCAAAAAAATAAAAAATAAAAAATCTGTTTTTCAGCTTTCTGTTACAGATACAAGCTTAATATAAACAGGTTGAAAGTAATTTCATATCATTGGTGTTATTATACGTTTATTCGAAGATGTTAATGTTCACGCCATGAAGAAGCATAATGAAAATGGTAGAGCATTCCATGGGTGTGTCTTTTGAAAACACTGCAGCTTTACGCTTAATTTGCATTTAATTCAGCGAGTGCAAGGTTCCAACAGGAAAAAGTCACAAAACAACATGCACCTACAATTAAATTATGAAAAGTTTAAACCAGTTGGGTGGCCAAACTAAAAACATTACGTGATATTAAACTTCCATATTGTTATGGAAGTAGCAGATATAGTAATTTATTAATGGTGATAATATATTCTGGAGATTTTAGTTATGGCTGTATTGTTTACTGGTTTGATAAACCTGCTTCTAAAGTGTCTCTTCATGTATAGTGTGTGATATGATTGCAATTACAGAAGGTGATTCAGACCAGGATGCAAGGTGGCCAGGCAGAGATTCTTGCTGGCAGTCGAAATTATGAACTGGCAGGGAGCCAAACCATGACATGATACACCTTAATGGTGTTCATTGAAAAACTACATTGCATGAAAATCCGTTGGCAGAGATCCAATCGAACGTGTAACATACATGTAGTTTGTTCCGCCTCACAAACATTTAAAAGAGCAACATTTTTTGGCTTGGTCATTAAAATCCTGTATTACTTCATCAGGCCAGATGCTTTCATGTAAAACAAGTCTGTTTTGCAACCAGGAAATCCACCCATATAAAGGTAATCCATCTATTGAAAGCTTTCTGCGTCTAATGATGCGTGACACCTTTGTCATGTCCGCCTTGTTCGCATCCTATGAACAACTTCCGCTTCTCCGCCATGTTTGTCCCTGACCTTGCTTGTCTCCTTGGCAACGTCAACTGATGTTCAAAGTTGACACAGAGAAAAAAGACAACAGATTGAAGTTAATATTTTGGGTTCTTGTATAGTAAGACTGATATTATTATACACCTATGATGACTGTCTGTCTATCTTACTGAATTCCTTTGCTTTGTGCAGAATTGGTCATAGAATGTAGACACGTCTGGTCGTATGCATATTTGCTTTTGTGGAACCATGCAGTTTTTATTTACATCAGTTATTAAATCATCAGTCAGTCAGTCAGTCAGTTCGTTTGAAAATCTTTTCACAATATAAAACATAGGCTGCGCTGCAGCAAAACCTTCAGCGAATCCCACAGGCATCATTAAAATTGTTCAGTGTTTGTCCAAGAGCAGGCGGGAGAGGGTGTTACACTGTCGTTTCCAGAGCTGAACACTAACACTAATACGCTTACCCAAATTTCATAGAGTAACACTCTATATGGCCTAGTGGTGCCTTTTGATAGTCACACTGACATATCATGGCTATGTTTTACAAAATTTGGGGGGAAAAAAATCAAATCATTTTTTTAGTGTTTATATAGTTAAGTGTGTGCGATGATCCGAATGATTGTCACTTGGCCTATATAGCCTGTTACGCAAGGCTAATTAGAGTCCAAGATTTCCTAATTTTTGAACTCTTGAATTTCTTCATTTGTTCATTATATTCTGACAAGTTTTCCTGCGGCTTATTACAAATCTGATAAAGTTTTACTTTATTTATCGATAAAAAAGCAATTGTGTATATATTCCAGTTTGTTTTCCGTGAACAGCATAGCAATTACATAGCCCTCATTATTAATAGAGAAAATGGCATCAGCAATCGATAATGGTGACATATTTTTTCGTGAATTTCTTGATTTAAAAAAGGCATTCAACACGGTTAACCATGAATTGCACGTAAGAAATATGAAATAAGAGGAATTGGATATAATTGCGTTAAAGGACTATTTAACCTACCGAAAATAATTTGTTTTATTTAATAATACTGAGTCTTGTCGATTACCGATTAATTGTGGGTTCCCCAGGGCTCCATTTTATGGCCTCCCCTTTTCCTGTTGTAAATTAATGATATTAAAGATATTTCTGAGTTCCTTACTCTTATAGGGCTATGTTAGTGCTATGCTGTTCACGGAAAACAAACTGGAATTTATACGAATTTTTTGTTTTGTCGATAAAAGAGATTATTTGGTTGTACAAAAGTCTTTCTATAATAAGTTTGAGAAAAAAGGCAATACTGACACTGGCTGGTAGTTTCCTGTGAGCATGGCATCACCTGATTTATGGAGTGGTATGACTTTGGACAACTTCAATTCATCTTGTTCAAAACCAGCACTACTATTTTTAACATCTTTTTGGCAGTGCTCCGAATAATTCTGTTTTCGAACGTTTTATATTTCTGTAGGCTGATATATTTTATACACAAGGATTTCTTAATTTTTTTTACATACATTTTGTTCTTAACTTTATAATTTTTTTCATCCCCTCTGTTAGCCAGGTTTCCTTTGTGTTATATCCTGGAAAAGATCCTTATACAATTTGCGCAATCTAATATAAAACAGTTTGAAGGCCTCAGGCCCATTGTTGTTCAGAGTGCATCTTGCTTATTATAAATTGTAACTTAATTACGTGAAAAACGTTCTAAATTTCTTAGAAATAAATTCTACTTGTGAAACCATTACTCCTTTTATATAATTTGGTTCCATGATTTATGGTAAATGCAGGAAAATTATCAGTTATGCCTGTGAAGAATAGGCGACTGAGGTTGTATACATTGCTGATATCGTTTAAAAATATATTGTCAATTAAGGTAGAGGTACTGCTGGCTTTGTTTGAGGGGAAATAATGAGAAAGAATACAGAGCATCTAAAAATTCCGAACTGGGAATATGACTTTCTGTATCAAGTAGGTGGATATTAAAATCTCCAATGATATGCAACAACTTCCCCTCTTGTCTAATATTATGCAATATTTCAGACAGAGTTTCAGTAAGATCTCTTACATCTTGATTAGGAGCCTATATATTACACCATCCATAGAACTTTGGTTGATACTTATAGAAATTATTATAACCTTCTAGACTATAACAATGAGCATTGTCATTATGAAACCACGTTTCAAATATTCCAGCAATATAGTTTTTGTATTTTCAAGGAAATAGTCACATTGTCTTACATTCTGAAGGCAAGTATAGTATTGTTAAAATATTGCACTGATACAATTTCGTAGTAAAGAATCAGGTCATTTAAAATTGAGTCATTAAATATTCATATCAATGTGTCACTAAATATTCATATCAATTTGTCATTAAACAGTCTTATCAGCATTAACTCTCAGAAAATGCAACAAGTTACTGGTTTTCATCCTTATGCCATCTAAATATTTTTAAGAGCATCTGTAAACACTGCATTATGCATAGTAAACATTTTAACAAGAAAGTTTTCATTTAACAATACCTAATAACAGTGCGAGCTGCTAATGTGTTATATGAGGCTAACACTGAGGCTAAAACGTACTATTTATGAGATGAAGACTACCATATAAGATAGCACATAATTTACAATTATTTTAACCATAAACAATCTAAATTATGCAGGCCATGTTATTCAGTTGACCAAAAAATATCAACAACAAATGCAAATCTACATGTATAATGATCTCTGAAATTATTGAAAATATCATCACAATATTATAATATTGGGGAAACCTTCGGAAAGTGGGGAGTAAATTTGCATTTTTTTTGGTAGTGTCCATTTTGAAGACATTACTGGTAAATAGATGTATGTCATGTTTCCTCAATTACTTGCTTGCATTAGTTAAATACAGATATTAAGCACTGGGCAGCTTGTACCCTATAATACGCCAAAAAGTACAGAATTGAAAGAAAATATACTTACAAATCTCCTGACCGAAAATCAACTTCTAACCACTTGAATGGGAGGTTTACACAGCACCTGGCAGCCGCCATCTTGTCAGTCACTCAGTCAGTCAGTCAGTCAGATAGTCAGTCAGTCAGATAGTCAGTCAGTCAGTCAGTTAGTCAGTCAGTCATCAATTGAATCTCAAAAGCATCTCAATGTAAACAATTTACCAGTGTAAACATTTACCACTGTTTATGTTATCTCGAATTATCAGACCCAAATATCATTATTAGTCAGAATAGCTGCCATGCAAATTCAGCTTGCTGTGTTTTATTTTTTATTTTTTTTTATCTAGACCCCTGGAAGATTAAGTGCTAGGACACAACTTTGTGTGCTTTATCACTTGCTTTATCAAACTTAATACGTTTGTTATTTCGCTGTTGTTGAAATGCCACTTAAAGAAGAAACTGACACTTAATATTTCATCTGCGCTGATAAACTTTCAGGTCAATATATTAAAGCGAATCTCTAATTCAAAATTATTTTGAGAATAAAAATCTGATAAGCGTGAGTGAAACAATACTATGGTATTTATCTGCACTGTATGACAAATGAGCATTTTATCATTTGAGAATTTTAATGAGCAGCAAAGTGGGGTAGTTGCTGTGACCTGGTCATAATTTGCGTGGGAATGATGCTCATGGATTTAATGTAAACTTGCACTGCAGTTCTATCCAATTTTCTTCCGTTCAACTGATTAAAATGCACATGTGCTTTTGTGTGAGGTATGAAACGCATAGGGGAAAAAAGTCTTGAGCGAAAAATACATGTATAGTATCGTTCAATATTTTGCTTTTGAAGTAATAGTTATAAAATATGGACACATATGATATACATTATGGGCCAATCAATTAATTCATTAATAATTACTTCATACACCACAACCAGTCAGCTGGCGATGACATATTCATCGGGCTTTAGTATGGAATGTTGTATGAATAATATACCAATTATCGAACTTGCGTTGTGTAAGCAGAGTAGTTATTAGGATGAACATAGGTCAAAGGTCAACCAGTGGACAGCAGGGAGGGCACCCCTGTTGTAAACTGAGCAGGTGAGTAGCATGGCGCAGGCACAGCAGGCAGGCATGTATTCATGTAGGGCCGGGTAAGCGGCGGTGGTCGTTGAGTGGCGGCGCTCCTAGCTCAGGCTCCTAGCTCAGGCTCCCACTTCATTGCGTCGTCTCCAGCTTACAGCTACGTCAAGAAGTGTGCATGTCACATCAGCAGCTGAGCAGGCGGATCTGAGCTGGCCAGGGATCGGGGGAGAGAGCTCCGCGGATCCATCCTTAGATGGCATTGGCCTCAGTAGCTGGCTATCAGGAGAAGCAAGCTGCAGGAGAGAGACTGCTGCTGGAAGAGAGACAGCTGAAGGAGACAGCAGAGCGAGGAAGGACTAGCTGCACACAGGCGTGACGGTTGCAAGGGGGGAGCGCTGGCTAGCTGCTGGCTGACTGCATGCTGCTTTTAAAGGACGTAATCAGTGCCCTGCCTGGCCAATTGTGCAACGGCAGCTAGCCACTACAGTACTGAGTGCAAGGGACACTCGGGGTCGCTGTCATTATCATCAGCCTGTATGTTGCAGCGTTTAACCTAAATCGTTAGTCAAAATGCTGGCGTTCAACAAGGGGACCACATGGTTGGACTGGAGTGTCCGTGCTGCATGGACTACTCGAGTGGTCCTCCTCACCGTTGTGCTGCTTGCCCTGGGGGCAAAACGGAGTCAGGCACAGGGTACCACCCCCAACATCCGCGAGATCTTCATAGGACGGTGCTGGGCCTACCAACACGTTGTCAACCCTACAGTTTTTCAAAGGTAATCCTCTTACGTCCTCGCTCAATTTAAGCCTAAAGATTTTCCTCTTTCCTCCTGAAGGATTGTTCAATACTAAAACACTATGGCATTAGCACTGCCTGATCAATTTTGCTTGAAGAATCGTGTGGTCGTGTGAGGCTGTCCTTACTCCGCTTCAGACAAACTAAATATAACACAAAGCTATTTCAAATATCAAACAAATGTAGAGAGGTTAGGCAGTGACAGAGTCATATTGGAATGCTCCAATCCTTTTATCAAAGGGAAAAGTTTAAATCTCTCATCGAGTACTCTTAGGTATTAGAATACCATTTAAAATGAAACTGCGAGTATCAATTTTATCAACAAAATATCTCAAACAAAACTACTACTCCTGTTTGGAGTATGTGGAGCTCATATTGTATCGAATCTATGACATTCTTTATCCGCGAGGAGTGAATTGAATGTTGAGAGCCCTTGAACGTATGCAATCTTCAAGTGGGTTCAGTGTCAACGCAATAAAAACCAGAGATCTTGTAAACTTAAGGGACAGGTTGTTTAACACGCCCTGACGGTCTCAGTTGTTCAAACAAATGTTATGAGCATGTGAGTGCTATAAACAAAGGAAATACCAAAGCAACTATGAACGTATATGTTGAATGCCTAGGTGAGAACAGACAGCTATGCGATGGAATGTTGTATTTGGCAGGCATCTTACACCCAGGTGAGAGGAGGGGGCGAGGGAGGAGGCAGTCAAGGCGACCCTATATATCCTCACATATTTGCCATTGGGCCTGGCCTTGCAGCAAACACTGATGTGTGTTCACTCGATGGCCACCAGCTGTCCACTGTGCCCAGGCCAGAGTATGTCCAGCTGGACCTGCCTTGACAACTGACCATTCATTCCATTATAGTGCTAATTTAACAGTATCATCCCTCCATTTACTCATTGTAGCAAAATCAATTTTTCATGCTGTTTCGTTTTTGCACTGCAGCTGAGTGTTACATTTTCTGCAGCCCCTCTTGCTTGTTTTTTTAGCTGTTCGATAACATTTGCCAAAAAGCACAAGTATGCAAAGAATGCTCAAGAATGCAGTACTTCCTGAGGTCAGCTACATCATAACATCTTATATTACCCGTTATATTACATATTCTTGGGTGGTGGTCCAAGTATTTGACAATATATATATATTGCATATTATATACTCATAACATGCATTTTCGTATAAACAGAGCAGCCCTTGAACTATATTATGGTATATCCAGGCCATCTGGCGAATATAGGTTTCAGAATCTGTGCTTGCTCCAGTTCTCTGGCACAATCAATGTCATAGGTTTCCCCTGTCATTATATCGGATATCCCATATCATTTGAACCCAGTTTAGATGGTTTAAAACGTGTTGAGTTTCTATTTATCTATTCATTATTTGGCTACAATTTTTCTGTTTGAGAAGTTTCTTTCCTTACTCACTGGAAATGGCTGACAGGCTATCAGTTTTCAAAACCTGATTTTTCAACTGTCAAAACTGGTTTATCCAAGGTCAAAACTAGTATTATATTTCGATATATCATATGAAACAGATAATGTAAATAAACATATAAATCAAAATAGTGCAAGATGCAAAAATACTGATGTGGTTGAAACACAGAAGTCATTGAACTGCCTAATATAAAATTCCATTCAGTCTTTAAATGCTCGGAATGGTCTTCAAAGTGCTCAGTTCACCATGGCATGACTGTGGCATGATCCTAAGCAATTTGCAAGTCTCTAACAGGCTGTGCATGGTACATTGTAGTTAGTGTTGTGGTTGTGCCTGGCTGTGCTGTCATGGCAGGGACTGACCCTTAGTTGAAGCTATAGCTTAGGCAACTGGGAATGTCCAAGCATGCAGCTCCCTTCACACCAAGTGGTGTTGGTTTTATTGATCGGAAGTTGGACTAATGAAAGACAGAAATTAGAAGGACACAAGCCCAGAGGGACCTTCACAAAGACTCTAGAGCAGTTCTATTCAATGAAGGCGAGAGAGTGTAGGAAGGTAGCACACAGCCGTAGCTTAGGGCGTATTTACTGCTGCAATGTCATAATGGGCTGACAGAGAAAACAAGCTGCAAGAACAGAGGTAGGGATGGAAGGGAGAGAGTGGGGATGGAAGGTCTAACATGGAAGGAAGACAATCTGAAGAAAGACCTTAAACAAGACACCTCAATAAATAAAGGCCGTGTCTGCCGTCTTCCTTGGAAGGGACCTAGTTTCTCAAGGCAAGCCGTACAGCACCGAAGCCTGTTAAATCTTACAAAAGCTCCCGGTTGAATAACGACCTGACAATACTAAGCCAAGATTGCAAATAAATTTATCACCACCCTCTCTCCTTACTGCTTGTCTATCGATCGAAACTAATTTGACTTGGTGAATCTGCGCACATGTTCACATGTGATGATTCTTCTTGTAGTTTGAACAAACTGGCTGGGAGACGAAAAGCAGCCTTCCTCCGCGGGATTTCGCCAGATCTCTGGTGATTATGCAAATAGCCCGGAAATGTAAGCATCGACTAGGCCATTAGAAGAGTTCCATTGGCAAAATTTCAACGCAAAAACCTCCGGTGTCTCACATGGGAGACTGCCAATGAGCATCGGTGAGACGGCTTCAAAAGCACAGGCATTTTATGTGCCTTGATCTGCCTTAACCATACATTTATCTCAGGAAACTACCCATTAATTAGCATAAAATGACGACTTCTCTATGATAATGCAACCGATTAACAAGTTCGATATACTGATTATTACAATTTGAGTATATGTACTGCCGAAGTAGAAGAATGAAGAAATGATTTGTGCGAAACAACATCAATTATTATGGTCACCTCAGAGAGCTGAGGACATTGAACCAGGCATAGCTTGCCTGGATGCTATCAGTTACAGATCACACAAGAATAGAAAGTAACGTTGTGTTCAGCTTATTTATTATTCTGTAATTATCTTTTTATACTTGATACACGCGTTATGTACAGTGGGGATCACACGCAATGTGATCAGAGGTTCTTTCATCAGGCTGCGATTGCAACATGATGTGTGAGACCACCCCCTTGGCAGCTGTCAGTTGGAGGCAGGTGTCCTTTCCCGATGCTGCCTGGGGATGATGCTCTAACAGTTGCTGAGGAGGGCTGTCATCAGCCCTGCAGCTTTTATCTATCTTTCAACCTGCAGCCAACTGCAGTATCCTCTCTCTAACACTGAGGCGGGCTACTGTTGTGAGGTGTCCATTTCCACCCCTTGGTTTTGCTGCCTTCCAACTTCACCCTCCATTTGCGAATGATGAGCAACAAAAAGAACTGATGTTAGACTCCCTATTCAAAGGTTGCCACACGCAGGTGCAAAAACTTTGACTTCTGAGAGATGGAACTTACAAACATTTCAAAGTATGCCCGAATGTTTTGAGTCTTCAGTGACTGTAATGACCGCAAACACTGTCAGTGTGTATTTCAGTGTATATTTTCAGCATGGCAATTTCACCACCTGTGGATATAATCACCAAGTGGGAGGAAAAAGGCATTTCCACAATTAGCTGTGCCTCCTTTGGTACTTTGATCAATGGTCAAAATAATCTGGAGCTTCCTGTGTGTGCCAAGCATTCTGCAATTTGGCAACTCTTTTGGAATAACTGGTAAAAGAACAAAAATAAATGACTGCAGTAATGATGACGATGACAGGTGCACATGCTTGTGAATACTGTGGAAGCACATTCTAACATTCTAATTAGACCTATTAGATCGCGCCAACAACATTGTCTAGCACCTATTCAATTTCATGACACTCACCAATCCAATCCATCATTCCAGTGTGACAGGTTACCCCAAATTGATACTCACCTAATGTTATGCAATATTTGGGGCAGTCATGTCTTCCCTGGTCAGCCCTTCAGGATGTGGCTCTAACCTGAAGGCAAGCCATGTGATGGTGAGAACCATGCAATGGCGAAATCCATTGCCCCCTGAAGAGGTTGCTAAATCAGAGCATGGTGTTAGGAAGTGCTCCATAAATCAAGGAGAAGGGTTGGCTTGGAGCTGGCAGACTTCCGCATGTCAACCCAGCGGATGGATGGCTACACGCCAGAGTGTTTATTTTCATCATTGGGATATTTGATCTGCAAGCGGCAGCCGCAGATAAGGGAATCAGCCGGGCTGCTGCCGATACTGCCACTGTCACAGCAGCTCCCCATCCTCCCAGAAAACAACCTTTCATCTGATTTCCCATCAAATCAGTTTGAACACCACACTCTAATCATGCATCGGTGATTTGCTGCAGTTAACAACGCTTGCAATTAAAGTTGACAACAAGATAACAGGGACCTGCTGTTGTTCTCTAAAATTTATGATTCACCACTGAAAAGCAGTTAAACTTGCCCATGCATCTTGCGTTACTATACTTGCTAGTCGTGAATAGTATAACTGAATACCATGTCTGCCTTAAGCTGCCGCAAGTTGTTTGTAAAAAGACATTTCCAGTTTGTTGGCCAATATTGGGTAAGTGACATGCATGCATTTTATCCTTTTGATAACAATTCACTAAAGAAAGAGCCTAAACACCTTTGGAAGCGCCACAGTTCAGGTTGAAGAAGTCAATGCTAAATCACTACCAGGAACTAGCCTTACTGCACGTATTAGTTGATCGACTATTTTATCAAGATTGCCCCGAATCACCCTGGAGACTTTAAAGGAACGATATTGCTGTCTTTGTGTTCGCAATATTGAAATGCAAGTCTTCTGTGGCGAAGGAATGATATTCGTCTGGACATTCATCCCAGCAGATCAAGCGACAGGCTTAGGTATTTGTTCTCCCATTGATGTCAGTGAAGCTCAGATCCATCAGAGAAGCACTGTCAGCGGCCTCTGCTTTTTTCAAAGCCCCAGACTCCCATTGCCATGTCACGGAAGCCCCTGAGAGGCATTTACAATAATTCCAGACGGCCATTTAGACAGCTCAGTGCTCTGCAGAAAAGACTGTTCACTGCTGCTCGACTTATGTCGGTGATAAGTGCACTTTTTGGACTTCCTGTTTGGACTTCCGCTCTGGCTTCCTGTTCAACCTTCGCTGAGCCCTGGATTATTTTCCACCAACTTCCGGAATCCCTAGCTGTCCAGAGAATCGCGGTTGCACTCATAAAGAACTCATTTCCTGTGTTTGTACTAACTTGCGCGAATCCCGAGCACTCATGTCTGTTGTCCGTGTGTTGTTGTGATCCTCCCAATGCAATAGCTTAAGGGCTACATAACGTAAGTAAGGTGATCCACAGGCGAATCGTTTTTGTCCAGGCACCTGGTCATCCAATCCAAGAACAAGGCAACCTCTCTGGAAGGGAACCGGTAAAGGGTAAAACAAATCCAAACAGTTAGTATGGTTTGCATTTGGACATAAACCCATTGACGTATATGTAAGATACGTCCCTGGTAAACCTATGGTTAGTTCCATAAACTATGGTCAACTCTAGACAGCTGTAGCAACCTTTCCTTGGCTGTAGCTATAAATGGCCAGCCGCTTCTGTCTGCTCCTAGCTCATAAAAACTATAAACCTTGGTAAATGTAAGAAATTCATATAATATATCATAAATATGTATGTACAATAGACATGCATATTTTCAACAAAAAATAACAAAATATGCATAAATCGCAACTTATGCACCAAATGGAGCTACATGTACTTTTAGATCAGACTTTGATGAGTAGCCAGCTATAGCCAGACAGTTCCGTCTAGTGGCAGGTAGCATCATATAGCAGAAGTTGTCTGGGTTTGTCTAGTTTCAATTTGACAGGCCGTTTTTAAAGAAACTATAACTGTAAGCAAGGGAATACATCGGAAAAATTATAGCTTGTACATCTATCTCAAGTATATGTATAATGGCATTCGGGTAAATAAAAACATCTAGTGCAGGGCATATACAATTTACGTTGCATTATATAAGATGTTTATTTTGAAGTCAGTGTGATACTTGCTTTCACTTGTCTTAGGCTCAGACATGAAAAGAACATTGGAGCTGTGCAACTTTCAGCTTGCCTTTGCCTTTGACAACAAACCAAGTCACAAACGCAACAAACAAAGCACAAACGATATCTGAGGAACCATGTGGGTGTGTTGAAGAAACTGTTATTGCGTATGTTTCATTAGTATATCGTGTTTACAATTTACAGCTATATTGGAATAGAAGAAGGTTCAGCTATGGCTCAGAAATACTGAAGGATAATTTCATATCTATCTCTCTTATTCTCTTTGTCAGTATATTATGCATAAAACATAAAGCAAAGGCAGCGGTGAAGGGTTATCCTGGCATTAAGTATTCATTTGGTTCTATGGTAGGAGGGCTGTGCCTGTGATCTAGAATGCACTGACACCCGATGCACAGGTGCTGTGAAGATGTGTATTCTGTGATATCGTATTCTGCCAGGATGTACTGGAGTGAAATCTGACGAGTGCCACATAGCTGCTGGTTGATGCATCTTGGATCAATTAAGAAGCTAGAGGAAGTGGTCTCCTCTGATTCTTAACCACTGATATTGATGTGTTGTGACAGACGCTGACAGGGACTGACACTATCAAGCCACGTTTTGAAGTGCATGTGGTGATTTCGACATGACCCTACTCTGCGGGGCTCCATGCAGCTCCCTGAGGCATGCCTCTCCTATCTCTGCTGCCACAGATCTGTGTTTATCACACCTGGCTGCTTAGGGTTCTCCTCACACAAATGCAAGTTCTGCCTGACCACCCCCTGCCAAGCATTGCAGGCAGCATAGGTGATTATCACCCCTCTGAGTGGCCCATATCCCTCATATTTGCTTTGGCACTGCTGCCCTGAATTTTAATCGTACACTGCAAGTGGATTGGGTTAGTGCCTCCGATGTGAAATGCAGGAATATGGAGAATATGAGCTTCCAATATGAGAAAAAAACTGTAGGGACTTTTGGAAGTCTGTAGACAGACAGTCACAGACTCAACTATAGATCTAGAATCAAGTTCAGTCAGACTTAAGTCTTTGATATTAGTATAGGTAAGATTTAAGCAGTCACGTGCCTTAAGTGCGGATGTACACGATAAATGGTGTGCAAAAAAATGCATTTAATTGTCAAATCGTTAGAACTGTGACAAGTCCTTGGAACTCTGACCTGTGTAACATCGACTACTCTATTTTTGGCACACATGAACCTCAAATTCACTGTCAACCATTGCCATATGTCTCAGAATACTTTAATGTTGTAAACAGAGTAGTTCGATTGCCTGGGGTGTTAAATTTCACCGTTTGGATAAATATAAATGACAGGCTAGTAAACATGGCATGTGGGCAACAGCTGACAATAATGCAAGTTACCCGAGCATTCCATTGTATTACATTTTTGTATTTACCATGCATATTTCACAGGATTGAACCACTTGTTAGAAACAGGTCATGCCCCATTTTGGCTATTTTGGTAGCAGAAGAATTGAATTTGAGACTACCCATATCTGGAAAAGGTCGGCCCAGTCACTCAGCTGACACTCCTTATCAACTGGTTTGTAGGGAATTCGTAGTGTTGTCAGTCATGTTGTTGTCTCAATTTAGAGGGTGTGGCATTTGCCCCTCCCACTCCACATGACACGATGAAAACAGACTAAGGAGAACAAGATGCACAAACATAGAATGAGGTTTATTATTCAACTAGACAACTGTTGATTTCTTTTTATCCAAGTAATCATTGCTTTTCGTAGATGGGTGGTCCTGCAAAGCAGTCATTAGTGCAAAGTCGTTCTGGTTTAGCTTCACCCTAGTCCTCAGCAAGAAAAGTGTAACTGACACTGATGTTTTAGATATTATTTGAACGTATACACTTGACATTTTCATCAAGCCCCACATGAATCATTTTTGCTATCTCAGTGATCTGGATTTCGTTTCTCGCAGTTTTCTTGTTTCAGTATGTTGCAAGCATAAACATTTCATATGTGAGCAAGTATGAGATGATTGACAAATGATAAAAGCTCTCTCAGCATTATAGAGCAACTGGAGGTGGTCTATGATTTCAGGCAGGGCTATCTCGAGGTTAGTTCTCAGAGCAAGATATTTGCGCTCGAGTTGTTGCAATGGCGGTGGCAAAATATCGTAATTCAACCTTAATCCATATTTACGGCCTTATCTAGATTAATCGGCTTGGGGTCTTCAGTGTTTATCGAGGGAGAGCTGAGCCTACACGATGACCCTTGTGCCGAGGCAAACAGCTCTAACTGGTTGGCAGTCAATTTGTCATAGTGACACGCCTGGCCAGCCATGATTCGGGGTGTTAAGGGGGCAGGGTAAGGGGTGATTGAACACTTGCTGGGGCCGCAGAGGATCCGACCTCCCTTGTCAAACACACACAAGATTTGTGCCTTGCTCACTGAGTCTCTAGTGCCCATCAGCAGTCCCATGGCCTGGCGCCATGGACCATGGTCATACCAGCTTCGTGCAGGGCTTTGGTGCAGCAGCAACAGGTGACCTTGTTTGTGCGCCTGTGAGGCTCCTGCAACTGCAGGGACAGACCTTGTCTCAATCTTCTGTTTGGCCAAGGCCCCCCTGGTCGTTATCTACCTTCAGTGCTTCTAACAAATGACCATGGCAGCCCTGCTAACAAATGACCTGCCTGGGGCCCCTGTGTGCATCATTCACTGGCCCGCTGCATATGATGGCCACAATTATTCGCTTTGGCAAATCGCACTACACACCACATCCATCTTGGCGTCAGTGCCCAGCTCTTTTCTTTTTTCTTCTTCTTCGTGGGGATGTGACAAACTCGCCAAATATGTGTGATGAATGTGTTTGTCGACCTAACTCAGCTTTGCGCATGTTTTTTTCATATTCGGGACCCAATTTTCAGACGTCTTATTTGCGAAATTCCTCATTTATCTCTGTAATGTCATACTCTTCGCATTTTGATACTTTTTGCAGCAATAAGAAGAATTGCTCTGTGCTATGGCAACACTTCAAGGAGGCGTTTGCCAACAGGGACCCCTGCGATGTTCCTATGACGAGATACGAAAACTTTGTCCAGTATGCCCAACACCCTGTTGCTAATGATAAGGTTGGTATATAGAGCACTTCCATAGCATAACCATGTCAATTACACTTTAACAAGATCATCTCCTTAACTGAAGCTGTCTTACACTTGTCAGTGGCATGTGCCTTGGTTGGTAGCTCCAATGATCTACGTGTATGTACGAGCTTTCCAGCCAAGCTTGTTTTTGCACTTAAGAATGGGGAGAATTACAAAAACAGAAAAGTTTGACATTTTCTTTGGAAACATTTTAAAAGCGTTTTAAGCTTTTTTCACAGTCCGGATAGGACTGGAATGTCTTTCATTGTTTATATGACCTACATATATTCAAAAGACAGCGAAAACCTACTTCCCAGGCACGTGCCGCCCATGAATTGAAATCCCTTATCATTACGATTAAATCAATTGTAACAAAAATGCTGCTTTCTATCATTTAATAAGATTAAAGTGAAGAAAAAGGACCATTTTTTGCATAGTCCTTCGCCAAACACCTTTCCTTGAATCTTTGTATAGACAACAACCTATATTGTCTCGTCAGGCTCACTCAAGTTTAGGATGATACGCCTAAACCAGTCGGATTTGATCTTAACTTATCTGATCAAGTTTTCTTGTGTTTATTTCCAGACTATGTTTTGGTCAGGGGTGTTTCCCTTTGTATATCGCTACACGAGTTTAGGAAATGGCTACGTGGCCATTGGAGACACACTATTAGGTAGGTTGATGAGGCTTCTGTGCTTAACATGGCGTTGCATGTAGTCCTTAGGAAAGCCTGTCTGGTGGAATTTATCATAGTCAATAGGAGCTGGCGAGATGTATCACGTCTGGGCCAGAGTGATAAGGCTGAGCAGGTCTTCCGCCATAGCTTCCATAATGGAGTACAATGTTTTGAGTGGCTCTTGCACACCCAGCCATTATTTTGATGCAGTTAGATTTGTGTTTGGGCCGGGTCAAGAGCTTTCCATTAACATCACATTCTAAGCCATGAGGACAGGCGCAAGAGGCAAATAAATCAGAGGCAGTGTTGCGGCGTTCTCCATGGTCCTCCAATTCCCCCGGATCTCTTTTTATCTTCCTCTGCATGTTATGTCTCACGGTGTCTCAACCGCCAATTCATCAGGCCACTCATTTAATGGAACGCACTGCAATAGCAGCAATACTCCCCTGCAAGTAAAACCCACCTTACTCTATTCAAACAAAGCTCCCATTACCATTGGTTACAATTTTATCAAGGTTCGGCATGTTTCGGTAAAACAGGATCTCAAAAGTAAACTGCAAAAATTTCAATCACATTTAAGGCAATATAATATACCTATACCTACGTTGGGAACTTGGATTAATTAAGTAGTATCTAACACTATCTGTCATCTTCAAATTTGTTTTGAATCCTACTATAATTACATTTTCTCCCTAACCCTGTCTCACAGGTTATATAGTAAACCGTGTTCAATGGTGTGGCAGAGCGGGAGCACCAGGAATTGAATATGAAAATTGTCCAAGCTGGAACGCCTGTAATAATACTGCAGAGGGAGCATTCTGGAATATAGCTTCACTTTATGTAAGTACCAATCATTCTGTTAGTTTCATTGTTTGCATAAGTCTGTAGTCATTAGTTATTCCTTGGTAAGTACCACTTAGCCGAGTAATTAGGTCCTTGAATGTCATGGGGTCTCCCCGTGGCAAAGCCAGTAATTAACACTGTTGGAGCAGGACCTCACCTATCCCTTGTCTTACTTGTCAACATGTAGTTAATAAAATTAACTAACTGCAGTAATTAGTATAATGGATCACGAACGAACTCTAATTACTGTTAAACATTTTGTACCAGGATATGAAAAAACGTTATTAGGGCTTTTTTAGTCTGATGAAACATGCTGGGTGTGGGGATAATCAATGTGTAATATTAATTAGCAAATTCAGAGGACCAAAGATATGGTCAAATCCAATACAACCACAGTCTGCCATTATAAAGTGATTGCTTTGGCATCCTGATTTTAGTTCAGGATATTGACAGATTGACCACACCTGAAGTGGTAATGGCAGAACCAGAAATGATTTTATTAGATTGTTAACAACCCCCATCTCCCGGGCTTAATTGCTGTTTCATAAAATTGTTGTTCATTAATTGTAAAATGTTTAGTTCATTAACTGTAAAATGTTTTGTTCATTAACTGCAAAATGTGGCGAATGTTTCATTATGCATTTACCATGTTAAAGTTGGGTACAGAATAATTTTTTAATAACAGTTGATAATTGGGTATGATGAAGATTGAAGGACAATGGACAATAAGAATTAAAATTAATTAATGAAAAGTAGACGTCGGTAATTAAAAAATTCATGTAATGGTCTATATTAAAGGTGCCTCAAAGTCAAATACTTATTTTTGCAAAATCTTTCGAGAACCAATCAGTCATCGGCTAAACCAGGACGTCTTGCTACCTTTATCTTAACGAGAAGTAATTTCAATGTCAGCGTAATACAAATGTCATAGTCATAACTTTATGTCATACTCATAACTTTAATGGCATACCCATAGAGTTAGAAGTAAGGACTATGTTCAAATCAGATGAAAACAATTAATTACAGTATGCGTTATATAGGAACTCTCATGGACGTACAAATAGACCAGCTTTCCAGAATTACCTGATGCACCCATACAGTTAGTTTCATTGAAAACGGCCTGTCAATTGAACCTAGACAAAGCTAGACAACCTCTGCCATGTGATGCTACCTGCCAGTTACAGCTGTCTAGAATCGGCCGTTTTTAATGAAACTAACTGCATTCTTACCGTTCTTATGGTCTAATTGCAGTTTGCCTCAGCAGCCAGAGGACAAACTTATCTTATGTTAAATGCCAGTAGAGAAGAGCCATTCAGAAAAGACAGGTAGTAATGATAATTTTTAAGCTTATAAATGCATTCATCTTCGTGATTTAATGTATTTTCATTACGAAGAATAAGCATCCATTTAGTTAAAGTGTATTTTTGCTCATTTCAGCACATTTGCGACATATGAATTACCATATCTGAATGCCAGTCTTGTGAAAACCCTTAATGTCTTTCTTGTTAAGCCCATTAAAGACAGAGGCAGGTGAGTGCTCATTAATTGCATTGAAATATTGGTTGACCAGAAAATGTCATCATTCATCAATGTTGTAATTACAAGCTGTATTTTGCCCATGAAGTTGTGGTTTGTGGGTAATCCATTTGTACTGCTATGAAGTTCAATGATAAAGGCTAATTTGTGGTATGTGATCGATATGCTGTTCAAGCACGTGTGATGACACAACGCCATTACCATAAAGTAAATACATCATCAGTTGTGTCAAGCGGAAGTATCAGAAATATCCTCAGGCGCGAAAATTGGAGGAATGATATTAACCCATTTAATTTGGCATTGGCCCAGATTCCACATTTTCAAATATCTAAAGCAAATCGAAGGATTGGAGTGTCTGTGACACTGGGCATTAATCTAAATGCATCTTGGTGAAAAGAAAATGTGGAGGAATGATATTAGTTTCTTCCTTTGCGGAAGCTGATAGTGAGCAGATGGATCATTGATGGAAAGACCGTGAAATGCACACACAGAGGAGGGGCTGATTTGGAGGATGTGAGAGGCGCCCTTCAAAAGATCCAGGACGTATTGATTATGCTCTGAACCCTTCAGTTTCAGCTGGACATGCGATAAGGGCAGTGTCGCCAGCCTTCGGCACCTCGTCGAAGCGAGGGGTATCACCTTCAACTGCACAGAAAATCCATAGTAAGTAAGGCCAGTCTCATGTTGTGATTAATTAGATGGCTGTGGTTTAGGCAAGACGGTGCTGGCCGTGCCTGGAGGACTTCATCAATACACGGATAACAATTAAGAGGTGTCCATGTCTCGTGTCCTTGTCTTGTCCAAGCCACACACCGAAGGGACGAACGCTGTCTCCAAAGGACGCTTGTTTTTCCCTTCTTCATGATTACTTTGCCATCACATTGCTCATATATTGTTCTTCATTCATTAGTGTCCATCTCTTGTGATAGCCAAAATATTATAGTGCCTAGCAGACAAGTGGTAACACTGGCAAACAGTCCAACATTTTTCAGTCTTTCAAAGAGCTTCGTCACATTGGTTGCAGAGACAGATTAGCAGAGGCCTGGGCTGTAGGCTAAAGAAAAAATGTGGGCCCCCACCCCTGTGTATTCTGTGCATTTTGGAAAGAATTTGAAGGATATTTTACTCAATTTCTGAATGCTTCAAATATGCCATCAGTAAAATTACTCAAGGAATTAATACAATGAACACACAATGCTCCTGCATAAACTCTGGGGTTAAAAATAATTGAGCAGCATACATAGCGTACATTCATTTTACAGCGAAATTCATTGGGTTGGAAACCAAGCTGATGTCATGTGAACCCAGAACTCCCATTGGCCAAGGTAGTCCGCAACCAATGAGATTCCTGGATTCACATGGCATCATCTGGAGTTGAGTTTCCAAGTCTGAGATAGTTTCCAAGTCAATGATTTTCACTGTAATGCAAAAGGTAAAAAATTATGTTCGGAAAATTTAGAGATGCGACAATCATAAAAAAAAATTAATTAATAAATCTATCAAGGCAATAATGATATATGATATAATAACGATTATTTTTCACCCCATATAAAAATTACAGTCAATCATATCTTTCAGTTGTGGAAACTTAAGTCTGTTTTTCAGATGAGTTGGTCCCATGAACTCGCAAACAGCAAAACCATCTTGATAATATTGCTAATTGTCATAAAATAAGCCCTTACAAATCAATTATGGCATGGACTGGAAGACTGACTTTAAGGGATATTTTCAATTTGTTGTTTGGCCAAGAAAAAGTTATCAATAAACATAATTTAATAACTCATGATTATAAAATAATTAGAATTGATTTATAACAAGTAGTATCAAGCACTCAATGCTGTTCAATAGATAAAGTAAAGGGTATAGCTGACTTGACACAAATTCTAAGTGCCTCATGTCGAATTTTTATTTTTTGTTTGGTCACGGCCTCCCAGAACTCTGGGCTCTGGGCTTCAGCCTACCCAGCCTGATGGGTAATCCGTCCCTGATTGGTTGTGATTGTTAGTCGTGAAAAACCATTGAATATCACCAGTCAACCTTGAATGTTTAAAACAAAGTAATCAACATTTTAGGATAATCTCTTTGTTGATCAAAACTCCAGACTTGCGACAGTTGTTTCAGAAAACAAAGCAATGGTCTGCGTCATATGAGCACTTTATTTAATTATTTTCAGTGCTTGCCCAACTCACTGTGTCACCACTGTTATGCTAAGCACTCTAAGGGAACAGAACATACCAAAATCATCAAATCCTCTCTTTTGTCGATGGTTGCACTTCCTGTAATGTGAACTACAGTTAATTTCATAAAATACGGTAGACTCTAGCTGTCTGTAGCGACCTGTACCTGGCTTTGGTCTAAACATGCTAAAGCCAGCTGCTTCTGTCCACTTCTTTAGCTACTAATTGGCTTACATCTATCACCAGATAAATATATACCTTGGTAAATGTAAGAAATTAATCTAAATTATTATAAATATGTACTTTTATATCCGGTTTTGAGTAACCAGCTATGACAGCTTTGTCTACAATTTGATGGGCCATTTTTAATGAAACTAACTGTAGGTGCATCCATGTGAATATGGTTAGCTGATATAATTAATCAACAACTTGCATTCGTGTTAATATAAGGTGATGTTATTATGTTGATTTGCCATCTGATATTGATATTTTGTCATTTCCAGTGATGTGCTGCATCTGTTGTGTGCTCGTGCACCCACTTCCACGATATGTCGGAAGATCTCACGAGCAGTGGGCCTAGAAACGAACTCGGCACCGGATCGTCCACTTACCTCTATTGGCTTCTTTGTAGCCTTTTGTATATATTTGCTGCATTTTCTTGGGTTTTGGGAATATTAGCTTTTGTATATAACACAGGTGCACAGAATTCGTACACAAACTATGTATGCAAGTAAGTCTTTTTTACATTAGGGAATTCACATTGAGTAAAGTGCTTGATTGTTATGAATTATGCTGTTTATGTTCAATGTAAATAGGACAGTGGAGAGATTCACTCAGGACCCAGATATCACGAAGTTTTAATTTGTATTGACATGAACTGAGCAGATTCGGGTTCCATCGACATTTATAATAGCAGGTCAAAAATATGTGTCATTACTGAACGTGGTCATTTTAGGGAAGAAGCATGATGGACTTAGGAGGAAAATTCAGTTTTAAGCCTGCCACAAGATATAAGTTTTAATTAATGCAGTTGTGTGATTAATGTATTTTAATGTAGTTTGTAAACTTCCTCTGGCAGACCTTCCATTTGCAAAATGCAGGTAAATAATCAACGAAGTTCCAAAAACTTTCCTGCCACACAAGTTACAATGGGATATGATATACCAATATATCATAGCACAGCTTTTTTAGTGGTTTGCCAATGAAAGTAAAGCGATGACCCTTAGGACTAGGTGGTGCAATGACCACTGTTCATATGGCACATGGACACATTCTTCCGAGTGAAGCTAAAGGTCAGGTGTCCTCTTTCACAGTTCCTAATTAACAGAGACATTGGCGCTATTGCTTGACTATCGCTGGACGCAAGGCTTCAGCCAAGTAAGGCTTCAGTGGCCTGATTTTGGAATTGGTGTGGGAGGGGCTACATCCAGAATTTGTCGCTAGAACAGTTTATTGTCAATGCATAAATTATAACTTCTGATTAATGGGCTTTTGCATGGTGGTAAATGATAGTTTTTGGCATTTAATTGTGGAGTGATTAATAGCTCCAATGATGGAGAATTCAAGCCGAGACACCTGGCTGTGTGGAAGATCTTAACCGCTGTGCCGTGTACTTATTATAGTTTCTCATGTGAGAAACAAAATTGTACAAAGATATAAATATGTTGTTTCTTACAGTTGGATGGTTGTCTGGTAATAAAGTGTGACGTGTTTCGTACATTTTTGGTTCTTATTTTGCAAAACAGCCTTTTTCCACCAGATGGTCCTGACAAGAGATGCGATTACTGTCATTTCTGCGCATGAATAGTGTACAAGCGGTTTTATATACCTGGAAAATTACCTTTATTATCAGAAGGACGTATTCCTTTTGTGAAATACACTTGTTTCAGGTTCAAAGGTTTCCGACACATAAATCCTCTTAGTGTTGTGTACATTTGCCATACAAGATGAGTTTGTTAGTCTGATGAATGCTGTAAATTAGAGAACTGCTTCGTCAGCGGATACTGGACACCTAGGTCAGAGGTAGCCTAATGTAGCGGCTTCACCTTTGAGTAAGAAGAGAAGTTAAGCCGAACATTAAGCGACCTGGCACGACACCCACCTAACATTGGTCTGTGCCTTGCTGGAAACCTTTCAGAAGAAAAGTGCAAGAACAAAGAGTTTTTCATGGCCGATTGCCCTGCCTATATGTTATGCATGATCCCTCGGGTCTTAATGATGCCCAGGAAACATTACGCTGGACGCAGCATCAGCATTTTCTTGATTTGCCATGCATAAAGCGACCAAGGCATAACCCTGCCGGATACATTAACACCCAAACAAACACCCATGACATTTACCGTACTTAGCCGCAATGCTTCACTGGCCCAAAATGCTTACTCTGCTGACAAATTTGGCATTAGTCGCATTAGGCTATTGCCATTATTGGCCCCAAATCTTGCGGGGGATGCGGGATCTCTCTGGTAAGACGCTCAGCCTGGACTTGACATTTTCCAGGCAATTCTGGAGGTTGTGATAAACACGGCAGGATGGCCCTCTGCTTCTCTATGCCTTTCATCTCCTTGCTCATAGATCATTGCAAGTGTGGAGCTGCTAAATCTAATTGTGCCATCATCACCCCAGTATGGCCCATGCCTTTGCATAGAGTAAAGTATTTCCTCGATAGTTCCTTTGAAACAGCTTAATGCCAGATGGTCAAAGCAAGTCTGCTACAAATGATGGCTCACATATTAATGTAAACTAGGTTAGAACGATCAACGAATTTCTCTAAAAAAACTAGCTCATGTCATTGTCAAATTCAAGTTTATGATTGTAGATACTTTTAACATTCAGTTAATAACGGTATCATCGGCTACTGACTTACTATAGAATACAATGTAGTACAATCAGATCAAGTTCTAACATGGTCCTGTGACATCACAGTTGACCTTGCTTGAGTGATTTGTAATTAAAGTCCATTTAAGGGCAAGATAGCAAATTGCAGAAGGATACTCTGTTGATATTTATTGAAATGCACAACGAGGATACCTTCGTGTTGTGTTGTGCTTAGAGGAACAGAAAGTTGGATGATAGACATCTCGACTCCAATTTATGCTTGAAAGCTTGCAATACCTTTGTTCCTCACTTAAAAACCAGAAACTACAGGGTGATATTTCATATCTGGTTTTTAAAAACAGACTCACACAAAAATGGCACAATTATGTGAAGGTCGACGTTTGGTGACTTTGGTCCGTTATTGGTAAAGAATTAGAAGGCATATCTTGTACTACCAACGTCTCCACTAGAGGTCTCTTCCTGATTTTCATGCCACCTCGTGGCTGCGCAGTTGACTCACTCCTGTCAACTAATTTGGCCCTTTCCTTAAAAACAACAATTATTTGATTGCACTGAAGGAGTGGTGGACTTTAACGGGGTGAAATTATAAGGATCACAATGTATATACTATAGCACTATAATACTGTATAATACTATCATAATATAGCACACTGATATTACTGTACACCTACTTACAATGGCTGATGCCAGACGAAAAGTAGCGATTGTTGAAAAGTGAGAATTTACAATCAATTTCCTTAGAATAAAACATATCGAGCTCAAGAAGCACTCAAATTGCACCTTTCTTCTCAATTTATCTATAATAAAGTCGATAAAATTCTTTGAGAAACTCACGTAATTACAGTTATATAAACACTCTGAAAAAAAAAGAAAAAAAAAAGAAAAAAAAAAGAAAAAAAAAAAGAAAAAAAAAAGTCTAACATCTTATTCTATTTGGCTAGATATACCAGATCAAAGTGATGATGCCAGAAATGACTACCTTCCCCATAGCATTTTTTACTAACTTTCTTAGAATTTTTAAAAATAAGTATTAGTCATGCATGGGTGGGTGGATTTAGGTCTTTACGTCTTGTATTTCTGCTTGTCTAATTATAACAGGCAGGGACCATGGCAATGAGATGATGGGACCCAGTGGTTTTGATAAACAGGGTTGGTCAAACAGTTAGTCAAATAGACTACCTGAATAAGTCTTTCACAGTGAGCTCACAGTGTAAGTCTTCTATGAACAAAAGTCGCTTTAACAATCCTACATGCTGGCATTAAAACTCCTCATGGTTTTCAAAAATACCTTAAATTAGTTTAAAAGGTATTTTGCTATCTTTTCTACTTTCAAGCAAATTTTAACATTTCTAAAAAAAAAAGCCTCTGAAACATATACTGTTTTTCGTTCTTCTATATATGTGTCCATTATAGAGTTTCTTTGCACAATTGATATATTGTACAAAGGCAGTGCTATAGTATATGCAGGGTGATTTTATTTCACTTTTATATTTTTGTTAATTTACACTGTTTTTATTATAAGAAACTGTTCGTTTGAACGAATAAAGATATAAAATACTAAGTATGACTTGTGGTATTAGTCAATACAGCTAAGAATGTTAGTAAATGTGAATCTGATTAGTCATTCATGTTTGACTATGATGAAATGACTAGGCCTTTTTTATTTTCAGTGAAAGATAATAATATATATACAAACAACTCCCAAAAATACAATTATGAATTAATATAACTACTTTCTTGACTGAAGTACTGTGTTCTATAACACTGCACTTTTTACATGTTTAACTTAATAATAAACAAGACATAGACATAAAAAATGTCATCAGATCAAACAAAGCATGTTTTGATGTTAATGTTCGACAGAAATTCAAGTGCTTGAAAGCTGATATTTACGTCCTGTATTTCTGCACCTGATAGACTAATTAGACCAGACAAAGACCATGTCAATGACATGAAGGATAAAACAGACATCCAACTTATAGGCTAAACTGGGAATTGAATCCAGGACCCAATGGTTGGTAGTCAGCACACTACCTTTCTTTTATAGGGCGGAGTGGGGCGGGGCTTTTCTTCAGTGAAGGACACCATGTCAGCATCTTTGACATCAAGAAGGAACAGATAGAGAGTGCTCTGGCGGACCTTGCATCTCAGATCAAGTTAATCTCTGTCAGCATAAATCTTTAGAAGTGTGTCAAAGGAGCCATTCATGTTGGAATGAATCAGCTGAGTAAATAAACCAGGTAATTGTTGTCAGTTTGCCTAACAAAAAAATAACATTGATAATGGCTTCTACTAGGTGCCGGGAAGGTTCAGAAAGTACATGAATGAAGTCAATTTGTAGTGACAAAATAATTATTATAGAAACTACAAAGCAAGAATGCATAAGTTGCATATTGAAATGTACAGTGTATGTGTAAAATCCAAACTTACCTCTGTTTACCAACGGCTTTTAATTAATTATAAGTCCTGCAAATCAATATATTCTGTCAGTGATTGTTGTTTTGAAGGATTGTGTTCATGAGATTCTTGATCTGTTAAAGAAGGCTTATTCCCAACTGGATTACAGAGTGGATGACCACATTGTGTTCTAGTTTATCTAGTACCATGCCTTGTTCAATGTACACAACCATGGAGTCACTAGAGACTCCTCTGTGAGGCATCCATGAGGCACTCGCAGATCACCCGTGCGAGTGGTTCAAGAGTGAATGAGGAGAGAAATGTTAGACCGCATCACTGGATACCATGTATTTAAGAAAATATAGTTCTTTTAGGTTTGACAATTGTCCTTTGTGTCAAATGTTATAACGGTAACACTGGTTACATTGTATTTCAAAAATGTATGAAGGACAGAAGATCTCAGGTATATTAAGGCTAGAGGAGGACGGTGCATTTTAATCACAGTGGGTAAAGGGGTAAAGGGAAGGGCCTCAATCTTCTGCAGCCCTCCCCCCTCCATGTGCACCTAATAATCCAACAGAATAATGATAAATAGTTAGCAAGACAATTAAATACAAAATAAAATGTATTTCGCAGGAAGAAATTATGTGCCGAGGACATTGACCCTATGATGACAGAAAGTTGGGCTTATTTCTATAGCTTCATGGGACATTATTTTTAAGGAAGACATTGTATTTATTATCAAATTTCAATATCAGCTGCAAAGCAACACAGACAGAAATGAATTTTTGTGAAAAATGAATGGCAACCGTGAGCTACAAGAATTGCTCACAGCCATGAAGAACAGAATTCCTCTTGATTCCAAGAACGATAGAAGAAGGTGGAGAGACAAAAATATTGCTCAGCTCTCTTTAATGCGAAGAAAGACCCAGAAATAAGTAGATACAGATCCACATGTATAATGCTCATACTATTTCAGTAATAAACCTTTCAACTAAACGCCAATGTCTGTGTGTTTATATCGTCAAAGTAAAAAAAAAAAAGAGCGAAAAAAAAAAATCTCATAAAAGGCATATACATATAAATGTATTATATGAAATTACACAGGCTTGAGCTTGCAGAATACTAAATTATTTACTTATATATTTTAATATATAATGTAGTGTTGACAGCCCCAAACAATATTAGCAAATAGCTTTTAGGGCTTTTACTAACATCAACAGAGTCTTTAAACTCTAAATATTAATTTAAAATACCTCTAAATAGGTGAAATGTGTTCAAATTTTGCACAATCTTACCTCAAAGTGGCCATGTTTAAAAATGACCAGCCCGCACTACCAGTTCAGCTATTTTAGTCATATTGTTGAAAGCCTTCAAACTAATTTTTACATTAGTTCCTACAAATCATTATTGGTTTTAATGAAGTCTTCACACCAAATAACTAGAATATGTACAATATCCTTTCATCACGATACATCTATGTCACCGATAGGCTGAGTATAGACTTAAGAAGTTTTCTCTTAAAATACAAGAAAATTAGACTCATATGAACATGAACATCCAAATATTCTGTAATTTCAAACAAGCAAAACATGTACATAATTAGGTCGCTGGGCTATGAGGTGACCATACTGAGTGAAATAGGTTCATGGAGCCCTTACCCATTGTTAGGCAATTAACAATCTTATGGCTAATTTTTTGATTTTTCCTTTTCCCACAGCCTACATTTATTCTCATGTGTGCCCCTTGTGTCCTTCAGCCAGCAAAACTTTCCTTTGCTTTTGTCAGAAGCCGACCCAAAACTTCAATTTAAAAGACATTTTACCTGAGAATTCAGTCACATATGACCAACAACTGGGTATTTTTGCCGTATATTTTAATCCAACATATCGATATGCTGAGCAAGTAAATATTCCATGATATATGACTTAAAAAACGATTAAATTGAGTATTCTACATTTTTTAGCCTGATAAAACAGAAAAAAGCTACGTTTGTTTGCTTATATGTCTAGCTGAAAAGTGGTTACACTGGCAGTCTTTCGAAGCATCTGCCACGTCACATTGGTTGTTATTGTCAGTAGGTATCACCAACAAACCTTGACTGTTTATAACACACAGTAATCAACATTTTAGGACAGTTGTTACCACAAAACAAAGCAATGTATATTTTCAGTGCTTGTCCAACTCACTGTGTAACCACTATTATGCTAGGCAATCTAACACACAGGCTCTGCTTAGAGCGTTGGGGTTAGGGCCCTTCGGGTTAGCGGCCAGGTGGTGTATTTCTGTGTCAAGAGAGGCTCATAACATGCATTATGGAATCAAAAAATGCCGGGTTTAGTTAATTTGAGGCCATTTTTGCAGAAAGCTGAAACAGGAACCTAGTGTGGCATCATCTACAACACTAACTGCAGCATCATGTATATTGAGCACTTTTTCAGGGAGTCGGAGCACCAACAGTCACGATTTATAGTATGGACGTCATGCATACATCAAGAAAAAATATTTGCATTGACAGGTGGCATTTATAAGTTAATTTTGTATGGATTTAGCTGTTGTGCCAAGAAAGTAATTAAAAAAAACATGTGCACCTGTCCAAACCATAGAGAGCAAAGCAAAATTAAGTCCTGTTGCTACCATGAAATTTATGTGTCTGTAAAACCATTTTTTGTACTTAAGTTTCATTTTGTTAGCTTTTTTATGTGTATATGTCCACTAAAGCAAGAATATAGTCAATATTGAGGGCCTCATCAACTTTTTGAAGTCAGGTGACAGTGGTCCATAACTCTATTGACTTCATTCCATTCAGGATGACACTGTGTGGCGCTGCAGTCTTGTCATTTTACCGCCATCTGGTGTAAACAGTGCGATCATCATGAAAAGACAAAAACTATTTTCAAAAACTTCTCAAAACGACTGAATATCAACGCAATGCAGTCAAGGGATTTTTTCATCTCTAAGCCTAAGAAGTTGGGTAAAATGGTAAGTTTTATTGACAAAAAAAAAATTAATACATTTCCTCAGGATGTCCTTTTTCAGAAAAAAACATGTTCCCAAGAAAAATGTTGGGATGAACTACCTCATTTGCATAAAAACTAAATGAACGTCAGTAGACGCTAAAAAAAATTCAAAATTTCATATCTTATCTTATGCATGTTATGAGCCTCTCGTATCTCCTAATTGACATATTTGAGTGCTTGAAAAGGCTAAATAATGGTTTTCAAACATGAGGAATCAAAACTAGACTTTATTTTGCCCTCAATACACTCCTTGACTATATAATTGTGGATGCTACAATTATTTTAAAGTTGTGAAAAGCACAACTAGGATATCAAACTTTTCCAAACAAGTCAAACTGGTTTTTACTTTCCCATTTTATATCATTGTATTTGGTGCATTTGTTGCTTTGTTGGTGCGCACGTAGCCTCTATTAAGCAGGGTGATTCACTGGGCTGGATGTCATAAATAAAGCCTAACAAGAATGTCCTCTTGCAGCAAAAAAATATTCCCAAGAAAAAGTTGGGATGGATTACCTTATTGCATTTGCATTAAAAACAAAGTGGTGCCAGCACGAACTAAAATAAATCCACATTTAAAAGGCTACATGATACCATATATACAGACAGGAGGAAATCAAAATTAGTTTGTAAGATGAGATCACTGTTTATTTAGCTAAGAAATAACACAAAGAATATGTTTTGTTTTTGCCATATCGGTCACTCTTAATTGCTTACAAATGAACAATTCACAAATAATTTTTTTTCTAAAATTAAATTCCTAATTTCTGTTTATTTATTTATTTAGAAATATATTTAACAAGGGTAAAGTGTGCAGCAAATAATGCCGTTTTCCAAAAATATTCTTTCAAATGGACAATGGATAGCAATTAAAAACAAACCATCTTTAATGACTTAATAGTCTGAAACTTCATTCATGTCCATACTGATTTCATATTAATTTCATCTTCATGATCACCGTCATTTTCATTTGACGTTGTCAAGACATATATCTTGACACTCCAGCTTCTGCTGGAGGGCGCCTGTGATTTGACACAACTTTAATGAATTTTTGTTACTTTTGATGTTTTCTTTCTTAATCATGGGGTGATAACTTACAATTTCATTGACATGAATACAGACACAGATTTTTATTTATTTGACTGTAGCACACCAACGTTTGACAATGCATGGAGGTCAACATGTTAAACTTACAGAACCATTCATGGCAATAAAAAAGCAGTAAAAAGTTAATATAAATGTTTGTAAATGCACATTCATCTTTTCCTTGATATACATCCACTACTTCAAGCAAATGCCACTGACATCTTTGGTTCCTTTCTTCCAACAGTAGAACTGAATCATTGGTGGCAAAATTCCAGTTTTCTTATTCCATATTGTGATAAATAGTGACCCTGGCAATATATATATATTTTTTAATCTATAGATCTGCAAGAACCTGTGCTTTTCACAACTTCTTCTGAATGTAAAATTTTTCAGCCTTTGAAAAGTTGCATCACTGATGTCAGCTTTATGAATTGGAAAGGTGTAATCATTGTAAATATTTTGGATTTGTTTGTTGTACTTCAGAGGGCAACTGCACATGTTTATCAAATCCTCAGATTTAATTAAAGCTGTGCACAAAACCATCTCAGAAACACACTGAATTGCTGAAGTACTGCTTTATGCTGACTTGAAAGATCTCGGGCATTGCCATGCCACATTTGAGTGCGATGTGGAGTATGTGGTGGTGTGAAGTCCCACTGAATGGATGACTCAAGAAGTTATTAACATGAGACTGATCCAAATGGAGCAAGCAATTGGTCCAATAATCTTGTACCAATATCACTGCTGATTTCAGTTGGTTAAGCAGCCTAGCAGCTTGATTATGTCATCAACTCTCCAGTGAGTGGGCCATCTCCAGATGAGATGAATGGACTGGGTAGATACAAATGTAAGCAAGTGAACAAAAATCCCAACTTTTCATAAGGGCTTGTATTGTAGCTTTGTACTCTTTTGACTAACAGTGCTGTTGTACATGAAAGGTCTGACCTAACTGTGGTACACTGATATGGAAAAGCAGCCATGATAGGGTCAGCAACTATTGTAGATAAGCATAGAAATAAAAAAGACTTTCCTCATGAGATTTGTACTCTTTAGAGGCCAATATCTCTGCTGTATGTATGGAATGAGGCTATTTGACTCTTCTTGGCATGGCTTGTAGAACTATGGTGCTTAGATCCCACAGAGTGAGATAAACTCAATATCAAGCTATTCATCTTCTGTATAGGAGTTTATGCATCACATTCCAGTGAACTTGAAGTGCCTGAATGTTACCTCAGAGAAATTATTGAGTTTTCCAAGTATATGAAGTGATTGAACACCATTGGCTCCATTGTTTACTGCTTCCCTAGATGTGATAACAGTTTACATAATTTAAGAGTCAAAGCCTCATGTACTAGTTCCTCACATCATCACATCACCATTCTGACATAAGACTATGCCATGCTGGATAAGAACACCCACAAACTTGGGGCCATGCAGAGCAAGGATCTTGTCTCAGAAAACATCCATGTTTTCACAGAGCTCTACTTTTGGAATATTTACAGGTTCTCCAATTGGCAGCTGATCAGGACAATTGTCCTCATTCGGTTGTGTAAAATAAGGTCAAGATAACTAAACATCACTATTAGTGGGAGGCTTGAAGATAAACCTCGAGTCTGCCAGAATAAGAGACACCAAACTTATCTCCACTGCTTAGACTCATTATCTCATTGTAAATGTAAACCTATATACAGTGAGTGCACTGGTCCAAAACAATGTTTGACAACTGCATGTGGAATCCTCAATTAGTATAGTAGCCTAGTGAACTATCCATAACAGCAACATGGAGTTTCAGCTTTAGAATGATTAGTACCTGCTTAATATAACATAAACGCGGGTATCAGCAGCAAAAAAAGCAACAATAAAGCAAAACGGTTCCTGGAAAAATAATTATGCAACATTCTAACAGAAAATCCCATTTTTTAAATTCATCAAATACATACAATGATATAAAATAACAAAGTAAAAAACCAGTTTGATGAGGTCAGAAAAGTTTGATATCTTTATTGAGCTTTCCATAACATTATAAAAAAAATAACAGCATCCACAGCTGTGATGTCAAAGAGTGCACTGAGGGCAAAATAAAGTCTATTTTTGAATTCCTGATGTCGGAAACCATTATTTAGCCTTTTCAAGCACTCAAATATGTCAATTAGGAGATGAGACATGAAATTTTGAATTTTTTTAGCGCGTACTGATGTCCATTTTGTTTTCATGCAAATGAGGTAGTTCATTCCAACTTTTTTCTTGGAAACATGTTTTTTCTGCAAGAGGACATCTTAAGGAAAATATTGGTACCATACACATAGAGTACGGGGGGGGGGGGGGGGAGGTGCATGGTAGGTCCCGCTGGCCCCCGGACTATACAGCATCAACACAGGCAGTGTGAATATGTATGTAACGTTTTTTTTTAGAAAAATATTCTTAATATTCTCCAATGAAATGTACTTGTCCAATCAGATCTCTTTGTTCAATCCATGTGAATGTCCAATATTTTGTTATAATGGATAGAAAAAGGTTATATTGGATTGAAAATTTACTGATAGGAAAGATTTATAATGGATTTGAAAAGTTGTTTTGGATTGAAAAAGGTTATATTGGATTGAAAAGTCACATTGGACATAGGAAAGTTATATTGATAGAAGAGTTATACTGGATAGAAAAATTTATGTTGTATATATATCCTCGTCCAATATAGCTCTTATTCATACAATACAACTCTATATTGGACTCTTTGCCATCTACTATCTTTGTATTAAAGTCTTTCGTAAATTTTACGAAGTCATCCCCTCAAATAGAATGATCATGATAGCTTGTAAAAAAGAAAAAAAAAGACGGGATGTTGGAATTTATAGTTTATTTATAAATTTTTGACAGGGACAAATCAGTTTACTGATAAAATGGCTGGAATGAAGATAAACTTACTGATCGCGCGAAAATTCACAACAACAAAGGATTAGAGTTTCAGTAACCCTAGCTGTTTTTGTTTAAGAACGTAGATCTAATTGACATTTTTCTGGCAGGAACAGAAAACAACCTAACTGGCTGAGAATACAGTCGATCACTACATATATGATAGCATCTCAGCTGTAAAGAATTGGCTAGTTCTGTACAAGTCGATAAGGCACCACACATGGATGCTTCACTTCATATTATTGGCACTAAGTGCAGTATTTTCTGATGGGCATGTAGATATTTGACTTTTTGGGATGACTACTGAGATTATTGGCTTTTTTCAGCCAGACATAATTGCAATTCCTTCCTCTGGAAAGAATTCTTGCTCTGAAAGTTCCATTATCTGTTCATTACAAGTGAGCCTGAATGGATTTCTCCACTATATTTTCCATTTTTATTGTTATGTTGGTTTGCAATAAAGAATATATAATCTATATGACTCATTCCTTGATTTATCCTTGTTGTAAAAGCTGTTTGATCTGAATTACATTTGCAAAGACTTAGTGTAATTGCTTGTTTTGCAGCGAATCGTCAGTATTCATAGTCTGTGATAATATGCTGTGATTTATTTTACAACGCTAGGTACACATTTTACATCTTTCAAATGGATGTTGCCAGTCAAGATTTCATCAATCATAACGGCTGTCGACATGTTGCAGATAAATTTAGCTGTCCATCTTTAAATTAGCTTTCATGATAATATCCTTTTCTGCTAATGTAACCGAATAAGCTTTTATTTCTTTCACCTGCAATAATTTCGCGTCTGAAGGAATCAAATGAAGATATGTATTTTTAATGCCATACAAGTATGCATCAGTAGAATTACACCAGCACTGATCTATAAATAAGCAAGTCCCATTCACACTATCACGAGTATAAGAAAGAGGAGTGACCACGGACATCAAAGACGGACTACGTGTGCTCAGCTCAACCGTGCCTCTTTTAATCCGTTAAACGCTCGGCGGACGTTCGTCGGTGGACGTCCGTGGGCCACTCGGTGAGTGGTCCACGTGTAAAGAGTAGGGCTACGGTCGGGTACGGATGGGCATGGTGCCAGCGCGGACAGTGGATGGCAGAACGACGGGCGGGCCTCAGAGTTCCGCCGAGCGTTTCCGAGTGTTCCACGAGCTGTACAAGAGTGGACGGTGAGTATACACAAATGGACAGCCTCACCTGCTCACCCGCGAGTATGTAAGAGTGGCCAAGAGATACGTAGATCACTCGCAACCACTCGCCGCGCGTCTCATGTGTGATTCCCGTATTTTAAAAGGTAAATAATTTCACTCGTGGAGCGGCCGCCAAAATTTTTTAAACATGCTTAAAAATTTATGCTCTCTCCATGGATATTCATGAGTGATCTGGAGCACCTACGAGCATCCTACGGATTACCAGGAGTATCCGTACATTGGTCGCCGAATGAATTTAAGTATGAATTAGGATACGCAGGACTAGCCATCCCCACTCGTGACAGTGTGAATGCCCCTTTAGATGTTTAAAACTTGACTGCTTGCTCGGTGGATTGAGTGTATCTAAATATATTTGTTTGATAGATTTTTTTTAATGATAGGATATAGCATATTGATAGGTAGTGGAACTTCAAAATTACTTATGGTTTTTTTCTTGCTTGTGAAATTGGTTTATGGTTGAATAACTTCATTGCTGCTTCATTGTTGGATCGATTGATCACAAACTATCATGCTGGCATTTTTGCTTAATTAATTTGTATTATTAATAATTGTTTGCTCTATGCATGATTGATGTTTTGCATGATTGCTAAATCGATTGATATGTTTGAAATAATACAATGTTCGCACTCGGTTTGCTAGACAGAGGCCAAACAACATTTGTTTGCTTTATTAATTTGGTGGGAGAACTAGTATTCAAAATGTCCCATTGATTGTTAAATCAAGCGTCCAATGTATATTTTATCATGGGATCATATACTAATCTGCACATGCTGCTTGTTTTCCCCAATCATCAATTTCATGCAGTGAATCGGCAGGTTGGCCATTATCCTGATGGCTCCAAGAGTGAATCATATGCACATCATCCTTATAGTATTCGACCGACTGTAAAGGGAAAAATGGTCTTAATAATGAAATTCTTTAGAACTTCATTTATAACCTGGCTCAGAAGTCCACATTGTAATTAAGTCACAGAAGTGTGTCAAACCCATATCTTCTCATGAGTTAATATATATAACCTCAAAAGTAATATATTAATAACTGTGAATGAATTCCAATGAAACAGCATTATTCATCTTCATCAGCCGATCTCTCAGCACCTAATTTGGCTATGATGTTCCAATTTCTCCGCTCTTTTACTGACATCCCATGTATATCCTGTAAGTGGAAAACGGCCTTTCATATGTGATATGCAAAGTGGAAATGGAATTCTTGTCTGCGATATCTTGCTGTTTGTCAAGGTCATTTTTGCCTCAGTTGTGTCCTTGCAGGTTTTTATAGAAATGGATAGTAAGGTCTTCCTTTGATTATCGTCCTTTAATCTGTGGTCCAATACACTCTAGCACGCCTAATTTGACAATGGTTGGTTTGTATAATTATGACAAATAATGTATTCCCACATGGGCGCCTATACCAATGTATTGCCTGTGACATCATATATCGAGTTTGTTTTGACGAAACAATTTTAAAGGTTATAATTATTAGATGAATAAAATTAAAAACTGAATTTAAAATTAAGAGCATTCAGTAATTCAGAACAGCCATTGTAATTCAGTAACGTTACAGAGTGGCATAAATCAGACCCCAACAATTTAATATGATCATTAGGCTGCCAGTTGCATTTACATAAACACAGCAGCTTAGTTACTTGATTTGAAATGAAAGAAGGGTGAGAATTCCAAATTAATTTTGGGTCTTTCTATGCGAGAAAGTAATGGTCTTAAACGGGCTATTGAACTGCATTTTGTATTGAACTCTAAACAAATGCAGATTTTACATGAGGTTGTTTTATGTGCATTTAATTTTTCTTTGACTAAGCAATTCAAGTCATTTAAGTGTATGTAATCAAAGCAGATGCTGTAAAACTTCTGCTGCATTATTTTAGAACACTACATTTGTATTTTAAAATAATGATTTATTCTGTAGTATGCAATTAGGTATTGTCCTGAAATATTTCTCTACTCTACCAGTTCCACCATTGTTCACTGTGTGTTTAAGCAAGACCCACAGGCTCAGCAAAATAGCAGAGGTATATCTAGGTCAATTAGATATACAATCTAGGTCAATTATTAGGGTATCATGCGGTGCTCCCATGGCTTTGCAAGAGGAATGTGGTAGATTCAGTAAAAAAGGGAATTCGTTTTCAAAATTGTATTGTGTTCATATTTAGTAAACACAGCATTGAGAACTCTAAACTTAAAATCTTTCACAAAAATAGGCCCTATTCAAGGATCATAAAATAGAGTTTGATTTTGTTTGAATGGTTTCATTGAAAGGGCTTCAACATACAAGCAGTCTCAGAAAACTTAATAATGGAGTAATGGATCATCATCATCATCAAAGACCATTGCAATTCAAAGTTGGATGATGACACTCATTGTTCATGCAATGTCTATCATAATTCGGTTACAGAATGCAATTGTAATTTGTTTGCTTTTGATATTCTAGAAATTGAAGTATTTGATTTCACATTCATTTTTTTTTTCTCATGGCATTTACGTAATAGATATACAATAGAAATAATGAATAAATCAAGTAGGGAAAACTAAGGAGAACTGGGTCATTTATATTTTTCCCCGATTCAAATAATAAGTAAAGTAGCTTTTTCCCCTTCTAAATTATACTATAAGCATTCCGCTAATAAGGTAAGGTGCCCTTTTGAAAGAATTCTCAACCATTTCTCGTATAAAGGGAAAATTATATTTCAGAAAGAAGTGGCCCAGTTCTTCTTCCAGTAAAGAGAACTTGGCCATGGGAGCAGGAGAACTGGGCCCCCTCATGTCAGTTAATAACAAACCTAAAAAAATTGAAACATATTAATAATGTTTTCATAAAGAATTATCAACAAACATGATTGCAATAACAGAACAGATTTAATATGAAAATCTAGCTTAAAAAAGGCCCAAAACGTTTTTTGAAAATTACATTCATTTCACGTTAAAACTTCATATACAGTGTGAATACAGCATTTCATGGTTAAATTTATTAATTTAATGTTTGCACTTCACCTTGGCATACTTCTGTTAGTCTAATCAAAGCTCCATTGGAAAGTTTGGAGGTTTTAAAGATTTTTATATTTAATGTAGGGGTAGTATACCTGCTGAATTTATGCTTGAATAATTTAAACTCTGAAAGTGCAAGCATGGGTTAAACCAACTTGTATTGTGAGCCATAAGTCAACTATGATGTGACATAGATTGTGGTTTCTCTTTCATTTTCTAAGTGTAAGTTAGTGCTATAGCATAATTTCTAATGCCAGGTGATTTAAAATTTCCTTATAAAAAATGTTGGCACAATAAAAGGTCTCATTTGAAAGAAATGGCAACCATATTTTTCCATATGGTAAGAACAACATGTAAGTTACATGTTTGTACTTTAATTATGTGTTGATTATAATGTGTTTATTTCTAATCTATCCTCTATCCGTTTTTTTCAATGACCAATTGTATAAATTTTACTCACTGACACCAAAAACTAAAATTTCACTTTATCAGAAAAAAGTAATATTTCAAATGATTTCTTGCTTTCTGACATGCACTTATGATCAATAGGAGTAATGTGACCCAATTTCAGGGTAATATCAATATTACTTCTAGCTGTAGAGGGAGAGATTCTGAACAGGGCTGGGCACGAGTACATGTGAACTCATGTACTCGAGCACAATTTCAAGTACTCACATGTACTCAGTACTCTAGCCATATCATGAGTACAGTACTTGTCTTTGTACTCTAGTACATTGCCAAAGTACTCGTATTCATATGAGTACTCTCTGAGAACAAGTACATGTGGGTTAATTCTTCAGCCAGTTATTAGGAGCTTACACAATAAGTAGTAAAAGACATGTTTTATTAAATTAATGTTATCTATCTCTGTCATAAGTGAGTGTGTTTTGTATGGTCATTGTTGGGCTTAAGTTAGTAATGAATGTTACTCTTTAAACATCAGCCCATTGAGGCCAGCAAGAGATCTGGGCCACCGGAAGAGAACCAGTCGAATGCCTGTAGGATAAGTGTGGTAAATTAATGCAAATCTTACAAAATATTTAAGCAAGAGTTATAGATGGCTGCAATGAAACGTAAGGTACAGAAGTAACAGGAAACAGGGAGTATTATAATATATTTTAATAATTACAGCAGATGTGCTTTTTGAAATCTTAATTTACATAAAAGTCGAAATAGAATGCTCTCACAACGTATCTTGACAATATGCAAAAATAGCAATGGGCAGAATTTTTGTCGTCTTTTGTTTTCCGTTTTTAAAACCATATCCTGTTCTTTAGATTCTGTGGAAATTAGCCAGGTATATTTCTGGCACATTTGAATATGTCTTAGAAGATGAATATTAAATATTTATGGCACTAACATCTTTTCATTGAAAGCAAAGTAATCTTACTCTTAGAAATATGATAATCTAATACTTCAAGACATTTGAAACTGTCGTACACCAGCATTACGTTGCCATGGAAACAAAGACATATATGATATGGTGCCCTTTAAGAGGCTTGATACATAGCAGAGAATACTGATCGTGTAACACACATTCTGCATTTAATTTCCATTGCATTTCGTGAAAGTGTTTTTCAATGCAGCTTGAGTATCATAAAGATATATATTATTATATGTAGATCCCAGTAACCTTGTTGTAAACCTCCAGTTATATATTTATCGTAAATCACAAGTATTCAAGATACCAAATGGTGTGCACTATATCCCTAAAAGACATACGATAGACATTATCTTAGCTCTGTGTATAGGCAATATCAAGAATTTGCTTGCCAAGATGAGCAAATCGAAATTACTGGAGTTTTATCTATAGCCAAAGGCAAAGGAAGATGAGGCAATTAACACAGCACATAGTGATGCAGCCACTTTCTTGATGCCCTTGTAAAAAGAATTGTAATTTTAAATGCACCATAATTTTCACAGTTATTTGCTATGCAATATGCGATGGGCAGCATTCAACTGCAATATTTCTAGTTTGATATGACTTCTTAAAAGTCCGCCAGCTTCTCATGTGGCCAGAAATCAATGATTCGTGGGAACCAGGGTGTCATTGACCTGGATCAACAATACTGTATTCATCACGCATCTCTTTTATGTACCATGTGTTATTAGTTGCAGATGTTTATTTTGCAGTCATATATTAATTTATTGCTTGTAATATGATATTACTGTTTTAGTAGGGCGGCTCCGGGAACCTAGAGTGCAAACAGTGATAGAAGCATGAAATTTGGCACAATTATATCCAGGCAATTCTAAGAAAAATTAGGGTTGTAGACATTCTGAAAATCCAACATGGCGGCCAAATCCAAGATGGCCCCCAAAATAGTACATGAGGTTCTGTGACCTGACTATATTTTCAAAACTTGAAAAATGCATGTTTCATGTCATGTAACATTAATTTATTTATTCTTTGTACTAATTAGCTCAAAAATTGCGTCATTCTTTTTTTTTCATTCTTCTACTTCAGGTAAAGAGCAAACTCACATAAGCATCAGTTGCCATGGCAACCATTTTTTCAATTCATTGAAATGTTGTTTCAAAAGAAATGATCCATTGGGCAGCAGTTCTGAAACCAACTATTAACATGATATCACTTAAGAAAGCAGCTTTGGAATAACAGATTCACTGCTTTTATTACTAAATGAATATTATAGCCTTTACAGATGTTGCCATGACAACCACAATTCAAACAAATCTATAAATTTCATTTTGATGTTGCCCTAATCATTGCCTGTTTGATAACATTGCATGCATGGCTAATGAAATGTGTGTAAAATCTGCCGCCATGGCCACCTTCTGTCTTTATTCCGAGATATTTTTCTTAAAAGGTTGAGTTTGTTCATAAAACTGAATCTAAAAACACCAAATTCCTCAAAACGATCACCGCACTTCAGGAATTATTTTTTGCTGAACTGATATTTGCGTGCATGGGGTGATTTTATACGCAGAATAATTTCCATGGCATCTGGTTACTCATCTCTGGATTTCAGCAGGCTCTGCCTTCCTTGCATGCCATTGGTAACAAGGTTATTTTTTTTAGTTTTATGGATGATGGGGTTATATTAATACACTTTATAAACCAGGTAGAAGTATACTCTACACGCATTTTGGTATATGACCTGAATACTTCTTGAAATATTTTGATACCTATACAAGTTAATAACAAGGCATCAAAAACCGTCAAATATTGTGCCATTAAATATCCCATAAAATGTGATCACAGTTTCCATGGTAACCTGAGTGGTAGAGGAATAAATATTTACTGGCCAAATGTAACAGAAATTATACTATACCTACCCGTCAAATAACATTTTGCTTGCTAGTTCAACTCGATCTCTTTCCACAAAATGTGTTGCCATGGAAACCTGATTTAAAACTTTGAGTTTAAATAGTGACTAAATATTTAGTGCATTATCATACTGACCTTTTGATATATAAAGCTTGCCATAATAAGTGTTACTTAATCTTGCACAAAAAGGATGTCAAACCAATGAAATTTTGGGATAATATTTCCACTCCATGATATTTCCCATGATGCTGTGTTAAAGTGCGTGCTACCATGGCAACCAAATTACAAGAAGGGCCCGCTCATGTAATATCTATTTTAGCACCTAAAATGTGCTGAGGTCATTTGATTTCTTTTAAAGGACTGTCGTCACTGGCAAATCATTGCAGAATTCTAATGCTGTTAGTACCTTGACAATTGTTGCCATGGTAACCGGAATTAAAACTGGGGGTTAGGTCATAATTAAATATTTAGTACATAATCATTTTTCGGAACCTAATATACCTTGATCAGTGCTCTAAGGAGTATAGCGGCGGCCATCTTGAATTTTGGTCGCCATATTGAATTTTCATGATGTCATCATTTGCACTATTTAAGAAACATTTAGTTATAGCGATTACGTTAACATTGATAATGGAATAAACAAGTATGGACTTCTATTGTCATTTATGTACCATAACGGAGTTTTCAGACACATTTATTAAATTAGCACATATTGTTATTATTGTGCTTTAAGTGGTATGATTTTCTTCCGCCTGAATCTCTAATTCGGCAACAATATCTTTTTACTCTGATATAAGCCTACATTATTCCTGATTAACTTAGCAGGGAATATGGAAAACAGCCAGTAAAGTGGGCGAGTTGTGCTTAAGTGAGATTTTCAGACATTATTTGGTTGTTCTGCCACTTGTCAATTTAGCTTGTTCGCAAATCACCAGACTTTTAATTAACTGTAAGCAGTCCCAAACATCATGAAGAAAAACCACTGCTAATGAGATTGTTTAGCTGATGCTATCACCCGTTTACAGTATTGTAGCTGTTATTTCTGCTTGTGGAGTTAAAGGATATGGGTTGTTGAGCCGCATGGTGAGATGGGAATTCTGATATTCTAGTGTAGCTTTTCACAGCCCTGAAAAAAAGATTAATAAATGAGGGGATTACTTTTGTGAACCCAGGAAAAGGCATTAGGAAGCAGGCCGCCTTTACCAGACATGGGTGGGCAATGGTTAACACTCTTCTGACATCGTCTGCATCTGCTGTCATAAAAGATGGCTTCTGAGATGAGTGTGGTGGTCACTTAGTGGCTATTAAAGGAAACCAGAAGACCTCGGGCCACCAAGATAACGACTATTGCGCAGAAGTCAGGTTGCCGACCGACCAGGGACAGACGACTGGCCGCTAATGGTCAAAATTATGACTGAGGTCAATGGGTGCCAGCCCTGAAGGACATTTCCTCTGATAGGGTGGTAGGACCCTTTCTGTGGCTTACACCCATTTGGGGAATACATCAGATTTGTCGCTCACCCCACAGTTAGCCAATGTCGTCCGAGCTGGTAAATCATGCCGCATCTCTCACTTTGATGCACATCGCTGAAACAAATGGGATGCTGACCACATTTCACTGTAGCATCATCTCACTCTTGGGTGGTCCTACCCATCTATCACCCCAATGGCTGTTCTGTGCTTCAGCATCTGACATTCTTATTGGTTCAAACCCTACATCTTTCTGGCTGTCTTTTTAAGTTAGACTCTGCTAAACATTTATGCATCTCTAAATCACACTGATATGGTTTTATAGGTGATTTCCGGATGTGGAAACATTGTGTTGCTTTTAGCACGTTTCCTTCTATCCCTTCTATTTGTCCTGAGTCACTTCTCAGCTGTTTTCTGCATGGTGAAGATGGAAGTTTGTGGGATTGTTGGACAGAAATACCTTTTAAGAAGACAGTAAGCATCGTTAAAATGCTCATGTTGGGTGAATTATATGTCTTGCTAAAAAGCCCATGTAAACTCTGTTACACTTGAAATAGACATGATGTTCAAGTTTCTTGAAAACTTCTTCACCTTGGGTCCTTAAGGATGAGTTGTGTTGTGGCAATGTGAGATGAGAGCCTGTGAAATTTGGTGGCACGAGGTAATGTGGGGTAAAGCGCATTCCATTAAAGATCATTAGCAGCATTAGGGAGAGATTGACCAGTTTGTGATGCCTATGCAGTCAAAGGCCTTTGGCTGTGTCTAATAACACCTCTATGGTTTCAGCTTTGTTGGGCCCAGCGTTGCGTTAGCTGTTGCATGGCGATCGTTAGGACTCTTATATGCTCGTGTTCACAGGAGCATTCAAGTGATGTGAACATAACACGAGCAACTGCACAACGTTTTAGGGGTATGCCAGTACATCACATAGAGCCTGGCACATTTTCCTTTTCTGATATCGACCATTTCGGTCTCACAGGACCAAATGCGATTGATTGCAGTCAAATATTAAATCAGTTAACACCTGAAGTTAATTCTCTGTTGACTTCCTCTGGTAATAGATGTTCTTGTAAAATAATCATAATGAAAACAAAGTTAATGCAATAGCACAGACAGCAGAGGTATACCAGTGTGGGTGGGTGGGTTTAGGCTTTGTGTCCTGCATTTCAGCACCTGTGGGGCTAAGTATGACTGGCGGGGACCACGGCAATAAGATGACGGATGAAACAGCCATCCAACTTAGATAGATTGATATGGAAAGTGCAGCTCTCTAAGACAAGTTCTTGCCGCTATCGAGGGTTGATTGATGAGGTGAGAGAACAGAGGAGTCTACCCATGTTACACATTTACCCCATGGGTGGGATCTTTTACTTGCCTCAGCATAGACACTGAGTACAAGGGACTGCCAATTTAACGTCTTATCCAGATGACATCCAGCTAAGATGTTGCTCATGAAAGGTGCCCGGGTTTGGGATTGAACCCGGGTCCTTCAGAGGAGCAGGCAAGCGTTATACCACAAGACCACCCAGCTGCTAAGGCTCGAGCGGGAATGGAACCTGGGACCCAGTGGTTGGAAGCCATGCCAGTGTGGGTCTGCTCAATTTACCTCATGTATCTACGAATATGCAAAATGTCCAAATAAAAAATTTAATGATTTCAAAACAGCAATCATGGTACATTTCTTTCGCTGGATATATCTTAATTAATTTTGAACCTTGTGTGAGTTTTATCAATGAATTCATATCAACCCTCATGTTTCTTCTCATCATGACACATCACATTTTTAGCTCAACTGGAGAAAGCAATCCCTTATGTTGCATGGTCCTGACAATATCAGTTAGCTTGTAAGGCCTATTTTGAGAATAGGTAATTTTTTTTTTTGAGTTTGTTTATTTGCACCAAACAAAGTGAGTACATTTTGCAAATTATAGTCAACATAGTAACAATATATAACATATCAGATTGGTGCAAGGGATACACCCGAGTATCATATACTATCACCCGATAGGGTGGGTGCTCCCTTTTATAAAAGTTTAATCAAAATGAAAAACGCGGTAGGTTTTCGTTTTGTTTTTTTTCCTCATAATCTGCCAATATATATCCAATATGACAAGGCCACATGATGTGTTGATGTGGATTCTACCTAAACTGTTGGATAAAATATGAGCAAGTGACAATGGTAGCCATTCTTTAACACCTTTCAATTATATCCAGTCATGGAGGCAACCTGTGGATATGATATATTAACCCGTTCCTTGTGTTAAGCATTACTTTGCAATTAGTGTTAGGCCACCCACAGACTTGCCTTGTTTGTTACTGCCATTTCATTACCAAGTACAGTGTACACACAGCTCTGCTAAATTTAACTCTTATTCAGGTTGATACGTCAGGTAGGTCAACTTGCTTGTGTGCATTGGCCTCTTTGATTGACCTCTTTGATAGGCTGAACAACATATAATCAGTGAAAACCACGTCTAGTTAAGTATAGGCATTAAGTGAAAGCATGACGTCCCTAGCCCAATGGCAGGAATCCCTTGACTTGAAACTCAATGATGTTCTCAGTTCCATAAGTTCAGTTTATGGTGGTAGCTCCAAGAAATCCCTTTGTTCCCATGACTCAGAATTTGCTCATTTGGAGGAAACTGGACACCGCTCTGGTTTGTTTCAAGCTGAATTACAAAACTTTATGATTCCACAAGCTGGTCCGTTCCCGCCCACACTCTGCCATGGGAACATTGCAGACAAATATATTCATGGACTTGGAAAAGTCTGGTGCAATGGCCGTACTGTACTGGTGCACAGCAATATTTTTCTGGGATATAAAGTTGTTTTGATGTGTGTAATTCCGCGATACAATGTATTTGTAAGTTATTTTCTAAAATTATTATTACAAAATATCAAATGAGTGGTTGCAGAGCTTCAATTGTTCTTTGGTGCTTTGCTTGACAAGGAAGAAAACATTGGTCCTAATCCCAAAGAGCAACTTTGTACCCAGATCTATCGACGTATCATAACTCGGTGCCAGATAAGTGCATGCCAAGCAACATAGGTCATCCTTTTTGTGTCTTGACATGGTCAAATTGTAGCGATACAATTATTAAATCTGTAGGTGATCACACTACAGGCCTTATATTATAGGCCTTCGCGTTCTGCCGAAGTGTGTATGACGTGATATTAACATATATACATATATATGTATGACATGTCTTATTGTACTTATTGTTATTACATGTGATATACACTGGAAATAAACAATTTATCTATATCTAAAATCAGCCGAAGCAGATTGGAGGCAACGTCTCCGCACTACGTTGCCCTGCTAGAGTTAAAGTGTTGCTTCTGTCAGTGGAGCCAACTTGAGTCGTCAATCTGGCCGTTGAGGAAGATACAACTTTGGCAGTGTGCACCATGGATTGCCAAAGAAAAATCGGACGTGTTTCACTTTCAGTTAGTCGTAAATGACTGAGAAGAATTGCAGATTCGAAACTGTAATGAAACTGCATAGACCCAAGTGGAATCTGGCGGTGCTCGTGACGCGAAGTTTAATAAAATAATGATCTGGGTGTATAGAAAGTATTCTCATGGACAGAAAATATCATCGAATCATTGTCAGAGAAGAATAGATTTGTCTTTATGTTGCGGGCACAGATGCATAATTAGGTAAACTTCATCCAACACTCTTAAAGATCGTCTGTTTCAGACAATTGTTTCACTGCTGGTGTTCATCCAAAATTTAGTTTAAAATCAACCAAGATATAGTTTGTCCTAAGATAATGATTGTATGTATCAAACAATGATGTTGATTAGCTTACAAATTCAATGGACAAACAATATGTTGGCTGATTTTAAACAAAATTTCGGATGGACACCAGTGAAACAATCATTATTATTATTCATATGCTTAAAAAAAGACTACAAATCATTTTAGTCATCTCCTAATCATACTAATGAACACCCTATGACGTCACTTCACCCACCTGGTGGTTATAAACAAAAGCATTATGACACTTGAAACCCACATGAAGACCATGCAGACTGCTCAATATGTCAGTGGCTGGATCATTATCTAATGAAGTTGAATTATTGGAGGTCTAGGAGCATTTGTATTCAACGAGGGCAAACCAGTGCCCTGGGGACCACCATTTCGCCAGAAGAATGTCCTGCAGTAGGACTGACCAATTGGACGGCTGGTTGAAAGGCCGGCCAGCAGAGAAGCTAACAGAAAGTGTTCGCAATCTGTCCTAAACTCTCTTGTGTGTTACTCTATGTGCAATTGCTGCCCATTGCCACCCTGAACTCAAGAGACACATTTTGCCTGCAAAATCGTATGTGGCAGGCTAGTATACATTCTACATTCATGGCTAACTGCTGTCCTGCAGTATAATAGTGGAGGTCTTGGCCCTTTTTGACCCAGACCAACGATTTGAATCCCATGCTTTCTGGGAATTTTGTAACACGGATCATGTAGCTAAATTATACATTTTATCTGCGTGTGAGCCAATTGTATACATATGTTACACGTGTATACACAAAATGGAGTAATTTAGCAAATTTCCGTGTCAGTTGTTGATGCGAAATAGTTTTAAGTGATCTGTAATATGTTTATGAGGCCACCATGTAATTAGACACAGAATCACGTTAGTTAATTAATTTATACTCAACCATTTCTCGACTCTTCGTTTGAAACATATTTCGCAGTAAAATCTCCAATTTTCCATGTTGAGGCAACGCCATGTAGATCAGGTATCATCTAAATTTATCTTGACGAATCTGTTTTTGTTCTATTCTTATTCCTTATATTATGCCTGAAATAGCATATATTTGTTTACATTCTAATGACAATACTCCTTTCCTGTTTTTGATATGACATATTATGCTGTGATGACATTGTACAGCTTTGCCTAATGAATTTTCTGTTTGGTTCCAATAAGATGCTGGTGAAAACAGATGTATAGAATAACAGTTTGAGAGTTACATTACATTGCACATCGATTACCTTTCGGGAGTAACTGTAAACGAGGACAGGAACTGGGGAGCCTTGTGGAATGCGATTTGATTAAAGACCTGTGCTGTAATTCATAACACGACATAGTGACGTGACTGGTGTAGAGCTGTTGCACCATGGTACTGCGATGCTTCTGAAAAAAAGGGGGAAAGGGAAGCATCCATCCACTCGAAAGTAGCAACACTAAACACAAGACTAGCAATTTGAAAAATGAACCAATTAGTCTAACAACAGTTGGTTTACAAAACTGTTAGCTTTACAAGCGTGCTTTTTCGGAAGAGAAAAAGGCAAATAAACAACTATACCATGCTAAGTTATTGACGAAAGAACGCAGAACTACAAACCTAGGGGTAAGAAGCATAAATTACCCAAATATTCTGGATATGGTGCACTACTCCACACTACTCTGCACTACACCACAATACACCACATTACAACACACTACACTACACCGCACTACACCGCATTACACTGCACTGCACTACACCACACTACACCACATTACACCACACTACACTACACCGCACTACACCGCACTGCACCACACTACACCACACTACACTGCACTACACCGCACTACACTGCACTACACCACACTACACCACATTACACTACACTGCACTACATCGCACTACACCGCACTGCACTGCACCGCACTGCACTGCACCGCACTACACCACACTGCAATACACTACACTACACTACATTACACCACACTACACTACACTACACTGCACTACACCACACTACACCACATTACACTACACTGCACTACACCGCACTACACCGCACTGCACTACACCGCACTACACCGCACTGCACTGCACTGCACCACAATACACCGCACTACACCACACTACACTGCACTACACTGCACTACACCACACTACACCACATTACTACACTACACTTCACCGCACTACACTGCACTACACCACACTACACCACATTACACTACACTACACTGCACTGCACTGCACCGCAATACACCGCACTACACTGCACTACACCACACTACACCACACTACACCGCACTACACCACACTGCACTACACTACATGTCCGAGCGAGTGATGCCTGTTCAAAATATGTTGCCATGATCTGGTTAAACAACTACTATAATTAAAACTGATACAATGTACCTGTGTAAGCTATTCTGTTGTACATGTAGTCGTGTTGTGCAAAAATAGGATGAAACACGATTACGTATATTGCACTTGCGGAACTAATGTATAGAACACAAAATGTGTGATTTCCAGTTTTGGCACGCCCATAGCTTGCAGCGTGTTGTGCAAATGTGGGCTGTTTCATAAAGCACGATGTCTGATTTGTGGAAGAATTTGTGGAGGAATTTTAATGAAATCAGAACATCGGTCGATCTTTTATTCTTAAATTACACAAAGTTCAGGAGGAAGAAATCAAAGTTTCATTATTGCATGATGGGAAACCTGCAGAGATCATTCAGTGTGCAACAAATGGACATGAATTCATGTGAACCAAGTGTGAGGGAGGGAGCAGGAGAGGAAAAGAAATGAAATGTGGTTCCATTTAACTTGAAGAAGCTTTTACAAGTTGCCTTGACTTGCTTAAGGGCAATTAAGGTCTTTTACAGTCGATTAAGGGAGAATTAAGGCCTTTAAGGCTGGTGGGGGTGAGCACTTTCTTGAAATTACTCTCACCTATTGCGGCCATTTATTGATGGTTAGCTGACGTCATGAATCCATTTTATTCTCCTCGAAAGTGATTAAAGTAATTTGCAGTGACACATTGACAAAACAGGAGCCTCGGAGGCAAGGTATTTTCTCAAGGGTACATGTCATGCAGTAGGTTAGGTGAGTGGGGACAACCTGGTAGGTGGTGAGAACTGACAAAATGGCGACCCATCTAGGGGATACACATACATGTAGACTTAGTGGCAAAGACAGAAAGTTTTTAAGAGAACCAACTGGAAGACAGCAACAAACAGAGAGGTGGCTTTGGAAAAAACTAGCAGAAATATTAGCCATATTCATTTGATGATTTCGCAAGTTATGACAATATTTTCCGATTTTGGTGGCTTTTTGTAGTGCAGGAGAATTTGAGAAGCAGTACCTGGACTAATGCTGAACAAGATGATTGTTAGAATGAACAGATATAAATAGACCAATAAGATAATTTGAAAAGAGTGACTCGGAGATAATAGTTAGGTGTGTTCATGCATGTCACAGACATGCTACCTCGAATAGGCTGGGCAGGGCGTTGTCGCACCGTGACTTTCAATCGCACGTACAATTGGCATCAGGTGACATGCATACACTTGTCAAGAGATACATTAATGGTGGATCATTGATGCCAAACTATTTCGATAAACTTAATTATACTGGTAAGTGATATGAAGTGTCAAACTGTTCAACACGAATGTTCCAAACAAAAGTGTGTAGATAAAAAGATTTTCATTTGTGAATTTCAGGGGGGGGGGGATCACTGCATTGATCATCCCCCCCCCTTTACTAAAAAGTGGGGGGGGGGGGGGGTATATATCCTCCATCCCTCCCTGTATCGACGCGGCGACGCCTCTGATGCTGTACACGATATGATATCAATGCCACATTTCTTCAACCCTAGTATATTTTACTTTGCCTAAATACGTGCAAATTTCTCATTTTTGCAGTCTCGACAGATCAGCCACACTCATATTACATTTCAGACAGAATGACACAAAGGTACACAGGCAAACAAGGTGTGGCATACAATGTGTCATGAGAGACTCAAGTCTGGGCTTTCAGAGTACATTCAGAAAGCATGGCCGGTGGGTAAGAGCCATTGTCCAACACCTGCGTCCAAAGCAGACCATCCAGCCTAATTGGGTTTGGTGGAATTGGACGGACATTGGTCAGAATACGATTGGATCCGGGTCACTTGTCGCACCCAGTGGCTAGCCAGTGGTCATCTAGTGTGATCAGACAGTGGTCACTGAGTGAGGTCCGATAACTTTGATCTGGCCCAGGCAGTGCTTGTCTAAAAGCGCTCCGGGGATGAATGCTAGATGAAGTGCATGTGATCAGCCTGCACGGCCGCGGCTGGCAGTCTATCAGTCATTCAGGGCAGTGCAGGGGAAGCAGTGCCTAGACTGGTGATGCTCTGGGATGCGGATGAGAGAAGATGAGCACTGCATCTCTGCCAATTAGGCTCATTGCACGTTACAGTAACAAGTAACAAGTGTCCACTTTGGTGACTTTTGTGGCCTGTCTGAAGTAAGGAGTGATTACTGTGAATAGCATATCAGGAGCTCTCAGACTAACGATTGGATTTTGATAAGAGGCCTGTATAAACTTTCAACTGCAGTGTGCTTATCAGTAGTCTCATGTCTGCCGGCGGATCAGGTAGCTTTGCAGGGGGTGGGCATTGCACATAGGAGTGCTAAGTCTGAGAGAGAGAGATTGAGTAGTTGAGGAATTTTCGGATCCCATAGCAGCGTCACGTATCTCTCAGTTCACATCTTGGATTATTGTGGAGGAGTTTGAAGCAGTCCTAGAGCCATACAGTCCGTCACGGCGCGTGCGACGTCGCCCTGTTCTTCTGAAGACGCGTCCTGCGACGTTTGTGGGAGCGTCATTCGGCGCGTACTGCGTCCAGGTGAACGGCGTCGCAGCGTCCTGCGCCACGTCGTGCGTCCTGCTGCAGAACGTGCTCAGCCATCAATAGATTTGGCACACATCAACAGACATGTCAGAGTGTTTGAATCATTCTTTAGTCTACTGCAAGATCTTTGCACTTCTCAAGGGGAACAATTAATTGCAACCATGGCTACTGTTTGGCGACTGATTGCAGTCAACATCCTGCTCTTGACTACATGTCTGGTAAGCACAATTTAACACCCTTATCTTGTTAATTAGGTCATTGGCATTATGTCATTGTAATAGTTACAGATACATTATCCATGTAGTTATTCCCATAAACAGAAGAGGAACATGGACTATTATCGCTCATACATTGTATTATTACAGCCTTGATCTAATCCTTGATAAGCGTCGTGAATTTCTCTTGGTATCAAAGTTAGATGTTCTTCAACATATTTACCCACATTCCAGGTCATTTAAGTGGAATCTACCTGATGTAACCAAATATCTGTTCTCAAGTATGTGACATACTCAATGGCAGATAATGCGAGTTCTGTCTTAATTGTTTATGGTTTAAAGTTAGACTTCTAAACAAGAAGTGTTCACCAAGTGGACTCGGGTCAGACACAAGAAACTGAGTGTTTGATTTAACTACAATTTCAATTTGTTTCTTTGAATTATTTGTAGACTTTTATGGTGGGATAAACGAGTAGTTGAGTCGAGGGTGCAATCGAAAAGCCATTACAATTAACCTGGCATTTAGCTGTCATTCACACTTACAATGTTGTAAATTTCCATGGCATTTTCTGACTTTGAGATTATAACTGGTTAGTCAACATGTAGCACTGAAGTCAGTTGAATATTAACTTGGATCATTATCAGTAAAACGTATGCATAACACTGTGTACACACTATTTATTGCTTTGATTCTAGTTTATTTCAAACATAGGCGTGATGTCTTATCCATGATTTAGCTCCTTTCAACCACACATTCAAAAAGGGACAATTTATGGACCCTGTCAAGGTGTTGGAGCTTCTAGACTCATTGTCTTGCCCAGTGACCCATTTGCCTTTTGTAAATAAGTACAACATTCCTGAGAGATCTGCCCTGTTTTGGGTTAAATAGAAAGTGGCAAATGGATGACCCAGCCCACCACAGAGTTAGTCTATGTAAGAGAATCTGGAACACTATTATTTGGTCACAACAGGGAACTGATTGATATAGATTATACTGATAAAACCATTCCCTTAAACAAAAAATAAGTACGTTGCCTGTATGTTATATAATATATGGAAGTCATTCAAAGATAACCATGGTTTTGGAGAGCAAAAAACTTCGTTATTTCATAATAGGATGTAGATTATGTATTTTTTAATATTTAAGCTGATGACTGGATAAAACTTGAACTCATTTGGTTTGTTTCTGCTGTAGTACCTAATTGAATATATACAACAATAACTGAAACAATTCGAAAGAGTTTAACATAAACAGCTATATATATATTTTATGTCATTGATAAGATTAATGAATGTTTTTCGAAGGCCAATTAATCAGTGATAGAGGATTTAGTCGCAAGATATAATAGTCAAACTCCTTCAAACATTAGTTGGGTTTTGTTTCATTGAGCAGAGCTCAAAATAGCTGATTAAAAGTCAGAAGGCATACGCAGAACTCCACATTTTGATTTATTAGAGAGTTTTTATAGTTTATTTATTTTCACCAATCTCCGCAAATACAATTTTACAACTTAGTGTTACATACTACATGAATAGCACAAAACTGACTTGTAAGGGGGGTACACACGAGTATAACAATATACAGTAACCCATAGGGTGGATGCCCCCCAGTGAAAGAAACATTTTTAATCAATCAAAAATACAGAATATATATTTAATCAAGGCAACAAGAAAACGAGAAAAATGAAAAATAAACAATGGACTTATTATTATTTTATTAAGTGCGTCAGGGTAAGTGACATATTTGAAGAAAAGGGAAAATTCAACTTCTTGGAAGATGACATATGATGGGATTTTGGGATTCAACAATATGACAAGACATATAGACAATTGATATATTTAAAAGTATTAACACTTGCCATGGTACACATTTGTAAAGAAACATAGTTGGTGTTAAATACGGTATAACATAATTCTAACATACGAAGAAGGTCAGAATTTATTTATAGGTTGTGTTATCTCCAAAAACGTATTTAATATGTGTAACAAAAGATATCCAGGTATTGACATTATCTTTGTTTCTATATATAACTCCAAGTATAGAGTTTAAATTATATTTTCAAATCACCAACAAACGACGTGGATAACTTGTTGAAGTATCTTTATGGATTTTATTGACATTCTAAAATATGTGGAAGTTTTTTTATCTGAAGGTCAAAGCACAAATGAGAAAATTGGACATGAAGGACATTGAACATAACATTGTTTCTCATAGCTGTTCAATTCACTTTATAGTCAAAATATCACTTCCATACAAAACAGTTATATTACATCAGCATATGCTCGGGTTGTATCCGGATGCAATCTATTCAGCTTTTAAATATCTATCCAAATTGTCGTTGAAAGTGGACGCTCACATTCTATGAATTTTCGAACATCTGTTCCAGCTTAATAACATTAAATTACTTTAATTGTTTGACTTGTACAGTTTCACAGCATGTGATTCATCTTGGTAAACATACACAACTTGGAAAGTATGTTAAGTTTGTATTTTGCCATATTGCGCATGCACGTAAACTATAGATAATTTAGATTGACTGTTGATACACTGAGAGGGTGTAAAGATTACAATCGGGAGTTCTAATTGAAAAAATACTGATAGCATTACTGTCTTAGATGTGATTTTCTGAACTGGGACTATGTACGGGCCACAAAAAAATGCTAAGGAACTACTTGAAAACTGTGATTGATATATCCATCCAAAAGAACATTTTAACTTGTAAGTTAGTTTTTCTCTTTTAGATCTATATTAATATGCGTATATAGTATTTTAAGCTTTGTTGAAATGTGACCCACATGTAATTTGTGCACAGGCCCCATTTTCCGGGATGACTTTCAATCATTAATTATGCAGCGTAATTCGAAATGATTTTTGCGATAACTGTCTGGTTGTGAGTTTTGAGTATAGTGTATTTCATGACTGAGCAATTTGGCAACACATTGACTGCTGTGGGCAAAACAACTGAATGCAAGGCGACTGGGAGGGTGTAAAAGGGAACTATCAGAAACAGGCAATCAAAGAATATAGCTCTGTTGGTCTTAAGTGCTCCACATAAAGCCATAGACTAGATTTGCTGCCGAGTGCTCCATCTGGGCATGTTGGTCCAGAGTCAACCAGACAAATTATCAGCGATAGATCTAGGACTATTACCAGGTTTGCACTGATGCTTGCTCCCAGTAGGCCCATGAAAATGCTATGTAGTCTGACACATGCTCTGCTGGTTAATAAACCACCAGGCTTGGAGCAAGGATGAGGTAAAAGTGCCGGCGCAATTGGAATGCGAATGGTCTCTGATGTGAGCTGCAAAATATAGACGATAAAATCAATTGACCAGGTGAAATATAAGTGCAGTTAGTTTCATAAAATATGGTCGATTCTTGACTGCTATAGCAACCTATTCCTGGCTGTAGCTATAACTGACTTAAGCCAGCCACTTCTGTCTACTCCTAGCTTACAGTCGGTTTACGCCTGCCACTAATGAAAAAATCTAAACCTTGGTAAGATGTAGCTAATATATCATACATATGTACACTTTTAGATCCGGTTTTGAGTAGCCAGCTTTATCCAGACAGTTCTGGTTAGTGCCAGGTTGCATCGTATGGCAGAAGTTGTCTAGCTTTGTCTAGGTTCAATTCGACAGGCCGTTGTCAATGGAATTAACTGTAGGTTTGGATTTGGCCAAAGTGTGGTTGATAACTTACAGCTCTTAGCAAGAAATACCATTAGTACAACCAGCGAAAAATTCTGAATTGACTTATGAATATTTAAATTTTCCATTTATAACGTATTCCAATACGCATATTTTATCCATCAGTTACTTGGCATTGCAACTGATTTCCTCATCCGAATAAATTACACTGATGCATTAATGGATGGATAAGAGATACTAGTTTCATATGCGATAATTTTTTCCATTATCATTGTTGATTCTTGTCATTCTCCAGCATACTAATAAACGCTTACTCCAGCTTCCATTTTCTGACCCAATTGTCTAGACCACCAGAGCTGGGTGCAAAAGGAGAATTGCAATCGGCAATCAATACAGCGATGGGTGATAGTACGCTTTGTTCTCGTCTGCATTTTCACTCATGCACTTATTGTCTCACGCGATACACTTATCTACACAATCGCAATCAATGGGTTGATAGGCACAGATTCAGGCAAGTTGTGTGGAGCAGGTCCTGTGCAATGTGCACCACCCCAGAGCAGCTACTTTTTTCTGGTCTCCGACTTTGGTACATACAACTAAAGGCTCCAGTCCACAATACTCCATATCCTTTCGGTCCCAAGACAGATCTCGTGTGACAAATCTCTGTTGGGTGTGCTGGATTTTGAGGTTTCTTCTTACTGTTCTCACAGCATTTGTGGCTCTGCTACTCGCTTGTGTAGTTAAGCAATGTCTGGAAGCATACAGCTTTAAAGGAAAATGGGTTGTTGCGTTTCATTGATGTCCTTTAGAATGATTTGTGTCCTTTTAACTTGACAAATTGCCCAGCACCACTCTTGTATACATTTTTATTACAGTCTTAGTCTTTAGTTGAATTTTTTCAATAACGTAGCCACGCCACAACAATGTCCTTGTTCAGTTCTTTCTCTGTTAGTATGCTATTCTTTGGCAGTGGATGATGTATCAGCGAAAACCTTTCATATGTTCTTTATATAAAATGCATTGCCTCCCTGCGATTATGTTGATGCAATTACATTGCTTTTCCAACCTGTAGATTCTAGATGGAAATTTATTTACTGCCACTGCTTGGCCTAACTATTAATTAATGCATTGTTTGCTGCAAAATAGTGGGGGTGGGCAATCCTCAATTTCCAGAATAATATACATAGTACCAATACCAAAGGTATGCAAAAGTGTGCAAAAATGGGAAGGGGGGGGGGGGGAGACATTTCCACCTGACCCTCCCTGAAATAAGGCTCATGTATGCTCTCCTCCGGATGAATTTTCGCTGAATAATTCAGATAGAATGTCCCCATCACCTTCCGTTATTACTTTGTACTGGAATGCAAATCAAAATTGGGTTGTGAGTTTAAAGCTTTTCAAAGCATGTTGTAAAAAAAAAAAAAAGGCTATGAAACTTTATTTTGCTTGAAGGCACCAGAGATCTGCACCGTTGATGGCCTGCACGTGAATTGCATTGTATTTCAAATACTTTGTCCAAATGTGTGTGTTGGCGTGATATGCATTTGATTCGAGCGTGTGGGGCATGATGAATGAGATGTACTGACGCCCAAAATGGACACATGGTGCCTCAGAAATTCATTGAGCACATCTTGGAGGGTCTCAAGTGACATGTCTTGTTAAACCCACACAGGCCTCCATATTTTATTCGTCATAGCAACGAGGGCTGCACCACCAACCTCCATCACCTATCAAACATCACCTTGAGCCAGAGGTTTGATGCTAGGATCTACACTTTCAGAAAGAAATGCTCAATATAGGAAATACAATGAGTGACAACAAATTCTGGTTACATGAATGTTTTTCTCAGCCCTAGTTCAGATAAAATATTCATCTGGCTACCCTCAATATTATAAAAATTAATTAGGGGAAATTGTGTTTAAAATGTTTGACTTTCTTTTACAAAAAAATAAATAATATTATTGCCATATTTCAGTAATTCTCAGTTAGAGTGCATTAGTACACCATTTACAAGGTTTACTTGTTTTTTTTTTTCACCAAGTAATTTGTTTTGTGAATTCACCTTCTTTGTAAAATAAATGACCACCTGTAGCATGTTTTTTGCTTGTTGTTAAATAAGGTTCTCAATTATTAAAATCTGAAATGTATGCTTTTATTATACTATAGATAGATATTGTTTATTAAAATATATAGCAACCAAACGATTGAATTTTACATGTAATGTAAACAGGATTAAAACAAATCGAAATTGAAATAAAAAATATAGAGAATGTAAAATATAGAATTTATATATATACAAGAATTTCTTAAGTTAAAATGTCTATTAAAAAAAATCAAGATAAAAACCTAAAAACATGACTGGAGTTGCTGGTAATATATATATATATAATAGTTAACGTGTTATTTTTACATTATAATATGATAATGCAATGTGCATGAGGGGCCGCATGGATAATCCTGTGTCATGTACATGTACCATGGCATACATTTTTATACCCTTTTTTTTAAGAGCTGTAGCAGATTCAAAGGTAGGGGGGGGGGGGCGGTTTAAGGGGGGTTCTTAGTCCAGTAACTGAACTAGGGGGTTCTTAGCCCCCCTCCCCTTCTTGGCCTAATACATCACTGTGCATAAGAAATTAGAGGGAACACTGCAAACAATTTTGGATCTGCCCCTGACTTAAGGGTTCTTCTATATAACAAAATTAAATTAAATTGCATTGTTGATGCAATGAATTGTGTATTTATATAGATAGATATTAAATATACCTAAAGACAATATATTTATATTAAAGATAATATATTCAGGTTTATCATATATTATCTTTAAGTGAATGTTATAGTTATATAGTCCACATAAATAAATAATGTTTGCAAGGTTGATTAATTAATTTGTGGTACTAGTTTGGATAGCGACTGTCATGTCACACCAGAAAAGTGTATAAGACTGAAATTCAGACGTATTTAAATTTATTGTACCAAACAGTTTTCAGAAAATACCTAAGTAGCAATTTTGGTCTACATGGTTAGCGACTGTCATACCACATGCCATTTATTGGAAATAGCATGAAAATTAGTGACATTAAATTTCAGTGTCTAAACAAAATCCAGAAAATACATATTCATCATTGATATTCTGTTGTATGTTTAAAACCCATGATGTTTCATTAGCATCACTGTCGCGGTCAATTTCACTGAAGTGATTTATTCTACTGGTGTTGAATGTTGTATTGAAGTCATTGATGTTATCATTATGGTTATCCACTAGATTAAGCTGTTTCTGTTGGTAACATTTTCTGACAAGCTGTCAAAACCGAGTTGTCAACACACAGATTCATTTGTAAACAAAAGTACGTGCTTGCATTAGGCCACGCCCACATCTATTTATAGCCTGGTACTATTTTAGGGCTTTTCCCGAAAATAACGGCCTCCTCTTTCCTTATTGATATCTTATCAATGGACTGCAGGTTGGTGTTGTTTGCATTACTGTTAGTTCATATATCCTTCTGCAATTAAGCTTTATTTCATTCCCTTCTGCTCGTTGCTTGCGTAGTCTTACTGATGAACAATGAGGCCTTATGCATTAATTTCTAAGGCCTAAGTGCCACAGCCAATCACAGAGTCTGTTAGAGCTCGTTGCCTTGCAAAATGGCCTTGCAAAGAAATAAGCTCTACTCTGATTGGTCGAACGTTCATTTAGTTGACAAGCCTCATGGCAATGGACATGGCTCCCATCATGTCCCATGAAACATTCAAAACCATAGTTCTACTGCTTGTCCAGTCTTGGAATCACCTAGAAATGGTCATTAACCGAGTTCTAACGTGAGTTTCTTCAAGTTTGTCAGGAAAATCCTAAGTAAAGAATGATTTTTGTGTAAGTAGGTCATTATTATTTTGTGCGCATCATGGCCGCGCAGATTAATTAGGACAACATAGTTCGATCCGGTCATCTGAGAATAGCATGACAGTAGATTTTGTTTTTGGCCAATCTCTAGTCATAAAAGCCCTACGGGCGGCCCCTACGGGGCCGCTCCTGCGGCCTATTATTAGATTTATCCATGTATGATGCGTGACCATTGGTTGCAACAGTGGACTGTGCATGTTGTAGATTTATTGTATATGCCTTTGGTGGGAGTAACTTATAATGCCCCCCCCCCCCAATGCTCGTACCCTGTCCATTTATTTTTGTAGGGCAGATGGATGCCATTGTTGAGGTTCACCTGTTATCTGACCTTCTGAGTAGAATGGGAAATTACTGATGAAAATTCAATGGATTAATTAACGGTGTTTGTCATGAACGGAGTTCCAATTCCGGTGCATTTTATCAATTGAAGCTTGACCTACAGTGTTTGCTTGGACTTCACTAGGGCAAGGCTCATGCATGTTTCATTACTTAAGAGACTTCTCGTTAGTAGCGCGATTGAAGCACTGGAATTTGCATGCATGATTCGCACTCATTAATGCACTTCACTTCTATGCTTTGGCAACCAAGTATGTCACAATTCGAGAATAGCTACGTTCAGTGCATTGCTAGCTTGGCTTATTGTCTGATGGGATGAAGTTTTCCAGTGAAGTCCATGTAGTATTTTCTGAGGTGGCTTGTTTTGCGCAATGAAGGCATTAAAACAAAACAAACAGTCTAACGGATATAACCAACAAAAATGTTAGTTAACTCCCTCCTACTCGGGATATAACTAATACTGGACTCAATGCATCTGCCACGTCACTAATTTTGACACTGTTTCTTACAAAAGTATTAATTCTGTCAGAAACTGGACCTCAGACACAGTTACAGCATTGTTTAACTGATGTTTTATATTTAGTCAAAATATTGAATGGGTTGGCAGGGTAAGATAAACTTTAGTGTAATAATACATTTTTAAAATCCCAAAAGTGTCCAGATTATGAAACCAGTGCATACCAATCGCAATTCTCTTTCCTTTATCTTGTTTCTTGCAGTTTTGTGAAGAGAGATTGAGCTTTTCAAATTGCAAAAATTGTCCCATGCTAATGGAATACATTATGTTTATTCAGCCACTGACGGTTGACTATTTATTCAAGTACAACATATGTATCAAATGAAAGCCAGTTAAAAATATATCTATTCTGTATTTATGCACATTTTAAAGGCTGAAATGCGTTATCATAAATTGATATCTGCGTCCATCATTGCATAAGGTTTTCATCGCTACCATATATTTTGACATAAGTTTCTGTGTGAGAAACACAATAATTCATTGGTTCTTTGTTGCAACAGGAGTATATTCCTTATGTTTTTGGCTTTTATTTAACACCTTACACATGAAATGTGCCATTGTAGAAATGATATTACGAAATCATGAAATGCTGATATATTGAGCAGCTACCAACATTTTAACCCTCCCTGTGTGCGAGATTTCTACATGAAATATTTATGAAATTGACAGGATCTCACATATATACACCTAGGTCAACCTAGTTGGTATGTCATCTCAAATATAGGCCTATTTTCGAGTGAGTCGAATGCAGAAATATCATGTTGTAGCCCTCACATGTCTGTGTATAGTGTTATGTGTGCAAAAAATACTTACAGGTGAACCTTTCTTTTGGGAAATTAATGCATATTGTATTTAAAAGTAGCTGAATGCCTAACTCCAGCCTTAATTAATATTTGTTAATCTGCAAAATCATCTGGTCACCACTAGATCCACTACTGATATCTGCCTAGCAATCAAATATTGTCTAATCAAGAAAGACTAACCTAAATCAAAATATCTGCATTTCAATTGTACAGGAATCTATTAGGTTACAACCTGGTTAACAATTGCGGTCTATGCATGTTGACATGGTCATTATAAAACAGCGCAACATGCAAGCATCTTGGAAGATCGTCTGACTGATGAATATAGAAATACCTAGTACCGTGTTCATATTTATAATAGTTTTTTGTATATCAATTGAAGCTGAGAGCATAAGCTTTAATTTGATGCATTATTTTTTCATATTGCATAGAAATTTGTATCTGTGGTGCTTCAAAGATAGAGACTAATTTTCTGAGCTTTGCTATTTCAGACGTCCAGTTGCTTATTTGCCTACAAAAGTCAAAGGCAAGAGAATCGATCTTGGTATACAGTGGATTCATAATTTCATACTCTGGAGACCCTACTAAGAATCCAAAAATGTATTATGCGAAAGTATATCTTGCCCTGTCAGGTCGAGTCCATTTTGTGGCAGATAGCGCTCCTTGGCTTCCTGACAAATTGCATGATTGGAAAATTTGAGTCATACTGTTGACCATAAACAGGACATGAAGGACAAAGCCAATTTTGGAAAAAGACCAGATACCTGGTTCTGTTTTGTGTCATACCAATCTGCTCCAAAACTCTGAATTCATGAGCAAACCTAACAGGTTTCTGGTTGATTCTTGTCTACGATTTGTATGTTTCCAGTTTAATCGGAGACAGGGATTTAAGTGGAATAAAATTTGATTTGATCCACGAGTCTCACTTGATCACTGTCCTAGCTTGGTTGCCTTAAATGGAGTCCTGCCAGTGTTAAGCCTATACGGACAAGACAGTTGCAAAGTTGGCACTCCAAAGGTCACTTTCGTTTGATTGTAATTAACTTGTAAAAGGCTATTCTGTGGTGCTGCAAATGCCACTCATTGATGTCACCTTAGACAGTTCAGTAAGTATCGCATTTGGAGAAAAGCTCCAACTGATTGCCAACTGGTGCTGCGTCAGAAAGACATCTCTGTCCATATGCCAGTGGTGAATACTGCAAAACAACAAAGCTAAATGATGGGAATATAATCTTGCAAAAGCCCTGCCGCTGTAGGTAACGAAATGAATTATTGATCCCTGCATTTGTGCAGGGCTTTGCCGATTGCTATCCAAACAAGGCTGAGTATGGGAATCGACAGTTCCTGCACGATAGCCCTCTGTAGTAATAATCACCAGGCTATCGCCCTATGTGCTTATCTAATGATAAGCACATAGGGCGATAGCCTGGTGATTATTACTACACTTCTGCTGCTTCGTGGCTAATTGCTAACATTCTAGCTTTTTGTAGTTGGACTTATTTGATGGGTGTTGATTTATAGGAAGCCACTGCACAGCTTTCACCAGGTCAACCATTTATGATAACCTACTGGTGGTCTCTGGATGACTTATTGTGTTCGTCTAATGTAGCCAGATGTGGGATGTAGGTAGCTTAAGTTGAGGTGAAAGTGTAGCTTAACCTATCTTTGGTGAGGGGATCATGTGGGTCTTGTCTCTGGGGTTAGAATCTCAGCACCCCTGGAAGTAATGCTGTTGACATTATCATGAGCAAGTCTCTGAGGGCAAAGCTACAAGGCACCACATTTGGGAAGTACCATTAGTGCCATGTATATACAGTGCGCCAAATTTGAATTGGTGCCTTAACCGTGCAGAATGCAATATATGCTTGAGATGGCTGTTAACTGTAGATACACTGAAAAGTAAACATGCATTAAGATCATAGCTATTGGTGGTGTAAATAATCTGCCATGGGGACCACCATGAGTGTCAGGGGACACCCCCTCATCATGTACTCATTCAGGTTGAACCCCAAGCCATGAATTGCATTTCCATAAATGTATGTATTTTGCATCTTTTTTTGGGCATCTGTAAGGTTGCCTGATAACCCAAAATGTAATACACTGCGTGAGTAAAATGAATGAGATGATGTTGAAGCTAGCATTCTGCCTCTGAAATCATATGTCACTCCTTTAAGTGACGTTAGAGCTCTCAGAGCAGACCCAAAGTCACAAAAGAAACATGCAAAAAGGAATATGACAATGCGTGGATGCCTTTCTTTTGAAATTGTAATAACTACACCAGTATCATCTTCACTTGCTCTTGTAACGTCTTGTTAATACTTTATCACAAAGATATATGAAAGTTTTCTACAGGTGGAAGTCTTATTAAAAGATTGCAACAGGTATGCAGAGACTTTCGTAAGCAAATACCTGTCCTTTCTTTTGTGATTCGGATTACTTTAGGTTTCATTTTCCTTTTCCCTCACCAAGAGCGTTAATATCCTCAGAGAGTTTTTGATAGGCAAAACTTCAGCTTACGGCAACTAATGAGCACACTGTACTATGTTGTGTAGCTTACCTATATGTCGGAAGGAGAGCAGCAGGTTAATGACAGAAATCATGCTGCACAACAGCGTGCTCTGACAGATTTCAGTTAAGGTTGCCCCTGATCAGGCATACTAATGGACTGCCTCCCTCTGCATAAATTCATCTCACTGCTCAGAGCTATACTAACATGATATGCTGTAGCTCTATGTAAATTGAGCAGCAAGTGGCTGAATTCACACTCTCAGTTTGCATGACTTCATGCAATTTTAGCCTGTCATAATGCGTGTTCTGTTTGAGTAAATGTTGAGAAAATTACAACTCCTTTATCTTTAATAGCCAAGTGTTAATACAATGTGTTTATATTATACTAATGGAGTGAAATGTGATACACCAATAAGGCAAACAGGTCTGTCAATGTTGTTGACTCTCATAAATTAAAACTGAATTTTGTTATCTAATATTATCATCCCAGTAATAATTACGAAGCATTCCAATTGAAATTTTGCACAGAGTCAGAAGATGACATCACTTCATGTCTTGTCTGCTAATCCTATTTTAATCCCTATATTGCTGTCGCAGATTCCACGGCTAATGGAAAACTTGGTAAACAATTTAAAGAGTACAAAAGATATTCTGATCAGTTCTTTACATCAGAAAAGTTGAGACTGTCCAATCACATGCCTTGAAAAGCATGTTGTCAGCTGCCAATTGAAAGCAAAAAAATACTTCCATTCCACATGATTACTATTCGATAATATGCAGGTTTGTAATGCATGGTTTGCCTTTCGTGATCGTGGATAAGATAAACCAATTGAATAAAGACAATTTTCTTCAGAATGTTATTCTCAGAACTTGAACAGGACATGAAAACTTTTGAAATTTAATGACGCTTATTCACAGCGATAATGCATGTGCTTATCGATAATTCACACCTCTTTTAGAATGCAGTTTCTACATGTATCCGATATGAATAGCACAACATTTAGCTGGATAGCTTTATGGAAAAGTTATATTTCAATCAGCTTTTAAATTATACACAAGTGCTGAAGAATAACCATTAGTTCCTTTTAGCTCAGATGATACAGACAGAAAATATTGAAACATTCATATGCTCAGTAAGTGCACAAGTATATGCATAGTTTTACAATCAATATTTCAAAACAACAACATGTTTATGCCTAAATGGGTTTTGTTTGCTCGTGGCTGTCCAAAGTATACCGAAGAGTCTATGTCTCGTTTGACCATTTTAGCTGAGAGTGCCACAATTGCCAAGGCTAATTAGGGTTGCCCATGTAACTGCTAACTGTGGTGATGGTAATATCCCTGAGGTGCATGGTGACTGGGTGATGCTTTTCCTGCTTGCAATCCAAATAACTTGGCTTGGCTTAAACTCTTCATCAGTCAGGTCAATTCAAGGTATCACGGACTAATGCCCCGGGGGAGCAGGCTGTCCTGACTCCCTACCAAGGCAATTAATTGCAGGCTTCTCTTCCTGCACTACTTCCTTTCCAGATACAAAGCCCTGCTAACATACCCATTTAGCCATTATCTGCCTAATGCAAGGCTAGTTTCTTCACCACATGTTGCTGAAGCATTACCGACGCATGTAACCAAATGTGTCACTAGAGTATATACCAAACTAAATATCCACTTGTTTTTTTTTGGCCTTATTTTTTAAATTTCAGGGAGAAGCGCAATATATATATAAATTTTACCAAAAAGTCAAAGTAAGTAAGTAAGTATATTTATCTTGTAACAATTAATTAAAATTATAATAATTGTTGAAGTACAATATATATAAAGCCCAACTTCCCAACCCATAAAAAAACCTCTCCGAACAAATTGACTATCTTTGCAATCATACATTTTTTTTAATTATGGCCATTGCATTTGTTATGGTCACTATGTCTTGACACGCCAGCCTCAGCTGGAGGGTGTCTGTGCACAGAAGCAGTGGAAATTGCTATGGAAAATATAGCAAAATTCTGGTTAATAATTGATTCAGTAGAAAGTTGGGACGTGAATAGTTGCAAACATTTCTGTCCATTATGTGCTAGTCCATTATACCAATAATGGAAAAATTTAACCAAAAAAAGGGCCGGAGATTTAGTTTGAATCCTACTATAGAGATAGCTCACGCAATGCCTTGCTGACTGCATACAGTTTACTCCTTTTTTATATGAATAATAAAAATACATTTGAATAGCGCCTTTTTCAGAAGTTGTTTCTGCTCACTGGCACTTGGATTAAAGAAACCTATTGTGTCGAACAAAAGAGTTTTCAATCTCATTTTGATGGAGATGAGTTCGATAATGACTGGTACTTCGGACTACAACAATAAATTGTATCAATGCTACTCAGTGGTATAAAACTTAGTCGGCTCATAGTAACATTTGAAAGCCACACATTTGCCCCAGCAGCAACAGACTAAAGTTTTTGACAGGTTGAATTTGTCATCGGTTGAGTCGATGACATTTGAAAAATCCTAGTAACTGATTGAAAGCCAGATCAAAAAGTACAAACATGGCCCATAGCACCTGTATAGGTGTATATTCTTATCAGTTGAGTCAGTCGATTGCTGTGAATATTCACTTATTGTCAAATTCACATTTGGTCTTGAATAAGATGTAAAGTCTAGTTTTTTAGTCTATAAAAATGGGTTTGTCAGTGTTAGGTACAACTTAACTTTGAAAATCAGTTTTAAAAATATCAGATATCAAAAGCTTCCGTCAAGTTCCATGGACTGAGTTGACATGAAGCAATTATGTTCTTCGCTGTAAAGAAGCATATGCCATTTTTATCCTCAACGAAGTGTACAAAGTAGTGTTGACTTCATCTATCATTCCCTCAGTGATTTGTAGTGCCCAGTGTGTATCTTAGAACTTTGCCTACGATGGATGGCTGGCAGTGTATGTTTATCACTTAATACCACTGGGCAGCATGACTCTGGTGTGAAGCAAGGGCACAAATGACTCCGATACATAAAGCCTATGTAAAAACACCTATCTCTATAATCAATGCAATGTCAATTGAAATCTCACCATTAAGACTACAAATGATGCAATTATTAATGTCCCTATTGTACAGTGGTCGTAATAATGGGGTAAAATACAACGGCAAGAACACAAATAGGCCAGAAACTGGTCTTAATGAAGAGGAATATGGTTATGATGGTTGCAAAGAGCAATGGAAGGGCAGGACAGACCAAAATTACTTATTATTTGGAAAACAACAAGATGCAGATCGTGAAACGCAATGATGCATGACGTCATTAAGTGGATAAACAAGAGAGAAAGAGCGAAATGAAGGTCCATGACATCAGCTCAAACTTGACAAGGCACCCCATGAAGATGGGGCTCCAGTGTACTATAGCACCCTACCGTGTGTCGGCTTGCAGACAATGCATATCTGAAATTCTTCTGACAGCTCTAATCCACGAAATCATCAAGCTCAATTTTAAAATTGAATTCATAATTAAAACGGGCCGAGTGTTGATGGAGCATCAGCGTCTACTGGTTCGTTTGAGGCAGAATTGGACTAATTGCTCACTATCGACAACTTTATTGCACCAGTTCATTTGGAATTCACATTTGATTTCAGGGAATTTCTTGTTAATCACCCCAAAGCTCTGTGGATTGGAGAAAGATGGGATGTAGTAATGACACTCCAATAATTGCCCCAAAACAGAAAGATATTCACAAGTAGTGGTAATATTTGTTGTTCAACGGAGGAGTATTTAATCTTGCTTTAAACTTAATTCACAAACAATGCATGAGTATTCAGTGTGGAGGTTTCCTCCCACATCCTTTTAAAACTTCGGAAGTTGCAGTTTCCGGAATTCACTTGAAGAACTTAGGTGAGATAATGAACCAAGGTTGAGTGAGGCATCTGACTGATTCGATTTATTTACTATTTAACAGCTATTTATGGTCATATCTGACGCTTGTAATGACTAACTAGCTTTAACTTAGTGACCTACACATACTCAGGGCTATTGAACTGTTACATGCCAGAGTTACTAAATCCGATCGGCATGATCTGCAAGGATAGCAAGCCTCTGTCCGAATGTGAAACAAGTTAAAGCTTTCACTTTTGTTGTTCCCAAATTTGGGTATTACCCAGAAAGCATTCCAAATCGTTTCAACAACGGCATGATGTCGGCAATGTAGATACGATGTTGTACCGGCAGTGGCCAATATAGAAACGATGCTGGGCCGATTTGGAATGCTATCAGGGTACTCTCTAAACTGTTCACCAATTCAGTGAGCAAATAAATAATTCCATGAATCAGGAGACTCCTTAGTCAAAGTTGGTGAAGTGCCTCAAGCTGGTTTTCAACCTACAACCCTACCGACCTACTTTTCTATCACATCCTAACCACTCTACCCCTAGGTCAGCCAGACACATGGATTGCAGAGCAGAAGTTCTACTATTTGAGCTATCAACTCGCTATTTGTTTTTGCCTTGTTTGGAATTGAAGATAAATATATTTTTATCTCGTTATTTGAAGGTGTTCTTCCTGGATATGCAAAAAGCTATAGCTTGGTGATTAAGTATAGTTGATATTAAAGTTCTATTAATGTTGTGATCCATGTTGGCCCAATGTTGGTCCGACGTTGCTCACATAGGGCCAACATCAATTCGACACCAAATGCTATCTGGGATGGTCCTAATTATAATATAAAATTCAGCTTTACTTGACAAAGCCCTTGTTTAATCTTTGTCAGGTATCACCCCTTCATTATTCATGAATCTAAAACACCCAGAAGGGAATTGAGTGAAGGATCACCATAGCATAAATTGTGATTTGCATATTCCCGCAAGCATATGTGGTCCAGTGGTGGGGGAGATATTTTGTTAATCGTGTCTTTGTGGGTTCAATATCAGCAACCCTTGCTTTTTAAAATATTTTAGATTACTTACTGCACCGTGTGAAGCTGTTTTTGCAATTGTTTCAGACAAAAATGAAGCTAATGTTACAAATAGGAATTGTGCTTCATTCATCTGATCATTATATTAACTGTGATTTCTGGAAAAAGGATTTGAACAGCTGGCTGAGCTATCTGGTCCTGGCTGCAATACAGCCCTACCACTGGGCCACCATACTGCGAAGTTGCAGCCATAGCATTGTCAGCAACAGACATTATCTTTGTCTGCTGCAATTATACAGTTGACATAGCAGCCAGCTTTATTTGTGTACAACAACAGACAAATGCAATGTGTTGGCCATGCATTATGAGGTGATGTGTAGAATAATCAGTTGACTTTCTCTTGTAATAAAAAAAACAATGCGCAACAAACAAAATACATCTCAGACATTCATTTTATGTGATGCAAACATTATTTCTATGCCATTCAGCTATGATCCCAAATGATATGGCAGTTAAAGTTGTGTGGAAGAACAGACAATTACAAAAGTGCTGGGATAGCATTATCTTCCCTAGTCAAAAACAATACTGTGCCACAGAGAAGACGAATTCAGACATACAGTAAATGTAGTCAGGATTAAGTCTCGCTTCAGATATGCTGTAGCTAACCATTTTAAAGGACAGGTGCCAAGGAAGTACTGAGCATGATTGCCTTACAAATGTTTATGGCTTGGGGCATTTGCATAATTTCATGTTGTGCCACTTCCCAGTAAGATTTTCATGAATTTTCGAGTGTCTCAGTCGTGAGTACAATGCAAATGCAGATCTGCCTCTTGAGTCTATCCCTGTCTTCTGATGCTTGCTCTAAAAGCACTTTCGGAAAAATGTAGGACAAAGGCAGGTGCAACAAGGCGGAAGCTGTTAATTCTCATTGAGGCAGTACTTGTGCTCTAGTTCAGCCATTTGTTTGACTGTTTTCTTTCCTAGCTACCAAATAGAATAGAATAGAATAGAATAGAACAGAATAGAATAAAATAGAATAGAATATCGCTCTTTGAAAAATACTGTCAGCCGAAAAATGTTCCATTATGGTGAAGTGAAAATAAGTCCATCTCTATTTCCGGTGGCTCTGCTACCTGATAGAAGTTCGTGATCTTTGACCCCTTTATGACCTCGTAAGCTCCCGGGTTGGCAGGGCCAGGAGGATTGGGGAGCAGCCGTCTTTTTTTAAGGCCATGCGGTGGTAGTTTAAGGCCAGCAGGCGCATTGCACTGGTCAGATTGAGCAAGCAGACACTTTTTGACCTGGCATCAGTTTGCTTCATAAAACTGATTTGTGTGTCAGCATCACGTGCTGATGAAGTGTCCAGTCTCACGGTGTCTCCTGTGTGCTTCTTGATACTGCTGCTGCTGCTGCTGATGGCTGCTGCTGATGCCTCTACCAGATAGCATTCCAAATCGGCCCAGCATCGCTTCTATATTGGCCACTGTCGGTGCAACATCGTATCTACGTCGTGCCGATGTTGAAACGATTCAGAATGCTATCTGGGCTGTCCAATCCTTATCTCCAGCAGCAGCAGCAGCAGCAGCAGCAACAGTAGCAGCAGCATTACACTAACCCTTATGCCCTCTGGCTCATGGCACCAACATCTTCACCATGGATGTCCTTCAAACTGTTATGAAGACAGATCATTTCTGTTCATTGCTGTTGCAGTTTTAGTTACTTTACCAAGTTGTGTGAAGAGGCGTACAGTCTCTTAGGTCAAATAATCTTTTTTATCACTGACGCAGTTTAACCCATCCTCCCGATTTTTATCAAGTGGAAATCTCTTTATGCAGGTTTAGCTTGCAGAGGATTGGCTCACTCTCTGTAGTTCTTTGGCTATATATGACACCTTGGTTGCTTCGAGTTTCTGTAGCCAGTAAATATTTTAAGGAAAAATTACACCATAGAATATAAATTAGACTTGGCTGCTCACATTACGTTCAATCCTCTCTTTTGAAGTTTGCAGAATGTTCTACAGTGTATTACAAACGTTTCAAATAATATCAAGGTGACCTTCATTGTTGTGTTGGTATTGTGCAGAATTGTTTGTGAATTTAAATTAATCCACAGGACACCCCAAAATATCAGTAAAGTGCGAGTATCCTGGATATTCGCTGTGGTGGGTGATGGAATAGTGACTTACAAATGCAATGCAGTTATAGATCTTTGAATTATGATATTCAATATTTCTTGGTGGATTCATGGGTGAACATTTACTTTTCATACTTTAGAATAATTTGTGTTGATCTGCATACAGAGAGCACTCTCACTACAACCCTTTCTTTTGGAAAATTACTATTCGTTATTCTGCACCTAATGTAAAATGTTTTATTGCTTATGAAACAGTCCAGAAAAGTCAAGCCCTATATACAAGCCAAGCCATTGTCATGAATGTACACTGAACCATATGAAACATGGCCCTTTCCAACACCCTCTGGAGGATGAAACACGAACTACAGCCAAATATTGCATATATCACGTGACACAATACAAATCGTGCTCTCCAGTAGTGAGCCACCAATCATAGTGCACTTCTAATGGCCATATGGAAATGTAGGTAGGGTTGACCTTCAGCTTTAGATTGTGTGAAACATATCACAGTTGGTTAAACCATGGATCCTTATACATCCATGGTTAAACAATTGTGAAATAAGTAAAAGTAGCGTAGCCAAATTTAATCTAAGATTCGATGTTCAGAATCAGTCCAATTAATATAGTGTAAGTTGCATTTAATTTAATTCACATATAAATCTTAAGTTTTATTCCATGTTTAGGATTTTTACGATTTATAGATTTCTTCTGAAGGCTGTGTTGTGATGTTCAGACTTATAAGTTGGTTGTAAGTGAGTTCAGTAACTCCTTCAACTATTGGTTTTGATGAATTCAATGGCTCTCACCACTTCTCTCATTCCCAGGGTCCCATGTGACTATGATCATTTTCACAACTAGCACAAATGAGTGATTATTTCACTAGAAATATTGATCCATGATTACAGATAATCCGTGAAGATTAACAGCTTTTGAGATTTTAGTTATCACCTCCGTCACCAACTCGTTATATTTCTAGTTTGTCACACCTATAGTTATTGATTTTAACAGCCTTTCGTGATAACATGTCTACAAATGTCTTTGAAATTTACATATATAACTAAGTAACTTTGGGTGATGTGGTCTGCTTATTTATTACACCATCAGACTTCGCGTTACTTTCAAGCTGCAGACATAGAACCAACAACAAGAATATGGTTCTTGGAATAATTATGATAGCGTTCAACACAGTTTGTGATAGAAAGCTGGAGTCGTCCAAAGTAAAAATTTAACACGTTATTATCCCAGTAATAAATACGTAGAAATCCAATTCAAATTGTGAATATGAAATCACTTCATGTCTGCAAAAAGTATTTTAATCCCTATTTTGCTGCTCCAGTTTCCAAGTTTTGTGAGCAACTTGGTATACAAAATTCAAAGAGTACAAAATAATTCAAACAACTATAAATAATAAAAAAAATTAAACAAAGCAAATGATTCGTCAAACATAGGAAATGTTGAGACTGTCCAATCACATGCTTTGAAATGCGTGATGTCAGCTGTCAACTGAGAGCAAAAAAATATTCTCATTCCATGTAACTGGTATTTACTGCTGATGTGAGAAATGACAGGTGAATAGATTTATCACGTTGCTACAAAATCTTATTACAGTATGCATATTGCTTTTGCATGTCTAACATAAGACTCTTATTTGTGTCGTTTGTGCACTAAACAATTACCTTTAAACTGGCTTTTTTTCTAGAGAGCACTTATATTACGGTCTAGGTCAGGCAGTTAAGCTGTTGGTTGAAAATTGCCAATATTGGACACTGCTTAGAGTATTAACCTTGAGTTGACCTGAGGGGGGCTAATCCTGCTCAACAGCAACATGTGGGTTTTCTCCACTATTTCGCACAGTTTACAGCTTTTGCTTCCACAAGTATGGAGACTACACATGGTGTGTAGGCATCTTGCTAATTGTGGGAGGTATTGACTGTTACTTTAACTCTTAAATATGGATGTGAATTACCATGTGGTCTTTCAAATGTTATATTTGGTTTTTTATTTTTTAAATGATAGAATCGTTTCGTCCTTGTCTATAATTTTAATTATGTAGAAGATTACAGCGTTTGTTAGATGCCTTCAGGAATCTTTTTGGTATGATCAATTTATCATGCTGAAATATGAGTTCAGAAAATGTCTTTTTTGAAATGATATAATAAGCATTACAGTCGTTCAGCATATATTTTTATTTCCTGCTAATCCATAGCATTTGCTTTAACTTTTGATAACGTCTACGAGGGATATCTTCTTAACATACATATAACATGAAGCTTATCATTTCTAGCATTGCAGATATATTTCCTGATCAAAGGAAAATAATTCATGTCATTAGCATGTAGATGGTTTATGTCAATATCCAAGTCTTTCATCTTTTCCTTATTCTACTTTTGTCTTGTCTCAAATATTCCAGACAGATTCGTGAAAATGTTCTGTCAAGGGATTTGATAGCATAAAATCTGTAAATGGTGATGTCGATAAAAACTAAGTTGTTTGGCTTCATTTGTACTTCACGTGCTTGAAAATGTGGCTTAAAAAGTTAGGGTTTGTGCCTAAACTGACGAAAATGCTTGTCTCTTCTCGTCAATGGTAAAACTCTGTGGAGAAAATCCGATTTCACTTCAGCATTTAGAATGCAACAGAAGATGTAACAAGAAGCCCTGAGGCAAATCTTATTGAGCCATTTGCATCGAGTCCATATAGTCATGACAATCAGATTGCCGAAAGTATGTCCATAAAGAAAAGTGCAGGAGGAATGCAACAATACATAAAAGTACAATTGCCAAAGCATATTGCACCAACGAGATTGACTAAGCTAGTTTCCAGCAGGAACTTCTCATGATAAAGACTAGGAATAGTTTTTTCTACCCTGTTTTTCTCCAAATATATTGTGACGCACTTCATAGTGAGACCATTAATTTTTCATGGCTATAGAAAACTTTGTGCTTATGTCCTTTTCTGTCTTTCATATTCATGTCAAATAATGATTCCCTGTTGCCCTCTTTGTAAAGGTTGCCTGAACTTCTATTGTATATGATTGTGATCATGACCATCCATTTCTTAAAGTATAAATCATTTAGGAAGAAGATACAAAAATGTACTGAACCCTTTTAGAAGTTTGGAGTCTGGATTGTTGAGTTCATGGTGTCGTTTTTAATATGCGGGTAGACCTCTTTGTCATTTTTCAAGGCCAGTTTGGTATTAGATAAAACTCTAGCCTTGAATCTCCATCACCTTAATCAAAACCTGTCTCCTCATACAATCAAGCTAGTTTGCCGTCTCTAGTGTGATGAGAATGATTTGTATTGGTGAAGTAAGAGACACCTCACTGCTTGCGGGTTAATAGCGGGTTGATTAACCTCCTGTTGAAAATGCTGGAAGTTCTGTTTAATATTGCAATGAGCTTAGATTGCCAGAGAGAACATATTTGTCATTCTCCACATCAAATTCAACCTCAAACTTGCGTTGGTCTTACATGGACACAAAAACACTCATCTTATTGTCTCAAAATGTCATTTTCATGTCCAAATATTATGATATTGCAGTTTACGATCATCTTGATACAGAGGAAGATTTTTAATCGTTATCTTTTGAAAGGATTCAATGCATCTCCCTAATTTTGTTAGGTTTCCTAATCTGAATTCAGAGAGTGGTTACATTCAATATCTCGGCCATTACGGATTTGAAAAACAATGCATGTCATGGTTCATTAACGGAAACAAGCATGTTATGATCGCCGAAATTGTTTAATGCGTTGATGGAACATATTGAAGATGAAATGTTTGTTCTGTTATTTCTATGGGAATCGGCAAGTACTTCAGTACATTTAAGTGCATAAGCAATACAGGTATAAAAAATTAACATGTGGTACATGAATATGTGTAAATTTAACAATTGCTTATTTTGAAACTTTATTCTGGAATTTCACTCTGTCATCTCCATTCGTAAAATTGTCCTGCTGCAAAAATACCCATATTTTTTCGATATGTGTAGAGCTCTGCTCTATAATAAATGCTATCTTTTTTGTGATTATTGTCAAAAATCCTTGCAACAACAACAGGGAAAACAACAATAAAAAATTCTCTGGTAATAATTTTTCTAGAAACTAAATGGTTGTACACCAATGCAATCAAGCGATGTGGACTAGCCTGATTTATGTAATAGCTTTATACAGTTAGTTTTATACAAAAACTGAACCTAGACAAAACTAGACAATTTCTGTTGGACGAAGCTCCCTGCCACTGAACAGAACTCTCTAGGTAAAGCTGGCGACTCAAAGCCAGATGGAAAAGTGCATGCAGCACCATTAGGTGCGTAGGTTGATAGTTGGGCATATTTATCATTTTTGTTGAAAAGATGTTAGATAAATTTCTTACGTTTACCAAGGTTCACATTTTTTCATTGGTTGTACAGTAGTTGCTTTAAGCTGACTATAAGCTAGGAGTAGACAGAAGCGGCTGGCTTTAGTCAGTTATAGCTACTGTCAGGAATAGTTTGCTACAGCTGTCCAGAGTCGAACGTATTTTTATTAAACTAACTGTAGTGTTTGTGTTGAGTATAATTAGCATTTGAGCTTAAAGGACTGCCGTTTGGTTAAGTCGTGTCTATTTAGCATTTATCGAAAAGCAAATCTTACCGTTGGTCAAAGGTGCTATTGGAGGACAAGCAAAACCAATTATCAACAGTTCCGTCTTTTTATAATTTGTTATCTAATCTTGCGATTGTTATTGGGTAAGCACATGTCAAGAGGCCATAATATCGACTCATTCTGTATTTGTAAACGATCTCTGCAATGATACTGAGACTGCTTTACATGATGCCGATGATCGTAGAGTGTTTAGACAACTTTATTGCCGAAAATAGAAGAGCAATTGGACTCTAGCACATGATGAACATGGTAGTCCCTGGAAGATTGGAATTTTACAAAAGAGTCACGATCGTAGCATTTCCATCAAACAGTCATGTTTCTCTTTGACATGCAACAGAATGAATCATTTGACACCAGATGTGTTATCAAATTCACATCTTTATGACTGATTTAGACACATAGATATGTAGATACTGGTTAAGTGCAGAAATACATTGAAATTTATTTTATAATGCATTTAATATATTATGGATTGGCTATTAACTGTCATGTGATAAGTTAAATGGATACGGAAATGTTTTTGAAACGTGAAGATGTGTTAGTCATTATATCAGAATAAAATTAAGTAGGCAACATAACGTGTAATATCGCCAATGTCATGTAAAAAAAAAAAGACACATTGGCAATCATCTCATATATAGATCCACATATAGAAACGTATTTCTAATGTGCCAGAATAAAGTGGATAACGAGTGAAGGATTGGTCGAAATTGCTAAAAATCTTCCAAAAGAAATTCATGATAGACTGCTATACCATGACATTTGACCAGTTCGTGTATATCACATAATTGTAGCACAGAGATATTTTGCACTGAAGCATGGGGATCAATTACCTGAAATATACAATATATAACATCTAATACAAACAATGGTGAAGTGAAAAGATAGCACTGATATATGAAATATGATATATGAATATGATATAAGATATATGACAGTGCAGGTGTAATTTTATGGGGAACAGTCACTAGGATTAGTGTGGTGTGAGAACTAGCAGGTGATCCATTAAGAAGTGAAACGGAGCATTGGCAGTTGAACAAGGTGCAGCATTTCCCCCATTGATTTTCCTTATAAGAAGTGGTGCAGGGTCCCATTGTTCAACATGACAGCGTGTCAGTCCCCCCATGTCCAACTACATCCTAGAGAAAGGACTGGACTTAGGGAAACAAAAGGAAAGAAAAGAAAGAGAGAGAGAAAGAACAGAAAGGAGACAAAAGCAGTAAATCTGTCAACAAGACTAAAATAACTTAAGATAAAGATTTATATCAAAATGGTTTATAATATACTATATATGGAATTATGGATGCAGTTTAGACTGTTTCTCCATTATTATCTAATGTATACATTAGATTAGGAAAAGAAAAAAAAAACGAAAAAAAAAAACTGAACCTTTATTGAAGAAACTTTCCCTACCTAAAGCCACCCACATCTGTGCATTACTGTTTCAGTATTCACAGACATAACACACGACATTCTAATAGATATCAGTTGCTGCTTATTAAACATGCCTTTATGAAAACTGGTCTTCATTATAGAATTCCAAACACTTATAATAATACACCTACGATTATAACTAGTAAAATTCATACCCATATCCTATATGGCTTTAAGAAATATATAAAGAGGTCTTTCATCAATTCATATGACATGGTTTGCCGTGTACAACGCTGTTATATTTGTTTTAATTAGGCTTAAACGTGCAAGTTATTCAGCTCATGTGTATCTAAGAAAATTTATTTCCCCGACTATCCTCTTCTTGTCAATGTTCTAATTTTTATTTTTTGTTCTGAGTTCGTTGTATTGGTGAGAGGGATAGTGTCACTAACCTCTACATCGTGATGGGGTAGTAACTGGCGTTGGTGGCTAATTAGCAAGCAAAGACCTTGAAATGACCTTAGATTAAGTAAATTGTGGGATATTTTTAGCCTTAGGCATAGACTGGTCTACTTCCGTAGCTGCAGGAAATTGGGCAAGCACCAAATGGTGATATCAATTCCCATTTGTAGTTGATTATTGCAATGTCTGGCAAACAAGTGACCAGACGCATTACCGGATTATCACTTGATTCTCATGACACAGGTGCAAGTCTTAAATTGAAAGGAATAATGTATTTCATTCTTTTACTGCGTTTGCAAATTTACTCATGACACCTTATATGTTAACTGCTGTTTGAAGCTATACTAAACTTTGGTGTATTGCTACAGCCTGACTCATAAAGTCACACAGGAAACAGGATGCAATTTGGGCAATTTCAAACCCAGTCCTCGACAACCATTTGGCTGAAAATGTGGCAGACCCGAAATGGTAGCGGACTTTTCTTTTGCTGTCTCTCTTAATTGGTGAATTCTTGACATTTAAACGATGTATGTTGAATATTTTATGGAGGAATCTCCAATTTCAGTGTGCTTTTCGTCGTAAGAGAAACCACAATTAATGAGAGACTAACATAGCTTTTAATTATGTGTCACATTTCTATGCATTTTTGCATGATTGTATCCATGTGTTCTGATGATTTTTCCCCAAATGGCAAACTCATGATTGCAAAAGCGTAGCACATGATGTAAACTCACGAAACGTTGAGCCTCCACATACATTGCATACAATGGGACGCAAGTTGAATGTTGAGTAGCATACTGAAAGCAGCTGCAACTGGTCGACTGGAGCTGGGGTATTAGTTCTGCCAAAGGGGGATGAGAGCCTATCTTGTCCAGGCGTGCTCTTGTCAGGGTGGCCTTACCTTTTCTGACAAGACATGGGTTTGTTGACAGACTGGACATACTACTGTCTGGCACCAGATGCCCATGATATGACACAGCAGCATCACAGAGATTATCTGATGTGTGTTATGAAGGGCCAGGGAAGGGTAGTTGTATGGCTTCCCTGATTCATTAACGATAAGAGAAGCAAAGCCCATCTGCAAGTCTTTATGTAGGAGGTGATGAAGAGAACATGCATTTGCATAACAGAATCAGGACAGAAAACGTGACCCTCAATCTTCATATTTCTGCTGCATTTGCATAATAAAGACAAAAAGGGGGTGGCATTTACGATGTGCCCTTCTGCTTAGGACCACAGCCAGGATGCATTTAGGAGGGGAAGTGCAATATGTTGTCCACGTGTGTCATTTTAATGGTCAGTATGAGAGGGGTTGAATCATAGGAGGGTGGCACCTGGCTGATGTATGGTAGATGGATGACCAGGCAGTGGGACCAGCTCAAGAGGCTCAAGAGGAATGACCCAGAGCGTGAACTAATCTCATAAGGCCTCATATTGGTGGCATTTGACAGCGACTCAAGCTTCCTCTTGCTTCTGGGCAATAACTCCCAGATCTGTAGCAGAAAGGGACACTCGGCATCACAGTGCAGCTTCATAAGAAGCCCTGATTGCGGGTTTGATATTTCGTCTTGTTGAAGCAATCAGGCCGAGGGTGTAGTGTGATTCCACTCTTTGTAGATGCAATCAGCCCAACCCCTAGGGCCTCCTGTTCCCCACTCTCTTCTTCCTTGACGCTTATCTCTCTCACCGGCTCAAGTAATTTGATGAAATATCAAAGACCTGTGCTGACAGACCCGTCTCCTACTCCGCTCTAATACCAGTTGCCTGTTCCGCGAAACTGAATCAGATGGACCACAACAGAAACCGGACTAATTTGACCTGTTCGCTGGATATGCTTTCTTTGATGTTTGTTTTACGTGGAGCAGTTCGAGATTTTTGTCTATACAAAAAGCTGAATTTTCAGAATAGCGAGTTTGTTGCCAACAGTCACGACTTAATTAGAAGACTAAACAACAAATTCCATTTTAATAGCTGCCAATTTGTAATGATTTTTAGTTCTGTTGGATCGACAATTCTTGTTGTTCTTCTTCCTCTTCTCCTTCTTCTTCCAGTATTAGATGCAGTCTGCTGTGGGCCATTTGTGTGTATCACGCATCTGGTGAATGCATTCATACATATTTATATCTGATGAAAGGTATACCTTTGGCCAGTGTTGAATATCAATAACAGAGGTTTTGATTTCAGATATGTAGATTCATTTAAGTCATGCAACTGTTATTCAAGGGGTTTCTGGAATAACTTAAGTTGACATGAAATTGAATCAAAGATCCTAAGAATTCATAATCAGTTGAAGATGATGAACGAGAAAGTTGCATGATTATTGGCCTGTGACGTCATATGAAATAACTGAATGATTTACAACATTTGGTGATCGACATCGCTAGATAACCCCGGCCATTGTGGTTATTTACGACGGGCTCAATATTTAGTACACTTTACGATGTTGTCCTGTAACGTTTCAGTTGGTTCTTTTATAAATACAATTGATGTCATTTAGATATACGGAAGTTTAGGAATAAATTCCCTTAAATTGGTTGGATTCTCTATGAGACTTTGGCTTCCTCAGTTCACGTTTGAACTACAACACGCTTTTTTTTTTTATAGAGAATTGTTTTAAATAGTCAAGTCTGAAATCGAACATAATTCTCTACATGCATAAATCTAAAAAGAGGGAGCTGCTCTTATGACTACATTAAATCATTCACACCTACTGTAGATTTACATCATACAATGTATTTCGTCTTATGAATTACTTTCTGTGTCAATATTCAATTCATAACCCGCTTTGGCGTATTTGTAATTAACCACCTTCAATTCAGGAACCTGCATTTGGAGTTAATTGCTGTAGTTTGCGAAAATTGCAAATCCAAGGTCACCGTTAATTAACGCAAACAATTTTGAATCATGTTTGGTGTCAGAATTATTAAACGACACGATACAGAACAGGGGTTCATGAACAGGGAATTGGAGTTAGGTGACACTTGACGCAGATGGATGTGCGTCTTGTGATGGCAAGATGAAGCCCTACACACAAGAGCAATTTACATTTTTCAATCTGAAAGCATCCAGGTGTAAATAAACCTTTTGTCACTCGGATGATGAAAATTTGCCGCTGGTCGGTCGGCATATTGGACAATCGTTATCTTGCCTCCCACAGGACGACCTGAACATGCTTGGATGGAAATCTGGAGGCCAATATTCTTCGCATCAACAATGCATCGCCATCAATATACAGGCGGTGTGGTCTCCTCGTGTAGTCTATGCCGTTGCACAGGACCTTTCCTCCTGTTGTTGTTTACCTTGTGCTTTATGGAGTAATAACTCCAGCGGTCAGGCCTGAAGGTCAGCCAATATCAATCGAAGGTCATATGTTAAGCCTGGCGGCAAAGAAATGGAGGACTGGACATTTTATAGGTTTGGTGAGGACCCGTAGTGCATGGCAAAAATAACCACAATGTCCTTTAGGACAAGATCCTTCAACCAAGGTAACTAGCCTATGAAAACTGAAACTAGAAGCTATTTTCAAATATTTCACACTAAATTGGATTGCAACAGGCTTTGAAAGCTCGATATAAGACATTCAATAGTGGTGGCAGCTAAAATAAAAAGCAAATTATTCCTTAAGTTGGATCTACGTTGTGGACTCAGATGGTGATTGATGAGTGAAGTAGCCAAATAAATGGGGTAACAAAAAGTGTTTTAATGTTCTCTTCTCTATCATCTAAGAGCCTTTTATTTTCCCACCCATTTCGTGACCTTTCTCCTGGAGGCTTCCTTTGTGATATCTTTTCATATTCCCAGGTTCTTTGCAGCCATGACCCATGAAATTGAGGCATCCCTCAACTACGGTAATCAGTTTATGTTAGGAGTTAGCGAAGAGATATATGACAAAGATGACGCAAGAAATAAAGCTTTGGTCGGGGGCTGCAAATAAATGTGTGCGATACTCAAGAGAGATGGCACAAATGTCATCAAAGGTTATTTCTATTGATCAAAGGTACCTTTGCTTCATCAAAAATGTCCTTATTCTAAGGCTTTCATGTTTATTTTCAGAATGTTTCAGGGGAAAAAGAGGAACCAAAATGCCGCGACAAGGTTGCTTTGGAGTCGGAGTACATCTATCGTACCAGAACATGTTCGATGTGTTTCCAATTCCTGCTTTCCAAGGCACAGAAACCTCTTCGTTTAGGTATTGGGTACAAAAGTCTAGTCCCAATCGACAATACAACCAATATAGAAACACAAGTCAGACCAGATGTGAAAAATGCAACATCAATGAAGATCATTTGTGAAGTTCTGAGTACTCATGAATGCGATCGATGGACAGATTGTTGCAAAGCAGCTGAACAGTGTTGCCAACGACAACAGGAGTCACTTCCGGTTGATAAAGACTCCTGTCCAAGGACTTGGGACGGTTTCAGTTGTTGGGATGACACTTCCCCTGGGGTGACTGCTTTTACTCAGTGCCCCTCTTATATGGAGCACTCAATCACCTCAAGTGAGTATCCTGAATTCCCTCAAGTGTGTTAAATGTACATATATCGAATTGGCAAAGCTTTATTCAGCTGCACATGTTTCTATGTCCTACATGGCCAAATGTGCCGTGTGTGTTTTCCATGTGAAGGATAAACGCATGGAAAACGCATCGTTTTTAGCTAATTATGATAAGGCAAAAACCACGCGTTTTCCATGCGTTTATCCAAACGCATGGAAAACGCACGCGGCACATTTGACCATGTTTAGTGCAGTAATTAAAATGTTTAAAGAAGTAACCAACTGACTTAGTATACGCAATATTAGGCTCTTGTTTCGCATGGCTGTACTCAGAAAATGATACATCAACTTGGCAACTCTAGAGAAGACCAATGTTATGTAGTGTCTGTGAAACAGCAAAATATGGTTTCGAAGCTCTCCGTAGAACTTTAATGTGACAGACAGAACCAATAATATCTTTATTCACACGATATAAACAAAAAGTCGCAACAATAAAAACACTTATAAAATGTGCATTACAATAAAATGATAAGAAACAAAAACACACACACAAAGGACGAACATATAAAATATATAATATCATTAGTTTCTTCGTGCCTTAATACATGGCACACTGCCAAACCGTCTCTCAGGTCGACCATCTCACTTATGACTAGCAGATCACCATGTGATAATGACTCAATATTGAATTGAATTTTCCTCAATTTCATTGCAGAACGAGCCATCAAGCAGTGTACAAAAAACGCAACTTGGTTTAAGAAAGGTAACAATGAGTGGACAGACTATCTTCCATGTGTGGACAAAGAGGTACGTCTTTTTAATCATACGCAACACAAACATCATAAGGCCGACACACACAATAATCATACATTAGGAACCATGATTATCTGTCAGTTACAGAGTGAAATACTCTGAAATAAAAATACCCAAATGTTGAATATCTTAAGATGGTGCAATTTTTTGACAATAATAAAAACAAATGTATAGTGCTGCTGTTGTTTTTCAGGGTGACATTGCAAATATTTTTGAATCGGGTGCATTAAAGAAAACAATTATATGTTCAGCAGATTAGTCATATCTACGGAAGCCATTTTAGGACATGAGAAAAAAAAAGTTAAATTGTATAAACGATTTAGTAAATTGTATATACGAAATACTAAATTGTATATACGAAGTACTAAATCGTATATACGAAATACTAAATCGTATATACGAAATACTAAATCGTATATACGAAATACTAAATCGTATATACGAAATACTAAATCGTATATACGAAATACTAAATCGTATATACGGAATACTAAATCGTATATACGGAATACTAAATTGTATATACGAAATACTAAACTGGCTATATCTTAGTTAATATTTGGTCTACAGTTATGTGCAACCTATGTAGAGACTCGTCTTGGGCAGGGCTATCTAATAAATAAAGTTAAAAAATTCTAGATACAGTTTGATCTGTGAAAACGGCCTGTCCGTATACCCAGCTCTTTCTATCAGGCCCCAGTCTTCCCTTCCCTTCCCTTCTTAGTAGTATTTCCTGTAGTTGGGTTTATTATGTGATGCAGACTTTAATTGCACCATGCTACATTTTAATAATATCTTGATCCATGCTAATTGCATTTTGTCAAATTGCATAAGTATTACATATAGCCTGCAATTATAGACCGAACATGGATGATATCAGGAAGGACGACTTTAAAATAACTTTTCCCATCAATCTAGAAGGGATCCAAGATAGATAAATTAGATAGACAAATATGGGAAATGCAGCCCTCTAAGGCAAGTTCTTGTCGCTATCAAGGGTTGATTGATGAGATGAGAGGGAGGAGGAGTCCACCCATGTTACACTCTTACCCCATGGGTGGGGTCTTTTACTTGCCTTAGCATATGGACACTGACTGGTTATAATTTACCAGGGCCCAATAGATTCAATATTGCTCAAATAAAAGGAGAGGGAAGGGAAGGGAAAGGGAAGGAAAGGGACAGGGAAGGAAAGGAAAGACTGGGGCCTGATAGAAAGAGCTGGGTTTAAGGACAAGGGTAAGTTATTCCCTTTGAGTGCTGTTGTGCTGTACCTAGAATTTTCCAGTATAGAGTATTAAATAGCACTGTCCAAGGCGAGTCTTTAGATAGATCACACATAATTGTAGACCAATATTAACAAAGATATGGCCGGTTTAGTAATTTGTTCAACTATATAGTAATTCGTTTATACAATTTAGTATTTCGTTTATACAATTTAGTATTTCGTTTATACAATTTAGTATATCGTATATTCAATTTAGTATTTCGTATATACAATTTAGTATTTCGTATATTCAGCACTCAAAGGGAATAACTTTGTTTCACAATATGACATCCTAATTACCCTTGTCCTTAAACCCAGCTCTTTCTATCAGGCCCCAGTCTTTCCTTTCCTTCCCTGTCCCTTTCCTTTCCTTTCCTTTCCTTTCCTTCCCTGTCCCTTTCCTTTCCTTTCCTTTCCTTCCCTGTCCCCTTCCCTGTCCCTTTCCCTGTCCCTTTCCCTGTCCCTGTTCCCTTCCCTTTCCCTGTCCCTGTCCCTGTCCCTGTCCCTGTCCCTGTTCCCTTCCCTTCCCTTCCCTTCCCTTCCCTTCCCTTCCCTTCCCTTCCCTTCCCTTCCCTTCCCTTCCCTTCCCTTCCCTTCCCTTCCCTTCCCTTCCCTTCCCTTTTATTTGAGCAATATTGGAATCTATTGGGTCCTGGTAAATTATAACCAGTCAGTGTCCATGTGCTAAGGCAAGTAAAAGACCCCACCCATGGGGTAAGAGTGTAACATGGATGGACTCCTCCTCCCTCTCATCTCATCAATCAACCCTCGATAGCGGCAAGAACTTGCCTTAGAGGGCTGCATTTCCCATATCTGTCTATCTAATTTATCTATCTGTCTATCTATCTATCTATCTATCTATCTTGGATCCCTCCTAGATCTAGATTGATGGGAAAAGTTATTTTAAAGTCCTCCTTCCCGATATCATCCATGTTCGGTCTATAATTGCAGGCTATATGTAATACTTATGCAATTTGACAAAATGCAATTAGCATGGATCAAGATATTATTAAAATGTAGCATGGTGCAATTAAACTCAGCTTCACATAGTAAACCCAACTACAGGAAATACTACTAAGAAGGGAAGGGAAGGGAAGACTGGGGCCTGATAGAAAGAGCTGGGTGTACGGACAGGCCGTTTTCACAGATCAAACTGTATCTAGAATTTTTTAACTTTGTTTATTAGATAGCCCTGCCCAAGACGAGTCTCTACATAGGTTGCACATAACTGTAGACCAAATATTAACTAAGCTATAGCCAGTTTAGTATTTCATATACAATTTAGTATTCCGTATATACGATTTAGTATTCCGTATATACGATTTAGTATTTCGTATATACGATTTAGTATTTCGTATATACGATTTAGTATTTCATATATACGATTTAGTATTGCGTATATACGATTTAGTATTTCGTATATACGATTTAGTACTTCGTATATACAATTTAGTATTTCGTTTATACAATTTACTAAATCGTTTATACAATTTAACTTTTTTTTCTCTTGTCCTAAAATGGCTTCCGTATTTTTTAAACCAAAAGATTATTTTTTTTTATTAAGCCAAAAGTTTTTTTTCGCTTAAGCCAAAAATTTTTTCTTTAAACCAAAAGGTTTTTCCTTTAAACCAAAAGCTGTCCGAAAGATTTTTTGTTTCAAACCAATTTTTTTTTCTTTTAAACCAAAAGATTTTTTCGCTTTAACCAAAACTTTTTTTTATTTAAACCAAAAAAGTAGATATAAGAGTGAGATGATGCAAAATTTCGACAAAAAACAAATAAAAACAACAAATGTCTTGCCCTGGTGCTTTGTTAGCTGTTAGCAATAAACCTTGCAATTCTCTGCACTTTCGTGATCTACCGGGTCTATAGAGTCGACTTTCTCTTGTCTTTTTCAGTCTCATATCACTCAAGTCTACATTGCCGTGATCTGCTGTGTGATCAGCATTTGTTTCTTGCTGCCGTCTATTGTCATTTTCCTGGCAATAAGGTATGGATGTGTTTTGTTTCTTGGCTCTCACGCGAAGCCAGAGCTAGTTTGGGTGACCTGGCTCATGTTATTGTGTCATTATTCTGGCTTTTTATTGCTGCAGGGAATTGTTGCAACAGCATAGAGTAAAGCTGCATATCAACTTCTTCGTGTCTCTGCTGCTGGGATGCATTGTGACTATCCTCTGGAAGATGCTCGTTGAACACGATAAGTTGGTGGGGATCGACCAAAACAATTCAGTCCTTGTCAACAATCCTGTAAGTAAAAATACAAAAAAAAGAAAAGAATCACGCATGCGAGTGATACAATGTGGTCACTGAGATTCAATTAACCAGGTGTCCCTTGAAATTGAACAGTAAAATTTCACATCCGTCTGAAATTCACTAAATCCTAGGCGCTCATTTGCGGGTAATTAGTGTCTGTAAATGCAACCTCTCATTTGAAAGCTTGGTTGAATTCCTTCGCATCCTGAATCCCCCAGAAATGATCAAGCATGAGCCTTTCTCAACTCCCTTGGGACTATATACGGCCCGATACTTGCAGGGAGTAACCACTTTACAATCGCCATCACTGTCCATTGCATGTAGAGTGATGCCAGTTGTTATGCCTGCTAAGGCTAGATAGCTAAATTAAGACAAAATGGGATTTGCCTTAAATGAGTAATTAGCATAGTATCATCATTTGGATCAACGTAATTATGGCCGCTGTTGACATTGGTTCTGCTTGGATACATAAATTGACCGATAGTTGGTAGCTATTTAAATTGCAGTGTAATTAAGCAATACTAAGCGATTTTAAATATAACTTATATTTGATACATTTTGCGTATCAGTATCTGTAATTTGCATTCTGATTAATTTAAATAATCATGGGATATAATATTTCCCCTGAAAATTACACATAGTATACGTAGAGCGGAGCACTTGTGCTAACAAAAAAAAAAGTATGCCCTATTTCCTCTACAGAAGTGAATGCTCTGGTCAAATTAAGACCCTCATAATCGTTAAAGGTAACCCCAGGCTTTGCTTAGCTTATCTTCCTGCCTCAGAACGGATCCCTGGATTCTATGGGCTTTAGATCTGGTCATAATGCAAGTTCATGTGCAAGAATAATTCCATGAAACACGACCTTGTGGTCAAAAATGAACTTATACAGTGTACTTGGCTAATTCATTTGCTCAATTCAGTTTATGTCGATATATGAGAAAATCACCAGGCGTTACTTGCCAAGCATTAATTCATCTCTTATATGGCCCTTCCAACTAGATGGCTATAATAATATAAAAATATACAAGGACACTGGATGGCCTTAATTTGACATATGCAAAGCTGAACAACATGGATAGCTTGCTACTCAGTATTAAGACGAACACCTCCCAAGGCTAGCAGCATTCAATTTGCTACTGTGCTTAGTATTATGACCATTCATTAGTGTCGAGACTGTTTTGTTAGTGCTGATAATGCTGCTAATGAAGCCGGTAATTGTACTTTCAGGTGTGGTGCAGAACTTTGTCCTTCTTCAAGATATACCTGACAAGCACTAATTACTTCTGGATGTTCTGCGAAGGCTACTACCTTCACCGCTTGCTTTCCAATGCTTTCGAGCCTCCTGAAAACTTACTCGTTTTATACTTAATAGGATGGGGTAAGAGAAAATGACAAGTGCATTTTGCTGTCAGAATCTATTAAGTATGAATGAATGTATCACCAGGGGACAAATAGATGGCCAGCTGTTTTCAATTTCCTTTTAATTACAATATTTATGGAAATTTCATATTTGAATATAATGGAATAATATCCCAGGACCTCCTACATTATCCCTACATTATCCAGTGTCATATTGCTTCTTTTCAGCCTGCCCAGCCATATTTGTCGTAATATATTTCATAGTTTATGGAGTAACCCAAAATGAAAGGTATGGTGATGTTTCGCAATATGGTTTGAAATTGACATAATTATATTGGGATAAAAATGAAACATGTTTTTACCATTTTGTTCATCTTAAATTTCAGTTGCTGGGCATATAATATAGGTGCCTGGCAATGGATCTTCTACATTCCCAACTTGTTGTGTTTGTTGGTAGGTTAATTTTCTACAGGGTTGTTACTTCAAGGGACTACTTATCCACATTAAATTATATATTTCCTAATTTAATATACTGGGTATATAAGGAATGATGAATTTGGTGTTTCGTTTCTTTGCAGTTAAATCTAATCTTTCTGGTAAACATTCTGAGAATCCTCTTGTTTCAACTTCATGCCCACCCTCATGAGCCAAGCAACTTCAGGTAAGTTATAGAGATGACTTGTTATGAAAACTGTACAAATTTTAGAAATTTACTAAGATGTTGAATCTTATCAACTAAATTTTGCAAGTAGTTAAGCTTTGACGCCTGAGGGATTCCAATGCATTTCAGACCCGGGGTAACTTTTCTGTTTTGACTGAGTGATCGAATGACTGACTAGCTGACTGGTTGTAATTTGTAATTTGGTGGTCTCATAAGAAACAAAGCCTTAAAACAGCAAAAGATGCCTAACTGACCTATCTACAGTTAGTTTCATAAAATACGGTCGACTCTAGTTGTCTGTAACGACCTGTACCTGACTGTGGTCTAAGCATGCTAAAGCCAGCTGCTTCTGTCCACTTCTACAGCTAATAATCGGCTTACATCTATCACCAGATAAATATAAACCTTGGTAAATGTAAGAAATTAATCTAACATATCATAAATATGTACTTTTTGATCCGGTTTTGAGTACCCAGCTATGACAGCCTTACCTAGCTTCAATTCGACGGGCCGGTTTTAATGAAACTAACTGTATGTACCAGCCGAGAAAAAAAGTGGCTGCCTGAAGCAACAAGTAACCGAATAAGGAGCCAGCATTAATGAAAAGAATTTAGCAGGCAAGCAGCTATTTTCTCCCCAGCTGTGATAGTCACTTTGATGCATGGTCTATGGACCGTCATAGCTATACTCTGTGAGGTCAAAAATCACTTTGAAACAACAACGTCTGGTAGCCTTATATAGTAGTGAGAGCAGGCGTCCCAAGGGGATGTTAAAATATGCATGAAACAGTGTGGCGCTGGACACACTGCCTCCCTGCTGGCTTGGCTTTTTGTACCCGGGCATAAATCTCCACTTCTGCAACTTAATCCATAAAGCCTCCAAAAATGACTCCCTTGTACTCAAATTCATCTTAATAAGACCTGATATTTATGCCATAAAGTGGCACATATATTGTGCCGTTTAGCATATAATGAATTATAAATAAACACAAAATATATACAACCCTTATGAGCTACAAGATGGCTTACAAGGGCTGGTTCACACTGTCACGGATACAACCTACGAGTAACCACATATGAAAATATTTTTTTACTCTTGCTCATCCTTGGCCATACGTGATTCACTCGCTGAGCATTTCAAGGATATTCTTGCTAATCCGTAGAACGCTCCTGGTAGCACTAAATCATCCGAGACCGTACGTGGAGAGGCAAAAATATATTAAACATGTTTAAAAATTTTGCGGACGTTCTACGAGTGAATTGTTTTTATTGATTACGTAACTTGCTCGGGATTCACTCGGCAATCATTCTACGTACGTTCTACGTATGTTCTGTGTATGTCCATGCCTATCCTTGGCCATACGTAGCCATACGTAGCCATACGTAGCCACTGTCCATCCGTATGTACTCGCCATCTACTCGCGTCCACTTGTAGAATGCTCGTAAAACGCTCGGCGGACGTCCGTCAACTGCCTGATGTCTTCCGTGCCCATCCTTGCACATCCTTACCCATCCTTAAACAGCTAGCACGGGCAATCTATGAGCGATCTATGAGTGCCTATAGATGCCTCACGAATGCCTCACGTATGCTTGGCGACGGAAGTGTTAGACGGACATTCAGCGAGCATTTGACGGATGTCCGCCGAGCGATCTACACACTTATGCTCGTGGAAAGAATTTATACGTGATTAACAAAGCCACGAGTAGCCCATTTTTGATGTACGTTGTCACTCATAGTCCTATACGAGATAGTGTGAACGCCTCTTTATGATGGATAGGCAACTTTTGTTCAAGGATTGTGAACTATTTGTCATGAAAATTGAGACAATGAAATCGAGATCTTGTCAGTCATGCATTGTATGACGCTAACAGGAGTGTTAATTAAGTATTAGTTTATGAACAACTCAATCACTCAATGTTTTCATAAATGGATTAATGCTGAGATGATAATGAGTTAGGTTAGGACTTCGCACTGAAACTTTATGGATCTCAGGGCTTTTTTAATCAACTGGTTTTCAGTATAAACATGTTATACCAGGCACCTCCAATGCAAATGTGACCATTCAAGGACTAATAGGTGACAGTGCAGAGGATGAACCAACACAGCCAAGGTCACTGCTACACAAGCCATGCAGCCTGGCTGATTTGATCACCCAGTCTGACTAGAATATTGAGCAGAATTTTCAAATTCAGCACTGCGTCTAGCATCAGATTTATATGTCTGTTGTCAGAGGTCATGACATTGTAACCCCCAGTTTCAGTAATCTACAGGTATTGTATTGCGGCCCTGCAGCTGCCTCCCGCTGCACGTGGTATCGATAGTCCCTGTAGAAAGTTTTTCAGACTGGGGGAAAAGAAAACCAGCTTTGACCACACCCAGTAATCATATTTCATATGGGACACAAATAGAAAGCTAGTGGACAGGGAGTGGCTTTCAATTTTATATTAGAATTAAATTCGTCGTCTATAATACCTTTCTAAATTAAATATTTTATAATACACCCACATAACGGCCATTATCAGTTATATGTCATGACATTTATGAGAAAGCTATTAAATCAGTCAAGTTCAAGAAAATTCTCTAAAAAATACTTACTTTTCTGTGCATGTGGAAAGGAATTTGGTGTTATGATAAATTTGCTTGTGTACATCATTGCCAAACTGGTATCCTACTGTATGCTCTTTTTTGATGCTCAGTTCAATTCTCAAATAACGGAGTATGGGATAAATAACTTTTGGATATTATTACAATTTTTAAAACAATATAGTGAATTGAATGTTAACGTTACACCATTGCCTTGAGGAAGAAAATTAGGAGAAAGGATAAGCATACAGTGAGCCTTGTAGTAATTATGCCATAGAGATCGGGCTGTCATCTTTTCTGTTCACCTTGGTTTTAATTCAAAGTTCATTCCCTTCCAGAAATATCTTAAGTGCAATTCAGCAGCGTTGATATTGTGAGCATTGTAGCCCTGTGATTGTAACTTTCACAATAGCACCCAGTGGGATATTTTCATAAATAATATTTGAAAGGCTTTTGAAATATGTAGCAATTTTTGGCCCACTCGAGGCCAGTGCATGCGTCCCTCAGAGAACCATCATATCCAGCGAAACATGACTTAATGTTTGGTAATCAAAATGAAATGCATGGGAAAACCTTTTTATGTTGTTATGGAGGCAATATGTTGCATCGTTTCTTTGCAGACGTGGTCTGAAGGCGGCCCTGATGTTGGTTCCTCTCTTCGGCATCCAGATGTTCCTCACCATCTACAGACTCGATGTGATCCAGTATGAGTACGCCACTGTTATAATTGTCAACTCCCAAGGAGTCTTTGTTTCTCTCATCTTCTGCTTCTTCAATGGAGAGGTAAAACTTATGTGTATTCTTTTCAAACTGTCTTTTTCGTTATTCCATTTTCAATTATAATATTTGCGCAATGCACTAACAGTAACCTAGCTATGTATATTAGGTCAGTCCTCTCACAACTTCACCTCATATTAACCAGCAGTTTGCCTATTGTACCTGTGCATACTCTCTTTCCTCGCACTAACTTTGTCTCTAGTGTTGTACTTAAACTTTAAATTATATTCATGAATATTTCACGTATACACTGTTAGTTACATTAGCTGCGCAGCACTGCAGCATTTTTTCTACGGAAGTATTTTCTTATTATGCCAATTAGTCTTCTGTCGTGTGTTGTTTTGGTCAGGTTCAACATGGACTGACCCTGTCATGTACACTGACGCATGTTGCATGTCAGAATATCCTGTTTTGCTCTTTCAGCTGTTAACTGTTCTCCACTCTCGCTGCGTGAAACACTGTCAAAGACGTCGGTTCACTGCTGTTCCTCAAAGACAAATATAACCTCATGGGGTTACCTTCAACCATATTGCTAACCTCAAGGTATTCATGCATGTAAATCGCCTGCTTTTATTTAGTCTGAAGTAACATACTCATTGCAAACCCCTAGGCCTCATTTGCCTGCATAGGTGCTGCCTCTGCCTCGTTTAATTACAAACCCGACGTGTTTGACAGTTTAACATGATTCAAAAGTTGCTGCTGCTGCTGCTGCTGCTGCAAGTCCTCATCATCCATCCCTTGCTTTCTCATAATTCGCTTTTGTTGTGGTGGTGGTAGGTGGTGCTGCATTACAGGGGCTATTAGACATTAAATGTGTTGTAGTACAGCATTAAAAAACGAGTACCATTATTGTGTGGTTTGTGTGCTTTAACGCGCTGGCAACATGGTGAAAGTTGTTTTGATTTTTTTGACAATGATTCTCCTCATGTTGCCCAGAGCTGCAGCAGGGCACCTTTTGTTTACTAGCATTTTGTTTGAGCTTGCAAGCATGTTAATGGCTTATCGTGCTGCGTGTATGTGGCAAAAAGGGCGAATGTAAAGGATGAGTTAAAAGCTATTGCGCTGTCCCTTTTGTTCTCAGGTGCTTAATCACATGAGGAACACGTGTCCTTGTCTCCGATGGTTGCGAAGGCGACGGAGCTCCATGGCGCCCCCTATGACCAGCATGACCCAAGTGTCGACCTACGAAGACAGGCGAAGTCCCACGATGAGCACCCGGCAATCCCACGAGGATAATGTCGTCATTAAACACAAAGATTCAAATGGTGACCTCATTGAAATGGAAGAATTCAACAACACCAATGGTTCCGTCACCAAGTCCTCCTCTTACTCACCTACCAAAAAGGGAGATTATGTGGCTGTACCTACTTAGTATTAAAGACAATGTGGCTTGACTCTGAAAACCATTGGAGAAGTTGTCTCAATGTGCCATATGGAGCCCATATGATATTGTGTCGTGGTGTTTTATAAAGGAAGGACAAGGTGAAGGGTCTTTGCTTAAGTTAGAAATCAGCTGACCCATGTTCGGTGGAAAGCTCCTTTTTCCAACCAGTTGGAAGCCATGGAAGTCCTGTTGATGGGGGTGTGCATAAAGCCAGACATTAGCACTTTAAGTAATAGTTATATCCCTCATAGTCAGGAGTTAACTAACGTTTTTGTTGGTTATATCCTGACGCCGAAGGTGGAGGAATAAGAGCAACAAAAATGTTAGTTAACTCCCGATTTTGAGGGATATAACTGACTAATACTCCACTAGACGTATTTGCTAAATAAATTTGTTTGATTGTTTGATTTGTTTAACTGCTGTTATTGAGCAATTAAAGTACCGTTTGCACTCAGGAGGGAGTTAACTAACATTTTCGTTGGTTATACCCCGTACAGTACAGAACAATAGAAAAGTGGAGTATAACACTTATGTGATCATGAGTTAGGTGATGCAATATCGGGCACTTGACAATAGCTGATAAAGACTTCAAGAAAGACCTGGGTGTCAAGAACAAAACATCAGAGTCATCACGTTTCATGTTGTGTAAATACATACCTACTGAGATTTCTAATATTTAATAATGTATATTGTTAACCATGTGACATCAATTTCATTTCATTAGCTAAGTTTATGGTATCGCACAGATGTGTTGTCGGCTGTATCTTCTTGTTGACCACTCAAATATACATATTTATCGCGTTCCTGGGGCTGAACATTGCATAACACAAATCTGTCATACGACTTGTAGACTATCATATCAATGTAATCTATGTTATCTTTTGTAAGTCAATTTTTACAAGTTGACAACTTGTATCAATGTAGTTTACCCCACTCAATATGGATTTCACACACTATAGTCTATATAATTATGTATTGAAGTAAAAGTTGTAGTGGTATGCTTTTGATGTACTATATGTAAATGTTCAATAAATTAATTTTGTACAACGTGGTTTTGTCTTTTGTTATGAACGCCAATTACCAATTTGTCATCTGTGCTGTGGTTTTTGGGGTGATGTCAATAATGCATGACTCACAGCAGGCAACAAACACCAACTTGATGTTTTATCTATACAAAAGCACTACACCTTACCATGCAGACGTACAGTTTGAATTAATTAGAAATTAATTTAAGAATATTACCAAGAGACAATTTGAGTGATCATGACAAACGAAAATAACAAATTCTGATGATAGTAAGTGGTAGAAAGCTTGTTGGTCAGTTTATCCTTCTGAAGTGAATTATGTTTTAGTCATATCCCGAATTGGAGGGAGTTAATTAACGTTTTTGTTGGTTATATACCGACGCCGAAGGTGGAGGAATAAGAGCAACCAAAATGTTAGTTAACTCCCGACCATGAGGGATATAAGTCATCATATAACTAACTTATTTTCCATCAGGCATATTTACTAATTTGTTTGATTGTTTCTTTTGTTTTAATGCCTTTATTACGCATAGCAGTTCAGTTTGGAAGGAGTTAACTAACATTTTCGTTCATTATATCCCGCTAAAGAGCAGTAGAAAAGGTCACGTGGTGGAGTATAATTCAAGTTATACAAGTACACGCAAGTCATACTTACACACATGCTGATTAATGGCAATTCCTTACTACCACATTTATTTGGCCGATTCGTTAGTTGATACACTTAAGTGACTTAATGGTATTATGCATCAACCCCAATTGTGTTACTTCCGGCACACACCTTGGCTTAAATTGCCAGGTAGAATAATCTAGCAGAAGTTATCCAGCTTTTTCTTGATTCCATTTTAACAGGCCTTATTAAATTAGTTTTACTCTAGAAATCCATAGCATTATGTGGATACAACTTCAATAACTCTCTTATTTATTTGTTTATAATCATGAGACCTTTTTTTTTTTTAATACACTTAACCAAATGTAATCCCATTCCTCTTACATTTCATTTCCAAGAGTGGCAATTATTCTAGAAACTTGCATCTCAAAAGTGGATGGCACATATAATTCAGGTCTGGAACCAGGGAGTTGCGAAGAAATTCAAAGACAGATATAGGCATAGGATGGAAATTGTTTTACTGACCAGTAGTAGTGCACAATTGGGATTGTGGACTTGTTTAGTTTGGGTAATATAATTGACTCTTAGAAATGATTGTTTGTTTTAGACAAATGATTGTTTAGCTAGTGACAACCCAAATTTTTTTTTAAATCAGCCAAGGCCAAACAATATCTCTGCTGGTCTTAAAAAAAAATGTGGATGGACACCAGCTAAACAACAGTTTGTCTGAAACAGACAATGGTTTCTAATTTATAAGGATAATGATAAGAAATATTTATTAACGTAACATGTGAATTATGACGGTTTACAATATCTCTATATAGATACAATATAATTTTTCACCCAGCCCTAAGTAGGCTAGTCACTAGAGAACAACTTACTAAATATATATACACAGTCAGCAGCTACAAGTGAATCAGTTACAATAAACTTTGTCTGGATTGCATTACTTTACTTACAAATTTGGCTGTTTCAATTTGAATGTTACTGTTAAGAAAGATAAATTTATCAAAATTAGTGAAAGTATAATATATTTCTATGCTCCTGGTAAAACTGGCATTGACAATATATATGAAACTCATCCTCAATGACTTCACCACATATATATTTACACAATGGAATTTATAAGTGTTTTTTGAAGTGGATATGATGATCCATAAATATTAACTAAATGTAAAGAGTGGTGTTGAAAAGTTTACATACCCCCTAGTATTTTGCAATGACATAAAAGAATAATCTCAAAAATAATACATATATGGCATAATCAAAATCTGTCATATTTGAAACATACTTCCAGGTCATGTCTTAAGGTAGTATGTCTGATGCTAGTTCTGAGAGGAACAGCTAATTTGCTTGACCATACTTCCATTTTCACAGGGGTCATAAAAGTGTCTAAAGGTTACACACCCTAATGATATCCAATGAGAGATGGGGTATGTAAATTTATGACTCCCTATGTAAATTGAATTGCAGCTAGACACATTGGCTCTCCCCGGCATCAGACATACTGTGTAGCATAACATAAATTCTTTCAGAGAAAACATTTTGTTTTATGCAATGGCAAAATACAGAAGGAGCTGTACATTTTTGAGCATCACTGTATGTCATTTTTGTACTTATAACAACAATTGATAAGCGTGTCTCTGATAGTATACCAAATCAGATCAACAACAGTCACGCATACAACAGATGAAATTATGCTGGAAACAGACAAATATTTGTTCGACTGGTGTCCATCCAAATTTAGTTTAAAATCAGCCAATATATTGTTTTTTCCTCAGGCATTGGATGTGTAAGCTAACCAACATCATTGTTTGATATATACAATCATAGTGTAAGTAGAAACGATATATTGGCTGATTTTAAACAAAAAGTTGGATGGACACCAGTGAAACAGAAATTAGTCTGAAACAGACAATCATTTTAAAAGTGTGTGCTCTCCTCAAATTTCCCTCTGGAATTGAAAACTTGAGAAAAATGTACACATTAACACTGAAACCTATATCTGGGCTTGTGGCTCAAAGGAACTGTTTACTACAACCAATAATGGTTCCCACTAAATGTCACACGTGTCCACAAGAGCTGTTTTCTGTGTTGCCCAAAAGCTGACCTCATGGCCTGCAACCTATATAGGTGAGACCTGAATCCCATTGTTCTTTTACATGCTGCAACTTCATTAATCTTCGTTTCTCGGATGGGATGTGTCTGGGTAGTTGTTCACTGAAATTGAGGTTTGAGGTTAGGCTGGATTCTAGGTGGCTGTTTTCTCATTTGGAGGAAGTTTGGAGAAGCTGTAAAAATGGTGTCATTTTTCTCAGACTCACTTAATGTAAACATTCAAAATGATGTGGCAAAGCTTACACAAAAAAATACCATAATTATAATCAGCTTTGATATCAATGTCTTAACGTGTATTTTTCATTGTAATAGCATTAAAAAACTCTAGGCAATCGTCATAAAGTCGGCTTAATAATTATGCCCTAATTGCAGGATTCCACTATATATTGAGTATTGTGCTGGAGATATATATTGTAGAAAAAGTGGAAAAAGAGCCTAATTCTTTAGAATTGCATGTGTTGGTTTCTCTCTCCTGTGGGATGAAAGTGAACCCTGTTTGTGCCAATGACCTGCTGCCAAGCAAATCTCATCAATAAAGTTCCAGTGTGCACCCTTTGATCCACCCATGCACAATTCACGTTTCACAGCCAAATGTAGAACTACATGTAGGTTTATTTTCAAAAGAAGTTGAATAAAAAAGAGTAAAGTACTAGTCAGTAGGCCTAAGTCTATTTAAAAATAATTTCAAGGCCGTTTCTCATTTTGCTGTATAGTTCTTCACACATGCAACTGACTTTTTTTATAATCGCAGTTTCCTAATTCGTTTCTACAATTAACTATTCTGCCTTATTTTTAACATGCATATACAAGTTGGTTTCATTAAAAACGGCCTGTCATAATAAACCTAGACAAAGCTAGACAACTTCTGCCATACGATGCTACCTGCCACTAAACGGAACTGTCTGGCTATAGCTGGCTACTCAAAGCCGGATCTAAAATTACATGCAAATACATATTTATGATATCTTAGATATATTTAAAGGGTTGTATTTTTTCAATGGTGGTAAGTGTAATCCGACTGTAAGCTAGTAGTAGACAGAAGCAGCTAGCTTTAGCCAGTTATGGCTAGAGCCAGGAATAAGTAGCTCAGCTGTCTAGAATTGACAATATTCTATGAAACTAACTGTAGTAGACATTTAGCTGTGAATGAAGTTCTATATATTATATAAAAGTACGTTGGTAAAGAAACGAAAGATCATGCATATATAGTACATCACTTACATTGCTGGAAAATTCTGCATGGAAGTGCAGACATGGATTTGTATGGATTTGGCATTCTCATTCAATAACATCTGCATTTATCTCTTCCTTTTGCCGTTTATCATTTGGGAGCCTCCGGCCACAGAGATCGCACAGTTGCCATGGAATGCCAGATAATTCCCATTTTATTGGGAATTATATGTTTCATTATGAAGACATGGCCAATTTGCAACATTACCTGCAGCCATACAGAAAAATCCTATGTCATGTTGCATCAGGGGAATGGAGCACTCTGGTTTATCGTTAAACAACGAATAGAAGTCTGCCGAAAACTATGGAGTAAGAACAGTTCTCATGGTGTATGCTGTTTAAACTGGTAAAACTAAGTCCAGCTCACATATTAGTGCAATAAAAAAGAGGGATGACAGAATAAATGACAATAAAAAAGAGGGATGAAATAAAAATTACAATAAAAAAGAGGAATGACATAAAAATGACAAGTAAAAAAGAGGGATGACATAAAAATGACAATCAAAAAAAGGGATGAAATTAAAATGACAATAAAAAAGTGGGATGAAATAAAAATTAAAGTTTACTGTTAACAACAAGCGAATTCATTTCTTGCTGTGACCAGAGGGGTCCACATGCATATTGAATATTTGTCTGCCGTAGCTATCAGGTCAACTCACCGTCTGTGCCAACTAACTTACCCACAGCCAGCAGTTGTCAACTCACCCCCCAAAGCTTTGCTGAGGTCAGCTTACCATCTCATCATATGCTCATATAGTTGTTGGCTTTGTCATGACCTTAGTAGTCGTGGTGAGGAAAGTGCAGCCCTCTAAGGCAAGTTCTTGTCGCCATCGCGGGTTGATTGATGAGGTGAGAGTGAGGAAAATTCCACCCATGTTACACATTAAAGTAACTGACTTTCAATGTATGACTAAAGAACTCAAAAAGGCTATTCTGAAGCACAATCAGTACAGGAATAAATTCTTCAAGCATAGAAATATAACCAATCTTGCCCAATACAGAAAACATAGAAACATGGTAACATTGATAAAAAGAAAAGAGATTAAAAAATATTTTGAAGAGAAATGTCAATTGGGTACAAAAAACAAGGATTTCTGGCAAAACAATAAAACCAATCTTCTCAAAATCAGGACTAAATCTGATAACATACCACTCAGGGAAGGTAATCAGATTATAACAAATTGTATGGAAGTTTGTAATATTTTTAACACATTCTTCAGGGAAATAGCATCAGAAATTGGAGGTATAGAGGATAACACTAGAAACACTAAACAAATAATCATTGACTATGCTAATCATTCCAGTGTAAACACAATTCTGGAAAATATAAATCATAATAGACGAAAGTTTGACTTCCGACACGTGACGGAACATGAAGTCCGCAAAGCTATAAAATCCTTATGTGCGAACAAAGCAATAAAATTCATAAAACAGACTAGTGAGAATCTTATCAAACCAGTAACTTTAATAGCTAACAAATGTATTGAACAACAAAAAGAAGGACAAACTAAATAAAGATAACTATAGATCAGTAAATTTGCTCATAGCTCTATCAAAGGTAATAGAAAAAATTATGTATAACCAGATATATGAATACGTACAACCATCACTACACAAATACTTATCTGGATTTAGAAAGGGTTATGGTTGTCAAGACATATTAGTAAGAATGACAGGGGACTGGAGAAACGCATTAGATAATGACCAAAAAATAGGGATAGTAGCAATTGATCTATCAAAAGCATTTGACTGTATGTCTCATGGCCTATTAATTACCAAACTTCATGCATATGGCTTTAGCATGAATGCATGTGAAATGATCAAATCTTACCTAATAGAAAGATTGCAATGCGTCAAAATAAGTGATACTTTCTCAGAATGGGTAACAAACATTAAGGGCGTCCCACAAGGGTCTTTACTCGGCCCCTTGTTATTCAACATCTTTATAAATGATTTCCTGTACTTGAATATAGGATCAAAGACCTATAACTATGCCGATGACAATACACTTTCTTATATTAGCTCTAATTTAGGCGAAGTCGAGAAAACCCGGGAAGTTGATTATGTTATTGCCATGGAATGGTTCCAAGCAAACTACATGAAAGTTAATGCAGAGAAATTTCAACTAATGTTTCTAAGCAAACAGGACACAACTAACAATCAAACCTTAAGAATAAATGATAAATTCATTAAGTCATCCTCATCCATAAATGTGTTAGGCATAGCGATCGATAGCAAACTAAACTTCATGATTCACATAGATGATATCTGTAATCAGAGAAGTAAGCAAATGAATGCCTTAAAAATGATAAAATACTATTTGGATAAACAATGTAAAAACACTTTATATAATAGTTATATAGGTAGCAACTTTAACTATTCTAGTCTGGATGTTCACTGGCAAATTAAACATGGATAAACTCGAAAAGATGAACAAAAGAGTGCTAAGATTCGTTGAAAATCAAAATATAATGCCGTACGAAGAACTATGTCGAGAAGCTAATAAATTAATAATCATCCAAAGATGCATAAAATCAGTGGCTATACAAATGTACAAAATAAAGAGTAAAACGGCCCCCACTTACTTACAGGAACTTTTTTCAGATAGGGAAGATCTTTACAATCTGAGGACAAATGACACTTTTCATATCCCCCATTTCCAACAATGACATATGGCAAAAAAAGTTTTCGGTATTATGGAAGTAAATTGTGGATGTATATACCAAGTAACATCAGAAGCAAAGTATCACTCAGTAGCTGCAAATCCGCTGTGACTAGCTGGCTGAATTCTCAAAATAATACGAATATACATTTTTTATAAATGTAGATGTGACAGACTAATCTTGTCTAATATTATTATTATTATATATATACTATATTGTAGAATAGACTTGTTTTATAGATTAATTCTATACTTATACTTTCCAAACTGTATATTATTGTTCCTAATATGTCGTACAGAAGCTTCGGCTTGGGTCATATATTTTGTATTGTACATTGAATTTGACACCGTGATTTAAAACGACTTTAAATAAAATTTTACTACTACTACATTTACTCCATGGGTGGGATCTTTTACTTGCTTCAACATAGACACTGAGTACAAGAGATGGCAAATTTAACTCCTCATCCGAATGACATCCAGCTGGGATGTAGCTCATGAAGAGTGCCCGGGCCGGGGATCAAACCCAGGATCTTCAGCAGAGCTGGCCAATGTCGAATTGGCGGATGCCTTAACCATTAGGCCACCCAGCTGCTAATAGATAATAATGGCAAAATCCCATGAGAATACACCAAGCAAAAAAAAAAGTGTTTCATGAAGAGTGTTGGGAGCGACTTGTGAACCAGTACTCAGTACACCTGAAGGATTTACCTTATAAGCCAGTCATGCTGCACTCCTTAACCACCCAGCTTACCCAGTTGTACTTCAGTGATGAAGTCTTATAGCCTCTCAAAAAACATATAGCCTAGCACGTTGGAACGCTGCTTGATTTCTGGTTTATTTACGGATTTGTCGAGAAAAAAAGATCCAATCTTGCATTGTAAACATCATCATCAATCAATTAAGATTATGTGTGCTGCACAAATAAATCGTATATTACAGTTACTGAACATGACATCATTTGCTAATGTTTTTAACATACTTAGTGGAATAAATACATTCATAACTCAGAACAGAACTCAGAACAATTTATTTACATATCATACATTAAAACATGTACATTCGGGAGTGGCACAGGGCAGGGGCCTAACTCAGAGGTAGCACTCTGGGCTTCCAACCGCTGGGTCCCAGGTTCGATTCCCGGTCGAGCCTAAGTTGGATGGCTGTTTCATCCTTCGTCTCATTGCCATGGTCTCTGCCTGTCCTAATTAGCCCAACTGGTGCAGAAATACAGGACGTAAAGCCCTATTCACCCACCCACTCACATTCGGGAGTGGACCTCCAGTGCAGAAACTCTGCCGCTATCAAGGACCACACCCTAGAATTCAAAAAAGGTTTTCTAGGCATATTATGCACACGATTCATATATATTCAAAAGTTTTTATAAGTGTAAAAGAAAAAGAGTGACATTTGTAATTTGTAAAGTGTCACGAAAATGGACATAAATGCAGAACAACCGGGTATAGACTTTATGTCAAGATCTGTCATTAAACAGATCTTTTGTTTTTCAAGGCTTTTTTGTGTTTTTCACAGTGTTTTTCACAGGAATTTTTTGTTTCCAGAGAGTTGTGACACTTTCTCGAATATCAGATATGGAAAGAACAAAAGAAGCGAAAATATCTTGCATGAGCTATATCGACGAAACCTCTTCAACATTTCCAAGAACCTAACAATTCAAAATATAAGACACTAGACAGCCATTGTAATATGAAGAGAATTTAAATAGCGTAGAAATATGAATTACACTCAATCACTCAGATCAACAATAAAAAACGTACAATGACCGAAATTTCGCTTTTCTACCTATCAGTCTGGAAGGAATTATTCTGAGGCGTTTTTTGTATACTTAATTGAAATTTAGCAAATTGGCAGGGAATTACGACAAGATACAGCATGTTTTTTATCATTACAATATTACTTTTTATTTGATTAAATGCTGTTATCGATTATATGAATGCACCAAAGAGACTTGTTTCATGTGGGTCTTTTTGTGTGGAAGGATTATGCAAAACGTTCATCATGAGGGCTTCGGCTGCATCATGTGATTCTTCACCATTAAAGACAACCAACCAACTAACCAACTAACCAACTAAAAACCAACTAACCAACTAACCAACCAACCAAATTTTTTATCCAACCAATATCCCGAAAGTAATTAAATTTCTGCATCATTTCCCGTATATCACTTATGAAATATTTCTTCCAAATATTGCATGGCAAAGTGTTTTATTCCATGTAATATGTTTATCCCCTAGACCCACAAAATATGTAAGTAAATATTATATCAGGACCGTAATGGGTTAAGCAGTGACAAATGTGTTCTGAGTGCAGGTCAGTTGGGAAATCTTAATCCCAGATAGCATTCCACATCTTTTCAACATCGGCATGATGTCGGCGATGTAATTACGATTTCATAACAACAGTGGCCAAAATAAAAAAGAAGGTGGGCGGACTTGAAATGCGATCTGGGATATATCTCAAAGAAACATGAAAGATATCTATAACAGACCATATATGTTCCCACCCACCCACTCCCACCCAGTCTGTATAGTTGAGTATATAATTGATTTACATGACCAATGTTCGACCAGCTGACGTAATTGAAAAACTTGGTGTATGAACATTGGTCAATGACACAATTCTTCGTAACTTCGAAGATTTACTAGGATGATTAGGTCAACAAAAAATTGTATTTACGAATACCTATATGAAAACCGGACATCTTATCATCTGCGCACGCAAAACGTACAAAATGTATATATGCGCATCTAGCTTGTTTCGAGATTTTGTTATCCAAGCCACATGCCCGCTTTGGCAGAGAAGTCACACAATTTGGCAGTAATGTGTCATTTCTCCTTGTTACCAAAGGCATTGGCCACTGACCCAGTTATCAAGGGCCTCTCAGTAGCATTACAATTGATGAATGGCCTCCCCGGATTAGGGTGACCCTGCTTTACTCCTCATTACCCAGTTCTGTGGGGATTTGTGCAGCATGCAGATAGCCTGTCTTTTGGTGAGAAGAACGACAGTAATGTCCACCAGTAACTGAAAGCAAGAGATTAAGTACGCTCTTATATACCACATATTTTCAAGTGGTTCAGAGTTGCTAATAGGCTGGAAAGGTCTTACATAGTGGAGATCATAGTTATCAATGAAAAGTGAAAAAAACAAAGGGATTCCGTTGGGGGGAATAAATGTTGTAAATTTTGTACAATTGGTTGGTTTCCATGGACACTTTTAAAGTATCTGTATTTTGTTGAAAGATTCAATGTAGCAGTAGCTGTGGCCGACTGCATACCACGATCTGAATTGTTCATTGGGGACCAAATTGTGTATTGACTTACAGTGGAAGAATCTGCAGGGCAGAGAGATAGAGACAACGATTGACCTAACCATGACCCCCCCCCCCCTCATACTTTTACTGGTTGACTCAAAATAAATTAGACACCCAGTGGAATATATGATCCCTGCAATTTCAAGAGTGGTTTTCCCAGATATGTTAGCCGAATCACAACAGAGAGCAGGCAGTCCAGAAAATGTATCAAAGATCAAAGCTGACCGAACATGGTGTTGCATAAGTGACTCTTTGATTACTATACAAGGTAGTACTGGGTCTGATGCCTGTCAGTCTGTCCAGACTCTGAGTCATATTTCAGAGGTCATGGTTATGATATTTGGGATATATCTGCATGATATGCCATGCAGATATCTGCAGTTGCCTGGTTTTCATTTCGTAGGATTCCAATGCATTAGTGGTCCCGTGCAAATACACCGTGCAGTGTATGTGGAGATGAAAATATTGTAATCCAGTTTCGTTATAGATAGATATTTGATATCATGCAGTGTCTTGACATGTGTGTACCCGGTTATTTTTTAGCCTGGCAGCAGTCCTGTCATTTTTTGTGGTATTTTGCAACAGGTTGAATAAATATTGTCTGGACAGTATACACGCATCAGTGCCAAATATCACAATTTCACATCATTGAAAATTAGTAATTTAGGTTTTATCGGCGATGACTTAAAGGTTATTCGTAGTGTGTGCACTCATTTGTTTTCAGTATAAAATAGATTCAGGTAGGTAGGAAGGCTGTAACACCGCGTGCACATATGATCCCATGATAAAAATATAAAGACTGCATGGCCCTGATTCTGCGCAAATGAGGGACATGCAATGTGACTGGAAGTCAACGAATCTCTGCCATAAACCCGAAGTTGACATATTTGGAAGTATTTATTTACTTAGAATATATATATATATATATATATAATTTTTATTGACAGTAAAATATCATCCATGATATATATGTCCATCAGTATTTATTTACTTAGAATGAACATTGAACAATATATCAGGCAAACCAAGGTATCCCTGTCTCTGATCTGGACCCTGAAATATTCAGGGTCCCTGGAAACTCAAATGAAAAGGTAAATGCCTTCATTTGGTACCTGTTATCACCTGGGAGTATATCATTCAACTGGCTGGGCTTGTGTGAAAGCGCCTAAGGTAGTCTAGGCGTAAACAAGATGGCCTTTCGCATGAGAGCAACATGTTTATCCCTTGGGCCTCTGTGACCTAATGCATGTTTTCTCCCAAGGGATATCATGTCCTGTGTGAGGAGGGTAAATGTGTCTTACTGGTGAGTAAACTGTGACGATAGACATGGGCTGCACTGTTCAACCAAAAGACAAAGAAGGACAAGTCCAGTTGTTGGTCAGATAAATAGTCACATGGACAGCTAACGAGACAACACCTGGACCGGAAAACATTCGATAATGTATATATAATAAGAGTACAATGTCAAGGTCAAGGGCAGCATCAGGGAAATATTGATTCCACATAAAGATAGGCTATGAGTTCTAAAAAAAAACATGTCAGACAAATGGAATGAAAAGTTCAACATTTTGAAAATCCCATATTATTATAACACAAGAAAATCACAAAAGTGAACAGATCTACGCTACATAATGGTAAAACACGGTGCAATGACAAAAAAGGCAATATATGGAGCCACTCCAGATTTTATCGGAGAAAGATTGTCAAGGATCACTATCAAAGCAAAAATAACCCTCACATTTATGGGCAATAGGTCTCAATATAGTAAAGACATTGAACTGAGATGTCAATCTCTAGTTGCTTGTTGTGCTAAGCAAAAAAAATTCCAAGTCGAAGAAATGTGAATCTATCAAGAGTGAAGTTCCACAAAAAAATACATATTTTTAAATCCGTGTGTTTACCAGGCCACCAGACGCACTGTAAGCAAATTCAGCCTGAACTGCGTGACAAACTCGTACCCTGAGGACATGTGTCTGTACTAGAGGGGAGACACACAGGTTAGACAACTGATGCTCATGCACCTGGTTTCAGCACAATATATCGTACCATTGTTTAGTTTTAAAAACTGATAAGTGTTAAATGAAAACTTTATAGCGCTTTGAAAATTCATATGAACTTCCACAGGTAAATTTTCATAATGCACTAAACTCCATGCTGTGTTTCTTTGTATACATGTATTATAGGACCACTGTATTTTCTTAGTAGAGCCCATATTAAATTTGAGCCTGGAATCACTGAAAAAAAAGAAAATTTATTTGATCACATTTGCAAAGCAGAAGCACTCCTAAGCTTCAAGATATGAAGTGAGCAGTGCCTAAGCCACTCTACCACCCTGAAAAAGCATCTTAAAAAATCCAAAATTAAGCCATGTAAATGAATGTCTAATATCCAAAGACGCAACAATTTAACCGATTTTTTCCCTATCCACTGTCCATTGATTTCAGCGCAGTATGAAACTATGCAAAGAAGTCACACGATACGCCATATAATAAGGAATGCTTTGGGTAAGAGTTATCAAACGTTAATGAGGACACAAAGTGACAAGAAGATAATTCTGACACATGGCAGCTAGTAATCACTTTCAGGTTTATCAAATATCAAAAGAAAAAAGACCTTGGCTTCCATTAATAGGAGTGAGCCCTCAGTGTCAAGGGCATCACTCGACATTATGAGGTCCTGGAGCGAGGTGAGCACGTGGGACGCTGATGTCGTCATCTTGACGCGACGTCGTCTTGAGTTGCAGAGGTCGACAGACACTTCCTGCCTCCTCATCATCCACCTTAATCGAGAATGTAGGAGCACTTCCTCTCCTTATTCTTTGCCAGATTTTGCTGGAAATTGCTTCTGTATCTTTGTCAGGCAGAATAAAGACGGTTTTTGCTATTAAAGTAACTGTAGTTAATTACCAATTTTAATGTTTGCTTTCTGCAAATATCAATAAAAAAAAATACAAATTCCATGAAAGGAAATTGTATGGGTAATATATATCAACTGTTTGTATGCTTTAAGTACTTTGGAAAATTAACCCAGCTGATGTTCTGTGAAGAATTAAGTTCAGGTCACACTGGTGCTGAACATAATTGCCACTGAGTCTGCAGCTGGGCGTTTGTTCTTGAAGGGAATTTAAATTCTTGGCAGAGCAACAATAGGTAGTACCGCAGTTGTTCAAACAGCCCTTGGAGAGATTATATTAGGTCCATCACCGCACACTATTTCTCTGCTAAGCCAACATCAAACGCCATCCCCATATTTTTCATCTCCTGCACTTCACAGTAAGGTCATACTTCCGCTTCCTAGAGACCTTAAAGTATACCCTTATAGCTAATTCATCTTACTCCGTCTTGATGGTTTTGCTCAGTACATTTTTCAATAACCAATATACCTATAGATGTATTATATTACTCTAATAATTGAATTGAAAATAATGTATTTGGCAATTTACAGATTGACATAAGACTACTAATATAATATTTAACATATTGTAAGAATATCGTATCAATATTATGTAGATTATGTCATCAATGAAAAAGTATTGCCAACTTTTAATGAGAAGGTTGCTACTGACACAAGTGAAAAATGATTTCGAAGAACGATACTGGAGGGAGCATTGAATAGATGGAAAAACAAGTGGCTCAGACACACATAATACATTAGTGATGAAACAACATTGGGAGTTCAGGTTCTGGATGGACATACATGAACTCCTTAGGATAGGACATGAAAAGATTATCATATTCATAACAAACTACACATCTTTTGTGGTTTCGACATTGACAAATTACGAAATTTATTGTACTGATTCGCCAAAAAATTCAATTCATGTGAAAATCATTCTGACGAAATTAAGTGCTTTGCAAAGAGAACCCAATTAACTTTCATGGCCAGTTAATCAGTCCGTCTATTGCCAAAAGCTTCCTGAGTGACCAGTTTGTTTGCAACAGCAGCAAGTACAAGGCCACTGTGGCGATTGAAAAGGTCCGCAACGATGAGCTAATTAAAAAGGGGGAAAGATCTGTAGTCAGCTGAACGGTCTCATGCCTCTGCTCCTGATTGCATCTATTGAACATCTGAGGGGGAAATCCCACCCCAGCAAAATAGGACGTGACTGAGATGAATCTTTAGACAACCTTTAACAGCCTTGGCTATCAACTTGATCCTTAGACGATTTTCAGAATAAGGTATGATATTACAGTTATGGAAACATCAGCTCTGTATTTATAGATATATATTATATTACAACAATTGACCATACATTCATATCTAGTTACTATCCGCAATCATATTTCTTTAATTATTGTCACAATCAAATATCATAAGTACAATAGCACCGCTTTACTGTAATAACCCCATTGCGCACTTTAGACTGTACACTGGTTTTACCCTTGTGTATGTTTCTACATCCGATGAGTCCACCGCAAGACTATTTATAAATTGCATCAAGGTTTGTCTTAGTTTCAGTGTTTGTACAATTCAAAAGGAGTTGCTTGGTAATCTGGTGAATCAATGACCGGTGTCTTATAGAAAAGTTAAAAACTTAGCATATTACTGGTAATTGTAAAAGTTGCTGACAACTGGGCCATAACATCCAAGGCACGTCAGGCGCATAATGGCTGTTGTTTGGAACACCTGGAAGATAGTCTCATCGCAGTCTGACCTTTCACTGGGAAAACTCAATCGCCGAGCTTGCTTGTTTTAGCTTCTAATCAAAAAGATGACTCGAGGGAGAATCTCTTCCATACCTCTCAGTATTACTTCGAATAGATAGATAGATAGATAGATAGATAGATAGATAGATAGATAGATAGATAGATAGACAGATAGATGGACAGACAGATATATAGATATATAGGCAGATAAATAGGATAGATAGGATAGATAGATAGATAGATTAATTGGCAATAATTGATTGATTGATTGATCTAAATTAAAAACTTGGACAATAATTCCAGACTAAAGCACTTTCATCTCATTTATTGGCTATATAAAACACGTAAAAATGGCGGCCTGACACTAGAGTTACACACATTTGAATTTTCTTAAATACACTGATGAAGTTGAAAATTGCTTGAAAAGAGAGAGAGCGAGAAAGAGAGAGAGAGAGAGCTAGAGAGAGCTAGAAAGAGAGAGAGAGAAAACAACAACACAACAGTGAATATCAGTTTTCTTACGCATTATGAAAGATGACCATCTATGTGAGTATGACAGTAAATAATTGTTTTTGTCATGACAGGGTGAGCTGGTGAGCTTAGGGGGCATGTGGGTTGGCATTTTGGCAGCAGAGGTCACTTCCATACCAACAAGTAATCAAGGCACGCCACTGTGACGCCAGATATTAGAGCATTTATTGCGTCAGGCCCTGGTTACTAGCCACACTTTTCTCCTTGCGGGTCAAGAAATGGACAAGTGCAATTTGACATGGTGCGCCATCTCTCATCCCTGACTGTGACTTCAGGGTAGCAAAGCTCAAATGTAGTCCTTTGCTTCGACTGTATTCTTTGGGAAGGTTCATAGGAGTTCTTTTGCTAGTGTTATGTTTGCTCCTGTCCAAAATAACAAAATTCCACACTGCATGTGGCTAAATCAGACTTGGGTTCAAGTACTGTATTGGACTCACTTCGACTTAGGTACCAAATACCCAGTACTTGGACTTGTACTTAGGGCCAAAATACCTCAAGTACTCCTGATACCTTAAGTGAAAATAAGGCAATTAATTACTAAATATTATTGTATTGTATCGTGGTGTAAGTGCAATTGCATCAAAAAGTATCACTTCACTTTAAACACATGATTAGACAATAGAACAAACAGTGCCTGTCAAATGTACTGACCACTCGAAATAATCTTACACTGTAAAAATCTTATATCTTAAACTGAAAGTAATACATTTATTACCATTATCCGCACTTGAGTCCTATGGGAAGTCTATCACCTAAACTAATTACTTCAGTTAGTTTGATCGAGTATCCTTGGTTATTATTATCATTCTGTGTTTCTTATTATTTTCTTTCCAATTAGGGGTGGTTAAGATAAGTGGCTGTTCATGTGAGAACGCGACTGAACTACTCAATGCACAAGGTCATGATATAATTGTCACAACATACCGGCACTGTAAAAAAAAGTATTGACATGAGCTGGCTTGAACACTATCAATTACTTTCAGCCATTTCTGAGTAGTTTAAACAAGAGAAACTTGGGCAGAAAAATGGAGGCAGGATTATATGGGGAACCTTGTCCTATACCAGATGCCCTTAGCTCTACAATTCTCCAATGGGAATTATATGGAAGAAGAAAGTAGGGCCTTGTATCCAATCGGAACTTTTCTTCATCCATTTTCAGAATTTTTGTCTTCCAGAAACAGACATTGGACAAAAGACTAGGCTGATAAAGCAGGCCAACCGTCATCCTGGGGCTGAAAGGCCATTAGAGGTGTAAATTAATGCTTTTGTGCACCATACAGCTACCTTGGGAGTAAATGAAACATATTCCATCATATCTCCAGTCCTCCATTATTCTGCCTTTCTTATATGACTATGACAATTGCCTAGAGCTCTATCTATGCTGGATGTTTATGGGATAATATCAATATAACTTAATGTCACAATGAAGATGAATGCGTTCCTGCCAGGCCAAAGAAGCTGTGATGAATATGGGAGGTAATGAGGCCTTTTGCGCCAGTTATTTTTAGACCATTTTTCTCTCAGTCAATTTAACACGGCTCTGATGGTCTATCCATACCGTTTTAGGTAGAAATAAGCTTTCACCATCACTTGTCTGTTTATCACCTTTTGGTCCTTTTTCTCTCTCTCTCATAATATGTCTTACTGATGCTGGTCAGCCTTGTTTGTCCACAATATCATTGTCATGGGTGATACAGTAGCAACAGCTTTCCTCCATTAGCACCAGCAGCAATTGCATCATCAATTAGTGATGAGCGAAGCGGCGTAAAATCTATGTGGGCACATGTGGGCGAACATAATATTATAGGCCTAAGGGATGTACCTTGACATACACTTCTTATTATTTTATTCGTGCGCATTGGGATGATACATAATTACATATTAGGATAGTATATGATGGGTAAATATTTCAAATATAAAAGTCATAACAAAATAAGGTAAAATAAAAGTTAAACCACAATTGAAAGGTTGAATGTTTCAATGTTTCAATGTCTCAATGCTACTGGGTCTGAAGCTTAATCTGCTTATATGACCAGCTGCCAGAGGCAGACGTAATGATGAGATGATAAGGCTTGGAGTCCACACCATGTTACACTTTTCCCCCTTGGGTGGGGTCTTTCACTTGCCTCAGCACAGACACCGAGTACAAGGCACCCTCCAATTTAACGTCTCATGCGATCGAAATCCAGCTGGGATGTATCTCATAAAGAGTTGTCCTCCAATGAGGTTATTTACAAATTAAAAAAATGTGGAATTGACTAAAACCAGAACTTTGTGCCTTCAGTTGACACGCGATGAGATCTCAGTGATGTTTTTGTGTGGCTTCGCAGTCAGGCGCTTTGTTAGATTGAAAAACAAAAAGTTGAAACAGGTGATTAAAGTTGGTTGATAGAAAGTTAGATGGAAACTTTATATAATCAAAACATGTTTTCTTCATATCATAATATTATCATATAGTTAACCTAATTCATAATTCAACCTAATCATTGCAAAGGTTTCATCATGCGGCTTAGTCGAAAACTAGGCTTTGGAATCTGAAAAGTTGGAGCAAAGATGGGAAATACCGAGATATAAAAGCCTAAAAGCTAGAAAAACTTGCTGGCTATTTTGCCACCTCTGAAGTCAGTGACCTTTGACCCAAGCAATCTTGTTTGCTGACCAGTGCTTTTCGCCCTCACAAAGGTCAACATGAGCCCAGGCTCTTATTTTTGTCCACACTGTTTCTGTCTACACCCGCGTAAGCTTCGTAAAAGAAGGTAACCTCAGATGAGGGAGTCTTCTGAAGCTGCTGCCACTGACAGTGAAAGACGCCACAATGATGCAGTTTAGCCATAGCGAGAAACTCTTTGGGTTTACGAGTAGTGTACAACAGGGCATCGAAGTTCACTGTAGTAATTTAATCAGAAGGTCTTTTTCATGCAGTGAAGTCATCTAAAGCAAGGAATGCCCTAACGTTTTGTATTCATTCAATTACATGCAGCTTGAAAATGTGTTCTCGGCCCAGGCTTAGAGTGTACCTTTTGAAATATTTATGATCAGGATATCAGGTAATGCTTTATTTGTTGCCTTTAATCGGGTAATAACATGCTTTGTATTTCTTTCTTTACTAGTTACACGGTGTGTAGAAAATGTTTATTCCCCCATGGATTAGAAAAATCTCTTCCAGGTTAATTACATCTGGTCTTCCCTGTTATTTATCCTCATTTAATGTGATGTGATGAGTCTGGCCATTGGACATTCACTATACAAAGGCTTCTATCGCTACCGCAATTGAATATTTCATTATTTGGTATATTTCAAAGGAAGCTAATGACACAGTCCATTGTGCTAGATCATGGTATAAAGTTATCCTTCTCTGTGAAGCACATTACAATTCCCCAGGCCTTAGCCGGACATAATAGGTGCATACATGAACACGGTGGTTTGCATAATACATCACTTGTATATCTTCCTCACATAACCGTGATGAACTGCGAGTCACAATGCTCAGATAACGCGATTCTAGTTTCCTCCAGTTCCGTGGGGGTTGGCTTAGTAAATACAGTGTACCAATACGATAAGACTACTCCCGAAGAAAAAAGGTAGATTAACAATATAGACAAAAATTAGCAACTCCGTTGAATATGACCACTAATATCACTCAGCATCTCTTAATTGTAAGGTGGCCATGATAGAGACGTAGAACGCCTTATTCAGAATACAGTTGGGTCAGAATCAGGAGGTCTTAGATCTAATTGCGAGTCGATGCTTGGAAATACTGAGGGGGGGGGGGGGGGTGCAACCTTTTTAGAAATTACTTAACTAACGAAAAAGGATTTGCCACTCTGATTTTGTGCTTATTTACCGGTGCAACACAAGATATGCAACACAAAAGTGCAATATAAAAAATACAAAAATCCAGACACACTAATGCAAGTCTTGCTAGTTTGGTGCCTGCACAATAGTGGTATTCATTACTGTATTGTCCAGCGCGGATGTATGGCTTATGGTCTTTCATTCTGAAAGAAAAAATGTCGTTCTCTTCTTTGTCTCATGGTGAAGTAGCTAAAACAGTCAAAGCTCCATCATAGGTCAGATTGTCAAATATGAAAAACCACACTAGTCCCTGATCTGTTTTGACACGAGAAAGGTTAATACCACAATTAATTTCAGGCATTTGGGACTTACATTTTTTTTTTAATCGGATGAAAATTTACGGAGTTATCGAATAAAAAGTACACGGCTGAAAGCAGCGTCCACAGCGCCATCAACGTATTCGACTCGCGATTTATTTTATGCATAACTCAGTCAATACTTGTCCGATTTTCACAATTTTAACTTTGTTATATAACTTCGTGAGTATTAGAACATAAGATTGTTATTAATATTATCTACCAGACAAACTGTAGTCACACGGGCGGTTTTTCGGTCGTACTGGTTTCTTCCATATTTGGACATAGCAACGTCATGAGCTTCCTTTTTTGGGCAATGCATGAACGTAATGAAAAGCAGATCACCCGGTCCGTATCACCCGCTATGTCAGGTTAAATGACGGCAATTGGGGAATAATATCTAAGCATTCTGACTTACAGAAATAATTTTATATATATAACGGGCACTTGAAGTGTAATCATTCTGGTCAAAATCACAATGAGACCATTCTTGTCAGATCAACTCAATCTTGCATTTGCTTTTTAGACACAATGAGGAACCACAAGACATTTTTTTTCGTCCCATATGTCTAAATTTCTTTCAAGCCCTTTCTGCTCGAGCTTTGCACCCTCCCACGAGAAGACATTTCATCTAAACAAGCGAAATCCCTCTCTCTTTTTCCAGGATTTTCTTTACTCAATTTCCACTTCTTTGATTTCCAGGCGTCTGTTTGAAGCCTGAACCTGTATTTCCGTCACAGACGTGCTCAGTAATCACAAACAATCACACTTCTTTCTCCCCAGCTGAGGAATCTCAAGCAAAACGTTTCGTGATGTGCACTATATAGTTTGGAAAGGGGAATTTCGGAATCATATTTCAGGAATAAATGTTTTTCCTCTAGTCTTATGGTACGGAAGCCATTTTAGGACATGACAAAAAAAAAAGTTAAATTGTATAAGCCATTTTAGGAAATTGTATAAACGATGTAGTAAATTGTATATACGAAATACTAAATTGTATACATGAAGTACTAAATCGCATATACGAAATACTAAATTGTATATACGAAATACTAAATTGTATAAACGAAATACTAAATCGTATATACGAAATACTAAATCATATATACGGAATCTAATACTAAATTGTATATACGAAATACTAAACTGGCCATATCTTAGTTAATATTTGGTCTACAGTTATGTGCAACCTATGTAGAGACTCGTCTTGGGCAGGGCTATCTAATAAATAAGATACAGTATGATCTGTGACAACGGCATGTCCGTATACCCAGCTCTTTCTGTCAGGCCCCAGTCTTCCCTTCCCTTCTTAGTAGTATTTCCTGTAGTTGGGTTTACTATGTGATGCCGACTTTAATTACACCATGCTACATTTGAATAATATCTTGATCCATGCTAATTGCATATTGTCAAATTGCATAAGTATTACATATAGCCTGCAATTATAGACCAAACATGGATGATATCAGGAAGGAGGACTTTAAAATAACTTTCCCCATCAATCTAGGAGGGATCCAAGATAGATAGATAGAAGAATGATAAATTAGATAGATAGATATCTTACCCCATGGGTGGGGTCTTTTACTTGCCTTAGCATATGGACACTGACTGGTTATAATTTATCAGGGCCCAATAGATTCCAATATGGCTCAAATAGAAGGGGAGGGAAGGGAAGACTGGGGCCTGATAGAAAGAGCTGGGTTTGAGGACAAGGGTAATTAGGATGTCATATTGTGAAACAAAGTTATTCCCTTTGAGTGCTGTTGTCATAGGTTATGCTGTACCTAGAACTTAGAGTATCAACTAGCCCTGTCCAAGGCGAGTCTTTAGATAGGTTGCACATAATTGTAGACCAATTATTAACAAAGATATGGCCTTTTTAGTAATTCGTTTAATGATATAGTAATTCGTTTAAACGATTTAGTAAATCGTTTATAAAATTTAGTATTTCATTTATACAATTTAGTATTTCCTATATTCAATTTAGTATTTCGTAAATACGATTTAGTACTTCGTATATACGATTTAGTATTTTGTATATACAATTTAATATTTCATATATTAGTATTTCGTATATACAATTTAGTGTATTTATATTCAATTTTAAATTGAATTTTAGTATATTGTTTATTCAATTTAGTATTTCGTGTATTCAATTTAGTTTTTCGTATATATGATTTAGTACTTCGTATATACGATTTAGTATTTTGTATATACAATTTAGTTTTTCATATATTTACTATTTTGTATATACAATAAGTATTTTGTGTATACAATGTGGTATTTCGTATATTCAATTTAGTATATTGTATATTCAATTTAGTATTTTGTATATTTAGTATCTCGTATATACAATTTAGTATTTTGTATATACGATTTAGTACTTCGTATATATGATTTAGTACTTTGTATATTCAATTTACAAAATTTTTTATACAATTTAATTTTTTTTCTCTCATGTCCTAAAATGGCTTCCGTATTATAGCACCATAATTTGAAATTAATTTCTGCACTCGTGAGATGTTGTGTTTATGCACGAGTTGCCACTTTCAGTTTATCAAGCAGTTAACCAAATAAATGATTTCTTATAGTTGCCCTTCAGAAAATATTTAATTCGGCTGCCAATCAACTGTATTACTTCAATCATCACATATACTTAGTGAGAAATTTATCGAAGGATGCTGAAGATTTGAAATAAAGAACAACTAACATCCTTTGTATTTACACTAAGACAAGATGATCGAACGAAACAACAATCTCCAACTGTCCTAGATATAGGTGAGATTAGGAAGAAAGTAATGGATCCAATCGATAGGCTGTGGGGTGTGTATCAGGCTTCAATCTGGACAGTCTAGACAAGGATTGGCAAATTATTCAACAAATGTAGAGCTCTACAGCAAGAAGAGTACAATTCTGGCCTGCATTCCTAGTAGTACAGTGTAAGTGTAAAAGAAAAGTTCTTTATTAGGCAGAGATGTATTAATATTACACCTAATATGAACATGTAGCGTTTGTCTGATGCTGTATTTTGAGAGACGAGTGACCACGGACGTCAAAAAGAGACTAAACTCGTGGCTCTGTTAATTTCGTATAAATTCTTTCGACAGGTGTTAGCACAATGGCCGTGAATGGCCATAGACCATGTACGTGTAACGTATGTAGAACGTACGTAGAACGTATGTAGAACGTACGTAGAGCGAACGTAGAACATACGTAGAACCGTACCTAGAATGCTCGGCGATTGACACCCAAGCGAGTCCCGAGTAATTCCCGATTGATTCCCGTACTAATGTAAACAATTTACTTGTAGAACGTCCGACAAATTTTGAAACATGTTAAAATATGTTTGCCTTCTCCACGGGATGGTCACGGATGATTTGGAGGGACTAAAAGATCATGTTACAGATTAGCAGGAATATGAACAAGGATATGCAGGAGTAAAAATGTTTGGTCATCCGCGCTCACTCGCCATGAGAGTTTGAACGCCCCTTTAAGCATGAAAACCGTGATAAATGTGATTTATGTATCATTTCTAATGCATTGCAAGTTTAATCGATGCTGTCTACTTGAGCAGTGAATATTGCTATTAAAGAGACAAATTAATCACAAGAATTGCAAAAAAGGCCACACAGAAGTGACATTAAAAATAATTAGCCACTGCAGCTTTATTTAGCAATTACTATTTAAAGTCTTTCATTTTTCCCTTTCCAATCCGGAAATTAATTAAAGCATATCTTCCTTAGCTTTTTTCACAAAGGAAGCCAAGGATAGTGGAAAATGTAATTCTTTCGTAATTTTCAAAAAGATTCTTAGGCAGGATTGATGGATTGGAGATGAATCCACCTGGCTTTCCATGCAGATGTAGTTGTCAAATTACTCCAGATGTCGTTTTGAAAAAGTTTCAATTAAAGTCGAATCAGTCATACAAGCAGCATTTCACTCTCATTGTGTATGAGCGGAGATTACAGGCCCTGTAGTGATCTCCAACTGCACTTCACCTTAATGGTCCGAAATTACTGCTGCTGCCAGAATGTTTTATCTTAAAACCTGATGATAAATGATCGAGATCCCAGAAGGCATTGATTTCCTCTTTATGCAGGGAGGATTGTGGGATTTGTCTAGGAAATTCCATAAAGCCCAAATTTGGTTTAAAATCTCATAATCTGTAGAATTGATACTCCTCAAAATTGATTACCATACCAGCATGCTGTTTGCTGATTTCACTTTGGATCTCCTAAAACATGCCGTTAACAGTATATTCTCAGAACTACATTCAGGAAGATTTGCAGCATAATGGAATTGTCTTCCCATTGTTAGAAAATGTTCAGAATTACAGGAAGATTTACAGAAAGAAAGAAAGAAAGAGAGAGAATAGATGGATAGATAGTTAGATAGATAGATAGGTAGATAGTTAGATAGATAGATAGATAGATAGGGATATATAGTTAGATAGATAGATAGGTAGATAGGGATAGATAGTTAGATAGATAGATCGATAGATAGATCGATAGATAGGTAGGTAGGTAGATAGTTAGATAGATAGATAGATAGATAGATAGATAGATAGATAGATAGATAGATAGATAGATAGATAGATAGATAGATAGATTGATTGATAGATAGATTAAATGATTGGTACAGACAGATTAGTTAGAAGGTTGATTGAAATTTATTTCTTTAATGCTTTAAACCATAATGGATTAGTTACATTACAATAATAACTTGACATCAACATGCCATACACAATGTTAGTATAACAAGTCTGAGTCATAACTAAATTCACATGAACATTAAATACGCACAATACCTCATTAATGTTGAGTATGTAGCAGTTTAGATCACCAGGACCAATTACGAGTGTTATGTTAAGTTATATATTCACTTTGTCCTTTATCGATACAACAGAAATAGATATGTTTGCCAATAAGTATTGAAGGTTACACTGACACAATATGTTGTCAAGTGAAACATCTATGTTACATAAATATATAACTCAACACTTATATTGTCACAAATAATAACTTAAGCAGGGATATGATTTATCATAAAATCTATTTGGTTTCAATTAGGACAATCAATTATTGCTAATATGACATGAAGGACCAAAAAGTAGCCACAACAAACTTCAACAAGTGGACATCTACAGTTGGGACAATGCACATGACAATGTAATTTGGTCAAGTCAGTGTTGATAAAGTGCCACAACTGCAGTGATATCAATGTATATAATAATTTCATGGTGGTGACATTCTTAATCTATGATGGTAATGAGATATAATCTCCTTTTCTTGAGGGTGAAAACTCATTGTTCGTTATTGATCCATTGCTATTACTTTTCATCTCTTTCATCTCAAACGTCTCATTCGAGTCATGCAACTTGGTGTCAAAGTCGTCCACAGGTGGTGACGTCAAAGTAGGACTCCTTTTGTCTTCGTACGTCGTCACTTGCGTCATGCTCGTCATAGGGGGCGCTTGGGAACGCACCCGACGCACAATCCAGCGACAGCATGGGCAAGAGATCTTCATGTGATTCAGGACCTGTGAGAAAAGGTCAAGAAATATTCTCAGAACTAAAAAGTTAGACAATACAAGAAGATAATTCAAGACAGAAAGCATGCAAATGATGATAGAGAGACATTCGGAAAGTAACTAATGTTCTGGTTATATCATAAAAAATTGAATTCAATTAAACAGATAAAACATTACTGTCTCTATATATAAAAAGATCTATAGAAAAGGAAAGAATCAAATCAAAGAACACCTGCCTGTAAATGTAAAACATGTTTTGAGATTACAATCATAATCATCTCATCATTATGTCACTAACAACTAGGCCTAGATACATGGCCAAATGTGCCACGTACGTTTTTCATGAGAAAGATAAACGCATGGAAAATGCATGGTTTTTAGCTAATTATAATGAGGCAAAAACCATGCGTGTTCCATGCGTTTATCCAAACGCATGGAAAACGCACTTGGCACATTTGGCCATGTAAGTATTGGATTGACTGCCACATAAGCAAAGAGCATGCATGCCCATAAAACGGTCTGAGATATGATGAACTTTAAAAGCTCTGGCAGAAACAAAACACTTTTCTGCGTATTGTACTGAAAAACATACATTTTAAGGCTATAAAACAAAAGCAAAGATGTAAGCAGATATCTGCCTAATGTAAATTTACTCAAACACATAAAATATTTATGAAGAATGTTAGAAATAGCAGCCTTTTGTGAAAGCAAATACAGTTCAAAGTGTTGCCCATGGCAACTGATATGTCTACGCCATGAATCTGTCTTCTTAAAAACTAAGGATTGAGAAACATCACACAAGAGGTAAAGATATCCAAAGAAAATTTCACAGATACGATACGATAAGCGTGAAATAAATCAAACAATAAGATTGACAATAATATATAACACAGATTTGAGAATTTGTCAAACACGCCGGATAATTGTCACAGGAAGTGAGCATTTGGAGAAGTTTTGAGTCATGGAAGGCAGAAATTTGACACAAAAGTGGGAAGATTTAGCAAAGGTACCTTTTTTTTATAAATGGTTTTGAGTAACCACATGAAACCGACGTCTTTGACAATGTGCCTGAAGATGGTTTAATAACTGCAAAACAAAATGAGACAATATGGAAATATACCACAGACACATGTGCTGGGTGTTTCGTCTGTAGATGTTGTTCATTCGATTTGTGTTTTAGTTTACCACACTTTTTCTGATTTGGATCACCGTTGTTGCAAACATTCTTTCTAATGGGATAAACAAACTTCATTCTGTGACTCATTGGGTCTGTTACTCGCCAAGTACCATCACCATGTCTTGGTATTTGCCAGTAATCACTTAGCCTGGCAGCAGTCCTGTCATTTTTCGTGGTACTTGCAAAAGGTTGAATAAATATTGTCTGGACAGTATACACGCATTAGTGCCAATTTTCACTATTTCACATTATTGAAAATGAGTAATTAGGTTTTAATGGCGATGACTATAAGTCATTCAGTGATAACATTAAACATTTTTAAGAAGCAGAAGTTGAAATTGCCGACTCAATACATGAAAATGAGGATTGTGGAAAAATAACAGCATGTCAAGATTAGTAATACTTCGTGCACTCATTTTTATTTCAGTATGAAATAGATTCAGGGAGGTGTGATGTCTGTAGTACTGCGTGCACTGATAATCCCATAAAAAATAGAAAAACTGCTTAATGGCCCCCCTCATAAGGGCCATGCTTGCTTGGCTAGTAATCACTCACATACACTAGTTAATCCATGAAGATTGAAGATGCTGATGCACACGAGCACTGATACTTAAAAGGGAGAATAGTATGACCCTTCAGTCCATGGTGAATTGACCCCTACACTAGAGAAAGACCTCACATGATTCATGTACACTGTATCCATCTATTTGTTGTGTAGTTGTATTTTCTAATCTCTCTATGATATAACCAAGAATTCGTAGCTGTCATCTTGTCTAACTACAGCTCTATAGAGGATCCTAACCAGCCATTTATTGTGTAATTGCACTATTACTACAGACTGCACAAAATGAGAGACACAAAATACTGGTATTATGCAATGAAACATCACCTCTCCATTGAAGAAGCAGAAGATAAGGGAGACAAAGACTCCTTGGGAATTGGTAATGATGATGGTGGCATAGTCATACTCCTTGCTGATGGGGGAGTTGGGATGGGGTCTGTAGATGGTGAGGAACATCTGGATGCCGAAGAGAGGGACCAACATCAGGGCCGCCTTCAGACCACGTCTAATTGGTAGAAAGATAAAGGAGTAGATGAAATAATGAATAATACAAGGTTAGGTCGGTATATATCAAATTACACTTATGAGTTCGTATACAGTTAGTGACATCACTACTACGTGATGACATTACTTATGTCAAAGTCAAGTCAAAGCACCCAAAAGATGAGCAGCTGTCTCGCAATGATTGTAGGTTACACCAGTTTTGACTAGAATAACTTTTCTATTCGTGAAATATCAATTCATGCTTTAATGCCTTTATGTGCATCACGAAAGTAATGTCGCTGACAAGTCCCCCATCCAGGCCATATAATTTGAACTCAATTTTTAAATCTGCCATCACATATGACCTCACTAATGAGGCAACATCACTATGAAGGTAAAGCTATTTCGAAAGACGGCATGTCATAAAGAAAGTCCCAGTTTAGAATGAGCCATTTTGCAGAGAATGATAACTGTCTTCAGACATGTGATGGATTTTGACGTGAAGAATTCTTAATTTTCTGAAGGTATAACACACAAGGCAGTCACTGGAAAATGTAGAACTCACATTGGCACCTGCCTATCCTGATCAGCCCTATATATATATATATGGTGCAAAAATAGGCATATGGGAAATGAAGCCGTCTCACCCACTCACCCTTATTAAAGTCACTACAGATAATGGGGGAAAAAGAGGCCCAATTATGATGTCATTGGACATCGTAGCTGGCGATCTTGTGCCTACTTTCCCATGATTCCTTGCAATTATGCACTGAAAGTATTTTAGTAATTTCTTTGAGAAGTACTCTGTGGTTGAACTATAGGCAGGTGCCAATCAAGGCGCGTAGACTTCTTCGCTTCGATGCGCTGTGTGCGTGCCTTTGTTTTCATTATTTTTAACTTGTCGCCATTCCATTAGCATTTTGTAATGAAAAATGTGACTGAACATACGCAGCAGTGGAAATAAAGTTGCAAACCCGATAAATTGTGTATAGACCTCATCGTTGAAAAAGTAACAACTATGCCGAAGCACTCAATAGCCTTATGGAGAGCACAGAAAAAGTCCGTACACAGAAAGACAAGAACTTACTTAGAAAATTACACCAAATCCTGCTCATTCATGAATATATAATACTAAGTGCATTTCATTCTCGCTGACACACGAATTTCCCATTTGCAAGCTCTAACAGCATTTCGAGGCCAACCAATCTGCTTATCGTTGCTATTGCCAAATAAGGACGAAACCCGTACGGCCGAAAAAATGCCGGCGTGACCAGAGTTGATGAGACAGAATAATGACAACAATAACAGTAAATGGGTTTGTGTATATTAAAAAATATAAATTTTGAAAATCGGACAAAAATTGACTGCACTAGGGCCAAAGCTGTATCACGAATCGGGGACGTTCATGACGCTGGTGAAGCTGAATTCACAATAAAAACAGGCTTCGTGCTCGTTTTATTTAATAACCTCGTCAAATTTCATCCGATTAAATATTAAAGGTCCACATGGCTAAAATGAATTGGGGAATAAAAGGATAACCACAACTCATCCCTGATCTACGCACCCACCTTGTCTGATCTGTCAAACAAACCAGTGATTAAAATGGTTTCCCATAGGCCTAATTCCCATCTGTAGGTATCACTGAATGGATCTGAGTGGATATCATTCTGGTCAGTGTGGTTTGCATTTAGTGACTACTATCCCAACCTGATGACACATTTATACATTATCATACCATGATAATTTGATGATAAATTTATTTATTAGCAAATAATCTACAGGAATAAACATGCACCTGAACACCTCTACATAATAAATTTAATGGAGAGTTTTCTGTATCGAATAAAACTGCAGCACGCATAACATGTAATGGTGATATTCGACTGGGAGTTTTCCGTGAAGTACATTTAGGCCACGCCCACTTGCGCAGTGGCAGTTCCGTGCTCTACGTAGATTTCCCAGTCAAATAAAATTCTGGGAATTTGCCCCTTGACACACTGACAAAAAATCAAATACATTGCATTGTCCAATCATGGAGTCACTAGACACTCCATGATCCAATGACATGAAAACGAGGCACAAATGAACGTCATTAGCGTCCTCGCTTCGTAATACATTTTATTAAGCTGCTCCTTCAATTTTCGTCCGATTTTCAAAATTCCAAGTTCCTTCTGTACAAAAATTTATTTGTAGTTTGCTTATGGTGTGAATTGAATCAACGCCGATATCTTTTTTTTCGTAAAATGACTCTGAAGATGCGAATCGGCGACGCTATCCATTATAGTTTTGCCCACAAATGATCACGTGATTCGGTTTACAGAGGTTTACGCACTTTTTTCTTCGTGAATATTTGTGCTTCACGACAATTTACGATTTCTTTGTAACCTCTCGAATACACTTCGTGCTTTACGAAACATAAGTGCTCCACGAAAAAGCCCAGTCGAATACTACCAATGATAGGAGCTTATTCCCTTTGCATTCACACCTAAGGACCCAATAATAGAGCACATTCGTTTGTAGCAGTTGTGTTCGATACTTGGGCCTGGATTATTGGTGATGACTAGCAATATAATATTGTGGTATATATATATGCTGACCTTGCTATGATAAACTTCACCTATTAATAGTTTAGTCGTCATCAGAGTTTGCATGCAGGCATTTTGCGTCATTGCAAAATCTTTAGATCAGTGAAGTTGGCTACCCGAACCTAGCTACCTGACAGCTACCCGGCAGCTACCTGAAGGTGTAAAGTTAGCTACCCGAACCCAGCTACCTGACAGCTACCTGGCAGCTACCCGAACTTTCCATGTATATAACTCAAAAACAGTTGAGTGTAATTTTTCCATTTTTGCTCCAAAAGATACTTAGGGCAAAGGTTTACGTTCTAGAATTTTTTCGGAATTTTCCGAGCACGTCGAAGATGTGATAAATCAAAATAATTGAAAAAATGACGTTTCTTACCGTAACGCAAACAGTAGCTTTTTGGAGTGTCCGGTTGAGAAAGCGCCGGGAGAAAACAAAAATGAACTTTTATGTCTAACTTTTAGCATAGACAAAACTAGTCTTTGCAACCCTTAAAGGGGTCAAATTCATTAGTACTTTCGGGTAGCTGCCAGGTAGCTGGAATTTGGCTCGCCTCTTTTTTGCCACCCTCTCGTAAACGGTTTCACGTATCTTTACTGTTTTTGACACAAAGATACATTTGGCATAGGTCTACATTTTAGAAATTTTCCAGAATTTTCCAAAGGGTTACGGCTCTGAAATATCAAAAAAACTCAAAACCAACCTCTTTTGCCATAGCTGCCATTGTAAATTTACCGGTTGACCGGTTGGGACAGTACCGGTAAAAAACAAAAATTAACTTTTGTATCTAACTTTTGCAATATGTAAAACTGACCTGTGCACCCGTTAAGTGGGTGTAATTAGGCCTTAGATTCGGGTAGCTGCCAGGTAGCTAGCTTCGCTATCGCATATTCCTCGAAAACGGTCAAACGTGATTTTTCCGTTTTTGCGCAAAAAGATACTTAGGGCAAAGGTTTACGTTCTAGAATTTTTTCGGAATTTTCCGAGCACTTCAAAGATGTGATAAATCAAAATAATTGAAAAAATGACGTTTTTTACCGTAACGCAAACGGTACCTTTTTGGAGTGTCCGGTTGAGAAAGCGCCGGTAGAAAACAAAAATTAACTTTTGTGTCTAACTTTCAGCATAGACAAAACTAGTCTTTGCAACCCTTAAAGGGGTCAAATTCATTAGTACTTTCGGGTAGCTGCCAGGTAGCTGGAATTTGGCTCGCCTCTTTTTTGCCACCCTCTCTTAAACGGTTTCACAGATCTTTACTGTTTTTGACACAAAGATACATTTGGCATAGGTCTACATTTTAGAATTTTTCCAGAATTTTCCAAAGGGTTACGGCTCTGAAATATCAAAAAAACTCAAAACCAACCTCTTTTGCCGTAGCTGCCATTGTAAATTTACCGGTTGACCGGTTGGGACAGTACCGGTAAAAAACAAAAATTAACTTTTGTATCTAACTTTTGCAATATGTAAAACTGACCTGTGCACCCATTAAGTGGGTGTAATTAGGCCTTAGATTCGGGTAGCTGCCAGGTAGCTAGCTTCGCTATCGCATATTCCTCGAAAACGGTCAAACGTGATTTTTCCGTTTTTGCGCAAAAAGATACTTAGGGCAAAGGTTTACGTTCTAGAATTTTTTCGGAATTTTCCGAGCACTTCAAAGATGTGATAAATCAAAATAATTGAAAAAATGACGTTTTTTACCGTAACGCAAACGGTACCTTTTTGGAGTGTCCGGTTGAGAAAGCGCCGGTAGAAAACAAAAATTAACTTTTGTGTCTAACTTTCAGCATAGACAAAACTAGTCTTTGCAACCCTTAAAGGGGTCAAATTCATTAGTACTTTCGGGTAGCTGCCAGGTAGCTGGAATTTGGCTCGCCTCTTTTTTGCCACCCTCTCGTAAACGGTTTCACAGATCTTTACTGTTTTTGACACAAAGATACATTTGGCATAGGTCTACATTTTAGAATTTTTCCAGAATTTTCCAAAGGGTTACGGCTCTGAAATATCAAAAAAACTCAAAACCAACCTCTTTTGCCGTAGCTGCCATTGTAAATTTACCGGTTGACCGGTTGGGACAGTACCGGTAAAAAACAAAAATTAACTTTTGTATCTAACTTTTGCAATATGTAAAACTGACTTGTGCACCCGTTAAGTGGGTGTAATTAGGCCTTAGATTCGGGTAGCTGCCGGGTAGCTAGCTTTGCTATCGCATATTCCTCGAAAACGGTCAAACGTGATTTTTCCGTTTTTGTGCCAAAAGATACTTAGGGCAAAGGTTTACGTTCTAGAATTTTTTCGGAATTTTCTGAGCACGTCTAAGATGTGATAAATCAAAAAAATTGAAAAAATGACGTTTTTTACCATAACACAAATGGTAGCTTTTTGGAGTGTCCGTTTGAGAAAGCGCCGTAATGAAACAGAACAAACTTTTGTGTGTAACATTTAGCGTACACGGAACTGGTCCACTCTCTTTCATATTCATACTCTGGTTAATATTTTTTTTCCTACATCTTGATGCATTGTGTAGTTCTGCAGTCACTGTAAGTAAAGAGGTTTTTTTTATGACAGTTTTTTTCACAGACAATTAGAAAATCCATAATGAAAATTTATTTATTTTCTGGATTTTCTTTTGTGTGAAAAGTAAGAAAAGCCAAATTCGATCTGATGCATAAGACTTTAGCTCCCCTGGTGGATGCATTTGGTAACTGCTAAATTTGGTACCTTAAAAATTCTAAATTATTTTCATCATCTTAATTATAGAATGCAAATGCAAGTATGAACTTTTAGAAACACATTTAAATGCAAATGTATTTGCTTTTTTCAAATGTAATACACCTAAAAAAAGTATCAAGATATATAACAATTATTTTTAAATTAAAGATTTAAAAATGGAAGTGGCCAACTATTGTGATGATTAGGAATTTCCACTGTATTATATTATTATATTATCCCTCTATAATCAAATCATTGTGGTAAAGACACTTATGTAATATTCTCACTCATTCATTAATAAATGCCAATGTTGCAGTGAACAAAATGTTATGTTTAGGTAATGTTTAACAATATTTATTTATTGTGTAGTATTCAAGTATTGCACCTGATATTTTACTCAGTTTCACTGGGTGATTAAACAAAGACCACATGTTTGGCAAAATAGAGGTCTAAATCTAGGACATTTTCTAGGTCAACAATAGTCAATTAAATGTACTGTTTTGCTGAGCCCCTATTGTTAGGAATTACATAAGAAAGGGTGACAGTCAGTAGAAGGGAAATTCCTCTTCTCTATTGTGTTCAGATTTAGCATGACTAAATTGACCTTTGAAAAAATAGCTTAAGAATTATAATTTTAATAGTAGTTATTTAACCTCTTTGTACAGAGAGAAATTGCATCAAAACACACCATAAAATAGTTAAAATCTACGATGGCTGGGTTAAGACATGCACTCTTTATTTTTTATTTTGTACTCAAGGAAAATATGTTAAACTGTTGCTGATATATGGCCAGAAGAATTACTCAGTCTAAGTAAGTTGACCTGCATTCAATAGTCAATGATAGAATAACATATATAACACATTGTACAAGTGGTGTCAGTTGTTGCCCCTAATCTGAGTCTAATACCAAGGCAGATAGATAGATAGATAGATGGATAGATGGATAGATAGACAGATAGGTAGATTGATTGATTGATTGATTGATAAAGATCTATATATATATATATATAGATAGATAGATAGATAGATAGATAGCAGAAAGTGAACTTAGTGCAGCCCTTTTAGGCAAGTTCTTTCCCACTCACAAGGGTTGATTATCAACTGAAAGAGAGGGACACATGCACTTACGTTACACATGTATGGAGAATTTTATTTGCTTAAGCATAGACACCAAGTACAAGGGAACATCTCCAAATGCCATTCAGCTGAGAAGTTGCACATGAAGATTGCCTGGAATGGGGGAAAAAGCATCTTATCCTATCCTATCCTATCCTATCAAGCACACTATATGATATCTTTATCTGCATACATATATACACCACAACAAGTAGAAAAAGATGACAAACAGAATACCAGGTTATTAAATCGAAAAAATAAAATTGGCTGCAGCTATAAGACAAGAGGGGACTGCATGCTTATAGGCCTACATAATGTAAGTCATGAAATCAAAGTCATTTGACCAGTGGTGGAACTCCTTTGGGAGGGTCGCAACCAGAGCTAACATTTTGGAAGAGGTTGAGCTCTTTAAAAATTTTGAAAAGAAAAAGAAACTTATAACACTATTTAAGTTCACACTAACTAAATAATAACATTAAATAGTATATAATTTTGGCTTAACATGCCGCAGAGGTGAAATTCTCAAATTTTTCATTCCAACTTCTAAAGGGCCTAGGGGTGGGGGTGTGGGGGATCTGACCCCATATCGCCCCCCCCCTATGTGGCTACACCCTTTCTCTTCAGTAGGGGATAACCTAATTTATCTACAACCCAGATAGATAGATAGACAGACAGATAGGCCTCAGTATCACAACAGAAGAGCATGACCAGAAATAGGTTTTCAATCAAATGCACTTAACGAAACTGCAGGGGTGGGGTTGGAAATGTTTGGAGGGGGTTGGGAGGAGGGGGGGGGGGGCCTAATTCTACCTTTGATGTACCCCAGTGTCCTCTCCTGGTCTAATTTCTCCAAGCCATTACTAAATTAACAGTGTGCATTTTTCTTGTGTCTTATTCTGTTAAAAAGAAGGTAACTTTGATGGGTTCACTGGAAAACCAGTGTCAGCACTTCTTGGATCTTGTAAGGATCTTGTAGGGACTAATATTTCGTCCAAACAAAATAAGTATTTCGTTTGAACAAATTAGTAATTCATTATAACGAAATACTATGTCGTTATAACGAAATCCTGCATGAATACTATTTCGTGAGAACGAAATAAAAAATAAAAAGTGCATGTCCTATCCCAGCCACCGTAAAAATCTGATAAAATGCATCATTTAAAATGAGATAAGATAAATGATATTGGAAAAGAGATCATCAATACATTGGACAGCTTATCAAATAGGTAACGCAAGACACCATGGGGTAAATATGATGTGTACTAAAAATACCTCAAAGTGTTTCAATGCACACTTTAATAGCAGATAATAATATAAGAAACTTGATGTATATACAACTCTTATTGATTGAGTAATTGACAATTTGAGCAACATTAACCTATACAATAAATGCCACTTTTTCATTCTTTTGTGAAGACTTTTTAGCTAATAATTGTTTATCAATTTGTAATGAACTATCTACTGTGTGAAGTTTTAAATCTGTGTAAGTTATATTACAAGTAATTAATTATAACTTACAATATTAGTATGTGCTTATTTTCAAGTCTTACCTAAACTAGCATTTAGAAAGACATTTGAAAAAATGCAAATGTTTTAAAATCAAATGCAAATGTAAATATTCAGTTTAAAAAATGCAAATGTAAGTGCAAATGTTTGCAAGTGCATATGCATTTAAAATGCAATGCAAATGCGGCATTTGTAACTGTCTCTGCTCGGGATCCTTGAATCTTCATACTCACCTATGTAGATTGCTTCACAAAAAGCATAAAAATATCCTAATTGTTTGGATTTGTTTTCCTCTGTGTTGTAATTCTAATGACTTTCACAAAATGGACAAATACTCTTAAAGATTAAATGAGTCTATGGGTATAAATTGAGTATGAATTATTGTATGAAAGGGGGAAAGAACTTTTGTTCTCAGTTTGTGATGTCCATGATGTCCTTGTCAACATTTTGGTTTCCAGATGAAAGCAAAAGTTACCGGGGGAGTATCGCATTGTGGCTTAGTACGTAGGCGAACATAGCTGTGCGACAGCTTCTTAATGTTTTTGGGCTGTAATTTATCCTACGCTGGCATTATTTGCCGATCACATTGACTTGAATCATCAGAAGAGGTTCTAGCCACAAGATGCAGCCCTCCGAAAATGGCGGGAAATGCTATCTATCTATAACTTTTTACTTTCATCAATCAGACTATGCTTAAAATGATAAAAATTGTTTAGATTTAGATCTGTGAAAATAGCTGTCATAAAACCTTTACTTACAGTGACTGCAGAACTACACAATGCATCAAGATGTAGGAAAAAATATATTAACCAGAGTATGAATATGAAAGAGAGTGGAGCAGTTCTGTGTACGCTACAAGTTAGACACAAAAGTTAATTTTTGTTTTCTACCGGCGCTTTCTCAACCGGACACTCCAAAATGCTACCGCTTGCGTTACGGTAAAAAACGTAATTTTTTCAATTATTTTGATATATCACATCTTCGACGTGCTCGGAAAATTCCGAAAAAATTCTAGAACGTAAACCTTTGCCCTAAGTATCTTTTGGTGCAAAAACGGAAAAATCACGTTTGACCGTTTTCGAGGAATATGCGATAGCGAAGCTAGCTACCTGGCAGCTACCCGAATCTAAGGCCTAATTACACCCACTTAACGGGTGCACAGGTCAGTTTTACATATTGCAAAAGTTAGATACAAAAGTTAATTTTTGTTTTTTACCGGTACTGTCCCAACCGGTCAACCGGTAAATTTACAATGGCAGCTACGGCAAAAGAGGTTGTTTTTGAGTTTTTTGATATTTCAGAGCCGTAACCCTTTGGAAAATTCTGAAAAAATTCTAAAATGTAGACCTATGCCGAATGTATCTTTGTGTCAAAAACAGTAAGGATCAGTGAAACCGTTTACGAGAGGGTGGCAAAAAAGAGGCGAGCCAAATTCCAGCTACCTGGCAGCTACCCGAAAGTACTAATGAATTTGACCCCTTTAAGGGTTGCAAAGACTAGTTTTGTCTATGCTAAAAGTTAGACACAAAAGTTAATTTTTGTTTTCTACTGGCGCTTTCTCAACCGGACACTCCAAAAAGCTACCGTTTGCGTTACGGTAAAAAACGTCATTTTTTCAATTATTTTGACTTATCACATCTTCAACATGCTCGGAAAATTCCGAAAAAATTCTAGAACGTAAACCTTTGCCCTAAGTATCTTTTGGCGCAAAAACGGAAAATTACACTCAACTGTTTTTGAGTTATATACATGGAAAGTTCGAGTAGCTGCCAGGTAGCTGTCAGGTAGCTGGGTTCGGGTAGCTAACTTTACACCTTCAGGTAGCTGCCGGGTAGGTGTCAGGTAGCTAGGTTCGGGTAGCCAACTTCACTGATCTAAAATCTTTCACCTTTGAAAAGAGCACCTGCTCATCATTTGATCTACTCACCTGAAGTTGCTTGGTTCATGTGGATGGGCGTGAAGTTGAAACATGAGTATTCGAAGGATGTTTACCAGAAAGATTAAGTTCACCTGAAATGCAGCAGACATAGGGGAAATTAAGAGGATGTGGTGCACGTAGAGAAGTGTATTGTTGCATCATGCATATTGATGCATTTACAGGAAAAACTAATGCTGAGAAAAGAGATTGTCTTACAGCCAGGCAAAGAAGATTTGGAATGTATATTAGCCACTGCCATCCGCCAATGCTCTGGTACCAGCAGCTGAAAATGGAAGGGGTAAAGCCGGACATGATTGCGAGTTTTAATACATTTGCTTTGTGAAATAAGTGTCCGTTTTTTGCATAAAAAGTAGCAAAGAGCAATAGAAATTTCAGTAAATGTTCTAATGATCAAGTCCGGTAACTGGCACACCTTTCATTGTTGACAGCAGCTCGAACAACAGCGTAGATAATTCCTGGTATAGCAGGACAGACTGAAAAAAATAAGTGTAGATATGCTAATATGAAATCTGATTCATTCTGATACCTGTCAATTCCCGATATTAAATTTTTTTCAGAGTGCACCTCAATAATCATGTTGAAATAGCAAAAATATCAAACTTTTTCTCCAAATTGACAAATAAATTCAACATTTCCATATTGCTACATGAACATTTCAAACGATGCCTCTAAATGTGTGATATTAAAACTTGGCAGAATAATCATGTAGAAACAAAAAACACATAGGCTTAGCAAACACATAGACTTAGCAAACATACCAGCCTTATTTCTCCACTAACAAATAAATTCGACACTTCCCTTTTTCTACACGAAGACATTTTTTGCTAACACCATGCAGTTTTATCATATTTCACGGGATGCTGGTGATTATGATGCAGCATGGGTGAAAATCAATGCTTGGCAACTGTATGGTATAAAAAGATTTTGTTCTTCTTGAGTAGTCTTTGCAAGTCCTTGAATAATCTGCCAACAGACATCTATGCTACCACGCCATTTAGGATATCAGTGCAGATTTGAGGTATTAATATCGATATCTAGGAATTTTGTGGATGAAACAATAACTCATCCATCATTGAAACCGAGATAGAGCGACAGCAAGTGCCACTACATTCTGACGAGCATCTCAAAATGCTGTTCACCCATCTTGAACCCTGTCTTGCACAGTGTTGTGCTTCTGTCATGGGGGAAATTAGGACAAAGTGATCAATCAAAGTCAGTGAAGTACTTTAAAGGCATTTGATACATACCCCATCCAATGGCATAAAGGACTATTAATGTCTTCGGAGGCTCGAAAGCATTGGAAAGCAAGCGGTGAAGGTAGTAGCCTTCGCAGAACATCCAGAAGTAATTAGTGCTTGTCAGGTATATCTTGAAGAAGGACAAAGTTCTGCACCACACCTGAAAATTGATACTAATGGCATTCAATAACAACAGTATGGAATACATAATTGATGTACATTAACCATATATCAACTGTTTACTGCTAAGCATATGCATTGAACATCTCATCCGACAGGTTGCCATCATGAATCAAATGTTTGCATTAGCCTTCATCCTCAGTAATCTTGGAATAAATGCAGCTGCAGCTGAGTAGATCCCATGCTCCCCTCATAACTTACAGGATTATTTGTCAAGACGGTGTCCATCTTGTTTTCATTGACTAGAGTGTCACGAGCCACAAGTATTCGCCATAATATTGTAGCTACACAACTCATCAGTAGGGACGCGAAGAAATTGATATGCAGCCTCACTCTGTGCTGGGCAAGTAGCTCTCTGAAAACGCAAATATTACTTTGATAGGTTTTTCATAGATAGACTGACAGACAGACAGCGCGACAGACATTATGACAGACAGACAGCGCAACAGACAGACAGATGGATGGAAAGACAGACAGTCTCTTTTATTTCAGTTTAAAATGTTGGTAGGGCTAGAACAGCAAAGCACCTGATTAACGCTGCCCTCAAAATGTATAGACCAAAAAATTGAAAGGCCCACTTCACGATTAATGTTAGAATTAGAGGATAAGGATAACATATCCTTCCCTGGGGAGTGCTTCTCACTCACGGGGTTTGATAAACGAGATGCTATCTGCCCCGATTATGGAATCTTTCACTTGTCTCAACATAGATAGCAGGCTTAAATTTACATTGTGAAATCTGTGGTTGGTTGGGTGCTCTGTCACATCAAATGCATATGATATGAGCATTTTGAGGCTCTGGCAAAATCAACATCATGAAACTCTATCACATCTCAGCTTAACCATCCTGTTTTAACTTTTGTTTTAGAAATAACAGAAATACAACAGAAATCAACAAAAAAAAATTATAACTTCAGAATATACATCAACCAGAATTTTGATTTCGAATTTGGACGATGCCCAATAAACTTCAGGGCAGAATTCAGAAGAATTGGGATTAGGCGTGAGAGGATACATTTCATTAATGCATTAGAGCATACTATTTGGAGATTTTAATTGGTAATCACATGATCAATACCTGATTGCAAAGAAGATGACTAGAGAAGGCAGCAGCAGCGATATACTGATGAGGCAGCAGGTGACGCTGATGTACACTGCGGTGAGATGAGACTGAAATATTTACGAATCGTTTGCAATTAGAAAAAAAAAAGAAAAACAAGGACAGCATCAGGGGAATGTCTGCTTGAGAGATTAAAACCGAACAGTCATGAAATAACGACATATTATGAAAATCTCTTGAGTTGCCGAAACTGTGGAGTAAACACTCTTGAGGAATATCATTTTCTTGAGTGCGTTTAAATGTCGAGCAATTAAGTCAGAGAAAACTTCGTCTCAGATTTCTTCAAATGTTTCCAAGTTTCTCGTTTCTGTTATTTAAATCATTTTACTCTCTCTCAATTATTTCTTCTGGCGAAATCAATTTTCAATATGGCCAATCCCAGTCTAATTGTCCTCCATTGCCAATCATGGTGAAATTCTTACACGGCCTACTCCGAATCTCACTTACCACTTTCAGATTTCTGAGGATTCCTTTTCTCCCTCTCAACTTACCTCTTTGTCCACACACGGGCGATAATCGGTCCATTCATAGTTTGATGTCGTTCTATACCAGGTGGCGTTCATTGTGCAGAATTTCATGGCTCTCTCTGCTCAATAAAGAAATTTAAATGGCTTCATTGAGCACGTCTTAGAACAAGGCTTTCCAGTCACAATATTGCAGCTAATATAAAATTTCGATTAATAACAATTTGGTGTGTTTCCTTAAACAATGAAATTAAAGCTCAAGCCAGTCACAAAACAATTGGAAACTAACGGAATTCATTGTTGGAAAACAATAAACGAAATCCCAAGGCCATACATCCAACAGACCTTTTTTTTAATTCAGTTTCAACATTAAGCCCTTTTATGCAGAAATTTCTCAGTATAATTACGCAGTGAAAAGGGGCGAAATATGCTGAGAGAATACAGTCTTTGATTTAAAAAGGGGGGTAGGCCTACTTCATTACTATACTTTCTGTATTTTACCTTTCTATTTTCAGAAAAGGCCTATCATCTATTGAGGGTAATAAAGCTATTAGGTATATCGGTCAATATTGTTTAGTTTCTTAATAATCTTATCTGGGAATTTTGCAATACAGATACACAACCACTGGGAACCGCACTTAATGAACACCTCACTATTTAGACCACTTTGAAATAATAGCCATGTAGTTTGCGTCGAACTAAATATCCATGGTAATTACTTTACTAAATCAAGACATAATGCCGCTATACAACCAGTAAATTTGAACCGAAGGCGGTCCTAATCGTGAGATGTTTCTTCTACATATATCTCAAAATATCTCACGTGATGTAATGGCAAACTCCAAATAAGGAGGACACTGGGTGGTAGCAGTCACCCCAGGGGGCGTGTCACCCCAACAGCTGAATCCATCCCAAGTTCTAGGACAGGAATCTTTATCAACCGGAAGTGACTTCTGCTGTCGTTGGCAACAGTGCTGGGCTGCTTGGCAACAGGCCTTCCATCGCTCACACTCCCTGGCATCCAAAGATTCGCAGACAAGTTGCATCGATGTGAAGTTGTGGACATCAGGCTTGATGGACTCCGTTGCCCAAGTGACATTGGCTTTTGGTACCAAGGAGTCATAAGTGGAACTGGGTTTAAGAGCTTTGTCGTTGTTTGGGAACAGGAAGTAGAAGCACATCGAACATGTCCTCGGCCGATAGTGGTCTTCGTGAGTCGCTCCAAACCTGTCATGGCAAATACGCTGCTCTTCATTTCTGCCTTCGACCTGAAATTAGAAAGGGAATTTATTTAATTCAGTTCGGATAGGTTGTGCATTATTTGTCAGCCGATTTCCGGATTTTCCGAGAAAATGATTGATTAAAATTAGAACTGCATGTCCAGGTTAACCAAACCTACATTAGGAGCAATCGAAATCTTTTGTCTGATTCAGATTATTTATTTGCCAAAACGTTTTACAAATTAACATAATTCACATGGTACATCACAGAATTTGGCAGGGTGACCTCCCAAAGATATTTAATGTATTGCTGTTGGGAGGCCAACCTATAAATATGAATATTCGTGTAACTATACTCAGCTTAGCTGCCAGTGATAAGCACATTCACAATTTCATTACAGATCAATTATCGTGCCTGAGCCATGATTATTCAGGAAAAGAAAAAAAATTTATAAAAAGAAAGTTTAAATGTACTATATTTTAGGAGACAAAGACCAAAAGTGTCAATATTTACAAAATATAACAACTTGGAATGGTGCAGTCTATGCGGTAAGACTCTAAAAATATTCTTTTTACATATGCTTGCCCTTAATATCGTAGGCCATGCTATTGCTTGATTTTAGAAATACATATGAGATGCTTGATTTTGCGAATTCATGGGCAGTAAATTATTTTTGTGTTGTCTTATATGGTGCTGATCATGTAAAGGGGCAATTCTGGATGACATGTCATTTAAGAAGTAATCAGGTACAGTTCTATTTTCGATTTTATAACAGAATTTGAAATCATGCAGTGCTTGGATGTCTTCTAGCTTCAACTGTCTTAATTGCTTGAATAAGGGACAAGTTTGCGCATTGTACTTTTAGTAATAATTGTGATTGCAGCTTTTTGTAACTTAAATATCCACCCCAGATCATGATACCATAGTTTATATTGAGTAGAGCTTTGGTGGGTAAGTAATTTTTCAACTTTCTCATGATTCCTAAAGTCTTCGTAATTTTTCTTACTGATCATATCTGTATATGATTTCCAATTTAAGTTCTTACTTAAACCAATTCCAAGAAAAATAAAGTTATGAACAAAATTTACTGGTGATTCATTAATGAATAACTCGGGATAGTTTACTCTTCTCTGAGGGTATGGAATATCATTGCTTTCGTTTTTACTGTGTTAAGAGTCGGTTTGTTTAGTTTTAACCGGTTTCCTATTGCAAACACTATCTGTTATTGTCCAAGAACTATAGATATCGTAAACAGCAATGGACCCAAGATACTGCCTTGCGGCACACCACATTTTATTATTAATGGATTTGAAATAGTATTATCAAACTCGACTCGTTGTATTTTTGTTACATAAATAGTTCTTTAGTAACTCCTATGCATTTCCTTTTGTGTCATAAAAGCAAAATTTTGTCATTAATATTTCATATGATCAAATGCATCGAAGGCTTTTGAAAAGTCAAGGTATATATTTACAGGAAGCATATTGTTATCCATTGCATGGGTAATAATCAATAGTAGTATACACACAGTTGTAGGTGTTCTGTTCACAATTTACACTGTCAAGCGGACACATTTGCAAATAATGAAAAAAAAGTAGGGGGGGGGGGACAGGACCACACCTAATTGATACATTTACGATCCTCCCCAAGTAAATACGATCCTCCAGAGTAAAAAACTGATCCTCCTGGAGCAAAGGCAGAAAGTGAGCACATTAATGATGATTTAATGAACTAAACAACATTTATGAATCTTAGAAGTGTCAGAATGAACTGCCAGGGAAAAATTTTAATCGAGGTTTATGCAGATTTAAGATGTGTTTATGTCACAATAACCTCCCCCATTTAGCTGTTTGGCATGCATTATAAAGTTTTATTGCTCAATAAGATCCATTTACAGTACTGTTATCGTCAAAATGCGAAGGATCGTTTTGTTAGGAATTGGAATAATTGATCACTCACACAGCTTTTGGAATTAATCCAATACATAAACTTAATGACTAAATGTTATTCCTCTGACATGTGTCTATACTATGTTGATGTTAGCCATATAAGTGTAAAATGGGTATCTTTTTCCACCAATTCTGCATTCGTTTTTGCATGCTCACAACAATTGTCAGTTAGGGGGGGGGGGGGGGGTCTTTAAGTTTTTCTATGAAATTGGGGGAGGGGGGAGGTCTTTAAGTTTTTCTATTAAATTCCTACATTCTGACTGTGGTATGATTCTATTATTTCTTCAATGAAAACCTTCTTGAGCAGGTGAAATAGTTTACTTACTTTCTTTTGTTAGATGTTTCATTCATATGTTTGCATTTTTCGTCAGGAGCAACCTCCATGACGCTGGGAGGATCGTTTTTCCTCCTTGAGGATTGTTTTATACTCCAAATGGATCAAAATTACTCGGGGAGGAGCGTAAACGTATCTACAGGGTGAAAACCAATCCAGTAAAAATGTTTTAGTGTCTCCGAATCACATCATGAATAATCGCTTGGCAGTTAAGGAAATGGTGGGTGAAGAGAGACATTCCCTCTTTCACTCTGTCAAGACCACCTTTCATTCTTACATTTGGTATCACTATCCCTTGTAAAACGAGGTCATGCAGGAACAGGCCACTATTGATTGATGGTCTGAGGTTTGGTCCAGAATTTCAGTGCACTGGAAAGCTAATAGCCAAGCACACTGGGAGGACTGGGAATGATCCCTTAACCCAACATCAAATCTATGGACCATCAGGAAACAGCTGAGGCAGAGAACCACTGTTTAAACCAATCCTAGGTTGGATGTGACCCTGCTTACTTCCCAGAGCTTGGCTGGGTCCACCTTTTGTGTGTCAGGAGCATCCTATACATCAGTCTTGGCTGCCAGTTCTGCTGAGGTATTATTTCTGGCCACAGGACTGATTGACCACTGGCCTAACACTGAAATGTCTACTTATATACTGCACGTTCATTTCGTAAGGACATCCTGTGACAGAACTCCTTGTAGACGGTGAAAGCAAGAAAAACAATATCTTTGTGGTATTGAGTGCAAATCGAGTGTGTTTCGATTTAAATAAATTCTTCGTGAATAAACCTTCATCATTTATTAATCTGGGATGCAGCCAAGCAACAAATGAATACTAAGCTTTGGGGCTGAATAGTGCTTGAGATGAATTGAAACTGAAACACTTGGCGAGCGGAGTAATCCCGAACCATGCATCACGTGACAAAATGGCGACATTCTGGACTTCCGGAAGTGTTAGATCAATCTGAGAATGAGATCAAATTAGGCTGCAGTGATGAAGACGCCACACTGAATGCTGCGATGAATTAGAGAAGTAAATCGCCCGGAAGATGGGTCTTATTAGGACAATCAACAACAGATCAAGGCTGCTTATCACAGCCTGGGTGTCCAACTGACTGCGATTCGGCTAATCATTCGTGAGGGATTTGTCTTTTGGGATGCGGACTAATGGGAGGATTACTGTATCTTCTGGTTTTTACAACTGACATGCAATACTATTCACTAAGCTGCAATAAACTGGAGTTTCTGCCACACAGCCTAGTTAATTGTCTTTCCCAATGTCGAGCACCAAGGTCATCTTAAAATAATGTTATTGTGAATGATAGGCCAGTTATGACAGTGACTTTCTGGATAGATAGTGCTCCTTTCGTCTACTTTAGCCTGAATTATGTACAGTACAACCCGTTTTAAGACAACATCACCATAAAGAACACCAATTTGAATCAAACTGATTGTATTTCAATTTACAATTATATATTTAGATATATTCAATCTTTGCTCGTAACTGCCACTATTCGAACACGTATCAATCAAAAAGATAAACCCAGCAGCTGGGTGGTCTAGTGGTCAGACGCTCGATTGCTCCTCTAAATGATCCGGGTTCAACCCCAGGCCCGGGCCCCTTTATGAGCAACATCCCAGCTGGATGTCGTTCGGATGAGACGTTAAATTGGTCGTCCCTCGTACTCAGTGTCTATGCTGAGGCAAGTAAAAAGATCCCACCCATGGGGTAAATGTGTACTTTGGGTGGACTCCTCCTCTTTTTCACCTCATCAATCAACCCTCGATAATAGTGACGAATTGCCTCAGAGGGCTGCACTTTCATATCTATCTTAGACCTCACCATAAACACCAGTGCATTTTGTACCAAGGGATGGTCTCATTCAGAAATGCAAAGAAGAGAATGCCACAAGTATAATGTGATGAACTCCAACAATATTTGGCTCACAAGATACAAATGTATTTCTCATGTGGGAAAACCCTGATGATGGCGCTTGACATCATCTTCGAAATTTCAAACACCGCTAAACGTTTTAAACCCATAGGAAATATCCTGCAACATCCTAGCCGTGTGCATTTTTGTGTGTGCATTATTTCCATCTTTCCCTATTTTTCCAATGCACAGCAGGGATCTAAAACGACGCCATTAAATTGGTGCACATCGCGGGATGAAGATTAGAAAATGTCTGCGGGACGGGCAGATGTTTCTTATGTGGTATGAATGAAACCTGTAATGGCAAAGTTAGGAATTGCCTTTTTTTTCAACAAGACAACTCAGTTTAAGAATATTAGCAGCGCAGTTTTCCCGAATGATCAAGATGAGTCTGAATAATTTCATCAAATGTATGAAAAGTATGATATCATGCAACAATTTAATATCATCTCTTTTGTGATGGCAGACTGAACTCAATCATTCCATTTCATGGCATACATAATCTAAAAAAAGACATTTCAATCAATAGCATCAAGGCCAATATGATACATTCCAAGCAGCCAAACGTTGAAATGAGGCAAAATATTATACCGATCCACAATTAAGAGATAATCATGATTTGTTATTTATTCACAGTGCTCAGTAAATTAGATTCATCTAAATTACTAGCTTCTCGGAATTAATGAATGTCGCAGTATGAACTTTATCGAGGAAAGTGAAGTTAGCCCACTACTTCAATCCATAAATAAACTATGAGAAACCACACCAGAAATGTTCAAGCGAATGATGACGAATGATGATAATTACCGTCCGCAACAGAAAGATTTATATTAAACTGAACATTCAACATCATTTTGAAAGTACAATAGGGTGAAGTTCTGTAAAAAGGCTGCAAAGCAACTAAATGCCATGTGTAGAATGAAACATTTAGACGTTGAAATCTGGACTCTTTAATTAATGTTTTCAATTCATTTATTATGTCAAATTTTAACTATTGCTAACTTGTATGACACAATTGTGGAGCGGCAAACACTCGTAAATTGAAGAAGCTGCACAAAAGGGCATTAAGCATTGTTTGTAAAAGACTTTGTTTCAAGCTATTCAGATTTAATTCAGAAATCAAAACGATCAACACTGTACCTGTATAGGACTCAGAAAATTTGTATTTTTGGTTGTTAAGTTTTATGCAATCCATGAAATTAACAACACTCCATACAGTGTAAGTGAAAACAATGCCCTTAGTTTAAATGATGAGCTCATCAAGGTTGGCAATTGGATTAAGGCTAAAACAATGTCTATCATTATAGATATAATGATTGATAAGCATCTTATTGGAAGAGTCACTTTGACATGATCACAAATAAATTAGCAAAAACAGTAGGTATTTTTAATAGATTTTTTATCTCATTTAAACTATGGTGTAATCCTTTGGGGATTGCGATGTCAGAATATATCTGTGTTACAAAAGAAAGCCGTGAGGTTTCTTGCTAACAGCAAATACAACTGCCATACAAGTGGCTTATTTAAGAATCTGAAACTTCTGAAATTTTATGGTATTTGTGCATTGCATGAACTGATATTATGTCACAAATGATTTAATAATCTTTTACCCTCGTATCTTATTGATGATTCCCATAATTATGAAACTCGACTGAGAAACCAATGGAGACCTCCACATATAGGCCATGAGTTTGCAAGACATACTATTAAGATACATTAAAACCCTTAATGATATGCCCATAGTTTATAGAGAAAAACTAAATACACACAGGTAAGCTGGTTACAAGAAGTATATAAATAATTGCCAAGTTGCATCATATGTTGCTGATTGTAATATTGATAATTGTTATATCTGCTTGCATACTGAAAATATATAAGCCATGTCATTAACTCGCTATGTTAATTTTTTTATTTATCTTCTCAATTGGAAGTTGGTCATGTTTAAAACCAACACCGATGAGAGCAGTTTCTGCACTTTCCTTATATAACGCAATAGAATCTCTCTAGGTGGCCCCACGGTAGCGAAAAACCCAAGTTTTCTTAGTGGGGTCTCCCGCCTTAATGTAAAATTGTTGTTATTATAATGCTCATTATATGTAAATTGCAAATAAATATATTTGAATCTGAATCTGTCAGATCTTACAGAAATGTCAAACCGAGTAAAGTAAATACACTAAAATATGGTATCAAGGTGCTAAAACATGGAATGTATTGCCTAATAGTATTAAATCTAGTCATGATCTGAATGAATTTCAAAATGTTATTGCCAAATGGGACGGAATTGAATGTCGTTGGGGTTTTTGTCTTCTTAGCTGTACAATCTTAAATGTTTGAAATTTTAGATTTTTTTAAAGGTTTTAAAATGCCTATGTATAACCATTTCATCGTGTGGTTTTTATAATGCTTTTACTGTATCTAAAACATTTATGTCTTTAACATTGTATATATATCATTTTATATTTAATTTCAATTTTACATATCATTTACACTGTATCATTGTCGGTTAACAGCACTATGTGCTTGTGTTTTCTTGTTTTGTATTTCTCAAACTAGGAAACATGCATGACAGCAGGCGAAATTCCAAAAATTGTTTTCTCAAACAAATGTCAAGAATTGATTGTCTTTTAATGAAGCGTTTTTGTTTAAGTTGGGAGGAAAAGGTCGAAAACTTAAGGTCATGTCATTGAGGCAAACATCTTAGGGTACAATGGGGTCTTAGTACTTGAACTTTCTAATTATATGCATAATTACTCTGCAGTGACAGGAAAAAAGAATTGCTAAAACCAACAGCATGCAGTTTTTTTACTCCAATAATTCTACCTGTTGTGAAAATATGTTACAAAAGTTAGTTCTTGCAACCAACTTTCAGACGGATCGCAGTCGATTTGTTGACGCCAGATTGTCCTGAATTATTGAGACAATTGATCATTGGGACGAAATGTCAAGATTGTAAGGTGAATGTACGACTGAAGTGCCCCCTATAGCAAGAGCCTGTAGTAGTTTATGTTTTTCCTGAGCACCTGTCGTGGCTTTGACACACCCGCGTCGTCCTTAACATTATATCCATAAAATTTATAGCCTCTGTGAATCATTAAGAAGAACAAACTCGCTCGTCCCTGAGTATACCACCAAATCCAGGCTTTTACCGGGTATCATAAAATCATTCATCTTGCTTAAGGACTTGCAGAAGCCTAGTCTTCAAAAGCTGAAGCATTATCAGTATATGAACTTCGGAGACTGCGGAATATAGTGAGAAGAAAATGTGTAGTCTTGCACTTAACTACGGGCATTTGTATCATGCAGTATCTAGATGTGACAAGATTTCAGCTCATCAAATACTTTTTAGAGACAAAAAAAAAAAAAAGATGAGTATTAGACAGACTATTAGTATATGCATCAAGTTTAAGAACAAGAAAAGATTGCCTTTCCTTGGATATTGGGTACAGCATTAGCTTATCAAATCTCGCTCAGATCCTGAGTTTACATTATCTTCTAATTATCAGAATATAATGACCTGATGGGTGCAGTCTTTTACATGTGAATGTTTCCACTATAAGCAATAGATTAAGGATACCTCATTGAACAGTGTGAGGAGTGAGGTTCAATGCACCCAAAGTCACTGCTATAGAAGCCAGTCGTACTGCAATGTAAGCACTAGCTCACCCAACTTCTTACTGACATACATGCATGTATGGGCATATGGAATTAAACCCCATGCTCTACAGAGTTGATGAGAACCTGCAATACAGTCTTTTCTATGTTACAGTGGAATACAGACTCATGCCTGATGTTCCTTGTTCAATTTCACCAACGACTGGGTCTTGCATTGTATCTACATTGTACAGTCACGTAACATTCTAAGAAAACTACCCCTCGGAGAGCTGTGTTCACTGCATTGCCCCAGGCAAGGCAGGGGCCCAACTGAAAATGCAATTAAGATCAGCACAAATGAGAAGTATGAAGTAGCTCGGGAGACATTCGCTTCCCAGTCTTAATTTGCAAACTACCGGTATAATCTCAATGAAGGACATCTGGTTTTGGGAAAGTTGGTTCTGCTGCAGAAGAATGTAACATTGGATGTTCTTCAATGAAATCAATTACTCTGATCAGTAAACTAACAGGTATATGACCCTATACGACTCATTTTTCAACGAAATGTATCCATCTATCTATCTATCTATCTATCTATCTATCTATCTATCTATCTATCTATCTATCCATCTATCCATCCATCCATCTATCCATCCATCTATCTAGCTATCCATCTATCCATCTATCTAGCTATCCAGCTATCCATCTATCTAGCTATCCAGCTATCTTGCTATCTATCTATCTATCTAGCTATCTAGTTTTTGTTTATCACGGGCAGGCAAAAAAACACCTGGTAGCTCTGTGTCTGATTTGGGTTAATTGAGGCGTTGGTGGTCGAGGCAGGGAAGCTCTCACGTTTTCTTTTTCACTTTTGTCTTTTCTGTAGACTCATCAGGGAAACAAGAGAGACCACCTGGAGATGCTGCACTCATCCTGTCATCTGCACCAGCTGCGGGTGCTATCTTTGCAATTTTGATCCTGTGAAGATGCTCTTGCATATTGATGCAGCACACTCCTCTCTGTGCGCAAAAAAAAAGAAAAACAAAATGCAGCAGGATTCCAGCACCTTGGCTGATGAGCAGGCCATTCGCCTCATATTAGACAGGTGAGGTTTTTGCAACTTTGCAAACTGATTTTTGCTCATTCAGCAATGATTGGTACACTGAACAGTACCATAATAGGCACCATTAGATGAGATGAGAACGAATAACAGATAGAACATAAAAGGGGAAAAAATGGAAAAAGTGAGCCACTCCCAAAAATATGGAATGTATTTGATAACGATAGAATAATCAACTCGACAAGGTAGAGAAGTGTCAGACTACAATACTCTGATATGCAGAACGCCAATATATGTGCATTATTCGTACTTCTTTTATACATCAGTGAAATATCAATCAGTATAAAACTAAGATCTATTGGTTTAGTAAACTGAGTCTAAAACTATCTCAGTTTTGTGATTGTGAGCCGGGAGCCGGGAGCCGGGAGCCTACTACTGTATGCAGAGGAGCAGAGGACTATTTCTCCTTTTTTGCCTGTCGGCCATTAGATGAACAACCTTCTGTCGTCCTTCAAATGAAGGAAAGGTGCACTCAATGCCCAAAATGCGCAAGTAAATAGAGGAAGTCATTGAACTTTGTCTACTCAGGGCGGAAGACAAGTATAGTTTACGTTTACTTATGGAATGGACGTCCTTCTGAGGACTCTTGATGCATCTGCTGTTGAAGTAAGGACCATTCCTCATCCTCCGATGGGATAATAATGTCCACTTTCTATTCCAGCCTGAACCGTGTAAGGACCATCCCTGACCTGTATCCCAAAGTTTCTAGTAGGAACAACAAGCAGGGTAAATGTACATGAGCAAATCTGCTGCATGGTGTTTCCTTCAGTTACTTTGTAGTGTTAATAGATATTTTCATCTATATATGGCCAGTTGTGCAACGTGCGTTTTCCATGTGTTTATCCTTCTCATGGAAAACGCATTTGGCACATTTGGCCATGTGTATTAAACAAACTACAACTATAAAAACTAACACGTAATGTCCAAACAAATTGATACATCATTTGGGGCTGGCCTTCACGCGATAGTGATAGAAGAATCTCATCGGTGATGTTTTCGTTCCAAAGATATGGTGTGATCAGATCTACATTAAAATTATCAGTGTTCAGGATATAATCGACTACTGTAGGATATGCACCACACATTTGAGTGTCAAATGGTTTCTTGAGCAATAAATTGGTGTAACGTCTTCAAGTGCAGCTTATCCCAGGGATCTTGGTCTAATCCTGATGGAAGACCAAGTTAAGTACAGGCCACACTGCACAATGGTCCTTGGCCAAGACTATCCAAGCGCAAAACCCTGGGATAAAAGTTGCATGAAAGTTCCATGAAAGTGTATAACACTTATAGTATCCTATACATGCAACTATAGTGTGTACAGACAAACTTAATTTCAGTTGCCTTAAAACAAACTGCAAGAAATTTTTATTATTGAACATATAGTCTTGGATATAATGTACTCACTCTAAATTAATACTCTATGATAATACAGTGGGATTGAAGTCTTAAAGTTATTTACTGGAACTGGACAAAATTGATTCATCGCGCAACACCGTTATCACTTTCTAGCTTTAAAGCATTCCGAGAAATATTCCATAAATATCATAATCACATGTTCATAAGTGATTATTCTTCAAGTTATGAGAGCTGTTAATCAACAGCCCCAGAAACCTTAATAAGCGCTCTAATGGTGATTATCATGCAATGCAGAAAAAAAACCAAAAAACTCTGAGCTAATTGCATATTCAAATCATGGGGGATGACGGTTGCGATAACCTGAAGTGGTTAGTTGAATTTCAGATGCCTAATTTAAATGCTCCAGAAAGTTAGCCAAATGCTCTAATCTGTCATTAGGAACATAGGACCCTACGCAAATTAATAATGTATTTACTTCTGTGCCAATTCTTCATAAATAGTAGCCCAAAAAAGTTAGACACGACTCTGCCATTTTGTTAAAACGTTCCAAACAATGGGAGAGTATCATTTTCATCTGACATTTAATGAATAATATGTACCTAATACAAAAAGAGGCGAAAGTTGTCTGTCCCTGGCAGATTAGTTTAGGTAATATCTCTTGGGCATATCAATTTATCGTATGAATCTAGAAATCCAATTACAGCAACAGCCATCCTTCAACTGAAATTCTCCCTTGAAAAGTAACCAATATTGAAAATTTGATAACACTTGATGACATTTAGTGACCAATGGGATTGATTAAAACCAACTCAGTTATTGTCGAGGGTTGTTTGGTCAGCGTCGATATCAGGGTAAACTAGTAAACTAATTAAACCAGGCAAAATTGAAGATGCTTCAGGGGTCTAAACTTATCAGTTCCAATGCCAAAAGCTAATCATTCTGGAACAAGTAGAAACATCTGATATTTTTGAATTTGTAAATGAAATTTGACTTGAATGGGAAATGTACTGATGCATTGCACAGTCACTGCATCTACGTCTAATCAAATATATTTTGTTTGACATACTGCAACAAGACTGAATGGCATATCTTCGTTGTAAGCAATCCGATGGCTTGCAAATTCTTGTCCCTGTGTCCTGGTAAGATGCAGTTTTATGACCTTGCCTGGCATCTCTTGGCCTGCCTCCACAACCGCCATTACCTTTGCTCATCACTAAACAGCCATCAATGCCATCCGTGTCATCACCATCCTTGCCCATATTACCCAGAGTCCCATTAACCTCATCACAAGACCCCCAGCCCCACACTAGAGTTCCATCACACTTCCAATCATTCATGCTGGGCTGCGAATCACACAAAACTTCACTCTCCTCAAAACTTCCAACAAAACCTCGTCCTGCTATATCACATTTTGGAAGTTGGCATTCACTGAGCACGAGTAGTGCGCATGCTCACCATATTGGCATAAGACGAATATTCTTAGAACCTCTCCTAATGGAACATACACATTAGCAACAAAAACACACAATATGTGCATGGATATTTTTAGGTCTAAACAACAGGGATATGTCAGAGAAGTAGGAAAGTTGGTGACAGCACAGGAAATATAAGTCAGTTGACAAAGATGTACCCGAAGAAACTAATCCACCCTTATTCCCTTGACTTGTAAAGACATGCCTGAAAGGTGCCGGGTATCCAGGACAAATGGACTCAACCTGGATTGGCTAATTTAGATGTCATTCGATTTAGGTCGTAAAGGGCTTGATTGAAACAAATCCTTGATCGTGTAGGAACAAGCATTAAGGACATTAGAGTCATTACCGCTCATTATTTCGGCTCTAAAGCCAGCCAAGACCTCTGCCTTTAGTGGCTGACCCTATATCGTTGTGTTAATACAGTTCTCCCATTGCACGTTGCCCTGCACATAAAACCTACAGGTTGTGCCATGAAAGTTACATAGGATATGAAAAAGAAATGTTGCAAGGACTGGGATCTGGTTCATCGAATCACCTTCGATATTTTGGTGACCAGTCAGATCAAATGGATTGACACTTATTGAGGTTATTCTCGTTGCATTCTGACAGATTACAAATATGGCACATACGTAATAGCCAATAAGCAACTATATTCCTAATAACCAGAATCTATGTACATTAGCCATTAAGGACTTTTAGTGATTTATGAAAGATTGCAGCCGAAGGTAGGTCTTTAATTCGACTATGCATTTTGTATCAGATGTTTTGTACGGTCATTTATGTCTGAATTTTTGTATTATGTGGTGATTATGCAATTCCCGAAACTTGAATAAATGTACGAAGACACATGTTGTCATTTTGACCTGTCTCTTAATGCCTCACTGAGTCCCTGGCAGGCCCATGGAATAAGTTCCACGATCACGTAAAATTTCCATTTGCTTAGCCTTTGCAGCTACAGAAGTGTTGTTTTCCTGAGTTTTCTTTTTAGGCCACATTGAATCTGTTTGATACAGAAAGAAATTTCCTTTCCTAGTTTTCATGGTTAACCTTCCAAAGATCTCGGAAGATGGTATTACAAACATTAAGAATGACAAATTATACCTGAATATGGTTTAGCTGGATTTGGTTATGTGTTAGGCTAGCACATTGCTTATAAATCCTGAAATGACCTTACAGACATTATTTTCATTGTATACTGTCACTAAATATATAATATCCTGATTACTGTAACTATATCTGCACCAAATTGTATTGAAGCCATACAAATATTGACAATTTTTTAACTATAGAATTACAGCATATAATGTCGTACATAATAATTATGAGTTATATTTAATAACATAACCGAGTTTGGAATTAGGTTAAAATATTTCCAGGAGATGATGTTTAAAATAAATTGTTTTTTGTTTGAATCAAGCGGGATTTTCTTATTCTTTGAACATGATATTCAGGTATCTTGTTCATGAAGTCATACATAAATAAAGCATGTAATCAACAAGGAAGATTGTTTTGCAATTGTATGTCGGTGATCAACACATTATAAGTCACTAGAGAGGTGAGTTGTCTGTCAGTCTCAATTTCCATCGCCTCTCGGTCAGTCCTGTATAACATGGAGTGCATCTGTTCCAATACCATTGAAGCATCTGGCAACCAGTCCAACCAATCTCAGTGCAAATCAATGGCGAGCAATGGAAGTCAAGCTTATTAGCAATGCTTGGTGGCAGTGACGTTGTTTCTCGGGACTTTGTGTAACGGCCGACCTTTGCCCTTCCCACGGTCTCTATGCGGCGTTTCTTCATTGGCCAAATTGGCAATTTCCCTGGGACAGCCCACCATATACACGTCCTTCCAAGCTGGAGCCAAAAAAAAGGCCAGCGAAATATCTGCCTTTCCTTGCACTGGTCCCTAAACAGCCCACTCTCCAGCGGAAATTGTACGACTCTGAAGCAGTCTTATCCTCAGCCGGTTTTTCAGCCAAGGACAATCCGAACAAACAGAGACACATCATCTGTGAATTGATCTAAAGTGACTGCTAAACTGAGTGGCAAGCCCCGGGGAAGATTTAGGTCCATTGCTGTCAATGAATGTTGCAAGAACCGTTCTGAGAACCATGAGCAGCTGACTGCCATTCCAATTCTAGATTTGTGGAAACAGGCAGTCGAAATAGGCCATGCCCTAGGGCATTTATTATACTTCCAATGAGACAACATGGACCTGTTAATGAGACTTCGCCATGATTTACAAACGCACCACCAGCTATGGCAAATGCATGAGTCCAATAGAGACATCTTCAACTTATTGATTGGCTTGGAGGACATGGCAAGACATCTAAGGCAATTAAAACCTGTCTGATATGACAAGGAATATTTCCTGTTTAATTAATGGCTTTGACGATTGCTTGTATGCAAATATCTCCTTCTTTCTGCCAATCATGACCCTGTGGTTTTTCAGAGAAACAAATAGGAATCTCAGTTTGTCTAATCAGACATTGGTGTTGGTATAGATGCGAGGTCAGTTGTTGTGGTCAGAAGGACACAACTGGTCCAATAAACTAGTTGCCGGTGTTAATATGTGGGCCAATGGGGCGGCCCAAGGGTGTTATACCATTCCTAAGTCTGCCACTGGCAGGTGCGGAATCTAGCCAATGTGCTTCAGGTTGTTATTTATTGGACTATTATCCAAGGAGGCAACTGCTTATTGCTTAGCATTTTAAACTGATCTGGCTACATCAAATTAATAAAAAAGAAATAATAGAGAATCTATAAGATTCCATGTTTAGCAGAGCAAGATTTAAAATAAATGATTAATAATTCATTTATTGAAGATGAAGCCATCATGCTCTATTAAGAAAGACCAGAGAGTCTATAACAAGCTTCCAAATTAAGCAGAACAAAATTTATAAAAATAGATCGTCACTAATTCAATTCTTGCAGTCAAACCGTCATCTACTGCTGAAAAAGATAAGAGAGGCTATGAAAAGCTTCCAGATTTAGCAGAATAGCATCTTAAAAACAACCTGTTTTTCTCATTCATTTCTTGCAGACGATGTTCTGTTAAGAAAGATAAGAGAGTCTAAAACAATATAACAAGCCTGCAAGTTTAGCAGAACAACAAGTTAAGATAATCTGTATGCTAATTCATTTCTTGCAGACTGAACCATCATGCTCTGGTTAGCAATTGAAAATATATTATTGCTAAATCATTTCTCGCATATGAAGTCATCATATATGTATCTATATATAAACAAAGTTCCATGTTCAGCAGAACAACATTTGGAAGATAAGAGAGTCTACAACAAGCTTCCAAGTTTTAGCAGAACAACATTTAAAAATAACTTGTTCCTGGTCTATAACAAACTTCCAAGTTTAGCAGATAATTAAAAACTTTTTTTTGCTAATTCATTTCTGATGGAGACATCATGGTCTGTTCAGGAGAGTCATAAATGCAAGGAAGATGAGGTCACGTCGATGTATTCCGTGTTTCGTGTTCATTTGTGGTATCAAGTGGTCTGCTTACGGCTCTAAAGTGAATGTGATCCCCCTGACATGGTCCTAAAATACCAAATTGCATGGAATACTTTGATCATGTGCATAGAAACTGTTGTGTGTAACTTTGGCAGACATGTCATCTAGTTTGCTCGCTTCAGGCAAGAACATGCGAGCTGGGTGTCAAAGTTTGTGAAGCAGGTGGGCAAAGTAAACATAAATTATATTATTTGTCTTTAAAATTCACAAACATCACGTTCTAGATCAAAGAGCTGAGATGTGGGAGGATTGACACTACCTTATTACCCTAACAACTGAGCAGTGGAGGACCCACACAGTAATGATCAAGAAAAACGTACACATCAAATATTGTTCTGTGTCTCTTGTTCTTTGGTGCGCAATTTTGTGACCACTAAGCATAAAATGGCTGATTTTTATGAACATATAAAATCAGTATTTAAAAGATAGCACCTATTTACATAAGAATGGAAAATTATACAGCTTCAGGTGTAGAAAGGAGTAATGATAATATTTCCATGTGCTGGTAATACATCAAAAGAGGGTACTACCCAAAGCTTTAATTGGTATAAAGGATGCTGTTGTGGTCCTTTATCATGTGCTATGCATTTACCTCAAGAGACATGATATGTCTTGCCCATGTGTAGACACCAATTGCCAGGTACTGCATTGTAATTCAGCGATATCAACGACTCCTTGCGATGAACTTTCAGTTGAGATGTAGTAAAAAGTGCCTGTAAATGTCTGTACATCATGCACCAAAACAAGGAGATTGTGAACTTTATATACAGTTATTTTCATAAAATACGGTCGACTATAGACAACTGTAGCCACCTATTCCTGGTTGTAGTTATAACCTGCTAATGCCATCAACTTCTGTCTACTCCTAGCTTATAGTCGGCTTACTGAAAAACTAAGCCTTGGCAAATTTAAGAAATTTATCTTATATATCCTTAATATGTACTTCTAGATTAGGCTTTAACTAGCCAGCTATAGCCAGACAGCTCTGTTTAGTGGCAGATAGTATCGCATAGCGGAAATTGTCTAGCTTTGTCTAGGCCTTTTTTTTTTTATTGAAACTAACTGCACTTAGACCTACTTACTTTAACCTAATGACCTTTCCAGCTTGTCATTAAGTGCAACATTTAATAAAGTAACTTGACCAAGGGGACACTTCCAGTATACCAGCTGCAGAAGTAACCACTGGAAAGGGCAACAGTGGCAGGGTAATCATGGATGGAAAGTTTTGAAGATTCCTATTATTCCAAGGGTAGTGCAATTGGCACAAGGTGTAAATAGATAGACATATTCTGCAGCATTACAGACGCCTATATAGACGCATGGGGCTAATAATATCTGATATGTTGGAGCATGATTTACCATGTTTACCTAGATATCCTTCTTTTAATAAGTCGATACATCAATGGAGAGTTTCATATCTCATGTCATCAAGCCTAGAATAATGCCACAAAAAGTTGTATCGTTTTTGCTGTCGTCATTGCAGATCATTGTGTGTCAGAAGGGAATTCAAAAGATACATTAGGAAATGTCATAATGCGCATAAAATACAACAATTTTCAAGGACCAAAATGAATTTGCCATTGAGGCGTCAATGACAGACGGCAAAAATATGTTTGTGAATATGAGAATACAAATGAAGACAACGAAATGACATCAAGGTTTTATATGACAGATTTGCTTAATAAGATGTCTCACAATGGTTAGAAGCTGTTAGATACATGTAAAATATTGGAATGACGTTTTATTTGTTAAATAAGAAAAAGAAAAAAAGAAGTGAAATAATTGATATACAGAATAACTAGATAACATCTTTGGATACGAAGAGATTAACACCAAAACAACAGTTATCATGGTATTGCAAGCTACTGCAAAGCCTTTCATTTCATCACAAAGCTTTTTCTATTACTGGAATAAGTCTGATTGTCTGAATACTGCAATCTTATTCGTCTTTATGAGATTGAGGACACAAAATATCAAGTAACACTTTTTTGTAAATGACAGGTTTCTTGCAGGTAATACACTTCTCCGAACGCTGCATAAGTATGGTTGCGTTTGCCAGATATAAGTTATAAAATTCCAATAAAAAAGCTATTCTGAACACAGAACGTCAAGACTGATTCTATCAAATTTGTCAAGCATCACAAGCATCACATTTTGGCCTGAGACAGCCAATCTAGCAACTAGATTACGCCACGTTAATGTTGCATTTATCTGGATAATCTGTTAACTATTTTAGGCAAACGTGTAGCTATATTAGTCCCTAGTGACAAATTGCCTGATATATATGATATTCATAATGCATGCATAATCATCACTTTGTAACATTTTGGAAGGCGTACTGCTAGTTTGTTCGAGACAACAAGACCCCGGAAAACCTGCTTGATCAGCTCATGTCAAATGACATCGGATGCGACAACAATGCTGTCCCTATGTAAAATGCTATCTGGGGAGTACTTCTCTACCAAGAATTACTAAATGAGTTTAAATAAGCAATTTTTCTACAGCAACTGATGTGTATTGAAAAACACATACTCTTAACATAACTTTACCTACAAAAGCACAAACTGCATAAATAATCATGTCTTATTTTATCTTTGGGGTATTTATAAGTTACATATATTAAGCCATATTAGAGTGAGATTCAACAATATCTTGGTGGGCAAAGTAACCCCAAATCAGCTCTAGATACCCGGTTTAGAGTATCTTTATGAAAAGAATGATGGAAGGGACAACAGAGAACAAGCCTTGTGATGTAGTATTAGATAACTCCCACAATGCAGCTGGGTGGTCTAGTGGTAAGATGCCCACCTGCTCCTCTGAAGGACCCGGCTTCAATCCCAGGCTCAGGCACCCTTCATGAGCAACATCCCAGCTGGATGTCATTTGGATGAGATGTTAAATTGGCAGTACCTAGTACTCAGTTTCTATGCTGAGGCAAGTAAAAAGATTCCACCCATGGGGTAAATGTGTAACATGCGTGGAATCCTCCTCTCTCTCTCACCTCATCCATCAACCCTCGATAGCAGCAAGAACTTTCATTAGAGGGCTGCACTTTCCACATCTATCTATCTATCTATCTATCTGTCTGTCTATCTATCCATCTGTCTGTCTATCTATCCATCTGTCTGTCTATCTATCCAACAAGGAGTAATTTTACTATAGCAAACTTCTTTCCAAAATACCACATGCTAAGGACTACCATCCAATGACCAATACCATAATGTCTGACCGACTTGACCCCTCCTTGGTAATAGGTATTCAGCACAGGTCACCCAGACTTGCAACCTTCATTACAAGGCAATCACCTGTACTAAACCCAGTTGGCTAAGAATGTTGTGACATGTTTTGAATGTGTTTGATCCTGCTTAGTGACATGGCAAGGTCCCTGGTGCAAAAGATGATGAGTTCTCTGCCAAAGTCATGACACTTGTCACTTATCGGAAATTGTCGTGTTGTGTATCTTGTCAGAGTTTATGGGCAAAGATTCACGAGATATTTTATTTTTGACAATGTTACATTAAAGACTGAGATTACAAAGACAGTGACGGGTGTGTGGCTTTTTCAGTGTCATTAGTAGACAAGTTTTCTTGCTTTTGTAGCTGTTGTAGTACTTGTTTGCAGGGGCGTCGATTTCTGTACTTCAGTCTGTCGCACTGTGACTTTCTGACTCGCGTAAAAGTGGCTGCATTTAACATGCGGATACATGTTAAGAGATAAAAAAAATGCTGGATCATTGATGCCAAACTATTTTTTAGATGCATTTAATTGTACCGGTATGTGATATGAAGTGTAAAACTACTTAATACAAATATTCCAATAAAAAATGTGTAGAAAAAAAAGAATTTTCATTGTGGATTTCATGGGGGAATGATTGCATTGATCATCCCCCCCTTCCTAAAAAGTGGGGGTATATATCCCCCACATCCCCTCCCCCCTGAATCGACGCCCCTGCTTGTTTGACACTGTCACAGGAAACCGTCATGGTCACTGTAAATGTGTCCAGGAACAGTTTGTTTTAGGTCTTGAACTGTCTGAAAACTGACCTGTGGTTGGACAGACATCTCAGGCTTAACTGACTGTCAAGGCCACAAGCTGATGATATTATAATAACAGAATTTGTACATCCAGAAAAGGCAGGGGTCGTAGGACTGCAACATCAACTTTATTATGTGTATTGTGGTCAGCCATAAAGCTATGCCATTCCGAGTGTAGATTGAATTAGCAACATTTCCACGTTCCAAATGTTCATTGATATTCTTCAAAAGCACCTGTATTTGCAAAGCAATTTGTAACCCAATACTGTTTGTAAGTCCATACTTCATAGGTCTGTAGCGGGACCAGTGTAATGTAATGCATTTTTAATTAAACTTAAAAGGAAAGAAATCTTCATTGGACTGAATTAGTTTGAAAGCCTTCTTAAGACTGACAACCAACTCCACTCTTATGTGACATAAAGCCAACATAGGTCCTCACCATCTCACAAAAGGTTGACTAGTCCAGGATATCTACTACTCCCAAAGTCGTGTCATTTAACAAGAAAAGCCCATTTCTTTGACAGATATATAGATGATGGATAGATGATATATAAATAGATGGAGAGATACTGGAAGTGCAGCCCTCTAAGGCAACTTCTTTACACTATCGACAGTTGATTGATGAGAGAGGGGAGTGCATTCATGTTACACATTTACTCCATGGGTGTGATCTTTTACTTGCCTCAGCATAGACGCTGAGTACAAGGGACCTCCAATTCAACGTCTCACCCGAACGACATCCAGCTGGGATGATGCTTATGAAAGGTGCCCGGACCTGGAATTGAAACCGGGTCCTTCAAAGGAGCAGGTGAGTGTCTTACCACTAGACCACCCAGCTGCCTTTGATAGCACAATATCCATAGACTTATGCTATACAGATTTGTTGAGTTTATATAATGTCATGGAAGGTCGGATTTTTTATTAACCAAGTTCTGACCCCTTACCAAGTAGCAGGTGATAAACAAGTGCGTTTTATTTCCAAGCACCACGAAATACCACAAGTTCTACAAAATATTTCTGTGAAACATCATTATTCTCGAACTCAACTTGTCGTTGGATTCCAACCATATGACATTGCCCTGACGTGAAGATAAGAAGTTAATTTCCGACATTTGACAACATAATACAATTTGCTTTGCTATAAAATCACAATTCAATTCAATTTTTCTCTTTTCTCATCAACAAATTTTAGATATATTACAATTACAAGTGTACTCCTGCTTGAAACAAATATTTGTAAATCTGCACAATGAGGATGATACTGTTTATTATTACTATCGTTACTTTAGGAATAACCATTGCGAAGATCACCAATGTACTTCAATATTAAAGGTGCACTGTCTGTCAAATTTGCACATTCAAATAATGATACAAATCCATACTGCCTTCTTGTCTCATGATATTTTTCACCATTACATACCCACTTTAGCACAACAATTTAGTTTTAATTTACAACAAATAATATAAATATTAGTTTTTCATGCCATCAAAAACTCAATATGTAAACAAACCCATTGATGACCTCAAAATACTAAACAATGATGATGATGTCATTTCCATTGTGTTTCCAATGTTTTGGTCTGGATTTTCTCTCAATGTATAATTTATTTTAAGTAATTAATGTCTTATAAAATCATTAATTCACACAAATTTAGTGTGCCTTGATTAATAAAGGTAACTTTCAACTGTTTGACATCATCTTAGAAAATTGCAAATTTGACAGACAGTGCAACTTTAAATGATGTCCTAAAAATGTTATAGATGTTATGGAGACCTAAAACCATGCCTCCTACAGTTCTACAGTGGTCACGTATGCTCAATTGCTTGACAAAAATAACAACTTTTCGTGTTAATCCATCTGCGAATCTCACGCTAATAACCACACACCTGTGTGAGCTTATGCAGTAGCAGGATAAGAGTAATTCCGGTCTCTATGACAATAAATACTGACTGCAGATAGTTTGTCCTTTTGTTGTGAATAACACCATGTCTCTCTGGGATTGAGTGCTTCTGAGTGAAACCTACAAATATGGTTGAGCCTCCGAGTGACCATAATTGCCAGAGATATAGATTGTAATAATTGACAGTATAGACTAATGGTCACAATCTAATCGCACCCCCTAATATATTTGCTATCAACATTCTTATTCGGCTTTTTCACATTCTGATTCGTTTCCCACGGTTTGGCAAAACCTGGGAAGTCAATATCTGCCACATATAGTTAACTGTGACTTCCCTGCACCGTGTGGGGCATGATATATTGTGTAGTTTCACATCAGTGAGCAAAACAATAAGCCAAGCTCATGATGACAGTGGCCTGTACAGCATAACATATAAGATTATGGTGTGTCTGGTACATTAAGGTCCTTTCCAAGATATTCTGTGGTCTTAAAAATAGTTTCTGCCGCAGTTTTTAATTCTGATGCATTGGAACCTCCATTTAATACATTTTGAGATTAAATATTTGGTCTTAGAATATCGAATCTTCAACACTTTCTAATTTTCAACAGTTTTGGGGGTTGTCTTTAAATAAATGTTATTATCAAGGTGTACTCATTAATATAACATGGTTCTAATGATGTAGTGCCACTGTGTAGAGTTCCACAGCAAGTGCATTAGTAGCATTCGACTTATGATACAAAGGTATTATACATCAAAGGTGGTTTATATACATAGCGTTTTATGGACGTGGTCGGAATGATTTAGAACTTCCATAGTCAGCATCCTTGGAAAAGCAAATAGCACATAGTTTTTTTCACTCAAGGCTGCATGGGCACATATCAATACACAAATATGCCATAGGCACATACAAATATGCCATACAAATCAAAAAGCAAACATATCATAGCGCTATATATTTGTTGGTTATAAAATGCACCGGAACCATCCATTATACACTGTAAATACAGAATTATTGACGCAACCTAAAAAAAAAATAATAACTGGAACAAGAACTATAAAAAGTATCTAGGTCATGGCTTATCCTGTACATACCCACAATTATTCCAGATCATTTAAGATACGCCATGCTCGCACTATGAATTTTCCGTTGATTGAAAAATAGATATGGTCTCCAATAGTTTCATAATAGAATACGATTGAGAAAGTAACAAATATGAAAAAAATATTCCAAGCACATATCTAAAAACGCACAAATGAAACCATTTGAAATCATATGCCAACTTAATCTGCAAAATCATGAATCATCATAATATATATATATATATTTATAACAGAATGCGATGCATCTTCAGAGACATATATTGACAGGTGGAATCGTGAAATTATCGGACATAATATTAAACTGTATATTATGTATAAAATAATGAGAACTTGTATGTCATATTTCTGTAGATGTAGTTTTAGATAGACGTAGTGAGTAGATATGTGATATATGTATCTTTTCTGATATGAAAAAGTGTCAATAAAAGCTACATATATATATATATAATATCAATGCATTATATTTTATCTCGTCAAAAATGACAATTGACTTTGTCTAATACTCTGTAGAATATGAATATCCCAGTGGAGTTTAAAAAACATGAAGAGATTTATGACGTTTTGGTTATATCTGTGTACACAATGAGGACAAAAATTAGGCTAATTTTGTGGCTAAATAATTGATATTCTGAAGGCAACGTACCTTAGCAAGAGCTGTTAGTAAAATCAAGAGCTCTAGAACCTTGTGGATGTTGCAACACATGCTCTGTTGTGTAGCACGTGCTGACGTTCCAGAACATTTGGGAGTGCTCATTGGTCCCTGCTCAGACGTCGCAGCAGGTTGCCTTGACACGGAGGCAGAAGCATCCAATCCAAGCAGCTATTGATGAGGTTCTGCAGTTGACACTCAGCAGCTGTCTCTTGCTTCTAACCCCATCCCTCCTCACGGCAGGTTTACAGTTGCAGATGAAGTGAATAATATAGATATATCGAGTAATTTATGACACAATGGCAGTCCACATTAGCTAGTAGTCCAGTCTGCATCAATATGTAAATTGGATTTTGTTTGTCACATCACTATGCTACTTATCACACTGTCAAAATAGTTTTTCACACTCCACAGGTGATCAGTGTGGTGTCCGAGTTTGCAATCACACGCAGGAAGTACAAATGTTTTCTTGTGGCACACACAATCCCGAGTAGTTGATGACTCACACTGTGCCAGCAACTGAAGTATTCACTTAAACAGAAATAAACATTCAGCAGTACTTCGTAGAAATAGGCTCGTCCGGCCTAATAAAATACTAACAATTCTCCTTTCCCTTATCTTGTGTCAACAAGCAGACACCTGTTCTACGTTAAATGAGAGCAGGGATTGCCGCTTGCACCTTTTGCCCGTTACACTGAAATTATCATAGCCAGCTCCGCCCATGGCTAGTAGAATGAGCTGCTGAGGCAGGTATAGTCATGATGGCTGATCATGGTGATGACGCTAGGAGAATGGGGTACCTTGAGGAGGACTGCTTCCTCACTCGTTTTCTCAGGAACACTAGTCTACTCTCGGTATTCTTAGTAACATTTAACATGGACCAGTTAACAGGTGCCTGCCTCGCAGGTTAATCACAGACCAACTGAGGGCGTTGCTTGCCTCCAGTAGCAAAACTATCCCACCGCCTGGTTATCAGAGCAGCGCATCAAACTGGCCGCCCTCTGTCTTGACCATTAGTGACCACTGGGTCTTCCCCTGTCTCCTTGCTAAAAGCAGTAATCTCACAGAATCCCAGGAAACCCACAGCTTCGTGTTAATGCAGGTCTGAGGACAACTTAATGCAGGTTATTGTCAAGACGCGATTACTTGAAAATGATTCTGCCGCGTTTCTTGATGGTAACTGTTTTTACACCTTCAATGCAACCTTTAATTTGGCCAATAGTTTTTTCCCGTTACACATTAGTCAATTCTCTTGTAAATCGTTCCATTCTTATGCCTTCGTTTGCAGAGACATATGTGAAGGTCGTCTTAGAATTCCTTTGCTTTCCGAAAAGAAACCTGGTCAAAGACACAAATGTTTATCTTAAATATATCATACTCATACAATGAATATTTGAATATCCAAATCTAAAATTTCAATTTATATTCTAAATTTACTTTGATTAGAATATGATCCTTTGCTGAATTCTTGCCTACAATGACATTGCTCTCAGGTTACCACCATAAATATGGGTTACAGGTGTACAGCACGAGAAATGATATGAAGGTATACACCATGAAAACTCTGTGCCATAGGTGGCTGATTGTATTTTTAAATTCGCAACTTTACCAAGCCTCAAATATGCTTCAAACTGGGTATAATGATATTGATTACCTGCCACTGGACAATGGGCAACTCTAGAAATGGCGTAAAAATAGTCACGTTCATCAGAAGCTGCCAACCTTATTTTCCTCCCCCAGCCTGACTGATATATAACAACCACAAATAATGAAGACATTATGTTATTTACGTGTAGATAATGGGCCATTCCTGTAATGTTGGCAGGAGGTTGTTAATATCATTATATGTACAATCAAAGGTGACACCAATGGCAGCCCTTATGAAGCATTGCACACAGGTGGATGTTGGAGTAACGAGGTCTTTGCATCTTTGGGACACGAATGTCATGCCTGTCTCAGGCAAGATTATTAACAATTGCTGCGTCGTCTTCTTTGTCATCCCCCATATATGGCTATTACATCCGATCAAGCCTTGATATTCTTATTTCCACAATGGAGACTACACCGGTGGGCCACATTGATTATGGGGGCATCATTCCTTACAATTCCAGCGAAGACCTCTGTAAATGCAATCATGTTTGAAGCCTGACAACTTGGATGTCTTTGTCTGCAGATAGTTCCTTTGTGCTAACTAAAAATAGGGCGAAAAAGATTTTTGTTCTTAGCCCCAACAAAAAGATGAAAAAGATATCGGGAGAAAACTGCTGTGATGAGCGAAAAGAGGCAAAATGCGCCTTGATGGAACCGAGTGTGTGCCTTTGGTCTGTCATCTTGCTGCAGGCATTTCTCCTGAATGTGACAAGTCCACACTTATAATTCCAGAGAACACATGGCTGGCGTGACACCTGCAAAGGCATGTGGCCATTACAGGCGTTCTAATCTGTGCACAAGTGCTGCAAGAATTGCGTCCCAAAACTGCGTCCCAACATTGCAGAATTTGAGATAGTGAGATAGAGCTACAGAGATCAATTGAAAGTCCAGTATTAAGGCTGTCGGTGACAGGGTTTATCCTGCTTTTTATCTTATATTATCTTATCTTATCTAATCCTATCTAATCTTATCCAATCTTATCTTATCTAATCTTATCTTATCTTATCTTATCTTATCTTATCTTGTCTTATCTTGTCTTATCTCATCTTATCTTATCCATATCCCAGATAGCATTCCAAATCGGGCCAGCGTCGTTTCTATATCGGTTTGACTTCGCCGAGATGCTATGTGAGTCTTATCTTATCTTATCTTATCTTATCTTACCTTATCTATGAAGATAAATGAGATGTCTATATGCTCTCAAAAAATATGTATAATAAGGTACTGTTTAAGAATATGTAAAAGTATAGGTTCCCTGCAAACACAAGCATATTGTGACGATCTTGTCACAACATTGTATAATATTGTCACAATACTGAAGATCATATTGTCGCAGCATGAAAGTGTAGACCCTAGAAAAGTGTGCGGCAACATTTCTGATAATATTCCCAAAACATTAACAATATATTGTTAGAACAGCCAGATTTTTTTTAATAAGTAATCCTTCCAATACAATATTGTGAGAATATTTTTACAGTATTAAAATGTTTAACAAACATTTTGAGAGTATTGCAGATCATATTGTCACCACATTAAAGTTTCTCCAGTAGAAACATTATTGCACATGTTTCCCTGAAACATAGTCAGAAGATACTCATGATATTGATATTATTCTATTGAACTTATACTCTGACTACTTGCAGAACATATTGTCACAAGATTGAAGTGTAGACCCTGAACACTTTAAAACAATATTGTCTAAATATTTCAGAAAAAAATATTTTTACAATATTTTATATCATGATTCAGGTTTAATACATGAAATATGACGGCAACATGTCTGGAAGAAGGAGAAAATCTTTATTTTCAAATGAACATTCGATTAGTATCTGGAAGTTATCAACTTCAACAAAATTGCAATTATTTCTTTTTATACTGAATACATAAATGGCAATAGTGGGTGAGCATTCACAGTGATGTATCTCTCCATGTCATGTCTTGGTGTCAGTCAGGCTCATGATTAGGTCCACTTCTACATCAGTATATACCTCTGAAAATTATAATTTACAAAAACAAACTGTTTAAATTGAACCTCATCATAAGCTATATATTATTTATATTAACATGACAACAGTGACTGTGTTGCCATCCATTATCCATTTATGTTGCAAATTCTTTAGAGGCTGACTGGGCAAACAAAAATCACATTTCAAAGGGAATTAATCTTCATATGTTTTCTACAATGACTTATCACTGACAACGCAGCAAAAAATAATAAAAATACCAACCAGATGAATATAATCCCTAGATAGCGCTATTTAATTAAAATTAATATTTTCATAATGTGAATAAAACACATTGCAGCAATTGTTTTAATGATATTTTTAAAAACATTTCACAGACATCAGTACAACATACATATTATCATTTACCTAATGTTGTGACAATATCATTTGAGCATATTGTAACAATATGATAGAATGGACCTAGAAATACTTAATCATATTATAACAAAACACTTTAGAAATATTAGCAGAACACATTTTCATACGGTGAATAAAATTCCTTCTTGCAATGTGTTTAATAACATATTAAAAAAATATTACACAGATGTTTTTACAACATCTTCATTATTATCCAAATTATGTTGTGGCAATATTATCTGAGCATAATGTTACAATATGAAAGTGTGGACCCTAGAAATGCTTGCGGCAATATTATAAATCATATCATCACGAAACATTATCAAAATAGTTTAACCATGTAAATTATATTAATAATATACAATGTTGTCTCAACATCTACACAATCTGTTTTGTAAAATTTTTTGTCAAATATTGCCCCAATGTGTGAGTGTTCATATTATTCAAAAGTTGTTGTGTATGCAGGGTTTGTCACTTACTTAAGAACATCACTGATAAGAAAAAGCAACGACCAAATATTAAGTTTTTGCGATCAAACTACGGTTCAAATATAGACGTTTTCTCAATGTCTTTGCTCTCAGGGTCACGTTATGACGTAACGGGTAACACATTATTAGATATATATTGTTTATATTCACCGGTGTTCCTTGATAAAATATATCAAAATTTTATTTAATTCTCAACTCTTATTGGATGGCTGGGAATCAATATATTACCATGGTGATGAATACAGTCCAACTTCAGTGGTCCTATAATATTGCAATGCATCAAGTTCAGATACCAGTGGGTAGGCTTAAATTCATATTATTATATCTATTACCTATAATAATTCCTATTCAAATTTGCTGATAAGAGTAACTGCGCCGGCCAATTAATTTCAGGCATTAAGCTGACATTCTCACTTTCTTGGCATTATGGTGAATTCCACATGTTGAAATTTCATACCAAAGACATTTCAATTATCTTCCAATTGGATGAAGAATTTGGCTTTCACGAAATGTCATGACAATCATGGAGATATACTTTCTGTATTCTGCAATTGTTTGCAATTTTGTTTTACTAAAAACATTGTTTAAGCGTCATTTTGGTCTCAATATGTGCATTCGTAAGTTAATATCGCCAAAAAAATGTTATATAAAAATGAAATTTATTTTTAAAAAAAGAAGAAAAATCAAGTACAGTGTATAAAGATTGTTGGGAAGGGAGTCTAAAACATCTCTAAGGTGTGGTGGCTTTAAATTCAGGAAAAACAACGAGGCAGATAGATTTGATAAAAAAAAAAAAGAAGATATCTGAGGTTGAAGGTCTAAATCACATGCACGCTAACTTATCTCAGACAATTGTCTCATGTCTGACGCGGCCCACCCAATTAGCGATAAATAATTAAGGACACAGGGATCATTCATTTACGTAAAAGGGAGTTCATTTGGTTATTGTGGTCTAAATTGTTAGTCATGAGTACAGGCAACTCCAACGTAGTTGACCATTCTGGGTATGGAAGGGTTGTTGTTGTGGGACCAGTAAAAATCTCTTTGCACTGATGTAGTAGATCATTTGAAATATTTCATATTGTCTCATCATTACGTCTACCACTGAACCCTGGTTAGGTTGTTTAAGCTGGCCAGCATTCGAGGCAAATTCAGTAAAGAAACAATACTTCTGTGTGTGTTTGTGTTCCTGATATTTTAGAATCTTCGTCAATGAATTTTTTTCCCAACAGCTGATAGATCTGAGTTTGCAAAACTTTTTACGTCAACTGACAACACGGTATGCAATATCATGTATATACATAAGTAATGTAAACTTTGATATAGAAATGATAGCATCAAAAATTCAATTTCCGTGACATAGCCAAACTTATGGCCGTGCGCCAGTAAACAAATAAGAGTGAGACTGGGGTCTTTGGAAAGTGTCAGATGATCTTGACACATCACTTGCCACCAAGAAAGTATTGCATTGGATCAGGTGTCAGCCATGACTCGCCTGGGACCAAAGATAATGGAAATTTCTCATAGGCACATAGTGTTGATTAGGAGGGTAAACAAACGACGATTGATTGGATGATGCATGGGGTCACCCCAGAACAGATACTCATATGGTTTGTACACTACATGGTTTGTATAATACATGGTTAACAAACTACATGGTTTGTAAACTACATGGTTCGTAAACTAATGCTTTGTACTACATGGTTCGTAAACTACATGGTTCGTAAACTACAAGGTTTGTAAACTACATGGTTTGTAAACTACATGGTTCGTAAACTAAATGGTTTGTAAACTTAATTGGCTATTTATTTTTCTGAAATCTCGGGATTTTCTTGTATTTAGTCTGCATTATACCAAGTATAGCTCTGCGGGCATGGTTTGCCTCAATCACGTCTGCCCTACATCTTATTATTACAATATCCTGATTAAAAACATGTTAAAAATTGTCATTATCCGATATGCAACTTTTATGAAAAAAAATTAGTTCCATGAAAGATATATAAAATGATGTAAAATTGTTAAGTTTTTTAAAGATGGGTACGAAATACCCTAGAGTTGCCACAATCATTTTTTCCCTTTACTGACTTTCAAATTTACATGGTAATAAAACAAACATGTGCTTTGGAGACATGAGCATTAAACTGCCTCCTTTTTTCATATTTCAGTTTATCATGTTTCTTGGAGACAATTCCCCCAGTGTGTGCCTTTTCCTGACAGCTAACAACTGCATCTGTGGGAGGTGGTTCTTCTTCCTTGCCTCATATGACAAGATATTTTCGGGCAAGAAACATCCCTTGGCCTTTGATTGTCACGTTTTGCCCTTTATGTATCAGTTGCAAATTGCTAATTACCCCTCATTAGATAGAATCTGGCATCGCTGAACATTATCCAGCCATATCAATGGCAAAGTTTCCAATGCATTAAACTTTGCAGTTTGTGTTCATGTCATGTTGCATCTGAGAGAAAAATTGCTGTGCTTCCTAAGCCTTGATGCTGGGCTGATTTTCGGTAAAAGGTTTGAAGCCAGGAAAAATATAGCAGGAGAAGTAAATGAAGCAGAGAAAAAATGTAGATCAGAATGGGAAAACAATCGTAAATCGTAAATTGTTTTATTTCATATAGCGCTGTCTAGAATTTAAAATCTATTAATTTTCAGAAGCAATATGAGATCAAAATTAAATTAAATTTGAGAAAAGAAATTTAAAATATGTAAATCGTAAATCGTAAATTGTTTTATTTCATATAGCGCTGTCTAGAATTTAAAATCTATTAATTTTCAGAAGCAATATGAGATCAAAATTAAATTAAATTTGAGAAAAGAAATTTAAAATATGTAAATCGATAAAATCACTTGATGTTATTTTAAAATTGACAGTATAAAAATGTCTTTAGTCTTTTCAGAGTTTCTGCGGCCTTTAAATCTGTTGGTAAATTATTCCAACAATGAGGGGCCTTTGGGATTTTCAGGTTGTTTGCTCTTTGTGATCGAAGGCCAGGTCGTCTTGCTTCATCAACCTGAATTAGTTCCTTCATGTAAGATGGCGCTTGATCATGAAGAGTCTTGTAAAGTCGTGTCAAGACCTTATGCTGCACTCTAAGGTGTACAGGAAGCCAGTGAAGTTGTTTCAAACTATCATGAGAGTTTGTGTCTTTATTTAGGACCAAACGTGCTGCGATGTTCTGCACACGTTGCAGTCGCTTCAGGTGACATTTAGGAATTCTGATGAGCATAGCATTACAATAGTCCAAATGAGACACTACAAGCCCTAGGAAAAGGGTCGCACAAGCTTCTTGGGTGAGAACATTAGGAATGCGTTTAATATGGTTGAGCTGCCACATTGCGGCCTTACACTTGGCAGTAATGTGCTGTTGGAGAGACAGAGTTTGATCGATGTACAATCGTGAAAACTAGTAAAATATACACTAAAACAAAATTCCCAGCGTGCTGCTTGTACCATGCATTGCCTGCCAATCATCCGTGCTGTAGCCTGAACTGTGGAAAACTCAGAGATGAAAGTAGACATGCATTCTTATTGCAATCCAAGTGACAGAGAGAAAAGACAGGTCGCAAGGCATCCTCTTTTATTAAGAGGCATCACATATGCCTTGGGTCAAACAAATGCTCATTGACTTCTTCTTGTTTTTTAAGATACAGGCAATGAACAGTAGAAATATATGGATGAAAAAATTTAAGTATCCAAAAAGATTTCTTTGGCAGAATAGAATCAGTTAAACGTGCATTTCGTGAGTCGTTGCCTTTGGGATATGACAGCAATATTCGGTCTAGTATTAAATATATTTCAAAACAGGATTACAATATTCAGCCAGAGCTGATTTTAAAATTGGTTATATTGACATTGGGCGTCAAATGAGACTCCCATGTTAGGCTGAACTTATTTCAAACCTGTTAGTGTCTCAGCAGAAAGAGACAGAACAATCAAGTTTGTGGGATACGTATGGTAAATATTTACTGTACGTCGTCTTTTGAAGTCATAGAGTGTAATTTAATAATATGGAGAAAGTCTTAGAGTATATTCATTAATGTTATGTGCCTGATATGGCATTCAAGGATATGCAAATAGCTTTCCTTTTTTAACAACTTATCTTTTCGGATGATCAAAGATGTTTTTAATGAACAGTCATGCGGATTAAGTTAAAGTTTCTCACTTCAATGTGTCCAAAACATTGAGCAATCCATATTTCTTGTGTTATTACAAGTTGTTTACAGAAGCTCTCTGTTCTTATATGAGCACCTTTTTGGATCATTGATTCACTTTGCATGAAGAAATATTGCCTGGAAACAGAGCAAACACTCCTAAGCACCTCCTGCCTCCAGTTGTTGCTCCAAGATGCATCAATGAAGATGTGTGTTTTGATGTCATTCTATGTCTTTGTAAAGATGAATTGACGATTCTTACGCCAGGCTGAACTGAAATATTAATGTAGTTATACAAATGTACTTGTCTATTGTGGTAAATATGTAATTGAAGGTTTATAAGGGATATAAAAATGGGATATATTTAGAATCTGGCCGTATAATGAAGAATTCCGTAAGGTTGAGATTCCTTCGTATGGTCCATTGGTCCTACACTGTGTAAATGATTTTTCAAGTACAATGGTTCTGTTATTATATTTATATTGCTGGTGTCTGGAAATACAAAAGGCAGTGGCATAAAGAAAATCACATTCTGCATAAAACAAGCAAGCAGGCTGATCGGTGATACTTGACAAGCTGTATGAGGAGCTGGGTGCATAAAAAGGCTGCGTTAGATCAGAGCTGATACTTCTCTCACCCCTTGAATGCTGTATTAGGCAAGCAACAACAAACTATCACTAAATATCAAGGCAGTGAAGAGCACTAAGACACAGGCTGTTATAGCAGCGGAATTATCTGCTGTCCTCTTTGACCCATGATTAACCCATGTGACAAGGCTGCCGGAAGGGAGGGGGGCCTCTATTCGACGGAGGCCTTTATTTGAAAATACCATATGTTCCTCTCCACCTAACATCTCTATACCACCGGCAAAGGTCACTCTGCCCGAATTTCCGGGCCATGTCTTCCCTGATAGATTTTGCTGCCCTTGTCTGCATTATGTTACAAAGAAAGTGTTTAAGATAAAGGTCATGTACTGCCATGGGAAGAAACTATTTAGTTCAAAATATCACACATAGAGCTCTGAAGATTGTCATAGCAATGAACTTTTCATGCAGGTTTGAGTAGCCTACTATTGTTCACCAGAACCAAAACTGGTGGCGCATATATGGAAATATATTCTATTTATATTATTTATATTCTTCATCTTGTATACCAAGTGCTTGTTTTACAGGCTGAAAGTTGTACGGAGTTTGACATAATATATTCTTCTATTCTATTCTATTCCATTCTATTATATTCTATTCCATTCCATTCTATATATATTATAGAAAATGTAGACACTTACAAATACCTTGGCCACATATTGAATGCACATAAGTCTACCCACAATAAAATGCCAGTATATTTATCTACGCAAGCCAATAAAGCAATCTTTGCACTACAAGGTAAAACTAAATCAGCCTTAGGATATATTCCACCAGCACTAGCATTAAAAATGTTTGACACTTACATCCTCCCTATACTTGAATACAATAACATGTTATGGGCCACAAATAAAGAAATCCAAATATTAGAAAAAATCCAATTAAGCTATCTTAAACGTATACTAGGAGTAAGAAAACAGACCCCAACAATAGGAGTATTTGCTGAAACTGGTAGATTCCCTCTTCTTATTAGACAGCAAATAAGTACATTAAACTACTAGGCAAGGCTAGCAAAATTGCCAGATTATGACATTCTAAATAAATGCCTAAAGATACAAGAAAATATTACACACACATGGCCAAGATAATTATTATTGCAAAGTAAAACACATAATTGACTACTCTGAAATCACAGACTGGTCAACGAAAGATCCAGAAAAATTGGTAAATGAGATGAGGTTAAAATTGTACAAAAAAGAGCAAAACAGAATCATAAATGCAATACATGACTCCGAAATAAACCCCAAACTAAGGACTTATAAGATCTTTAAAACCAACTATAGTTTTGAAACCTACTTAAACCTTAACCTCCCAAAAAAGACTTATAGTAACATAGCTAGGTTTAGAATTAGTTTGCATAACCTCAAGATAGAAAAAGGTAGACATGAAACCCCTAAGTTACGACTCGAAGAAAGAATCTGTGAGAATTGTAATAACAACGATGTAGAAGATGAATTTCACTGCCTCTTAATATGTATTGCCAATAATGTGCCAAGAATAGAGCTAAATAAAGAACTGAGTAAATATATTTCTGACTTCAATAATCTAACCCAACTGAACAGTTTCAAGCAATAATGTCCAGCAAAGAAGCAGGTGTAGTTAATGCTCTTGGCATATTTCTAAACCATGTCCTATAAATTTATTTATTTATTTTATTTTTATTTTTTTCTTCCCCTGGGCTCCGCCTACTATTTTTTATACTATTATTTATGAACCATACATGGATAGCCAGATTGGTTAAACCACTGGGACAAGCAGAATATATTTGTCTGTTTTTTTTTTTTTTTTTAATTTGTATTAGTATTTATACTAGTCACAACCGGGACCAACTTGCTGTAAAATACATAGTTACAACATTTAATATAGACTGTTAGCTTAACACTTTTAGTATTATTTTCTTATTACTGTAAAAGTAGTGTATTATTGTATGTTATTATTGTATGTTATTTGTATGTTTGACCCATGTATCAATTATGATAATATCATGTCAATAAAATGTTATATATCTATTATATTCTATTCTATGAAGCATTTACCGTAATGACGTGTTTAATTTTTTTCTTATCCTGAGAACACCAGGTGGACAAGGTGTCTCATGCAGTGGCGCCACCACTATAACCAGTACCTGTCAATATCAAATCTGTACTTTTACCAGGGTAACCAATTAAATCGTTCAGAAAACTCAAACACTCATGTGTACTTGAATAGACTTCACTTCAGTTATCACTATCTATATTATATATATTTTTTGTTTTTATTGCTACCATTGTTGGAGGCATCCATGCTCATATTTCACTTTCGTATAGGCCTAAACGCTGACATGAGCTATATTTTGGATATGTGGGTCATATGACGCAACACTGGAACTACTTTATTCTTGGCATACTATTTCTGAAATGTGTTTTTAGCGACTTGGCAAGCTGACAATTATAGGAGTGTTGAATCTGATTGCATCATTTTTTGTTTACAGTAGCACTGTGTGTGCTCTATATATAAAGATACACATGAAGTACCAGCTATCAACGTTACAAATCTAGGTCTCTCATCGCTCATACAACACAGCATCAACGATGTCTGAATCCAGCATTGAACTGCCTCCTGAAATAATAGCAAATACTCCAGGCTTCACATTTGATATTGGTAAGTATAGTGCTTCATTGTTTTAACAATTAGACTGGGTTAAGCTAAGGATCCATTGTTTACATGACAAAAGTAATCTTAGCGAATTCTGACTAAAGTCTTCTGAAACCTATACAATAAAAAAAGGGCTGTCTATTTCCAGTTCGCAAGACCCTATTGATAAGCAGATAACAAAATAAGTCAAGAATCTTGAGAGAAAATGTGATATGATTTTTGTTGTTTTCTCTCCATAGACATTCATTTAAATGGAACTCTTTGTCATATACAAAACTAAGACAAGGATAATTTGTTTCTAGATTGTTTGTTGTTATCTTTACTGCAGATCATGTATAAGATTTCAATGCGATATCAGTTGTTGTTACACTGACAATATCTGAGGTTGAAGTTAGTCACCTGTGGAAAATGTTCATATGGTTAGTCATGGAGACAAGTGTAGCTTGTCTCCATGGTCCCAAAGTGACTATAAGGATTTAGGGGTCATTAACTTCAAAACGAGACTTCATAAGCTTATCGCCGTCTTTAGTTATGAGTATGAACATGTCTAACTTGGTAGATCCTTTTGGCTATTGGGGGAGAGTAGTCGTTCTGGGACCTTTCAAGATGTCTAAGAAAATATACCAATTTTCACTAACTTTCTAGTTGGGGGTCCGTGCTTATATTAGGCATTCATTTACTTAAAGAATAACATGGGTGGACACCTCCCTTCTCTCATCTCATCAATCGACTCTCGCGAGTGAATGTCACGAATGGGGATGGCGAGTGGGCATGGTTTATGAATTTTTTTTTACTCCTGCTCATCCTTGTCCATACGTTATTTAATCGGTGAGCCATGTACGGATACTCGTGCTATTCCGTAGATCGCTCGTAGGTCCTCCAGATCACTCATGAACATTCGTGGAGAGGGCAAATATTTGGGCATGTTTAAAAAATTGGCGGACGTTCTACGAGTAAAATTGTTTACCTTTTCATGGGAGTCAACCGCGAGTCATTTGGCGATTGGTTGGTGAGTGATCTACGTACATCCGTGGCCATTTGCGGCCACTCGTGCTCACTCGCGAGTACACAGGGGAGGCTGTTTATCTGTGTATACTCGCCATCCACTCGTGTCCACTCTTGTACAACTCATGGAACGCTCAGGAAACACTCGGCAGACCTCCGTGGCCCACCCATCATCTAATGTCTACTGTCCGCGCTCCATCTGCAGCCCTCTCCTACTTCACTCGTGGACCACTTTCCTAGCGACCGAAGGATGTCCACCGAATGGCTGACAGAAGCCCCACGAACGTTACACTGGCTTCTCCGGGAACTGTTGGTCGTTCTCCCGCTGGTCAGTCGACAGACGTCCCTTGAACGCTCGTCAAAAGAATTTATACGTGCTTAACAGAGCCACGAGTGAGCATGTATAGTCCCTTTTTTACGTCCGTGGTCACTCGTCCCTCTTACTCGAGATAGTGTGAACTGAGCTTTATTAGAGGGTTGCACTCCTTCCTCAACAATCGACCCTTGCAAGTGGAAAGGACTTGCCTTATAGGGCTGCACTTTCCATAACTATCTATCTATCTATCTATCTGTTGGCTGGATGTTCAGTGCATGAAATAGTCATATACGATGTAGGTTTATGTCGATGATTTCAATTTAACACACCATGCAGCTTCATGATTTATTCATTCAGTTTTTGTTTCGATTATCGCAGCTGGTAATTTCAGCATCTGAAATGTAATATTTCTATTTATAGGAGGGTCTGTGGCTAAAATCATCTACAGATCCAAGAAAGGTTACAAAGATGGCCGACCCATTCAAGACGGTGGTGCTTCTAAGGTATAGACTTTTTTCCGTGGAAGTATATAACTTTGTTTAAAGATTTGTGATAAATGCAAGATGGAATTTATATCATTGAGGTTTTTACATTTAATTTCACGTAGAGTTTAACAGGACACATGACAAGCAGTCTACTTCCTTGTGATGACTTGGATGGAATAATTGCATTAATAAAGAACGATTGTGACGTCACAAGAGGGGCGGAAATACCGGAAGTGGTTGTCACAGGTGTGGGCGCAAATCGTCACAAGGAGAAATTTGAAAAGGAACTGAATGTCAGGTAACTTCAAATGAAGCCAATTCCTCCTTTAGTTTTGAGAGTATTAGTGACTCCCAATAAAGATGGGACAGCATGCACAGAGACCAAGTGATGTAGCAATAGAGTTGATCATTCAGGGCCGTAGCCAGACTTCAAAAATAGAGGGGGCGGAATCCTACTTTCATGGCCTTCACTTCCACAAGTTCAATAGGCTTATAACTTTCAAACTAATTGCAAGCAAGAGATGTACACTCAAACGTTTTCCTTTAGTTTATGTACTAAGGCAAGTCATAAATGTTATATTAACAAAAAAGTCCATCAAACACCAATCTATTTTATATATTGCCAATTTTGCCAAAAAATAGGTTAATTTTTCCTGTAATTATGATTCGATATAACTGCTGGACGTCTAGTCACCTTATTTATCGAATTTATCTTGTATACCACTTGTTTTACAGGCTGAAAGTTGTATCGGAGTTTGACATGTTGATTGATGGCATGCTGTTATTACTTCAAACGATGAAGGAGCCATTTTTGCCCTTGTCTGAGGAACCCCAGAAAGTGGCTATTGAAAGATTCGTGCGTTTTCAAAATTTCCTGAAAAGCTACAAAGGTAAGTCAATTTCACTTTTTTTTTTTCAAAACAAAATTGACATTTGCTTCAACTTTATACTGCAAGTTGATAGATACACGAACTTGCCGTGTACAACTATATGCCTGAAGGAAAAGGTCTCCATGTATTTTGTCAGACCAGAGCCGTGCGAAGTGGGTGAAAAAACAAGATGAAGAGGAAGCGTTGTCATGGAAACCAGACCCCAAACAAGTATTTCCATTCCTAGTAGTGGCTTGTGGGTCCATTGTCGTTTTTCACAAGGTATGTCTTACCTGCATGGAAATTGATAAACTTGTGTTCAATTTTTACGAAGTATGTCAAACATGGATTATAGATGATGACCAACAAGCTTTAAATTAGCAAATAGAGTCTTTTCACTGAACAGCCCTGAATTCAGCAAGATATAAGTCTTTCCTCTCCTCTTATTACTCATTTTGCTTTTCAGACCCAGTAGGTAATAACTAACTGATTCCATAAATATGACTTTCTCAGAAAAATAACAAACATCAACTAAATGATAAAGTGTCAAGTATGCATTAAAATGCACTAAAAATACTGCTGCTAGGATGCACTTTGCTTCAGCCAATCGCAGCCAAGGGCGGGAACTTTTTCAGCCAATATAATTGCAGTATTCTGTTTTAGCCACCTGGTGGAAATACAGAGAACCTTCTGTGAAAATCCACTATTATGGGTGATTAGCTCCTACTCTTGGCTCCATCGGTCAACCAACGCAATTTATGTACTCAAATCTTATGATCTTATAATCTTTATTCAGGTATACAGTGATGGGACATATGAGAATCTTGATGTGAGTGAAATTGGAGGAAAGTGTGTTATGGCATTATTGGCTCAGCTAACCAAGGAAAAGGTATACTTCAGTGACTACACTGACTAGTAATTATTTATCACAATACCTATAATGGATAAGGCATGCTCACCTATGAAATCATGGATGGCACATCAGTAGCGATATATATATTTATCTATATGTCATGTGTGCACCTTGTGTGCTTTAATGATATGAATATATATGTTATATGAATAAATTGACTCTGAGTTCTGAGTACCATAGAATAATCCAGGTCTATAACTGTGGTCGATATCTTGTCAGGTATTGAATGTTGGTTCCAGTTTTTCACCTTTGACTACTGTTATTTTGTGTGTCAGTGTGTGATTGTAATCAACACTTACCAATTCTTCTCATTCTATTTAACAAAAGGACTTTGAGAAACTGCTGTCAATGGCATCGAGCAGTGACGGTCGGTCGGTCGATATTTATGCTTCAGACATCAGAAAACAAGACAGCTCTGGAGACCCTTACACCAGCTTTAACAATGACTCCATCATCTTCCCTTTTGGCAAAGCTTACCACAATGATGGTACGTTAATCTGGTGCTCTCTGGTGCATTATGTCAATAGCACAAGCATTTAATAGTAGACATACTGAATGCAATATATGGTCATTTTGAATACTGAATTTTGAATATTCATATTTCAGATGTAGAATCAGGTGACGTTGCTTTCAGTCTCCTAAACATCGTTTCCAATAATATGGTGCAGGTGGCGCATCAGTTGGCCACCATACACGACTGCCCCCATGTGATTTTCACTGGAAACTTGGTCAGTTCGTCTGCAGTGCAGGATTGGTTGGCCAGAGATATGACTTTGAGAAATTTGAGAGTTCCTAAGGTATGTTGCGGGTGGGAAAATAACAATTTGAAATCCGTAAGTCATGATTTTATAGTATTAAATGTTTTAATTTGGTAAGGGTTCCTTCATACAAACAATACCCAACTATGAAATATATGATAAATGTTCGATGATTTGAATAAAGTTTTATTCACAAATAATAGTTTAAATTATGTTGTTCTTATTTGGTTATTTCAGGAGAGGAGGGTCCGCTTTGGTTTTCTCCGCCATGGAGGATTTCTTGCCGGACTTGGTGCTTTGGCTGCTGGGAGCAAAACCTTAAGCAAAAATAACTGAATTGACTATGCATGAATTCCATGTGACGGAATCACAGACATATCTAACTTTTTTTATATAAGTGTAAAATGTTGACCAAAGACCTGTGAAATTATTTATGAGGACCCTAAGTGAGAAAAATAATGCAATGTAATGTTGCGATGTACCGTTGCAAGGATAGTAATTATAGATAGTAGATATGGGAAAATTGTTATATTTTTTGCCAATATATAGGTGTATTTTCCATGAATATAATTTGTTGTATATTAAACCACAAATACACAAACTTTTATACTCGAGAATTTATGGATATTTTTGTAAACATAGTAACAGGGTTTTAGGGGATGTATAGGTATCGGAATTGTTTGTTTGTTTAATTTGCCAGTAGAAGCATATATAGAGAATTTACCACAATACTTTGTGATATTGAGATGATAAATACATTAAATATACAATTTGTGACCTTATTCTTTATGTTTCAAAATTTTTATAATTTGGAATATTAACTTAAAGGTTTTTAGAGAAAATATTTTTAAAATTACGATTGTTGATAATTTATGTATATAAGATAATTCGTTATCGTTCTACTCCCTGATATTTTTGTCATTTTTTTGCCTTGTTCTTTTCTTTCTCTGGGCCATTATTATTTCATTCTATTTCTTGTATTTGGATAATTGTTATCTGCTAATTCTTGGATATAGTTTTCATATATGTACGGCAATATTTTCATTTTATGTTGGTACACTATTTTGCCCATTTTAACCGTTTTGGATTCTGATTTATCTTTTTTTTTTCTTTTTTTGCACATACGATTGCCTATTAGTAAAATACGATTTATCAATTGAATGGCTTACTTATTTTTCTAGTTTTGTAATATATCGTGTTTTTACGAGGTCGAATGCCTTCGCTAAGTCTAGGAATATTCCAATTGTCATTTGTTTATTATCTATTTATAGGCGAATGGTGTCTATTACATTAACCAATGCCAATGATGTTGAGTGGTTTTTTCAAAATCCAAACTGACAGTTATAAAGAATTGTTTGCTTTTCTAAGAAAGTGTACGTTCCATTGTAAATAACTTTTTCTATTACTTTGTTTCATGCCACTTAATAAAGTAATAGGTCTTTAATAATTTGCATCATCAGTAGTTTTGCCCTTGTGAATTGGAATTACCTTGCCTGTTTTAAGGGCATCTGGATATTTCCGTTTTTAATATCTGGTTGCATAGGTGAACCAGAGGTATTGGGCTGTAACAGTGCTTAAGAATTTTATCTGAGATTCAATCATCCCCCTGTGCTTTTCTATTTTTCACATTTTCCCCTCATTACTATAATTCGTTTTTATTAATGGCCATGAGAACCCAAAAAGGTTAGACATTTTGACAAAGTTTAAAGCATGTAGGAGAAATAATTTTCAGAGTTATGCTCCCGGAAAAATTCATGTACGGAAAAAAAAGAAAAAAAAAGAGAAACCTTTTTCCACCTTATTTATAAAACATAGCCATATTACTGTTTGCAATTGTGTTAATTGCACAAAGTCCTGACCTGAATTCCATTGAAAATCTGCGGGGTGAACTGAAGACCATGGTCTATGCCAGGAAGCAATATTGACAATCCTTGTGGTGGTGCCATTGAAGCAACATTGCTGCACTATTGATGCAAGTTGTGAAGATGTATACAAATAGAATTTTAACAAATATTGTGTTGGCTCCATTGCAGTAGCATTGCTGCAACTTGTGCAGAGAGCTGGGTGTATTGTAATGATGAGACTTGCAGGAGCATTGCCAATTTCAATCAACATAGTCAGACATATTTTGGCAATATTTAGTGTTTCAATATTACCTTTACCTACAGAATTCTTGCAATGCTATAGTAGTAACATTGCTGTTTTGTTTCGTGGGCAGGCGGTTCATATGCAGCAAACCCTCAGCGCTCAGCCAGAAGCATATCTTTGTATAATCTTAGGATAAATTATCACTGGTCTATATATCTGCAAACTGGTTCATGCAAACTTGTGTAGAGCACTCCTGTAAATCATGAAATTGCTGCACACAGTGTTTCTGTTATTCACCAGGTGGCAGGCATGTATAGGGCCGTTGACCATTAAATTGCTCCATGTAAATGACATTACATTTTCTTATCTCTTATTAGTTATATTAAATGAATAACAAGTGCTGAGGTATAATTAGTAGAAGAATTACATCTCAGAATGACGTAAGACTACCAGAAGAATAGCCACTTAAATGCCATGTTCTTACTGCTCTACAAGCAGACAAATGACATGGAACTGGTGTCATGCGTAATTGGTAGATTTTGGACCAATAAGTGGAACTACTGCTGCTACTACTACTATACATACTACGGTACTACCATTGTCCAAGTTCACTGTGTTTGTAATGAAACACAATAAATCATGCGAAAGATGATGTAAAATTTGTATAAAAATTACATTTGTTAAAGCATGTCTCATCTCTCCTTTCTGTCTTAAGAGGGCGCAGGTGGCTGTGATTTGGTTTCCTTGTTTAAACTGATGCACCCTTAACAGTTGACCTCGACGATATTTCCTGGAATATTAATTTCATGGAAAGTGTGACAAGCACGAATTCCTACACACCTGACACTATGGGTTATGCAAGGACACTGATTGAATACTATTGTCAATGGACTGAGACGCTTACCAATATTCATACTGACACTTGGAAAACTAATACAATTTGAGGTTCCTGATATCTGCAAACACGGTGTAATTCATAGCCATATTTCAAAGCCATTTCTTGTCAGATCTTGCAAGAATTACCCTTTTTTTGTCAACAGGAACCCTAGATCTGTTTCAGAAATCATGCTCTTCTTCACATAACCGACAGGTGTGAATCGAGGCTGGCTGTTTTCAGAGCTACATGCTAAAATTTGTCTTCTTGTACTTAGTTGCTAATTCGCTTTTGTACAGCCCTCGTGCTCATGCATAAGAACCCGCGTTTTGTGTTTTCATACTCGGCAAAAAAATTCGCCACTTTAGTTCGTTTGACAGTGATCCGCTGTAAGCTATACTTTGTGCTTTTTTCAAAGCTACCCTAGTCCCTAGTACTTGATTGCTCATGTCGTTATATATAATGGCGAAATCAAAAATTGTCTCTGTCATCTACATGGGGAAAGCAAAATATTCCGCATTATTCCATTGCATACATTCAGTTGATTTGGTAATCATGAGCATAACAATCAGCTCGAACCATGGACATCGGCTTCTCTATCCATCTTTGATTTTAACCAGTTTATCTTCTGAACTTTCTTTTCATCTTCTTTTCCGGACATCTCGCTCCATTTTCTTTTTCACGCCGGTGCTGACACCTGTTGTTTTGCGTCCCACTTGCAGGTGTCTCAAATCGTGTCCGGCAATAATTGGCAATGTGCAATTAATATGCAAAAAAATCCGCACACCCATTAAATGAGCAAGATTTTGGTAATAAACATTTTTTAACATATAAGGTTTAATTTATTTGTTCTCTACTATGTAGATGTATATACTATTTCGCCAGTTTGCTGGGTGTAAGGTGAATGGAACTCTCGGTTGGACTGCCCTTAATTGTAAGCAATGCAATCAGAACAAAATGTATCTGGCAGACGAAAACCTTTTCCACCACCACTTATGCTATTTCCTCTATGCTTTATGACCTTGCTTTTTATGTTAATAACATTTTGTGGCTCGTCCTTGTTGGCCAAGCTAACGTAAAATACATGAACCTCAGTATTATACCACTATATGTACGGTTCCTGACCCAAGTAGTCTTACTTTCGAGGTATTCATATTAAAGAGGTTATATATTGTAACTGCAAATATTGATTGGGCCCAGAATTGCGTTGCCTTTTGTCATGCCCTTACTGTAGAAAAAGTGTGACAATTATCATATGTAGACAAATTGACTGCGTATAAATTAACTGACCCCAATAGTCATTTTGACTAACAATTTAGCTAAACAAATAATTTAGTCAGGCTCCATGCTAATTTCATACATGGCATATCAAACACTGACTAACATGTCAGTCAAAATGTCTGACAAGTTAGCTGATTTGACTAACTGAAAAATATATTTATGTATGGAGCCGAGTGCTAATTTATTTCTGGTCTACGATAACATAAGATGTCTGAGCAAATGAAAAAAATATACAGTGTCTCTCATTGCCATCTCCAAACTAAAAATTTAATTTCATCATCGATTTAACTAAAATGCTGAAATCTGTTTGGTAGGGTCTGCAGGGATCTGGATGAAAAAAAATTTTTGGTGGCATCCCGGTAGCGATAGTAAATTATCTTAGGGGTGTCTCCACCTGTATATACTGTTTCTTTGTACATGTATACAGGAAATAAAACTTGTCTGAGTCTTCCCCAATTCTTGACAGGTAGTCGAGTCTTAAATAGAGTCAGGAATGATTTCTTAGATCAAAGCCAGACCAAAAGTAGATAAATAAACTTTTTTTAAATGTAAGTAATATCTAATTAACATTATTGCGTGTGACTTGGGCTTGCAGTTTGAGGCTAGAAGTTTCTCCCCTCGGGGGGCGTTTGTGAATGATCTGGGATATTGCATTTCATGTTAAATTTTCATTAAAATAACTCCGCCCATGTTGTGAAAGTTTGCCCTTTTGTCGTTTTTGTTCTGATTATTTCCTTTTGTTTCAGATCACAGATACTAATCTCGCCAATTAACAAATCCCCGTTAAAAGGAAATATTTGGTTTACCTATTAAGAGATCCTAAGCTGGCTTCTGTGGGAGGGTATGGAAACATGGATTTCCCGCATGAAGTATGGATAGCCCTGGGGATGGTAGTGCTGCTGCTAGGTCAGCCAAAGCTAGCAAAACATATTGATTATAACATAGCATTAAAAAAATCACGTAAGATTAAACCTAGAAGAGCAGAAATAAACTTTTTTACCTTAGTAATAGATCAAAATATAAGCATTGATTCAGTTTGCGTGATTGGAATTTATATTATTTGCTGCATGTTCTGCATCATGTATATTACATGGTGGCTCCGTGGTATATGCAATGGCAATGCTCCATTCCTGTTTTATCTCATATGACAAAAGTCTGGGGAATAATATTACATCCGATGTGTATTAACCAACAAACAACTACATACATAATATGCAAGCCAAAAATCCACAGAGATTTGTGCCAAAAATCCAACTTTAATTGTAAGAAAATCCCAAATAAATTGAATTTTTTGTTCAGAAGTGGCGTGTGCTGCCGGGCAATTGACCAGGGGAATTATCCACTTAATAGTCTTCTTGGGTTTATTCCTTTGTGGGTCTACAATGGCATATGACAAACGACAATGGCGGGCTATTGTATAGGACGCTTCATATCAAAGGACAAGCAAATTGATTCTCAAAAGGTTCGACAGTTTTGTTGCATACGGCAGAAGAATTTGGTGTTTTTGTTCTTTCGAGTCAAGCTAGAAGAGCACTTAGGGGTAATTGGCTGCTGTTTTTAGTCTCAATTGCTCCCCATGGCTCTACGTGGCTAGGGACGTTCCAGCGGGATAAGTTGCGTCGAGCGTCGGCGCCCCTTTGATGACGGCCGTCCCGACGCAGCGTCCCGAGCGTCGTCGACGTAATAGTGCTCCTGTGAAGACGGTTCTAGATCTACCCTTTGTTCATACTCATTACATTGTTAAAACAAACTCCACACTGTAATATGGATGTTTAACAGCACAGATACACACTTCAAGGGCACTGGCCTTTGAAGTTAATTTAGAACAACCTTGTCCGTGTTTGTTTTTCAGCCCTGCATGATATTAACCCTGAAAATACCGCAGCATTTCCTGTATGTCACGCTACCCCATGCTGAGATTAATAAGAATTATCTTTTTTCATATCTTACATAATCTAGTGCACAATATCTTTGTACCTTATAGATAACAGATTTTTTTTACCTTTGTAATTTTTGAAAGTATTACCTACTGCAGTGTTTGTTTCTTTGAATGCAAAGTGTATCTAAATTAAACCGATACGCCAATATGTTAAAATTTTATTTAAAAATATATATCGGAAAAAGAGAGAGAGAAAAAAAAAGAGAGCACAAACCAGGCATACAACCTCAACTGTACATAATAAAAACTGTATATTTTAGAACTTAATTGTGACTCGCTTTTCTGTGGAAGAGGGATTGTGAAGATGCCTATAAATATCACGCGAGCATGTTGAACCTTAGATAAGTTCATTAAAGGAAAGCATATCAGTCTATGAACCGATATAATTTTGTAAAAAATATAATTTCACAGCTTGTATGTTAGCCACAGTGCCAGTAACCTTGTGGTCACATATAAAATATATTGAATTTAACAGCATTAGAACAATGTGCAAGGAACAACAAAGAAAAGTCAAAATAATGACTGCTCAGTATCAGATTTTTTCTTCTGAGATAACGTGTACATATAACAGGACTATACTATATATGATAGGTATGCCAATAATCACAGATTCTATTCCATTTCATTCCATTATATTCCAACAGAAATAGGCTTAATGTTTACAAACAGTCTGTCAGAGGAACACCCAAAAAAACTTTTCAGTTCAGACAAAATATCCTAAATTTCAACAGTTATTTTTGCAACGAAAGTTTCTGTTCGTCAATTTTCGTTATAGACTTAAAGTACGTGCCTTTGACATTTGGTTTATATATATATATATATGTATTTGGTACCAGCCCTCGAATTGTGAACGACAAACTTTTGTCAGTTTTAACAGCCCCCTGATGACATTCCTGAACAGTTTAAAGACAACATGGGGTGGAAATTTGTTTTGCTGTACGATTACTTTTCTTGGTGACTTGTGGCGAACATGTTTATATCGACTTGCGATTGTATTTCATGGACTTTTATTCTGTTAGCATGTTGCCGAAATATTCTTCGGGTCAATGGAACTAGCCGTGACAAGCCCATGCGAAACGGCTTCCCTCTAGCCAATCAGAATGCACCAGACAAACTAGAGGCTGGTTCCAGTTGAGAGGTCGCCTCTGATTGGCTGCTGAGATGACGACGGTGCGACATCAAAGGGGCACGTGACCTGGAGGTACACGAATAATAAAGTTGTAAACAGGTCGAGGGGATATGAAAGTTAGGTGCCTGGCCAGTCCATTCATATCTCTGCTAGCTACTGACAGTGCAGTAATTCCACACTTAGACGTCTGAGGTGATTTTTGACAGTCTTCATTCATTCGCAAGCCACTCTCAGCAAGACGCGATTTTTGTCGTCTGCACAGCGTCAGGACGGTGCGTATAGGACGCCTTTAATACGACTGGATACCTGCCTTCCTTCTCTTAAACTGGATTTATCGACAATGCCGGAGATGAAGCCCAACCAAGCTGACTTGAAACATCTCCTGAAGGCCGTGGACCAAGAAATGTCAGCAGGACGGGAAAAGGGCGACCCTACAGAGGGAAAACTGAAGGTGACATTGGAGGATCGAGATCTCTGGAGCAAGTTCAAGGAACTCACTAATGAGATGATCGTCACCAAAAGTGGCCGGTGAGATACCAACCTTTTCTTAACATAGTATAACTGTTGTGCTTTTGAGTTTTGATATATATGATCCAAGTGTTTCATAGCTCGTACGGTGGCCCAAAAAATGATTGGGAATATCACTAAATAGGTACATTAATTTTCATTCCTTGAAATTATCATGAAATCAATGCCAATGGCTGTTATGTATGCACACACGAATTGATTCGATTTAGTACCAAAGGAATATGACAGGTCAACATTGTCACCTGCCAATCTGCTCTTAATTATATGAAATATGAAGTTAATTAGACCAGCTGAATTGTTACAATTTCATGAAAAATCATAATATAAGCTAGCGTTATTCAAAATAACCTGGTCTATGTGTCCTATTTGAATTTGATAAATGTGCAGATAAAATGAAATTGACGAGCGGCTGTCAGTTGGTACACAAGGCCAGCTGTGGACTGGATCCTGTCATATCCTGATATCCTGTTTTTGGGGTTAATTGACCATGCGGTATTTATGACAGGATAGGATGGACAGTGTCCACCATCAAAGCCGGACCTGTGTATGTGAAAGTGTGCAGTGGTCATCTCTAGATCTGTTTAATCTTGACCAAATCATGTTAAATGTCCATAAAACGGGATGTTACATTCAATTAACCTGAAATGACTGAAATTTCCCCTCAAGTAGCTGACGTTGAGTAGGAAACGTGTCTTTGTAGATTTACTTGGAATATAGGTGCCCTTCTGGGGGCATGGGGTAGTCTTGTATACCCCACCCTGCCCTTTACGACTGATCCTATCAGGGTCGGGGGCTTTGGCAAAGTCAAGAAACGGAACTGAGTTTCCCTGTGCCCCCCTGTGCCCCCTCAATGTGCTCTTTTATGGCTCTGTAACCTCATGAATCATAACTAAAAATGATTCACGTTTTATGAGACCCATGAGGGCTTTTAACTCGGTGAATTTCCTCTCACTTTTATGGTCTTATTTTTGATTGGACGGGCACTCTTCTGAAAAGCTTTTTCACACGCTCAAAACAATTAAAATATTGTTTTGTATGTGGTCCATTGTGACTAGTAATGCAATCGCGCGAGAGCTGTAGAGTTACCATGGAGTTACTGATATTACTACATTATAGTATTTTGGACCTCAGGTCTCAAATTCAAAACCAAGGCTTTTCACTCTCACAAAAACACATAACTGGAGTCACAATGACCAAAACATTGTGTCTTGTATGCAGGGGCATGCAAGATTCTTGAGGATATTTGTGTGCGGTCAAATACCTCAGATCAACATGGCACAGCAATCACCACGAACTGCATGCTTAACATTTGTGATAATTAGTAAAACTAATTAATGTCACAAGTATAGAACAATTTTTTTTTGCATCAATATATGCAACTTAGGGCCCAGGCAAGTCTGTATATTATCCCGTGCCAGGCCCAGTGTGCATGACAGCGGCAGAGGTAACCTACCTACAGCATGATACCTGGCGATCCCCGGACAGACATTATGGCCAGAGTAGATTCCTGAGCTTATGCTGGCTGAAAAAGAGTCGAAGCGGTTCCCTTTTGATCTGGCTGTTACAAACACTGTATCAGCATGATTTGTATATAAAGATATGCGTTTGTGGTTTGCCTATTATTCCGAAGTGGATGAGAGGCACACCTGGGTCACAAAAAGATCTGACAGTGTGAAGACCTACTGCAAAGAAAACCTGACTGGTCCTGTGCTACCCATACACGATAAGACTGTCATGCATGGCAATGCAATTCACATGTATAACTCCCATCTGTATGGCTTGAATCGCCTCTAATGAAAATAAAATAACTAGTCCTGGTATTTATTTAGATATTGATAGCATAACATCACCTGCACTCCGCGTGTGGTGACTGCTCGAGGGTTTTTGTACTTATTGACTGCGTTGGAGATTTCGATCTTGGGGAAATTAAAATCTCCCTATGTGCAGTTTGTTATGCATCCAATAACTGCACATAATCTGTTGCTAAAAATGAAATGGTATATTCATTATAAATTTTAGTTGTTACGCAAGTGAAAGTATACCTAATGATTGGCAGTTAAGGTGCTGAACCTTCCACAATGCAGTGACAGAATAATTGTTATGTAGGTGCTAATTTCAGCGCATATCTTTTGCAAAAATGTAAAAAAAAACTTGTGTTGCCTTTGTGAAAAAGGTCTACACATGAAGAAATTGAGTAAAGAATTTTTTTTTTAATGTTACATGCATTTGTGTTTATGGTTATACCAAACTTTAACTAATAGATAATTTGGTTCCCCCACGAAAGTAATTATCTGAAAGTTCTAGTTTGCCAGCCACATTTATGAGTTAATTTTCATTTTCAATATATGTATGATTTGATATTTTTTCAGGCGAATGTTCCCAGTCATGCGTGCCGCGGTGTCCGGCCTAGACCCCAACGCCATGTACACGTTCCTGCTTGACCTGGTCAACGTGGACAACCATCGCTGGAAGTACGTTAACGGAGACTGGGTGCCCGGGGGAAAGGCTGAGCCCCAGCCCCACAACGCCGTCTACATACACCCCGACTCGCCCAACTTCGGAGCTCACTGGATGAAGGAGCCCGTGTCCTTCTCCAAGGTCAAACTGACCAACAAGATGCATGGCAGTGGACAGGTCAGTCTCATTTAATGATAAGAGGAAATTGCAATTTGTGAGGAAGTATTTTTTATTAAGAGTCCTTATTTAAGAAAAATGTAATTAAATAAATAAAATTATTGTGTAGACCGTGGCCTGGTTTAAGTGTGTTGGCATCCTAAATCATGTCAATATTTGATATATTTCACATTTTCTATATTGCTCAAATCTAGAACATTATTCTAGTTTAACCATATTTGTGTCATATTGGAGAACACAGTATATATTTTTTTTCTGGTGATAAACCAACCATTGCAAGGATACGAATACTAGGTCTTGAAATATTTAGACAGTCATTCACTCGGGTATATATATGTATAAAATTAAGTCGAATATAATTAGTGAAAATTACAAATTTTATTCTGAAAATGATAATCAAAAACAAAATAAACATATTTGAGTCAACTTACAGATATTCAGAAATCTGTTATGACCAAAAAATTAAACTGTGAAAAGTATTCCTTGGTGCCATAAAACACCATAAAATAGCACATGTATGTTCAGGTTTAAGGAGAAGTGAAGCGTTATTGTCAGGAGAAAATTACTTTCTGCGTACATACAACCATGGTTTAAAGAAGTGTCAAAAAATAACACACAAACCACATTTTTGTCATCATCACTGCTCAATATTCTGCATTTGAATGATATCAATGGCTGGTGGCTGAATAAGGGAGGCGGCCCGGGGAAAGTCGAGCTGGCGGTTATCAGTTGCCCAGGCACGCCCCGGGACAATTGCCGGCGACCCCCGTGCCCCCGTGGACTGGTTTGTTTCCTCTCTTTGCAAGTCAGGAGTAACTTGAGATAGAATTTGTGGTCAATTGGTAATAGATAGGTGGCCTAGGCACTCGTGAGAAAGCACTTTCCAGACTTAAATCGGAGGAAGTCAGTGGAGAGTGAAAAGGAGGCTCCTCATTGGCGTCCTTTGGGGTCTTCTTCAAATATGGCGACTGTAAATGAGAATCGCCTTCGATGGAGTGTTAACAGTGGTTAAATGGTCCAAAAATTGCTATTTGCTGTCCAAATATTCCGTAAAAATGATTAGAAATGTAAAAGTAGAGAAATTGTTATAATTTGCGGCATTTTTACCATTATTTTACCAAGAGTCAACCAAAAATATTGATGCAAAACATGCACCATTGGGCTAAGATTTTTCAAAATAAATTACAGCTTTCACTATTTCACAATATTCTCTGGGAGTTATATACCTTAATCTTCATTAATTTGGTGAAATATCTGTAGATTTCTTCTCTAAAATGCCACATTGGTAACATTTTAAATAGTCCTCTGGAATATCATATTTCCACATGAAAATATAAGTATCATTTGCTCTAAAATAATTTTTGCCATCGTCTTACAAGCGGCAAACAGAATGATTTCTATGACAAAAGTAACAATACACTGCAGTATACTTTCTTGTATACAATTGTATATATATATATATATATGTTAGTGCATTAATCGACATACTGCTATGTTGGATAAATATCTGAAGAACCGAACAAATAACAGACAGGATACTGACAAGAGCAGTTGATATGGCACATTCGTTTTTGTTTTCCTGGAAGTGGTTGAAATTAAGAACAATTTGTATTTGTTTTGATTCTAATATTGAGTTGCTGAATGGACTTGAGGAATGAACACAATTTAGGGTCACCCCCTTCAGATAATGAGAATATATTATGCTATATATATGTAGTTCGAGATGTAAGAATGGTCAATAAGAGCCCCAAAAGTTACTAACTTACGTGATATTTGATAGAGCTGGATTTGTTAAAACTAATAAGCAGTTGATGAATAATGCAGTAAAATTACTGTTATACGGTTGAACCTTATTGATTGTGGTATCGACCCTTGGATTGTTGAAACAAAATTTTTGGTTGTAAATGTCAGCAAAGAGCATGGACGAGGATGTATCGTGCATGTACAGGAGTTAATTTTTCCTTTCGGTCTTGAAGTTTTGATTTTATTTTGTTGCTGCTGGTTCTGAGGAAGAACACCAAAGATGGGGCTTTGAAATAAAAGAGAGAAGAATAAAAGAACTGATGGTGAAAAAAAAAGAAGAAAAAAAAAGCCTTGTTTGCGATGTAGTTATTGATCGGTGTCCAGGCGTCCTATCGATTTCTAAATTTGGTGCGACTGGAAATTTCTTTGAGGGCATTCCACAAATCAAACAAAGTTGTCCACCCAGTTGATATATATTTTGTGTAGTTTATTGGACAAAATTGGGTTCAGCAAACCATATTTCACTGCCTTTTGATGTTGCCAGACTCGCGCAAAATATTCCATTAATCATATATAGGTGGTTGAAATATCGAGGAATATCAAAAAAAATTGTTTTTTAGATAAATTTTTTTTTAATGAATCATGTCATTGGCCTTTTTGTCACAAGGACCTAATAAATTTCCTGACAGAAGGGGTTGGTGGTCTTATTTTGGAAATGTACATAGTAATTATCATTACAGATAAAACAATTAATCAAATGAAATCATAGATTATAAGTAAGATTGTTTACGATAGACCTTTTACACAGATATACCATTGTAAATTTATAAGCCTCAAAAAGAGGCCAGTATGGACTTTGGGGTCTAGGTCTTGTCAATTCCATGTCAAGTGTAATGAATTTGTTAAGAAGGTCTTTTCAAGGGAAGTCTTATCTTGTTGTCAGAACAAAATGAATGGCCACTTATCGGGTACGTGATAGAATCTATCGGAAGCATGTTATGAGCCACGGGGCCACTGATGAAGTAGTTATAGCCTTGACAGAAAAATAAAAGAAAAAAGATAAATAAAAAGGAAAAGAAAGCAAATTATGAATAAGGGGTTGACCTTCAGTGCAACTTGAATTGTTTGAATAACATAATGGCTGACATGCTTTGTTATACTGACATGGAGAATAAAATCTCCAAGTTTGATAAATTTATTTACAAGGAAAATGATAAATTAAATATATCAATATGACAAGAGAAAAAAAGGAAAAAGAAATACTTAAAAGATACATTTATTTACAAAAGACATGATAGATTGACCACACAAAAAAAAGAAGACATGAAAACTGAAAAAATAAATAAACGAAAGAAATGAAAACTAGAAGCGAAAACTGGGCAGCGATATTTTCTGGCTTGTGGGGGTCAAAAATATTAGTTTCTTTGATCACAATTGTGTTGATCAATGGACAATCAATCAGGCTGATTATAACTACCATGTCAGACGATGATATGGGAATAATTCGAGGAACATAATTGGCATGTTATGGATCTCTGGTGGCTGACAAATTGATCAGCTTAACAGTGCTAAACTTACCAAATGGACAAGACACAAGCATTTAAGGAGTAATTGGCACTCATTGGCATTCCCCTCAACGTTCTACAAACAAAAGATGAAGAGATGTTTGCCATTTGCGACTCACAGGCAGGAGAGTTTCCCGCCATGGCAAGAAGGCGCGCAGTGCACAGCAGACGACAGGGATGGAGGGATGGAGGGGGGGGGGGACTTGACTGACAGAATAGGACACTCTCTCGATATCAAATAGACTAGGAATGGACACTCTGTTTGTCTCACTGGTTGGCAGTCTAGTGGGGTGCAAGGGAAAGGGCATGCCAATGAGGGTAACACAAATCAGACCACTGCATTCTATTTGATCGAAATGACTTGTGGCTGGCCTTCAATTTTTTTTTCATCTCAAGAAAACCCAGTGAATAATACAGTTTTTAGAAAAAAAAGTCTCAGGCTTATTTGAGAATATTTTAGTCTTACTGTGATCATTGAATGAGAAAGCAACTCGTGCACTGCTTTTTACTATAATAATAATAATAATAATAAATGTATTGTTTAGAGTGCAACAAAATAAAATTCATTCTCAGTCACGCTTGACAATATTAAAATCGAAATAAAATGAAAAAGAGCACGCCTTTTTATGAAAAGTCAAATAATTTGTGGATGAATGCATCAGATATGCCATATAAGTTATTAAAAGAGCAATATTTGCCAGTTCTCAAGGACCGTCGAAGACCTACATACATCTCATAAAAATGCTGTTTTAATAATATGGTTGATAACTAAAGAAACGAAATATGCATGACATATATTTTGAAAATCATACAATTATAACGTGATAGCTGCACTTCAAAAGAACTAAGCCTATAATAAGGGCACTGCTATGAAAGTTTTTGACTATAATCACTTATATCATCATCAAGGCAGAGTCCCTTGTTGTAACAAGTGAGATTCAATATTCTACATGGTATATATTACTGGCATTATGTACACTAGTTAAATGCATTTTAACAATATTTTAATTGTTTATTAATTTACATTGCAGATTATGTTGAATTCTCTTCACAAATACCAGCCCAGGATCCACATCGTCAAGGTGGGCGGCAAAGATGAGAAAAGGACGATATCCACCCACGACTTTTCAGAAACACAATTCGTAGCAGTCACAGCTTATCAGAACGAGGAGGTATGTCCACAATTGATGTTCTGTTGTATATCTTATATGTACTATGTACTAATGTTAATACATTATTGATTCTTAAACCAAAAGAATCTTAATATTTCTTAAGGTTTACTGAAGTATAGTTGTAAAATAAAAGTCAAAAGAAAAGAATTAAAGCAGTCTATAGTGTAGCTGTTTGTTCTACCTGAAAAATGGTTGTCCATAAGTTGATTGCCACTTTCCATCAAAACATGAACATTTTAGTGTCTCACATTTAACATTTGTCAAAGCCATGCCAAGCATTTGTTTTGAAGGCATGAAGTCAATTAAGGGGAGTGTAATAAAAAAATCAAGTACATGTTGGGTAATTTTTTGCCATCATTGATTGACATGCTAGTTTTTTAAATATATTTTACGAGAAAAACTGAATAAAAGTCAAGTACATGCTATCTGATACAGCTATAATTTGTAAACAGTAATGACATGCTATATTTTTTTCTAATTTTTAAAATGAGCGAACTCAGCATGGGATCTGTAGTCACAGTGCTTTATTTCTTTTCTTTCTATCTTGATTCAAACGGCTTCGGTCGAATTTCGACCGCCAGTGAGTTTTGGCAATGACCTGTTATTTCTTTGTTGTTGTGTGTAGCAATGAAGGTCTAAACAGCAGTGGATTCCTGTGCCCTGTTTGATGGGTTTTTGACTGCACAACAAATGTCAGCCATGCTCTTTCGTGCTTTTATTTACCCTTTCATGATTGCTGCAATTATTTCGATATTCCGCTCGAAATTGACTCCATAAACTTGCCTGGTTGGGCAGCCTGGACGCCAGGCCATTGACTTCACATGTGACTCCAGTTGGCATGGCGACTGAAGCCAAAGACTCCATAAATTAGGTCACTAAAGGTCACAGGTCAGGTCAAGGGTATTGGAAGGTCGATTTTTTTGCACGAAATTTGGTTAGAATATACCATATATAATCTGTGTATGGTTTCTTCTGTAGTTGATGGTGGTCCCGACTGCTGATAGGTGAATGAAATATTTTAGCAATTGTGGTCCGAAACAAGGCATTTTGTAGAAGTAGGACCTAGAAGAGATTGGTTGCCAAAAGTGTGCTGCTTAGGTGTAGTGTTTCGGTCTAGCTTGGGTGTACTATTTATTGTACCTTGGATGAATCATGGATGAATCCAAGGTTGCCAAACTTTCAGACCATCTCATGGTAACTCCTTAAGTAATTTAACCTCAGAATGAAGATCAGTTACTTCAATAAGTAAAGTAATAAACTTCTTCTTTTTTTCTCACTGCTGTTTTGGAAATCTGCACCATCAAATTCACTTGGTCACTCCATGGAGTCACTAGAGACTCCATGGTCACTCTGTGTTATAATATCTCACACATATGTTAGGTTAACCTCAAGCTGTGACAACGCCAAACTGTTTGGTAACATGACGATTCACAAAATGCTCACAAGTCATCAGTCACTGACTGCGGGAGTGGACACTCCAGTGCAATGTCTTTAGCCACTCCTTGTCTTGCTGGACACTTGCCTGGACACTGGTTCTCACCAAAGTTATACTCATCTCACATGCAGGTGATTAGTATTTGGACATGTATGTTATGTTTTGACAAGCTCTGTCCACTTTCCTTGCCCAAGGTCCACTTGAGGTCAAGCCATGATTGCTTAGTAAATATTCCCAAGCTTCTTTCGCAGCCATGTGTCAAAATATATATAATATAGAGTATTGTAGGGCCAAATTTTGAATTTCTCAATTCCAGTTCTTTGATACCAAGCATTGGAAGTATCTATAGGGCAGATAACTAACATTGGAAAGATAGAAATTTGTTAGTAACATAATGTGGAAATACAATTAATTTATTGTATCGTTTTCATACATAAAGATCGAACAAATGAATTTAGTATTTTCAGCACAGTTTTTACAGTTTTGCGCGATTGCAATGCTGAAATGAAGAACACGATATGAGCTTGCATTCAATAGTTGCTAATCAACGCAAAATCTAAGTCACTCTCGGAGCTTGTAAATTAAATTTATGGTCCTGACATCCATTCCTGTCACTCACAAAAGTTCTTTTCTGATGATCACAGACAATCAACACCAATGTACCCCAATATGTTGCTGGTTAGGTAACCCATTTGGTATTGTGGTTTATTTAAACAATTAGCTGTTTCAGGTGCAGTAAATTTATCCGATTGTCTAGGGACACTAAAGTTGTCTACCTGCCAACCTTCTGGCATTGAACTGAATTTAGGAAATGATGTAAAGCAGTGTTAAGCCTTTAATTGCCTGGGAACCAGAGATGACTCTTGTGGAATGGCAAGATAGCACAGTTAAGTTTATCAGGTGTGAAGAAACACTAGATTATAGTAGAAGACCAATTCATGGCTACGGATCTAAGAATATCTGTGTCTTCCTTCTGTCGAGGTGTTGATTGCTGTCTCTCTGAAGTCTTGTGATCATACAACCGCCATTACGTTCTTAGACAACGACGTAACATGGGTCAGGACGTCGTGGGGGCAGTTATGACGTCCCTGGTGACGGTCTGTCACCTGCGTCTTGCGACACGTCGTAAACGTTATGGCGGCCCTTTGATGACACCTCTTGTCACCAAAAACGTCTCACTCAAGACACAAAACACAAAGACACCGCCGACCATTCTCATTTGAGCTGTAATCAGCGCGAAATTACAGCAATTCTTGAAAGCAATAGACTTTATCAGAGTCAAGCAATCTTGTCTTTAAAACACTGTTTCCTGTGTCTTTTGCAGATTACTGCCTTGAAGATCAAATACAACCCGTTTGCCAAGGCTTTCCAGGATGCTAAAGAAAGGTAAGACCCAATTCACTCTCTCAAACAATATTTTCCCAGAAATCCGCTTGTGAAGTTCCGCCCTGTTCTGAGAAAGAATTACTGGCAAAATGTTGTGATAGGGTGGTGGGACCGTGTCCATTTGAAAGGACCCCTTGGTCATTTACTCCTTTTGAAGTGACCAATCCACACTGACCTCTGGGGAGCAATTTCCAGGTATCGATCCCAATTCCCAAAACCATTTGTTCCTTTACAAAAGCCAATATGTGTATTCACCCAGGGTAATAGAAATAGAAATAGCCAATGGATATGGTACCCTGCCAGGGTAATTGACACCCATACAAAGCCTTATATTGGCCTCTTTTACAATTGTGATCCCTCTCTCAGCGATTGTAAGCAAAGCCCTAGTGTATCTTTTCCAAATTAAGCGGAATTGATGTGTTCTAAAGAGACTCATTGGAAACCAATACCCTCTTTGAATCTGAAGGGCAAACTCGAGAAGTGACCCGATAGTGCTACCCGAGGTACCCCTGTCCAATACCCCCCCCCCTTACCCTCTTACCCTTGAATGCCGTGGCAGCATGGACATAATCTGCTAAAGTTTAGTGGTTATTTGCCCCTAGGAAATTACAAGATTATTATTAGTATTCTACTGGGGATTCTGAGAAAATGTTAGGTCCTAATGATATGAAATGAAGGTGTCATAGGATAATGATAATCTCTACAATACATCTCTCCTGTTTCCTTCCCTCCCCTTGGCTCCACCCATTCGCGTCAGGTGTAATTCCTGGCAGGCACGTTCCAGCCCCAGCATTACTGTAATCTTCACTACCCTTTTTTGTAGCCAAAACGTGATAGTTATAAACAAAGAGGGTTGTTGACATTCCTTAATTGTGTCTTGAGAGTATTTGCCCCTGACAGAATCTGACTTTGCCCGGGGTAATTCTGTTTGTTCAGAGTTTTAGGGTTACACTGGATCCTTTTGAGGGGCAAATCGGATTGCCCTCCTCTAATCCCTAACTAGTAGCAACCCCAGTGTCAAGAACAAAACCCCAAGAATCACTATGTTGCAATCCTAAGCATATTTGCCCTCTTGAATACTTTCAAGTAATCTCTGAAATAATTAGACCTTGTTTGCTTGGCCCAGTGAGCCTCGCTGTACACACTGCACTAAAGACTTCAGAGAGTCTTGCCCACTTCCCTTCGAAACTCTCCTTAGCAGTATCATGTATATCTGGCTAACAAAGTAACTGACTGGCAATCTTCATCTTTCACTGTCAGAATATTTATTAGCATGCCATGGTTGACGAATTCTGTATATTGTTAACTAGATTTCACTGTCTGTTTAATATCACCCAAGACGTGCTCGTATACATTACAGGCAAGGGCTTACCCAACCAATGCTTACAGCACGTTGCACATATGTACCCTCCAGAATTTTGATGTCTTGTGGGCTCTGGCTATGCCATGCCTGGAATTGTGTTCTGATTCGCCTGTCAGCACACAGACTAGAAGCTAGTTTTCCATTTAAATAACAAAACCAATATGCATCCTGAAAATTGAACTAAAATTTCAAGTAAATCATGTGAAATAGAAAGACAGTGTGCATAGCATTTAGCCAGAAACCTTCCAATTACCTATTGTCACAACAATGAAGTCAAGGTTGTTTTAACCTCGGTGAAAATGAAACATTGACGCCATTTTGTTTGACAAGCATATAATTGACTCATAAGCAGAAGCAATTGCTTGGCAAATTGGTTCGGGCAGGCCCTTTGATTATCTGAAAATGGACACAATTTGAAATCCAAATTGACTGGAATTGCGGGTTAAGTTAAGTTCAGAGAGTGAAATGTTCAAGATTACTGAGCCAGATTTTTTTAAGGACGTATTCAACCCCAGTATTAAGTTAAAGAATTAAGAAGACAGTGTTAAGTCCTGATAGCAAAGAATGCCAAATTATCATGCGACTTAAAAAGGGATTTTCTGAGTGTGACTCCCAAAAACTAAAAACACATCGTGGGATGTTTGTTCAGTTAAGTTGGTGCTATAATACACACTTGTCTTCCATATTTGACAGAGAGACATGGCATGTTGATAACGAGGGGAAAAGCAAAGTGCAAAGCAGACTGTGACAGCTCCGCAAATATCTTAGTTTATTGGTGCTGCAAAAATCTACCTTGCCTGCCAACCTAGCAGAAAATATGACCATAACTATTTCCTCATAAAAGTCATGTCAACAAACTGAGGACCCCTGGCCTCTAGCCCCCTAGTCTTTATGAAGTCTCTATTAGAAGTTGGCCATATAGGGTCTGGGTGAAATATGCATATTTGGCGAAGGGCTGTTTATGAAAGAGGTTTGGAAATATAGAGTTAACGACAAGTTTTAGCCAAGATGTCGACTGTGTGAGCAGTTACATGTTTGGGCTGTGTCTGGCTGTGGTTCAGCTGTGGTGGTGTTCAGCAGGGCTGGGGATGCCACCTCGCGAACCCAGAACAGGGCGGTGAACTTCAAAGGGGTTGGGAGACACTGGCTGTTGAAACGGACTGGGATGTAATAAGTCGCCTTGTGTACCTTGCAGGCCAGATCAAAGGGACTTCGCGACAGCCATAGAAGAGGAGAGTGAGCAGAAGAGGCTATCCCATTGTGAGTATTACTTCTTGATAAACGCAGTGCATTATATGAGCAAGTCCTGAGAAAACACAGTGTAAGTGATACGGGGTACCAAGCACCCCCTCAGACCTCAAACATATACCCCCCTTGCCTCTGCAATGCACACTGAAAAAGCAGCAAGGAGAAGAACACGTGCAAATGCTACCAAACTCCCCCACTCATCCACACGACACTGCCACTTACAAGGCACTCACTTATGCACTTACAGGGCACTTAGGACAAAAGAAAGGCCTATTTGCAAGTCTGCATACGTCTCCTCTAACTTTCTCACAGACCAAAACACGCACAACTTTCTTTCTCAACCTATAACTGCGTCTCTCAAACAGTTTCTTCAACTTTCTAACGGAATGACATATTAGCGGATGGATTCCAAATTATTTTCAGAAATATCTCCACATCAGTTTAGATCAATGAAATTTCCATATGCATGTATATAAACACTAACAGAACACGCACAACAAAAGTTTTCCACCAAAAATGTTCTCCTAGTGCACTTCTCCTGTAATCAATCCATCTATATTGATGAATAACTAATCTATACTGACACCAACTTCATCAGTATTGACACCAAACTCTTTAGCATTATCGAATCAAGTTCCAACGCTTGTAATGATTCCATAATGTTCTTTTAATCACATGTCACACATGTTAATATGGACTGACAGTTTCTGTGTGAGTGATGACAGTGTGGTGCTATCGTCACATGTGTCAAGTTACCTATGCTTCCCTTGGTATTGTGAAAGTCTCATATTCAAGGGATATTAAAAAGTTCCCAAACAAACGCAGTCAAACCTAATACTTATTAAAAAGAACTGGTAATGTATATCATTTATCGACTATTAATTCACTACCATCCGTCAAGTATCGTGGCATAGGACAGTACCATCCACAAAGAGACTCGGTTGTGTGACATTCACATTAATTTTGACCTCATGCGTTATTTATATATTATTAAATTTCCATAGAAATTGCCATGGTATGATATACTTGGTCATAGGTAGTGATGGCAATTGTAGAATGCTTGACCAAAGGAGCGCTGTAATGGCTGCACACTGGGTGTATACACCCCGGGGAGTTGAGAAAGGCTCAGGCTAGAACAGGCCTGCCAAGGGTGTAAATTGTATAATGTCGCTGAGCTTGTTGAGGATAGCGGACACTAAACCCAATTACATTACATTACACGTATACTATTTTTCCCAACTTGTGCAGCCATGTTACCAGACTGAAAAAATCTTAGTAATACTAGTAAAGATGCCATGGTAACTGTATGACAGGCTTTGAAAACTTGTGACAGAATCCTGTGTCTCACAGGAGCGTGGTGTCCATATTAAGCATGACACTTTATTGCTTTCTTGATAGCAATTGAACTTTGGATTGTGCAGCTTTCGTGATCCACACAAGCCTTTGATAAGTGCATACACGCCATACAGAGCAGCCAATGGGTATTATGTGGATGTGGTATTTTCTCACACATAGCCAACACCTGTGTTGCCGTTGCTCATTTTATTCCATGGCCTCTTGGAAGCCTCAAGGATTGCTATGAATTGGTATCAATTCTTGCTCGGAACATGATAGGCACCGTCTTAATAGAGGCACTCGAGAGCTTTCAACAGATCAACAAATGCAGCATGTGAGTGGCAGGCCATCGCATCTCTGTGCTTCCACACAAAGCAGCAATTTCAATTAGATCACATTTTATGCGTGTTATAAAGACCAAGTGTTGAAGAGTGCAAGGAGTTACTGACAAATTGAGAGAGAGGGTCTTATGCGTTGTTAGGAACCCGTGACAGCGATTGTGAGGGGTTTTTAACAATATGCCCTTGCTGGTTGTTTGATCTCACCCCGCTCCGATTCAATATAAAGGGAGAAAAATTGACTTCTTTAGCACTGGATCCCTCAAAATGATCCACCTGCAGGACTGAGGGTGGCTCATATTGCACTTATTGGTGACTTCAATCACTCTCTTCCTAAACGACTGTTATTATTACATCAATGTACATTCACTGTGTACTTTAACATTGTATTCCCTGCATGGTCTGAAATGTTCAGGGTGACTTTAATCAGCGAAAGTACAACCGAATCCTGATAACATGGATTAACTTGCAAAACTACTTGTATGGTAGTGCTATAGAAAATCTCATACTGCATAATGAACCTTCTGTAATAACAGGACGACACCTGTGCAAATTCATTGAGATCTCTTTTCTGGGACTTTCTTGAAGCCGGTCTTTTTGTAGCTTAGCACCCGGCACCTGTGTGAAATATATGATTACTTTTCAGGTGTTTGTCCTGCTGCTAAAATGTCACAATCTTATTTATCCAGAGCTCGCATGCATCTTATTAGTCTGGCTAGCAGTTTGAAAAGTTATTCATGAGGACTTCGGGAGATGTGGTGGATGACCCGCTAAGCACGGAGAGACTGTCTATCCCCAGATATCTATAACATAAATGCCCTTGCCTTGCGTCATATTGAGATATATACAAACTAAGCTAGTGTTGACTTGACCACAAGTCTCAGCCACCAATATCTCTATAAATACCTATCTCATCTTTCTCAAAGGCACCGACTATTGTGAGGAAAATGGATCCTCAGCCTTTTTCTGTCACTTTAAGCTTGTCCAAATAGTTGATTTTTAACTTTTTTCAGATCCTGAGGCATTCCCATTTAGCGGCGTCTATTACTTGTGTTATTGTATTACCATAAAGTGGCGGTGAAGAGATGCATGTTAAGTGGGAGAATGTGACCGGCCACTGACTTATATTTTAAAGTGTTGGCCAAGATCAAACATGGCGTTGGTGTCTATGACACTGTCTGGTGCCCCGAACCACAGTGACAAACGGCTGCGCCTGCTCTTTCTTGAAACTCCCATGCATGCCTCATGTAATGTATGCACAAGAGACTTTATATAGCCATCTGCATGATAAGACAAAGAAATCATGCACTCAATCCCAATATATGGCTGCCTGTAATTCTATCAATGTATTTTTCCCTCTGCAAATCTTGCATTGAACAGCAAATCTATAACATTCACGAATGTCACTTGCGAAAGTTCATTAGGCAGTTTGTACAATTGTTTTCAATTTCCAATCCCAACCCTGATGATTAAAGTGCTGATTGAATCATGGTCATATGGATTCAGTGACAGTTTGTGGGTTGCTGACTTCCATGCATCAATTTCTTCCCATTATAACGGTTAGAGACCTTAGTTTATTGAATGTAAAACTGACATTTTCTCATGGAGTGGCACTTTTCACTGGCCATGAATTGAAATTTCCAAATGACTGAATTTAATTTATCATGGTTCTATTCAGTCTTTGCTGCCCTCAATTTCAGGCTACCAGAAATATTTGTAATTCATCACCAAATGTTTTAATTGAATATGCCATGATCCCTGCTTCCTTGGCTGTGTTTAGCAAAGGGTTTGGGCATTGTGTGTGCTGCGGGAATTAGGCTGTTATTGAGCAATTGCGTCAATACGAGAGATTTGGTGTGAACTGCTGTTCTCAAGATGGTGCTCTGCAACCCCAAAGTGACACTCCGGTGTGACATTACAGTGTGACATCACAAACTGTGACATCACAGAGTTGCCCAACAATGGTGTCATCATTGATGCTCCAGTTGCTGCTGCAGTCACGACTCACCGCTTTATTGACTGATTTAAGTGTATATAGCCCTGCGTGAGCCCTTTGAAGTTGGCCATTAAGCCAGGAGTAATGATATTACTGTTACCAATGCTGACAAAGGCTGATACAAATGAGATCTCTGTCTATTTGGCTGCACAATTATTCTGTATGATGAAACACCTTTGTCCTCTGGTGAAAAATGGCTACCATCATGAAGCTATCATTGAAAGGCACATAATGGGAGCCACATGTAATATGGTTAGTATCATATAATACACACTTATTTAGTAGCTTATTTTTGTGAACAGCTTTGTGGAGATTCAATGTTTTGTTCTAACATCTTGAGGTGAGACCACTAAATGTCAATAGGTGCAAATTGAAATTCTGTGGTACGTGCGATTGATTTATCTTCAGTCTTTACATATTGGTGAATTTGTGAAACATCACTCTGACAGCATCCTGCTGTGGCTTCCATTCTAAATATTTATCCTGTCACGTGCCATGTTGAGGTGGAAGACTTCTGTATCCATTAATGCTCGATGGGTCATTGTGATAGGAAACATGTGATAAGACATGTTAGCACAGGTGGAAGCAATTGGTAGTGAAGGATCATGACCTCTGATATGAGAGGTCACAGTGAAGCACAAGCACGTGTGAATCATCTTCTCTATCTCACATAATAAAGTGACCACTTGTTCATTCATCTGCTATTTTAATAACCATAGCCCAGATAATGGCTGATATGGATTTTAGGGTTGTGTGATCTACTCTAACCATGCTCTAGCAAAGATGAAACTGACTAACTGTCTAGTAGCATCCGAGTGTAAAGTGCCTCCTCAAAGCTAGCAATAAATAGCAACACAAGCAATTGACTTTTATCAGTAGGTGTGAACAACAACTCAAAAGTCACAATTGACTCGAGTGATAAGCTCTTCAGGTGCTGTCCTAACTGAGGTTATGAGGTCACCGAGGTGACTTCAGGTCACCTGCTGCTTTACATCCTTTGATATTCTAAATGGGAGCTAAAATTGTAAAACATACAATGTATATACAGTGTTGTATGAGGGTGTCAAGACACATTCTACACTATGGGAAACGTTTCCAAACTTCTGTTGCAACTGTTGCAACTTTTCCAGTTTGTAGCAGCAAATATAATTATCTTCATGTGCTTGCTATTCATGTTACTTTTCCCAAAGAACTTTCTCTGATAATAAAATGTAACTGTGCTAAACATGAAACAAAAAAAAACAAGAAAAAAAAACGCATTTGTATAATTCTCTGGTAAAAACTTACTAAGTAAAAATAGTTCTTTTGGTGTGTTATCAATTTGCATTTGTATTGATATTTTCAGTGTCTAGTGCCTGGCTTCTGCCAACTGCAGGGAGTCTTATGGGCACCCACGGCCATACACATCCGCACCACTTCCAACACCAATCGTCCCTGGGCCTGGCTGCCGCAGACCGATTCAGCCTGAGGGATCATCGCCACAACCCCTACTCACACCCCTTCCGGAGGTCTCCTCAGCATGGTCAGTACCCTTTTCTGTACCCTTTTTGTATATCAATATTACACAGAGAGAGTGGGGTAATAAATGTGGAAGACAGGCAGATACGTGCTGACAGACATACCATTTAAATTATTCTATAGTAGTTCAATTTAGGATAAGATGGATAACGTGTTTCATCATATAGGCAAAACACAGCGGTCTAGATCAAGATGATCTTGTTTTGAAATTTGAAAGACACAATTCGACAGTTTTTGTTGCCTCATATATCAATTCGGTGTAATTCACGTATAGCTATTTTATTTTTTGGAAAATTTAAGACTGATTGGGAATCATAACAACAAAACGACAACAAGCTATATATAGCTATTTAAAATTTTAAAAGGAAATAAGTTGACAAAGAAATGTCAGACATATAGGTGAGGAGTGAGTTGGCTAATGGACTTGTTGTATACAAAATATTAATTTCAAACACATTATGTCATATTGGTAGCCATGTGCACGATCTATCAATTTGCTCAGAAGCCTTAACGGGGGCTGTATATATTTCCTGTTGCATGATGTTGCAATTATTGGTGGGGTGCATTTTCCCTATGACGTCAAGAGTCACACGAATTGCAGTCGTTGAAATCAAATGTCGCACGGTTTACATGTGCTTGAAACTGTTGTCACTCTGCTCCGATTTTCTCCAGACAAATCTAAGCACACAAAAGTGCATCCAGAGTGTTAAAAAATAAAGAAGGAAACGTGACTAGTTTTCCTATTACCTAATTACAATGTATTACCTATAGTGACTTAAAGTGGGATGAGACAGCCGGCAAAAAAGACTCATTCAATTCTAGAAATGGAAAGATGAAATTGTAACAGGATATTTGAGGCTGCGCCTGATGCACCTGTTTTCTCCAAAAGCATTTAGTGCAACTCATTGAAAAGATTTATGAATATGTAATTGCTTATGAAACGTATATCTTCCATTTTGAACATGTTTTGTACAGCATAAGAATAACAAATGTGTTCCTGGCACCTGTTGCCGGCAACTTCTGCACCAGAAATGAAGTGTCATATATTCATGGTGCTTGTCTTTGGCACCAAATTAATCAATTTATTTTTTGGTAAGATTTAATGGAGTTATTCATATTCTAATTGGTTTAAAATTGACTATATAATCATACTGACCATGTAATATCAAACAAATTTAATAATTCAATGTAATATGAAAACTGTAAGAAAAAGGCAATACTCATTGCTGGCGGGCTATGTGGTGCATGTGGGATTGACACCAAATATTTCGATTGCGGATGACACTAAAATTTTACAACGAAGGTACATTTTAATTTGTGGGACGAAAGTCCTAGCCAAAGAGCTTTGCAATAATAAATCTTAGTGGTTTGTCTGAGGACACTAGTAATTGAAAAGGCCATATGCTTATTAGAAGGAAGAGGGCTTTTATAGTTTTAGGATATGACAGTGCAACTCAAAGAACATGCATTAACAAGTTGAATTTACAACTTATAGACAGAGATATGACGAAGTGTCCATAGTGAGTTGAAGTCTTATTTACAGAGAAGATATAGTGGGCTGGGCATTCCATCTGGCCATGTTTGCAGTCTACCAGTGATAGGTGACCACTCATTGTCCTCAGGACAGTTTTAACCCCCCCCCCCCTCCTCCCTACTCCCCCTCGCCATTTTGCTATTCCTTTTTTTTATCCCTTTTCTGCCTGGCACACAGCTGCTGCCATGCAGTCGTTTCGCCCTCGACCAAATCGCCCACCTCCAATACTTGTTTTATTTCGTGTGTAGCAATAAAAAAACAGCAGTGTCGACCAAGGCTTTACTAAGTCGTTGTCTGTGAAGAAAATTCAATATTTGGCGCCATTTTCCGCAGCAAATGTTAAACACGTTAAGCTGTCGTCTGCCAGATATCGAACGGTCTTATGGAATGCCGAGTTTCAGTGAAACATAACAACCAGGTCTCCCCCCTTTTTTTATCCACAAATAGTTTCTGTCTCATTCAATATTATTATCAATAATTCACAAAAATTGCCACCGCATAGCGCATTGCTGGCTATAATCTGATAAATGAAAATGAATTCCAATGACAATATGACAATGCGCCACATTTTACCAGTCTGAGTCCATGCCGCAAAAAAAAAAAGTAGTTTTGTTGTTATGACAATGTATATCATTTTTGTCAATTTATGGTTTGACAATATGATATAAACGCCAGTATTGTTATTGGAATTGTGACGTAAATTATGACTGTTCTGAGTACTGCGTTTTTATAGCTAAATGACACTTCCTGTTAGGCACAAAATATATATATTTGATAAATTTTGAGGACACTGGGAAGCTGGGATGGACAATGCCCATTGTTGGAGAGCAGTGATATGATTTTGATTGTTTGAGATTCAATTGATAGCTATCATTCGTTGACACCTTGTCAGATAGGGTTGCGTTTGTGAATATTCCCCAGCGACGTTGTTTTGTTCCCCGAACGTGACGTCGACGCAAGGTCAGAGCGTCATGACGGCCGGACGCTGTCCAGTGCGCGTTGAGGATGTCACATCCAGGAAACAACGACACCACTCGGGCCCTGTAAACACGAAAGGGGACACCCCAACCCCGCTTGGAACGGGGTATTAAATATTCCGTATCGATATATTGCAGCGTCTTGCGTTTACGGCGCCGTCGTGTGAAACGCATTGCGCTGTTCTGGAGACGTTCATGGGAACACGTTGAGGTAACCTAAAGCCGTCGGAGAAACGCTCTTTTAAGGCTTATTACGTTGCGTTGCCACGAAATTGACAGGGTACTGACGGTTGGGTGACGAAGTAGGGGTGAGACCAGAGCAATGGGCCAACATTTGGCCGGTCGTCTTGTTTGCGGCGCCAAATTTGCGCGGTGCTTTCCCCCCAAGTTTCCCGCGCTCCTATGTCCGTCACCAAACATGCAGAAGGCGCTTCGAACAATGCTATCGAACAAATAAGAAAGGCAGAACGTTGACTGGCCTTCAACGAACGAATTTCAACAAACAAACCAAAATCAACCCCAACATATGGAGCCTTCTCTGTTCAATAGACTTGATTCGAATTTACAGAAATCTCAGATTTTCACAATGATCAATCAATCCCAGGTGCAGGCTGGTGCAGATGTTGTCGACTCCCAGCGAATAAATTCATTCAAAATTATCCCATATAGGCTAAATTTATAATTCAACTTCTAAAGGAATCCGTTTAGCATCTATTGATATTGAATACAGGTAGGCTGTCGTTAAAAATAAAAGCAATAGGCCTACGGACTTTGAAATATCTTTCAGAAAAAAAATTGAACACATAGATATAAGACATAGGACATATTTACTGGCTGAATCTACATGCTGGGAGTAGGCTATATAGCACAGAAACTTTAGTCAATAATAAGCCCTTGAAATTAATGGCGTTTTGGTGTAATACCTTCAACAAACTTTCTACTTGGCTTTAAGCAATTTCTGAAAAGCCTAAAAACATTTGGGAGACTATTGAAAACAAGTGAAAAGCTGTAAGACATCCAGCGTGCCTGGTTCTACAATTACATGCACAGGACAGAATAGGAGCGCGGTAATCTGAGCTTGTGAATGTGAGATCTTTCCCAAAATCTCCCAAACTGATGACCAGTGGTGAACTGCCTGCCAAAACTTTGCAAATGTATGCGTCACGCATACCGCTATATTTTCCTAATATTTGCTGTATAATAAGCATTTATACTCATCTTGACTTCCTCCGCTTTTCAATGCCTCTTAGTCAGGTTTCTGTTTAAGAGGCGGAGGAAAAATGCCCTAGCATGTGAAATGGGAGTCTCTGATTTTAATGAAGTGAAGTTAGCGTGTTCTCTATTACGTGCAAAACTGTATTTATAAGAAACCAAAATACTTCAAGACTAAGTCTTGTTGGCATGTGTTTGGGATGGATATGAAAGCCAAGACAACTTTCAGATTAAACCCATCTGTACTCACTCTCTCTGGTTCACATTTTTATTGTTTGTCAATTAATATAATATAGGCCTCATTATATATATTTGCCAAAACTGTTAAGTACTGCTTGGCTGCATGCATATATACCAGAGATTTTAAAATTTCTCTAGAACTACTTGGTTTATTTGTATGAATTATAGTATTTTTGCAAACTGGCCATTGATATTGACTATAATAATTCCATGTGCATGTATGCAAGCGCCACTTTCGATACAAGATGATTTCAAATTTTTGCTTAATTTATTGTTGCAGGTCATTACAGTCACGACATGAGCGCCAACCTGACTCCCATGCTGAACCTGTCGGAGAACTGGGCCCACATGTCGGCTAGTCACACCGCCGCATCCATGTTGGCCGCCAACCAGTCCCCGGCCCACCAGACCGCCACAGCCGCTGCCCAGTACCACCCAGCTGTGTTCAACCTGAGCCCCACCGGAGGTAGCTGTGCCATGTCACAGTACATACGCAACGCCGCGTACCTCCCTACGACACAACACGATCCTATGACGTCACTACCCGTCTCTACGTCACACGACTCCATCCTGACGCACGCGCAGCCCTTCCACGACAGTCACGTGACCCTCGATGCCTCCAGTCTCCACCAATCAGCGGCCGCCGCTGCCCAGGTAGTCAGGGACCGAAGTGTCATGGCAACCTGGAGCACATTATCACCTCCTAACTTATGATAATCCACTTCATCTCTAATGTACTTGTTTTGTCGAGAGATTTATTGATGTTGTTTTTTCACTCACTGACTTCACGAGAATCACAAACTGTGATGGACTCTAGCAAACAAAACAAAACGTGAATCTCACCACAATATTTGGATGTAAATTGCAATACTTATATGGGACTGTTTTGCCGTCATGGCTCCAATATATACATGATATATCTGAATACCGTTTTTCAGTTTTTAGGAACCTATATATTTGTGTGTGGATGCAAAACCTGTGGCATATCATGCTATCAACAATTCAGATATTTTTTAATGTCTGTTTCTTCTCAGCTTTTATTATAGAATTGATAATTTCGTTGTCTATTTACAATATCACTCTGCAATTGCTCATAACAAGATTTCGCAATTAAAACAAACTTCATATTTTTTATAAATTCATGATTATATAATTTTTTTAAAGAATTGCTGTACACTATAACGATATCCAAATGGTCTTCATTTGGTGCAATTTGAAGAACACTGACACCAAAATACTCACTTCAAAGGATAAACAGTAAACAGTTGTCTTCCCAATGGGTTTAAGGGGAATATTAAAATAATATTCCCTCAATTTGCTCAGGAATGTATAAGCAGCAATATATAAGACACTGAGATTTACAAGAACAATTAAAAGTAGGGTAACACTGATTTATGCATCATTATTATTCATTAATATATGTATACACCTTTTCTCGTTTATTCTTACTATACCATATATATTCATCTGTTATTCCAGTTTTCTGTTATGCTTTTAATTTAATGCCTAAATCTGGCAGTGTACATAATTGAATGATATTATACATGTTGATCTGTACATATTCGTGTAGTGTTGAATATATTATAGCTTCGTTATGCATGAGATTATGAGAGATTAAGCAGTTGTATTCATGGATGAGTGTGGAAAGTGAATTTCATCATTGTGTGCGTTGTTAGTACAGACTGCTAATAAATTATGTTTAATGATACAAACAGATTTCTTTTGTGTGTGATAAAAAATGAAGGCATTACATATAAGTCATCTGACTCTCAGTTGACTCACCATAACAACTATCTTTCTCTTTTTGAAAGTAAGACTTCGCAATATTCAAGGACAATTCCGCTACAACCACATTAGACCACTAGGGGGCGCTGTTGTGCTATGTGGCATGGCCATGAAACTTTTGTGAAAAGGGCCTTTGTACGGCTTTGAAATATTGTTTCCTTATGAAATCAGTCAAAATTCAACATTCCAGGAAGATGCTGTCGTTAGCTTATATAGCATAAGTGACAAAAATGGGTCTTTAGTCTGACTTACTGTTATGGGCACACAACAAGGTCAGGCTAGAAAAGGAAAAAATTTCGAATTGGAAGATATTCGGAAAGTCTATTACAATGGTGGGCAAACAAATAAGCCAGACTAGCTCTTCATAAATTCTGATGTCCCGTATTTTCTGCAAGAAACACACCATACAAAACCTGAACAATCAGATATATCTCAGTAAAACAATTAGAAAAGTTTAAAAGGGAATACTTTTTTTAATGCAGTGTTTCAGTTTCATGGTAGCTTGAAGTAGCATTCTTTAACAGCCATCTTTTTACAGAAATTTTCTTCATGGTTTTAATACAGAGGTGAAATACAATGTCAAGAACACAATTGAGTCCAAAATTGATGGCATTAATTATGGGATGGTATTAATAGTAAGATGGTCTTAAAGTGGGTTATATTACGTGGAAGGACAAGACAAGCATATTAAATACTGCCTTAATATCCAGGGTCACCACACAAATAGAGGCAAAAAATATCCCAATCTGTCGTATTAATCAACTGTCTTGAGTGACGTTAATTTGCCTGCAAGGCTGCACTTTCACGATCCTACTGATAACATGGGTTTACATATACATGTGAGACTTGAGGAAATTGATAGATAAAAGCATCTTACACTTGTATGTGACAAACAAGCTTTTGGTATCTTATATTAAAACAAGGCTGTTAAAGCACTGTCCTTATACCCTTCTCCCCCTTCATGCACAGTAGGCATCATTTAGACCCATGCGTCGTTAATTTGGAATGTTACTAAAATATTGGCAACAATCGATTAATGTGACACCTGTCCTGGGCCTATTTGAGCAACTATATCACTTCGTATAGGAGACTTCAAATCTTTTTTCAAGGCTTGGCAAGTTGCATATTTTTACCAGAAAAACCAACAAGACATGACACGTGCACTACAATGTTAACGCTGGAATGTCGACCAGTGTCAGCGCCATTAGAAATTCCTGGATAACTTCCTAATCAGGATATAAAGGGAAAGAGGGAAAAGAGTGTTTGGCCACCCAGGGTAGACTTATTACTCAAGTGGATTGCACAAAAATATTGCCAAGTTGGGTTTTGATGTACTGAAAAAAAGTGTTAATAATCTCCGTAATATTGTATTTTTTGCTGCGGTGTCTCACTCCTGAATCCATGCAGTCATATTTACCAGTTTCAGCGTTTCTGTCATACTAACCTTTTTTTCCATTGACTTTCCTTATCAACATATCTGCACCTTGTACTTATGCATATGAAATTTGCACTTCAAGCAAAACATGTGACATCTATGTGTAATTATTCTGATATTATATTAGGTCTTCTAGCTGCGGCTCTAATTTATAGGGCACCTGTGTGCAGAGAGGTGCTTACTAGTTCGTGTCTTCTTACTTTGCCTAGAATATCAGAACTTCTGTATGTCCGAAAACCGTTGCCTGTTTGTTTTCAATCTCACAACCAGGCAGAGAAGATGGCGGCCATCCTTTTTGCTGTGCCTGCCTGGCGGCAAACTTCAAAGGGACCAAATGTAAACAGGGTGACATCCTTTTCAAATATCTTGAGCAGACATGGGGCATGGCTCAACACCCCCAGATTGCAGGGCCCACCATTTCAGGGGACGGAGCCCACCTTGGAGGGCTTGATCTCCGTGTCCTTCAATCAAATCAGCTGAAAAAGAAGATTTGGATTATCTTGAACAATACTTTGTACATCATTGCACCTCATTTGCACAGACTGCAGGCCGTTTGATCTGGTAGTCAAAGGTTCAATATGATAATTAGATTCTGACCTTCCGATCAGGATCTTTTTAATTATGACTGAAAGTTCATTTAGTATATTATAAATGTACACTTAGGCTGTGATAAGAACAGACAGAGGTAACCTTGAGAAATGCAGTTTTAAACAAAGTATGAAAAGCCCCGGGAGAGGGGTGTCCTTACAATTTTTATTTTGCATTGTATGCGGTCATATTTTACATAACCCAATTTCGGCTCTTTTTAATGGAAACTGGTTGAGTTTTTAAGGTGCCAAAGTATAGACGCATGTCCAATGTAAAAACCAGTTACAGCTTCGGTATTTATGAAACTGGATTTCCCACGAAAATGCGAGTTGTTGACATTTAAAATTATTTTTATAGCTTTGTCTTTCATGTCCATCGGTATATGTAGGTAGGGGGTTACTGTTTACTTTTGCGGGTAAAATGACGCCACGTCAATGGCCAGTGAGCCAGATTTAGATAACATCCCCTTCCGTAATGTATGGAAGAACCCCCATGGGGGCATGCTGAATCTGAAACTGAACATTGGTGAGGAACTCCAAACATAGAAACCAAATTTATTAATAATTCGAAATAAAACTTTCTTTGATTTAGTTGCAGTCACTCAGTGCATGCAGTACCAGGTAAACGCATTGAAAATTGAGATCCTTCCTGCCGGAAAAATGGTCACTATTTTGCAATTGTGGTTCTGAATTAACCAAGGTCAATCATGCAGCAAGAACATAAAGTCTATGTACAATGCACTTTAGAATTTATATGCATTATTTGTATCAATATCATCAACATCATGTTCTTCCATTCTTTGTCATTGATGTACCCAAGTGTTATTGGCAAAATTTGCAGAGATGCACAGTGCGCGCATTCTTAAAATGTACGTAATCTACAGAAGTTTAGTAACTGTTCTATAAGTTAATTATATTTCAGGCAATCAGATGGTTCATACAGGATACCATATATGTTTGAAATTATTGTGTGAGTCCACACTGAACATAATAATATTTCCCTGGTGCTGGTGATCTGAAGTCAGTCATAAACAACCACTAACACCAGTTGCTGCATATTATTGGTCCAAGGCATTTTACTTCAGAGGAACTTTACAATTTCATTCTAACTTGGAAAATTTTGAGGTTCATGTATTGCATATGTCTGTTACTGGTATTACTGAAGTATTTTTGTCCGTGAGTGGTTAGTGCATCATAAGCTGGTTTTCAGGGTTTCTAAACTTCAAAGAGCAACACTGATTAAATATGCTAAAGAGGTAAAAACAGCAGTTACAAACAAGAAAATGTGCATTTATTTAATAGGATTTCACTTATTACCGCTCCTTTATTGATGGAGTATTTCAAACCTGCCTTCACTTGAACGTCCTTAAATTAATTTGCCATAATGACCAAATTTGGTAAATCTTGAAAAATTAACAAATATACCTTAATTTCAAACAAAACGTTACAGAATGAAAATCAACGTATCTCATTTATTTCATTTATGTCACAAAACCATCAAGTGTAAGACACTCTGAACAATCCTAGGGCAAGATGTGATGACGGTATTTTTCGCCAGCAGCACTTGCAAAGCTATCACATGCAGACATATAAGGGGAGTTGCCCCTCCATCAGAAGAAGAGCCTGTAGTGGGAGTGGACAGTATCAAAGTTCCTGTTGGTTGGATCGAGACCTTAATTACTTGGTGCAAATATTGGTCTTTTCAGGCACACAAAGCGGAGCTTTAACTTGCAGCCAGAGAAAGGCCCGTTCGATCGAGCTGCTCTTTGATGATGGCAGCGCCAGGGCAACTTCATTGTGACCAGCTTTGCTTGTGGGACCAACATTTTTTGCTAAATATTGACCCTCCTTTGACCCAGGGGACACAGGGGCTAATTTTCAATTAATTGCATTGTTCAGGGAAGGAGGCTCCCAGGCCCTGGTTCAGTCATAATCGTGCGTGGAGTTGACAGAAATCAGAAATGTCCAAAGCTCTCCAAAGATATAATGCGCCGTTTAATTTGAAAAGTAGAACACAAAATAACCAATTGGTTGGTCCCTCAGGGGTTCAGTATCCTCAACCCCGGACCCCTTCAGCAAAATTGTTGTTGAACTATTTTTTTTTTTATCTAGATCTGTATGTCCACTTGCGCAATCACCTCCACGACAGCAAGTCTGAGGACACTAATTTCAGCAATAATTGTTGCAATATTAGCAGTCATAAACTGCTAACTTGGAAAGCCATATCGTCGGTGATGGATGTCTAATGCAGTTATTTTGTCATGGTGCTGTCATTAACATGGTAACTACAGCTCTCAGCAAGATAATAAGACACACTTTCATTGAATTCTGCTAAATTACACTCAAAATTAAGGAAAATTGTTGCCACCCTGCTGATAGACACTTCTTACTGTCCACTTATTCCCTGAAGGACATGCTGAAGTGTTAAATCAAACATCCTCGAATATAAACCTCTTGAAAGGTTTGGTGACCCCAGATGACTTATTGGTATTAGGTTATGTCAGTTTATGATATTATCTAACATTCAGTACAGCTCTGCTCCTTGTCGCACACCTGGCATGTTGGCTAGGCCTCGCAGCCTTTGTGCTAAACCTTTAAGGAGCAGTTGATATGCTGCCAGCATGTACAGCTACTTAATCAGCTATTCCGATAGGGCACCAGCCAGAATCGACTATTATCCTGTGTCATTTAGTGGCCAAGCAGATCAGTTACCTGGCCCACCGCTACCTGTGCAATTTGAGACGCAAAATGAAAGTGATATACTGGTCTCTGGGCCCACAGCAAACATGCTTGAAGCACCCACCATGTTTTCCATGGCGAGTCAACGACAAGAGGATTAATATTTGAGCACTCAGCGACAACAAAATGCCATCTCAATTTCAAAAGAAGGTGCTACAACAACTTCATACCATACACGTACATTACAGTTTTTGAGACACCTTACTCAGACCTTGCACAGTATACATCAGTATGTAATGTTGATTAAAGACACCAGTGGTCCAGTTATGACAATTGCAAGAAATACACGGTACTGCATATCAATCTCCTGCTTCTTTTAGAATCCATCTTAACGTTAAACTCCGGCCTATTCACATTTTAGAAGCATTATCTTACCAAACGGTCACTGAATAAAGTAGCTGAAAAAAACTCAGATTTTTACACCAGGTCGCTCAAAGCATGGACAAAGGATGGTGGCCCGCAGACTCTGTACCCGTAACATCACTGATGCGAGTGTTCCCATGTGTATATAGTCCACATGAGATTGTGGTTTTTAATAGCTCTTTTTAAAAACAGATCTTTGACAAGATGTTATTTTTTAGCACAGGCTACCCCAGTTGTATGCAAATTAGGTAACACAATCCTGACTTTAAAGAAAGGAGCAGTCATAATAGTCGCCACTGTACCATACTCACTATTATCATTCTGGATAATTAAAGATCAGATATGATCACAAAATGTGATTTGCTCTTTATTTTTTTTCATTGAATGTTTGGCAACTGTTTGCAATGGAAACTTGCATAATTCGAGTGTTATTGATCAAAATCAAGGTAGTTTAAACATGGAGACAAGAGTACTCTTGTCTCCAAAAAGGTTTAAAGTAGTTTAACAGGTGTGCTAGAATTTACAGCTGTATTACAAATAGCCCAATTTGGCCATATTTGGAACAGAGCATCTGAACTATAGGTGGCTGAAATTAGGAAAATCATCACAACCGAGGAACTTCATTTGTATCAGGTTACAACTTTTACATTAATTTGTCATTAATCATCACTTGGATGTCACTTTGGACATCACTTCAGTAGACTGACGAATGCGTTTCAAGCTTGGTTGTCATCTTTTTTTTTTTTAATTATATATTTTATCAGATAGTTTGGAACAGGAGGCCAAGGCACTATGACATTGTCATCTATGGTGTCATTCTCGTAGATTTGCCCTTGAAGACAAAGGGTTATGTCAAATGGCTGCTAATATTATTACTTAAGGGAGATTAGAATGGGGTTGATATGAAATAAGCAAACAGGTGCGGATATAAGGGGGCATGGTCCTGGTTGAATAATGTGGGCTTGTCTGTTTTGAGAGCCATCTCTCCCAGCATTTCTCTTTATCCTTTGGGGTCATCAATATTAATATTTGCCCTGCATGGCTTGCAAGGGGGTATGTCGTGACCGGATTTACAAGACAGGGGGGTTCCAGATCGGGTTAAGGACAAGGGGAGGGGTGTGTGAGGGGGAGGGCAACGGTCTGCACCTGGCCGTCATGGCGTTTTAGCAGGGGAATGACGACGCCGGTTAGCTGGTCCCCAACTCATGTTAACGTCGTCTTGAGACACTGGGACCCACCAAGAAGGGTCCAAGGCAACTAACAGGAACTCCGACATGGGGTACACTGTGTTTGTCACCCTGCCAGCTGCTCCTACACCAAGCTACCCCATCCCTTGACACCATGCACCTACGCACCCTCCCATGCTCAGCAATTAAGGTCATGACGCTATGCAGGGTAAATTAAGGCTAAAACAGGACACCTCAGGTGCCTGACGAGTTTTCATAATTTTCCAAAAGCAAATACCAAACAAGCAGAAGTTTTAAGGAACCTGTTGCTGTTATACAAGTATATGTGACCATGCATTTGAAAGATACAGAACAGCACAACCGACACACTGAGAAATACTCATAGTTTATACTCAGCAAAACCATCAAAGGAAAAGTGCATGTAGAGAGCCACGATAAAAATGCCAATAAGCGGTGCCAACTTCTCACATAATTTTTTTAAATATTTTGTATTGCTTCCAAAAGGAAATACATCCTATATCACAGGTTAATATATATATATATATATATATATATAATTAATTGTAATTTAATATTTTGCCGCATTATACTCATATCGCAGATATCTTTTGCAGATCACCGGTCATTATATTGGGAGGATAACTGCGCTGCAGTAGTTGGTTGATATGAGGCGACAGTCGATGATTGCGCATTAAAGTTGTAAACATATGTAAAAAAGATGAATTTGCTGATAATCACTTACATTTGACAGAATTTGTGAAGGTAATGAAGACAAAAAAATGGAATGATGTAGAAGATGTACAGTTGCAAAAGGGACAAATACTGTGCCAAGCTGCAAATATACAGAGAGCAAAATCTGAAATGAGAGAAATTAATATCACTCATCCCCCATCTGACATTTTTTTCTGAATTTTTGTGCTGTCTCTTGAGAAACAAAATATCTTAAAATACGCATTTGCACTTCCGGAAAAACATCCCACGCTGTCAAAAAAATAAAAATAAAAATACAACGGAAATTAAATTAAAAAAATTCAACTATGAAACATAGAACATGTATGTCCTTGGAAGAAAAAAAATAAGCAATGCCCCTGAGAATACAAAGTCATAACATGCTTTATGCATGTAACGGACTAGGTGTACTTAGCCTGTTAATTGCTTTCAAGTTCTCTATGACAACAAGGCAAAACATCTTATCTCTGTCAGCATCACTGACTTGCTGCTCACACATGTCCCTCGCGTGGTCAATCAGCGGTCATTTCACGTGGTTTGCACCCACTTAACATGTGGCTAATGACCACACTGACCATTGGGATGGCGTGTTGGTGACCTTTGTCACTCAAATAATCTGCCAAATCATCTGTCGGAAAAATGTTACATTCGTATTAGCATGCAACTTAAATACAGTGTGTAGGGATTAGACTTTATCTTCTTCACTTTTTTTTAAAGATAAATGTATTGTGCAATGCATGATGTACATATTGTAAGAGTATTTGCATTTAGCATGCACAGAGAGCATCATCACACATACAAAACATTGCAACTACCATCCGAAGGCACATTCATGAACTGCTGTAATACAATTACATTGCGGATGATTTTCAAAAATTACTCATTGACTTATCAACCATCAAGGACACACATTTTCAAAAAAATGAGCGAGTAATAAAAACACTCAAGATTGGTGAGGTCCCGTGTTCAAATCTAGTCTACTCCTTGCATTACATTTAACTTATTAATAGGAAAGACAGACAAACGAGACAGACAAACAGATGAGCAAAAGTTGTAACTTGTTTCTATATTGAAGACCCCAAAGCCAGATTGATATTTTTCAGAGAAGTATGTCAAGAGGGTATCATGCTGTCATGAGATGACAAGGTCCTCTCCAAAAATGAAAGTAGAGAATTAGGAGCCCGCCGGGAGGGGGCGCCAGGCAGCGCAATGGCGGCGACAGGTAGAGTGGTTCAAAAACTTCTAGAGAGGTTCGAATGCGCACTCACGGCCGCCGAAAGCAGCCAAGCTTGGCGGGGATTTGCCACATAACAGGGCAACGCAAGCCCCGGCGGTGCTGCCTTTGATCCTCTTTGAAGACGTTTTTAGACAGCCTGGATTTACTGCGCCAAACAAATAAATTATTCGAATAGTAAGCATGCGGGCCAGGCCGGGCACCACAAGCCCTCTATCTATGCATGTGGGCCTGTATATTATAGCTATCCATGTGAGGCAGCCCGGCGACTTAGCTATGAAATGAATTTCACAAGTATGATATCGTTAACGAACAAATGGTAGGTCTGTCCTGCACCAAATCCCCATGCTAAAATCTGATTCGCGTCCTTTCTCTTGCCGCCCATTGTAAACAAAACAGGTCGCTTTCAAATCACAGCAACCTGTGTTTTTCAGAAATGCATGTCATTTTCAGAACCTCCGTTCTAAACTGAGCGACGATCACTGCTGAATATATTCTATTTTTTTTTGTTTGGCAAAAGTTTTAAACAGATGCGATTACATGACCCTTGTGAATAATCTGCTGGACGCGTGCAACAAATCACTGTGCAGGAATTTTAATGAAATGTTAAAAAAAAAAATCGACTAGAGCACAGGTCATCAGCCATTTTGTTATGCGTTTGCCAACTTTAATACTCAACGGCCGAATGATACTTTAACTTGTATGGGCTACTTTATGATATTGCTGTCAAATGCCAAATTGATTTTTTTAAATAAGCAATATCAGCATTTAAATTACTTTAAACATTGGTACGCCACCGCTGGCCAAATTAACTTTTGAAGTATTGAAGTAATGTACCTATAAGAGGCAGGTCTCAGTTACAGGCCAGTCTCGTTTAAAGGCCGGGTCTTGAGAGACATTGAAAATATTAATTTAAAGCAAATCGCTGATTTCATTTAGGCATCAGGGAAAGGATTCACTCTAAAATAAATAAAGGTCCGGACTTGTAACAATGATAATGAAACAAATATGATTTATTGTAATCTATTAGTATGTAGAGTCCATCTTATGAAACAGCTTAAATGGGTAAAACTGCATGTGTTCTGTGCTGATTATATTTCGATGATACTTCAAACTTTTGTCCCAAAATACAAAAGATAAATACATCCCCAACAAAAGCCAGAAATAAATTCACGAAAGATCACATTAGCTAAAAAAAAAAAGGATCATTTAGGATTTTAAGACAACCCTTTGCTATGGTTTCAAAATTATTTATCAGACCGATATTAGTTCGAAGAATTTAAAACTCAGAAATAAGTACATTGTCAAATATCATGGGGGAGTCCTACAGGGATCCATACTGAGCCCACTCTTATTTTGGTTTATATTTACGATATTTCTAATCAGCTAAATAGACGGTGCAGCAATACTTTTTGCTGACGATACAAAATAATGTTGTTATGAATATGAATGATATAATATGGTGCCACCATTACAGCTTATGCTTAGGTGGTTTCCTGATGGACCTATATTTATAACAGATTAAAATTCATAGTTAACATCATGTAATTGTCCAACTGTATAATAATTTTTGTACCATTTCATCAAAAATAAAGTATCTAATATACAGATGGCTCAGTCTAAATGAACTCTCCCTGAATATTGAGAAATCAAATTATTTTGTACTTCATAGCAAAGGCAGATTCTGAAACTTTGGTGACCTTCTCAGGTTAAGCTGTTGTAAATTATACTTCAAGTCAAAAGCTGGATTATTAAAACCCTATCTAACAGAACGGCTTCTACCCAACTGTAATATCCACAGGCATAATACAAGACAATCGGACAATATCCATCAAGTGAACTTAAATATGTCAATACAGTCTCAGTTATTAAATTACAAAGTATCATCATCCTGGAATAAATTAGCCCCATCACTTTAATATTGCCACTTTCATCAACAATACTAAGTAGAATGCCGAAGTCAAAACTGTTTTATTACCTTATTAACAATTAGTGTGTGTGTTTTCTGTAACACTGTACTGTGTTAAATAGCTCTGGGTTCAAATGCCTTATTACTTGTTCTTCATTTTTTCTTATATATTGCTCCTTTTTCTTAAAATATTGATTAATTCTAATATTGTATCATTATGTTGCTATTTTTTTTTTATATCCAAGTGTTCTTTTTTTCTAATTCTATCTTCCAAAAACTAACCTAGTGTTATTTTCAAATACTAGCCCTGGTGGCATGCATCAACAGTCATGTGTTAATATCATCATAATAATATTTTACTGATTGCTTTACTCAGAAATATCTATCTCTAAAAATAATTTAAAAAATATAAAATGTCGCAGCAATTTGAAATTCGGTTTCGTGCAGTAGCGTTCAAAGAAGTCATTCACCTTCCAGACTGTTATGCAATTTCTTAATTGTTTACCAATCAACTATGCACGGTCTAATCACTGACCAGACGAACTTCATGGATTCATGAATGATTAAGGCAGGAAATATTTTTAATAAAAAAAATGTTTTTATCTTTAATTGTTATACCCCAAATGTTATGTTTAATATTTGCAATATATATTCCTTATTTATTTGTATTGGCAGTTTCTTCGTGTAACTTATCTGTACAAATATGTTGAGGTACAGGCATCAATGTAAAATTTTAATTGTTTCAAGTGATATTAATGCTTCTAAGGGAGCATTGATATGACGCTATTGGTCTAAATACGGAGCAATTAGTGAATTTCTTTCAAGTTGATTGGTCAAACATCGGTGATTTTTCGCAACAAACATCCGTCAATTGACTACAAAGCTAATGAAGTCAATTTTGAAGAGGGTTAGGACAGTATTTTGGGAGTGCCTTATAATTACGTCATTCAATTGTTGTTACGTCATAGACGTCAGTCAGCGACGTCACACGTGCAGTTGACGAGAGAAGCGCGTGCCGATAGGGCCTAGGGGGCGCTCATTGCAAGTGGCTTAACCCCAAGGATTCTCACTCAAATTTGCTTTCAATTTCCAAGGGCTGAGAAAAGGTAATTACAAGAGAACGCCAGAAGAGCGTCTTTGATGTCTTGATCACAATAAGTTCTCATTTGCATGACGTTATATCTGGAGTACGCCGTATGTCATGACGTCATCTGAACGTAAGACGGGCTGTCATTGCTTGCCTAATAAGTGATGCCAGCACAGGTACCTTGAACAGACAATGACATCACTAATTGATAGCATAGCACACTATTATTTATCCTAAGTATGTATTAATTATAGTGTAGTATTCTAAATAAATAAATTCCGAAAGGGGCCATATTCCTAAGGGCCACATTTCCCTAAATGGCATGGGCAGCACAAGTGGACAGAAATGTTAGCAACGAGGTGAACCAAATCCCAAATTTCTAGCTGATAAAAAAACTACTGGGAAACAATTTTCAAATTTTCTGTAATTTTTGCTGTTCATCTGTGACAACATAACGGTGACAACACGGCAAAAAAATAGGTAATAATTGAAAAAATCTGACTCTTGATATTGTTTGGTACAACGTGGGGTTTTTATGGGTTATAAGTCATAGTTTCATTTATCAGTAACATTTCGATCCATTTTTGTGCTGCTTTAAGGTTTTTATGATAAAATATGCGAAAGACAAGTGGACATTTATATTGGATCCCCAGTATAATATTAGTATCTATACATTTATTATTTATTTTGTTAATCACAGGAGCTCTCTCATACATATATGAAACGGCTTTCCATGACAATAGATCAATAAATTATATAATAGAATTTCGACTTTGAGCACGTTTTGATAAATTTTCAGTCTTGCCTTAAATATTTTTCATATAATATTACGCAATAAAACTAGAACTGATGCATGTCAGGCAAAGGGTTTGGGGAAGATCGAAGCGAATCTTCTTTTCTGACATCCTGCATTTCTTGGCTAATTTCGTATAAAGTTAATTTAGTGCAAAGCTGCACAGCATAAGCGCAAGTTTTGGAAAGCCTCCATACATAAACAATCTTACTTTCCATGAAAATCTTGGGTAGAACTGAGTGGACGAAATGCGTAAATTTTTCAATTAAAATGGCATAATTGAATATTTTGCAGAAAGACAGAAACCTCCAAAATAATAATACCGGATATTTCAGAGAAATATCTTAATACCCAGACAGATAAATATAGTACAAGACTTTTAGCATAGCGCAGTCAATTACCAAATGAACAGATCTGCATTATATATAGCTCGAGTATACACTTAGACTTATAATATTATAAACATATTTGTAGGCAATTTAATAACATTCCAATGATCTAAGTACTGAAGATCAATTTTTATTTTTTCCAATGGCCGTGTGATCTACTTATATAGTAGGCTACAAGAAAGTTGAAATTAAATAACATGAAACGGTAAAGTAGCTTGAATCAACTCAAATGGGATACATCTAAAGTGACCATCTTGTTTAAAAAATAAAAATAATAATATATATATGCGAAACCTGAGCATTTAAATTGCTCCATGTTATTGATATATAGCCAGACTGAGGCAGCCGACTGAGAACAGGATAGAAATAACAAAAAGAATATGATTTATGAAATTTATAATGAACCATGGATGAACTGAAACAAAATTAAATCACTGTATTTTAGGCCCTGTTGACGCTTTATAATATAAATATCGAAAGAAGAAAAAAAACAAAAAGTTTCTAAATCATATTAATGGAACGCTTTCGTGAAAGTTGCATTTAATTGATATAAATCATATTTGAAGCGAAACAAGGTGCATCTTGGCGGCCTTTGTGGTTAAAGCATCTGCAAATACCACACTGGTCAGCTGAATATCTATAGCATGAGACGCTAACTATTCGGGGTAATTGTATTACATTGTGTGGACTCCAAGCTTTATCGTCTCATCATAACGTGTGCCTCTGGCGGCTGGTCACACAGGGTAGCTAAGCTTCAAACCTATGCAATAGCACTGCACATATAAGATAAGGTGTAAGGTAAGGCAAGGCAAGGTAAGGTAAGATAAGAGGTAATACATTAATACCACATTGAGTTATAAATACAGAAAGTAGAAAAACTCCATAACATGTACAAAAGCATAGTATGTTCTGATGAGCGGAGAAAATCTTGCGACTGAATTCTGCTGGAGCTGACCACTTCTTTGATTACGCACCGAGGACTGACCAGTGGGCAGTCACACTTGCAAGGCAGAATTTGTTGTGTACATGTGAAGAAACTTCAAAAGCCCAAACGTCTGGTTTGTAGGGACAGATTTTCTCTCATCTATATCCCTAGGCCCGATGCAAACTGACAATTTTCTGCCGTAATTGATTCTATAATTGTGTTTTCCTTTCCCTTCAACAGACCTAATTGTTTCTTGCCAAAAGCTCAGAAATTTACCCCAATATAAAACCGCATGCTGAAGGAGGTGCTTGGCAAAATACTTCAATTTTCGAAATTGGATATAATATTTCTATTACCTATAGCAATACTCTTTATTTCAAAATGGCCTTTAAAGCGAGGTTGACTTATGAGTTTAAATGTAAATAATTTGTATGCAGCGAACTTAATTTGGAAGGACTAGCTGTATGGTACTAAAAATATACAGCATTACAAATATTTGCTGGAGCATGTTGCTGACCAACTAATGGGTGTCATATTTCGCAAGATGTATAGATTCCTTTTCTTTTGTATCTGCAGTATTCCTCATATTTGGCAGTCGCACAATTTTCCTGACTTTTCAAAATAGATCTGTGAGTAAAAGGTTCGGGAAGGTGATAAATAAAATGCATGTCATTTGCAATGAATAAAATCTGTGCTATTACAATCAGGTAGCGTCAGTCAGAAATAGGCTGCGAATGACACACACTAAAAATGATTGTTTTCAGACAAGTAACTGTTTGATTTATAAGGACGCACAATATGTTGGCTGATTATAAACAAACTATTGAGTGGACACCAGCGTGACAATTATCTGCTTACTTCGCTTTGGAAGCATTGCAGCAAAAATAGGCCAACATATTAATTGATTAATTTTTGATATAGGAGAATTCAAAATATTAATGTCTACATGCTCGGTTTTTTAAGCATAATTAATTAATAAAAGTTGCTTGTCCCTCCAATGATAAGTATTGCCCGCCTGTCATCATTATCATCTTTTGTCAAGGTCACTGAGATCAAAAGAAAACTGATTTCAATGGAAAATATAGCAAATCGTATATTAAAAAGGAAAGACGATTTATGCTACTCCATGCTCGGTTTGAAAATATTAATTTAACTTATTAATTTCGGACCTCGTGGTTTTCTAAGTTTTTGCGAAACCTACGCATGTTTCTGACAGAAATTCACACAGTTTGGTTAATGACCTGAAGATGACTCTATTTTGAAGGGACTTCCATCCACGTGTTGTGCTTTATACATTTTAACCATGCAAATTAAGCCATGTTACTGAGGTTCCTCTGACTTTGTACATGATATCGTGTAACTGCAGGCGACGCCTCGTGGTGAAATAGTTATCTGTCAAGTGGCGACACCTAGAAGGAAGAATGGCAATGTTAATACTTTGAGGTTAAGATTAGTCCACAATTGACTTGGAACTTTTTATTGTTATCAATACATTGTTTTCATATCACTATCTGGTGAACAACTCGAGGCCCAGGATTTATAAGGGTACAAGTAATTCTCATAAAGGGAAGTCTTGATTGGTCTAGTAAATGAAAGTAGTGGGAATGATATGATAGTACTATTAGATAAATGTACCAACAGCGGGTGCAGAATTAAAATGTGTAATTTTGGTTTTGTGTGCCAGGTTGATAGACATACTAACACCAGGTGACCATTGTCAACGTGTCTTCTGTAATATAAGCATACACATACCGCCAGGTGCGCTGAGGGTTCGATCTTATCAATGAACTATAAGAGTTCAATGGGTCTTATTGTATTAAGTCCTGCACTAAAAACAAGGCCCAGTGTGATTGGATATATATCAAAATTATTTTTTAATTTAGTGTCTAAACTATAGAGAAAAAAATAGTTTATTTTAGTGTTTGTTTCTCTGCGATGTCATGCAAAACAAAGTGTCTGATTATGCTAAATAAAACTGCAGAACCACTGTATATGAAGATGGAGGGAAAGAAGGTAAAATTGTGAAAGTTTTTGTGGTTTTGCCCGATTTAGATGCGGCTGAATTAATGTCTGTTGATTTAACCTACAAATAGTGGTGATATTCAGATTATCGTTTTAAGCGTTTTTTATGGCTGACGTTATTACATTAAACTAGATAAGTATAGTGGACTGCAACCCTTATTAAAATGGCGCATACCAGCCTAATCAAACGAACCGGGTCGGCTGAAGCAAATCCGAAAAGAGAGATGACCCCAACTTCTAACTTCTTTACTCGCTTACTTGTCGGTAGGGGGAGTCCTTGTATTTTTGTGCAGCTCTCAGAGCTCTGGTGGAAAAACGAGGAAACACTTGCTGTCATAGAGTGGAGAGGAGGTCCTGTAGCACGTCCTGCTGTCAAGGGACAATATAGTGATCAGAGGTGAATGTTTGGCCTATGATTGTATCAGTACTAAACATGTGTGTCTTACAAGGTTAGCAAGGCAAACAAGGCATGACAATTGATGTAAAGCAAAAACAAAACAAAATTAAATAAAAATACCTTCTGTTTAAAAGTCACTGACAAATTTCCTCGGAACCTGGGTTCGATTTTCAGCCTGTGATTCTTTCAAGCTCTTTCACGAGGGGAATTTCAGCCAGAGGCCGATCCATCAAATTTCCAATGTACCCATTGAATTTCCAAATTTACTCTGGCTCTGTACTAGAGCAAGTGTTCACGTGAAGCTACAATGTTGTATAATCACTGCTCACGATATGAAGTGTACGTTTTGCATATGTGTTCACCATGTCCTAGACACATGCACGTCATGTGGGGGGTGGGGATGTTGGAGGGTGTATTACCAAGATCATGTGTCTTGTTAAAAGGCACTGTTCACAATTTGCATGTGACTTGTCACGCAGAGCAACTTCAGGTGCTGACAGTTGGACAAAAAGTTGCAGAACAAGTATCGTGTTACCATGACAACAGGCAAGCTTCCCCTGGCGACAAACCGGAAGAGGAAGTGAGAGGTGTCACGGGAAACCAGCAAGGTTTTACTGATCAGTATTGTTCCAACCCGTGTTGAAGATGGAATTATATAAATTAGTAGATATACAAATAATCTTTTAATACAATGAATCACACTGGAGAGCCATTGCTCATGCAGTCCATACAGTTAGTTTCATAAAAAAATGGTTGACCACTACCTGATTGTGATCTAAGCATGCTAAAGCCAGCTGCTTCTGCCCACTTCTATAGCTAATAGTCGGCTTACATTTATCACTAGAAAAGTGTAAACATTGGCAAACGTAAGAATCAATGTAATATATCATAAATATGTACTTTTAGATCCGGTTTTGAGTAGCAAGCTATGACAGCTTTGGCTAGGCTCCATTTGACGGCCTGTCTTTAATGAAACTAAATGTACATGTGCTGTGGCTGCTAAAACAGATGCAGAATTGTTTAAATTTTCGAACTATGTATGCAGGACATTTTAGTGTCCATTTTAGTGTGGATTATTTTATTATACGCAGATAATTTTACAAGAGGACCGTGTCAAATGGATAGACACTCAAACTCCATGGAAATCCACATATACTGGAGTGCTGTGGACGATTTCATAGTAATGTTTTTCCTGTGATCTGACTTCGTTGTACTATAGCCTCACAAATACTACCATTTGGATGGTCTGTGTATAACCAGGGGTGGGGGCCTAATTCAATGGTAGCTTGCTGGGTTGCTGGGCTTCCAACTATTGGGTCCCAGGTTCAATTCCCAGTCGAGCCTATGTTGGATGGCTGTTTCATCCTTTGTCTCATTGCCATGGTCCCTGCCTGTCCTAATTAGCCCATCACCACCATGGTCTGTGTATAACCCTGGATAAAAAAAAGTGTGTCTTTTTCTTTCAGGTACTGTATAAAAATGTAGGGCACTGCCCAGTAAAAATATATTGCTTTCCTCGAGTTTGCCATTTAAGTTGGGATAATGGTCTATAGTTGCTTAATTTTTATTTATAATGAAACAATTATTTTGTTTTCGTAGTCAGAGATGAAACTTTACTGTTCAAAACCCTGTTAAAGTACAACACTTTCGGTGGTTTCAAAAACTTTTTAATATATTAATTTCAAATGCTAATAGGGTTGAACGCTATATGACTGGGATTTTTGGCCGATCCAAAAGTGACACCTAACAAATTTTTCAGAGAATCCAGCAATTATTCACTTTCGCGAATGACGTCACCAGGAAGCTTTACTATCACTGGTAACAACGGCTAGAAACGGAAAGGTCAACACTTTCTGCGGGTCATTATGAAAACACAAAAAATCTGTTCAGGTCATTAACCAAGTTCGGTTTCCAGGTAGATTGACCGATATTGGCATCGGTATTCCCACATTTTCAGTCATTGACATTTAGGTGAAAATACAGTTGATATTGCATGTGTGAAATAATAGGCGTCAGTTAATCTTGGAGAAATCTCACAAAAGTATTTTTTTAAATACGCATTTGTATTTATTATAATAAAGTTTGGGTGTTCTACCAAATTTACAGCATAAATTTACAGCATAAATTAAAAAGAAAAAAGAAAACTGGCTGTAACTGTGCTTGGTATCTAATTTGTGACAGTGGCCAGTAAAAACTGAACTCGTCTCGACAAATTGAAATTTTGTTACCAAATGAGAAGCAGTCCAAGTTTTAATTGTAGTTCAATTTCAGCTCATCTTGTTAGTAACTCATTCATCATGCTACTTGGTAAGATAAGTCTGCCAAGACGAATGGGTCTATGGAATTTCCCCAGCACGATTCAGAATATAGTCAGTAACTAGGCCAACAGTAGAAATCAAGTAATGTAAGTTCTCACTGCTTGGTATTTGCGAGGTTCTGTATGTCCTTGCCTTGCACTCATTGGGTATACATATATATTAGTTCTTGCACTCAATGCATTCATTTATTCATTAAAATTTATTTATACAGGGTGAAAAACATTTTGAGCAAAAGCTCTTTTACAAAATGCCCTGTAACAAATATAAACAGTAAAAAGGGAGACTAAAATAACAGAACTAATAATAAAAATATATAAAACCTACTATAGACTGTACAAACCCCTATGATAATGACGATTGTACGACACCTAGATGTTACGATAGTCTGCTAAAGACATTTCAGACCAGTTGCGGTTAGCATTGTACGCTACAGGATTTCCTATTGCTATGTCCATACTCAAATTGCCGAAGGAGTTAACACATGAATTGTAGTTGTTGGTGTGGATGGAAATGTATCAGGTTGCTTATAGCAGTCATTATTAGTTTATTTATTTAATTTTACTCTCTTTTGCACTTTGCTTTCTCTCAATCTGGCTATTATTGTGTCTCAACACAAAATGAACGATTTTGTCTAGATCTTCATTTTATTGCCTGTTTATAACCTGTTTATCACCTGTTTGGCAAAAAAGCAATTATTATCAAATTGCTTTCTGTAATTGAGTTGTCGTTAATTGAATGTACCTATTTTTAGCTTTGCAAATGATATTAAAAATGCGATAATAACCTAATAACCTAAAAATCCTAGGAGGGTGGTAATTACTTCCTAATGCATAAGATGGGTGGTGCCTAGCTCAGTGGTAGCGTGCTTGGCTTCCAACCACTAGGGCCTTGGTTCAATTCCTGGTCAAGCCTAAGTTGGATGGCTGTTTCATTCATCATCTTATTGCCTGTCCTAATTAGCCAATCAGGTGCAGAAATAAAGAATGTAAAGCCCTAATCCACCCACCAACCATCCCAATGCACAAATCTGTGGCCTCCGAATTCAATGACATTTTTTCATCGGCAAACCATACCAAGCAGTGTAAATGTCAGGTGGTGAATCTTCATTTTTTTACCCTTTTTTTCATTGAGTTGTGAAGTATAAACAAAAAAGTTTTCCATGTTGTTACGCGCTATCGAAGTCCAAAAGCCTGAATTATTAGTAGTCTTTTGAATATCTGGATAGAAATATGATGATTGACATAGGTCATTGTGTTTCCACGACAGGTTATCTAGGATGAAGGTTATTAGGTTTATTTATTTATTTTATTTCATTACAATTACTTTTTGGCATACCTTGATGCATATATTTTTATTGAAATGACAGCGAGTGAATGAAATATCTCATTTGAGGTAGTGTGTTAACATCAATATATATAATAGTGTGTCCCTTAATAAATACTGGTGCAATGTTTAAAGTAGATTCTGATAGTCATTTCGCTGATATAGTCTTTGGTATTTTCTCTGTTTTTCGAATAAAGTACTTTTGCCCAGAGTAATGAATTATACCAGTCTCTATGCTTAACCGCAGTTTCCATAATGGTGTACATTTAGCGGTGTTCTTTCCTGACTCTTAATTTAAACGGAAGTAGATTATGCCATTCTTGCTGACCTTTCAAGGAATAAGGCCCAGTCTAAGAGCTAGGTAGGCTAACGTCTGTTTAACAAAGAGAAAACTGGCCTTCGATATGGTGAGTGACAATGTTGATTTGGTTGGTTCTTCCTCATTTTGTTATCCCGATCTGATGATTGAATATTTTGGGCAATTTGCCAGTCTTACTTGAGAGGTTAAACTTCTATGATATGAACACAACTTTATGACTTAGAGGTGCAACATTTCCATGAAAATACCACAAGTTAAAAATAGCACATTGTAATTTGCGCAGGTATTGTACATAAAGTCGATAGTATTAGCAAGGTTCTAATAAGCCTATAAGATAAACAAAAATCATTCTTTCATGGCCAGTGACCATCATTGCAAGGTGTCTGTAAGATGAGGTTGAAATGTTTTAAAAGGTTGTGGGCTTGTATAACAACTTAGCTTTCAGCATCCCGCTCGTTTCTGTACATGCATCTTGGGATTCGTTCCATTTCATAACTTGTATGGGAGAGTCTGTACAGCAAGTGGGAAGGTACTGCCTGGTGCCTTGTGCCTTGTGCCTGGTGCCTGGCTGCTGGGATTTGCTGCTTGAGTCTGACGCAACCCTAGATGTTGCCAACAACAAAACAGGAGAAGTGAGTACACAGGGATCTTGAAAGTGATTTCATGTTCTTCATTGATGATTTGGTGTTCCCGCTGCGCCACCCAGCCCACCATCCCTCCTCCCCCACCAGACCAATATCGGCATTGCCAGAATTCCTCTATATGATATTAAAGTGCTGATCAGATTTTCTGCCATGTTGACATAAGGGATTTTGATAGGCGACAAACAAAGGCATTCATACCCAAGGGGCCTTAATACAAAACACTTCATTGGCGATAAAATGGCTTTCACTCACATGATCCAGGATGGCGATGATCGAAAGCAAACAACGTAATCATTTAATTAGATGATGTTGTGGCTAAATTTGGATTTCTTGATCTGCACAGCTGTAGGGAGTGATGGCAGGCTGGTGCAAAAAGCTCGCTTTCTGTTTGATAAAGCAAGAAAGCAAACAAAACAGAAAGAGAAGAAAAACATTAGGGCCCTTGCGTGAATGGCTCCATGCATGTCTAGTAATGAAGGGCATTTATCAGGGAGTGGACATTGTGGTTGCATGCCACTAAGATGGGGGCTGATGTCTGCTAGGGGTCGCCACTGTCTACCATGACTTGGGTTTCTCGTGGGCAAACAGAGGAGGGCGAGGGGGAGACTTAGGCTGGCAGTGTTTAGAGCGTGGGCGTAAGGCACCCTCCGCCCCCGCCTCCTGGCACGTCTACTCCCAGCCGCCATCTTGGCGTAGCTGGGTGTGGGGTGGCGCTGCAGGCGGGCTGCAAGGGAGGTCTGTAACGTCAATATGGCTAAACCAGGCAGGGACGAGATTTGGCGTTATCTGAATGGACGGCGAGTTTGACCCTTGGTCTGAATGAACTTGCTTTGCGGAGAGAACAGCAGCAATCAGTCGGCAAACAGTGAATTAACTGAGACAATGCACATCGATCATTCGCCACTCATAGCGGCTTAACTCCATTATCATCCAAGCTAGGCTGCTTCATGACAATCCGAGGCAAGTTGCCCATCAAGCGTGCCAGCCTCCCTGCTCCCCTCTGTAGATCTGCCTGCCACTGTTTGCCCACTGTTGAATGCTGATAAAACAGCGCGATTTATGAACTGAGCCCTGCCTCAAAGCCCATCTCCCATTGTATGCTGCTCATCCATTACGTTTTTTAAAGGTAAACTGGCAGAAGCCTAAAGTAGATGATTTGTGGCCTTGAATACCAGGCGGCAATTTTTAACCACCAAATACAGAAAAGGAGTTTTCAGATTATGCCACATGTTACCTCCTTCCAGTCAGCCTGTCCGATTGCTAATGGAAGACCAAATATATAGAGCAATTTTGGTTGTGCTGTTTTCAAATATAAGACAGCTTACTACTTTGTTTTGCAAGGAAACAATCACATGCAGTAAAAGGGTAGATTCGCCAACTTTCACATATGTGTGTTTAGCAGCTTGTATTGGTTGGATTCTGAATCTAACAAATAAAATCAACAACCTTGGAGTTTTAATTTTCTTTTATTGTAAGAGTACATTATCACTGGAAAAATTACCATGGATACCATTTCTCACATCATGTTGTTATTATCGATATTAATGGAACTGCAAATTACCTCATTACAGGTGATACACAACTGCAGATACGATTTCTGATAATAACTATTAGATACTAGCTCTCAGAATAATATTATATATATCGAATCATATGATTGGGAATTGTCATCAGTTTGTTTTTTTACAGGTGTTCCGCCTACACGTAAACAGACAAACGCCTGCAGTCCAAATTCAGTTAATTAACCTGGATTCTGATTCAGTTTACACCTGACCTTTTCCTAACACAAGCTCGACATATGCAGTTCTATTCACCAATATGGGTAATATGCACAATGCAGTGAATACCAACCAGTCTACGACCTTTCCAATTGCACATCGTCCTGTTTCAAGTAGACATTTTGTACCTGTTGACTTTCACACATACACTGTCATTGGGCTAATCAGAATATATACCTCGCAACGAAACAGTTCCGAAATTAGTTTTTGATAAAGTATTGTCAATGGATCAAGTCAGTTTGTACAGAGACAACAAAATACCAGAATCCTTAATTACTAACCGGAAGTTATAAAGTTACTCTGTTATACAAAATGTTTACTTATCATATTCGGCAACTTTTTTCATAGACACAAATTCATAATGGAAAATTATCCTGATGTTGAGCTGATCTTTTTTTTTTCAAAAGGCTTTGCCAACCTCAATCAGAAATGTACTGATGTGCAAAACTAATGGTTAGACAATTTACCATTGGCAACTCTGACTCAATATTGTGGAGGTGTGATAAACAAGTCCCGGATGTCACAATGTTATTCAATTACAATACCATCAATAGTAATTTATTATTACGGATACCATTTCATGCATTCATTGGTGTCTCTCATTGGCAGTGACAGGCCACAAACAAATTTCTTGCTATGTAAACAACGATAAACCTTCAGTGTGATTCGTGTTGAGAGTATTCTGTTAAAGCTTGTTGGGTGAAACTGTGCTCTTTCAGGAATGGTCGGTTACACCAAATAAGGTAAAAAGAGACCCAATAATGGACTCAACAGACATTATTTACAGTAATCTTGCAGGAATTACAGGCCAAAAATAGTTTGAGTAAAATATATATTTATATATACATTCTCACAACATAACCTAATAATTGAGTAGTGTATGATTGTAATTTAAATAATTACAACAACAATCATTGTATCACTGAAATAACTTGTGTAATAGCTTGGACTTCTTCCATTTACAGTACAATATACAATATATTATGTATTTATATATTTATATATGTATATATCATGGTATACATTTGTACGTGAATCAACTGGTTGGCAGGTAAATAGAAGTTTCCGTTGAAAATTCACAAGATGTCAGACAGCAACACCACTAAACATATTCAACATTTCAATGACAATGTTGTCACCAGTCTTACAGTGTTTAATCCATTTCCAAAACAGAAGAAAGTTCCAGTTACGTGTCAACCAGCTCTTAATATACAAGTTCTGCCATTGCTAAAATATATCTGACTCCTTACATATGATATTTGTCTACAGCTAAATGTCCTGCGTTATGTACAGATTATAATACAATACAATTAATAATACAGAAATCAATTCATTCCAGTTAGTAATGTATATGTCTTAGATAAATCTTAGATACATCATAACGTAAAGCCGGCTAGAGAGCTTAAAGTATAAGAACGTCATAAGGAATCTTATCACCATAAGTTTATACATTGAAATAAAAGAAAGTATCACCAGCAAAGAATATACCAGAGAATAGAAGATAACCACGTTAGGTATGTACAATTTGGCCGCTTTGCAATGTACAGGGTTGATGTACTGCATTCCTACGGCAAAAAAGAATAGCTAAAGATTCTCTAAGAGCTAACAAACAGGTCTCCATAAAGGAGTTCAAGATTAGTTTTAGTTGAACGACAATTCAATAGAGAGCAGAGGCCAGCAGAACTGAATACGTGGTAATGGCATAAAGCAGACTTTCTCACTCGCTATTTCACCCAAAGTTCAAGTTCTTGGTACAGAACTTTCATCAAACGACTGACTTGACCAATCTAACAAAGCAGTGGTCAGCACTGACCACAGACAGCCTTTCATGCAGTGGACAATTGACCATGGTCAGCCCAAGAACAATCTAAGCCTGCGTGACTGTCCTGGTCCGCAGCCTAAATGGTCCTTTCTATGCCGTTTCAGGGGGAAGTCCGTCTTTTCTTCCATTAATGCATGTATTGTCATTGCTTAATGTCAGTTCCTCAAACTCAACAAGCTTGGGTTCTGGAAAAGAGCCCATTTCAAAGTGATCCAGCACAGGAAAGGAGTCAAATGCCTGCGCGAAATACCTCCATTTCTATTACTATGACCAACAGCAGGTTCTTGCAGATGCAGAAAAATTCAGATCCTACAGCGACATGACTGGCTCAGAAGTCTTTTGAACCATGCTAGATTTATCAATTTTTCACATGCCTACCAGTTTTTGTACAACACGGAGCAATTACTTTCACTTTATTAAGCACAAAAGATTTCCATCGCCCTAAGTCATTGCATTTTCCTCTGGCCTCTGCTCTGACAACATTGATATATTTAAAACGTATTTGGCAAATGGGATTACAAGTAACTCGAGCACACTAGCCATAGCACTTGGGACTTACCACCTAGTCTTTTTTATTTTTTTATGTGGCAAGCCAACTTTTAATGCTGCAAACTACGTTGACAACTCAAAACTTTATATGGATTCTTGCGAAGAGTTAAGCCATAAATAGGAACGAGGTGAATATAATGCAAATTCTGAGTCTAAAATGAGAGAAGATGTCTCCACTGAATTCTAGTCTCTATTTATAACAGGGGGTTAATGACACAAACCAAATCATCTAATTACGAATCCTTGTATCAGGACAAACAAATTGATCTCCCTTTGTCATACATTCCCTGCGAAGAGTTTCGACTTTCAAAATTGAGCATCAATTAAGACTTGCCAACAAAACTGAAGAGCCTTTGTACTGCTTCCATAGCGCTAATGAAGACCAATGGGAGGCTTTTATTGACAACAAAAAGACTTCATGGGCGATCTACGATTCTTTTCATCAGAAGGTGCAAGGAATGAGCGGAAGTGAAAGCAACTAGTTGAAGCGTCGTTGGCCAATTCATTTCCGTTTTCGGCGTACAGCAAATGGGAGCTTGACACAGAGCCTCGTTTCGAAGACGCGCACACAGAGGCCTTCACAGCAGGGCTTCTTCTCGCAAAACATCATGGTGCACACCCGATTCCTGAGTGATAAAAACAACGACTTTAGTGAGACAAAGAAAGTGATCAGTTGAGATGAAATTAAAACAAACAACATTTCAAAAACTGACTCCTGTTAGATACATTAAGTCACCATTTAGACACCGTCGGAAGGCATTGATTTCATAATTGCAATAAATGGTCCACTGAGGAGGAGTTTTCTAATATACCAGGCATAATCATGTATATCTACTAAGAATTACGAGGTTGAAAAGGTTGTAGATGTCGCATTTTATAACTACAATAGAGGTAAAACCCCCTTAATAAATATAGACGAGAGGTAAGATACAACCTTACATTAGCCTTTGAATGAAGATACATTTATACAGGATTAAAGGTAAATCGTTGGACAAGTTTCATGGATTTAAGCATACGAGCTGACAAATACTGACACAGAAGCAGATAAACAGACTGTCCCTTTCAATAAAGCAGCTGTATAAATTGTGCGGCCATCAGTTTCAAACGCTTTACAGAGAATATATATGGACATCATTCAGATGTGCAGTCATCTAATAACAATTCATTCAGCATCATGTATGTATGGGAAAACATCAGTCTTAGACGGGCTCCGTTGGATCTAAACTGTCATAATAAATCATGTTCTGTCAGGCAAGGAAGGAGCATTTAAGACTGGACACACCCACGACATTTAAAGGGAAGATGACAGAAAAGAAAATCACACGATAGCAGAAAAAGGTCACTTTCGGAATGTGGTACTCGATTTGCAAGCTCTAAAACTCGGTCTAAAGTTGCACCCTTTACAGGAATAAATACACCCTAATGCTTTGTAGTCCTTAAATATTGGTCTGAAACTTACAGCAGGAAGTCGAATCCTGTATTCTGTCATATGCTAAAAAAACATCTACTGCTCTTGTGTTTATATTACCAGCCTACTTTCACCCCTCTTTCTGCCGTCCTGTACAAGAACTAGGACTATTGTTTGGGAGTTTTAAGCCTGTCTGTTAACAAAGCCATAGGGCTACTTTGGGATTTTGATATGAATGTGACTTGATTTTTAAGGGTTTAATTGCTAGGGCATGATTAAGATTAATGACAGAGAACCAGACAATTAAATCAAACAGCATTGAGAATGATGACATGAGAAGTCTGCTTACTGAGTGCACGGACATATTATGTGATTAAAATTTGTAATACGATTTGGCAGTCGAGACCACAGAAGAACTTATCTGGACATAAGGTGGGTGGGTGAGACGGGCTTTATGTCCCATATTTTTGCACCAGACAGGACAGGCAGGTGCCAATGCAATTAGGCGAAGGATGAAGCAGCTGTCCATCGGCGTCCAACATGGGCTGGATTCGAACCCAGGACCCACTGGTTGGCAGCCCAGCGCTACCACTGATCTAAGCCCTGCTTCAATCTGAGCAAAAAAATGGACACGGTTGTGTTTTGATGGTTCTCAGTGTATTAAAGCTCTGTCAAAATAATGGATGGATTGATGGGTATTTCCACCATTACTTTTTAAGGCACTTGTGAGAACCCTAAAGTTAATGATAAGGTGTTAATCTCGTAATTTTTTGACATCTTAACGTCAAAACATGTCATACATCTACAATACATGCTGATCTATAATAGGCTGAAGAGAGACCATAGCATTTGTTTAAAGTTCTCCTCAATACCCCAGTTAGCCTTTCAGTGAACCATTACTGACAGGCAAAGGATTCCTTGGATGTTTTAATGTCCCTGAGGAGCTTCAGCCACTACTATTCAATCCCCTATTAAAATCCGTTCAAAATAAACTCGAATAGATATATCTAATCAGTGCTCAAGTATATATAGCGTTTAAGACAAGGTGGCCTCATTAGTGAGATATGCACACACATATATATACACGTATATAGATTTGAAAGAATTTTTGTGGTCTTTAAGACCCGGAACGTTTATGAATTTGTAATCATGCATGTATTCTATTGAGTTAAAGCATAGTTTCGTGAGATGTGGTGAATAGACCACAAAACCAAACTAATCAATGTCTATGGGACTTTTATGTTCCATGCAATTAATTCTAAAGGGTAAAGTAAATGCCACGGTGATAATGGATGTAAGGAATTTGGTCAGAATGCAGGATATACAAATGCCCTTTTCCTTTGAGGTCTTTTCCTGCTCATTTGCCTGACCCTTGCAGACCCATAACTTGACAAACACACTAGCAGAAGTGACCACCACTGACCACGGACTTCCTCTAATTGTACATTGGCTGCATTCAGGTCTTCCTTTCTCTGCAGGCACCAAGCTGAACAGGAAGTTAGTAAGATTGCCACTGTACTACTGATTACCACCCTCATATAATCACCACTCACAGTAACTAATGAATTGAAAATTGTTCAAACCAAATTTTAGAGACTGTTGTGAACTAATGCCTATGAATGATGCTCCCAGATATAGTCTTTGATATCAGCTACCTGATAAAGCAACCAAATACTGATTTTATCTACAATGAAATCTTGTCTTTGAAATGAAAATGGAAATGTGGCTTCGTGAACACGTTCCTCCCCATAAAACATTTCCTTGATATTGCATTGATAAGGGTGTACATATACAAGTATACAGTTATTTAGCAGAAAAGCTAGAAGCTTGCACAATCTCTAAACCACTGTCAGGGCATGAATACGACCTGAAAACATTGCACAGATCAAAAGGAGTCCTGAGGTGACTTCTGAGGTGACACTAAAAACAAACCTCTTGACTAGAGGAGCAAATGGGACATGGAAAAAGCAGCATGAAAGGCACACTTACTGGTCGTCTAGAGAAAACGGATAATATTGGGACTTCCAATCGTTGTCCGGCCGGATGGCAGGGGCGGGAATGGCATCTTTCCTGTCATCATATACTTCATTCTCTCTGGCTGGCACTGCAACAGATATCAAAAAGCTCTCTCAAAATACAACAACATTTGTCTAGTGCGATGGTCTCGAGTCCTCGATAAACATAGCTTGATCTCTGTTTAGCTTGGCTGGCTGGAATGACTGTCATTAGCGTTTCCCTGAGGATCAGACAACAATGAGCATAAGACAAATTTAGCCATATCAAACTTCTGCACTCGTTGAACATCTTATTGGATGCCATATCAGTTGAAATATCAAATTAATTCATAACATTACGAGAACCAGATATGACAAGAACAACAACTATTAGTAATGTAGTTAACTAGCTGCATCTAACATTTCACTGGACTGGAACTTTTTAAGCAAATACATCTTGCATCCTAATAAATCTTGTATCCTTTAAGGCTTTAAAAGACTAATATTACACTTGTATCGGTATGAACCACTGTACACATTATCATGCAATCACTGTGTTGCAATGTATCAAGTCAAGTATAGTGGCTACAGATATAGCTCTTAAAGTATGAAAACGTTTAGTTGTGGGGCGGTCATGGCAGATTCAGCAGTTCTTATTGATCTGAAGGTCGAATGCATTCAGTTAATTGCCTTTGTAATTCGGTGTATTCATTTGTGCTTAAAGACAGGTGTGGCCACAAAAACGCAATAGGGTACTTTTTGTAATGCTGGTTTTCATTATATTATTACAAGAGAGGCTTAAACAGACTGTCCTTGAGGTACTCCTTTTCAAACGTTCGTATCAAATAGGCACACAGGAAAAACTTCCTCCACGCGCTTACAGAGGCATGAAATCTAAACCAAATCCTTAATCTTCAGTTTATCAATAGGAAGAAAAAAAACGCTACGATATACTAAATCCAATATATTGTTCGGGATGGATGTCCCTTGCATAATAGCCCCAGGCTAGTCCTCTAACTTTCTAGATGAAGTGATGAAATGCACTCGATTACACGGACAGATATCTCTTTTGTCCCAACGGACTGACCATTTTTGATAAGATGTGAGCGGTAGAATGCTTCTGCAGTATAGCCTATTATGACTAGGTGACTGCTAAGCCTCCGGTCCCTTCTCATGCCTCAGTGGCCACGTCTACCATACTCACTGTCTGTGTAGCTGTGCATAACCATAATAGGGAGCAGAGAGCAGCCCAGTCAGGGCTATCTTCTTGCAAGAGCCTTGATTGCTCGTAAAACCCCGGACATGATGTCCATTAAACACACTCTTAATCACTTGTCGCTGGTCACATTGTCACTCAGGGCAGCAAGGCGTGAGAAAGGCAGCAGGCAGGGGATTGAGCAACAGCCGATGCACAGAGCATGGCAGTTCTACTGGCTCCATGTACATTACATGCGTCTGGCAGTCAAGGCAGGATAAGCTCCTGAGCAAAGAGAGTCGAACTAGGAGTGTCACATTTCACCTTGCAAAGACAACAAGCAAACAGAACAAGCGAAAACAATGAGCCAAACGAAGTGGCTGCTAGGAGCAGAGAGAGAGAGAGTGCTGAGGTCAGCATTATTTCCCCCTGAGCATCAGCGGAGGGCGGCAGGATGAGAGGCAAGAGGCATTCGTCATCATCAAGCTGAAAGAGCGACCTTGGCTCAGCACCTCGCCGGCTTCAACACCTCCCATCAGCCCAGGAGACAGGAGCAGAAAGGCTGCTGCCAACGACTGATTACGATTGGCCAAACGATGCAGCTCACAAATGACCAATGGTCAGTCCCCTTGGTCAGTGTGTGGGCGGACTTGGCCCCTGTGGGTTGCTTGACCAGCCGTCGCCTGGCACTGACCAGCGGAACGTGTAATGGCACCGGTTGGCTGTCCTGCCCACTCCCTGGACACGCCGGCCATAAGTCTAGGGCCTTGTTTGTTTATGAAGGACGGGGTGCCCCGGCTGACAGCACCGCCAACAAGAGGCAACGCGATCCTTTTCCCCCGAACGGACCTGCCCGGGTGAGATAGCTGCCTGCCTCCTCTGGGACCGCTATTTTGGGAACACGTCGACTCCCCTAGTATTATAATAGAAATGCCTGACGAAGCCACATGTCGCTTTTGAGTGATGGCAAAAATGAAGTCTGTCATGCTAGTGACAAGCACCAAGCATTGTCAGAAAATTACCCATTTGAATTCTGCTTGCATCGTCCGCTGATTAATAGTCGTTGAGATGCCGGGCGCTTGGGGTGCCTGCCTCATTCAAACCGCTGGGGCGCATGATGGATTTCTTCAGAATCCTGTTGCTTAAATCCTAATTGTTGCTGTACAATCCAATGCACATTAAATTAGAACCATAGCCAAGTTCATCAAACACCAATCCCATATTATGGTGCAATTGTGGTGGAAAACAATAAGACTGAAAATATGTTGGCAGCCAATTTCAGATCCCCCTGGAAATTGGGGCTGCTGCAATCAATACAATAAAGACCCAGCGTGGTTTGTTGTGCTGCGTATGTTTATTATTTTGAGAAATAACTCTGTCAAATGAAAAAGCAGTTCAAACTAGAAAACTGAAACTGCTGAACAGTTTCGAGGCTTCACCTGCAAGCAAGACTGTGCATCCTGATTGCAAAAAGTATAACTTGTTAAGGAGAAATTAAGTCAAAGAAATAAGGACTATTTTCCCCTTGACTAAATACCATTTTATGTCATTTTAACAGCATCAATCAGTATAAGAAAAAATGGTATACACCTATAATTCATGGTTGAATGATGCTTTAACCATAAATTTCACAATATCATGCTATATACAAATGAAAGGACATGGAATGTGCTTTCCAAAAAAGTTTTCCCCATTAAAAAAGGTTGATTAGGACTGGAGTTACAGAATTTTGTTTTTAAACTACTTTTCAAGGTCTGTGACCTTGACCGTTTGACCTTTTGACCTAACATTTTGCAAGAATTTTCCATTACAAATGGGTTAAGCCTCACATAGTTTAAAGTCAAAATGCAAGCATTTTTTCTTGGGGAAAAAAATTATAACGCAAATTTTCAGCTAATTTTTTTGGCATTTTTATTGACTCGAAAATTTCAGGGTCGGGCGATCTTTTTAACCGATCGGTCTACAGTGTCGCTCTACATGTCATTTAAAAGAGGGTAAAATGAGCTTTCTAAATATCTCTTTGTTTGTGCTGTAGCTCAATTAGAACCGGAGTAAAAGCCAATTGAAGTTCGGATACTAGTTTCGGTCAGAAAGGTAAAAAGACCAAAGTAGCGATACTAATTATTTTCTGTGACCTTGACCGGTTAACCTTGAGACATAATTTTGCTCAGGATGCTTGTTGGATACTAGGGCAATATCTTCCTGAAAGATGAGTCAAATCAAAACATTTCTACTATCTTAAAAAAATTTGTAATTCAAAATATCAATTTTCAGAAAATGTTTGACCTTAATTTTGACCTTGACAAATACTTCATAGGTCAAAATTGACAACAGATTCTGAAAGCTCATATGTGAATTGTGGGGGGTCACCAATGCTTGGCATTTGGCTAGAAAGAATATTTCCCCTTGAAATTTGACATTTTAGTTGTTTTTGTATCTGTGAATCGGTTTTCTTTATTTACCATTTTCTCAAAAATTGACAAATCATGCTGTGGTATAATCGATTAAATATCCATAAAGGGCAGGTTAATGCCCTGTAGAGAGAAAATATTCAGGCCAAAAGGTTAGTTCTAGGATATTTTTGTGATTTTTTGAAAATATGCTGTTTTTTCTACTTCAACGGTCTAAATGACCTTGAAAATGACCTCCAAGGTCAAATTTGACAGTTGATATAGGGGTTTTGGGTATATGTTTGGGGTAGTTTACTATAGCATGTTATAACCTAAAACCAATATTTCATGGTGAAATACCACATGTCACCCATTTTTGGTGATTTTATAATATTTAAAATTCCATAATAGAAAAGCCAGTCTGACAATTGCCAAAATATTCCTTTCAGACCTGGATATACCTATTACACAACTTTTAGTGCCAAAACTGTAGCTCTATGTCTCCTGGTTTTCTCAAAACCGTAGAAACAAATTAAACACTAAAGTTGAGAATCGGTTGACCTAAAACTTGACCTACTTTTAAAAAAGTGGGTCAGACGTCTTGAGAAATAATGTATAACCTAAGATATGAAAGCATTTGACCATAGCATCATCATTACTTGAATTATTTGAATTTGAAATTTTGCAAATGTCAAATTCAAGTGGCTCTGTGACCTTGAAAAATAGGTCAAGGTCACTAAAACTGGGTCAATGTAACAAGGTCATAGAAGGCTCCTGCCATGAATTTTTTTGCGATGCTACGAAGAAATTTTTCCGGGAATAATAACTAATACAAAAACAAAAGTCTTCACCTATGGTAATAGGTGAAGCCTAATGAGGTTTCCAGTTCTCTACTGCGGTGGGCAAAATATAGTGCAGGTTCCTTTCTTTTTAAATGATGTTATGTTTAATATATTTATGTGGTATTAGTTAACATCCAAGATCATACACTAACCGAGGAGAAAGACATGGTGCAGAATCAAAAAGGATCGAGAACCAGGTGGGAATTATTGAAAACATCGACATGGCTGGTGATTTAATCTATTGACGTATTTCTCACTGACACAGACATAATTTCCTGCATGGATGTTCTTTTTTTACACATGTACTTGTATCTTCATCCCAGTCACAATTGTTGTCAGTATACACCACCTTTAGCAAGGACTGATTTGAATCGCCTCTGTCATAACTCTATTACTCGCAGGTGGCCCCTTCAGATTATATTATTAATCGCCATTTCATGTTTTATTTCACAGGTAATAATCGTGTATTATTTAGGGAAAGAAATCAAATGTCTGACAAATATTCAGGCTATATCTACTTAGCAGGTGTGCAAAGACACCAAACAGCTATGTTTGGAACTAGGTAATAGGTACACTGCTGGTGTGACCCTTCAAGCCTGATACTTGAGACTGTGGAATACATTAACTATCTTCCTCGTGTATGAAAATTGGCTCTGGTAATTTATATATACGCACAGTGTGTAGTGCTCTCCTATCTCTCAATATTAAATCAAATTTAATAATCAGGTCACACCTACTTCAGTGAACTGACACTCGATCTCATTATAGGAAATTAGGACAATGGTAATGTGTATTCTCAAGGTCACTGCTAAATAAAATGGGCTGAAGAAACCCTGTCCTGCCATTTCCTGTTAAGAACAAGCAGTAACCCAACCATGTTCCATTCACATGGCATGGCCTAACAGGGAAAACGTCGACAGGTTCCTAGTATGGTCACTTGAAACTGCTAATTTTGAGCTTCAGAAATCCTTCCCCTTCCCATCAGTGACCAAAAAGGCGACGTGCATGTCCACCATAAGAAGCGATGGTCACTCAGTAGAAATGTCTTTTGCCCGCAGTATTTTATTCGAGAATTTAGAAGGTGAATATTTATTCCTCTGACGGAACTTTTGATGAAACCTTTCGAATTCACGCTTTAGGAGCAACAAAAAAGTGGCCAAGCCAATGTGTATCAGCTAACTATAGCAGTACAAAGTCTGCAATAGCAACAGAATGCATGAAAACAGTGTTTCAAGTTTAGAAAAAAGCACTTTCAAGCATTCCGTTGCCATTACAACTTTGTGCTGGTAACATTCTGATACCATTGGCTTCGCAGTTTTATTTTTAAAATTTTTCCCCTTCATTTAATTTAATTTATGCCCAGGAGTGTATTTGTCAGCTCAAAGACTTAATCACGAGCATTAAGTCAGTATTGGAAAAGATTTATTGTCATTTTGGTCATACTTGCTATTTTATCTACTACATAACAATTGTACATAACACAAAGCTCTCTGACTGCAGAACTAGTAATATACTGGATTTAGGGTCAGCCTAAATGATATGGACATTTCTACGTTCTTTACATTTACACCATTGACAGGCCAATGCAGAATCTTTGGACCTGAATTCTCATAATTAGCAGGCGGATGTCTTAACCACTCGACCATTGCATCTACAGGATGTCACTAACCGAAATCATCCTGGCTTCCTGTAGCGGTAGACGCCTACAGTTCAGCATTTGAGACTGTTATATTATGAGTCTCTATTAACCTAGATGTATTAAATCTCAGAGCTGTACCAGAAGAGACTTGAATTTGGAGCGCCTTGGCATCGATCAAAATAGAAATGAGACTATGGAGTCAGTACTTGATGCCTATTACTTGTCGGTGACAAATTCGTTTATGACGCTTCAAATCTGTGGCTGCAATTTTAGGAATAACTGCCTCAGTCATCTTGACGCAGGTCTTGACGCAGGACTAATAAACCTCAACAAATCTGTAATACTGAGATTTTTTATTTTATTTATGCTATTGAACTGAAAAAACCATCAAAACACAAGGTTTTTAATTCCTAATTTATCTTGACTGACTGCCCAGTTACGAAACATTTCATGCACCGTGTGGTTCAGGCCCAGATAACTAGAAACTCATTCAAAGCCATTGTCCACACAGGCTATTTCTCACTTATTCTGGACTCCAAGAATACAACAAAAACATTCGTACAAGAATTATCCCCGGACATTGAATTCAGCATATTCCTGGCAACTGTGGAACACCCCTGAGTCAGCAAAATCCTGTCGCAACGTGGTGACTGCAACAGTGTTAAAAACCCTTCTGGGTTTCTAATGTGATGGGCTTCAGATTCTCACATTTTACCACTTGTCCACCCACTCAAACGATAAGTCACTCCATAACACTGCTGGCGAAGGTGTGATAAGTCAATAAATTTTTCATCTGAATCGCAGTCACAATTTTCTGCCACTTTTTATAGCAGATACGAAAAGGCTTTCCTATCTCCTATGTCACTTGATATCCGCGAAGATGACGGAGATTCAAGTTCATTTCAGAGAAGCAAACGCTATCATCAAATACAGATCATCCTGCTAACATTTTACTATTTTCTTCGGTAAACTGATGTCATTAACTTGTAATTTAGATCCTTATGCCAATAATAAACGATAATTGGATCTCTAATTGAAGAGAGGAACTGTCACAAAACACTTTAATCTATTAGCCAATGTGGGACACTGAGGTTTCAGTGCAATTATTCGCTTATAATTTTTATTCAAGTTATTAACCCAGCTTTCCTTGTGTTAAATAAATTGAACTACTTAATTTTGATGCGTAAATTGTTTGTTTACGAATTCATTTCAATTTTAATGTATTTTATGCGCACGCACAGTGACATGCAGGTATACGTAGTAAAAAAAACAGAACAAAAAACAACTATAATTCACATGTACTACCTTGATTTATTGATTTATTGATTTATTGATGGATTGATTGATTGATTGTCCTCCATCTTATTGTACAAATACTTAAGTGAACCAGAACATCCATGTTACTGAATACTACAGGAAATCTTTCATATCTATAAAGTGTTTTCAAATTTCCTCCCGAGCTTTCTCGTTTTGCCTTGCTCAAATCCTGGGAAACAAATACTCTTGCGTTTATTGACTAGTTCTTAATCTGGCAAATGCTTCATGCTGTGCACCTGAATCTTTTTGTCCAATAGTTTATTGTGTGGGAGTGTGATCATGAGTCATCATGAGTGCAGTTAATGATTTGCTTCCTAAGCACTTATAGACTCGAGAAACACACTGCAGGTTACGGTAAACAGCTGTATGAGAATTTTCTAAAAACCCAAACCATAAAAGAATGTCCAGTGAGCTATGTTTGATCTTGTGGACTGACTTACAGGAAATCCAATTGTTCGTTGACAAGATTAACCTTCAATCACTCGTAAAAGCACCTCATGACAGTCATCGTTGATCGTCGAGTGTTATTACCAGTGACATCATTGACCAATGACCTTGACGCTACACTGCGCTGTCCCACCTAACCTTCACTCTTAAACATACAACTCAGTGGCACCTGTGCTCATTACAGAAATAAAAGATAAGTTTCCTCTTACCACAATTCTGGTGTCAGCAAAATTTCAAGCGGCTTATTGCCTGCTTAATGACGTCAGGTTAGGATTATTGTCACTATGATTCCACTTGGCCTCAAAATTAATTTCCTCCGTTAATTAGAATATAAAGAAATCTATAGAAATATCACCTTGAATTGGAGATCAGAATGATCTGAGTGGGTTATATAAGCTATTTTTAGTTGAGAATGCTTTCACCTGCTCATGCTATGTTTGCGTAAAATCTTTTCAGCTACAGATTTAGAAAGTTAAGTTTCTCCAGATTTCACCACTTCAAGAAGAATAAATCTCGTTCATCACTAAAACACAAACAACATGGCAGCCATGATACACTTAAGTATTTTAAATAAGGATATTGGACTAATCCTTGACATTTAAGGCTTTGGGTAAAAATATTGAAACAAAACGAACCTCTGAACCATGAAATACCAAATCCTTGTACAAGGGGCCAGGCAAGGGTAATGAGCAGGATCCATAGACTTCTCATTATCATCCTTGGTAGATATCACTGGAAGCAAAAGAAGAAACAGAAAAATATAGAAAGGCAAATCTTACCATCAAAATAGTCATTGTGCAACAATACTTATGATCATATCGCAACACAGCATATATCATATCATATCATATATCATATCATATATCATATCATATATCATATCATATATCATACCATATATCATATCATATATCATATCATATGCCATATCATATATCATATCATATATCATGTAAGGGTAGATGCAGGGCAGGGGCCTAGCTCAGAGGTAGCGCTCTGGGCTTCCAACCGCTGGGTCCTGGGTTCGATTCCCGGTCGGGCTTAAGTTGGATGGCTGTTTCATCCTTCATCTCATTGCCATGGTCTCTGCCTGTCCTAATTAGCTCAACTGGTGCAGAAATACAGGACGTAAAGCCCTAATCACTCACTCACTCACTGTAATAAGGGTAGATGCGGTTGTTGCGGTTAGCACATTCAACTATTTGAATCTGCGATGCAGATAACTTGGTTATGCTGTAGAATATTGAAACATATCCAAGATATTTGTAAACAAAAGAACATCTTAAGCTCACAAAGAAGTTGGATTATTTTCAGCAAAGTGGAAGTTGATGTGGCTATGAATAAACCGCGGCACAATTGTCGAGTAGTTATCAAAGTTCTCCACATAATCAAACCTCAGAGTAGCGACTTGCTAAATTATCCAAACAGACCTAGATGAAACATAAGACGGACTGGCAGATACTAACAGACTTCTTAAAATGTTGAAAGTAATTTTTAGTCGAGGCCACATATCTGTATCCAGACCATGTGATTCTCCATTATGCTGCTCTGCCTTATCTCTTGTTTCATTGAACTGAAATTAATCGGAAATTACGGTCATTGCATTCTTGATGCCCTGTTCTTCGCAGGAGACTTGTTCGTGGGCAAGGTCACCGAATGTCACCCCAAGTCCGATCATGCAATGGAAGGATGCGCGTGTTTTAATTAAACTATAAGATAACAAGCAATTACGAGGCCAGCGTGTAGTGTAGTACAACAATAGGCCCATCACATTTCCCCGAGGTGCCTCCTTGTCATGTCAAACTGGCTTAGCTGCCCTCTGGAATGTTGTAATAGGGATTCTCTTTTCGCATCATGGAATTGCAGGCAGGGCTGGTCTGCCTGACATGAATAGGACATGAGAGGGGCTAGGACAGCACCTTGCCGCAAGCCACTACTCCCTCTCTCTGCCCAAACAAATCACTGCAATTAGCTTGGTGTCTTCTTGGGCGTGGGAGGACCAGGGGCCTGTCTTGCCTAACATCCTTTGCTGAGTTGTTTGATGCCAGGAAATGGCCATGATAGGCCTGACCACAAAACGGACACTTTGACCAGTGCCAGCCAATCACTGGCTGCTTTATTTGGAGGCACTGATGAACCTGTTGGCCCACGGCACCTTGCCTTGTTACAACACTTGGGGCAATCGTTATGGCAAATACTTGTGGAGAACCTTTGTCCCTCTCTGGCTCTTTGAGGGTCTCTGAATAGCTCCCGGTCAACCAGCCAAGGCTAAACATAGCACCGTCCTACTTTTTGTGCAAACAAACGTACATGCAATCAAACTTATTCATCCAGATCATATCAAAGACCCAAGACAAAAATAAAGACGGGTGTTCAGAAGTGTCTGCCAATACACTTGGCTAATAAATCATGATCTGCATATAATGATTTCAAGTCTGAGTGAAAGAGTAAGTGAAGTGATATATTCAGTCATATGGAAGGTATTCTCCAAAAACGTAAATTATGATATGTATCAGTGCAAAAATAAAATGTAAAGTTTTCAAATATTTTTACCACAACAGGCTAACTAACAAAGTCACTCAGGTGAAGCTTGGTCATCCAACAGGCAAGCGCAAACTGAGGCTGAGCCTTGTACTTTGTAATTGAGTGACCGTGAACGATCGTTTAGTTGGAACTTTTGGCACTTTATCTCCTGGTAGACTCATTGTGGTCCCATTGTCTAGGTGAATCTTCTTCCTTAGGATTACAGCGGCTGCTGCAAAGACACCCAGAGCTCGTTAAAAACCTAATTTGGAACCTCACAGAAAAAGATGATAACAATTACGCCTGCTAATGGCTCTTGCAGCAGATTGTTCGTCGTCTTGGAGTATGACAGCAATGTCTCTTCGTTTTGGCTGATTGTCTTTTCTGCCTTTGCTTTCACCCGCAGCCTTTTAGCAAACAGGACCAGCTATTAGCTCAGTGAGAAGATTACTCTCACAAATCTGGGAAAACAAGACCCCACACAAGTCATGTCGGTGTCTTTGGGTTTGCTTTGTTTAACAGATTACAATCAAAACACAAAGACCAATCAGACTCGTGATGGAGATGAAGATTCATAATCTGCTGACTACAAGTCTTTCCTTCTGCTGACTTTCATTCTGCACATGAATATCTCTCTATAATCTATTCTGCCTTTGATAATCTTTCAGCCTGTTTGACTATAGTCACCCTGTCGCCCCATGTATACATGTATGTACATATTTATGGGATACAATGCTTTGATCTGTCCATATGAGAGATGTTGCCTTCCGCTTGGTATACATTTGAAATGTGTCCTTCCCTACAATGTTCTTGTAGTACTTGTATTTCCTCTTCTAGTAAGCAGTGGAAGAAGTTCAAATGCCAAGATCTCCCATGAATGAAGTTGTAATGTTTTTTTATAGGATGTAAGCAACTATGGATATTATGTATGGAGACAGGAAGCTCAGTTATATCATTTGTTATTCGCCTTCAATCAAATAATTATCAATTCAAAAACAGGAAATGAATAAGCCGATCGCTGTTTTTTGGGAAAACACATTTCCTGATGGTTTCAATGACATGCAAGTTGTTGACTGTTTTAATTTGACCAGATGACTATATCAGGCCTAGGAATTATATAAATTTAATTCTTGAAATCAAACAACGTTCCTGTCCCCATTTCCTACACAAATTTCTTTAAAGGAAAAAAGTGATTCGCATCCCTGTATAAGTTACGGTCCATGAAGTCCTGTCTTCAAAATGAATCCAAGAATAACTAGGACCCCTTTGTTCTTCTACCCCCTGCTCCCCCCCCCCCCCCCCACACTCATCAGAACATAGTAATGAATATAGACCATGTCAGATTTTTTCAAATTCTACACAATTTATGATTTGAGAACATTATAATCTACATCACATTTCCTTTGCCCTTCAGAAAACATTGAATTTCTTCCTGGGTCTTGCTCAAAAATTGTATTGCACTGAAAAAGAATGGAATTTATATATAATATCTTATATCTTTGTTCTGAAATAGGCGCAAGGCCCCCAGACATGGCCCATCATGAATGCTTTACTCCCGTGTGAAGTAAGGGAGAAACTGTAAAGGCCCTCACCCCCTCACCTCCTGTGACCCTGATGCAGTCATGTTTCTATGAGTTGGTGTTAGACCCCGAGATTAAATGGGGCCTCTGACTCTCTGTAAAATTCGATTTTTTTTAGCCTTGAGCTGATCATGATGTGTAAGGAACCTGACCCCATAGGCCCATTGAATATATGTCCACGTATCTTTGACTTGATGCTCATTGGGCTTCTAAACCTGATCATCCTGATGAGCTCCAAATGAAATAATTGTATATTCCTTGATTTCTTTGGTGCGAGGCTGGAAAGATGCCTAAAAAACTGCTTTTCTCACGTTTCCTCTAACTGGCCTGGGCCCCCATATAGGTTAAGTCAATTTTGATTTTATATAAATTATTATGTGTATAAAATGGATAGAAATTTTAAGTGAAAACACCATAAATCAGTGATTTTGTTGTTATTTGTTGCATTACAAGATGAACAGACTACATTTACATAATTGTCATGTGCCCGTAAACCTCCGGGCCCCGGGCAGTTTCCCCAACTGCCCATATGTAAATCCAGGCCTGCGGCAAGTTGAACATATCTGGCAATTACGTAGTCTGTGGTTAAGTGTTTATATACATTTATATATTGGTCTTTCCATATTTAGGCTTGTTGCCATGCGACAGAGAAATCTCCATTTTGCGGGCCTTTTTTGGACCTGGATGAAGTGTACTATAGTTGCCACAATTTACCAACAAGAGAGATTAGTTGAGGGTGTGGGTGTAAGTGAGACAGCGGCAGCCCTTGATGACACCAGAAGTGATGTATAGTGGCAGTAATAACAACCCTGACAATATCCCTCTCTGCCCCCTGTCACCTGTCCTCTCCAATTCATCAGTCAATGCATCAACCTACAGGTTAACCATACTTGTTGACTTAAAGGAGGGAGATAATCTGAGACATTGCTCTCTCCTCCTCAGCTCAGGAAATACATTGGTGCAGTTCCACCCGCACTGTATCTCAGTCTTACAGCCAAAAGTTATATTTCATATCAGTCATACTAAAGCAAAAACCACATTGAGTCTCAGTCATGATAGCTGTAACCTATATATTGTATCTCAGTCTTACTAGCCACAAGATTAGACAGCTTAAATGACTAGCCACCAGAAGTAGACATGGTAATCCATGGTCTAGTATCCTAACATTTACATGTATAGTAGAATCCATAATAATAAATGTCCTGTTTTTCTATCATATTTTGCCACGAATAGCAAAGAGAAGCACAAACTGGACAGAAATGTTTGTAACAATTCAAGTTTGCTTCTCCATAAGATAAATGTAAACTAAAGACCAAAAAAAACAAAAAAAACAAAACAAGTGGAAATTTATTTTGGATTATACCATATCCCTTGGATTGCTCCTTTATACATGCATGGCCAAATGTGGTACGTGCATTTTCCATGCATTTGGATAAATGCATGGACAAACGCATGTTTTTCACCTCATTTTAATTAGGCAAAAACCATGCGTTTTCCAATGCATTTATCCTTCTCATGGAAAACGCTCTTGGCACATTTGGCCATGTACTCGCTTCATCAATCAGATGATATCCCTTCATGAGCAACATCTCTGAATTTACCTAACACGCGAGTCTGCCTGAACCTTCTGACCAAGAACTGAACCATACACTCTCATAGAAGCCGTCTATTACCTCATCCAACACACCTCTCTATAGATTCATTTCTACCGAGAGGTAATTCTTTGCTAATGCTAAAGGGGATATGTATCAGAACATTCACATTCTACGCAACATAATGGAGCATCAGTATGCCTAATGCATTAGAAACAGACGAATTTTCTTGTTTTTGTATGTGATACTAATGTGCAGTATCCTAATGGCTGCTAATATGACGAAATGCATCTTGTTCTGTGAAACCCATTGACTTGTGTTTTTCGTAGTTGCTTGCCTCTACTTGCAGAGCAAATGCACCAATTTCTGTGTTATCTTTGTATGTTGAGAGCATATATGCAGCTTCACATGTATATATTTAAGAAAAGGGGGGATTTGTCTACTTCAAGAAAAATATTTTAATATCTCAGACAAATATAAAGTAAACGACTTCCTGAAATTTAATATGTTTGATTCGTATGCAAACTCCAAGAGTATTCCAGTGAATGAGTGAAACAATCAAAGGAGAGTCTGAAGTGAGTTGGCTAACCTGTAATTACTGTAGGGGAGAATGAGGTTAGTTGAGCCACGGGGTAAGTTCAAGTTGAATACCCCTTGTTACAACTTACAATAGATATCAATGAGGTGGTGCGCCGTGTTGACTGCTCACTCTTAATGACTCATCATGATATAGCATGTCTAAAGTGAGCTCGAGGGTGTCAGAGTCAAAAGATCAGCATTGACTACCAACAGCGAAATATGAAAAACTATCTGGCAAGGGAATGAAGTTGATGAAGAATATTTTATACGCCAATAGTTGTTTCACTGATGATAAATATTTCTCAGCTTCTTTGAGGTAAAAATTGCAAAAAAAATCACAATGGGGTAAGTTATGCCATTGCACAAAAAGTAAGTTGAGCTAACTAACCATGTCACTGAAAGCTTCATACATTTTGATGGCCTGAATCTTTACTGATCGGTGCAGTTGACACTGTTGTCGTCTATTCCTGACGTGCTGTTTAATGCTAAAGACTCCTTCAATTCACGTAATAAAACTTGGACCCTTAGTCCTATTAAGAAAAACTGGTCTCAACTTACCCCACTCTGCCTTATCAAAACACTTGTACTGACCATGGAGCCACCAGATCCTCTATGTACTGACAAAACCTACACAAAATGATCCTGTCAAGATATTTTTACTGATTATGATGAAGAATATTATGCTGGCCCTTTCCACACAGCATGTGGATTGCTTTAGTACACAGACTAATATGGCTTTTTGACACAGATTTTGACCTTGAACAGACTCGGAGGACAAATGCTGTTTAGAGACACAATGTGGTCCACACAATCCATAGGTCACTGGGCAAGTACTTGCATCAATTTATAGGTTGCCCTTTCCTTTTTTAGATCCGTTACCATGAGAACGGAATACATATGCACTCTTTAATGTACAAAGGATCTTTTATTACCCTGGTCATGCAAACATAAAGGGATTTGTTTGGGGAAGTGGGTGGAATGAGGCTACAGGAAGCATTTAATGACACCAGGGGTGATGTATGGGGTGGTAATAATCACCCTGACTGCTTCTCTGTGTCCGTTGTGACCTGCAGATCTTCTTACTGTTCATTCAATGATAAAGTACTGCAGAAATAAAATAAAAACACTGGTGAGGTTAGATATTTTACAAAAAATAGCTTTTGGATAGAAGATACTTTACAGTAAAACAACCAAATGCGAAGGTCAAAGTTATCCAAGTGAATACTAAAATTTTTCATTTGTCTCGTGTTGCTGAATAATAAGAAATGTCCCATGCACGTACCCTCACTGGTATACAGCGCACAGCCGATTGAGTATATACAAGACCACTAAGAACACGGCTCAATGTTTTATCACGGTTGTAAACACTAATCTTCTGCAAGACAAGTATTTCCACTCTAAATATGGCCAGCTAGGGCAAGCATAAGTATGCATGCTCTCAAGCTATCGAAGATCATCCTCTACAACATATACCACCAAGATGTGTAATGCATAACCTAAGACTCGAGGTGCATTAAGAACTCGTGTTGCATGGGGTACAATTGGCTGTAATACGGAAAACAATTTGTTTCAGTCACGCTTGTCATCTATCTCCTATTACACAGCTGCAAAGAAGTGTATGATCAAAATAATTTATGCATTGATTTTTCATTTGTTCATAGCACTCTGAAAAGGGCCATGTTATACAGTTGAAGAAAAGAGGACATTAAAACAAACATTTAGTTAAGAAACTCCTGATATGTGTTGTTTGGTCTCTTGTTGTACATGTAACCTACATTTCGTTGCTTTGTACAATTGTATTAATTGTCTTATTGCTTCGATGTAATGGACTTGGAGCTTGGACACATTACACAGTCAGCTGCCAAATGCAACAGCAATGATGAGATGGTTAGGCTATGAGTCCACACTACACCAGTGTGTGACGTTGTTTTTTGACGTCTCGTGGAATTAACTTCACGCTGACTTCGAACTTTGAACCTTTAGACGAGCTGGGCCTGACTTAACCACTAGACCGTTGCCTTAACCACTAGACCCTGTACTAGTGGATAAACCGTAGCCTACGTATTATCTATACCCCCATGATCTCTTCTCTGCCAACTTCGTCAATCTTTAAATGGATTTTACTGATCACTGCAACAATGTGCACAATCACACCAGCTGTACCACTCCACTGCAGCCTCTAGTAATATCCCATACAGTATCCACTGGTCGTCATGGTTGTGTTTCTGTTTGGTACAGTCTGTCTGCAACTATCTGCATCAAATAGGTTTCTTTAAGTTTTTCTGACCAGCTAACTGGCAGCTTGCTTGGCTACATACCCATCTGTCTAGATTATTCTCTTTGCTCTGATTCCAATTTGGTCTTGCAGACGCCTGAGCGTCTACCTGTGTGACCAATATGTTTTAATTCGATCCTAAACGATGCTGAAATATGCTATGCCTTTTTATCTGAAATTGTATGATTATTGTCACTTCTGACTGTCATCATTGTGGCTTGAGTGAATCAAGATAATATGTTGCTTCGAGAACTTGGATGGCTATACAGTTAGTTTCATAAAATATGATTGACTTTAGACAACTGTAGCCACTCATTCCTGGCTTTAGCTATAACTGGCTAAAGCCAGCCTATGTCTACTCCTAGCGTATAGTCGGCTTACTGAAAAAATATCAACCTTAGCAAATGTACAAAATTTATCTTATATATCACAAATGTGTATTTTTATATCTGGCTTTGGGTAGCCAGCTATAGCCAGACAGTTCCGTTTAGTGGCAGGTAGCATCGCATAGCAGAAGTTGTCTAGCTTTGTCTAGATTCAATTTGACAGGCCGTTCTTAATGAAACTAACTGTACATCTGCTTTGAGAAGATTTGAATTGCCTTTCTCTAAGCCCTCACTTGAATTTGCTCATGGTCTAATAACCCCAGAACAATCACTCAAACTGCAACTTAGGTGTCACAGTAAATCAATGTTTAGATTGGTTGTACGTGTCTTGTAACTAGGATGGCTTTCCCCAGCAAACACACAAATGTTGACCTTAAACAATGCAAGACTCTCAGCAAGAATATGCATATGCCTGCAATAAATAGTTGTTTTGCAAGAAACAAATGTAGTTTGGTAATATCCTGAAAGGAGCAGAATGGCATAGATATATGTAAACAGGTGTATATATGTGTAAAGAGGAGTACATGACGTTATACTGATAATGAAGTGAGTGCACAAAGTGTTAAGTCAGACTTTTACTCGAATCATAGTGATAAAACGTAAATAAAACTATACCGTAGATTTGATCAACAAAGAAATGCGTTACCCTAGGCCATGATTGGTGCAACCATGGAGACAAGAGTAGCAACTGAATTACAATTCTCACAATCTTTTGAGTGCGAAATCAGAGTTGATACAGCGAAACCACACTTTATAAGACCACCTTACAGGCAAGACCGCCAAATTATAGACCCAAGTGAATTCTTACTATTTTACAGTGTATTTCACCGATTAAGAACACCCCTCCAATAAGACCAGTAACCATGGATGGCTTTAATGTCCAGGCTATCTGGATAAATTAGTCTGTTCAACATTTAGTCAGCTTAAGGACAAGTGGAGCCTTGCTTGCACATGTGACTAAATGTTGAAACACGTGGTCCCCTTGAAGTACTCCTGGCACCAACTGGAGAAACAGAAATGCCCAGAAGGCTCTGTGACAATAGAATGCCTTGTAATTGGAACCATTATTTCTGAGCATAGAACGCAGTCAGGCTTGATGGGTTGGCCAAGGTCACTCTCTTGCCAACTTTCCTGTCTTAATCACTGACAGTCTGTCCACAGAACCTTAATGCACAACCACTCATGGGTCGTGATAAAACGAGTGGACAACAGTAAAAACCCTGTTTGTAGAATCCGCAGGAATGTAAATGAATTATTAATAGCATGGAAAAACTTCACAGATACTAATTGTTTTGGAGAGATATCAAGTATTCTAAACTTCCGTGCTTCGATTCATTCATAACCCTCTCATAGACTTATAGAAACATGTACAAATAATAGCCCTAGTGTTCAGGTATTTGTCCAGCATCTACCATGTATGTAGATTAATTACTGGTTATATATAGCTAAACAGTGATTGTATTGTCTGGCAGTTTATCCTACTCCTTTTATAGCAGTAATTAATCCAAGTGAGCTGAGTTAGGTGGTTGTGTTCCGCATCTAAAGGCATTTTATCTTGGTGGGTGGAGTTGGCTAGGAGGCCTGATAGCAGGGGCGTGATGAAGAGGGCAGTTGAGCCAAGTACAGGACAAAGTCTGAGTCCTTGTCACCCTCCTTTATCCGCGAATTATTGTGGAATTATTGTCCTTAATCCGTCTTAGCAATCGCTACGTTTTCTCGTTTGTCATTTCGGTGCTCCACAGCAAATGCAATTCTGGTAACTTGTGCAGTGCTGAATGGTAAAATAAATACATGTACATTTATGTAATAAAGTATAATGATATATATAAATGACTTAATCAATGCAACTTGTCTCAAACCTAATCAGCTTATATATGACTGTCAGGGAGTAATTAAGAAGAGATAATGTTGGGGTCCATAATGGTACATATTTACTCCCTTGATCAGGCCTTTTACTTGTCTCGGAGCAATTATCTCATGAAGATGACCTCTAATTGGGGTTAAGTCTATATAAAGCAAACAGGCTCAGAGTTGCACCCAGGACTTCAAGAGAGCTGATCATTAACCACTGTGAACCTTGCTGATCTGATATCTTTGTCTATTTTGTCTATATAATCGTTCTTCGCAAAAGCACTTGCCTTCACTGATGTGAAATCCGAGTATAACATCTTAAAGAATTGCTTCTAGGAATACTCACGCTTATTCTTTTGTTCCTTCAAAATCACGTTTAAATACAGTAAGTACGTTCTGTGGTCCTTGAGATGATTCATTTATGTAGTGTGTACACCGCGTAATTGGAAATAATTCATTAGACGAATTCGTCTTAAGCATTGTATAAGCTGTCACTATATCCATGGAGACAAGTACTCTTGTCTCCATGCTATATCATTGGTACTAAATGACGACCAAGACTGTCAAGGATGTGAATATGTAAATGTTTGTAGTCTGTTATCACTCAATGGAGTTCCAGCTTTAGAATTACACCCTTGGCAGACCTGTATATCGTGAGTTTTTAAACTTTCGCGTGAGTGAACAGCCGAGCAGCCATAGTCAACGCATCAGGTAAAGCACACTTTACACTCAACCCAATTACTATGACTGCCTATTGCCAAGTACCAATTTAAGGAGGAGCTCCAATTGTTCATGGCATGGTTGGGTTTGGACCCAAGACATTCGATCTGAACAAGAGCTCTTACCACTAAACTACAGGACCTATTTTGTCACTAATTGGGGTTGAAACCTCATCTGCCGTTGAAGCACATGTATAACTGTATCTAACATTGACATTATGTTCGGCCACCATCACCAATTTCTCTTCTGCTGATCACGTAAAGGAAATTTGGTGGTAGAGGCTAAAAGTGAGATGTGAATACAAGAATTGTAAAAGCTTTAAAAGAATCACAATGCCATTAACAGGATATGCATTTTAAATATATCTTTGAAAACGAGACAAAGTTTACACAAATCTCGAACTGCATAAACTAATCAGTGTGTACTTTATTTTCACATCATGAAGGGGTTTCCCTTCAATGTGGCGGGCGGGGGGCCTAGCTCAGAGGTAGCGCTCTGGGCTTCCAACCGCTGGGTCCTGGGTTCGATTCCCGGTCGAGCCTAAGTTGGACGGCTGTTTCATCCTTCGTCTCATTGCCATGGTCTCTGCCTGTCCTAATTAGCCCAACTGGTGCAGAAATACAGGACGTAAAGCCCTAATCACCCACCCACCACCCTTCAATGTGGCCAATTGGGCTTTTGAAGTATGCTTAATCAAATTATGAGGGTGCTTGTGCACACTAACGCAAGAATGTTAGTGGGTTTATTGGCCCTGAGCAGATGCCAAGATGTGTATAGATAGCTTGATGGACATGTTTATCACATACTGGAAGGTATTGTCAATGATGTTTGGTTATGCAGCACGACCCACAATCAGTTTGGTTTATAGGCAATGGGAATGCTTAGGCTGTTTATCCAAGGTTTGGTGGTGCTGCTTTTAGTGATTCATTTGGTTATGCCTGGTGTAGAAGCCTGATGGTGAAGCATGGTGTTCTAGTGGTGATGCCTTGTGGTGATACCTGATGGATGAGGCCCGACCATGATAATTATTGTTGAATGTTATTTGTGAAGTAGGTGCTTACAACAGATCATCATCCTTAAGCACCAGCTTCTTCTGCTTTTTGCTTTTTTTTATAAGTATTTTCTTATATTTTACACTTAACATGTCAGTGTATGTGCAAGGAAATAGTGAGCTATCAATCAATTCTCAACTGGTGAAGCCTAGTTGTGATTCCTACTGGTGATGCCTACTGGTGATGCCTACTGGTGATGCCTGTGGTGATGCCTGGTGGTATGATCAATGGCGATGCCTGGTGGTGATTCAGGATGATTCAACTGGTTGCTCTTTGGCTGCAGTGTACTGCTGGTTGATCTG